>OZ009953.1:5322200-7722200 GCA_963932025.1 Erebia epiphron | reverse complement strand
ATGAATGTAACAAAACAGTTCCATTAGACAA
Organism: Erebia epiphron; assembly: GCA_963932025.1. NCBI lineage: Eukaryota > Metazoa > Arthropoda > Insecta > Lepidoptera > Nymphalidae > Erebia > Erebia epiphron. The sequence goes on along the minus strand of OZ009953.1, from coordinate 7,722,169 downwards.
GGCAAAATACATTAATAGTACGTAAACATACTAAAATAACTCTTATTTTAATCCAAACAAGATATAAAATTCTAAAGCTATGAACTACCTATTTTTAAATACAACCAAAGATAATCAACCGACTCAATAAGTAGTTTACAAGCAAATATTTACCTTATGTAATTATAGTTATAGTACAATATTGGTTGCTACACAGCAGTCATTTTAAAGTTTGTTAAAAAAACGTTAAGAGAAACCTGTATGCCATTGTGATAAAGTTCAAATTCTTTGTCTGTTAGATACGTGGTAGTGATAGTGTTGCTAGGTGGAGAATATTTCCCTAGAAGTAAGGAAAAATATCATGACGGATTTTTTTATCTATACTAAAATTATAAATGCGAAAGTTTGAATGGATGGATATTTGAAACTCAATCACGCCAGAACAGCTGAACGGATGTGAATGAAATTTTGACACAGATAGATTCTAGTCTGAAATGGCATATAGGCTAATTTGTATCCCAGAAAATTAAAGAGTTCCCGCGGGCACCAAAAAACCTCAATCAATCAAAAACTTAATACAATTAATAATTTTGAGAGGATTTTGATTTCTGATAGTAAGTTGCGATAATGTGTGGACATCCTAACTAATATTATAAATGCGAACGTGAGTGTTTGTTTATAACGCTCTCATGGCTCATCTTATTAGTTCTAGCTATAAATAAGCGGTATGTGGACGCATAGACAATAAATTACCAAACAATAATTGGTCTTACAACAAAAAAAATTAACTGTTGAATTGATTGATATTTCGATATTTTAGCCATGAGACATTTGTCAGGCTTAAAAGGAAGACAAATTTAGCGTTTCTTTACTATTCGTCATTCGTCGTCGTCATTCGTCGTCACTCATTCGTCGTCACTTTTAAAGTTTTATGACATTATATTATAAAACTAGATGATTCCCGCGACTTCATTCGCGTAGACTATTTAAGGTTTTTGATATCCACAGAAACTAACGGAGGTAAAAAGTAGGCTATGCCTTACCCCGGGCTGTAAACGATCTCTGTGCCTCGTCAAAATCCGTTGACCAGTTAGGCTGTGAAAGTAGTAGGCAGACAGTCACACTGTCTCATTTATAATATTAGCATGGAAGTAGGCATTTGCTCTTTAAAGTTTTAATTTGTTACCAAAATTATGTCTCAGTATGGAATAGTTTAAATTTAGTTTCGTAAGAATATTAAAAGTCTTTTTTTTATTTTTTTTTATTCTTAAAAGTAAAAAAAAATTATAACGATACGAACAATGGCACTTTGATAGGAACTAGTCAGAAAAACACACAGGGAACGGGCGCGGGTCGGGCGCGGATGAAATAATAAATAGAACGCGGCCGCGGGTCGGGTGCGTGGCGGATGACCGATGACGCTGTGCGTCCGTTTTCTGTGTGTTTTGCGCTTTAGGTAATTAATTTTACCATCACATATTATCAACCTACAGGGAAAAATCCTTACGGCACCTGGCAATACCATGCAACCAACTTCACGCCAGTCGTTCAACGATCGACATGCGCAAGAGTCGCGTTAACGGTTGACAACTTATTTACAACGCGAACAAAAAAAAACGTTATAAACTTTTAAATTAAAACAAACCTTGACATGTGAATGTCATTTGTTATATTATGTCGTTTTAATCCAAACTTTTTGTTCAAGAGTGCAACGTGAACTTAAAATCGGAATTTTTCAAGTGTTAGATCATGATATAGTTACAAAATGGAGGATGTATATACAATTAAAGTGAAAACTAAACCTGATACAAGGAATTTATACCCATCTGAAAGGAGATATTCTGCATCAACGGTTTCTGGACTTGCCTGGGTACATATCGCTTTAGCTTCGACGTCATTCTTACTAGCTTGCCTTGCGTTAGTCAATCCTAATGCAGAAGAATCAGATGCAGTGGAAAAAAATGAAACGAATTCCGAAAATTCAACTGAAATAATTGAAGAAACAACGAATAACACGTTCATACTTATTCTTGCACCGTCTATGATTACAATTTTTGCTTTAGCAGCCGGAATTGCATCGATATTTGCATCTATAAGATGGTATATAGACAGAAACATAACGTGGTTGTTTGTGATGTCAACTATTTCGGCTCTAATATCATTTGTTTCGTTCATAATGGTCATTGTATGGTTAGTATCAACAGAGGATGATATATCCGAGTTTTATAAAGACAAAATACCGTTCAAAGATATAATTATTATCAAACATAGTGATATTATTGAGAAGAACGCTTCCCATTTCGTTATACCACGTAATTCAACTGAAATGAAAGAAGATATGACACCTAAATTGTTTACAAAACGAGTATTATCGATAAATATATTGATTGCAGCGTTTTTAGAATTATTATGGTCGATTTTAAGTGTGAAAATATCGTATAAAGGCATGAGAAATAATTACAAAGAGGAAATAGAAAGACGTGGAAATTGTGTATCCGTTATTACAACTATTAAAGGAAATAATACAAAAAAGAGACCTATGAACGGTAAGTTCATTCCTAAACCAGATTTAATAGATAACTATCCGAGCAGGAAGATAAAAAAGATTTTTCTAGCGCAAAACGACAATGGTTTTTATTTGAAGAATCAGAATAATAAAAATAAACAGAACACCGAAACAAGCTCGGAGTTTTATAAAGAAAGGATGTTGAATTTCTTGAATAAGTGCGCGGAAGGCGTTTCTAATGCTGAAATAAGGACTCCAAGCGTTCAGTCGGAGGCTGTACTTAATCCTATTCCAGAAGTTGCAAGTGTAGATATTAATTTACAAGAAAATAATAATAAACAGGAAACGAAAGAACCTAGTAGGGTTACTCCAGTGAGCTGGGGCGACACCCCTGAGCATACAGTATACAATCAAAATACGATAAATTTCGAAAAAATCTTCAGTTTTCGTAAAAAACTCGAGGTGGAAGCGGATAAAGTGGAAGCTAGTGAAAATGTTCAGAATAACCAATAACGCGTGACAGGAGAAGTGAAGAAAGTGTTCGCTTTTGCGTAATTATATACTGGTGTACAAGCTAGATGAATAGATTAAAGAAAAACTGTGGACGGAGCTCTCTATCGAATGTGTTCTTAAATGTGAAGCCTAATGTATTGAGAAACTTTTGACTATGGCAGCCATTGCTCCTGGATAAAATTGGTGTTAGTGTTAGCTAAAAAGAACTCTGACCTTGTACTTGCACCGTGGGTGATTTACAGATCTATTAGGTGCGAGAATAGGGGTGCCAGTAGTCTGTCACCCCTATTATCCCCAGTGTTATCGGTTTGTATATCAATCTATCTAGCTTCCCGCGTCGTAGGAATAGGAAAGTACATAATCATTCGCAAACAGATCTTCAAAATTGTCGTCTAGAGATATTTTTACCTGACACCAACTTATACTCTATTTTGGCAATTTAGAAGAATTTTATCCAATCAGATTTGCAAGTTTTTATTATGGTTGAATTGATTAAATCAATCGTAAAACTAATTCATGCGATAGACATGATGGCGATTAATCGATTAATCAGGGTGTACTGAAATTTACTTCTGTTTATGTGTAGAAACTTAATAATTTTTTAAAATATTATAGAGTAAAATAGTCTCTAATACACCTGTGGCATTTTGCTCGTAGGCACACTATATGTATCCTAGGTTTATTAGTAAGCCCGTGAATATTTAGAACCGTCTATTTTTTCCTTTGATCGGTGGCTACACTAGTTATTACGCTTGTCGAACGTTGCAAGCTTTATGGACTATTATTATACATAATAATAGACTGGAATAGTGATTATGCGGATAATTTTAATAATGCAATTATTTTACGCGATAAGTATCGTTTTCTTAATTTTAGAGATCCGTAGGTACTTCGAGAACAATCTTTAGTTAGTAACAACTATTACTAGAAAAATTCGTGAAATTGTGACGTAAAATAGGGATGATGACAACTCAATCAAATCAGCAACTCTTTATCAAACTTAAAAACGCGCTTCTATTATGGATTTTTGTATGAAATACATAGTTGTGACGTCAACAAAATTTCAATGCTTTTTTTCTTTAATCTATACTTTAAAATGGTTATCAAATTAAAACTAACATAATATGTGAATTTTAGGACTTTTGGAAGACCCTCTATTTAATAATAATTAGTAAGATATTTATTTTGACTTAGGCATCATCCCTATTAACGGAAATCCGATTTTTTTGCAACTGGCAACATTAATCGAAATCCCTTGATTATGGAGGATACCCTTGATGCTTGTCGAAAAATGTCCTAGTTTCGCTCGAGTGGAAATTCGGAAAATTATTTTCGTAGTGAGGGTCTTGTCGGGCTCTGGTCTTCATTATAACTACGGGGTTAATAATTTAAAAACTACTGATAACCCATTATGGGTAGTTAGTAGTTACCCTTAAGGGGGTATCAGTAAGTAGTTCAGCCCAAACGCCAAAGAAATCAATGTCACACGATTTCCCGTTAAATACAGTAGGTATAAGGTAAGCTATGGGGCTTTTGGAAGTTTTTGAGCTATGTAACGAAATCAGAGATTATTATTATTGATGTATTGTTTCATAGAAACTAAGTTATAAAATTATGTTATAATTAATGGCATTTACCTTTTGTACTTTTTCGTATTAAAATGTGAATTAAGTTTTTAAAAGTTGAGCTGTGTTTTCTTTCATTTTGTAAGGGTTCCTTGGAGTAGGTAGGTACATAAAGTTACCCGTAGCCACAGAATAATAACTAGTACAAGTTCGTGTGTGATCAAGCTAAGGATTAAGGAATGAAGAGTGATGATAACTTAATAAAATCAGCAACTCTTTATCAAACTTAAAAACGCGTTTCTAGTATGGAAGTTTGTGTAAAATACATAGTTGTGACGTCAACAAATAATCAATGCATTTTTTTTTAATCTATGGTTTATAACAATGGATAACAATCTTAAAATTACCCGAGGAATTGAATTTTAGGTCTTTTGGATGACCCTCTATTTTATAATCAGTAAGAAATAATTTATTTTAGAGATAGGCACCATTTTAACGGAATAAAATAAATATGTATGTAGATATATTATGACAATGAATATAATTTATATATTAGTTGCAAGGTATCGTGTTCATTCAAGGATGGCCGGGTATAATATTTCGCAATAAACCAGACAATACTAGACGTAGTATTATTGAAGTCAGTATTTAACGCCATGACGGGCTGAACTAATCAACAATGAACAATTTAACCAATAAAAACTGTACGCATAGTAGATTGTTTCATGCAATTGATGAGGAATAACCGGTGTTTTACTTCATCATTAGGTAAAATTTACTAGCCCTTGCCCGCGCCTTCGGTCACGTTAGGTTCGATTTCCATAGACAAAGCTGTATTTTAACCCTTTTAGGAGTTGAATTTTCAAAAATCCTTTTTTAGCGGATGCCTACCTCATAATAGCTATCTTTTTATGCAGAATATCAGCCCGACCCGGCTTTGCGTTGATCTATCAGTCAGTCACCATTTCTTTTAATATATTTAGAAGATACCTACCATATCCCATTGCCGGCTCACTATAATGGAACAGGGGTCTCCTCTCAGACTGAGAAGGGTTTGGCCATGGTACACCACTTGGATTATGGTCGTTATGTCTTCCCGACCAAGTTTTGGTCAAATAAAACTAGCCCAATGGGATGGAAAATCCGAAACAACCAGTGACCCATCAGACGCAGGATGGCAGTTCGAATCTCGTCAGGACCGACTTTAAAGTCAGCCTAGACTCTAGATTCGAACCCAAGACCTCGTTATCAGCAGTCGAATATGCTAACCACTTGACAAAGCAGTAGACTTATATAGGCTGTAGATAGGTCCATAGCCTTGGCCTTAGCCCACCTATTCTATTCCTACGTCTCGAATACGATTTCCAACGAAATCTGGCCTTAAATTTATACCTACGTAAATAGCTGCCTTAATTTTATGGTATGAATTATGAAATTATCTATTATTATTATTATTATTATCGGTATAAATTTAGCTCTCACGCCCGCATACAAAATAAATACATATATGGCCAAAAGAGTTATAATAAACTTACGTAAATAAAAATAAATGAATAAACTTACATACACAAATACACAAATAAATAGTTGCAGCGGGCGGAGGACCCCGGCAGGAGAGACCAGACGGCCGGGGGTCAAGGAGACAGGTTGAGAAACCGGCGGACATATCCTAGCCGAGTCTAGCAACACCGCTTTCTGCATCCTGGCTGCGAGCGAACTGCCACGGAACCCCAGTCGCCTCAGATGGTGAGCAAGGCTGACTGGGACTAACCCATTCGCAGATATTACGATTGGGATGGTTTCAGTGGACTCCACATGCCACATGGCGGAAACCTCGTGAGCCAGATCTAGATACTTCCGTTTTTTCTCCGTCTCAGCTCTCACAAGGTTCTCGTCATATGGAATGGTGATGTCCACCAAAAACACCCGCGACTGTGCCCGGTCCAACAGCACGATGTCAGGCTTATTCGCTAGAATAGTCCTGTCCGTGATGATGGAGCGGTCCCAATAGAGCCGGACTCCGTCACGCTCGAGTACAGGCACCGGTGTGTACTTGTAGTACAGCAACCTCTCATCCAGGAGACCGTACTTCAGAGCAAGCTCCTGGTGAAGGATCTTGGCCGCTTGGTTGTGTCTGTGCAGATACTCAGTATTAGCAAGCGCCGAACATCCCGAGAGCACATGTCTGAGTGACTCACCGGGATGGCGACAGGCTCGACAGATGTCGTGAGTGCCATCCTTCAGTATATACTTTCGGTAGTTCCGCGTCTTAACCACCTGATCCTGTATCGCACAGACAAAACCCTCGGTTTCCCCAAAGAGGTCACCAAAGCGCAGCCATTGCACGGACGCTTTTTTATCGACGTGTGGCTCATTAAGAGCTTTAAAAAAGCGTCCGTGCAACTCTTTCTCCTTCCATACGGTCTCCCGGTCAGAGGTGCTAAGTACCACCGGCGCCTGCCACTCGATTTTGGCTAAGGATAGGGGGGTGAGTCCTTTATCACATTCTATGACCTCTCTATGCATGGGTGACTCCCTCTTCCTCTCGAAGTATGTTCTGAGATTGGCTATCTCCCGGTTATGCATGGTCTTGACGCTTAAGACGCCTCGACCACCACATTTCCGGGGGATATACAATCTCATCACAGACGATTTCGGGTGATGCATGCGATAGAGAGTCATAGTCGTGCGGACTTTTCTATCCAGGGCGTCAAGTTCGGTCTGAGTCCATCTGAGTACGCCAAAGGTGTACATGAGAACGGGCATGACCCAGCCGTTATAGGCTCGAACCTTATTGGCGCCTGACAAAAAGCTTTTACAGATTTTTGTCAGGCGGCCAAAGAAGGCCTCGCAAACAGACTGTTTCATGTCCGCCTCATTCACTCCTATCAATTGCGTCATACCCAGATACCGGTATGATTCAGCTTCGGAGAGGGTCCTAATGCTCGATGGCTCGAGATTAACCTCAGCCGAATGAGTAACCTGCCCCCTCACCACATGCAAGACCGCACACTTGTCCATCCCAAGCTCCATCCTGATAGAAATGCTGAACTCAGTGGTGACATTCAGCAATTCTTGCAGGCGGGTAGCATTGGGTGCCAGCAGTTTGAGGTCATCCATGTAGAAAAGGTGAGGCACTCTTGTCCCTCCCCTCCGAAACTGAAAGCCCGTCCCTGAACTCTCCAGCAATGAGCTAAGTGGGTTCAGAGACAGGCAAAACCAAAGTGGGCTCAGACAGTCACCCTGGAAGATCCCTCGCCGTATCCTTATCCGGTCATCGGCAGCCGCCAACCGCTCGCCGTGGAGACAAAGGATCGTACTCCATTGCCCCATGCATTGTCTGAGGAAGTCTCGATCTGCACCATCAACTTTGTACAGTTCAAGGACCCTTAAGAGCCATGAATGGGGCACCGAGTCGAATGCCTTTTTATAATCAATCCAGGCAGCGGAGAAGTTCCGGCGGTTGCGTTTGTCTAATTGCCCCGCAACGGAGTCGATGAGAAGGAGCTCCTTAGTACCACGGCTACCCCCCCCCCCCCCCCCCGACATCCGTTCTGAGCCTCAGACATGATGTTATTTTCGTCTACATGACGAGATATCTTTAGGCTCCGAACGGATGTTAGTGTCTTATAGATGGTCGTAAGACACGTAATGGGGCGGTATTTTGCCGGATCTGCGGCATCCGTGGACTTTGGAGCTAGGTGAGTGATCCCAGTAGTGAAAAGGCTCGGGAGCGTCCTCTGCTCGAGAGCTTCTCGGAATTGTCGAGCCAAGGTCGCATGGCAAACCGAGAAACCCTTAAGCCAGTAGTGATGCAGCCCATCGGGACCCGGACTTTTCCAGTTCGGGGCCCGCTTTACTGCACCAACCACATCCTCCGTAGAGATGGCTACCGGGTTCATCGGTTCAATTACGGCACATGCTTCCTCTACCGCCGCAATCCAAGGGCCCTCTTCATGCTCAACCTCTCGCGACCACACACTCCGCCAGAAAGCGACGAGGTCAGCCGGGCTCGGCCGTTGAGAGGTAGAACAGACTGATGGACACTCCAATTTTTTATAGAACCTTTTCTGATCACTCGAGAAGAGACGATTTTGCTGAAAGCGCTCAACTCTTTCCGAGTATCGTCGTATGCGATTCCCCCATGCAGCGATTTTCTGCTTCAGGTCGTCGATGCGCTCCGCTAGCTTTTGGGCTATGTCGGGCTGATCCAGCCTAACCCCAAGCCCGTTGAAGGCAATTCTAACGGAGCGCACAATCCTTGGCCTTGTATTGCCCGACCTGAAACTTTGCAGTCTGCCAATGAGGCCTCTGGCAAGGTTGATACGGCGCTCTATTCTCCTCTTCCAGGCCGGTTCCGTGCTGCGTCTTGCAACAGCAGCGCGTCCCGGACCCGGAGACTTGGCTCCGATAAATCGGTGCACGGCTAAAGCCGCACCGAAGAGAATAGAAGCCGTATCATCCAAACCAGTGCTGTTCGCCAGATGTTGAGGCAGCATTTGGTTGATGGCCTCAATGACATCCCGCGTCGCTACATTCAGTGTGAGGCGGGAGAGCCGCGGACGATTCTCTAGAGGAGCGCTCACCGCCGAATCAGGAGCGCCGAATCTCAGAAATCGCCTCCTCTAAAATCCTTCCCATCCGCTCTAAATCAAAGGAAACTGTTTCCTCGGCGCTTTCCTCAACAGGCAAATCGTGCAAGGTGGTAACTATATCCTCGCGGCTAGGCACCGCAGGAGAGACGATTTGCTCTGTTGTTGGAGCTGTCGCCTCGGGAACATCCTCACGTCGTAACCGTTCGAGCTCGGTAGCGTTAAAGATGTTCGAACGCTGAATATACCGAGCCCGATCTGCCAGGTTTTGTTCCGAGACAGTTAAAGTCGGCTCAAGCAGCAGGAACTCGCGGTACATTGCTGCTCGGTAGCCAGTCCGTCCGGTTTCCCCTCCTGTCGCCCTGTAGTACGCACGCATGACATTCTCGTTCATTTGAGACGTCCATCTCATGCGGCGTACACCACCAGCGGCGGGCCCCGAAGATTGGGTCCTAGGGGATCCTATCGGGGCCAAGCCCTCTGATGGGGATGATGGATTGGTCGACCGACCCGATGGTAGTGGCGGTCGACGGGTGTGGCTGGCGGTCCGCATGCTGTCACGTCCAGCGCCAGCCCCAGACGCGCCCTGGTGCCCCCCAGGCAGCGACCCTATGTGCGCATTCTTGTTTGTGTCCATCATCATAAAAGGGGGGTGGGTGAGTGGTGGTTACATCACTCGGGGTCCACTCAGGTCCCCGAGGAGGCTGTTTTAATGGCCAGCTAACCAGCTTTCGGGGAACAGAACAAGATAGTAAAAGGTTCCCCGGTTCCCTTAGCCGCCTCTTACGGTCACCCACGGAATAGGGAAGGGCTGGCACTATTCTATTCTGCCGGTGCCACACGGCGGATTATTATTATTATCATCATAAATTTAGCTCTCACGCCCGCCTACAAAATAAATACATATATGGCCAAAAGAGTTATAATAAACTTACGTAAATAAAAATAAATGAATAAACTTACATACACAAATACACAAATAAATAGTTGTAGCGGGCGGAGGATTACACCCCGGCAGGGGAGACCAGACGGCCGGGGGTCAGGGCGACAGGTTGAGAAACCGGCGGACTATCCTAGCCGAGTCTAGCAACACCGCTTTCTGCATCCTGGCTGCGAGCGAACTGCCACGGAACCCCAGTCGCCTCAGATGATGAGCAAGGCTGACTGGGACTAACCCATTCGCAGATATTACGATTGGGATGGTTTCAGTGGACTCCACATGCCACATGGCGGAAACCTCGTGAGCCAGATCGAGATACTTTCGTTTTTTTTTTATTATTATTATTATTATTATACACTTTATTTGTACCACCACAAGTAAAAATAACATAGATAAAAATTGGAAAAAAAAGTAAACACAGACAGAAGTAGGATACAAAAGGCGGCCTTATCGCTTAGGTAGCGATCTCTACCAGGCAACCTTAGGAAAAGGAGAAAATAAGTAAAAATTGACTGCAGGTGGATCTATAATATACTTACATCCAAATAACTACATACTAATACATAAACCAATGATAAACATATAAAAAATTATATTATATAATATACCTTATTATAAAATATACCTACTAATATATATGAAATATAACATACCTATAGGTAAGTATTTCAAGTATGCAAAAATAATAATTTTTGTTGTCGTCTTTAGTTTGCAAGATAATGATTCTTAACAGCATTTTTGAATATGTCCAGTGACTTAGATTGGCGTATGTTCAGTGGAAGTGCATTCCATAGCTGAACAGCTCGAACACTGAACGAATTGTTAAAGAACTTCGTTTTATGAGTTGGGGTTTTCAGCGTTAAGGTTCGGCATGGTCTTATATCGGATTGCACACCAAAAAAACTGAATTTCTTTAAGGTAGGAGGGAGTTTTTAAATGAAATAGCACACAGTACAGAAGAGAAAGTACATGCAGATCCCGGCGACGGCATATAGGGAGCCACTTGAGCTTTTGACGAAATTCGGATACGTGGTCATATTTGCGTAAGCCGAATATGAACCGAATGGCGAGATTTTGGAGTCGCTCAAGCTTGTTAAGTTGATCCTCAGTCAAATTAATATAGCTTGCGTCAGCATAATCGAGAATAGAAAGAAGGAGAGATTGTGCCAACATAACTTTGGTAGGAATTGGCAGGACAGAGCGCAACCGTCGCAAAGAGTTCATCGTAGCAAAAGTCCTCCTACTCAGCTCTTTAACATGCCCAGACCAGGACAGTTGTGAATCTAAATATATACCTAGATCTTTAACGGAGTCACAAAATGGGATCACAACACCATTAAAACAGATCGGGGGTAGTCGTCGCAGGTCAAGTTTTGCAATGTATCCCGGACTGCCAATAATGATTGCCTGTGATTTGACTGGATTAACGCGGAGACCATACTGCTTACTCCATTCAGCAACAGCAGATAGAGTATTAACGGCAGAAACAGCAGCGTCCAGATCTTCTAGGGGTGCTGAGCGATAAATTTGGATATCGTCTGCATACATGTGGTAGAGAGAAGAGATGAACGGGGTAATAGAATTAATGAAGATAGCAAACAGTAAAGGAGACAACACACCACCCTGAGGTACCCCGGCCGTCACATCACACCATGACGAACAAGCATCGTCAATTTTAATGCGCTGTCGACGACCTCTGAGGTAACTCCGAAACCAGTCAATCACCGATGGAGCTATGTTAATAGAACGTAACAGACTCAGCAAAATGTCGTAATCAACGGTATTAAACGCATTACTGAAGTCGAGCAAAGTTAAAATTGTGAGCTGTTTATTGTCCATCGCCCATCGAATGTCATCAGTAACTTTGACCAACGCTGTTACCGTACTATGACCGGGACGAAATCCCGATTGCAACGGACTGAGAAGGAAGTTCTTGTTAAGGAAAATATTTAACTGTTGGTAGACTAACTTCTCAAGGATTTTTGAAAGAAATGGCAAGATAGAAATGGGACGGAAATCATTAACTGAAGATGGGTTAGACTTTTTAGGAATAGGAACAATTTGAGCAGTTTTCCAAGCTTCGGGGAATTTGCTAGTGCTGATGGAAAAATTCAGAATATGGGTTAGGATAGGAGTTACAAAATCAAGAATGGGTACGATCATATTACGGCTGATACTGTCTGTACCAACAGCATTCGACGTGATGGACAATATGTTCTTCTTAACATCACATTCAGTGAAAGACTCAAAAGAAAACGGTAAAAAGTCTGGAGTTGAGGAGGATGAAAGAATATTAAGAGTATGTTCTTTATCGGCACTATGAATTGTATCAGAAGTAGAAAAGTGTTTGTTTAGGAGTTCAATATCTATATTAATAGAAGGTTTTTGAGATGATTTACCAACTCCAAGTGACTCAAGAAATTTCCAGGTTTTAGCAGTATCACCATTTTCAACTGACTTATGTATGTGGCGTCGTTGAGCATCTTTACACAGTGTATTACAGCGATTCCGGGCTTTGTGGTATTTCAACCGATTGGCTTCAGAGTCGTTCATCTTAAATTTATATTTAGCTGAGTTTTTTTTATCCATTAAGATTTTAATCTCATCTGATAACCAAGGTGCTGGGAAGTGTTTCATCTTAATCGGTCTTATGGGTGCATGAGTATCAAAGAGCTGTGTCACTAAGGTATTAAAAATCTATGCTTATTATCTATACTTATATTATTAACTTTCGCAAAGTTTGGATGGATGGATGGATAGATTGACGGACTTTCGCCCCCGAAATAGGTAGCTTTGGCGCGGATGCGGTCCCCACGTATTATATTCGCATTTCGCAGCCATTTCGGCCCAACTGGTCGTAGACTCGTAGAAACATGAATCAAAAACTCGCAAAGAGAGAAAAGGACGCACTATATAGTGTTACTTGTTTCGTCCTGCTAGCAGGCTTAGAAAACCTCATATAGCCAAACCTATTGCGTCCTACCGGTAGGCAGGACTCGATGGACGTTCTATCATTAAACTGTCATAAAAAAGTGTGTGTGTGCAATTCACACACGGCAGAAGTGAAACTTCAGAAAAGTGGCCTATAGAATGAGATAAATATAACTTGTATTCTATCTCATTCTCTCGCAGGCTAAATCCTATTTTGGTGTCTTTTTTTCGTTTCGTTTCATAGAATTTTCAAATCACGATTCTAAAGAAGTTTCACTCCAAAACATACGGCTCCTCTCAGTAGGTATGCGTTGGCCCTAATACTTGGCGTAGCAAAGCAAACAATAGACCCTACAGGTACTAAGGTATTTTAGTAAGCAGTACGTAGGTACCCACCTACCTTCCGTATTGACGAAACAATACCTACTACCTAAACAATGAAATGTTTTTATACCAGTTTCACAGAGTACTTTGTATAAATAAGAAAACCAGTTTGTAAAGCATATAAGTACTCACTCGGTGTCTATCAAAGGCGTACCGCGTAGTTTAGGAGCCTCTTCTCAGACTAAGGCGCGTTTGGAACCCTCATAGCTTTAATTTAACTTAATTTATCACCATTAAGGGGGGAAAGGTTAATTTTTTTTAATTACAAAGTACTTCAAGTCCCACAAACTCTATAATACCTCATACTACCTAATATTATAAATGCGAAAGTGCATTTCGCATTTATTCAAGTGTAAGTTTGTTTGTTGTAACTATCAAAGTTATCAAAATAAAATGATAAATGACGATCGATATCGATTTCGAAAAAAGAACAAACCGATTGAATTCTGTGAAAGTTTAGAGAAAAGTACAGAATTATTTCTTTCTTCAGAACCGTTTTTTGCTTTACATTTCTCTAAAGTTAGTACGTTTTACACATTCCTTCGCATCTTAGATATAATCTTGCGTCTTATTTCTCACTAGCTGATGGCCGCTCGGTTTCAGGTTTTTTTTAATTTCCGGGAGAAATCCTTAATTTTCCAGGATAAAAAGTTGCCTATGTCACTCTCCAGGTCCTCAACTATACCCATGCAAAAGTGAAGTCGATCTGTTGCACTGTTGCGGCATGATTGAAGGACAAACCAACAAACAAACACACTTTCGCATTTACAGTATAAGCATGAAGTATGATATGATGACTGCTATATTTCACGTACTTGACGTCCCTAAAATAAAAATTATAATTAAAAATAAGGATTACAAAAAAAAAAACACGAACGTCAACAATATTAAAACAATAAAGTAATGGTAGGAGTATGGCAGATATATCGATTTTGTTCGTGTAAAACGTAGCCTTTGTCACCCGAACCATAATAACGAATCGATTGATACCTCATTCATCAAAATCGGCTCTGTAGTTTAGGCGTTACGGTGGAACATACATACATAGACGGCTTAAATCATAACCCTTCCTTTATTCTTTGCCGCAGTCGGGTAAAAACTAGGGGATTCAATAAAAAAGTGTTTGAAAAAAAATATGTTACGTATTTATTTTTGATGATTCAAAAAATACAGAAAAAAAAAGACGTGTGGCACTCGGAGACTGCCGCGGTAAAGCTATTGCATAGCATTTTTATCAACTTACCTAACACTGGTTGCTATGACTACCCGCGTTGCTGACTTCAAATTATTGAAAATAAATAGTAGATTATTCACCACGGGGGTAATGCGATGCGATATGTCACGGGCGCCGGGATAAATCCCAAGCGGAACGAGGGATTTTAGAGTAACTCCCGAGCGTAGCGAGGGTGTTGCATCTAGAATCCTGAGAGTAGCGCGGATTAGGGGCGCCCAAGATTAATACAGCATTACTCCTACGGTGAATACTCTACTTTTCACACCTCGCGATATAACCACTTCTTTCAGCTGGCGTGGCCTACTCGATTTGACAAACAAATGTCGTCAGTGCGAATCTAGTGGGCTACGGCTTCGGTTTTCGAAAATCGAGTTGGCCGCGCCTGCTGAGAACACATTCTGTTTACCGAAATTAGACTTTATGTATATAGCAATAAGAATTATGTATAAAACCTCTTTGGAATGAATAGAATTTCCTTCAGATCTTGCTTCAGATGCGCGATGATTCTAAATTCAAATCACATTATAACCCTAGGGAATAATGGATTTCAGTACAACATTATAACCCTAGGGATTTAATGTCTTACTGTAACCTTAGATAACAGGCCATGTAATAAGGTGTTGTTGAGCGAGTGGTGTGAAAAAGACTATTTTTATGAAAAGATGATTTTTCGAATATAAAGGCGAAATAATTTTAAAGAATTATGTTTTGAAAACATCAACAACACAAGTAGTCATAGCAACCAAAGTGTTAGGTTTTTTTGTAACGGAATTTCTGGATTCGGTCTCCACGCTCAAAGCCCGCGATGGAAGCTATGCAATAGCTTAAAAACTTAACCTAACGATTTATCAAAAGTAACTTTTCATTTTCACGATATCACTAAACAAGGAACGCGAGTGAGCTTAAACAATACAAAAATAAAATTAGTTAAGGGCCAGTCACACGAAGGATATTTTGTTTTTGAAGTGAAAGTTCTTTACAATCGTCGTGATTTGAAAATTCGATGAAACGACAAAGCGACACCAAAAAGAGACAAACATATTCATAATAGAATTTAGCCTGCGAGAGAATGAGATAGAGTACAAGTTATATTTATCTCATTCTCTCGTAGGCTACTTTACTGAAGTTTTACTTCTGCCGTGTGTGAATTGCACACACACTTTTTTTTTAAATTGTTACTTGCCAATTGGTGACAAAAGGAATGGCTCATTTTTTGAGCAAAGAATCAGCCTGGCTGTCCAACGCGAAAATACAGTCTTACTTACAGCATTCTTGCCACCATTCCACGCGGGCATGATTTATATAGTAATTAGGTTAGGCTCGCTAGCTTTAAGTTCTATTGTATTGTTTTCAATAAAGTGTGAATCATATAATGTGAAATATTTTAGTTCATAAAGATCTCATTTTCGAAAAATAATTATATTATATACTAGCGACGGTGTCACCGGGTCAGATAAGATTGTCGGTCGGTTATTATATATAGGTAATATTTTAACATATTAAATTTATTATAAAATTTAGTCTTAAATTAAAAAAAAATATTTTCTCAGTTGCCTCTGTCACGTCCGTGTCACGTGTAACTCAGTTATATATATTCACTAAGTAAAAAAAAAAACAACATGTGGCCGACCCTTAACAAAAATTTGCTTATAAAATATATTTTTTCTTTATTACATAGATAGGTGGGCGAAATTGTAAAAAAAAAAACTTAATTTAATACCTACTTAATAGTAACTAACTAAGCCGTGAAAGATGCCTGTTTATTATTGATAACAACAAAAAAATACATAATAAAAATAATCAAATATAACTTTGAATAAAAAAATGCAATATTGAGCTTCTTTAAAAAAAAAACGAAAACTATTTCTGTTAAAATCAAAATCAAAATGCTTTTTATTCAAATAAACTTTTACAAGTGCTTTTGAATCGTTGAGTGAATCTACCACTGTTTTAGCTAGCAGACTAATAATTATGATTAAAAAATCGTTGATATAAAATGGATTTAACTAAAAAAAGAATATTAAATAATTTACGTATTTGTTTACATTTTTGATTGAGTGGCAAAAAAAAGATTATTAATAATTAATTTTATTTTAAATTTCTTACTATTTTGTTATGACAAATTATGCCATGTTTTGATTGTAATATAAAAATAATCATCATAACAGAGTAATTTATCCACATGGACGAACTATAGAATTAATGGAAAAGTAGGGAGTGATTTGAGCCCCACGCAAAGACATGGGGTCAATTAGACCTCGCATGAAATAATTATTAAATTAGGAGCACGTAAATGAATTCGGTACTTTAACAGGCTTTTCATAAATTTTTTTTTCAGCTCCAAGTAATTAATATTCAAAGTTAGACATTAATAAAATAAAAAATGCACAAAATTGAAAAGAACAATGGCTCCATTTTTACACTTCACGCTAAAAATTATATTATGTGAAAGCTCTTCTGTGAAATTTGCTTAAATCAATTAAGTATGAATTGTTTTCCATTGAAGTAAGATCATTTTGTTAAACGCAGTCCAAAGGTAGACGTTACAAAAATAAAAAATGCAAAAGTTTACGAGAACAATGGGTCCATTTTGACCCCTCACATACAAAATATGGGCTTATATTATGTGAAAACTCTTCTGTGAAATTTTCTTCATCCAATTAAGTATTTTTTTTAAGGCTTTCCAAAGTTTTCAGACGTTACCAAAGTTAAAAAATGACAACAAGTATTATGGGTCGTTTTGAGCCCCCACTCAAAGTATACTATTTTATGTTAGAGGCTCTTCTGTGAAGTACGGATGCTCGAGGCAATCCAATGCTGTGAGACGTTTCGCTGGGTCGAACACTAACATACCCTGAAAATTAATTATAAGGCATTAGAATAATATTAGAAAATTATAAGGCACTAGCTGATGCCCGCGACTTCGTTCGCGTGGATTGGGGTTTTTTGGTTTATTTGGTTTTAGACTATAATCAATCTCTGTGTCAAATTTCATCGAGATTCGTTCAGCCCTTCTGGCGTGATTGAGTAACTAAACTTTCGCATCTGTAATATTAAGTATAGATTAAACGCAAACATAACGTGAAAGTTTAATCATTTATAGCATACTCTGATCATATCCAAGGCGTGTGGGTGTATCCTGGGCAAAACGTCCGCCAAGTCCTGGGCAGGGTAGTCCGGGAAACTGTCCGCTACAATCGCGACGTTGTCAGGCCACTCGTGTTTCGGCGGACGGCCTATTAATCTGTATGAGTTTCACCGTTTTAGATTTAAGATTTATTTATTCATAATAAACTCACACACACAGGTTTTAAATGTAAATATAAGTACTAGTACAAACTTAATCGTAACATATTGCAAAAGTTAAATATTAGGTCAATTGGGATTTAGACATCAAGATGTCAAACAAATATTTTTATAAATTATTATATAATGAATTCATTTTTTGGTGATAATTATACAGAAGATCTCTCAAAAGACGTAATATTCATCATAAGCAGCAAGTTCCAATTTACCCCTAATTTAAAATTAGTACGAGGTAATTTCGACTTCTAACAGAATCAGCACGAGGTCATTTCGACCCCTAGCTCAAAATTAGAAAAATAAAATGTAACAAGTACCTAAATATGGCGTGCAGTTGTTGCGAGTCGCAGTCCGCTTGCAGCAGCGGCGTGCGCGTGTGCAGCTGTGCTAAAACGCAACCGCACGACCACACATCCACTGCTGTGTTGTATGACAGGCCGAGGAGCACTTCCGGTGGCCTGTACCATAGAGTTACCACCTAGAAGAGTATACGACAATTTAATTCTCTCATCACGTGGAAGTTGGTCTACGCTACTGGTGATCCAATAGCAGGCGCTTATTTAGCCCAACAGCTTAGCCTGGCAATTCAGAGAGGCAATAGCGCCAGTGTCTTGGGTACCCTGCCCGTGAACGATCATTTGGACGGTGTATATTTTTGTAAATATATATTATATAATGTTATAGATTCTTTGTAGTACGTTATTATTTTGTAAATATTCCAGATTTTAATATTTTGGTGGTCATTTGGACCCCTAATATAATTTAGTAAATGTCCCCTACATTTAGACCCTAAAAAAGTCTCCATAGTAACGGATCATTTCTACCAATAATATAATTTAGTAAAGGGCCATTCAAAATTATTTATGGGGTTCAAATGCCCCCTAAAAATTAGAAGCTCAAGTATAGAAATCCTAGAGCTCAGGATATTATTGACCGAGTGAAGTGAAGGTCTCTGAGTCTACTGGAGTGAATTTCTATTTCTAACATCCAAAGTTGACCTCAAACCTCTCAATTTTCTGAAAGGCTGAGCCTGAAACTTGATCATTTATTTGAATTATATCCTGTACTTGAACAATAAATACTAAAATTAGATAAATATTATAAGGAAACGATATTAATTTTGAAATTTAATTTTTAATGAGCTTTAGTATTTTTAACAGAACTGCACAATAATGTCAATAGATGGCGCACCGTAAAAGTTTATTCGTTAAATAATAAACTATCTTATGGATACTGCGAGGTCTCGGTTTGGGGCGAACCACTAGTATTATATGGCCTATGGGTGTAAGACCCCTTAAAAGTCATGGGCCTAAAACGTACCACGCTAGTCAGTTTCATCTCGGTGTCGTATGTTTTGGCGAGGCCGAAGTCCGCTAATTTGACGCGTCCAGTCGACGTCACGAGCAGGTTGTGTGGCTTTAGATCTCTGTGTACTATCCGGTGAGAGTGTAAAAAATCCACCCCGGACAAAATGTCGTAGGACATACTCTGAAATAAAAGAAAAAAATGGTAAACGCACTTTATGGGGTGGGGTTGGGGTTATATGGGGTTGTTTTGAGTGACCCCTCAATTAAAAATATAGGGAGCCATTTGACCACGTTTTAAATGGCGATTGAAGGTGATTTCACACAAAATTATGGACAACATTAAGGTATGCTGGTTTTACAACGACGTTTTCCTATTCCAGCATATGACGTAAAATTTAATTTCTTACGACGCTCATAGCTCTGAAAAGTAAGTTTCGTGCCTGGATTGAGGTATTGTAGTTCCCGCGGGAACTCTTTAATTTTCCGGCACAAAAAGTAGCTATGTATTTACGTAAGTAGTATGTATTTCAGGCCTTTTACCAGAAAGTGTGCAGCCAAGCGCTAGTCTATAAATAAATAAAAACCGGTCAAGTGCGAGTCAGACTTGTTCATAAAGGGTTTCCATAGAATGTAAAATCTTTTAGTAAATAACAAGAAAGAGGTCATAATAATAGCTGTTAAACAAATGGCTTACGTATGGCACTACACAAACCTGGTAGCGCCTGACAAACAATTCAACACCCTATGAGTACGGAACCCTAATTTTTTTCATACTTGTACTGTGAGACGTTGCTTTTTGCCAAATTTCATGATTTCTAGGTCAACAGGAAGTACCCTATAGGTATTGATTTTTTACTGTAAACGGTCGTATCTTTTTACTGTGTTAACTTATAAGCATTGAATTAGCATTTAATATTAATTGCAACTTGATACACATTCTGAGAGAAAGCGTTGAGAGACAGACAGGCAGACAGATGGACAATGAAGTGATCCTATAAGGGTTCCTTTTTTCTTTTGAGGAACTGAACGCTAAAAATCATACTAAATAAAAAAATTACAGAACTTACTCTAATTCTACTCTCAGAGAGAGGCCCAGGGGCTCTTTTCAAATAGGAATCCAGGTCTTGCTCAACATGCTCAAAGACTAGGAACAGCACCAACTGGTGATCCCTCTCCAGCGATTGACCGCCATGACAGACGTCCAAGAGTCTGGAATATTACAGAAAGATTTTGAAATAATAAGATGCATTTTTATTAAGTAGGTAAATATACAAATTTGACTTGCATAAATTGATTACATATACCTATAATCATACTAATATTATAAATGCGAAAGTGTGTTTGTTTGTTGGTTTATTGGTTTATCCTTCAATCACGCCGCAACGGAGCAATGGATCGACGTGATTTTTGGCATGGGTATAGTTGAGGACCTGGAGAGTGACATAGGCTACTTTTTATCCCGGAAAATTGAAGAGTTCCCGCGGGAATCATAAAAAACTTAAACCACGCGGACGAAGTCGCGGGCATCAGCTGGTATTATATAATAGTGATTAATTATTATTTATTTGAATTAATTTAATAATTAAATCAAACGTTTTATTTCATGTAGGACAACTTGTGCCACTTATGAAATGTCACGACTACTACTGGTTCGGAGAGCTGATTGTACAAAGAAGAACCAGCAAGAAACTCAGCAGTTACTCTTTTTCCACCACCACCAGTGAGCGTTGGCACCCTTATGTGGTTGACGTCCAATTTGCTTGCACAAAGCGTTTTTGCTCAACGTTTCTGATACGAACCGCTAGGGTGTGGAACACCCTCCCAGCGCACGTGTTTCCTGCTACTTATAACTTAAGTACCTTCAAGGCAAGAGTGAATAGGCATCTTCTAGGCAAGCGCATTCCAACCTAGACCTCATCATTGCTTTGCACTAAGCATGATTGTCGTCAAGCGCAAGCCTATCTCGCAAAAAAAAAAAAAAAAAACCGGCCAGAAAACTCAGCAGTTGCTCTTTAAAAAAAATCATTTGCCCAGTAAGAAAGTTAACACACCTGACAATATTAGGATGTCTATATGCCTCCAGTTGCCTGAGCAACGCTATTTCTCTGAGTGTTGACAGCGGAATACCATCCTCAGTTAGGGCTACCTTAACTTTCTTCATGGCCACTATTTGACCACCATTGTGGAGATCCCGCGCTTTGTATACTGTGCCATAGGCCCCTGAAAAGAAATAATGAATTTTTTTTTTAATTCAATTTAGGTACACTCTACACTGTACACTTATTGACATCCAATACCTTATAAGACATGATGGTAAGTAATAATCAGTTATGGTATCTCAAAATTAAAGCTATGAGGGTTCCAAAAGCGCCCTGGTCTGAGAAGAGCCCACAACAAAAATTTAAAAACGATCTCAACTTTGACGAAGCCAAAAACATCTGCTGTTTCATTTAATGTTTCGCACTCATTTATCCTCTGACAAGACGTCAGAGACCTTTTTAATGTGAGTTTTGCTCTGAATAGGTGCTGCATCTGCAGTTAAACTTTAAACTGATTGCAGACAGAGTACAAAAAACAAAAAACAATAACTAAAACATGTTTTGAGACCCTGTTTTGTTGGAGTCTAAATGACCACTTAATAAATTATAACAGTCTATCCTACATTCTCTTTACAACTGAGGACCTCCCTGACGCAGTGGTGGTAGCTGTTGTCTTATACTGGGAGGACTCGGGTTCGATCCCCAGCAGGGTCAATTAAGGAATTTATAATTTCTGTGGCCTGGCTTTGAGGGAGGCTTGCCTCATAGGCAAAGATGTAAAACCAAGTGGTAATTAGCATTCAGGTACAATGACTTGTAGAAACTAGGAAGAAATGTTTTGGAGACAGGATCATAAATATTATGTAGCTGTCTCACTCTTACGGACAGACTAACTAATTAACTTGATTCCGGTTGAATGTATGTATTTATGAACCTTAAGACCACCATGGAAAGGAAATAATAAAAAAACATAACAAGTTGTACTTACCTAAAACTCGAACTTTTATTTTTCTAAGGTGATACAAATTCAAATGTTTTTTTATTCAAATAACAAGTGCTTCTGAATCGTCGAGTGAATCTACCACTGGTTGGGAATGCCATTCCTACCGAGAAGGACCAGCAAGAAACTCGGCGGTTGCTATTTTGAATAAATTAATTTACAATTTCATTAATGCGTATCTATACTTAGCATTGCTGGAGCGAGTGAAATCCATGCTCTTTTATATCATTTAGGTACATTAATCTTCAACAGTATAGGCTGAGCTTGACTGATTGTTTATTCTTTATCGAGGCTTTGGACTGTGGTAAATTAACTATGTTGACAATTATTGACATAACTTTTTTTCAATGCGCAAGCGACGAAATCTGTGGAGCCGGCACATGGTGTAAATAGGTTATTTACAGTCTTTCTATAGGCTTATTTTTACATAACAGTACCTGTTCCGATAACGTTGAGTTCTTCATACTTTTTTGCAGTTTGAAATAGGGCACTAACGTCGCTTATCGATGCCATTGCTGGTGGACTCTGAGATGATCCACTACCACTCGTTGCCGACATTTTTAATGCACTATTTCAATCGTATTCGGTCCATATAACGCACTAATAAAGCCACTACTTCGTAATAACTTCAATTTAAGCACATATTACATTTTATTTAGTCTTTCTTTGTTGTAAAAGTTAACTTTCTTGATTAGTATGAAAAGTTTTTTGTAAAACAAAACTTTTGAAAGGCACGGGCAGCGGGGGCGGGGGTGACGGATTTATTCAAACACCTGGTGTATAATGCGACTAAATTAAATCTATATCTTATTTTAAAGCATTGCTGAGCCTCAAAACGACGTTTTCATTTAGTGTCATTGTATTAATTGTTTATTCCCGTACTACCAGCGCCATCTTTGAAAACATCTGCGAAAAAGAGTACAAACCGTGCCATCTTGTGAAGAAGGTTAGAAAATGTAATCACTGTGTCAACTAATGGATGGCGCTAGACAGAATAGATCTAGGGAATTTCTTTTTTGATGAACCGATTTTGAAACACTAAAAAAAGGATGATTACGATTTGCCTACACACGAGGCCATCAAGAGAGCAATTGTAGGGCGCTTCCCACTACTTTCCTGATATTGCCTCTGATTTTAGGGCCGTGTGTAGCCGGTCTTAAGATGACTATAATTTTTATCTCTGATTTAGTGGTGACTGGCGAGCCACGACATAAAAATAAAATTATTCTATATTATTGCAAATAAAAGCTCATAATATTATAGTCCGAGAGAGAGTTACTATGGTAACTTACCAACTTACCATAGTCCACAGGTAACGCTTGAGTTATAATCAAAATATATCAAAATATAGGCCTAATAATAGCATTGGCTACAATAAACTTTGTCAAAAAAAATGTAATTAAAATTAATTAATTTATAAATAGCCTGGCTGGTCAGGATGTTGAGCAACCTATTTTAGGCGTACCTATTTATCTATTATTAAAAAAAAAAAAAAAAATAGGTGTCATCTGGTAAACAGATCGGTGAAGGTCGTTGCATATCCGGCTCTTAGACCAATACACGTGGCTAGAAAGTAAGGTAAAAAGACAGAAAATGGAAAAAAAAAATCAATTGGGCTCGTCCGGGATTTGAACCCGGGACCTCTCGCACCCGAAGCGAGAATCATACCCCTAGACCAACGAGCCATACTGCAAGTTGTTGAATTTATAAATTGTAACCTTAAAGCGATGACGTATATTACTAAAGTTTAAAACGATGTAAAAAATAAATAATAATTCAATCAAATCAATAACTGCATAAGTATAATCCATACTAATACTAATCCATACTTCCATACTTAATATTATAAATGCGAAAGTGTGTCTGTCTGTCTGCTACGCTTTCACGGCCCATCTGTTCAACCGATTTTGATAAAATTTGGTACAGGGATAGGTTTTATCCCGGGGAAGGAGATAGGCTACTTTTTATCCCGGAAAATTCAAAGGTTCCCGTGGGAATCAAAAATTTATCTGTTAAACCGACTTTAAAGAAATTTGGTACAGGGGTAGGTTTTATCCCGGGGAAGGACATAGGCTACTTTTTATCCCGGAAAATTTAAGAGTTCCCGCGGGAATCGAAAGAATTTGGTCCACACGGACGAAGTCGCGGGAATCATCTAGTTTATTGTAAATGCGACAGTGTGTCTGTCTGTCTGCTACGCTTTAATGGCCCACCTTTTCAACCGATTTTTTTTTTGGTATAGTAGGTATGCAGCATCCCGGGGAAAGGCACTAAGTACTTTTTATCCCGGAAAATTAAGGAGTTTCCGCGGAAATCGAAAAATTTTTATCCACGCGGACGAAGTCGCGGGCATCACCTAGTTTTAATAATTTAAGAGAATTTATCAAACTTAGGTTACAGATGAATAGTTAATTATTATTAACATAAGTATCTATTCTGAAAAGAAAATATTAATTTAATATACTTAAACATTATTATTTTATATAATATAATATTTTGTTTCATAGCAGCAAGCAACAACCAAGCAAAATACTAAATAGTTCCAAAAAATGTATTGATTTAATAAATCAGAATTATTACCACTAGGTGTTTAGAAAGTTGGGCGCGAAAGGGGAAAAAAATACCGCTACACGACACCCTATACCCATCACTTTCTTTTCCAACTGATTTGTATCTCATCTCCTGTTCTAACACATGACTGAACGAAATACCACGCCAGTCGGTAACGTTTTGGTTAACGATGCGCGCGCATGTTTGAAAGAAGAAATGGCTGTTTTTTACATAAAATTGATCAGTAAAACAACTCTATTTTAACTATTATTAATAAACTATAAAATTAATCAAGTGAAAAATTATTTTGGATGAAATTGAGCAGTTGTTTAGTGGTCTAAAAGTGTATCAACAGTGAATTTTAACCGGAACTGTGTAAGTGTGTGTGGTGAAAGTTTTCGTGTCTTTGATAGTGCGTTGAGTTGCCTTCTACATTCAAAATATTTGTTTTTGAATATTCAGCTGATCTGGAATAATCCGTACCTCTTCCGTGAGTATCTTAAAATTTATTTTTAGTATAATTAAAATTGAGGTACCTAACAATCGGATAAAATATATTATTAAACTAACCAGTGTTTATGTCAGTAGGTACTCAGTAGGTCCATAGATAAAATGTAGTTGCGTCACTTTTTAAGGCTACCCACAATTTTTTTCTAATCCTAATTAATCATGATCATAATAAGTTTCTGAACGAATAAAAGGTTAGGTATATAATATAATTTTAGGTAATTTTTTTATCAAATTGATACTTAAAGTGCCTACAGTAACTAAGTACTTATTTAATTAAAACATTTATTTTGTTTCTATTGTAGGTACTCAATAAAGTAAATATGTATTGTTTCATTAAAAAGTATCTTGTTAGGTAAAAAAAGACTGAAACTAAATTTTTGATTAGTTCTTTTTAAATGAAAAGATCCATAATCATAACTTTCGCTCATTTAACGGTCATTAAGTATTTTTCATGTAAAGATTCGCCAAGAAAATGTCTAAATTGTTTTCCTTTTTACTTAAATCGGCAAAGCGGCAACGGTTGAATTGATTCAGCCTAATTATTGCACCGCGTCGCACGCTAGTCTGTCTTGTGTAAGTAAGTAGGTGAGGAAAAGCGGATACCAACTGATAAAAACTAGGTTGTTTATGTTTAGTATTATACTACAGTCATGATACAACTTTGTTTAAACCATGGACGCAAGGCTTGCTACTTCCATTAAAGAAAGCTAAATCGCTTGACGGTTCGTCGTCAGACCAGAAAAAAAATTCAGAAATTATAAATTCCCAAATTGACCCTGCCTGGAATCGAGTCCCGGACCTCCCACAGTAAGACCACAGCCCTGCCAGGGAAGTCGATATTATATTATTTCAATCTGTGTCTGCATGTTGTCAAGTAAGTAACAAGATATCTACTTATTAATTATTAAAAAACTATAATTTAAAAAAAAAACTTTACTCGTCCGCCATATTGAATTTAGTGTGACGTCATTAATCATTAATTTTAGGATTTCTTCTCAGCAAACCCTTTTAATTGAGATTTGACATCCGTAATATCATGGGGACCAAATAACTGGTCCGCCATATTGAATTTGGAATGACGTTACTCAGCTTTTGACATCCATATCTAAGCATTTCAGCTCCATCGGTTGGGTAGGTACTCAGGGTATAACTGTTTTAAAATTCAATGGAGAAGTTTACCATTTATTTTTAAATTTATTATAAAAATTGAGACAAAATAAAACAAAAATATGAAAGAATCATTAAAATATCTGACCAAATAAAAAAGTTAGGGAACTTTAAAGTTGCGCTTGCAAGAGGGGAGACGTGACGTCATAATTCCCTATCAACCGACTTTATAAAGCCGAATAAAAGAAATAAATGGACTTAACGTGACTTAATTGAATTAAAAGCACTTAATTTGTGTGTGAAGATAATTATGAAGTATTAAATCTCGGCTAGGTATTAAAACTCACTCACAAAATTTCTCACTCCAGTAAGATACAGCAATCGGTGTACATTAAATAGGTAATTAAACTTTTCATTTCTCAGTCATTTATTGATGGATTTTAAAAAAAACACTCATTTATTAGTTTTCTATATTTTGCTTCCGTTGTGTTAAATATGATATTCACAACATCATGAAACTTCTCCATTGCATGATTTGACCTAAGAAAACCCGCAAAGACATTGCAAGTTACAGTCCCACAAATTTATCTGACCCGGTGACAGCTTGTTGCTAGCATCTAATCTATATTATATAAATAAAAATGAATGTTGCTAAGCGCAAAACTCGAAAACGGCTCGACCAATTCGGCTAATTTATTTGTCGTATGTTTCTTAACTTCCACGGAATGTTTTTATATAAAAAAACAAAAAATAAAAATAAAAATTTTGAGGAAAATTGAAGAGTTCCAACGGGAAAAGGAAACCGCCATTCACGCGAAGTGGCGAGCATCATCAACTTCTGAACGACTGCACCAAATTGTATAATTCTTATAATATATAATAAAAAAAATTAAGAGTTAAAAAATAAACCAAAAACCCCAAATGGATGTTAGTTATTCAATCACGCCAGAACGGCTGAACGGATCTGAATGAAATTTGGCACAGAGATAGACTATAGTCTGGAAAAACAGATACTTTTAATCCCGGAAAATTAAAGAGTTCCCGCGGGAACCAAAAAACCTCAATCCACGCGGACGAAGTCGCGGGCATCAGCTAGTATAAATATAAATATATAACAAACAGGCATAAAAATTAGTTCCAATTTTGGCCACCGGGTCAGATAAGTTTGACGGACTAATAAAAGCTTCATAAAAGTAATAAAGGCTGAGCGAGCATACCGAAACGCCCTAACATATGAGCTGCAAGCTATTTTAAAAATAATATAAAATTTTCAAACGCCAATATAAATACGAATATTTAAAATAATTTAAAAAAAAATACGTCACAGCATGTCGGTGTCGCGAACCCATAAGATTTACCCCTACCAAAAAGATATTTTCACTCCAATAAAAACAGAAAATAAACAAGCTTAAAAATTTGTTCCAATTTTGGCCACCGGGTCAGATAAGTTTGACGGACTATAAAATATAAAAGCTTGTAAAAAGTAATAAAGGCTGAGCGAGCATACCGAAACACCATAACCAATTAGCTGCAAGCTACTCGACCGGTTCCTTTACAACCATTTGGGTTACTGGCACTACCTGACGCTACATTAACACACGTATATATATTTCCACAAAGTTATCTGACCCGGTGACAGCGTCGCTAACTTATATATAATTAGCGAATGCCCGCGACTTCGTCCGCGTGGTTTGAGGTTTTTTGGTTCCCGCGGGAACTCCTTAATTTTCCGGGATAAAAAGTAGCCTACGTCCTTCCCCGGGATACAACCTATCCCTGTACCAAATTTTATCAAAATCAGTTGAACAGATACATTTGTTTGATTCCCGTGGCAACTCTTCAATTTTCCGGGATAAAAAGTAGCCTATGTGCTATTCCAGACTATAATCTATCCCTATGCCAAATTTCAGCCAGATCCGTTCAGACGTTGGGGCGTGATTGAGTAACAAACATCCATACATCCATACATCCATCCAGACATCCATCCAAACTTTCGCATTTATAATATTTATTTGATTGATTATTTGATTTGATTGATTGATTGATATTAAAAATAAAATAAAAACAAAAACTAAACATGCATAAAAATTCGTTCCAATTTTGGCCACAGGGCCAGATAAGTTGGTGGCACTATATTTATCACAGCGTACCTATTTATATACAGGGTCAATTGAAATATATACCAATCAGAGATGTTATGGAAATAAAATTTCGGATCTGGATACGGATACGGTTACGGATATGCAATTATTTTTAATCAGGTAATTAATTAAAAAAAATTGCTCATGAATCATTTAGACTCCGACCCTAGTAGATCCGAAATTAATCGAAACTTTTGTATCGGATTCGGCTACAGTTACGGAGAGATTTTCATTTCGAATTTCCGATAAATGATTTATTTATTTCATTTAGGACTTGTGTCACTTATGATTCGATATGACTCTACCACCGGTTCGGAAAACTGATTCTACTGAGAAGAGCCGGCAAGAAACTCAGCACTTTGCTCTTGCTTTGCTCTTATCTTATTTTAAAAACTCGCGGGTAAGCTTCAACATGCGTGTGAGATCATGTGAAGAGTTTCAAAAAATTGTTATGAAACCAGCAGTTGCTGAAAGCTATATCCAGCAGTGAAAAGTACGAGGTTCAGATGAATCCATACTTAATATTATAAATGCGAAAGTGTGTCTGTCTGTCTGCTACGCTTGCACGGCCCATCTATTCAACCGATTTTCATGAAATTTGGTACAGGGATATGTTGTATCCCGGGGAAGGACTACTTTTTATCTCGGAAAATTCAAGAGTTCCCGCGGGAATCAAAAAAAAATATCTCTTTAGCCGATTTCGATGAAATTTGGTACAGGGATAGTTTGTATCCAGGGGATGGACATAGGATACTATTTATCCCGGAAAATTAAAAAGTTCCCGCGGGAATCAAAACCTTAATCCACGCGGACGAAGTCGCGGGCATCATCTAGTAATTAATAAATAATCATTTAATGGATTGCTAATTATTAGATTTTAATCTTAAATTAAGTATAAGTTATTTTATTTCTTATATTTTCTTTTTTTTTAATTCCTGACAATTTCCAATTTTCCCTGTTTCCTTGATAGACAGCTGAAATTCCGGATATGTCAGGAAAACTCCTGTCATCTGGTAAACCTAGTGACATCAAACTGTCATTTTGAACTTCAAAATATAAATATGGCCTCTGAACAATTATTGCTCTTAGACTTTTTAACTATGACTTTTTACAATTCTGAGAAAGAATAATTATTATTTTTCTTCATACATACTTAAATAAAAATATTTAAATTGGCTGCTCTAAGACAGCGTTACTCCACGTTATCGCTGTACTAGTCGACTACTGCGGACTGCCTACTAACTAATATAGAAGTTTTCATGAGAGGATAATTTAGGAGTTTTCGTAGGAAAAAAAAACTTAATCCACGCGGACGAATTCGCGGGCTTCAGCTAGTATAGCAATTAGTCGACCAAAGTTAATGTTAAGTATGTATTTTGACTAAGAAGTAAGTGTGTTTAGATAATAATTAAAGCGAATGTATTGCACCTTTAGTTATGAAACATTAGAAAGTGCTCAAGAGGTTTGAAAAGTAAAATTGCACTTCAGCTGAGAAAGTCTATAGCTTCATTTGCAGTCATTCAACCCTAGAATATCTAAATATCTAATTCACTTACGTAATACTACATATTAAGTACCTAAGTATTTACCTAATAGTAGGTAGGTACGTTTCGACGACCTCCCTGGCGCAGTGGTGAGCGCTGTTGTCTTAACGTGCGGAGGTCCAGTGCCCGACAGGGTAAATTTCTAAATTTTCTCTAGTCTGGTCTCGTGAGAGGCTTCGGCCGTGGATATTTAGCTTACCAGCAAAGACGTACCGCCAGGCGTTTAGCGTTCAGTCAAGGGCTAACTTGTAGTGGAATCAAAAGAGTACAGTCGACGTCAAAAGTCCATACATAGCTTAAAGACTAAAACCGTGCATTCATGGAGTAATAAAATAAACTATCCAAAACTTCATCTGGGTGCGTACTCTACACATATTATGTACCTACTAGCTGACCGCGACTTCGTCCGTCGTTTTTTTAATTCCCGCGGGAACTCCTTAATTTTCCGGGATAAAAAGTACCGATCGATGTACCGTTGCGGTGTAATTGAAGGACAAACAAACACACTTTCGCATTTACATTTTAGTTTGATATTCGTGCCAATTCGATCTAGTACGACGAGCACATACTAACATAGGTAGTACTAGTGGTTAATCTGTGACCTATATTTCGTGAAAGTGTTATAAACCCCCCTCATGAAGTCACGACAGTGTTGCGCCGCCGTCTTGCGTAACACCTGTCACAATGCTACGTCCGCTTTGACTCATCGTGAGTCGTGACTCTACGCAAAGAATGTCCGTTTTCGTGTGTAATAATTTCTTCATTAAGTTCACGGATTTGGGAAGTACGTAAGAGGGATTTACCAGTAGTTAAGTAAAACCAGGGCGGTGCTTAATTGCGAAACATACTCGTAATCAGTCGCACCTTACTAGCTGATGCCCGCAACTTCGTCCGCGTGGATTGAGGTTTTTGATTCCCGCGGGAACTCCTTAATTTCCCGGGACAAAAATTAGCCTAGATATTACTGTATAGGTCCCCAACTATGCCCACGAGTAAAATCACGTCGATCCGTTGCTCTGTTACGGCATGATTAAAGGACAAACCAACAAATAAATTAACTCACTTTCGCGTTTATAATAGTACCTACAATATGAATAGTAAATGCTTTCATTTTTTTTTTTCAATATTTACTATAGTTATTTAGAAACTACAAAGATAACTCAAATTTTTGTTAAAACTAAAATACTTACAACTATAGTAGGTAAGTACATAGTAGAAACTTATAATAATATTTATAAAACAATGTCCTCCCGACCGAATCGGGAGACATTATAGTGCACAAGTATGTGCGAAAACACAGACGCCGATTGGAATTTGGACGGAAAATCCGACACGACCGGAGAAAAATCAGGCGCAGGAACGACGGCTTAACGTGTTCTCTGAACACCGCCAACTTCCTAACTCCGGGCTATTACTGAGAATTTCTAGTCAGAAAAACCCAATACAACTTAATTATGGCCCGACCCGGGACTCAAACCCGGGACCTCGTCGGCCGCAGTCGAACATGCTAAATTGCTAACCACTAAACCAACGAGGCAGTATGTTGTACTAAACTACAAAGTATTCAACTATAAATTACGGTTTAAACTAGAAAAACTATTCCGTATTCCTAACACCAAAGAAAGTTAAATGTGTTACGCCTCACCTGCTACACCGTTAGGTATTCGAGACATCCTATACTCGTATGCCGCCCTCGATAGCTCAATGGTAAAGACTCTTCGGGAGGTCCTAGGCACTTATTTTTACACGATTGGCCAAAAAAAATATAATTTCTTAATTTGACTCGCTCCGTTTGCCCCGTTTGGTGTTTCTGCCCCGCTTCCGTTGGCAAATGGGTTTTTGGTCTGGCCTGGTGGGAGGCTTCGGCCGTGGCTAGTTACCACCCTACTTAGACGTAAGTGCCGCCAAGCGATTTAGCGTTCCAGTACGATGCCGTGTAGAAACCGACTATTGGTATGAGTTTAATATAACTGCCATACCCCTAACAGGTTAGCCCGCTACCATCTTAGACTGCTTCATCATTTACCAGGTGAGTTTGCAGTCAAGGGCTAACTTGGAGTGGCGTAAAAAAGCCTTTTTTTATTGTGAGATAGGCTTGCGCTTGCAGACGACAATCATGTTTAGTGCAAAGCAATGATGAGGTCTAGGTTGGAACGCGCTTGCCTAGAAGATACCTATTCACTCTTGCCTTGAAGTTACTTAAACTCAAACTCAAGGTATATTTATTCAAAATTGGGTATTCGATTACTACTCCAATAAATTATTTTTTTGTGATTATGTAATAAAGGATCTCCCAAAAATCGTAATATCCATGTCCCCAGTGTTAGTTTTATTCCGACTTCCAAAAAAGGAGGAGGTTCTCGATTCGGCGCGTATTTTTTTTTTAAATGTATGTCGGTGCATATCTCCGTGGTTTCTGAACCGATTTGAATTTTTTTTCTATTAGCCGTTAGAGGAAGCTCTCGAGGTGGTCCTATAAAAATTCTGACTCCAAATCCTCAACGCTGACACTATAAAAAGTTAAAAATAAAAATTCTTTCCAAAAAACTCTTTCAAAGTGCCGTCAACTTTGCTTATCCTTGTTAGGTATACCCGCAAGACTTCAATATAGTGGCACAGTTTAACGAAATACATAGTGGGTAGAAATCAAAATTATTTTGTACTTTACAGTGGCGTTGGAAGTCGGTTTTTTGGAAAGAATTTTTGTTGAATAACAATTTAAAACTATCGATGAAAGTAAAAAAGTGCATCGCACTTCGATGACGTCACAATTCAAAATTTTATACAAACTCCCATACATCTGAAAAGAGCCAAACAACAACAAACTCAGCCGTCAATTAATACTCGTACGTACCTGGAATTTGAACCTCGGACTTCCCGAATAGTCTTTATCATTAATTAGCCGCTGGAACAATTCATACCCATGCTTTTCTATCACTTAAGTTATAGGTATCTATGGTTATAGGTATGTGGCAGGAAACACGTGCGCTGGGAATTTTAAGAAGACGACGTAAAGGCAAACGTACACGTCACAATGTATTGCGCGCCATCGCGCTGTTTATCTATGAGACACTCGTACGGTGTAAGTGGGTCGACTCCACCTGTTTTGCAGTTACCGTTGGTATACTGAATGACTGCTTGATTACGTTTTTCGGAATCTTAATGTATTCAATAAAAGTTAAAAGTCAAGTGTGTCTTAAAGTACACACTAAGTAAGTAATATTATAAACAAGCTGATGCCCGCGACTTATATTTTCACGGTCTTATCTGTGGTTACCGGTGGTCCTACTGGTAAGTACCTAGTACCAAAATATTTTTGGTAGGTACAAGTTGTACTAGTACTACTGCCGTGTCCAGTAGTACCACGGTCAATTTAAGTATTTACAACTTTTTGTGAGTCGCTGTAGGACCGTATTAAATTACGGACACACTTCTCAAGGCCTTTTGCCAGAGCCTTTACACTTGTGGTCAAGGGCTAAATTGTAGTGGCGCGACAAAAAGCCTTTTTTTTGTTGACGGGGAAATCTCCCTGAGATACCCAATATCCGGGGGAAGAGATCAGGTTATGTCGGATTTCTAGTTTCTACCCACTAAAACCCCCCTGGTGGCCATCTTCTGCACATTATGAGAAGCTCCGGGAACTCATAAGAACATGCGCCGGAGCTTCGCTTCGTGACAAAAAGCCTACGACATAAAGTCAAACACACACGTCATAATTTAATGCGCGCCATCGTGCTGTTTATTTATGAGACACTCGTATGGTATAAGTGGGTCGACTCCACCTGTTTTACAGTTACCACTAGAATACTGAATGACTGCTTGATTACGTTTTTCGGAGTCTTTTAATGTATTCGATACATAATAAGTAATATAAACTAGCTGATGCCCTCGGCTTTGTCCAAATTGAATGTTTTGATAATTCAAAATTCAAATGTTTTTTATTCGAATAAACTTTTACAAGTGCGTTTGAATCGTCGAGTGAATCTACCACTGGTTCGGAATGTCATTCCTACCGAGAAGACCTCTTTTGAAAAAAATAATTTACAATTTCATTAATGTGTAGATACCTACCTATTTGTAACCGCAGTCCTAAGCATTGCTGGAGCGAGTCAAATCCATGCTCCTTTGTCATTTACCATAGATTAATTATAAATTACTAGATGATTCCCGCGACTTCGTCCGCGTGGACCAAGTTTTTTCGATTCCCGCGGGAACTCTTGAATTTTCCGGGATAAAAAGTTGCCTATGTCCTTTCCCGGGATACAACCTACCCTTGTACCAAATTTCATTAAAATCGGTTGAACAGAATATACATGTTTTGATTCCCGCGGGAACCTTTGAATTTTCCGGGATAAAAAGTAGCCTTTGTCCTTCCCCGGGATATAACCTATCCCTGTACCAAATTTCATCAAAATCGGTTGAACAGATGGGCCGTGAAAGCGTAGCAGACAGACAGACAGACAGATAGACAGACAGACAGACACACTTTCGCATTTATAATATTAGTATGGATATATTGTCTTTGGTCATTTACGTAATCTTCAACAGTATAAAAAGCTTTTTTTCAGGAGCATACTTTTAATGTAGGTTTTTTAAACTTGTGTAAAGGCAAGTTTAAAATAGGTTGTGGAATTTTGTTATAAAATAGAATATTTTCCACGAGAACTCGTTAATTTTCCGGGATAAAAAGTAGCCTATGTCACTCTCCAGTTCTCAACCCATGCAAAAAATCATGTCGATCCGTTGCGGCGTCATTGAAGGACAAACCTACTTTCGCATTTATACTTAATATTAAGTAGTAAGATGCAAAAGTGTGTCTATCCGTCGGTCTGCTATGCCTTTTCAGCCAATCTTTTCAATCGATTTTGATGGGTACAAAGAGGATAAATAGCATATATATTAGAGATATAAATCATTTCGGAGACGGAATTCTTTTTATCCCGGAAAAATAAGCTACTTTATTGCCTGCAAAATTTCCCCGGATAAATCCACGCAAAATCGTTTAGGTACACCTAGTAGGGTACTTACCACGCATTTTTCCTTTCTGGGATTGTTTATTTTGGATTTTATCTAGGTACTAGCTGATGCCAGCGACTTCGTCCGCGTGAATTGAGGTTTTTTGGTTCCCACGGGAACTCTTTAATTTTCCGGGATATAAAGTAGCCTATACATTATTCTAGACTATAATCTATCTCTGTGCTAAATTTCATCCAAATCTGTTTAGCCGTTCTCGCGTGATTGAGTAACAAATAGCCATCCATCCAAACTTTCGCATTTATAATATTAAGTAGAGATAGATTTAATATAGGTTTGTGTATTCACTCAGGTTATAAAGCAGCTCAAATCAGCGAGTCTAGAATGTCCTTCCCAGGCATCTAGGTCGCGCATACTAGGACACCAAATATTTGCGTTATATTGGGTCCAACGTTTGATCACACTAACCGCTATTTGAACGCAAAACTAAGCATGTGATTATTTTTGTTTCTTTGCATACATACATCTCTCTGCGTCGTTTTCCTCATTACTGAGGGTCGTGACCTTTCCTTTAATAAAATCATGGTAGGAGTTTTCTTGGGATTATAATGCGGTGGGTTCCCAGGTCCTTCCGCATACGACTCTTCTAAGACTTCTCTCTCTTAGGTTTTGTAACGATTATTAGCACATGGTTAGTCATAATAACCGGGACCGACGGCTTAAAATGCTCTCCGAGGCACGGAGGAAACGAAAAGGCCAAATTCGGACTGCTGAATTCGGTCAGCCGACAGTTACCGACTTAGGTCAACGTTGCTTAACAATCGCAATCGATGGAAATGCGTTGTCGCAACTGGGTCGCATGACCCTCAATCAGACTATATCAACTCGTTCAATATAAAATGGCCATGCTATACCTAATCAATAATGTCCTCTGGACCGAATTTCGGCCAAGGCGGCCTATCTCCAGAGAGATAAGCCATCTGCGCGGGAGATATTATAGTGCACAAGTCTGTACGCTAACTCTCTGTTCCTTTACTCTCATAGCCCAATGGGACGGAAGTCCGACACGCCCGGAGAGAGATCAGGCGCAGGATTTAGGTGCTCTCGGAGGCACGGGGGTGAAACACCGCCAACTTCCTAACTCCAGGCTAGAACTGAGATATTTTTTTGTCAGAAAATCATGGCCCGACCCGGGATTTGAGCCCGGGACCTCGTCAGCCGCAGTCGAACATGCTAACCACTAGACCAACGAGGCAGTCAGGCCAGAATATATCAAGTCGTTAAATATATAATGGATGCCCATTGCCCACAGCACGTATGGAATGTGTCGATACCGTAACATGTGTTTATTATTCAACGTGGTGTCTCCACCAGTAAGGGTTTTGGGGTCAGCTCGCGAATTTATGACCACTGTTTTTTTTTTAATCGTGCCATCTGCTACTATGTTTAACTAGCTGATGCCCGCGACTTCGTCCGTATGGATTGAGGTTTTTCGATTCCCGCGGGAACTCTTTAAATTTCCAGGATAAAAAGTAACCTACGAGTATGTGTTATTCTAGACTATAATCTATCTCTGCCGAATTTCATCTAGATCCGTTCAGCCGTTCTGGCGTGATTGAGTAACATCCATCCTTTGATTATATACTCCCCCATCCATCCATCCATCCAACCAACCAAACTTTCGCAATATTAAGTAGGATAGGTAGATGGTAGGACCTTTGTGAGCTATTTATCGATGTGAGCGAGACCTCGATGAGTTGGCCTAATTATTTAAAGTCCGCTTCAAGTGCGAGTCAGACTCAGCTGTCTGTTATTAGATATAATTTTTCTAATCTCATCGATAAATTAATTAAAGAACTAGTGTATGTTCTAAAAATTACAACAACTTTATTTTTGTTACAGATTACCTTCTACAAATGTGATCTTACGGGCACGAAACAATCAATAACTATTTAGTTAAGTAGGACAAAGTGCTCTGGCGTCACGTGATGTAGCCCGGGTGACGTCACGACAGAAACAAGATGGCGCGGGGAAGATGGCGGACGGGGTGCGCTGTGCTGCTCGCGTTGTGCGTGCAGATTGTTTATGGTGAGCTGTGGTTACTTTTACTTTATTTTGGATGGGTTGGCAGAGGCAGTTGCAAGACACCGCTTGCGTTATCGGGCCATAATAATTATAAGTATTAAAAAAAAATACGATTTTTGGAAGACTTTTATTGACCGAGCGAAGCGAAGGTCTCTGAGTCTACTTGAGTGAATTTGCACTTGTCTGTCCTAGGGTTGCCAACCATACTATAATACTATTATTATTGGTATTGTACTGTATTTCGGGTCTGCGTACTATATACTGTTGAAGAAGCACATAGTACGCAAAAATATTCCATAAAATACTATTTTTGTGAAGTGTACTATATTTTTTTATAGCTTAGTCCGAAAAATACTATATTTCGCTTATGAAATGTTAGCAACCCTATCCGTTTGTCTGTCAGAGCCTTATAACTTCTGAATTACTGAACGTAATTACTTCAAATATAAATATAATATGTAAACCGATGGCCTCCCGCCAAATATGGCTTAAAAAGTTATAAAAATCTTTATTTCAGGGGGGCTCTCATAGAAGCGAATGCGAAGTAAAATATTTTTTATAGCGTTACATATGGTTGTGGTATATCATTTTAAAGACAATTAGGAATAGAGTCTAAAAATATTTTTGTTTAAATTTTTCCCCTAAAATTGACGAAATGGGGGGCTTTCAAAGTGGTGATTTTCTAACGTCCAAAGTTGACCTCAGAACTCTCAATTTTCTGAAAGGCTAAGACTGAAACTAGATCAATTATTTGAATTATATCCTGTACTTGAACAACCAATACTAAAATTAGATAAATATTATAAGGAAACGAAATTATTTAATTTTTAATGAGATTTAGTATTTTTAACAGAACCTCACAATGGTGTCAATAGATGGCGCTAATGTTACGAGATAAATATTATATGGAAACGAAATTGTTTAATTTTTAATGGGCTTCAGCGTTCAGTCAGTTTAACAGAACTTCACAATTATGTCAATAGATGGGGCTCTGTAAAAGTTTATTCGTTTTATGGATACCGCGAGGTCTCAGTTCGGGGCGAACCACTAGTAAATATTTAGGGTCTGTAATCGTATCTAAATATTGTGACAGAAACACGATTAGCTACAATAGAGATGATGCTTACGTCAAAATAGTTAATTCAAGTATAGTCGCACCAACCTGTCAAATGGCCAAAATTGGAATTAATTTTTATGCCTGTTTCTTTTTTTTCTTAGAAGTATACCTACTAACGAAGCCGTCAGCGGGTCTGATAAGTTTGTGGGACCATACCTAAGTAGTTATTTCTTACTGATTATTCAATAGAAAGTCTTCCAAAAGACCTAATATTCACATCATCGGTTAGTTTTAAGTTTGATAACATTTTCAAACTATTACTAGATTAAAAGAAAAAAGTGCGTTGAGCTTTTATGACGTCACAACTATGTATTTCATACAAACCTCCATACTAACCCCTGAATTTTAACTCGATTCCAGATTTGACAATTTCAGTTGCTACGTTATGACAAGTACTAAATAGTGACGTTGCGAAATTATTCGATACGGAAATAGAATATTTCCGGAACGATTCCTCTCGTTTATAGTAGTATATCTAAACAACTACTACTTTAATATAAACTAAGTATATCAGGAAATTAAATATTTCTGAACGGATAATTTAGTTATGACGATTAATTTTATTAAGGATCTGAGAGTTTTCTTAAATAATTGTGTGTGAAATAAACAAAAAAATGTGATCATGAAGGAACATGAGAAATAAAACAAATAGATGTATTATGGTAATATATTATTTTATAAATCGTCACCGTCATCGCTATCGCTGTCACTTTCTGTAACATTTATTATAAATGTGTCTGTGATATTGTCAATTAACATATCTAGCCTACTCATTTTTTCCTCTTCTTTGACAACATGGGATACGCATTTAGACCAAACACAACGTAACAAAACTTTAACAAAAACCCAACAAAATAACAAAATATCGATTCGCAATGAAACAAGATATTCGTGCAGTCAGACTGGGAGAATGAAGCCGAATGACAAGATAAACATAAATGGCGATAGCTGCACGAGCGCGCACGGGTTGCCAATACAGAAAACTATCTAGGCTATTTTATTATAAGTTTTGTTTTTAATATAAAAAACAAAAATATTAACTTTTTATAAAATAAAGCAGCGGTTACTAATTAATAAATAATTATTATGTATTTATTTAAATAAAAATCAATAGTTTAGTCTTTAATTCGCACACCAATATTATGATTACATAAACATAAATCGCGATTGTTTATCGATTTTTGTGTTCATCACTACACTATTATAATATTTGGTATCATTATCTTATATATATAAAATTCTCGTGTCACAGTTTTCGTTCCCATACTTCTCCGAAACGGCTTGACCGATTCTCATGAAATTTTGTGAGCATATTCAGTAGGTCTGAGAATCGGCTACTATCTATTTTTCATACCTCCACGCGGACGGAGTCGCGGGCATCAGCTAGTTTTACATAAAAATTCTTTCCAAAAAACCGACTTCCAAAGCCACTGTAAAGTAAAAATAATTTTGAATTCTACACACTATGTTGAAGTCGGGCGAGTATAACAAAGATAGGCATAGTTGAAGCGTGAGGCTCGCCCGACTTCAACATAATTAGTATGTAGAAATCAAAAATTTTATTTTTAACTTTTTAGTGTACTCTAAATCCCTACGGCTTAGGAGTGTAGGTATTACCATGCAGCATCAGAGTTGAGGCGTTGCGTTGGAAACTGGGTTTAAGTATGAAGTCGTTGCTTGACACCTACAATATTAATTCAGCATAAAAAAAACCTAAACCACTATGTTTAAGGAGTTCTGTACCCTGCAGCATCAGGGTTGAGGAATTGGGACTTGGGTTTAAGTATGAAGTCGTTGCTTGACACCTACAATATTAATTCATCATAAAATAAAACCTTAAATTGCTATTTTTAAGGAGTTCTGTACCCTACAGCATCAGGGATGAGGTGTTGGGACTCCAGAGTTGTATTGTATACACGTGACTTGAATTCACCATCAAAATTTCCTAACTCACTAGTTTTGATGATTTCATGTAGTACGGTACACCTACAGCATCAGGATTGAGGATTTGGAGTCAGAATTTTTTATGGGACCACCTCGTGAGCTTCCTCTAACCAATGAAAAAAAAATTTGTTCAAATCGGTTTAGAAACCACGGAGATATGAACCGACATTAAAAAAAAACAAAAAAAAAGATACGCGCCGAATTGAGAACCTCCTCCTTTTTTGGAAGTCGGTTAAAAATGACAGTAGCTTATGTCAAATGTGGAATCGAATTATAATTCAGACTTTAGAAGCGCGTTTTTAAGTTTGATAAAGAGTTGCAGATTTGACTAGTTTCCATACTTAATATTAAAAATGCGAAAGTGTGTCTGTCTGTCTGTCTGCTACGCTTTCACGGCCTAACTACTCAACCGATTTTGATGAAATTTAGTACAGAGATATTTTACATCCCGGGTAAGGACATAGACTACTTTTTAAACACCAATTCACCCGGTCGAAGTCGCTGGCATCACCTAGTTGTCTAATAAATGTAATAATTTTAGGATTAAGACCGATATTCGTGCGCCTAGCGGCATGAAATAGTTTCTAAAAATTTAAAAAAAAATTACCAACATAAGTACTTACTTTAATTGTGTACCTATTTCAACAAATAAATTGATTTTGATGTTGATTTTTGATAAAAGTATAGCCAGTAAAGGAAATCATAAGAAAGCAGGCGCGTTCTCGCAGCGCAAGCATCTAGGCCAATGACTCTATGACTCAAGAGTTATTATACGAATATAATATCTATGTTGTGGGTACCTGCTCATCATGTGTAGATATTGATCATTGTTGGCGTGAGGAGATAAAAGTTTTTAACAGGTAATCAGTACTCAATCAATACTCAATTTGTTTATTTTATCTTCTACTAGATGATACCCGCGACATCGTCCGCGTGGATTAAGATTTTTGACTCCCGCGGGAAATAAGACGAACGTAGTCTAGGTCCTTCCCCGAGTTATAACCTACTTCTATACTAAATTTAAGCAAAATCGGTTGAAAAGATGGGCTGGGAAAGAGTAGCAGGCAGACAGACAGACAGACTTTCGTATATTTTATAATATTAGTATAATGGATACTACTATTATAAAATAGATGATGCCCGCGACTTCGTCCGCATGGATTACCTAAGGTTTTTGATTCCCGAGGGAGCTCTTTACTTTTCTTGGATAATATATATGTCACCGTAAGATTGCAAAAACCGTTAGATTGTAATCCAACTAGCGATATTGTAAATTGTCGACGGATTGTGAACTGTTCAATGTTCCGAGTGTCAATTTATGAAATATTCATTGTATTTACGTTTTCTTGTCTCTTTCTTGTAGGTTAGGTTAGGGTTCGACATAAATAATCAGGTAGTGCCCTTACTACTTACTTAGGTTTTATCGGGTTAATAGGTATATCTAACAGATTACAATCTATCGAAAAATAATGCGTTAAATTGTAATCTGTCGACAGTTTACATATCGCTATTTAGATTACAATCCTTTACGGCCTTTGCAATCTTACGGTGACATATATATGCATCCCCGGGATTCAAACTATCCCTATACCAAATTTCATCAAAATCGGTTGAACAGATGGCCCGCGTGAAAGCGTAGCAGACAGACAGACAGACACACTTTCTCATTTATAATAAGTATTAGGAAGGGTGGATGGAAAGATGGATAAATGGGTGAATGTTTGCCATTCAATCACGCCTGAACGTATCTGGATGAAATTTGACATAGAGATTATTTATAGTCTGGAATAACTCATAGGCTACTTTTTATCCCGGAAAATTAAATTCCCAAAAAAACTCAATCCACGTGGACGAAGTCGCGGGCATTAGCTAGTTGAAATATAACATTTTAATTAAATTTCGAAGCATCTTGAATACGTTACGGCTTTTTGCGTGTTCATTCTCTAATTCCCGCTCTCCTATGAGAGTGGAGGCCTGTGCCCAGCAGTGGGACGTTAATAGGCTGTAGTGATGATGATGATGATGATCCGATACGATCTCATATTTTGGATTTTCGAACCCGCACAAATTTAATGGATTGGGCTTGCACTGGGTTCTCAGATTTTGGATTTTTGAAGTTAAAACTTCTTTAAAGGCGCGTTGAGCACATTTTGGTAGGGGGTTAAAATGTAGATTCGCGTGACCAACATGCTCGCGAACATATAAATACATATACTACATTCGTAATCCATACTAATAATGCGAAAGTGTGTCTGTCTATCTGTCTGTCTGCTATGCTTTCACGGCCCATCTGTTCAACCGATTTTGCTGAAATTTGGTACTGGGATAGGTTGGATCCCGGGGAAGGACATAGGCTACTTTTAAGCCCGGAAAATTGAGGAGTTCTCGCGGGAATCGGAAAAACTTTGTCCACGCGGACAAAGTCGCGGGAATCATCTAGTTAAACTATAATGCCTCAGTGTTAAGGTTTATATTTTAATAATTTAAACAAAAAAAAATCGTTTTCACTTCTATCGGCAGTCCCTCTGACTGCCATTGAAGTGGACTTGTACCAGGACTCAGCTTATTTTTTTCTCTTGGTAATGGATACTCGTACATCAGACATATAATTAACTAGAACAGCTTTCCGAACCAGTGGTAGTCTTGACTTGTCATATTAAGTGACCTACTTGTCCTACCTAGTTGTACAAGTGACAAGTTGTCCTACGTGAAATAAATAAATCATGTACCTATCCTTCTTCCTTTGCTTTATTGCAGAGTGATTGAAGGACAAACCAACAAACAAACACACTTTCGCTTTCAGTATCACACTAATATTATAAACTAGCTGATATACCTACCCACGACTTCGTCCGCGTGGATTGAGGGTTTTGGTTCCCGTGGGAACTTTAATTTTCCAGTTAAAGTAGCCTGAGCTAGTCATTTATATAATCTTTGATTGTTTAGTGTATTTTTTCACGAGCATACTTTTAATAGATTTTTCAAAAACTTGTGTAAAGGCATGATAAAATTTTGAATAACAAAATATTGAAGTCTCCAAACGGCTGGAACGATTTTTGTT
Organism: Erebia epiphron; assembly: GCA_963932025.1. NCBI lineage: Eukaryota > Metazoa > Arthropoda > Insecta > Lepidoptera > Nymphalidae > Erebia > Erebia epiphron. The sequence goes on along the minus strand of OZ009953.1, from coordinate 7,678,843 downwards.
CTGCTATAAAATCTGTTAAAAATAGCGCATGATAAATTTTTCGATAAAAAAATATGAAAACCTCCAAACGACTGGAATTACTAACTTCTGTTACAAAATCTGATAAACATTCTTCTCGTTCTTATTCTATTTGGAATTTATTGGAAACATCTTATTTGTTACGGTTTGTGCGTGATCACTTTATAAATATAAAAGTTTGAACCTGTCGAGAGAGCCTCGTTCAAGGATTTTAGGTTATCGACCGATCATCTCGTGATGCAACCATGTTTATACTTTTGAATCTATGTACACTATCCGATACGATGTTACATTAACGTACGACTGAACCACCGTCGTCCATTCTATATCTGTTACTTTTTTACGGCAAAATCTATACTTCTTTACTAATATTATAAAGAGGTAAAGTTTGTGAGTTTGTGAGGTTGTAGGGGGTAATCGCTGGATCTACTGAACCGATTTTGAAAATTTTGGTACCAATAGAAAGCCACATTATTTGTGAGTGTATATATATATATATATATATATATATATATATATATATATATATATATATATATATATATATATATATATATATTAACCCGAAAAATTAGGGAGTTCCTGTGGGAATTTATTTCACGCGGACAAAGTCGCGGGCATCTGCTAGTCATTAATATATTAATCGAGCGGCTCAAATTAATTAATAAACCCACATCAGCTAAGAACAGGTTCTCAAAAATCGGCCTTAAAACATAGTTTGGTTTGATAGAACCAGTCCTACCGGTCAATTCTCTTTGACGACCTCCCTGGCGCAATGTTGAGCGCTGCTGTCTTAACGTGCGGAGAATTTTCTACGGGTTGGCCTGGTGAGAAGCTTCGGCCGTGGCTAGTTACCGCCAAGCGATTTAGCGTTCCGGTACGATGCCGTGTAGAAACCGATTAGGGGTATGGGTTTAATATAACTGTCATGCCCAGATATATCTCTGATAGTACCAAATGGCTTTTTTTTGTATCTTAAAGTATTTTACAGCATAATAGAGTAAGATAGGGTGTACGACGTACGTAGGTAGACGAATAAATAAAACCACAAAAAACCGGCCAAGTGCGAGTCGGACTCGCGCACCGAGGGTTCCATACAAACTGTGACGTGGTAGACCGTCTATGATGGATGTAGTGGCCGGCCCTTGGAGCTGTGAAAAAATCAAACTTCTAAGCCAACGCAATCAAAAGATACAGCCCACATTATAGCACAGATAAAGGAAAAATTGCGAAAAGCATAAATTTTTAGCTACATCATAATATAATAAAAATATTTTTAATAATTTTAAAGGTTTAATAAAAATATTAAAAATATTTTTTATCATATGATGTACCTAACTAAAAATTTATGCTTTTCGCAATTTTTCTTTTATTTGAGCTATAAGACGTTGCTTCGTACTAAATTTCAAGATTCTGAGTTCACGGGAAGTACCCTGTAGGTTTTGATTCCCTTGCGAGTGTTGAAAATTTTCAGCTGTATCTATTGATTGCGTTGGCTTAAAAGTTTGATTTTTTCACAGCTCCAAGGGAAAGTAGACCTGAGTATTTGATATGAATTTCAGCTTGGTACCTCCATGCGTTCCTGAGAAAAAGGGTCTTGACACACAGACGGACGGACAACAAAATGATCTTATAGGGGTTCCGCTTTTTCCTTTTGAGGTACGGAGCCCTAAAAACAATTAAATTGTCATTTTCAGCGATTACAGATGGGGCAACGATGGTGCAGGTTTCTGTGCACTTCATAAACACACCTAAGCGCTGCTTGCTCTAATAGGTATATTTTTGCGCAATTCATAAAGACACCTGAGCGCCACTTACTCTTCTATATTACATGGGTTTTATAATGTCTAATATACATTTTCTAACAGAGTCAAGAAATATTGAATAGTGTCTAACAGCGTTTTATAGTAAGTATTTGAAGTTTGATAGTACCTTATATTGTGTACCTGTAGTATTCTGATATTACCAAATAGTAATAGTATTTTAGATGAATAAATAAAATCACAAAAAACCATTAAATTGTTATTTAATAGCACGTTGTCATTAGGTGTAAGGTGTTTTGGCTAGATCACCACCCGTGGGCGGCGTAAGATCGTGGGCTGGAGATGAGGTAGGGGGACGGGTGTGTTTGGGACAGAGACTGGGTCGAGACAGATTGGGATCCGGCGATCACAGATGGGGCGACGATGATGCAGATAACTGTGCACTTCTTATGTACACCTAAGCGCTGCTTGCTCTAATATATTACGTACTTCTGCACAAAGACAACCAAGCTCTGTTTACTCTACTATGTTAGACATTTTTGAGCAATTCATAAAGACACCTGAGCGCTGCTTACTCTTCTGTATAATACATGGGTTTTATAGTGGCTTATACATTTTCTAACATAGTTTATTGAATAGTGTCTTAATTCGTTTTATAATAAGTATTTGAAGTTTGATAGTATCTTTTGGAGAGTAACTTCGGGTAATATGGTTTTTTTTAGAATTTAGGTTTTTTGGAAATAAAATAAAAATTTATTGAGATCAATCAGTTTTTATTGGTTAAATCAGTCCTTTGAACTTAATAGTACTCAACAATTATAAATTTAAGGTTATTAACTATCAAACAAAATTAAAATAAATGTTTGTTTTAATTTTGACATATCTTAACAAATGAACCGTGGTAGGGTAATATGACCTAGGGCCATATTTGCCACAAATGTAGTGAGCCGTATTGCCCTCCATAACAAATACAATAAAAAAAGCCGTGTGGCACTCGGAGACTGCCGCGGTAAAGCTATTGCATAGCATTTTTATCAACTTGCTATGTGTTGTTGACTTCAAGTTGTTGTGAAATATAAAGGCGAAATAATTTTAAAGAATTATGTTTTCAATAGTCCGGGTGTCCAAGGGGGATCAAAAAACCTCAAAAGAGGTTTTTTGATTCCCCTTGGAAACCCGGACTATTAACCAAAATCATCTTTTCATAAAAATAGTCTTTTTATTTTCATCAACTTGAAGTCAACAACACAAGTATTCATAGCAACCAAAGTGTTAGGTTTTTTTTCGTTACGGAATATCAGGATTCGGTCTCCACGCTCAAGTTCCGCGATAGAAGCTATGCAATAGCTTAAAAATAGGAGAAATAAACTTTGGATTATTATAAAAACGTCCGTTTCCACTCCTGAGCATTCTTCATGAGCCCATAATTTGCAACATAGGCATTGAACCCATATTTATTTTCACCTTTGGTATTCATAGATTAGGGCTCTTCACAAAACAAACACTTTGCATCATTAACATTGCTTCTATCTGGACTTTCGTCAGAACTGTCGTCGTACAAAGGTTTGCTTTCTTCTTCTGAGCTAGACATTTCTACCTGCTTGGATCTTGGCTTTGTCTTTTTACCTTTCCTTTTTTTCCTTTATTCAGTGTCTTTTTAATTTTCTCTGTTTCATTTTTATCGAGTCTTGTAATGCATTTTTGTACGGGAATGAAGTAAGCAATGTCGACTTAGCAGCCTTTCTGCCTCGGTTAGTAGTTATCCTAGGTGCTAATTGTGGTATCGGGGACAACTGAAATGGCGTCTTAACGTTGTTCGGGGTAGGTACTTTATACAGTTTAGAAGCCTTTAGTGATCCCATTTTTTATATCGTAGGTACATCTTCGATTGCCTTTTTCATTGACTCCTTGCACCAAGTTTGACGTTTTCTTTTTGAAATTGGTTTTCGTGGAGCCATCACCTATTGAAAAAGAAAATGATGACCTGTAGAAAAAATCACGTTAGGTGTGGCCAATATGGCACAGGAGGCCATATTGGCCAGCTACGTAGTGTGCCATAATGGCCGCAGACATGTTTTTGACAAATACAATTCTAACCTTAAAACTAGTAAACTAAGTGCTTTAAAAATATTACCACACTACTCATTCAAAGCGCTGCTTGCTCTAATATAATACGTATTTCTGTACTTCATAAAGACAACCGAGCGCTGCTTACTCTACTATGATTAGACATTTTTGAGCAATTCATAAAGACACCTGAGCGCTGCTTACTCTTCTGTATTATATGAATTTTATAATGTCTATACATTTTCTAACAGAGTCAAATCATATTGAATAGTGTCTAATAGCGTTTTATAGTATTTGAAGTTTTATAGTATCTTTAATCTTATAGTATTCTGATATTACCAAATAGTCTTTTATAGTATTTTACAGATTAATAGAGTGAGATAGGGTGTACGTAGGTAGGTGAATAAATAAAATCACAAAATAACAATTAAATTGTTATTTAATAGCACGTCGTCATTAGGTGTTTGTTTTGGCTAGATCACCATCCGTGGGCGGCGTAAGATAGTGGGCTGGAGATGAGGTACGGGGACGGGTGGGTTTGGGACAGAGACTGGGTCGAGACGGATTGGGATCCGGCGATCACAGATGGGGCGACGATGGAGCGGGCGTAGCCCAGGGATGCGACACCTGGGGCATACAGAGCTGGGGCAGCGGCGTACGCGGCTACGGGGGCAACTGGGGCCACGAGGGATTTGGCTACGTTGGGGGCAATGCTAGCGGCGGCTCCGTCAACCTGGGCACACAAATTTTAGAGGCATTAGAAAATTAAAGAACGAACAATACCATCCCATAAGTATCTCTGTAACGTGTTCGTGTTTTGAGGGTCATTAACTCCATTTTCACCTTTCCATGTATCACTTTTAGGGAACATTGTTCTTGGTATATTGATGCCAGGTGTGGTCCTAAGTAGCGTTTCCATATTATTACCTACTATTGGTAATAATATGGAATGAATGAGGAATGATCCGTGCATATATTCGAGTTTAATACTGTTTTATAGTGTACTAGCTGATGCCAGCGACATCGTCCGCGTGAAATAAGTTTTTTGAATGCCCACGAGAACTCTTTAGTTTTCCCGTTTCCGGTATAAAAATCGATCCGATGCTCAGTTACGGCATGATTGAAGGAAAAACCAATGACGACTTGGCGAGGGACGAATGGTCTAGCTGTGACAACGATCAGTCGATTGCGATTGTTAAGTAACGATGACCCAAGTCGGTAACTGGATCGGTGACCGAACTTGGCCGGTCAAATTTGGTCTTTTCGGTTCCTCCGTGCCTCGGAGAGCACGTTAAGCCATCGGTCCCGGTTATTATCACTAATATCTGATAATAATCATTACAAAAACCTAAGAGTTTAAATATTCTTAGTTGAGCCGTATGCGGAAGGACGTGGGAACCCACCGCATTATTATCCCAAGAAAACTCCGTTCACATAAGATAAATGGAAAGGGGTCACGACCCTCAGTAATGAGGAAAACGACGCAGAGCGAGATACATGAGTGGGTGCATAACTAACCTGAGCTTGAGCAGTCTGGACAGAGCTGACTGATTGCCAAGCGTTCTCTTCAGCAGCGTTGATGGCTCTGCCTTGGAGTTCAGCAGCCTGGTCGTTGACTGCGCGGACATGGTCCACCACGTTGTTGTTAGCTTCGATGGCGGCGCCTTGGATGTCACCAGGTGGGATGGTCGGGACTGCAGCGGGTAATGCCACTGTCCTGGTGACTGCTAAGGGTGAGGCGACCGCCCAGGGTGCAGCCAAAGGTGATGCCCATGATGAGGCGATCAGGCCTGATGAGTAGGGTGCGGCCAGCAGACCACTGGGGACTGCTGAGGCGCAGGCGAAGACGGCGGCGGCTACAATCTGGTGGAATTAAGATATTTTTAAATGCTTGTATAAATCGCGTCCCGTAAGTTGACCCAAAATGGTAGTCGTCTGCGCAGGTACATTGTACTACAGAGCCGAGCGGAGCAAGCGCGGGGAGCAAGGGGTGTAGGCTCGCGGCGCCCCTCATACACGTTTGACACCCGAAATGTGTTTCTGCGCATAGTTTAACTTACGCGGCGGCTACTATAGCCCAGTGATTTAACATTACGGTACGATGCTACTAGAAACTTAGGGTATGGGTTTTATTAAAACCTGTTGTAACATTTCCAATTTTACCTTCCATCTTAGACACTTATAAATTGTTGTAATTTGTAAAACAATCAATCATTATTAATTTGTTAAAAATTATAGCGCTGACATCATCCGTATGGATTAAGTTTTAAAATACACGGGGAAACTCTTTGATTTCCCGGAATCTAAAAGAAGCCCTTTTGGGTCCTCAATTATATATCCAATAATTAAGTAATCACGTCAATCCATTGCGTTATTGAGGCGTGAGGACATAATATAAACACTTTCGCATTTAAATTATTCGGTTATCTTGACTTTAAATTTAAATATCACTTGATCATGTCGCCAATTAAAATAATTGAAGTCACAAAAAATTCACTAAAATTAAATGTCGCGAAAATCACTCGAGTACCTACTACCAAGCACTAGGACTTCTTACGTCTCTATTTACCACACCAAAGCACATAGATAGATGGTAGAAAATCAAAACAAAATTGCCTAAATCACTTCTCAAAGGAGTTATAGACATCAAGTTATAAAAAAAGTGCAAGTCAATAAAGAAATTCAAAAAAAGAACCAACCAGAAATCTCATCTTGCACTTCTTTTGTAGACTGCTAGATAGCTACTGATGCTGTTTCCACCGCCGCAGATGTCTTTTATACTAGACCACCTGTGACGTCACGCGGAACTCCTCGACGGCAAACTGGTACTGTCCAAGGGCGGAAAGGGTGGTCTAAAGATCAGCGAGGAGATATAAAAGAAATGTAGAGCGGATAATGGCTATTGAGAATACGTTCTAAGCATAACTGTTAGCACTGTTATCACTTGGAAACGACAGATTTCCACAGATGATTTATACTCTAAATTTTAGAGTATAAATTCAGACTCACATAATTCTATGCTCAAAATTGATTGAGTTTAATTTATCAACTGTATAAAAGGCAAAGGTGACTGACTGATCTATCAACGCAAATCTCAAACCACAATTTAGCGTACGCAGAGCTATTATGGCGCAGGTCATCTGCTTAAAAAAGAATTTACGAAAATTCTACTAAAATAGGGGTTTGAATCGTAGCCGCGGGCAATATGCTAGTAAAATAAATAAAAGGACTTATGGGGCTAAAGTTCCAGTTTGCATTTAAATGTAAATAAATACATGAAAATATTACTTATGTTTCTAGCAAATAATAGTGCTATTAAGGGTCTAATTTAGTAGTAAAAAATGTAAGCATCAATAAATGAGCTGTGAAGGTGTGTTATGGTTAAGCAGTTACTTATCTGAGTTTCGTGCTATTTTCGTAAGGCTAACTAAGTAACATAAGTAACAATACAACATGTGTAGACAATCAAATCAAGTAATATAAAAGAAGCCAAATGGCATAATATAATAAAAATATTTAAGCCATTTGGCTACTTTTATGACGTATTTCGTTAATTTGCTTGTCTGTTTGTAGTGTAAAGTTTTAATATCAATGGGTGGTCAGGAAGCGCGTTTGACAGATCCAGCGCGCGAGAAAATGACGTATTCGATATTCAAATTTGGAATGCGGCCAATGTCGATCACTTTTTTTAAACAGTATCAATCTGGCAAAGGTGGACGCCCGTACAGCCTACGCGAAAGTAGCATTTCGTGTAATAAATGTAATTATAATATTGTTTTAGATAGTTGTTAGCATTGATTAGATGTGCTGCTTGGTATTTGCGAGAATAGTTTAATAAGAAGATAAAAATGGTCGAAGAGGACGGGTTTGATATTTAATTTGGAGACATTAATCATACTATAATATTATAAATGCGAAAGTGTGTCTGTTTGTTGGTTTATTGGTTTGTTGATTTGTCCTTCAATCACGCCGCAACGGATCAACGGATCGACGTGATGTTTGGCATGGGTATAGTTGAGGGCCTGGAGAGTGACATAGGCCTTTTATCCCGGAAAATTACAAATTTCCCGCGGGAATCAAAAAACTTTAATCCACGCGGACGAAGTCGCGGGCATCATCTAGTATTATAAATGCGAAAGTGTTTCTGTCTGTCTGCTACGCTTTCACGGCCCATCTTTTTAACCGATTTTGATGAAATTTGGTACAGGGGTAGATTGTGTCCATGGGAAGGACACAGGCTGCTTACTATCCCGGAAAATTAAAGAGTTCCCGCGGGAATCAAAAATCCCAATCCACGCAGACGAAGTCGAGGGCATCAGCTAGTGCTATATAATAAGTTTGCAATAGTAACCTACTTATAGCAGGATATTACTTAAGATCTTATTGCGATGGTAATTAAAAATGTCCTAAAATACTTGATATTTTAAATAGTAGTATCATTAAATCATTTACCTACTTGAAAAATAAGAAGTCGACAATGTAATGACTTCCTTATTTATTGAGAAGTAAGTACATACCTAGGTACTTATTTTACTAGTTAGTTACTAGTGAATGCCCGCGACTTCGTCCGCATTGATTTTGATTATCTATTATCCTATCCATTTTGTTTAAGGGTTCCGTACCTCAAAAAGAAAAACGGAACCCTTATAGGATCACTTTGTTGTCCGTCCGTCTGTGTGTCAAGACCCTTTTTCTCAGGAACGCATGGAGGTATCAAGCTGAAATTCATATCAAATACTCAGGTCTACTGTCCCTTGGAGCTGTGAAAAAAACAAATTTTTAAGCCAACGCAATCAAAAGATACAACCGTTTATGCTGCAAATTTTCGACACTCGCAAGGGAATCAAAACCTACAGGGTACTTCCCGTGAACTCAGAATCTTGAAATTTTGTGCGAAGCACCGTCTTATAGCACAGTTAAAGGAAAAATTGCGAAAAGCATACATTTTTAGTTACATCATGTAATAAAATTTTTTTTTTTTCAAATTTTCGACACTCGCAAAGGAATCGAAATTCAAAACCTACAGGGTAGGTACTTCCCCTGAACTCAAAATCTTGAAATTTGTTTTATTGATTGATTATGATATTGTGTTGTCATAAGCCCGTCAAAAGCCTCGTCCCGCAAAAGTTAGTCGTTAATAAATTTTTCTTACGTTTCCTATCCCGTGTTCATTTCATCCAAGCGCTTTGACTAATTGACAAAAATACCCAATCGAGATAATCTCTGTCGCTGAAAGTGATCCGATATCACCCGCACTTCCATACACTTGGTGTGTATTTCACTTTCCCTGCAATACCTACTTTCGTTTTTGTCGGTCCAATTTTGCGCCCAACGATGTTTGAGGCACGCATCGGTAAAAATACGGGTGGAGTGCATGTTATATTGTAATTATAATGATTAAACCAATGATGACTTTTTTGCAGGCTTTTCTGAGTAAAATTTTTTCGGAGCCGGTGGTATAGTTAGAAAGTTATAACTATAGCAAGCTATAACTGTAGAATCTATAATAAGTAATATTATAAACGCGAAAGTGTGTATCTGTCTATATCTGCTAAGCTTTAACGGCCCATATTATCCAACGATTTTGATGAAATTTAGTATAGAGGCAGTTTAGATCCCGGTTAATGACAAAGGCTACTTTTTATCCCGGAAAATTAAAGAGTTCCCGCGGGAATCAAAAAACTATAATCCACGCGGACGAAGTCTCGGGCATCATCTAGTATTGTGATAAAAATAATTAACCAGATGATGACTTTATGCCGGCTCTTATTAGAATATTCTTACCGAGCCGGTGGCAGAGTCAGATCTTGCGAATGTGTTATACTCGTTAAGTAACGTATGCATTGTAGGTAGGTATATTATTTATAAAGTGTACCCTTTTTCTGTTTATGAATCAGCTTTCAGAATCGGTGGTAGAGTCTTGCGACTTATCATAAGCGTCACAAGTTGTCCTATGTGAAATAAACGAATCACTTCATTTCATTTTGAACTAGACTAATACGTTGCGACGTAGCCCGTTGAACTCTTTTGTACCAGAGCTTTGATTTGGTGTTATTATATTTACATTTTCCATTGTATTACACATTACATTACCTATTCCTAAATCTGTGCTATTGATACAATCTGTCGTGGCGTGGTGGGAGCTTCGGCCGTGGTTAGTGACCCTACCGGCAAAGACGTGCCGCCAAGCCATTTGGCGTTCCAATACGATGCCGTGTAGGGGTTTAACCCGATTAGGGGTATGGGTTTAATATAACAACCATACCTCTATCAGGTTAGTCCGCTGCAATCTTGGACTGCATATCACTCCCCACCAGGTGAGATCGTACTCAAGGGCTGACTTGTAGCGGTATAGAAAAAAAAAGTAACGGGAAACGCTTGCATTTCTAAGCCTTTTATGGAAATCCGATAATATTCCATACCAAAATGGTATAACGTTTGTCGCTATAGCCTTTTTTAGTAATTGCGTGTTATTTAATCATAATAGTAGCACTATTCATATGTTTTTTTATTGAAAACGTTATAATATAACTTAGAGCTAGCTAAACTAATCATCTTATCTTACTGTTACTATAATATTATAAATGCGAAAGTTTGGATGGACGGATGTATGGATGTATGGATGGATGTATGGATGTTTGTTACTCAATCACGCCCCAACGGCTGAACAGATCTAAATGAAATTTGGCACAGAGATAGATTATAGTCTGGAATAGCACATAGGCTCCTTTTTATCCCGGAAAATTAAGGAGTTCCCGCGGGAACCAAAAACCTCAAACCACGCAGACGAAGTCGCGGGCATTCGCTAGTAATTCATAATAATCATACTTTAGACTGTACTATCCATACTGTAATATTATAAATGCGATAGTGTACTTGTCTGTTGGTTTGTCCTTCAATCACGTCGCAACAGTCGATGTGATTTTCTGCATGGGTATAGTTGAGGACCTAGAGAGTGACATATAGGCTACTTTTTATTGCGGAAAATAAAGGAGTTCCGTGGGAATCAAAAAACTTATACGACGCGAACGAAGACGCGGGCATCAGCTAGTATGCTATAGTATGCTATAGTAAATGAATTTGTATTACTAGGATATTAATTAAGACCAGCTTTTCTGAATAAAAAAGTTGTGCCCTTAAGCCATGGACATAAAAGGATATCGTAGATTGGCATAAAGAATCGACAATAAGTAACTTTTTTATTCCAATACAAGTTAGCCCTTGACTCCGATCTCACCTGATGGTAAGTGATGATGCAGTCCAAGATGGTAGCGAGCTAACCTGTTAGTTGTACGGCAGTTATATTAAACTCATACCCCTAATCGGTTTCTACACGGCATCGTACCGGAACGCTAAATCGCTTGGCGCCTAGCCACGGCCTCCCATCAGGCCAAACCAGAGAAAAATCTTAAATTATGAATTCCCAAAGTAACCTTGTAATCGAACCCGGGACCTCCCACAATAAGACAACAGCGCTCACTACTGCGCCAGGGTGGTCGTCAAATTTTTAATTTATGTTATCACTAGCTGATGCCTGTGACTTCGTTCGCGTGGAATAAGTTTTTTGATTCCCACACGAACCCCTTACTTTTCCGGGATTAAAAGTAGTCTATGTCACTCTCCAGGTCCTCAACTATATCCATGCAAAAATCACGTTGATCCGTTGCTTCATTGCAACGTGATTGAAGGACAAACCAACAAACAAACACACTTTCGCATACATACTAATATTATGAAATGCGAAAGTGTGTCTGTCTGTCTGTCTGTCTGCTACGCTTTCACGGCCCATCTGTTCAATCTGAACAGATTTTTTGATGAAATTTAGCACAGGGGTAGTTAATATCCCGAGGATTTACATATGCTACTTTTTATCCCGGAAAATTAAGGAGTTCCCGCGGGAAAAAAATACTTAAACCACGCGGACGAAGTCGCGGGCATCAGCTAGTAATATTAGTATAGATTTTACTGGGTCGAAGTCAGTGCGGGCCAGTTAGTTAAATGTAAATTTTCTGATGTAATATACACTTGCGATGTAACCAGCTATGAAGGTGCATTGCCTATCTGATGCAATACGACAAGGAATTGCTTTAAATGTCGAATTTAATAGCTCTATTTAAAAACCTACTTATTTACTTGCACTTGATAAATTATTACTTGCACTTCGCTTCCTATTTAGGTGCTTACTCTTGTTCTTGAAATGTCAGGTGAAAGTTATGGATTCATACTTTATAACCTTGATCAATAATATGTACAAGTTCGATCTGGCATGGGGTATTGCTGCCACCTTTGGGGTGGATCCGCCAAGTACCAACTCGATACATTAGACTCGATAGATCGCCGTACCCGAAGGATTATTGGAGATCAATCACTCAGGTACGCAGGCGAAATTGCTCAGTTTACAACACCGACGCAATGTCGCCTATTTATCGGTTATCTCGATACATTAGACTCGATAGATCGCCGTACCCGAAGGATTATTGGAGATCAATCACTCAGGTACGCAGGCGAAATTGCTCAGTTTACAACACCGACGCAATGTCGCCTATTTATCGGTTATCTCGATACATTAGACTCGATAGATCGCCGTACCCGAAGGATTATTGGAGATCAATCACTCAGGTACGCAGGCGAAATTGCTCAGTTTACAACACCGACGCAATGTCGCCTATTTATCGGTTATCTCGATACATTAGACTCGATAGATCGCCGTACCCGAAGGATTATTGGAGATCAATCACTCAGGTACGCAGGCGAAATTGCTCAGTTTACAACACCGACGCAATGTCGCCTGCTTATCGGTTATTTATCGGAACTATGAAGAGTGTGGAACTCAGGAACTTCACAACCTTGTTCCTCCTTCTCCGTTCTACCACAGAACAGCGAGAAACCGTTTGCGTTGGCATCCTTATGTGGTGGATGTCCAATCTGCCTGCACGAAACGTTTTTGCTCAACGTTTCTGATCCGAACCGCTAGGGTTGCGGAACACCCTCCCGGCGCACGTGTTTCCTACCACGTATAATTTAGGTACCTTCAAGGCAAGAGTGAATAGGCATCTTCTATTCAAGCGCGTTCCACCCTAGATCTCATTATTGATTTGTACTAAGCATGATTGTCGCCAAGCGCAAGCCTATCAGACAATAAATAATTTTATAAAAATAATTCTTTTTAAACAACCGACTTCAAACTCCCGCGCCAACTTTACAACAACAAGCACACGCTATACAAAGTACTTATTTTATTGTTGATATTTTAAAAACCGCTCGACCGATTTCGGTAAAATTTCCCCTTTTAAATAAAAAAAGAATCATCCAAATGGGTCCACCCAGTCAAAAGTTCTGAGGTAAAAAAAAAAAAAAAAGTCGGATTGAGAACCTCCTCCTTTTTTTTAAGTCGGTTGAAAAACCGGCGAAGTGCGAGTCGAACTCGCGCACCGAGGGTTCCGTACAAACTGTGACGTGGTAGGCTGTCTACGATGTGGTGGCCGGCCCTTGGAGCTGTGAAAAAAATAAGCTTCTAAGCCAACGCAATCAAAAGATACAGCCGTTTATGCTGCAAATTTTCGACACTCGCGAGGGAATCAAAACCTACGGGGTACTTCCCGTAAACAAAGAATCTTGAAATTTGGTACGAAGCAACGCCATAAAGTACAGATAGAGGAAAAATTGCGAAAAGCATAAAGTTTTTGTTACACCATATAATAAAAATATTTTTATTAATTTTAAACAAGTTTAAAATTAATAAAAATATATTTGGCGTTGCTTCGTACCAGTTCGAGCAATACGTTTTAAGCTGTCAAATGATTACGATTTGCTTAGACAATTGAGTCTGGATAAAAAGCCGGGAACACGAAAAGACGACGGGTATTGTAACAATACATAGTGATTATGTACCGTATTGGTAGTCAACCGTATACGGGTATACCGTATATCAATTAACGGTGTATGCCGATGTATGGATAATCTAGACGCTCGCGCTAGAGCATTCCAACTCTACTATATTATATACTAGCTGATGCCCGCGACTTCGTCCGCGTGGTTTAAGTTTTTTTGATTCTCGTGGGAACTCCCTAATTTTCCGGGATCAAAAGCCTATGCCACTCTCCAGGTCTTCAACTATACCCATGCCAAAAATCACGTCGATCCGTTGCTCCCTTGCGGCGTGATTCAAGGACAAACCAACAAACCAACAAACAAACACACTTTCGCATTTATAATATTAAGTATGATAGTGGATGTTCGTTACTCAACCACGCCCGAACAGCTCAACGGATCTGGATGAAATTTAGCACAGAGGTAGATTACAGTCTGAAATAACACATAGGCATGTAACTAAAGAGTTCCCGCGGGAACCAAAAAAACTCAATCCACGCGGACGTAGTCGCGGGCACCAGCTAGTATGACTATAAATGGCTAGTAGGAAGGTAGACACTTGACGATTCAAAAGCACTTGTAAAATCTTATTTGAATCGGATCGATGTGATTTTTTACCCGACTACTAATATGTCAAAAGGAAGGGTTATAATTTTAGCAGTCTATGTATGTATAATATTATATTTATGTTTTGTTTGTTATAATATTAGTATGGATTACCTAACCCCTACAAATTATACGTTATTTCATATTGCCATATCTTTATGGCAAAATGTAATGGAGGACGATTACAGTACCTACTTTGCAGAACATTATTGCGTCATTTCGAAGACAATACAATAGTGTCGTAGTCACGCTAGCCATATTTACTGTACAGCCCATTGCAGTGTCTAGTGTCTTTACACGGACATACAAATTAATTATCTGCAAAATCATGTGAAAGGTATTTTCTTTTTTAACTGACTTCAGAGGAGTAGGTTCTATAATCGACTGAATGTTTTTTTGTATGTATGTTTTTGGTTTTGTTGTTTTATCCACTACAAGTTAGCCCTTGACTGCGATCTCACCTGATGGTAAGTGATGATGCAGTCTAAGATGGTAGCGGGCTAACCTGTAAGGGGCATGGCAGTTATATTAAACCCATACCCCTATTCGGTTTCTACACGGCATCGTACCGGAACGCTTAATCGCTTGGCGGCACGTCTTTGCCGGTAGGGTGTAAATGGCCGAAGCCTCCCACCAGGCCAGACCAGGGAAAATTCAGAAATTATAAATTCACAAATTGACCCTGCCGGAGATCGAACCCGGGACGTCCGCACGTTAAGACAGCAGCGCTACACACTGCGCCACGGAGGTCGCCAATACATGTTACGCGATCATTCCGCTAATTATGAATGTTGATGATTCGTTTTTTGTTTGGTAGATCATACTTCAGAGGTTGTTCCATATACATTTTATCAAAATTGATTTAGCGCTTTTAGAGAAAATCAACAAAAAACAAAATTTATACCCAGATAACGTTTTGTACTTTTTAGTTTAAGTTGGTAAGTACTTATAGTTGGTATACTATACGTTTGGAAGTCGGATTTTGTTTTAGATAAAAGCGAATAATAATATTAACCAGCGATATTTTAGGTATATACTCCAACCTTAACTTCATTGCTTTCCATTCCATAATAATTCATACTTCCATACTAATATTATAGATGCGAAAGTGTGTCTGTCTGTCCATTTGCTGCGCTTTGACCCATCTGTTCAACCGATTTTGATGAAATTTGGTACTGATAAACAATATTTAAATTATTAATATATTGTTCTCCTCTTTACAGGTTACGAAGAGACTTACACAATATCGCAGTTATCACCAAAATCAGCCGTCAATGAGGAACCGCACAACGATGTGCTACAAACGAGTAATGTAGAAAACTTAATCAATATAGAACCTAGTGCCAAATATGAAGACATCGAAGAACAACCAGAAGATTTATCGTCAGCTGACGAATCTGAATACCATTTAATAGTAGAGAGATCAGTCGAACCTAATCGAGGTATAAGATCTATTAATACAGATGAAATACAGACATCGAATAACAATGAGATCGACAACGAATTAGATGTACATAAACGTAAATACCACGAAATACTTCCAACGAAAACTGTTAGTTATATAAGAGATGAGGATGATATGATGATGTCTTCAGGGTTTGGGGATAAATTAGAGTTCAAGTTTCCGGGGGAAGAGAAGAGGGCTCCGAAGGGTCGTGCACTAGCGCCTACGGGGCCCAAAATCCGTCCGTCAATAGTGCAACCACCGACATTCGCAACGGCGAATTATAACCAAGGGCGCCAGAACACAGAAATCCAAAACATAATAACTGGTATAGTTAAGCTTTTAAATGGAAACGTGAACGTACAAGCCAATACACAGTTGCTAAATGGTAGACCGCGTCCGTTGGCTTCTAGGATTAACAATCGCGGTCCACCACGTATATCTGATGTTCCACAGATACCAGAATTCGATAAGCCGGTAACACCACCGCCTCATCCTTACCATCCAACGAAAATTCCACCACCGTATCCGTTTGACAGACCGCCTGGTGTTAATTTACAAGATCAAATTGGGCCACCTATGTCTAATCGACCAGGGTTCCATAGGCCTCTACCTCCATGGCAGCGTAGGCCTAGACCACCGTATAATCGTAGACCGAACCCTGGACTACCAGTTTACAAACCAACTCTAATCCCGCCACCGGAAAACCCAGATGATAAAGACGAATTCACCTTTAATGAAAATGAAAGTCATTCAGAAAACAATATACATGATCATATCAATCATCATGATGATATACTTACTTTTATAACAACCCAATCGACAACTGAACTTAGAAATATAACAGAAGATATTGAAAAAGAGAATGAAGTCACGAGAGCTCCCGAAACGACTAGTACTAGTACAACAAAAACAACAACTAGTACAACTACAACAACTACAGAAGCTACTACACCATCAACAACGACAGAAAAAACAACAGAGAAACCTAAACCAACGGAAACAACGACCCAGAAAGCTACAACAGAAAAACCTAAAACTGAGAAACCTGTTAAACTAGAAAAAGATAAGAAAAAGGAACAATTTAATACAACTAAAGATAGATTGAAAGATATATATAAAATTGAAGATAAGTCCACAGAAAAGCCTACAGAGAAATCAGATAAAAATGGAACTATAGTTGAAATAGTTAATCAAATTCAACCAGTACTTGAACCATCAGTTGTCGAGACTCCAACGTCTTCTGTACTATCCAGTGCCGCTCCAACACCTACAGAAGGCCTGATTACTCATGCGCCAGCCAGCAGTGAATCTACAACAATACATATTGACATTAAAACGTCTTCGATCAATACTCAGCCTTTGCCAAGTAAGTTATTCCCTATTTTGACTGCCTCGTCGGTATAATAGTTAGCATGTTCGACTGCGGATAATAAGGTCCTTGGGTTCAACTTCCCGGTGGCCAATTTTATGAGAGAATAGAGCGCTTGTTATTGCTCACATTTATTCGCTATAATATCTTCTACCTATTCCTTATACCTCTGATATTATAATTGACTTCTTGACCCATGAAATTAGATAAATCCCTCTCTGCGCAGGTACAAGTTCAGCTATATTTTTAAATCAGAGACGAACTGTAACTCTAGCTATTCAACTACTAGCTGATGCTCGCGACTTCGTCCGCGTGGATTGCGGCTTTTTGATTCCCGCTGGAACTCTTCAATTTTCCGTGGTAAAAAGTAGCCTGTGTGTTATTCCAGACTATAATATATGTCTGTGCCAAATTTCATCCAGATCCGTTTAGCCGTTCTGGCGTGCTTGAGTAACAAACATCCATCCGTCAAAACTGAAACTCAAAACTCAAAGTATATATATTTTATTCAAAATGGTACCTACACAGTACACTTTCTGAACGTCAAGTTTACAAAGTGTAAGACGTGATGGTGATAATTAACCACGGTATGGTTTTAAAACTAAAGTTACGAGGGTTCCAAACGTGCCCTGAGACCAAACATCCATCCATCATCCATTAAGTACCTAGGCACTTAGTATAGAATAGTATGTAGAATAGTGTGTAGATATTCTAACAAAAAAATATTGTAATTCATGCTTTTGGTATCATAATAATATTATAAATGCGAAAGTGTGTCTGTATGATGGTTTGTTGGTTTATTGGTTTGCAACAGAGCAACGGATCAACTTGATTTTTTGCACGGATATAGTTGAGGATATATATACGGATATAGTTTTATCCCGGAAAATTAAGGAGATCCCGCGGAAAAAAACTTAAACCACGCGGACGAAGTCACGAGCTAGTCTTAAATAAATGAACATTAATCCACAGCATCCCAAGGCATACCATACCAGCCGTACCGCCCCCGTCCCGGCATAGTCCTGGACGACCCGGATTTCAAGCCCCACGGATCCCGGTACAGACCCCCGGACGCTCCCGTCATCACTGCAGCAGAGACTCACTTGCCCGGGTTTGGAGAGATCTTCGACGTGACAGTCTCCGCTATACAGGGTCCTGGGGAGAAAGGTGGTTCTGGTAAGTCATTTTTACTACCAACTTTCCATTGTAATCCATCGAATCGAATAAATATTATAAATGCGAAAGTTTGGATGGATGGATGTATGGATGGATGGATGTATGGATGGATGGATGTATGGATGGATGGATGTATGGATGGATGGATGTATGGATGGATGGATGTACGGATGGATGGATGTATGGATGGATGTTTGTTACTCAATCACGCCCCAACGGCTGAACGGATCTGGATGAAATTTGGCACAGAGATAGATTATAGTCTGGAATAACACATAAGCTACTTTTTATCCCGGAAAATTAAGGAGTTCCCGCGGGAACCAAAAAACCTCAATCCATTATCCACACGGACGTAGTCGCGGGCATCAGCTAGTATAAAATATAAATCCATTGTTTTTTTATTGCGAGATAGGCCTGCGCTTGAGGACAATCATGCATTAGCAATTTTGAGGTCTAGGTTGGAGCGAGCTTGTCTAGAAGATGCCTAATGCACTATTGCCTTGAAGGCACTTAAGTTATACCTACGTGGCAGGGAATACATGCGCTGGAAGGCCGGTATTCCACATCTTAGCGGTTCGGATTGTACACCTATAATAGGGATGATGACAACTCAATCAAATCACCAACTCTTCATCAAACTTAAAAACGCACTTCTAGTGTTAAAGTTGTATGAAATTCACAGTTGTGACGTCATAAAATTTCAACGCACTTTTCTTCTATAATCTATATTTTAAAATGATTATCAACTTAAAACTACCCGAGGATGTGAATTTTAGGTCTTTTGCAAGACCCTCTATTTAATAATTTAGAAATAACCTATGTCACTAGGTTATTCACGCACATCAGTATGATTATTAATAATAATTAGGTATATTAAAAAATATTTATCTATTATAAAGTATCGATTTCATACCAAATTGATGTAAAAAAAAAATTTTTTACCAGAATAGTACCGACTACCTACCGTTCATCGAAATTATCAGACCCGGATTCTAGTTAGTATGGCGCCTTAAATTATTACCTGTAGTAGATTGAGAATTTAAAACCAGATCTTGAATAGAAGCAGGCGTCACTTTGCAGAAGACTATGATAATAACATAATCCGCCAAAACAGACAAATCTACAGTTCGCGCGTGAGTTGAATGCAGAGTAATGCAGAATGGTATGTGTCACCATCCATTTAGTATGCATTCAACTCACGGGCGAACATATGTGGTACAGTGTTCTTTCTTGTTATTTACAAAAATAATTTAAGTATATTGTGCCGGGGGTACGGACTCTTTAAATCTTGTCTGACTCGCACTTGACTGTTTTTTTTCCAGTGCACTTAGAAAACATCAACCTCCATCCCGCAGACCACGACATCATAGTATCAGCGTCCGGCGACCAACATTTCGTCTCCATCGATGGCAAGAGGACCTACCTCAATCTTTTCGACAATCCCACCACCAGTATAACGCCTACCAAGGTCCAGGCTGCCCATCAAACACGTGAGCAGCATTATTATAGCATTATTTATTTATTTATTTAAATATCTTTAAAATATACAGTAGGTAGTCTGCATAGAAACGTGCAAAGTCAAAGCCAAAGCAATCTTTTACAGAAAACCTTTGGTGAAAGGATTAATTAACCGATTACACTACATTTAAATTATATTGTTTAACAAAACTCCACAACCTATTTTAAACTTTCCGTTTTACAAGTTTAAGAAATCCATTAAAAGTATGCTCCTAAAAAAAGCTTATTATACCTTTGAAGATTGCTTCTGAAAAAAGATTATACTGTTGTAGTCTAACGGCCGGTTTCTGAATTGAGAATTTCATGTTGAGTCCGTCTCAAAGACTACTTTTTAAATGAAACCCCAAATAAATATTAAGCAAATATAATCAAAGTACAATGTGCACTGATCAGAGTTCGAATCCAGAATGCCGACGCGTGTCAACCTCAGTTGCGTTGTCGCTACGCCGCCATCTTTTTCCCTCCGTGGAGGGGCGCTGACGTCACGACCACAGACAACTCGCCCAAGTCGCGAGCAGCGTGAACCTCAGACGCGCAAAGCGGTGTTGCCAACGCGGTGTTGCTAACACGGCCATGCTGCATGGTGCCTGCCCCGGGCACCCCACGAGTCGGGATAAAATCACTGCAAAATAAACAACCATTAATGCTTGCATCAAACAACATGCTCGTATAGGTTAATTGATGAAATATTGCCTGTTTATCATCCAACTAACGACCTTGCAGCTCAAACAACCAGACCACCCCACCTAAAGGGACTTTGCCACACTTAGGAGACCAGGTGTGTCATAGTTGAATCCCACTTGCACTTAAATAGCATGTCGCTCACTTTAATCGTACCAAGTTGGTCCAGATCGCTTGCACCTAAAGAGCATTTCGCTCACTTAAGTGTACCAAGCTCATCTACAAGCTCAAGTGTCGTATTCCACAATGATACTATAAATCTATGACGCAATATTCTCAACAATTAACCTTTATTATTTTATCACGGCTCGCTGAATAAATAATATTACTATGTGTAATACCGTAAAACATACACATAATAATAGTTCAACAACCTAAAATTCTAAGTATTTAACTTAAAATTATAAAAAAATCCATGACTCATTTAAAACAATAACTTGATAAATATAAACTGTGGTAAAATTATAATTTACCGAAAGGGATAGTAATTCGCAACTTACTTACTTTTTTTTAAAATCTTTAATTAAATTAATTAACAATCAACAACATAAGAACACAAATCATTATAAAATTTCTCGATATTTAAACAACATAACCTTGCTAACACGGTTTTTGATTTTAATAAATTTTTGATTTTTAACAAATTTTCTAATCTAAGCCCCCAGTCATCAATATTAATCCACGGTTTCATATTCTCCGCCACAGCAGTGCCATTATACGCTTTAGAGGTCCTTTGGCTACCCCTCAGGTCCGCCACTTCATACCTGTCATTGTCTAAGATTTTCTTAACTTGGAATGGGCCTTTAAATGACGGCAATAATTTTCTGCTTTGGCCGTCGTTACCTTGACTTTGTATTTTAACCAGCACCAAATCTCCTTCTTTGTACTGTTTAGCTTTTACGCGACTTCTATCAAATCTCTTTTTCTGATATTCAGCACTAGCCTTAACATTATTATCAACTCTCCGCGCAACTCAGACACGTCAACTAACCCTTCATTATTCAACTCAGGAGCTAGAATATCACTATCCATGCGTAATCTATAACCGAACATGACTTCACTAGGGACAGCTTGAGTAGTTTTGTGTATCGTGCTATTTAAACCTTGTTGTAATGCCTTAATGCACTGGTCCCACCTATCATCTGTGGTATCAGCGCCCATAGCTTTTAACGATTCCAAAATAGTTTTATTAAACCTTTCAACCTGTCCGTTTGCGCGCGGCGCGCCTGTTGTCACTATATGCAATCTAATATTTCTATTCACGGAATATTGAGTAAATTTACCCGAAGTAAAACACGAAGCTGCATCAGTGATTATTCGTCTAGCGTTACCGAACGTTTTAGATATGTTTTCTAACTCCCTTATTACTCCAGCTGTGTTGGTTTTACGAACCGCGGATATAAACACAAACTTTGTAAACGCGTCTACTACTACCAATAAATATTTGTTTTTGTTTTTAGAATCTGAAGAGACAAATTTTGTTTCCTGATGTTCCGGTTTGACAACCGGTTTCCCTGAATTCTTTTTATGGTAACAAAAAGTTTCCTGGTGGCCCCTTTTACTGCAAAAGTCGCACTTGTTTGCCTCACACTGTTGTTTTTTATGATTACCCCCACAAATGAAACATTTAATAACCTTACGGGTTTGATTTATATTTATATTATCATTTGAGGGACTGGGAAGATTTACACTGTTCGTATTAACTTGCGAACTTTGGTTAACGGGCGGTGCCCCCTGATTACTTCCCGTTTTAACTTGTCCGTCACGTAAACTGCTTACTGGTTTAACAGTTTTCTTGTAAATACGTCCATGTAAATAACTAGCTAAATCGTCACACGTTTTAAAACTACTAGATTCTAAAGACGCATAATCACTGATGTTACCTACTATAATTGAAACAATATCTAATTCAGAAAAGTTTAAACACAAACGGTCAATTTTACATTTCTGTTCAAAATAAAATTCGTACAAAGATTGATTATCGACCGGCTTCTTTTCAATGACTTTTTTTAACAGTTCAAACATATTCCTTCTAATTTGAAAACTAACTGACAATTTCGTTTTTCAATCTCTCCATTTCCATTCGGGCCACTTATCGTCTGTACGCAACAATGAATCGTACCAGACTTTAGCCGACCCCTTCAACTTATTTAGAGCTTGGAATCGAATTGTCTCGTCAGACCATCCAAAAGTTTGAGCGTAAGATTGTATAATGTTAAGCCATGCATTTATATCGTCCTTCAAAGGATCAAAGTCAGGTATTATATTGTTCAAAGTACTCACAGTCTCGGCATCTTTACGAGATACCTTATTACGTTTCCTTGGAGGCGATGGAGTCCTGGCACTTGAAGACCTCGATGTGGAACGAGCACGTTTGCGTTTCGACCGTTTCCTCCCCATAGCGTAAGTTACATCCCACTTCTGATTTTAAATGAAACCCTAAATAAATATTAAGCAAATATAATCAAAGTACAATGTGCACTGATCAGAGTTCGAATCCAGAATGCCGACGCGTCTCAACCTCAGTTGCGTTGTCGCTACGCCGCCATCTTTTTCCCTCCGTGGAGGGGCGCTGACGTCACGACCACAGACAACTCGCCCAAGTCGCGAGCAGCGTGAACCTCAGACGCGCAAAGCGGTGTTGCCAACGCGTTGTTGCTAACATACTTAAGGACTAATTACGCAAATTTTTGTTTCTGAATTGATATTGGGCCGTTTTCTGAATTAAATTTGCATAATTAGTCCTTAAGTAGTCTTTGAGACAGACTCAACATGAAATTCTCAATTCAGAAATCGGCCGTAAGTAAATGATAAAAGAGCATGGATTTGACTCGCTCCAGCAATGCTTAGGACTGCGGTTACTTGTAAATTGATGAAATTGTAAATTATTTTATTCAAAAGAGCCATCGAGTTTATTGCTGGTTCTTCTCGGTAGGAGTGGGATTCAGGTTATGTTTCACAGTATTTTTTTTGTAATATTTTGTATTAAAATGTTATCAAATTTGAAGAAAAACGGAAACATTGTGGACAAGGAAGCACTTATCTCTATAAGAGATCTCTACCAGTGACCCTATCTGCCTCTATTTTATCTGCCTCTTTCCCTTCCAGAATCCCCACACTCAACTCTTGGACCCTCACTGGGCACAGGAGTGGCGATACCAGCGGACGACATCCCACTACCGTCACCACAACCACCCAGGAGACCACCACATCCCACCACTGGGCATGGACAAAGGCCTCACACTTATAGACGCCCACAGCCTACTGTCAGGTAAGTTTATTTTATAACTAGCTGATGCCCGCGACTACGTCCGCGTGGATTGAGATTTTTTGGTTCCCACGGGAACTCCTTAGTTTTCCGGGATAAAAAGTAGCCTATGTCTTATTCCAGACTATAATCAACCTCTGTGCCAAATTTCATCCAGATCCGTTCAGCCGTTGGGGCGTGATTTAGTAATAAACATAATACATCGATTCATCCAAACTTTCGCATTTATAATATTTATTTGATCTACTACAAGTTAGCCCTTGACTGCGATCTCACCTGATGGTAAGTGATGATGCTAAGATGGTAGCGGGCTAACCTATTATGGACATGGCAGTTAAATTATACCCATACTTACTCCTAATCGGTTTCCGGCATCGTACCGGAACTCTAAATCGCTTGGCGGCACGTCATTTCCGGCAAGGTGGTAACTAGCCACGGCCGAAGCCTCTCACCTGGCCAGACCAGGGAAAATTCAAAAATTATAAATTCCCAAATTGACCCTACCGGGGATCGAACCCGGGACCTCCGCACGTTAAGACAACAGCGCTCAACACTGCGCCACGGAGGTGTTTGGAATTCACACACACACGGCAGAAGTGAAACTTCAGAAAAGTAGTCTACGAGAGAATGAGATAAATATAACTTGTATTCTATCCCATTATCTCGTACGCTAAATCCTATTATGAATATGATTGTCTCTGTTTGGTGTCGCTTTTTCGTTTCCTCGAATTTTCAAATCACAACGATTCTAAAGAAGTTTCACTTCAAAAAAAACTCCTATACCATCATGGTTAATTTCTTCACAGAATCGACACTTGCATAGTTGGGGATGATTCCACATGTGACCAGGCACAGAACGAAAAGTGCAGGACTGAATCAGGTAAATAGTCTTTGTTTTGACTAGCTAATGCCCGCGACTTTGCGTGGATTGAGGTTTTTTGTTTCCCGCGGGAACTCTTCAATTTTTTGGGATAAAAAGTAGCTTATGCGTTATTCCAGGCTTTAATTTATCTCTGTACCAAATGTCATCTAGGTCCGTTCAGCCGTTCTGGCGTAATTGAGTAACAAACATCCACACATCAAACTTTTGCATTTATAATATTTATTTAATTGATTTATTGAATGATATTTGATTAATAAAAAAATAATATATTCGTTTTCACTTCTATCGGCAGTCCCTATGACTGCCAATATTTTTTTGGTTCCCGCGGGAACTCCTTAATTTTCCGGGATAACTAGTAGGCTATGTGCTATTCCAGACTACAATTCAACTCTGTTCCTAATTTCATCCAGATCCATTCAGCTGTTCTGGCGCGTGATTGAGAAACAAAATCCATCAAAATTTTCGCATTTATGACATCTATTAAAGCATATTTGAATTTCGTTTTCCAGGGATCTCCAGCTGTCAATGTCGTCCAGGATACGCGAGGAGGATCCACCGCGATCCGTGCCGAAGGGTCGTCGCGCTCGTACTGAATTTGAGGGTAGACAGAATTTATGATAGAAAGGTCAGTAACCTCAGAATTGCTGTTTGATTTTTAACCGACTTTAAAAAAAGGAAGTTATCAATTTGACACGTATGTATGTAATATTATGCAAAATCTATGAGGGCTTCCAAACAAATACACAAATTTTCTTAGGTATAAACTGTTTGGGTATATATGTATGTATGTTTGGACGTGAATTTCTCCGAAACTATTAATCCTAATGTGACCATTTTTATATGCGTACATTTACTTTAACTTAAAAATAAAAAAATAAAAATAAATCGTTTATTTTCAACCATTTTGTGTTACATGGTCATAGATCTTGTAACTATTTGAAATTAACAAGTATTTAGTTGAACTAAGTTGAAGTAAATGCAAGTGCACTCCAAGTGAACTGCACTGTAAGTTCCATCAAAATCGGTTCAGTAGTTTTCAAGATATGGACTGTTAAGTGTAACAAATAAATAAGTTCAGACGCGGCTTTGATTTTCCGGGATAAAAAGTATGCCTGATATTATAAGTAAGGTTAATATGTCCCATGAAGTATGTATTGGAAATAAAGGCTTTATTAATTTATTTACCTACTAGATGATGCCCGCGACTTCGTCCGCGTGGATAGATATTTTTTGATTCCCGTGGGAACTCTTCAATTTTCCGGGATAAAAAGCCTATGTCCTTCCCCGGGATAAAAACTATTCCTGTACCAAATTTCATCAAAATCGGTTGAACAGATACATTTTTTTGATTCCTGCGGGAACTCTTCAATTTTCCGGGATAAACTCCCGACATAGGCTACTTTTTATCCCTGAAAATTCAAGAGTTCCCGCGGGAATCAAAAAAACGCGGACGAAGTCGCGGGAGTCATCTAGTTTAAAATAACACCTTTTCAGGTCGCTTGGGACGCCAAATTGGCTGACAAAGAATCGGATCCTTACCAACAAATGAGCTACGAGGCAGTTCGAGCTGTGAGTATTTAAAGACTCTAAGTGATAAGCTTCTGATAATATTATAGCCTGTTATAATAATAATTCTCCCGATCGAATTTCGACCACGGCGGCCAATCTCCACAGAGATTAACCATCTGCGCGGGAGATATTATAGTGCACAAGTATGTGCGCATACACAGGTGCACTCTCTGTTCCTTTGCTCTCATAGCCCGATGGGACGGCACGACCGGAGAGACATCAGGCGCAGGACCGACGGCTTAACGTGCTCTCCGAGGCACGGGGGTTGAAACACCGCCAACTTCTTAACTCCGGGCTAGTACTGAGAATTTCTTGTCAGAAAAACGCAATACTTGTTATGTCCCGACTTGGGACTCGAACCCGGGACCTCGTCGGCCGCAGTCGAACATGCTAACCACTAGACCAACGAGGCAGTTAAAGCCTGTGATACCAACGACCTCAATTTACATAGACGGGCCCTGTCAAACAAAGAATGTGTACTTATTTTAAAGCGGGACAGCGCTATGGCGGGCACAAGGACAGGCTTATACAGGTGAGGGGCATGCACCTCAAGTCGGACCCCCAACTTTTTTCTATGAAAGGGCCCATCTAGTATAGTACGATTCAAACTTTATGTCCTCGCGAAGTTCGTGCGTGTCCATGCGCAGAGTACAATATTAGGAATCAGCGGGACGCGTGAGGAATGCGGAGGCGGGGCGTTACCCTGCGCGTCCCCCTCGCCGCACGTCTTCCACCCGCACTCGTCTTGAACGGATTGGCTTTTAGTGTGAGTTACGTCCGTATACTGCAACACATGCGCGCGATCCTGTCAAAGTACAGTCGTTCTCTTAATTTGCTGTTTAATATTAAGTTTTAGTTACGTTATGTTTTTTGTTGTTATTAATTGTTTAAGTTTTCATTAGTATTTACTGTTTAATTTCAATTGTTAATTATTTTTGTTACACTTTTGACTTTTGCTGTTGAATTTTATTATAATGATGCCCCGCGGTTTTATTTAAACTTTCAATAATATACAAATGTCTATACATACGAGTTATTTGTTTTATTTAAACTTTCAATATAATTAAAGTGTACGAGTTTACTGCAGTAGTAACTCATAGCTTTTTTTCGAGGGGCGAAAATATTTTGTTCTTGGGCGACAATAAATATGTATATTGAATTCCTCGCTTCGCTCAAGATTCAAAGTAACGCCCTCGAGGCACAAAAATATATAACTTATGCCCCATGAAACACTATTATGAAATAATTAAAATAACAAATCATGTGTTTAAACTATGACCATACATACGATTCAGACCTTTAAACGAATTTTCCAAATCCTAATATAAATATAAAAATAATAAGTAATATAATATACCTTCCTATTTTTATCATTACATACTTTCAAAAAAAATAAATCAAAAGTAGCCAAATCATTGTTTAGTTGACTGTACCAGCGCGAACTTCACTTGCGGCTAACTTCCGCGGGACATAAAGTTTGCATCGGACTATACCTATATTTATTATATTATTATATTATATAAATTAATAAATATACAAATGAGTTATGAGAGAATGAGTAAAGGCTGCTCTTGAGTAGATAAACATCATATTTTCTTAAATAAAATAAAAACAATTCTGAATTAAACCTAAATTAAAAACTAAATTAAAAACTGAAAACTAAACATTAAAAATATCATCTATCCCGCTGCAATGAGGCAGTGTGCCCAGAACGCTGGCTGCGTTACCCCGCTGAATAGCCAAACTTATATGTTGGCCGAGGTAACTGCCAGCCCTCCGGTCACCTGTGGACTCTGTGAGACGAGAAGATAGATCCTTAAAAAAGGATCTAGCATCTTCGCCCCACGACCCCAGGGTTTCAACACCAAAAGGCACAAAAATGAAATTATTTTCAATAATTTCATTCTTGCGTCTCTTGGCTCTTTCTGCATTAGTGGCCGCCGCCCCCGCTGTCATGGAGGACGCCTGCAAGTGGGATAACGCTAGCGTATCCACGCATGTGGCATCCCAAACAAGCGACCTTCTTTGCTTCCACGGAACAAGAGTCATCCCGTCAGGTCTCTTACCATCACTGCGCGCCAAGCCATTAGGCTCTAATACTGCAGGCACTTTAGCGGTGGCAAGAGACCTACGAATGATGTCGTTCAGGGAAGCATGTCGCGAAAGACGACCGGCACTTTTAATACAAGAAAGCCCGTGATGGCCATACGCGTCCACTGCCCCACCACAGTGGCAAAGATGTGGCTGTTGTAACTTGGCGCTAAGTCGAAGACCAACCGCAATCGTCAGAGTGAGGTGGTCCAACAGAGTGCCTAAATGCTTAGACGGGAGAGCATGAAGCCAGTAACTTGATTCCCTCGTAGACACCGCAAGAAGGCGAGCGCGGTCGCTTGCAGTAGGTGATGAATTTATAAGCTTATAATATATTATTATTATTTATATTATATTATACGTAAAATGACGGATTTTCATAAACAAATCTTTTCAGTATTTATACACTAAGTTATAAGTAATTATATTTCCTTAAAATACACGGCATATTTTCACATTTAGGTACATAATATAAAAGTGATTTATAATAATTACAGATCGACTCAGCATTCTCAATGACTCCATTCTCGGATGACTTCGTGAGTGGATCGGTCAACTCAATATATAAGGGCGACGAAGACCACAGGGGGGTTTACGTCAACTATACAGTTTTGGTAAGTGTTTTTGTTTGTCAAAGTAGGTATTTTTAAATCTGACCCCCAATTATGTAAGAATTGTCGATCAAATCGTCAAAGTTCGGCTTCAAAGTAAAATAAACCAAAACAGCATTGAATTAGAGCTCAATTTTGTGTATCTGTCACCGTAAGATTGTAAAAACGGTAAGATTGTAATCTAACGCTTTTTTTTCGATAGATTGTAAACAGTCGAAAGATTGTGAACCATTCAATGTTTTAAGTGTAAATTTTTGAAATATTCATTGTATTTACGTTTTCTTGTCTCTTTCTTGTAGGTTAGGTTAGGGTTCGACATAAATAATCAAGTAGTGCCCGGTCGCAGGCCAGGCACTTAGGTTCTATCGGGTTAATAAACCTAACAGATTACAATCTACCGAAAAATAATCCGTTATATTGTAATCATTCGACAGTTTAAAATTTCGCGAGTTAGATTATAATCTAACGGTTTTTACAATCTTACGGTGACATATCCATTCCCATACGTTTAGGTATGTAGGTACGATAACCGAAACGGATGAGAATGGATACACGAAATTGAGCTCTAATTCAATGCTGTTATGGTTTATTTTACTTTGAAGCCGAACTTTGACGATTTGATCGACAATTCTTACATAATCGCACCTCTGAATTAAAAAATTGCTGATACCCGCGACTCAACTACGTGGATTGAGTTTTTTAACTTTTTACCATTGAAAATGGTTATCAGATGCAAATCGTCTAAGACGTATTTTTGGCCATAGCTCCGAGGAAAAGGACATGGGCTACTTTTTATCCCGGAAAATTAATGAGTTCCTGCGGAAGTCAAAAAATATTTGTTCAACCGATTTAGATGAAATTTGGTAGGGGGATAGGTTGTGTATAGGTAGGGAAGGACACGGGCCTTCTTTTTATCCCGGAGTATTTAAGAGTTCCCGCGGGAATCAAAAAACCATAATCCACGCGGACGAAGTCGGGGGCATCATCTAGTTTTACAATAATTATGGATAAATTCATTAAATTTATTGCGTTGCGGCTATTTTTATTTTATATCTTTTCTTAGATGCAAGAAACCCCTGAAACTCTCCGCACTACAGTAGCGACAGACATACAGAAGCATATAATCGGCGTAATACGGAGGAGGTCCAACAATGTCGGCGCCTCAGCACTCTGGGTGGACAGCGTCGCGGGCAGCGTACTACCTCTAGTGGGTTAGTAGCTTTAGTTGAAAGTAGGGTTGTAACGGAGGCGTTCTTAGCGGAAGCAGAGGAGAGGCGGATGCGGAGGTGAAGGGGCTTTGCCTCCGCGGATGCAGAGGTTAGCGGAGGCGGAGGCGGAGGTGGATTTCTCCGATCACATCGTCCATTTTCTGTGCTCCAGGATGCGGTGAATCCCACTTTTTGCACTCTACTGCTACTACGTAACTATACCACTGTCATTAATTACCTTTGGAATCTTATTCACATTTTTATTAAAATAATTTTTTTTGTGAATCATTGGATATTGAACTTTATATATTTTTGGAATCTACTCATCATTTTCTAGATGATAATTGTATAGTTAATCTTATTTTCAAATTTTTTTTCAACTTTAGTCTTTAATGCGGGACCCTAGTCACCCCATCAATTTTTAGGGTTCCGTACCAAAATGGTAAAATGGAACCCTTATGGTGCGGTGCGACTTTCTCCTCTGTCTGTCCGTCTGTCCGTCCGTCACAATCGATTATTTCAGTAACTACCGAAGCTATCGACATGAAATTTGGAATAGTTGTGTATATCAGTGGCCCAAAGACACTGGAATTAAAAAAAATTGGAAATTTTTGTTCTTATTTAAAAAAATCTGAGGGTTGAAATTTAAAAGTGAGATAACTGTACTGTGTGGGGTATCATATGAAAGGGTTTACTTTGTACATTCTAAAACAGATTTTTAATTATTTTTAGTTATGATAATTTTTGATTTATCGGGGAAAATGTCTAAAAAAATACCGTTCCCCCCCCCTTATCTCCGGAGTTTACCAATCGAAAAATTTGAAATAATTATGGTCAATAGGAATTTACGTATATTTTACAGGAAAACTATAGCCAATGCTCTAACTAGCATAGTTTTTTTGATATTAACAATAAACCTCTACAAACAAAGTTAGTCTTGCGGTTCATTAACAAAGGTAATTATTTATTAATAATGGTACGGAACCCTTCGTGCGCGAGTCCGACTCGCACTTGCCCGGTTTTTTTTTTAAAATTTTACTAGCCTATGTCACCCGGAATAAGCTAGGGATACTAACGATACCTCATTTATCAAAATCGGGTCAGGCGTATAGAAGTTATAGTGGAGTATAAAAACTCACATGCATACATACATACATACATACATACATACATACATACATACATACATACATACATACGTCATGAACCCTGAAAACAATATACTCCTTTTTACAGGCAGTCGTATAAAAATAAATCAATATGGCGGCTGTTTGCCGCCATTTTTAAAACGGCATCATACAATGCTTGGGTTTGTATAATTTAGCATGACAATAAAACAACAACAACAATAATAATTAGTTAAACATTAGATAGTTTATAATATTTACTAGCTTATGCCCGCGACTACATCCGCGTGGATTGAGGTTTTTTGGTTTCCGCGGGAACTCCTTAATTTTCCGGGATAAAAAGTAGCCTATGTGCTATTCCAGACTATATTCTGTCTCTGTGCCAAATTTCAGCCAGATCCGTTCATTGAGTAACAAACATCCATACATCCATACATCCATACATCCATACATCCATCCATCCAAGCTTTCGCATTTATAATATTTATTATTTGATTGATTGATTTGATTATTTAATGAGCGATTTATTTATCTATCTAGTGTATCAAAATTATTATCCTAAATTAGATAAAGCATATTGCAGACGTGTTTTTTAATTATCTCTCCTTGTTTTTCAGATTTGGACGAGTGTTCTAACTCAGATTTGAACGACTGTCACACGCTTGCCGTTTGCACCAACACTTGGGGTGCTTTTAGGTATACTTTTTTTAGGGGTGTATACTTTTTGTAATGCTAAGTTAAAATTCTCTCTCTCTGCGTCGTATTCCTCATTACTGAGGGTCGTGACCCCTATCCATTAATTAAATTGCTAGGAGTTTTCTTGGGATAATAATGCGGTGGGTTCCCACGTGCTTCCGCATACGACTCGATTAAGAGTATTTAAACTCTTAGGTTTATATTATCAGATGTTAGTGATAATAACCGGGACGGCTTAACGTGCTCTCCGAGGCACGGAGGAAACGAAAAGATCTCCAAATTCGGTCACCCATCCAGTTACCGTCTTGGGTCAACGTTGATTGGGTCCAGTTGGCGACGGATATAACCAAAGACTCAATTTACATAGACGGGCCCTGTGTAAAGAATGTGGACCAATTTTTCTAACGCCATCTAGTCTGAAAAGCGGGACAGCGCTATGGCGGGGACAAAGATAGGGCTATACCGGTGTGGAGCGTGCTCTACAGGTTGGACGCCCAATTTTTTCTATAAAAGGGCCCATTTATACAAAATTATGTACTTCTGTACTTATTATATTGTATTGTATTGTAATTACATTAATTATTTTATGACATGAAAATTATGTACCTACTTGAGTAAGTACCTTTTTTTTATTCTAATATTATGACATTTTATTATTAAATTATGACATTATGTAGATACGACATTGTAATTTCTATATAACATTATTTAAATTTTGTATGACTAGGTACTTAGGTAGCTTATTAAGTTTTATGACATATCAATGTAAATTTGTATTAATATTGTACTGTACTATAACGATAAACTGACTTTCGTAAGCGCTTTTTATAAGTCTATGCGAAGAATAAAAATAAATATCAAATATCAATATCTAGTACCTACATATATTATATATATCGATGATTAGCATGGATTGTTGTTTTCGTGGGCAAATAAATCAATTTTATCTATCTATCTGTCTATGTATCAGTGGGACGTTAATGGGCTTAAAACGGTAGTGGTTTTAAAAGTTGGTTGTGTATTATTCAGATGCGCATGCCCCGACACGACACTGGACGTGTCGACAGTCGCGCTGCGGTCGGGTCGCGACTGTCGCGCGTGCGCCGCGTCGCACTGCAGCGAACGCGGCGTCTGTCGGTACGCGAATGGGCAGCCTTATTGCACGTGAGTATCAATCATACTAATATTATAAATGCGAAAGTGTGTTTGTTTGTTGGTTTGTTGGTTTATTGGTTTGTTGGTTTGTCCTTTAATCACGCTGCAACGGAGTGACGGAATGACGTGATTTTTGGCATGGATATAAGATTGAGGACCTAGAGAGTGACATAGGCTACTTTTTATCCCGGAAAATTAAAGAGTTCCCGCGGGATTTAAAAAACTTAAATCACGCGGACTTAAGTCCGCGTGATTTAAAAACTGAAGTCCGCGTGATTTACTTAACTTATAAAACGTGATGGTGATAATCAGTTACGGTATCTTAAAAGTAAAGCTACGAGGGTTCCAAACGCGCCCTGGTCCAAAGAGAGCCTACAACAAACTCAGCCGGGTTTTTTTATCTCAACCCATCGCTGGCCCACGTTAGTGCATAGGTCTTTATTGTGAAAGGAGATCTCTGCTTTAGAATAAGATAGGTTTATTTATTTTTGACCAGTCACATAATAATAAATGATTATGATGATGATTATTATGATTATTATTATGATTATGATTATGAAAAAAAAAAATTGCACGACTGTTGGCATTCTTTGCTTGTTTCTCTTTCACGGCCCATCCTTTCAATCGATTTTGATGAAGTTTGGTACAGTGAAAGGTGAAGGGACATAGTCATAGACTACGTTTTATCCCGGAAAATGAAAGAGTTTCCGCGGGTATTAAAAAAACTTAATCTACACGGACGTAGTCGCGGGCATAATGATAAAAGAAACAAACATTCGCATCGAGTCGCGGTGTCGTGTTTGTCGCATCGGGCTATAAAATTGTGCGGTTATTTGATTACCACACTAGTGCGGTAATATTAAGAAGCTATTTTTTTATTTTTTTCTTAGATTAAGAAATTTTTTGATGATTTTGATGATTGAAATTTAGAATAAAACTATTTTTAATTAGATAATCAAAAATTGTTTTATTAATCTAAGAATTAAATAGTTGTTAATATTTCGTTTTATTTTACAGATGCACTTCCGGTTACTACGGATCCACGTGTGAAATGGACGGTGAAGTTATAGGAGTGGCCGTGGGGGCGTCTCTAGCCGCAGCGTTGGTTATAGCGTTGACTCTAGCCGCTCTATTATCTTGGAGGTGAGTGATAACATAATAATACTTTTATAGCACTAGTGCGGTAAAAGTGTAAGCTGTAAGAGCCACTTTAGAAACAATGATTATGTTATTATTAGAATAATAACATGAAACATAATCATGGTTACTGTAAGAGCCACTTTAGAAACAATGATTATGTTATTATTAGTATAATAACATAATCATGGTTTCTAAAGTGGCTCTTACAGCTTACACTTTTACCGCACTAGTGCTATAAAATTATTATTATGTTACATATATTTACATTATTATGGCTCCACATGAAATGAATGTGTGTTACAAATATTTGCATGCTGAAGTGTCAGTTAAACTGACACTCCCCCTCCTCCCCTCTTTAAATTTAAGAACTTTGTTAACTACCCATATTTAGCAAATAAACTTCATTTCATTTCATTACGGTAATAGTGTACTTTAAAAATGTAAGAAAATAAGTAGTAAAATTATTAATTGCATACTTTAACTATATTATAATTTGTATTATTAATGTTTAATATTATAGGTATGATCATCAAAAAGTGTACTTACCTACTTTGAATAAAATATTTAATTTAGATTTTTTAGTTTCGACTTAGTAAAGAAAAAGAAACTCGTTGACTGCCTCGTTGGTCTAGTGGTTGGCATGTTCGACTGCGACCGACGAGGTCGCAGGTTCGACTCCCGGGTCGGGCCGTAACAAGTATTGGGTTTT
The DNA here is from genome assembly GCA_963932025.1 of Erebia epiphron. Taxonomy (NCBI): domain Eukaryota; kingdom Metazoa; phylum Arthropoda; class Insecta; order Lepidoptera; family Nymphalidae; genus Erebia; species Erebia epiphron. The sequence continues at coordinate 7,643,871 of OZ009953.1, read as the reverse complement.
TCTGACAAGAAATTGACATTACTAACCCGTCGTGCCTCGGAGATCACGTAAAACCGTCGGTCCTGCGCCTGATCTCTCTCCGGTCGTGTCTGATTTTCCGTCCCATCGGGCTAGGAGAGTAAAGGAACAGAGAGTATGCGCACACACTTGTCCACTATAATGTCTCCCGCGCAGATGGTCAATCTTTCTCTCTTTTCGGTTGGGAGGACATTATTATTTTACTAGCTGATGCCCGCGACTTCGTCCGCGTGGTTTAAGTTTTTTTTGAATCCCTCGGGAACTCCTTAATTTTCCGGGATAAAAAGTAGCCTATGTCACTCTCCAACTATACCCATGCCAAAAATCACGTCGATCCGTTGCTCCGTTGCTGCGTGATTGAAGGACAAACAAACACACTTACCCATTTGTAATATTAGTATGATTAATAGTCCATAATTACTTCCATACTTTTATAATATTATAAATGCGAAAGTGTGTCTGTCTGTCTGTCTGTCTGTCTGCTACGCTTTCGCGGCCCATCTGTTTAACCGATTTGGATGAAATTTAGTACAGGGATAGGTTTTATCCCGAGGAAGGACATAGGCTACTTTTATCCCGGAAAATTAAGTAGTTCCCGCGGGAACCGAAAAATCTTAACCAACGCGGACGAAGTCGCGTATGCAGGATATCATAATATAGTTGTTTGTGTTATATGGGGCCAAAGAAAATTTTTGTTCCCCGAGGGCGCTATTTTGAATTCAGAGCGAGGTGAAGGATTCTACAGTAGAATCCTGAGCGTAGCGAGGAATTCAATGTACGCCGCCCGAGAACAAAAAATTTGGCCCCGAGTGACACACACTATTTTTCATCATTACGTATGAGAAAAAGCTAGGAGTATCAACCTACTATGTATGGACATTACCTATACGTACAGAACGCGGACCAATCAGAACAGAGAAATGAAAAGTCCCATGGGCCTAACAATTACATATTGCTCCCGCTATCCTCTGAAGCCAATATTCGTTTTTCGAATAGGTATGATGAAAATAATATTCTAGTATTGATTATTTTTATTCCACAGCCGCAAATGGTCCCGCGAGCAAAAGGCAATGGGCATGGGATCGCCTGTATTCAACTATATGACGGCCAACACCATCAAAACACCGCCCGTCGGACAACCGCCCTACCAGGTACCGTACAATTACACACTGATTCATTCAAACGTCCTTTGATTCATCATTTTTTTCACTGATTCATGCCGATTGAAGAATTTTTAATTTATTGTATTTAAATAAAAAATCTATAGATTAGTTTTCATACGTAAAATCATGATTTTGATTCAATTAGTGAATGAATTGATTCATAAATTAATTTTATTTGGATTCATACACTTCAGACTGATTCATGTCAACTGTTATATTTTTCATACAAAGGTAAAATGCAGACTGATTTATGTCTAAAATACATACTGATTGATATAAACCGTGGATTGATTCATCAAGCAATCTTTTTGATTTATAGGTAACACTGGAAGAGAGGATGCGATGGGCGCAAATCGCTGAAGCTATGGTACAGGCGAATCATTATGGGGTGAGTTATTAGAACATAGCTATTTTAGGCAAGATAACACCCGAAGACCAGAGCTGAAAAAATCGTACGTGACAAAATTAAACTCGTTTCTCTCCTTCTAGTATAGATGGAGAGAGATAAAATACTTGTATATCAGTTTGTGTTGAACGTTTTGGATACTTCCAAGGTTGGTTCCAATCCCTCTCACGATTTTTAAAAAAATATTGTGTTTGTATTTTTTAATTATTTTTATTTAATAGAATAGCAACATGCATGAGCAAGCATATGGCTTGTTTAAATTGATCTAATCGTATTAATTTTCCGGAACCAAAAGGTATATGTCCTTCCCCGGGACGTATAGGTCTCGTCACGTAAAAAGAACGCTGAGGTACAGTGGAGGGGATGTGTCTGCGCACAGGTACAGTCGCGTCCCAGCTTCCTATCCTACTAATCCTTATAGTATTACCTACGGTAGGTTTATTGTAGAATCATTATAGGAATCGTTCCCCCGTCGCACCCCTGTCACTACCAATTTGATCGATAAATCGCTCAGTGCGCAGATTAACGACCAGCGTTCTTTTTACGTGACGGGACCTATAGCCTACACCAATACCTATCTACCTCAGAATTTCATCAAAATCGGTTGAAAAGATGGGATGGATAAATATCAGTATTAAAATGGTTATATAAAATAATAACTTTTGTAATGGTTGTATTTTTTGTAGCAAGTGGACCACACAGCGACTATGGCGACCCGGCCGTCTTCCGCCATGTTTGGAGGATACCCCACTCTACCGCCTGTACCTTTACCCAGGTATGAATAATATTGTTACGGGCTGGGGTTATGTTAACGGAGAGAGATGCTCTATGTTTCACAATAATTTATATGGTGTTACATAACTAAGGGCAACTGGTACACTTTACAATTCTCTTTTCTGGTCACGACTTCTTCCTTCATCTTGATGTTGTCGCTTCGCTGACTGCTGATTTGTAACTCCATTTATGTCTGGACATATAGCGCCTATTTAAACCCCTCAAGCCGATATTCCAGAATAGAAAACTGTTTAAATTCAAATACCACATGATTTCTTCTTAATTTCAGTTGACCGGTAACATTTCCGGTCATAGACCGGTGACTGCCTCGTTGGTCTAGTGGTTAGCATGTTTGACTGCGGCTGACGAGGTCCCGGGTTCGAGTCCCGGGTCGGGCCATAAAAAGTGTTGGGTTTTTCTGACTAGAAATTCTCAGTACTAGCCCGGAGTTAGGAAGTTGGCGGTGTTTCACCCCCGTGCCTCGGAGAGCACGTTAAGCCGTCGGTCCCGGTTATTATCACTATCATGATAATAGTCGTTAAAGCCCGCCAACCCGCATTGGAGCAGCGTGGTGGGTCTAAGCTCTAATTCCCTCTCACCTATGAGAGAGGAGGCCTGTGCCCTCCTCTCTCCTATGAGAGAGGAGGCCTGTGCCCAGCAGTGGGACGTTAATGGGCTGTAGTGGTGGTGGTGGTGGTGGTAACATTTCAAAAGAGGTATTACTGCCTAAATCCCCAATAAAAACATTAACACCGTTCTGTCCCTTTTTCTCAATTGCCAAACCCATTATTTCCTTATCTCTGTCACTAGACAGCTGACTTGACGTAGAACGTTACTTTTGACTGATAATTATACTTGTCAAACGGTTGTTTACCTAGTTACACTAAATTCGCCTAGTTACGCGACAATATGTAGTCTATGTACCATAATAACGAATCGATTGACACCTCATTCATCAAAATCGGCTCAGTAATATAGGCGCTACGGCGGAACATACATCATAAATAATAATTTAATTTGCAAAATTGTGGGTAATAATAATAATAATTGTAGAATGTCTTCATAAATACAAACATACAATATACATAGACTGCTAAAATCATAACCCTTTTGGCTTTACCATATAGTCGGGTAAAAACATTTGAATTAGAATTTAATAAAGAAAAAGCTCATTATACTGTTAAAATTATGAAAAAATAGCTGATGCCCGCGACTTCGTCCGCGTGGTTTAAGCTTTATTGATTCCCGCGGGAACTCCCTAATTTTCCGGGATAAAAATTAGCCTATGTCACTGCGCTGCGCCACGTGACGACCTCCGTGGCGCAGTGTTGAGCGCTGTTGCCTTAACGTGCGGAGGTCCCGGGTTCGATCCCCGGCAGGGTCAATTTGGGAATTTATAATTTCTAAAATTTTCCTAGTCTGGTCTGGTGGGAGGCTTCGGCCGTGGCTAGTTACCACCCTACCGGCAAAGACGTGCCGGTAGCGCTTTAGCGTTCCGGTACGATGCCGTGTAGAAACCGAAAGGGGTAGGTATGGGTTTAATACAACTGCCATGCCCTTAACAGGTTAGCCTGCTACCATCTTAGACTGCATCATCACTTACCATCAGGTGAGATTGTAGTCAAGGGCTAACTTGTAGTGGATAAAAAAAAAAACAACAAACCAACAAACAAACACACTTTCCCATTTATAATATTAGTATGATGTAATGATAAAAGAGCATGGATATGACTCGCTCCAGCAATGCTTAGGACTGCGGTTACTGAGTTTCTTGTTGGTTCTTTTCGTTACGAATGGCAATACGAATAAGTGGTAGTTTGACTCGACTATTCAAAAGCACTTGTCAAAGTCAACTTGAATAAAGATTTGAATTTGAGTATTGTTTCCAGGATGGGCATCCACGGCGGCCATCACACGGGCACTATGAATACGTCGCGCGCAAACACCGCCGCCTCACACCACAACTTGTATGGTAAGATAACACCATGGTCGAAACATTAATTACCGTGTGATAATCACTAACGCCCACTAACGTCCCACTGCTGAGCACAGGCCTCCGCTCTCAAGGGAGAGAGGGAATTAGAGCTTAGACCCACCATGCTGCTCCAATGCGGGTTGGCGGGCTTTCACGACTATTATCATGTTAGTGATAATAACCGGGACCGACGGCTTAACGTGCTCTCCGAGACACGGGGGTGAAACACCGCTAACTTCCTAACTCCGGGCTAGTACAGAGAATTTCTAGTCAGAAAAACTTTTTTAATATAACTGCCATGCCCCTAACAGGTTAGCCCGCTACCATCTTAGACTGCATCATCACTTACCATCAGGTGAGATCGCAGTCAAGGGCTAACTTGTAATGGATAAAAAAAAAAAAAAAAAAAAAACATCCAGAAACATGATGGTGATAATCAATAGCGGTATCTTAAAGCTGAAGCTACGAGGGTTCCAAACGCGTCCTGGTCTGAGAAGAGCCAACAACAAACTCAGCCGGATTCTTATCAAACTCATTATAATGTTTAATAGCTGATGCCAGCAACTTCGTCCGCGTGGATCTTTTAGTTCCCGCGGGAACTCCTCAATTTTCCGGGATAAAAAGTAGCCTATGTGTTATTCCAGATTATATAATCTATCTCTGTGCCAAATTTCATCCAAAACCGTTCAGCCGTTCAGGTCAGAGTAACAAACATCAATTCATACATTCAAACTTTCGCATTTTTAATATTAGTATAGATAAGAATAACTTTTTCATCCCACCATCTCGGAATAGTATATTGTGATACAAGGGTGGAAAGTAGGTTATTGCAAACGAGCTGTCATTAATAAGCCCGAGCCGAAGGTGAGGGTTTTTAATGCCACGAGTTTGCAATAACCTTCACACCCGTGTATCACACGACGTTTTTCAATACAGTTGTGGGAAATAGTACAAAAATATAATCAATTTATCACTTATAAAATAAAAAATTTCAGCAAATGGCGCGTATTTACACCTGGACATATTTTTTTTTTCAACGAAACTAGGCTACGGGTTCGTACAACCTACGCGTATACAGCCTATTCGATTTTTGTCAAATGTTGAAAATAATTAAATTAAAACTGGTAATTAAATATAATCAACAACCATTTAAAAGAATTTTTCAATACAGTTGAAAATATAATCAATTTATCACATAAAAAATAAAAAATTTCAGCAAATGGCGCGTATTTACACCCTGACATATTTTTTTTTCAACGAAACTAGGCTACGGGTTCGTACCTACGCGTATACAGCCTATTCGATTTTTGTCAAATGTTGAAAATAATTAAATTAAAACTGGTAATTAAATATAATCAACAACCATTTAAAAGAATTTTGGAAATTCAATGCTAAAACGTACGGATTCATTCATTTTTCCTCGTAAAAAGCCTATCCGATTATATTCTATGTATGAAAACTCCTTGCTAATAAACTTTTTTAATTGACTTGGAAAATTTAAAACTAAACTGCAAAAGTAAGTGTCGAGCTTGTAAAAGTAAGTCACGACCGTGTAAAAGTAAGATGCCTATGCGAAAGATTCAATTATCGAATCATAACTACAGCCTCTGAAAGTGCGCCATGTTTGACAACTGTATTTTAATACAGTTTACTTTTACACGGTCGTGACTTACTTTTACAAGCTCGACACTTACTTTTGCAGTTTAGTTTTAAATTTTCCAAGTCAATTAAAAAAGTTTATTAGCAAGGAGTTTTCATACATAGAATATAATCGGATAGGCTTTTTACTAGGAAAAATGAATGAATCCGTACGTTTTAGCATTGAATTTCCAAAATTCTTTTAAATGGTTGTTGATTAGATTTAATTACCAGTTTTAATTTAATTATTTTCAACATTTGACAAAAATCGAATAGGCTGTATACGCGTAGGTACGAACCCGTAGCCTAGTTTCGTTGGAAAAAAAAATATGTCGAGGTGTAAATACGCGCCATTTGCTGAATTTTTTTATTTTTTATGTGATAAATTGATTATATGTTTGTACTATTTCCCACAACTGTATTGAAAAACGTCGTGTGATACACGGGTATCACAATATACTATTTCAATACAGTTGTCAAACATGGCGCACTTCCAGAGGCTGTAGTTGTGATTCGAAAATTGAATCTTTCGCATAGGCATCTTACTTTTACACGGTCGTGACTTAAACCCCATTACATTGCATATTCCACAGGGACCCTTAGTCCTGTGGCTGGATTACACTACACATGAATCAGTGTAGTGTAATCCAGCCACAGGGTGGAAGGGTTCAGGGGGAGATCGGGTGGTCCCGATCTGCCTGGCTGCCTTTGCGCCCTGCAGTCAGGGTAATATAGGCGTAACGTCCAGGGCGGAAGGGAGCTCAGTCGACGCACGACCAGTATGACCAAATATTATGTCGTGTCCAAAAGAAACAGAAATTTTGATAAATGTGATTGAGATGTCTCATCTATGGAAACTTATACACACAGATTCTACATACAGATCATGTAGCATGTAGCATATAGCATGTAGCATAGCATATAGCATGGCATATAGCATGTAGCATAGCATATAGCATAGCATGTAGCATGTAGCATATAGCATGTAGCATATAGCATATAGCATGTATCATAGTATATAGCATGGCATATAGCATGTAGCATAGCATATAGCATAGCATGTAGCATGTAGCATGTAGCATGTAGCATATAGCATATAGCATAGCATAGCATGTAGCATATAGCATATAGCATGTAGCATATAGCATATAGCATGTAGCATAGCATATAGCATGGCATATAGCATGTAGCATAGCATATAGCATAGCATGTAGCATATAGCATGTAGCATATAGCATGTAGCATATAGCATATAGCATGTAGCATGTAGCATATAGCATAGCATGTAGCATATAGCATAGCATAGCATAGCATGTAGCCATATAGCATATAGCATGTGGCATTATTTTATGCGTTTTATGCGTAAATAAAATTCAAGTATTTTCGTGACCTGACGCATATTTAAATATGAGCTAACTTCAATAATAATAAGGGTTTGTTAACCCTTAAATTATTTATTTCTTCTAACTTTTTGCATTCAATTGAACACATCCTTGACTATTTTGTTGGGATCTAGATTCAATATTTTAATAGTTCAATTAAATTCAATTCAATTTATTAGTTTTGTTTTTCAATGTTTTAATAGTTAGTCTGCTATTCGGAACGAAACAAATACAAAAATCATGAAAATCGGTCCACCCGTTCGATAGCATGGGTAAACGATAATTAACATAAAGATACACGTACAACTCTCTTGACGTTCTCATTCAGACTGAGTAGGGCCCGATAGTCAGTGCAGTGCAAAGCCCCAAAACTAGCCAAAACTAGCCTAAACTAGCGGCCACGCCCACCCTTTCCACAGGGCTCTGTGTAAAGTGCAGTGTAATAGGGGTTTTACTTTTACAAGCTCGACACTTACTTTTGCAGTTTAGTTTTAAATTTTCCAAGTCAATTAAAAAAGTTTAGTAGCAAGGAGTTTTCATATAGAATATAATGGGATAGGCTTTTTACGAGGAAAAATGAATGAAAAATTCATGCATTGAATTTCCAAAATTCTTTTAAATGGTTGTTGATTATATTTAATTTAATTATTTTCAACATTTGTCAAAAATCGAATAGGCTGTATACGCGTAGCCTAGTTTCGTTGAAAAAAAAAAATATGTCCAGGTGTAAATACGCGCCATTTGCTGATTTTTTATATTTTTTATGTGATAAATTTATATTACATTTATTTATATTATATTATATTTTTGTACTATTTCCCACAACTGTATTGAAAAACCGGCCAAGTGCGAGTCGGACTCGCGCACCGAGGGTTCCGTACAAACATGTAGTAAGCTTTAAATTATTAAAAAAAATACGACAAAAACACGTTTATTGTATGGGGACCCCCCTTAATATATATTTTTTTTTAATTTTTAGTATTTGTTGTTATAGCGGCAACGGAAATACATCATTTGTGAAAATTTCAGCTTTCTAGCTATCACGGTCTATGAGATACAGCCTGGAGACAGACAGACAGACAGACAGACAGACAGACAGACAGACAGCGGAGTCTTAGTAATAGGGTCCCGTTTTTACCCTTTGGGTACGGAACCCTAAAAACGTCGTGTAATACACGGGTGTGAAGGTTATTGCAAACTCGTGACATTAAAAACCCTCACCTTCGTTTCGGGCTTATTAATGACAGCTCGTTTGCAATAACCTACTTTCCACCCTTGTATCACAATATACTATTACACATTAGGCATTAATTGTCTCGTCATTGATTTTCAGTTACACTTGGAATAGAAAAAAAAAAACAATTTTTTTTATTGTATTAACCAGGTTACACAAATCACATGGCATCAGAGTCAACATGTTCCGAAGCCTCAAGTCACGTGCAGGAGCGCGCCGACCTTTTGGTGCCGCGGCCGAAGTCGCGCGCCAGGAGTATGCATGTAAGTATAAAATACCCGGTCAAGTGCGAGGCAGACTCGCGCACAAAGGGTTCCGTACCCATACCAGTTTTTTTTAATTCAACCTCTGTTTTTTTTAAGTTATCAAAGTTAACCGACGACCTCCGTGGCGCAGTTTTGAGCGCTGTTGTCTTAACGTGTGGAGGTCCCGGGTTCGATCCCCGGCTGGGTCAGTTTAGGAAGTTATAATTTCTGAATTTTTCCTGGTCTGGCCTGGTGGGAGGCTTCAGCCGCGGCTAGGTACCACCCTATACCGGCAAAGACGTGCCGCATTTTTAACATTCCAGTACGATGCCGTGCATGAAACCGATTAGGGGTATGGGTTTAATATAACTGCCATAGCCCTAACAGGTTAGCCCGCTACCATCTTAGACTGCATCATCACTTACCATCAGGTGAGATCGCAGTCAATGGCTAACTTGTAGTGGGTAAAAAAACACACACAATATAAATTACTTTTGTAAATAACAAGAAAGAGCACTGTACCACATTAGATTTGTTTGTTTTGGCCACAGACCATACTCAGTGGTTTTGGCGGATTACAGCGAATTAAATTTCTAGTTCCTTCATTATCATGGACTTCCGCAAAGTAACGCCTGCTTCTATCTAATAAAAAGATGTCACAACAACACGTGGTCATGTGTGAATTAACTGGCTTACATATGGCGCTAAGCTGGTAGCGCCTAACAAACAATTCGACACCCTATGAGTACGGAACCCTAATTAACGATTTTAGATTTTTCCTATACTTGTGCTGTGAGACCTTGCTTCTTGCCAAAATTTATGATTCTAGATCAACGGAAAGTACCCTATAGGTTTTAATTTATCGGCAAGTTTCAAAATATGCGGCACTAGCTTATGCCCGCGACTACGTGCGCGTGGCAATCCACGTCAAAAAAAACGGACAAAAAACGTCAATAGGTTTTTTGGTTCCCGCGGGAACTCCTTAATTTTCCGAGATAAAAAGTAGCCTATGTGCTATTCCAGACTATATTCTATCTCTGTGCCAAATTTCAGCCAGATCCGTGCAGCCGTTGGCGCGTGATTGAGTAACAAACATCCATACATCCATCCATCCATCCATCCAAACTTTCGCATTTATAATATATATTATTTGATTATTTGATAAACGGCTATCCCTTTTGATTGCGTTGACTTGATTTTTTACTTTTTTTAAATTTTCCGGGTTAAAAAGCAGCCTATATCCTTCCCCGGGATGCAATCTATCCATATCTATACCAAATTTCATCAAAATCGGTTGAAAAGAGAGGGCGTGAAAGCGTAGCAGATAGAAAAAACATTTTAATTATGATTATAATCATCGTAATAGTATACTTAAAATAACGATTATCAATGCATTCTGACTTTTCCTTAGTATATAAATTATGTTTTATTTTTATTCTAGAATCAGAACAACATATACTATGACGTGGACTATGAGAACGCTCCAGAACCTATATACGGGAGTAAGGGAATACCATTGTCTACATACACTATCAGTAGAGGACCGCCTTTTTATAGACAATAACATAATTATAATATAAAACATAAACAATATAATATGTTAAAAAAGTGTGTGTGTGCAATTCACACACGGCAGAAGTGAAACTTCATAAAAGTAAGCTACGAGAAAATGAGATAAATATAACTTGTATTATATCTCATTCTCTCGCAGGTTATATCCTATTATGAATATGTTTGTCACTTTTGAGGTCGCTTTTTCGTTTCATCGAATTTTCACAACGATTCTAAAGAAGTTTCACTTAAAAATCGATTCCGTACAGTGTTCAACGAATTTATATATGCCCGTAGTATAAATCACCCCCCCGTTTTGGGGTTGGACCAATATTTTAAATTGTAAGTTCATATTTTATGTAAATATTTAAATCATACCCAGGTTTGTAAATTAAGGTGTATTAATAAAAGAAATAATATAATGTATCTAGCCACCGCCCGCGGATCCGGAATTTTAAAAAATCCGGTCTTATTCCTTGTCCGTGTTACCGCTAATATCCGGAAACAACGGAACGGAACGTTTTCGTTGCGTTAAAGTTCGAAATTTTACGTTAATTAGATGACTAGAATTTTTTTTTTGATTCCATGGGAACTCCTTAATTTCCTGGAATAAAAATAAGCCTATACCCTTTCCCGGGATACAATCTAATCCTGTACTAAATTTCAAAATTACTCTAATAGATAGCCGTGATTCGCATTTATAATATTATCAAGTATGGATTTCAGAACTTTGCCTAGGAAAAGTCAATTTAACCCCTCCCTTTCCCGTTACCTCCGGTCCCTCCACCGTTAATTCGCGAAATCATATAGCAGAATTGAACATTTCGTGAAATATAGTCAACAAAATTATTGAATATGATCATCACCTAATTACATTATGATCTCTACTATTTGATGCCCGCGACTACGTCCGCGTGGAATAAGTTTTTTCAATTCCCGGGGAACTCCTTAATTTTCCGGGATAAAAAGTAGCCTATGTCACTCCCCAGGTCCTCCATGCCAAAAATCACGTTGATCCGTTGGTACGTTGCGGCGTGATTGAAGGACAAACTAACAAACCAATAAACCAACAAACAAACACACTTTCGCATTTATAATATTACCTAGTATAGGGTATCCATGAAAATGTAGATGTAAAAAGGATGGGCTACGCCAGAAGACTCGCTTCGTCGTTAATGTCAACATTAACGGTTTTAGCAGCTTTAACGGTAACATCACAGTCTGTCAGTCAGTCAGTGAGTCAGAACTTTTCTTTTTAATTTTAAATAATTTAATATAAAAAATTCTTTTTAAACAACCGACTTCAAACTCCCGCGCCAACGTTACAACAACAAACACACGCTATACAAAGTACTTATTTTATTGTTGATATTTTAAAAACCGCTCGACCGATTTCGATAAAATTTATATGGGTCCACTTGGGACCCTTTCAAATAATAAAAGAATCATCCAAAGCGGTCCACCCAGTCAAAAGTTCTGAGGTAACAAACATTAAAAAAAAATACAGTCGAATTGAGAACCTCCTCCTTTTTTTGAAGTCGGTTGAAAATCAAGTTTTAAGTCTATATGACTCTTTTCTGTATTCTTAAAAATTGTTACATACGCTGTGCTTTAGAATATTTAATTCTATTTATATTATTTAAGTAATTTTTACTTTTTTCACAGTTTATGAAATAGCCACGTACCCTTTTCGTCTCGCTTTATTGTTTGTATAGAATAATTAATTTTAAATCCACCACCACCACCACCACCACTACAGCCTATTAACGTCCCACTGCTGGGCACAGGCCTCCACTCTCATAGGAGAGAGGGAATTTTAAATCATGCGTATATAAATATATGTATGAATCGTTAGGTACATAAATTGTATGAATCAATATAAAGTCATGAATCAAGCGACGTATTAAAAAAATAGTGATGTCATTTGCATTTTATTTAGTATGGACTTCGATATTATGGTAATTACACTAGATACGTTGTCATAACTAAAGTCAGAATAAGAGCGAAAGGACGCTAGGGTAGACGTTTTCTCCTGTCCCGTTAGCGTGCGCGATGCGTTAGTGTCGTGGAGGTTTTTGCCTACCAGACAAGATTTTTGTCCGTAGTGTTTTTCTCATTATAATTTTTTTTATTCCATTTTATTTCTTTTGTTAGTTTCTGTTTGAAATTGTTTTAAATCTTGCGTTGGGTTTGTATCTACATAAACCTTTAAACAATTTATATCTACATATAAAAAATGTTATTTGAAAATTGTATTATTATATTACTCATTTCATTTACAGTGAAACTAAATTAAAAATTGAATTGAAATTGAATCACTTAAAAACCCACAATACGGAAATGTTATTAAATATTTACTCTAAAACTTACCTCATGTAAATAAAATTATATTTGACAACCAAATATATACCTACACTCTCAAAGGTGGGAGGATTTTTTCATAGACACTTGTTAAACTCAATAAAGTTATCTTGTGTAATTATTAATCGAAGTATTAAGAGCTTAAAAATAAGGAAAAATACTGTAAATATTTTTGAAGTTTTTATATTTTTAAGTATATGATTTTTGTAAGTAGAGTATTACATCGAAATATTGTATTAATTTTATTGCATAATATATACTTGCTATTGTTTTTATATAGTTGAGTATTGTATAATAAGAAAGAAAATATGTAATTAGAAAATTTGTTTGGATTGAATAATATCACAATATATTTTTTTGTATCAACTGGGTACTTGTTTTTTCATTTCATAATTCATATCAACGTACTAAACCTATAACTTTGACAGCCTCGTTGGTCTAGTAATTAGCACTGCGGTGCTAGGCAGTGTTTGACTGCGGCCGAGGTCCCGGTTTCACCCCCGTGCCTCAGAGGAGCACGTAAAGCCGTTGGTTCTGCGCCTGATCTCTCACCGGTGCTGTCGCAAGTTCCGTCCCATTGGGCTATGAATTATAAATGATTGCAATGTGTCAAATATTTGATTTTAAGAAATAATCTCAATTGAATTTAATAGTTATTCATTGCTACCTAATTACTTATATGCCCGCATATGGATGGACCTTTCGCTAGATATGGCCGCTCAAAAACGGTTTATCGTTACCAAAAATGAACCATAATTAGAAAAGCTGATTCTCGTACAGTATTAAAATAAGCGCAATACCTATTCAAACAGTATTCAAACTGACGCTATTCATCGGGCCTTTCAATAGATATCACCTCTCGAAGACGTTATGAACATACATACTGTAAAAAAATATTAGCAATTATTATGTTGTCACGTTGATTGCTGTTAAATAAATTCTTACGCCTTCATAATCCTCATCCCGCCCATCAATGTACAATAGGTGCATGAGGTATTGTCAGGCGTAAGAAAGTAACTAGTAAACGGGTAAAAAAAATTAAAGGGAATGACCAAAATAAAATACCGATAGTGTAAGTTTCAATATTTATTTATCAAAAAATAAATCTACGTTTAAGTTATAATTAGTAATTCATTAATAAATAATAAATGCATCGCTTATGTTTCAAATGCTTATTTAAATCTTAAAATTATGGTACTTAACTAAGTACCTACTTACTTCAGTCGGGAAACACCAAGTTTTTTTTTTTCGTATAGTACCTACTAATTCTGGGGTTTATTTAATTGACAATTTTAATAAACGAATTAATAAATAATATTAAAAATATGAATCATAAAATGTCATGAATTTTGAATGAATCATTACAAAAGGAACATGAATACAAAATTGGATGAATCAAATGTACCGATTCATCAATGAATCAAATTAAAATTAATAGTAATTTTACACGACTGCCCAAAAAAGGAGTATAATTTCTTCATTGTTCATGTATGTATAGGAGTTTCTTTATTCCACCATAACTTCTAAATGCCTGAACAGACTTGGATGTGTGGGGTATCGTTAGAATCCTTACATCCTCCCGAGTGACACTGGCTATTTAAAAAAACAATATTGCGGGGTAGTCGTGTTTCTTGTTAAATAAATTCCCTTGTTAAAGAATAATGACTTTTATGGCATTTTATTTAGTATAACAATTATTTAGTACGTTGTAGGTGAAACGATAGCCTGCTTCTGGGACGTCCTTAGTCACTAAGTTGTCGCTGTGGAAGAACACGCTCAAAGGGCCAGGTGGCGTAGCTGCGGAAAAATAAGTTTTATATTAAATACTAACTTTATTCTGTAAAAAAGGACATTACAAAGGACAATAATATTACAAAACTGCATACAGAAGGCGACCTTCACTAAAGTGATATCAGCCAGGCAACTAAAATTGCTTTTAATAGAAAATCATACTAAAGTCATAAATAAGAAATTGCGTTTGCTTGTTGATTTGCTGGTTTGTTGGTTTGTCCTTCAATCACACCGCAACAGAGCAACGGATCGACGTGATTTTTTGACTAGGTATAGGTATAGGACTTTTTAACCCGGAAAATTCAGGAGTAACAATGGAAGTTAAAAAAACATTCCACGCGGAAAATAAGTTATTAAGTTTGTTAACTTTTTGAGATTTTTGACGCAGTTGTGGTCCCGGGTTCGATCCCCGGCAGGGTTAATTTGGGAAAGTAGATTTTAATAAGAACAACCGTCAAGAAACGAGAAAAGAAGGGAGACATCCTCAATCGAGCCATGTATAAGACCCAAAATAAAAGAGAAAAACTCTACAAGCGCGATTTAAATGTATGCAGCGCCATCTATCGTACTCGCATGCAATGATTTGATTAGTAGCGCTGTTGCCGCAGAACTTAGATCCTCTCAGACCGTCAGCGGTCTCGGCTTTTGGTTTTGGGTGAAGGGGGTCCATGTCCAGTACAGATTGGTCTCGTCATTGTAGGCACCTACGTAGGGAGGTCTTTACAACCTGGGGCAGGCTCCTAGATAGACTTCATGACCTTACCTTTACTAACTTCCTGGAATGGTGACCCCACAAATCCAGCATTGGAAGACTCCTAACTAGATAGACGGTCGATCTAAATCGACTTCATCAATCGAGACACGAAATAAAAGAGAAAAATCTCTACAAGCGCGATCTAAATGTATACAGCGCCATCTAGCGTACTCACATGCGATTATTTGATTAGCAGCGCTGTTCCCACAGAACTTGGATCCTCTCAGTCCATCAGCGGTCTCCGCTTCGGGGATAAAGATGTAGTCTTCGGATTTCTGCTCGCCTTGGACGAAGGGATTAGCTTTGCAGTCCGTATCCAGGTAAAGGTTGCTATCGTCGTGGTACGCCATGTCGAAACTAGCTGCTGTTAGTCTGTGATAATATGAAACAAATGAAATTATTTATTTCACGTAGGACAAGTTTGCCACTTATGTTAAGTCACAAGAATCTACCACCGGTTCTGAAAGCTGATTCTACTGAGAAGAGCCGACAAGAAACTCAGCAGTTGCTCTTTTCATAAATAGAAAAATGTTACAAATGTTACAAGCAAGAAGTATTTACACTGAGTCATGGGTTGCTGGATGCGAAGCCGATTGCTTCCATGCAACTGTGTCATTGAGAAAATCATCAATAGTTAATAACCTCGACTTAACATATGCTTTTTAACAGTCTAAATTTAGATGCAATGGCAAATCCGGAAACTCTTTTGGAACCATGATAAAAAATTGTGTGTGTCAGTCAGCTCTGACGCAAGACTCGAGTTTACTACTTACGAACGAAAAGTGTTACCATGGAAATTTAAGCATAACGTAACATAACGTAACGAAGAAAGTTTGATTTTACCGCAGGCTTATTATATGAAAATCGATTCTTAAGGAGGTAAACTCCAAAAAGCGTACCGTTGACCCTAAAAAGGATTTCTGCACCTTGCGCACACGATACTACTACTGGCGCTGTTACTAGCTTAATGCGCTTTTTAGTTCATCGATTTTGATATAACTTACTTGATACCACAAACGTCGGATGACCGTTTGAAGCAGGTAGCATACGCCATGTTGGCTATATAGGGTCCGGCTCCACGGTTATAGTTGAACGACTCGAACGAACCCGCGCGGTCAGGGAAGTATTGCAGACAACCGGGAGGCGCTGGAAAATAAGGGTTTTTTAACCACTGGACCCACTGGAGAGCACGTGAAGCCGTCGGTCCCGGTTATTATCACTAACATGATAAATAATAGTCGTTAAAGCCCGCCAACTCGCATTGGAGCAGCGTAGTGGGTCTAAGCTCTAATTCTCTCCTATATGATAGTGGAGGCCTTGCCCAACTGTGGGACGTTAATGGGCTGTAGTGAGCCACTGTACCCGCGACTACATTCGTGAGAACTCTTTAATTTCCCTGTACAAAAAGCCTTACGATACTCTATTTTTGCCGTGTTGAGCGTCGTTGTCTTAACGTGGGAGGTCCCGGGTTCAATCCCCGGCAGGCTCAATTTGGGAATTTATAATTTCCAAATTTTCTCAGGTCTGGTCTGGTTGTGGGGATGTCACCCTCAGTAATGGGGAATACGACGCTAGGAGGAGGACTTGAATTAAAAAAAACATACTTGATTAGCGTGGACTAAACCCTTCTCATACTGATGTAACACAGTAATTTGGTGCTCAAAAAGGGGGTTACCTGGGAAGATTCTCGAGAGTTTTGAAAATTGGTGTATTTGTTTGTTGGTGAATTTGTGTGATTGGTGTATTTGTTGTTTTTGGGCACCATTTTTCCAATATGGCGGCGCGAGCGACAAAGATACGAGATGGCAAAGTGAACATTCGGAAAGTGCACCACTTTTCAAAACTCCCGAGAACCTTTCCAGGTAATACTACCAAATGACCGTTTCAATGTGTTTAGCTTAGATGATGATGTTTAACCACAGATCATTAACCTGTGTGTTTAACTCACCTATTAAATATTCATCCCTATCCGCGGTGGAGGTAAAAGGCGTGGAGGGGAGAGACGCGGTGATGGCGTCCAGAATACCGTCCCGGTATTTACTGAAAACAAAACAAAACTTGGCACAAATAATTTTTGACGATCTCCCGACTGGCGCAGTGTTGAGCACTGTTGTCTTAACGTGGGAGGTCCGGGGTTCGATCCCCGACTGGGTCAATTTGAGATTTATAATTTCTGAATTTTCTTTATGGCGACTCTGCCAGCAGGTGCGTGAGTCAGTGACCGGCCGTAGAAGAAAACTTATACATTGAGTGAAATGTAGTGCTAAAGAAGATTAATGTTATATTAGAAAGAAAGATTAGAAAATTAATCAGATTAGTAATCATGGCAAATTTATAATATTATAACTGGCAAAAATCTTTTATAAATTGCAAGTTATCATTAGTAATAATTGTAACTTTTTAATGATCCTGAAGAACTGTGTATCTTTGTGTCTATGTCTATGTCGTATGCCGAAAAGTTTAATGCCAGTGACAAAATAAGCTCGCTTATTATATTTTCTTGGAGAGTGCTGTAGTAGGTATAACGTAGTATAAAGTTTGTCTGAGCTGTTGTCTTAATATGGGAATCGAACCCGAGACGGATTCGATTACCGGCAGGGTCAATTTGGGAATTTATAATTTCTGAATTTTCCCTGGTGTGGCCTGGTGGGAGCCTTCGGCTGTGGCTAGTTACCACCCTACCGGCAAAGACGTACCACCAAGCGATTTAGCGTTCCGGTACGATGCCGTGTAGAAACTGGATGTAGGGGTATATGGGTTTAATGTAACTGATATATCCCTAACAGGTTAACCCGCTACTATCTTAGACTGCATCATAACTTATCAGGCGAGATTGTAGTAAAGGGCTAAATTGCAGTGGAATAAAAAAAACACAGATTTCGCAGTCCCCGCAAGAATCGGAGCATTGAAAAAGAATACAAAAAAAACACGAAAAAAATTAACAGATTTAAAAAAAAAAAACGCCATTTTGTAGCTAAACTAATAAATACCCTTGCAGTACCCTTGTAAATTTTTTCTTAAGTCGGTTTTTTTCCGAAATATTTAGGTACAATTTAATAAACAAAACCCCCCCCTCCCTCCCCCCGAAAAAACCCGACTTTTTTACATTTTTCCAAATTCCAAAAAAAGTTACCAGCTGATTTTCAAAATTCAAACGCTCACACCTTTCACACGTGTCTCGATAAATTTATCAACTTTTGGTACTATTCCTATCTCTATCCTCTTAAAGTCCTCGGAGCTATGGCCAAAAATACGTCTCAGGCGATTTGCATCTGATAACCATTTCCAATGATAAAAGTTTCACTTCAAATAGCTTACCCCAGTGTGTTAAAGCACTTGAGCTGAGTGACCTTGATGTTCCACGTGGCTTGCGGAAGGTTGGACTGCGGTTTCAGCCGGCTTGAAGTCTATTGCCCACCAACCCTCATTTTTTGTATTGCGTGATAGGCTTGAGCTTGACAACTTAGGCTTGAAGACGACTTATGCTTAGTGCAAAGCAATGATGAGGTCTAGGTTGGAGCGCGCTCGCCTAGAAGATGCCTATTCACTCTTGCCTTGAAGGTACCTAAGTTGTAAGTGGCAGGAAACACGTGCGCTGGGAGGGTGTTCCACACTCTAGCGGTTCGTATCAGAAACGTCGAGCAAAACAGCTTCGTTCGAGCTGACTGGACGTCAACTACATAAGGATGCCAACGGTGACGGTTTCTCGCTGTTCTGTGGTAGAACGGAGAAGGAGGAACAAGGTTGTGAAGTTCGTGAGCACACTTCCCATGATATATCCGACAAAACCAGCATATTGAAGCAGCGTGGTGGATCTAAACTCTAATGCCATCTATCCAATAAGAGAGGAGAACTGTGCCCAGCTGTGGGGCGTGGCTGTAGTGGGATATAAAGCTTACCCCAGCGTGTTAAAGCACTCGAGCTGCGTGACCTTGATCTTCCACGTGGCTTGAGGAAGGTTGGGTTGAGATATGCGATCAGCTAGCTTGAAGTCCAAGCGTATTGACCGGTCATTGATACTGGCGTTCACGCGGACGTATACTGGAAGACACCAATCACTATCAGATCTATTGCGATCAGATGTTATCACAATCGCGATCTGTTTAAACTAGAACTAAGTGATCTATCCATCCATCCAAACTTTCGCATTTATAATATTAGTGTTAGCTAATAATAGTAGCTGCCTCGTTGGTCTAGTGGTTAGCATGTTGGACTGCGGCCGATAAGTCCCAGGTTCGAGGCCAGGCCATAACAAGTATTGGGTTTTTCTGACAAGAAATTCTCATTACCAGCCCGGAGTTAGGAAGTTGGCGGTGTCTCACCCCCGTGCCTCGGAGAGCACGTTAAGCCGTCGGTCCCGGTTATCATCACTAACATGATAATAGTCGTTAAAGCCCGCCAACCCGCATTGGAGCAGCGTGGTGGGTGTAAGCTCTGATTCCCTCCTATGAGAGAGGAGGCCTGTGCTCAGCTGTGGGACGTTAATGGGCTGTAGTGGTGGTGGATTACTATGATCAAGGATATTCCGTGGTGAAAAATATAGCGATTTAGCGTTCCAGTACGATGCCGTGAAGAAACCGATTGGGGGTATGGGTTCAATATAACAACAGGTTATCCCGCTACCATCTCAGACTGCATCATCACTTACCATCAGGTGAGATTGCAGTCAAGGGCTAACTCATCATACTAATATTATAAATGCGAAAGTGTGTTTGTTTGTTGGTTTGTCCTTCAATTTCAAATTCACCGGAGCAACGGATAGACGTGATTTTTGGCATGGGTACAGTTGAGGACCTGGAGAGTGACATAGGGAATTTAAAAAAAAACTTAAACCACGCGGACGAAGTCGCGCGCCTCAGCTAGTAGTGGAATAAAAAAAATGTGACCTAGATAAAGCACAAACTATTTTACTGACACTGACTTTTTATATACGAATTCGAATGGTTTTCCGTTCTTTTGAGTCTCCTTCTGATAATATCTTTGTTATCCAGAAGCTTAATAGCCTCTAGATTAATTTGATTAGTGTTAGTGATCGTTGGCGTACTTTTGTATTGGAGATCGTCAATACTCATTTCTATTTTCGCATTTATAATACTAGTATGAGTAAGGGACTTCCTTGGCAAAAAAGATAAAGGAAAAACTTACTGTGTTGTCCACTGTTATCTCCACAAAGTGAAGGTAGCGTTTCGGAGTTCCCGTGCAAATTGGTGACACGGAAAATGTCGTTCTTGCACATGTAGCCCGGCCTATGAGTCACGTTTTCTACTTCTTCCACCTGGGGAGAACACATGTAAATTTTTGGAGTTATACTTCTTTTGGCGCGTTAGGGAAAAATTATCAGAGTGAATATTTGCGATGCGCGCACACGCCAACACCTAAATTCGACACCCTGAAGTTCGTTGGTCAACTTATAAGTCTTGCAGAAAAAGGCCTACCAACAAAATAATTTTTACGATGCGCGCACTTACCGACACCCAAATTCGACACTTGGTCAACTTATAAGTCTTGTAGGAAAAGGCCTACCAACAAAATAAACAAAAATACATTTACGTATGTTGGGTGAGATCTGATAACTATATTCAAGATATTTGTTATTTGCTATCAAAAAGTATAATTTCTTGCTTGCGTACATAAGTACACACACACTTTGTTTTTTTAATTTTCATCCATCTATCATCGGCTTTCTACCCCTAATCAGATCTAAAGAATTGGTTTGCTACTTATAAATGAGGGGTACTCCAATGAATATCCTCCCCTAGGCTATATTGTCATCGAGCTAGTTTAGCTGTCATCCAAATCCAGTCGGTACATGCCATCCAGTAAATGGGGTTGGAAGGTTGCATAAAAGTTCTATGATTTTGAAGTAGGTATATACATGAAAGAAAATCAGCAAGCATTAAGGTTATTAATAGATTGTAATCTAACGCTTTTTATCTAGATAGATGTAAACTGTCGAAAGATTGTGAACCGTTCAATGTTCTGAGTGTCAATTTTTGATACATTCATTGTATTTACGTTTTCTTGTCTCTTTCTTGAAGGTTAGGTTAGGGTTCGATATAAATAAATGCCCGGCTAATCGTTAAATTGTAATCTTTCGACAGTTTACAATCTCGTGAGATAGATTATAATCTAACGGTTTTTCAACCGACTTCAAAAAAAGGAGGAGGTTCTCAATTCGACTGTATATTTTTTATTTTTTTTTATTTTTAATGTTTGTTACCTCAGAACTTTTGATTGGGTGGACCGATTTGAATGATTCTTTTTTTTAATTGAAAGGGCATACTTCCCATGTGGTCCCATATAAATTTTATCGAAATCGGTGGAGCGGTTTTTAAAATATCAACAATAAAATAAGTACTTTGTATAGCGTGTGCTTGTTGTTGTAAAGTTGGCGCGGGAGTTTGAAGTTGGTTGTTTAAAAAGATTTTTTTATATTAAATTATACAATTTTACGGTGATATAGATTAGTATAGTTTACCGTGGTGGGAGGTGCCAAGTTGAATGTCTCGAAGTCGATTCTCATCTGACACACGTTGTTATTAGCGATCTCGATGTTGTATGAACATTCAAGGCCAGAGGACTCCTTGCTGAGGGGCGGGTTGATGAATACCGCCACTTTTGTGTTGGTCCTTACGTCGCACGCGTTCACTGTGGAATTAGAAAGAATAATATAATCATATGTCGTAAACAACTTTAGGGAGGACATCAGGTCCAGATTCAAGCCTAAGTGGAATTTTTGAAAAAAATAGTGGGCCCAGCAGACGTTGTCCTGCCCTGAACCTTTGTTTGGTTAACGGGGGGAAATCTACGTGAGATAACCGATCTCCCAGTAGGGCTAGCATGCGCAGCGCATGCTAGTTATCGGATCGGTTATCGAGTAAAGATATGTATACCCGTTATCTCTATTTGTCTACCGAAGCTAACATGGTTACTAGTCTCGTTACGTCAAAACTAGAGATAACATTTATATTTCTCTACAAGTTACCCTTACACGCCGACTATTTTTTCTTGTAATATACCGGATTTTGTGCATGTTAGGGTAAACGAGAAAATAGCCGGCAACGACTACATAATAATATCTCTCTCTCTCGTCGCGAGATATCTCGTTGTTGCGCTAAGCCTGCAGGCGAGATCGCAGTCAAGGGCTAGAACTTGTAAAGGAATCAACGACCTCAAGTTACATAGACGGACCATGTCAAACAAAGAATGTGAACTTATTTTACTAACGCCATCTAGTCTGAAAAGAGGGACAGCGCTATGCCGGTCACAAGGACAGGTTTACACAGGTGAGGGGCACGCCCTACAAGTCGGACGCCCAACTTTTTTCTATGAAAGGGCCCATCTAGTACCTACATTTTATATATCGATGAATGGAATAGAAATAAAACTTACAAGAGCAGCAAGTAGCGAAGACTCCGCAGAAGCCGATGGCTTTACCCCCTTGTGTGTTACACTGGTTCCTAGAGAGGCAGACTCCACCAGTGGACCTGTCAGACCCCAGGCACTGTTCACCGTTGCCTGTCGTGAAGATGCTTGCCGCACCTTGCTGTCTGGGCGCTGGAGAAAAAAAACATAATCAATCATTTGTTTATTTATTGTTTTTTATTCCACTACAAGTTAGCACTTGACTGCCACCTCACCCGAATGGTTAGTGATAATGCAGTCTAAGATGGTAGCGGGCTAACCTGTTAAAGATATGGCAGTTATATTAAACCCATACCCCTAGTCGAGTTCTACACGGCATCGTACCGGAACACTAAATCGCTCGGTGGCACGTCTTTGCCGGTAGGGTGGTAACTACCACACGAGTTCTTTTCCTGGTCTGGTCTGGTGGGAGGGTTCGGCCACGGCCGAAGCCTCCCACCAGACCAGACCAGGAAAAATTCAGAAATTATAAATTCCCAAATTGAACCTGCGCGGGGATCGAACCCGGGACCTCCGCACGTTAAGAAAACAGCGCTACACACTGCGCCACGGAGGTCGTCAAATTATTTAATATTATAAATGCGAAAGTTTGGATGTATGGATGGATGGATGGATGGGTGTTTGTTACTCAATCACGCCCCAATGGCTGCACGGCTCTGGATGAAATTTGGCACAGAGATAGATTAATTATTATTTATAGTCTGCAATAACACATATAGGCTACTTTTTACCCCGGAAAATTTAAGAGTTCTCTCGGGAATCAAAAACTTACTTAATCACGATTCACGAGCATCAGCTCACTAGCTGAATAATAATTAATTTAATAGCAAATCACTTACTTCTGGAGATGTCGGCTGCCACACAAAATTGTGTTATGGCCATCAGCACCAGTAACCTGCTGAAATTTACTAACGCCATCTTGTGTTAGATATCTGTAACAAATGAGATTTTTTTTAGTAATTTATACTTAGGTACTGCAGCTATTCTTTTACTAACCATTAAGGACCTTTGTAGTCTGATAATAAACGATTCAGTCATTCATTATCATAACAATCATACTTCATACTAATAGGTACTATAAATGCGAAAGTGTGTTTGTTTGTTGGTTTGTCCTTTAATCACGCCGCAACGGAGCAACGGATCGACGTGATTTTTGGCATGGGTATAGTTGAGGACCTGTAGGACATAGGCTACTTTTTATAGAGGAAAATTGAGGAGTTCCCGCGGGAATAAATAAAAATCCACGCGGACGAAGTCGCGGGCATCGGCTAGTATATTATTATAAATGCGAAAGTGCGTTTGTTTGTCCTTCAATCACGCCGCAACAGAGCTACGGATCGACGTGCTAAGAGACAATTCAAGTATAACAAACAAATCAATTCGATTTTAATTTATTTCTTAGTTTTAATCGAATTAAATTCAGGGATCTCAAAGTAAGTTTTCTATACTATATCATATTTATGTAAGTAAATAGCACAATTATTATTTAATTGATAGTGTGATCATATTACATTTTTACGTTTGATTTTTGTGTTTTTGTTTGGAACGTATCTCATTAACTTTACTTTGATTTATTACTCTAAATAACCGTTAACTACGCTCCAATATAAATTACATTTTATAGTCATTAACGTGCATTCCATTAGAATAACCGTTAGATGATCTCCGGGTGGTCTTATGCCTGAATAATGTATAATGTCCTCCCGACCGAACTTCGGCCACGGCGCGGCGGCCAATCTCCACAGAGATTATCCACATAGATTAGTCTCATAGTGTATCCGCAAACACAGATGCATTCTCGGTTCCCTTACTGTCATAACCTGATGGGCTAAAATCCGACACGATCGGGGAGAGATCAGGTGCAGGTCGGCGGCTTTACGACATGTACTCTCGTAGGCACGGGACTGCAACACCGCCAATTTCCTAACTCCGGCTTGTAGGTACTGAGAATTTCTTAACCGAAAATACCAATTTACTAAATTATGGCCCGGCCCGGGAATCGAACCCAGACCTTTTCATCCACAGTCGAACACGCTAACCACTAGACCGAGGCAGTTTTCATACTAATATTATAAATGCTAAAGTGTGTTTGTTTTTTTGTTGGTTTATTGGTTAGTTGGTTTGTCCTTCAATCACGCCGCAACAGAGCAACGGATCGACGTGATTTTTGCGTGGGTATAGTTGAGATCCGTTAGAGTGACGTTAAAAAAAATAAAAAGTAGCCATTTTGGCTACTTTTTATCTCGGAAAATTAAGGAGTTCCCATGGGAGTTAAAAAACTTATATCGTGGACGAAGTCGCAGGCATCAGCTGGTCTCCTGATAATATAATCAACATCGATTCGCATTTAGTTGTATTACGAATAATTCTTATTTTCTTTATAGTACATGCCGTATTTATCGGAACTAGAGGCATAGTATATATACCGCTAGACGTATTGTATTTTAATATTGGTACTCGTAGCTTTGACACTAGCTCTAACATATTTAAAAAAAAAATTGATCAGTAGGGGAAAATGGGGTAATTGGAGTCACTTAAGCAAATATTGAAATAAAAAGAAAATAGGAAATATAATCTTTATTGCCACCGCCTTATAACAAAATCTGCTTAGTTAACTAGCATTTGAGATCAATAAGAATCACTTTCCTAATCAACTTTAAAAGTTAAAAAAAAAAACAGGTTTGACTCCCATTGCACCGAGGTGAGGATAATTGTGGTCAGCCTGCGGGCAATGAGGGTCAAAAATAATCTAGCAATAATCGCTGACATAATCTTTGGCCGACTCCCACCCAGTGCACTCCGCGTGAGCCCATGAGCCACATGAGGTACATCATCATACCACAGTTCATTATTTCATCCGAATTCACCGCAGATTGCGCATCGGTTTTCTGTGTCATCAAAAACATCATCATCATCATTATACTGGTATAAATTATCTGTTCCCACATCTGATACAGAGGTATCACTTTGATTCTTGAAGAACTTGACTCTTTGATCTCTTCTTCAACACTTTCATCTTCTTTCCTTGGCCCTTCATGTTATTTTTCATACTTCATGTCACTTGCGGACAATGGGGGTCAACCGACTCTCATTACCCGCAACTACAATAGTGAGAAAAAAAAAAAAAAAAATACGTATTAGTTATTCAGATGATTTAGGTTTAAGGTCGTACTTTATAATAAACGTATAAACGTGTATAAAATTTATAAGTAAATAGATAAATAAATGTGACACTTACCGTTTATTTTACTTCGTTGAAAAATTACATCGACGTGGCGCAAAAACCAAACACTCCTGTCATTGCCGGTGTGGCAGCCATACGGGCGCGAGCGACTCACACCAACTGCGAGGGGTTCATAGCGGGTCGGGGAAGTCGCGTACGCGTTATTAGTGTTTGTGGTTTTGTAGAAATTTGGGTGACTCTCATTACCCCATTTTCCCCTACAATTTTCAATCGAAAAATTAAGTCATAAACATCAAATTATTATAGTCTTATATTTTTTAGTAAGTATTAACTTATCTGGCCCGGTGCAGTGGCCAAAATTGGAACTACCTTTTATGCCTGTTTAGTTTTTATTTTTATTTTATTTTTCCCCCGGCTTCGCACGGGTAGCACTAATAATCCTAATAGTCCGAATGTAGCCAGTGGGCAGTGGGCAGGTTTTACATTTTAATATTACATTGTAAGAGTACGTCCGTCCCCGTCCTCACCACACCTGCCACATTGTTTTTGTGTAACTTTACCTATTTAGTCAGCGCACGCCTCGTAAGGTTTACTACTCGGTGCCTCGTAAGCTCTCAGAAGAGACGATTTTTTCCGACTTCGTTGACATTATTGCAATTTTCGTAAGGATCTCTAATTTTTTTCAAAATAAAATATAGCCTATGTTATACTCGTTGATAATGTAGCTTTCTTAAGGTGAAAGAATTTTTAAAATCGGTTAAGTAGTTTTTGAGTTTATGAGTTCATCCATTACAAACAAACAAACAAACAAATCTTTCCTCTTTATAATATTAGTATAGACATATTAGCAACCCTGTCACCGGGTCAGTTATGTTTGTGGGACCATACAAATTGAAGTTGCACTATGTATGTAGATAGGTGCGTCGTATTAACATTAGACCGTTACACGAATGCCAATGACATGGGCAGCTGGGCCCAAAACAAGTTCCGTCCACGACGACGGACAAAACCACATAACTGTTTATGTATATTGCGGCAAACAGTGTTTACTTCAAAATCGCGATTCAGAAATCCAATTGGAATTCTGGAATTTTCTGATTTCTAGCGCGACTGTCCAAAAATAACTGCGTTGGCCTAGTGGTTAGCATGTTCGACTGCGGTCGACGAGGCCCCGGGAGCGGATCCCGAGTCGGGCCATAATAATTAAGTATTGGGATTTTCTTACTAGAAATTCTCAGTACTAGTCCGGAGTTAGAAAGTCGGCGGTGTTTCACCCCCCCCCCCCGTGCCTCGGAGAGCATGTTAAGCCGTCGGTCCCGGTTATTATCACTAACGTGATATTAGTCGTCAAAGTCCGCCAACCCGGATTGGAGCAGCGTGGTGTGTCAAAGCTCTTATTCCCTCTCTCCTATGAGAGTGAAGGCCTGTTCCCAGCTGTGGGACGTTAATGGGCTGAGTGGTGGTTGTAGTGACCCAAAAATAGGACAGTAATGTTTTCAGGGTTCATGTATGTAGGTGTGTATTGACTATTGATGTATGTAAGTTTCTTTATTCCACCATAACTTCTAAATGCCTGAACAGAGAATCGTGTCTTTTTTTTAAATTAAGTTCAGTTAACTATATTATTCCTAAAAATACAGATTGGTAATAAGAATGTCTAATACCTAAGTCTTATAAAATATTAAAGGCACACAGAATACTAGGGATATATTTATAAGTCACTGCTGAGGACAAGTCACGTCTCAGAATGAGAAGGGTTTGGCCAAAGTCCAGCACGCTGGGAAAGTGCGTATTGGTGCGGATTTAACACACCTATGGGAACATTATGAAGAACTCTCAGGCGTGCCTCACGATGTTTTCCTTCACCGTTTGAAGCAAGTGATACTTAATTTCTTAAAACGCACATATTATCTACGAAAAATTCTAGTAGCGTGCCTGGGAATCGAACTACCGACCATCCGAATAGTAACTAGACTATCACACAGATCTCTATAAATTACTGCAAACTATTATGCAATTTATATCTAATATTTTAATAATGCCAATCTAAAAATAGGAAAGCCAATGACCTCTATCTGTAAAATGTAATTGATAATTTGCATATTATACATAAGCTTTAAAAAAACGTTTCTTATTTAATTAAATTAGTTTTGGTAATTATATTTCAACTAGCTGATGCCCGCGACTTCGTCCGCGTGGATTGAGGATTTTTGGTTCCCGCGGGAACTCTTTAATTTTCGGGGATAAAAAGTAGCCTATGTGCTATTCCAGACCATAATCTATCTCTGTGCCAAATTTCAGGCAGATCCGTTCAGCCGTTGGGGAGTGATTGAGTAACAAACATCCATCCATCCATACATCCATCCAAACTTTCGCATTTATAATATTAAGTATTAGTATATAGTAAGAGTAAGATAAGATAAGAAGTAAGATAAAATATAATATCTAGTATTATAATAAAGCTGTTTTTAACCGACTTCAAAAAAGGAGGAGGTTCTCAATTCGTCGGAATCTTTTTTTATTTTTTATGCATATTCCCCGATTACTCGAAGACGCCTGGACCGATTTTGAAAATTCTTTTTTTGTTTGAAAGGGTATACTTCAAAGGTGGTCCCATATAAATTTTATCAATTGGTCGATTTTTAAAATATCAACAATAAAATAAGTACTTTGTATAGCGTGTGCTTGTTGTTGTAAAGTTGGCGCGGGAGTTTGAAGTCGGTTGTTTAAAAAAGAATTTTTTATATTAAATTATATCATTGTACATTGACTCTATAAGCTATGTCCAATTAAATGACTTAATATGGCGGAGATTCATTCCTATTCTTAGTTCAGACGCAATAATATGAATTTTAATAGGAAATATTTTTAGGAAAACTACGCTTTATAAAAGTGAACATGACAATATATGACTATAACTAGCTGATGCCCGCGACTTCGTCCGCGTGGAATAAGTTGTTTAAGTTCCCACGGGATCCCCTCAATTTTCCGGGATAAAAAGTAGCCTATGTCACTCTCCAGGTCCTCAACTATACCCATGCAAAAAATCACGTCGATCCGTTGCTCCGTTGCAGCGTGATTGAAGGACAAACCAACAAACAAACACACTTTCGCATTTATAATATTTAGTATGATTTGAGACTGCAGTTACCTAAATCCTTATAATGACTGTACTTAATTTTTAATTGAATAGAGCAACCGCCGAGATTCTGGCTGGTTAGTCTCGGTAGGCATGGCATTCCGAACCAGCGGTAGATTCACTCGACGATTCAAAAGCACTTGTAAAAGTTTATTAAAAATATTGGAGTTCGAAGAAAATTCCATTAACATATTGGACAAATTATGAATAGTAAATTTTAATAATTATTTTTAATAATATTATTCAATTAGAAAAAAATATAAAAAAAATTCCGAATATTTGAAAAAAACATACTTTCTTTAGAAAGAAAACAGTATTTTTTCGGAAGTTTTAAGCTTTTGTTTTGTATTTTTTTCACTTATCTACAAATAAATATATAAAAGTGGTACATACGTCCGTCCGTCCCTGCAGCGGCCACAGACTTACGTAAATACAGTAAAAGAGAGCTTTTATAATAACCTTGGCATTGGCCGTAGGCAAAGAGCCGGTTCTACAAACTCTGAAGACATTGTGCAAACAAAAATCTGTATGTTAAGTGATCTGTCAATACAGGAAGGTAAACTAGCTACTTGTTTTAACTCTTAGAGAGCATTTTAGAAATTCATAATACGATGATTAATTAAAATAATTAACATACGTAAAGTCCGTCAAACTTATCTGGCTCAGTAAATCCTCACTTTCCCGGAGTGGTGGATTATGGCCTAATGGATCATGGCTCGTGCTCAATTGTAAGCAGGCAATGGGTTGAAGTGTAGTCCCACAAACTTATCTGACCCGGTGGCCAAAATTGGAACTACTTTTTATGCCTGTTTAGTTTTTGTTTTTGTTTTTATTTTATTTTTCATTTAAAATAGCGGCGCTGTCACCAGGTCAGATAAGTTTCTGGGACTGTACAGAACAATGATGACAATTGGGATGATGTCTATGTTAAAAACAAATGATTTCTTATTGATTTTGATTATTAAATAGAGGGTCTTCCAAAAGGCTTCAAATCATCAATCAATTACACCATCTGTTGGTTTTATAAACCTTTTTGACTATCAAATAAAGAAAAAAGTGCGTTGAAAGTTGATGACGACGTCACAACTATGTATTTCATACAAAAAAGTGTGTTTTTATGTTTGATAAAGAGCTGCTGATTTGATTGAGTTGTCATAATCCCTATTCTATGATTTTCTACAATTCAGGTCTACCTGGAATTGTGCCAAGAATAGCTTCTCGCTGAATTTCCACCCTGAAAAGCCATACTCATCCTTTGCGCATAAACGTAGCCAACCGTTCTGTCACTGTGGCAATTAACGAGCATTTTCAGTTGTCGTCAACCGATGGATGTCCACTGCTGGATATAGGTATCCTGTAGGGTCCTCGACAAGCCACGGTCGCCATTCCAGCACCTTTGGACCCCAACGTCCATCGGTTCTCCGAACTATGTGCCCCGCCCATTGCCACTTCAGCTTGCCATGTCTCGTATCCATAAGTCATCACTCACGTAAGGCCACACGCACTGTTCGAAGACTTCAGACACTGAGGGATTATCAGTAGAAAAGTTCCAATTTCGAATTTGACAACTATATCGAATTGAACCCTCTTTCGTGTTTGCTTCTCATAACGATACAGTTCGTTGTATGGGAGCTGTATGGTTATGAGTCGTAGATGTATCGATATGGTTATCTTCATAAATAGGATACCTATAGCTTAGCGGCTCTGGGTTCTGGCACTTTTGGTTTTTATTAATTTATAAAGTAAAAAATTATAAAGACGTCCTTGTCGTAGATAAAATCTTGTATGCAACTGTACGTAATTAGTCATTTTAATTCTCGTACTATCCTATTTTGATACTCGGCAAGCCTCGTATCAAAAAACAGCACTCGAATTAAAATGACCCTCATTACGATACAGTTGCATAAATATAGCTATTCTTGCGCACCTACTTGCATTACGAAACTATTGACATTTATATCCAGTATCGATTGACGAAGGTACAAGTTTCTCTATTTATATGTAACTGGCTCTTACACTATGAATGAAAGATTACTGCAATTGTGTTTATGTTATAAGTTAATAACTTATCTTACAGTTAAGTGTCCTCTAATAGAATTTACGCATTAGAAATTCCAACATTTCCCGGAATTTTCCAGTAACTATTTTTTATTTATTTTTAATTTTACGGGATATAAGGCTTATGTGTTTTTCTAGACTAATCTTTCTCTGTTCCAAATTTCATCCAGACTCGTTCAGCCGTTCTGGTTAGATTGAATAACAAACACCCATCCATCCAACACATCCATCCATTAATCCATTCATCCAGCCAAAGTATCGCATTTATAGTATCAGTATAGATTTCGTTTAGTCTGTGGTCTTGTTTGGTTGAGATCCAAAATGTTTTTGACCCGTACCTGAACAGGTTTAAATAAGTTTATACGACTTTTAAATGCCTACCAAATAATCGTATAACACTAATTAAAATATATTTTTGGAGGAAACGCGACCCATGGCGGCTTTACCATTCAAGCAAATAAGAAAACAACCGATTCCAACAGGACGTTAAGTTTAAATTTGACGCTCACCATACTTATTTTGGTGAAAGTGTATGTCTGTTTGTTTGTCTGTCTGCTACGTTTTCAGTTTTCACGGCCAATCTTCCCGGATTCGATCCCTGGTAGGGTTATTTCATGCATTCATAATTTCTGAAATTTCTCTGGTCTGGCCTGGTGGCTTCGGCCGTGGCTAGTTAATACACTACCGGCAAAGTCGTACCGTCAAGCGATTTAGCGTTTTGATGTTATGCCGTGTAGAAACCGACTAGGCGTAAGGGTTAAATATAACTGCCGTGCCCCTGGCCTAACAGGTTAGCCCGCTACCATCTTAGACTGCATCATCACTTACCATCAGGTGAGATTGCTGTCAAGGGCTAACTTGTATAGTAACGTAAAAAAAACTCCGTCAAGAGGTGCGTACCTGGGGATCGAACCCGCGAACGCAAGAACAAGCCAAGCGTCTTCACCACTAAGCTATCGGCGTTGTTATTCTATTATAATAATTAATTAATTGATAGATTATTATTGATTTTAATTATTCATAAAAATAAATAATATGACTGGATGTGAATAATATGTGAATTAATTAATAATTTAACAGTTAGTATAATAACAACAAAAAACTTGTATAGAAGGAAGTTGGAATTTGTTGTGTCAATTTTTTATCGATGAAAATTTGGCGCCGGTATCTCATTTGATGGCAAGTGATGATGCACTCATCTTACTTATTACTTAATATTATAAATGTGAAAGTTTGGATGATGTTTGTTACTCAATCACGCCAGAACGGCTGAATGGATATGGATGAAATTTGGCACAGAGATAGATTATGTTGGCACATAGGCTACTTGCTATCCCGGAAAATTAAAAAGATCCCGCAGGAGCAAAAAACCTCAATCCACGCGGACATAGCGCGGCATCAGCTAGTCTTACTCCTTACTATACTATACTATACTATACTATACTATCCTATACTATCCTATACTATACTATCCTATACTATACTATACTATACTATACTATACTGTACTATACTATACTATACTTACTCTTACTAATATTATAAATGCGAAAGTTTGGATGGATGTATGGATGGATATATGGATGTTTGTTACTCAATCACGCCCCAACGGCTGAACGGATCTGGATGAAATTTAGCACAGAGATAGATTATAGTCTGGAATGGCACATAGGCTCCTTTTTATCCCGGCAAATTAGAACCAAAAACCTCAATCCACGCGGACAAAGTCGGGGGCATCAGCTAACTTGCTTATACAAATACACGTGCGTACCCGTGGTTCAAACACTAGTAATTATATAAGCCGGTATGCGGTAGGTGCCTATTGCTGCTATTGCCTAATACACCGTTACACGAGATTGCATAATAAACAAGACTTCAAGATGAAGACAAACATTTAAATGGACAAACAAACACACACGCGGGCCAATGGACTCTGTATTTGTATAGCGATTTATAGTTTTTTAATTTTAATGAACTTTTTACTTGGTTATGGTATTTTTTTCGTTCATTAGTCGACTGTAAAGTTCATTAGAGATCTTTTGATGGTATGTTGTCTTTGATTGTGTTTGGAATAATAATTAAACCTTTTTCAAATACTTGTTTTAGGGGTCCGTAGGATAGGGAACCCTTAAACAAGGTTAATTTAGAAATATTAGTAACCTTAAGCTTCTGTACTTAATAGCGGGACCTTATTAAGTAACAAGATTAATAATATAAAAAATACACGACTGGCATACAACCGCCATATTGAACTTTATGAAAAAAATTGTGTGTGACTGCAATTCACACACGACAGAAGTGTAACTTCGGAAAAGTAGCCTACGAGAAAATGAGATAAATATAACTTGTATTCTATCTAATTCTCTCGCAGGCTAAATCCTATTATGAATGTTTGTCTCTTTTTCGTTTCGTCGAATTTTCAAATCACAATGGTGCTAAGGAAGTTTCACTTTTTATTTATTTTATTTATAGCCAGTGTCACGGGATGATGTAAGGATTCTAACGATACCCCATGTATCCAAATCTGTTGAGGGATTCAGAAGTTATGGTGGTATAATTAAACTCACATCATATAATCATATAAATATTATACGTAAATGCGAAAGTTTGGATGGATGGATGGATGTATGGATGGATGGATGTATGGATGGATGTTTGTTACTCAATCACGCCCGAACGTCTGAACGGATCTGGATGAAATTTGGCACAGAGATAGATTATAGACTGGAATAACACATAGGCTACTTTTTATCCCGGAAAATTGAAGAGTTCCCGCGGGAACCACAAAATCCACGATCGAAGCGATTCGATCCACGCGAACGAAGTCGCGGGCATCAGCTAGTATTATATAAACCCTGAAAACAAACTCCTTTTCCCAGGCCGAAAATAAAGCAATTCACGGCTGAGTAATATTGGAAGGAGAAGGCGAAGCCGAGGACTTCCCAAGTGATTTTAAATGGCCAAGGCGCCAGCCGGACTGAATGGCCTTTAAGGCGAGACCGAGGCCTATATGTATATTAATAACTAGTTAGGTAATGCTCGCGACTTCGTCCGCGTGGTTTAAGTTTTTTTTAATTCCCGCGGGAACTCCTTTTAATTTTCCGGGATAAAAAGTAGCCTATGTCCTTCCCCGGGATGTAAACTGTTTCTGTATCAAATTTAATCAAAATCAGTTGAGCAGTCGGGCCGTGAAAGTGTAGCAGTCAGACAGACACACTTTCGCATTTATAATATTTTAAGTATGGATTAGGTTAGGGTAGCTAGCTTTAAGTTCTATTGCATTGTTTTCAATAAAAGTTATTATTCTTTTATTCTGGGAATTGAATCTGGGACCTTATCATTCGCAGTCAAACATGCTAACCACTTAATCATCGAGGTATTGTACCTGTAGTTAAAGTTATAATCTGTTCGGAACGTCGAGCGGCGCTTCGTATTGAAATATTGAAGTAGGTATAAAATATCGATTAACGGTAGACTACCTGCTAGCAACCTGTTCCAGGGCGGGCCACGAAACGGGAGAATTCTGAGACATCTATACTAATCTATACTAATATTATAAACTAGATGATGCCCGCGACTTCGTCCGCGTGGATTAAGGTTTTTTGATTACCGCGGGAACTCCTTAATTTTCCGGGATAAAATGCCTATAGCCTTTGTCCTTCCCCGGAATATAATCTAGCTCTATACCAAATTTCAGCAAAATCGGTTGAAAAGATGGGCCGTGAAAGCGTAGCAGACAGACAGACAGACAGACACACTTTCGCATTTATAATATTAATTATATTAATTAAGTATGGATGCGAAAGTTTGTCTGTCTGTCTCTCTGTCTGCTACGCTTTCACGGCCCACCCATTCAACCGATTTTGATGAAATTTCGTATAGGGATAGTTTATATCCCGGGGTAGGACATCCCGGGGAAAAACATCCGAAAGGAGACTCGTGCTTAGTAGTGAGCCGACAATGGGTTGTTAACAGAGAGATAAATTCATCTCATATGTACTTTGTAGATATCACTAGACTAGATAGACGTTCACTGCTAGAGGTGTACACAAGTATCTTGTAGGGACAGTCCGTCCACTTATGTGGACTTTGTAATACTAGAAAGTATAATCATATATGATGATTCTCGCGACTTCAATCGCGTGGTTTAAGATTTTTGATTCCCGCGGGAACTCCTTAATTTTCCGGGATAAAAAGTAGCCTATGTCACTCTCCAGGTCCTCTATTGTACCCATACCAAAACTCACGTTGATCCGTTGCTCCGTTGCGGCGTGATTTAAGGACAAACCAACAAACCAATAAACCAACGAACCAACAAATAAACACACTTTCGCATAATATAATATTAGTAGGTAAGTATGATTAAGCTTCTTGTAAGAATAAGAAACAAAGATGTTTTCTTACCAAAGATTATTATCATGGACCTCAGTATTGATATGTACAATGTCTAAGATACAGTACAGTATAAACGCCTATCCAGTAAAATCTTCGCAAGAAAAAAGATATTGAAATGGGAAATCTCGCCAGTTTCGTGGCCCCGGTTAATCCACCACACATCCCGCTGTATTAAGAGTTTTTATCTAGCCGAGTTCATTGCCCTGTTTCGCCATCTTTGAATTGACCCACTTCAACTCGTTACCTACCGTAGGCATCTACTATCTATCTATCTACTACTACTACTATACTACGATTACAACTCAAAACTCAAACTCAAATTATATTTAATCAAACTTGGTATGTAGCTACAACGTACACCTTCTAAAGTCTTAATAGTCTAAGATCTAACGTCACATTTAAAAAATATAAGACGTGATGGTGATAATTAGCCACGGTATCTTAAAACTAAAGCTACGAGGGTTCCAAACGCGCCCTTTAGGACTAGCATGCGCACTACGTGTAAAATTATGTCCCGTTATCTCTCTCTGTCTACCGAAGCTAACATGGTTACTTGTCTCGTTACGTCAAAAGTAGAGTTAAAAGTAATATTTCTTATCTGTAGTATTTTTCTCTACGAACCTTTACATGTCGACAATTTTTTTCTTTTAATATACCGCATTTTTTGCATGTTAGGGTAAATGAAAAATTTGCCGCCAACGACAATATCTCTCTCTCTCTCGTCGCGAGATAATCTCGTTGTGCGCATGCTAAGCACACTGGTCTGACAGAGCCCACGACAAACTCAGCCGTTTTTTTAAAGTTAAGGAAAGTTAAGGAGTTCTTGCGGGAACAAAAAAAATTTAATCCACGCGGATGAAGTCCCGAGGAAAAGACTGACTGACTGATCTATCAACTCACAGCTCAAACCACTGGACGGGTCGTGCTGATATTATGACGTAGACATCCGCTGAGAAAAGATTTGTGGAAATTCAAACCCTATGGGGGTAAAAAAGGGGCTTAACATTTGTATGAGATCAAATCAAACGTGAGCGAAGCTGCGAGGAATAGCTAGTTATAAATATGATCTTTTCGAATTCGTATGAAATGTCATCACAAATTCAGTAAACATTTGAAGCAAACATTTCATTTTCGCCAGTGAATACTTGTTTAAGACTAGTCAAAAGGGGTGAAAGAAGGGTGAAAGCCAAGGGTAAAGGGTGGTCTAGTGTCGTAATAAGTTATCTAGATATCTGAACCCTGGATCCCTGAGCTAGCACTTTGAGTCTGAAAGTAACGCATATCTGCCGCTGCGGATTTTAATCCTAAATTATTGCCAAGTGACATCACTAAAGAGATGTTTCTACCACCAGAGATCTTCAATAGTTATTTGTTATATACAAGAGTGAAAAGTTGTCTTTTAACCGCGTGCTCAATTTTGATGACCGAGCAAGCGAAGGTTTCGCGAGTGATTCAAAAATTAGAATCCTGAGCGTCAGGGAATCAAAAGAGCACGAGGTGAAAAATCTTTTCACTCGAGTGCAACACGTAACTTTTCATCCCACCTCAGCGAGGAAATGACTAAATGCCAAATTAAAAAAGTACACCAAGAAGGTTACGAGTGTGAGTTTTTAACAAATTAAAAACGGTTGTATGGAAATTCGGCACCATAGAGGTAGAAGTAAATAGGTTTTAATGATGATTTGAATTCACAAACTTCATAGACGAGTGATATTTACTAACGTGCACACGATGTTCTAAATTCAATTTACTTTATCCTCAAGAGGATTGTAACGGCTATTGCATTCAGATATCGAAGAGTAAAAATACTCTTTCCGAGATGGTGGGATGAAAAAAAAAATTCTATACTTATCCATAGTTAATTTCGTTTCATGTATTTAAT
Source organism: Erebia epiphron (assembly GCA_963932025.1). Classification (NCBI taxonomy): domain Eukaryota; kingdom Metazoa; phylum Arthropoda; class Insecta; order Lepidoptera; family Nymphalidae; genus Erebia; species Erebia epiphron. The sequence continues at coordinate 7,606,496 of OZ009953.1, read as the reverse complement.
CGTTTGACTGTTACATAGTTGAAGAACTTAAAATAATTTTACATAGTAGGAAAAGTCTACCTCTAACAGGCATACGATATCATACTTAATATTAACATCTATACTTATATTATAAAGTGTGTCTGTCTGTCTGCTACGTTAACACATTCCAGCTGTTCAACCAATTTTGACGAAATTGCCAAAATCGGTTGCATTAAACTGAGATAAGTTGCATCATTACTTATTGATCATTTGATGTAGAAATAGATTGAATGTCGGGGACTGCTAATTTTTATCCCAGAAAGTCAGGTATGTCACATGAATTCGTCCACATGGATGAAAGTTTTTGATCCCGCAAGAACTTTTTAACTTTCCGGGATAAAATTCCGCATCTGTTAATTCAGGCTTTAAGCTATCCATATCCATTCCAAATTTCAGCTAATCGGTTCAGTGGCTGTAGCGTGAAGGAGTAACAAACACATGAACATACAAACTTATAAACATGGAAACATCCAAACTTATACATCTGTATATATAAAACACAAAAATGTTTCTATCTATGTCCGTTATAGACTTTGAACCACCGAGTAGTAAAGAACCCATCCAAGCGATGTGCCCCAAACAGGTTTCATTAGAAAAGCAATAAAGCTAAGTTTTTTAGCGTATAGTAGCACACGCCGGGTAACCGCTAGTTTTTTTAATATTAATATGGATTTGTATGGATTAAATCCAAGTGGTAATTAACAGCTCTATAAAGTAGTACTTATGAATGCATCCGCGAATGATTTGCGCCACTCGCCAGTCAGTCCGCAATAAGTCTGGATTTGTAAGAGACTAGCTCAGTTACCGCTCAAGTGTTAACCGCAGGCGTAATATGAAATGGCTGGGTATTTATTTTGATTTCTAAACTATTCTTAAATACATATCTAAAATTGCGGAACTGGCAGGTTTTGAACCTGCGTTTCTCTCTGAATCGCGCCCGGAAATTTGAAAGAATGGAAACTTTAGAATCTTCCCTAGTGTGAGAAGCACTGTAAAAAAATTGTGTGTGTCAGTTCCGACGCACGACTGGAGTTTACTCGTAACGTAACGTAACGGAGAAAGTTTTATTTTACTCCCCAAAAATTTTCATACAAATATCACAAGCTTTTGAGAACATTACGGAGAGGTTTCAGGTGTGCTAGTTTCCAAAAGATTTTTCATTCACCGGTAATCTATACTTATATTATAAATGCAGAAGTCTGTCTGTATGTTTGTCTTAGATCTGCTCGCTGTAGAATGTTCAACTGCGGCCGACGAGGTCTCAGGTTCGAGTCAGGCCATAAGTAAGTTAATTATTGGGTTTTTCTGACTAGATATTCTCAGTACCAGCCCGGATTAGGAGTTGTTGGTGTTTCACCCCCGTGCTTGGGAAAGTACGTTAAGCCGTCTACGCGTCGGTCCCGGTTATTATCACAAAAATAATAATAGTCGTTAAAGCCCGCCAACCCGCATTGGAGCAGCGTGGGGGGTCTAAGCTCTAATTCCCTCTCTCCTATGAGGCTATGAGAGTGGAAACCTATGCCTAGCACGTTAATGGGCTGTAGTGGTGGTGGTGGCGGGACAGGTAGGGTGCATTCCGGGGATGGCTAATTTTTATCCCGGTAAATAAAGGAGTTCCTCCGGGCGCATCGACCTATGGATCTATACGCGGAAACACCTAACAACTTTATTAAATAAATGATCAAATGATATAATGTCTGAAATGAAATATTTCCAGCAACATATCCGTTAATACCGTGATCCGGGCATTATTGAAAGCGTACATTTGATCTGCAACAATCGGCCTCCGTTCCGCGATTGTGAACAACATGAAAAAAAATCGACATACCTCCATTGTATTTATTGTTGTACGACTTGTGACCTTTACAATATTTTATTTTTACTGTTTTAATATTATACTAGCTGATGCTCGTGACTTCTTGATAATAGTATGTAGGGTGAAGTTGAGAAGTCTGTAGGATCCTCATAGTTCCGGTTCAGGATGTGAAGGGTGACATGCCTATGACACCCTTCATATCCTCAACTATGCCCATGCAAAAAATTACGTCAATCCATTGCTCTTTTGCGGCGTTATTGAAGGACAAACCAACAAACGATCATACTTTCGCATTTATAATATCAGAATGATGCGAAAGTGTGTTTGTACTTTGTTTATTGGTTTGTCCTTCAATTATGCCGCAAAAGAGCAACGGATCGACGTGATTTTTGAGGATTTTTTAGGAGTTGAGGACCTGAAGAGGGACATAGGCTACTTTTATCCAGGAAATTAAGGACTTAAAAAACTTATTTACTTATTATAAGTTGAGAGCATACCTTACTCTGCACAAAATTTTAATCAAAATCGATTTGAAAGATTGGCCGCGAAAGCGTAGCAGACAAAGTCTCAGTTTTTTTTAATTTATAGACTAGCGCTTGGCTGCAATCAGACTTGGAAGTAGTGATGCAGCCTAAGGTGGACCGCGCTTGCCTAGAATTGGTTTAAATTGGTTTTACTAAAGGCCGATCAACAACCGATGCAGGAGCTATGCTGCTAAAGCATATATTCGATGCGTGGGAGAAATCACAAAATGCTATTGGTATTTTCTGTGATTTGTCTAAGGCATTCGATTGCGTTGAGCATGAGACGCTTTTAGTTAAGTTGAACCATTATGGAATCAAAGACACTGCACTTGGCCTAATTGCATCTTATCTCAGTGATCGTATTCCAACGGTATGTGTCAACGATGTGAAGTCGTCCGGATCAGCCTCACAAATGGGTGTTCCTCAAGGCTCTATTCTGGGTCCCTTCATGTTCTTGGTGTATATAAATGATTTACCATATAACGTCCAAAATACTTGCGATATTGTGCTGTTTGCTGATGACACGTCTTTGATTTTTAAAGTGGATAGAAACAAGGACAATTATGAAGACGTAAATAGTGCAATTTCTCAAGTCACTAACTGGTTTACAGAAAACAACTTACTTTTGAACGCAAAGAAAACCAAGTGCATTGAATTCGCATTGCCGAATACCAAGTCCACAGGAAACATAAATTTAACTGTAAATAATGATATTTTAAAAATAGAAGAGACCACTGTGTTCCTGGGGGTGACCTTAGATTCAAAGCTTCAATGGGGCACTCATATATCAACTCTGGCTGGCAAACTCAGCTCTGCTGCTTACGCTGTCAGAAAGATTCGACAGTTTACTGACGTTGAAACTGCAAAAATTGTGTATTTTGCTTACTTTCATAGTATTATGTCTTACGAAATCTTACTATGGGGCAAAGCGGCAGATATTCAAAAAAATTTTGTATTACAAAAAAGGGCAATACGTGCAATTTATAATATAAAACCGTGCGAATCCCTTAGAGAGAAATTTAAGGAAATAGGTATTCTTACAGTAGCCTCGCAATATATTTAAGTAATCTAATCTTCGTAAAACAGCACATTCACAATTACAAAAAAATATGCGATCTGCATGATAGGCAAACTAGAGGCCGCAATAAGCTCGTGACTTCATCGCTCCGCCTCAAGAAGGTCCGAAGGTCGTTCGTGGGAATGAGCATTCTATTTTATAACAAAATTCCACAACCTATCTTAAACTTGCCTTTACACAAGTTTAAGAAGTCCATTAAAAGTATGCTCCTGAAAAAAGCTTATTATACTGTTGAAGATTACGTAAATGACAAAGGAGCATGGATTTGACTCGCTCCAGCAATGCTAAGGACAGCTGTTACTTAATGTATTCTACAAATTAATGAAATTGTATATTATTTTTTCAAAAGAGCAACCGCCGAGTTTCTTGCTGGTTCTTCTCGGTAGGAATGTCATTCCGAACCAGTGGTAGATTCACTCGACGATTCAAAAGTACTTGTAAATTTCTATTTGAATAAAAATAATTTGAATTTTGAATTTTTTTGAAAAAAGGCGCAGGGGAAAACGGAAGCCGGAAGGGGGCGTTCCATATCCTAGCGGTTCGAATTAGAAACGAGGAAGCAAATCGCTTCGTACGCGTCCGTGGGATTTCAACTATATTCGGTGGCAGACCCTGACGATGCTTTGCGATACGATAGGAGAAAGGTGAAGGGGAAATATAAATCCTGTAGAATACCGAGAGACAGACAACTTTGCGCTTTTCGCTTTCGCATTTATATTATGTACTAGATGATGCCCGCGACTTCGTCCGCGTGGATTGGTGTTTTTTGTATCCCGCGGGAACTCTTCAATTTTCCGATATAAAAAGTAGCCTATGTCCTTCCCCAGGATACAACCTATCCCTGTACCAAATTTCATCAAAATCGGTTGAACAGATACATTTTTTTTTATTCCCGCGGGAACTCTTCAATTTTCCGGGATAAAAAGTAGCTTATGTCCTTCCCCGAAATGTAACCCATCTCTCTAAATTTCATTAAAATCGGTTGAGAAGTTGGGCCGTGAAAGCGTAGCAGACAGACAGACAGACTGACACACTTTCGCATTTATAATATTAGTATGGAAGTATGGATAAGGATTAGTATGGATAATAATTTACAGTACAACGTAATACAGGGGTATATCTTTTCACCATAACGTGAACTCATACGTGTCGGAGCATACTGTACGTGCCGAATTGCTGCCGGGGCTTCAGGTGGGAGAACCACGCTTTAGAGATCCGCGGGGAGCGGGTGAAAACTAGCCTAGGACCAGTACCTGTACTATGGAATCCATAGTATGGGTAAGTACTAAGGTTGAAACTAGGACTCTCTCTCTGCGTTGTATTCCTCATTCCGACCTCCGTGGCGCAGTGTTGAGCGCTGTTGTCTTGAAGTGCGGAGGTCCCGGGTTGGATTTCCGGCAGGGTCAATTTGGGAATTTATAATTTCTGAATTTTCCCTGGTCTAGCCTGGTCATGGTGGGAAGGCTGCGGCTGTTTCTAGTTATCACCCTACCGACAAAGACGTGCCGCCAAGCGATTTAGCGTTCCGGTACGATGCTGTGTATAGAAACCGAATTGGGGTATGGGTTTAAATACTTATAACTCCCATGCCCCTAACAGGTAAGCCCGCTACCATCTTAGAATGCATCATCACTTACCATCAGGTGACATCGCAGTCAAGGGCTAACTTGTAGTGGATAAAAAAAGACTGAGGGTCGTAAAGGTAGTAGTTTTTTTAGGATAATAATGTGGTGGGTTCCCACTTCCGCATACGAATTGACTAAGAGTATTAAATTCTTAAGGATTTGTAACGATTATTATCAGATTTTAGTGATAATAAGTAATAACCGGGACCGACGGCTTAACGGCTCTCCGAGGCACGGATGCCAAATTTGAACCTCCAAAGTTGGTCACCCATCCAGTTACCGACTTGGGTCAACGTTGCTTAAAAATCGCAGTCGACTGGTATGCGTTGTCACAACTATAGGCCACTCGTCCCTTACAAAACTCGGTATAATCATATCATTTCAACAACAACAACATGCCAAACAACCAACAACCTACAACAACAACCTACATATTGTGTAGTTTGGCGGGAAACAAAATTTTGTATTTTTTTTGTGCATTTCATAAAATAAATAAATTTAAAAAAAAAATCGTGTAATTTGTAATATAATATCATAAAACATTAAAACCCATACGTATAAAAAATTAGTAGGATTGGTAGTATGGTAAGATTTTTAAAATACCTGTGACACACAGACGGACAGATGGACTGGATGAAACTATAAAGGCTCATTATTTAAATACGGAACACTAAAAACAAGTTGTGTTTCGCGTTTGGCACATTATCATGTCTAACAAGTTTACATAAGTAAGTATCCGTATGATGTGTGACATTGATTTTAAGGCTACATTTTTATATCCAGATCTTTCTACTTTAATTTAGTAGGTAAGCATGAACTTATTTTACGACTTCTTTGGGTGAGGAGTTTTCCGGGATTTCTACTGTTCCAGGTTAAAAAGTAGCCTGTCCCTATCCAGATTTTTCTATAGGTATCCATCATTGATGTAGAATTTCAGTACTCATTCTATTTCAATGGTATCCATGCATAAAATCACGAACCGGCGGCCAAAATTGAAACAAATTTTTATACCTGTTAGTTTTTTTATGATGATGCCCGCGACGTCATCCGCGTGGATTAAAGTTTTTGGTTCCCGCAGGAACTATTTGTTATACCAGATTATAATCTATCTCTGTGCTAAATTTCATCCAGATCCGTTCAGCCGGTTTGGCGTGATTGAGTAACAAACATCTATCCATCCTTCGCACTATAATATTATTATAGATAGACACGCGACACTGACAATTACGGGTTGGAAAAGTTTGTGATTATCAAGTCTTATAGTTGTATCTCGTCAAATTAGATGGCGCCACTGGTAGCTTGCGTCGCGCTACAGACCTGCTCTGATACGATTCTAAATAGAAGCCGAACCAAGGTTTCATCGACGAAGTCACGGGTATCAGCATAATTATATGCTATACTTATAAATGCGAAAGTGATGTTTGAATATTTTTGAAGTGGGTACAAAAAGACCTACAAATAAAAACTATTATTAAAGTTAAAGTAATAGAACCCTCAGAATGAGAAGCGTATGGCCATTGTCCAAGTCCCACCGGCAAAATGGGGATTATTGGCAATTAGCATAATAATATTATAATATTATAAGATTTATAAATTTTGTACCTAATTAATAAGTATTCACAATTGAGAATTGACTGATGTATCAACGCATAGCTCACACCACCGGACGGATCAGGCTGAAAGGCATAGGTATTACAGATGGATTTTATGACGTAAGACGAAAAATCAACTCCCTAAATAAAAATAGGGATTTGAAAGGTGTAAAATAGGGATTTGAAAATGAAAAGTCGAACTTACCGTGCGTGGGTAATATTATATCGACTTTAAAAATTTCTATTTAAATAATCTTCGATTGGCTAAATCGGTAACCAAACTTGGAACTTGCTGTAAGTACCCACTATATTAAAAAGCTTTTCTGTTACATTGTAATTAATTAATGAGTGTCCCGGTTTTACCCGGAACGGCGGAAAGTTTTTCCATCTTGTCGGACTTTTGTAATTTTGTCAGCCGGTGCCATCGTAATTTTAACCCGGTGTTAAGCTGTGGTTAGTTTTATGTGAACTTTCGATTCTATTTGACATGTGGAGGAACGAAGTAGGTAGTAATTGTATGCTGATGGTAATGTAAAGAGCTGATAGTCCTAAAAACTCTAAACAAAGGACTTGTCCAAGATTGGGCCTTGAACATGAACCAAGATGATTTTAATACACGTGAATAGAGATCCTAAAATATGGCTTATAGAATAATTTACACATTTATAAAGGACCCCATTTTGGAGAAAAATATTATTTTATTTTGTGGCTTTTTTAGATCTTTGCCTGAATCAACAGTAAAAAATAAAAAAAACTTGATTGTCTTGTCACTGTCATAGAATGATTGTCAAATGTCAATGTCAGTTTTTGTATGACATTAAAGTGACAGTAACAGGTGCCAGATTTGATAGATCTATAATATATCTAGGGTGCGTTCCACTAAGCAATCACAACGATCACGCTCACGACCGCAGTATTTCCCGTTCTTCTTGCGTTAGTCGTTACTGTCGTAAACTCAAGTGGTATGAATTATAGAGCGTTTTAAGCGTGGAGGTAAATAATACAAACGGCGAGTTAGTAGCCTTGAACATAAACTGAAATAATTATTGTTTAAATCAATTTATATTGAAAAAAAATTTATTTAATTTTTTCAATAAGAAAACTAACTAAGAAGGCTAACTTAATTTTCATTTCTAAAGTTAGTTTATATTATTGGCAATCAAAGAAAAATGTATACATGTATATTAATTATAAACTGCAATTCATTTTTCTAAACTTGTTTTACATAGTTAATTATATTTACCTGTGGAGGCACGTTGAGAATCAGCTGCAAAAACATTCACTTCTACTAAAATATCTCTTTCCGCATGAAATAACGTAAGTTTCACGGTCGCCATCTTTGGTGCTTTGAGTTTTGAAAATGCCGCTAATTTTCTCAACGATCAAGACGACCCACCTTTTTAGATGTGGTGTCACGAGCGTCGCGTGAGCGTAAGTCATGACGTCATAAGTGACGTTTTCGCCGCGACCACAACGACCGCGGTCGTTATATGGAACGACTACAGGAGCATTTTGATCGTTGTAAGCGCTTAGTGGAACGCACTGTAGAAAAAGTTTTAGTGTTGCCATCCATCGAAAAATATTTTCTACAAATGATATTTTTCATAATTAATTTTAAAGAAAACGGGGTTTTCTAAAATTATTATTTAAATGTAGATTAATGTTAATTTTTTTCTCTTTCACGTGATGGCAGTTTTGTTCTGGTTCATTAACACTCAGAATAAAAAACCACCCTCCATACTGAACTGGGACATGTCATTTTCATTGAAGGTAGGCAACACCAACTTTATTTTTAAAAAAATGCATGCCACTGACAAATGTAGCTTATCATAGCTAGCTTTTTTTAACAAATAAAACACTAGTAATGTTTAGCGCTGTGAAGTGGGAGTTGGGTTATATATTCCCGACCGGGTCAATTTGAGAATTGATAATAATTTCTGAATTTTCTCTGGTCTGGGAGCTGTGGCTAGTTATGAGCCGGCAAAGACGTGCCGTAAAGTGATTTAGCGTTCCAGTATGATGCCGTTTATATGCCTACCTATTTAATGTAATAATTGCCTTTTTATAAAGAACGAACTTAGATTAAACCCCCGTTAACTCAGTCGTGTAACAGGGCGGCGCAGGTGCGTGGTTAATGTTACTTGAGTGACTCTCACTTTTACATAATATACCTACTAAGTATACATAAATTGTCCCTGAAATTAACTCATCACTTAACTAAGTAGTTTTTGCATCCGGTTTTACTCAGCTAGAAGGTGAGAATTTCAAGAAAACGCAAGTCTTCTTCCTGTAGAGACACTTGTATGTCCTACATGTAATAAATAAATTGCGTATTGAGACCAGAGAAAAACACACCCAGAAGTGAAACTTCAGAAAAGTAGCCTACGAGAGATTAGAGAATGAGATAAATATAACTTGTAATCTATTCTTCTATCTCATTCTCTCGCAGGTTAAATCCTATTATGAATGTTTGTCTCTTTTTAGTGTCGCTTTTTCGTTTCATGGAATTTTCAAATCACAACGATTCTAAAGAAGTTTCACTTTAAACAATAGATTGAGAAAAAAAAGTTTTGCTTATTGTATTTATTTATGGTGCTTATTGTATTTTATTTAATCCATTAAAAGTATACCTACTTCTGAAAAAAGCTTATTATACGGTTGAATATTAGGACGTAAATAATAAAAGAGCATGGAATAGACTCGCTCCAGCAAGACTGCATAAGACTGCGGTAACTAATATAATATCTACACATATTGATGAAATTATTAATTTATTTATTTAAAAAAGCAACCACCTAGTTTCTTGCTGGTTCTTCTCGGTAGGAATGTTATTCCGAACCAGTGGTAGATACACTCGACGATTCAAATGCGCTTGTAAAAGTTTATTTTGCAAACATTTGAATTTGAATTGAGCCAAAACTTGTAATTATGTGCAAAATCATGTAATTAATGGGCAAAAACTTGTAATTATGTGCAAATTCTCGTACTTATGGGCAAAAACTACTAATTATGCGCTAAATCTTGTTCTGGTACGCAAATAGGTCCAATCCTTTTCCATCCATACTGACATTTCTCTCCGAATGCAGTTCTTTCATTAGGAGATCTTTGTTTACTCCTATATAATATACCTGCTCCATCCTGTTGCCAGTTCATCTCTCCATTTATCTCACGATTTTCAATGCTAGCACATAAAAAAACTGTTATTAATATACTTATTATAATAATGTTTCTCGCAAACATTTTGGTGTTATTTTTAGTACTTGTTTGGTATATAATGATTGATTATTCTTGATACTTTGTCTAACTAGACTTGCTGTTAAACGAATGCTGTTTTATATGTATATATAGGTACATTTAATATAGGTGTTGCGTATAAAGATCAAAACAAACCTGCAGAGTAGAGTCGTGGTAGAGTGGAGTCGAGCACTGATAACTAATCTAAGTTGTAATGTAAAAAACTAGCGAATGCTCGCGACTTCGTTCGCGTGGTATAAGTTTGTTTTCCCACAGGCACTCCTTAATTTTCCGGGATAAAAAGTAGCCTATACCACTCTCCAGGTCCTCAACTACCCGTGAAAAATACCCGTTGCTCTGTTGCGGCGTGATTGAAGGATCAACTCTATATTTCACCCCTTTGGGGGTAGAATTTTCAAAAATGTGAAACACAAGTATTTCTTTGTTTTTAACCGGTTGCTCACATACCATAGTTTCATGGATATATATAACTTGAGAAATGAAGGTATTTCATATAAACTTCCAACCCCTATTTTACCCCTTTGTGGGTGGAATTTTGAAAAACTGTAACATACGTACTTCTTTATTTTTTACCGAAAGCCAAAATACCAAGTTTCGTTGAAATAACTTGTAAAATATCTTGGGAAATGAAGGCCATTTATGTCAACTCTCATCCCCTATTTCACCCCTTAGGGGGTTGAATTTTCAAAAACTGTGAAATATGTATTTCTTAATTTTCAACCCGCAGCTCATATACCAAGTTTCATGGCTATAACTTGAGAAATGAAGGACTTTCATACAAAATTTCAACCCCTATTTTACCCCTTTTGGGGTTAAATTTTGAAAAACTGTGAAACATATATTTCTTTATTTTTAACCGGTAGCTCACACACCAAGTTTCTTGGCTAATAAAAAATAAATTTCTTGGCTAAATTTTGAAAAACTGAGACACATGTAGATACTTCTTTATTTTTACTACCCGACTGCGGAACGCACAGGGTTATAAATGTTCATCAGTCTATATATGTTTGTATGTTCCTTGCAGCACAGCTACAGCCTAAACGCGTGGACCGATTTTGATGATTCTTGCACCAGTTTGTGCCGAATATATCAATAAAGTGTCACTGTGGAAGCCAAATTTGAGAAAAAACAAAATGGCGCCCTCTAGAAGCCATAATGTAACAAATTAAAAATAAAAGTCGATGGACTATGGCAAGTGGGGTATCGATGAAAAGGTCTTGCAAAATCATAGTTAGGTTTCCTTGATCATTTTCTCATTTTAACGATCATTTAGGATTTACGAGGTTTCAAAGGTTGGCACATTAAAGTAAGATATTTATTTTCATAATTCCTTATCAAAATAAATATCTTACTCATCTCAAGTATTTAATTTAGACAAAAATTGTCCTTTAAACCATTAAATTTAGATGAATATCTTATGAGATATCGTAGAAATACAGTACCTTCAACCGAAAATGACGCGGCCGGCAGCGGATAGGTAAGGGTGAAGGTGGGGCGTACTCTCACATATTACAGTAGTAACATATCATTGTAATACCTAAGCTTAATGTGACGACATAACAAGTCTCAAAAAACTTGATGATTTGTACTCCTTCAATCGATCAATCAATAAATTCATCAATGCCACATGCAGCGCATATTCGACTAACATAACTTCCGACTAACATTTTTAATGTCTATTAAAATATTGGTTCCGAGTCCACTTAGCTATAAACTAAATAAATAAATACGCCCACTACGTACTAAATACGTACAAATTGTGTTTTTGAAATTATAACATTTATACAAATTTGATGATGGTTATGGTTAACACCGCTCGTCATTACGAATAAATTAATCCGCTGCTTATTACTACTTCTTATACAAAATACTTATTAGTACCTTTGGTGCTACCACAGGAAAGATAATAGATGCTACCTACTTCGAGCAGATTAAACGTTGCCTGTTTACGGTACCTAAATGCTTAACTAAAAAGTTTGAAATAAAAAAGTAATTTAAAAAGAACAAAAAACCCGACTGTTTGGATACCAAAAAGTATAAAACAAGACATGAATTGAAGTATTTCATTATTATCAATTTAAATCGTATGTATGTATGTATATTCTTTATTGTACACCACAAAAACACAAAAGAAACAGATTACAAACATGAAAACTTAAAACGTAGGTACAATAAGGCGGTCTTATCGCTAACCAGCGATCTCTTCCAGACAACCTTATCGATACGGAGACAATGAACAAGTGGACAGTGGGAGGTGGTGCATAAAACTAAACATAAATACTAATAGATACATAAAATAACCAATATCATAAAATTATAACGTATAAATACACAAATATATACAAAATAAATAAAATAGGCATACTTAAGATTAAATACATAAATAAATACACATATAAATAATGGACAAATAAAGCATGTCGCTATTGATGATTACAGAGAGACATGATTTTTCACGTCAATTTTAAACTTATTAAGAGTTTTAAGCTCGATGTATTTGCGAGGGCAGTTCATTCCACAAGCTAATGGCCTTAAACATAAATGAATTTTTGAAATATTTTGTCCTATAAGTAGGCACTGCAAGAACGAGTTTTCCGGCTGACCGAAGAACTCTTTCTGGTCTGTCATGACCAAGATATTTAAAGTTTTCCTTTAAATAACTTGGAGTCATAGGATTGAACAATACACAGTACAGAAGGGAAACAATATGTAGATTCCGGCGAAAGCGAATGGGTAACCACTTGAGCTTTGAACGAAATTCAGAGACATGGTCATATTTGCGCAAACCAAATATGAACCTAATAGATAAATTTTGAATTCGCTCGAGTTTATTTAGCTGGTTCTCAGTTAAATCAAGATAGCTTGCGTCCGCATAATCAAGAATGGAGAGAAGAAGAGATTGTGCTAACATATTCTTAGTAGGAATAGGGAGAAAAGAACGCAGACGCCTAAGTGAACCCATAGCAGCTAAAGTCTTTCTACTAACTTCTTTTAATTGAGTAGACCACGAGAGAGTGTTATCAAAGTTTTGTTACACCAAGTTACACCAAGATTTTTAACGGTAGTACTATAAGGTATTATAACGTTATTTAATGTGACAGGCGGAAGGTTATCCCAGTCAACTCTTGAAATCATGCCTGAGCCACCAATAATAATAGCCTGGGACTTACAAGGATTAACCTTAAGTCCATAACACTTACTCCATTGACTGATAGTTTCTAGGTCACAATTAATATTAGAAACAGCAGTAGGCAAATCTTCAAGAGCTGACTGCGAGTAAATTTGGAGATCATCTGCATACATGTGATAGAGAGAAGTAATATTTTGGGAAATTGAACTGATGAAGATGGCAAAGAGTAAAGGAGACAACACACCACCTTGAGGTACGCCGGCTGATATTTCACACCAAGATGAATACTTATCTTCAATGCGAATACGCTGCCGTCGACCTTTGAGATAACTCTGAAACCATCCAACCACTGATGGAGATATGTTAATAGAACGCAACAGACTCAACAAGATGTCAAAATCAACGGAATTGGAGGCATTGCTAAAGTCTAACAATACCAGTACGGTGAGCTGTTTATTAGCCATTCCTAGTCTAATGTCGTCAGTAACTTTAACCAGCGCTGTAGTCGTACTGTGACCTGCCCGGAAACCAGACTGAAGGGGATTAAGAAGGCAATTTCTGTTAAGGAAGAGATTCAATTGATGGAACACTAGTTTTTCTAACACTTTGGACAGAAATGGAAGGATGGATATAAGGCGAAAATCGGAAAAGTGTAAAGCGTGAGCCTTTTTTGGGAGAGGGATTATATTAGCACTTTTCCAAGCTTCAGGAAATATAGACGTAGTGATCGAAACATTAAGGATATGGGTTAGGATAGGAGTAACTACCTCAAGGATTGGTAAGATCATATTATGACTAACACTGTCATCACCCACGGCATTAGACAAGACCGATAATATGTTCTTTTTAACATCAAAGTCAGTGAATAGAGTGAAATTAAACGGTTGGAAAGCAGGAGTTGGCATAGAAGAAAGAATTCTCAGCGTGCAATCTTTGTCTGAGCTGTCTATTGTACTAGAAGAGGTAAAATGTTGATTAAGGAGTTCAATATCAATCTTCTGATCAGGCGAACGTGGGGATGATTTACCAACTCCAAAAGATTCGAGAAGTTTCCAAACTTTGGCTGGGTCGCCGTTTTCGACTGATTTGTGAATGTGGCGTCGTTGTGCATCCCTACACGATGTATTGCAGCGATTCCGAGCTTTGTTATATCTCCGCAGATTAGTGTCAGAGTAGTCAGCCTTAAGCTTGCTCTTGGCGAAGCCTTTTTTCAAGATGAGGCACTTAAGATCGTAACTTAGCCAGGGTGCTGGTAAATGTTTAATTTTAATACGTTTGACCGGAGCATGAACGTCATAAAGCTGTATGAGAAAGGAATTGAACAATTCAACTTTCATGTCGATCGTAGTGGCATTTACAACAGCTGACCAATCCAACCGACGAGGGTCTTCCATAAGAAGTTCTTTGTCCATTCCACTAAAATAACGTTGCAGAAGGATTCTGGATTTTGCTTTAGGAGGACGAATTTTATATGATAAATATAAAAGATCATGATGAGAGAAGGCATCAGCCTCGTGCTGGCCATGCTTCAGAACAAAATCTGGAGAGGATACAGTAATAAGATCTAATAAAGATGGGATACAATCGGGTAAGTTATGTGTAGCAGAGAGTGGCAATATATGTAGGTTGCAAGCATCGGTGACTGACCGAAGCTTTCTACACCGATTGTCTCCTCTAAGAAGGCATGTATTAAAATCACCCATAATTATGGTGTGACTGTATGATGGAGTCAGATTTTCTAACAAACATTCAAAGGAAGAGAAATAATCAATGCTGAGAGAAGGACTGTAACAAACGCCAAGAAGATTTTTTGTATGGGATAGAGTAACTTCAATGAACAAATGCTCGACCGCATTGGAAGGAGGAGGCTGAGTGGAGTGGACAAACTAACGACTGAATATGGAATGTAAGAATGGATGTAAATCGCCACACCTCCACCCACCCTACCAACGCGGTCATTGCGAATAAGATGAAAGCCCGGCAATGAGTAAGAAGTGGATGGTAAACATGACTTCAGCCAAGATTCAGAGACAAGAATGGCGTGAATGTTACGTGATTCAAAAGACGCAAGCATATCGAAATAGTGAGCCGGATTAATTTGTGCATTCAAGTGAATTACATTAAAAATTTTCAGAGATTCTGAGAAATACGAATTAAGGGCTTCATTTAGCGGAATAGAAGATATTGTACTGTGAAAACTCACATCACTAGGTGAATCATCGATTGACGGCAAAGAATAAAAATCACCTGTATCATCACTAGCAATACTAATATTATCTAACGACATCATAAATGATTAATTATAAACTATTTTATACTATAAATAAATAAATACAATAAATAAATATACGGGGATTATAATAAAAAAAAATATCAAAAGAAAACTAATAAATTTTAGGGTCCCTACCCGCCAGTAGTCTGAAAGAGATAACTAAGTATTTTACTAATAATAATTTTTGAACACTCAAGAACAGGAACTAGCTATATTACTATTACTACGAAAACGTTACCTAAACTAAACATTAATTCTAAATAACTTTACCTACTATAGTAAACACTATACTAAGTTTAAAATAAATAGTAAAATTTAAATAGTTAAACTGAAAACGCACTAATTTAGATTCAAATCTCTTAAATCTCTTTAACTACCTTTATCCATTTTATAATTAATGGATACTTATCAACATAAACCCGTACACTGTGCTCGATCAAAACAATGCATTATTGTAAATATAACAGGTAATTATAGGTAAAAATAAACCAAAAACAGACAAGTCGTAAGACTGCTGCTGTACACAAAACATAAAAGTAACTATTACAGCGAAGTTGGGTTACTTTAGAATCTACTGCCGAAAGAGTGAATTATGCATTGCTGCCCTTATTTGGCAGAGTAACCAACTATTGCAAAACGGAACGCAACATTGACACTGCAATCTATGATCTCTCAAACGTAGCCCTTGTCCGATATACACTGAGAGCACTGTTCAGTGCTCTTACTGGGGAGAAATTCGTCCCGTTATGGACTGACAGTATACTGCCGCAGTATCCTAGGGAAATATATGACGTCATAAATCGTCGCCATTTTTGTACTGTGAGCACTAAATTGACGTCACACCTTACAGTGCTCACAGTGTATTTCGGAACATACCCGTCGACAATGGGTGTCAAAGTCAATGTCAATAACATATGAGAGTGATGGAATGTAAACATTATTAAAGCTGTTAAAATAATTTGCGTACCTACCTTACAAATAAATATTTAGTTGAAACTTTGGATATCTCCCGGTCCTTAAATATAAAACATAGTACATGACATAATATCAGTGCTCAGCAGACAGGCATTGCAACAGGCATTGCAACAGGCATCTTATCCAAGGAAACCTAAGCACAAAAACACATTAACTATTGAAAAAGACTTATGACTAACGTATTCATTTTTTGATGTTCCGCTTATATAGTTCTTGCAGCTTGTGTAAGAGAAGCTGGTCCGGTCCTCACAGAGGTCGAAGCAACCGAAGGCACAGTTTTTGCTGCCGCACCTTGGGCAGGAGACGTACCAGGAATCTTGTCAAGTTCGGACTTAGAGAAAATCCGCACTATACCATCTGACCCGACAGCAAAAATAGCACTCTCTCTGGTCCAACACTTAGAAATACCAAACCGCTGTCTCGCAGCCATGAATGTATTATGCCTTTCTTTAGTGAGAAATTCTGATATAGTAATTCCTGAATTTTAAGTTTAGACTTGTCAAACCAGACTTGGTTTCGGTGTGTCAGCTGCTTAAACCTAAGGAGAATAGCCCGGGGTTTGCCCGTTTGGACCTTTCCCATGCGATGACAACGACTGACATCCTCTACAGACAAATCAGGCATATTGAGGCGGTCCGAGAGTGTTTTAGTCACCAGGACTGAGATATCTTCATTCTTATCTTCAGGAACTCCATGGACCAAAATGATTTTCTTCCTAATACTCATTTCTAACCAGTCTTTTTGCAAGGTTAGATGCTCCACTTGCCGCTGCAGATTTTCCAATGCAGTAAGCACAAACGTCCTAAATGTGCAGAATTGTGCTGCAATATTAGAGGTTTGGGCTAGTTGCAGGAATTGCAGTGCTCAAATTCTGCTGGAATTCAGCCATAGTAGTGTTAAAGTGCTGAGCCAAATCTTGAAGAGATTGCTTGATGGAGTCCATTTTACAATTAGAGTGGTCAGTAATACAGTGAAACTAGTGTGCTCACTTTGTTTACTTTGAGGCAAAATACTATGCTGGAAATTGCTGAAGGAGTAACTGCTGCTAGGTTGTAGACTTTTAACACATAATCAAATACAAAAAAACCACTTTTTCAAATTTTAATGTAAATAACTATGGAAGAGCTAACAAAAATACGTGTTGACTTTTTGTGCACCTACCCTCGAAAATCTCACCCACCCACGTTAAGGTTAGCTATTGGACGTGCGACTGCGCCTTGATACATTTTATTAATATTATACGATTTAAATTGATTATTCACCCTTTCGGGGGAATTTTTTTACAAACTGTGAAACACGTATTTCTTCATTTTCAACCAGTAGCTCGTGTATCAGGTTTCATGGATATAACTGGAGAAGTGACGGACTTTCATACAAACTTTCACCCCCTATTTCAAGGGGGTGCCCTTAGGGGTGGAATTTTGAAAAATCCTTCCTTAGTGAGCGCCTACGTCACAAAAGGAACCTACTGTCAAAATTTAAATTTTCTAACCCCAGCGGTTTAAGCTGTGCGTTGATTAGTTAACGATTATATATATATACCTATATATATATATATATATATATATATATATATATATATATATATATATATATATATATATATACACCTTTACAACCTAAAAAATTGTCACAATCAATTCAGATTTGACAGAGTTACTATTAAGTAAAGTCGATAAAATCTTCCAGTCACTTTCCTGAAGGAGCATTTTGTTCTATTAAAAACCGGCCAAGTGCGATTCGGACTCGCGCACCGAGGGTTCCGTACAAACCTGTAGTAAGTTTTAAATTAAATGTTTTTTTTAAATATTTGAGTTGATTGAATGAAAGGTATATTGCGGTTTACGATTTATGACGTATTAAAAAAAAACTACTTACTAGATCTCGTTCAAACCAATTTTCGGTGGTAGTTTGCATGGTAATGTACAACATATATTTTTTTTAGTTTTATCATTCTCTTATTTTAGAAGTTACGGGGGGGGGGGACACACATTTTACCACTTTGGAAGTGTCTCTCGCGCAAACTATTCAGTTTAGAAAAAAATTATATTACAAACCTCAATATCATTTTTGAAGACCTATCCATAGATACCTATGGGTTAGATGGAAAAAAAATTTTTGAGTTTCAGTTCTAAGTATGGGTAAAAATGAGTATCCAACTTAAAAATAACAAAAGATTTAATTTTAGGTCTTTTGGAAGACCCTCTATATAATAATCACTAAGATTTTATTTGACATATGCATCATCCCTAGTATTCCAATTTGCGTTCAAACTCGTCCAGTAGTTTCAGCGTGATCTCGTAACAGACCCACAGACAAAAAAATTGTATCCATAATAAAGCTTCCTCCAATGTAATATTTAAAAAAAATGTACAGGATTCCCCAGTCACAGTTTAATTATAAGTATCTAGATAGAAAGATAGATAGAAAGATAGAAAGATAGATAGATAGACAGATAGATAGACAGATAAAAGTTGAAATTTGTTATTATGCCAAATAAATAAAGCTCAATATAAGTCGTTATCAAGAAACACGCTGCGTCTCAGCTCTGCAGGTGTGCTCTACGCCTTAGAGCAGGTGCAAACAAAAACAACTTTTTAATAAAACCAATATATGGCGTTTTGCTACGCCATATTGTAACGAATGACCGAAAAAGATTATGAATTTAATTCCAACTATAATAAAATCTGGTTATACTCGCCCGACTTCAACATAGTGTGTAGAAATCAAAATTATTTTTTACTTTACAGTGGCTTTGGAAGTCGTTTTTTTGGAAAGAATTTTTATTTTTAACTTTTTAGTGTACTCTTAATCCCTACTGCTTAGGAGTGCAGTACCTTGCAGCATCAAAATAGTAGGCAGTCTAATAATAAAAAACGACCTCCCTGACGCAGTGGTGAGCGCTGTGGTCTTATATATGGGAGGTCGTGGGTTCAATCCCCGACACGGTCAATTCGGGAATTCATACAATCAGAATTTCCTCTGGTCTGTTGTGATGGGATGCCATGACCGTGGTTAGTTACCACCCTACCGGCAAAGTACCGCCAAGCCGCTAAGCGTTCCGGTACGGTGCCGCGTAGAAACCGATTGGGGGTATGGGTTTAATTTAACTGCCATAACCCTAACAGATTAGCCCACTATCATCTTAGACTGCATAATCACTTACCATCAGGTGAGATCGCAGTCAAGGGCTGACTAGTAGCGGAGTATAATTTTTTTTAAATTTTGGACATTCAAGCTGGATCAGGTTGAAAGCTATTGTTACGGACAGTCAAAAAAGAAAGACGTTTTAACAGAATCATCAGCAACTTTATTTTTCACTGTTCACATTAATTAATTACAACCCAAGAAACATTTTTATTACGTGTCCGATAAACCAGCGACAAGACACCTCGAGCGCCGGTCATAGACAATATTCCTCTTTTAATTTGTTCCTGGATGTATGGCTATTACCATAGAGTAATGTTACTATTACTCTATAGACAAAGACACATAATTACTTTCAATCAGCCACCTCTCCTCTCATCTCCCCTCCTCTCCTCTCCTCTCCTCTCCTCTCCTCTCCTCTCCTCTCCTCTCCTCTCCTCTCTTCTCCTCTCCTCCCCTCACCTCACCTCTTCTCTCCCCACCTTTACTCCTCACTGCTACCCCTCTCTCTCGCTCCCCGCTCCTCGCTCGTTACAGTCGGCCATCCTGCAACAATTGCCCCGCAATAGGCATGATGACAGTAACCAAGAATCAATGAAATTATGAATTTAGCTAATAAAATAGGATTCATGGATTATAAAAAACGTATTTATTATTCTATTTCGAGTGAGATTGATATTTATTTTGATAAAATAAAACTATAAAATACAGCAATCCGCCATATTGGATAAAACACCAAGAAGCGAATGACGTCACAATTGTTTGTTTTCAAGCTTTGACAATCACACTATTGTTTACTGCACACTGCACAGAGTACATTGGTAAAAACAATAGTGACGTCACAAACGACGCCATGATACCGCCGAACGTTTTGGCGTGAATTTTAAAATTTAAATTTCAAATGCCAATTTTATCTACCAAACCTTATTTTTCTGCTGAAAAAAGATATATTTTTCGAAATAGTAGATACTTCCGAACATAATCTGACCATTTTTCAAAATCAGTCATCATGCCTATTGGCGAGACAACAAAAAAACTTTAGCTCTCTGATACATCAATTAGATCATCTCCTTAATACTACTGGTATCACTGCAATCATCCCAACAGCGAACCCGCCATTCATCATCCCAACATCCAACCCGCCGTTCATCATCCCCACAGCCAACCCGCCGTTCATCATCCCAACAGCCAACCCACCGTTCATAATCCCAACAAGACACATCACAGTTCATTGTTCGAGCGACCATCTCGCTGTTCATTGTCTAAGCAACCTCCTCACTGTTCAGTGTCTAAGTGACCATCTCGCTGATCAGACAAACCATCTCTCATCCAGTCCAACCCGCCAGCACTATGGATCAACGCAACTAATCCTTCACCTTCTTTTACTATTGCTTGAACAAGAATGTAGCTCAGGGCTCCAGGGACATAGGATTAATGTGAGTTAAGGGATTGAATGTAAACCATCTCTTGAGCAAGTTCAAGTGCGATTAGAGTTCAATTCCTAAGATGACACCCGAGATAAAACATATATGCTACACAATACGCAACGATTGAATGCTGCAACTCACCAACAAGCCCACGCAGCAGCCACCCAACAAGGAAAAGAGCACTATCCTCAATCAGGGAACAATCAACGTCAAAATCAAGCCAAAATGAAAACCGCTCACCAAATTAAGCGATCAACCCGCCGACGTGATAGGCCTCTCAATGCATAAGTCCACTCGTTTCACCGCACCAGACGCGCCGGTCGGCTGCGCGCTGCCACGCGCACCCCGCTACGATGTCAGGCAACGTGATGCCAAGGCATGAAATAAAACACAAAGAAATGATTAATCTCACGCAGGAAAACTCGTGCCTTATTTGAAATGCCATGACTTTACTTCAATGAAGAACTGACTACACTAGAACTCCTTATTCAAACAAAGGTAGGATCAACAGCCAAGTCAGTCTGTCACACAGCACCAAAAGAAATGTTAAAACCATCAGTCAGTCAGGGATATCCCCCGCCCAGCATCCGACAAAACGAAATTTGGCATCTGTATATCAAGATAACACTCAAATACCTCCAATCCACATCAACCAAATCAAGTAGCTCATTGAACGACACTCAAACAAAAATCTCTCTTAACACGCCCAAGCCAAATGACACAAACCAAGGTTCATCACCCTGCGAAGCTCTGTCACACAGCACCAAAAGAAATGTTAAAACCATCAGTCAGTCAGGGATATTCCCCGCCCAGCATCCGACAAAACGAAATTTGGCATCTGTATATCAAGACAACACTCAAATACCTCCAATCCACATCAACCAAATCAAGTAGCTCATTGAACGACACTCAAACAAAAATCTCTCTTAACACACCCAAGCCAAATGAAACAAACCAAGGTTCATCACCCTGCGAAGGTCGCCAATGCGACGTCCATCCCATATCAAACACACTGCAAACCTCCATCCGGTCACCAGAACACCCACAACCTTCATCCGACCACCACAATTGACAACCCGTATCCGGTCGTCGACCCAACCAAACAGAACATCTCCATCCGCTGCCCACACCCAAGAGCAACGCAATCTACAAAAGCCACAGCAACAAACCAAGGAAAGAAATAGGCCCTGTTGGTCAACTCACTAAATCATGCAATAGAGACGACAGCGTCATCACCTGGGTCACCATTCAGATCACTATTCACTATTTTTCACGTACAACGGGCACCAGTGCTTAAGTGCGGAAAAGCCCAGAGAGAAAGAAGAAAAGAAGAAGATCACTATCCAAGTCTTGTCTGTTGTACTCCAAGTCCAGGTCACTGGTCAAACACTGCAGTTCAAGTTAGACATCTGTCTTCTGGCAAAACCACCAACCTCTATAGGGCCCAATCAAATTCATTTAATTGCAAGAAATATGCTGGCTGTGCCCAGGGTCGAGCCTTGAAAAGCTCCTACCGATTCAAAATAAACAACAGTCACCCAATACACAATCCATTAAAGGAAACAACAACTGCCCAACCGTACAACACCTGGTCTAACCGCCACATGTAGCAAGCAGCGACCATTTCTCATCCAAACACACTTGCATCCCCACGGGGATTCAAGCCACACTGGGCAACCAACTGCAGTCTCATCAGAGACCTGGGCCACCCCAGTCCAAAACAGCAATCTCCTCGAGACCCGAGCAACACCACGCCGCCAATTGCAGTCACTTCAGAGACCCAGGTTACACCACACAATTGGACGCTCATTACACCAACACAGAGGTTGAAAGCGACAATCAATAACAATGAATCAAAGCACCTTTCAAATCCCTGCATAACAACCACACAAGGTAACCACCATACTGCGGTAAGGTCATTTGCATCACGCACACTCACACACAGTGAACCACATCAGCTCAAAGTCACTAACTCTCGATTCCATACAGACACCCACCCACAAACATTGGGAAAAGCCCGCATTGGACCGCACCGGTCAGGTGACAAGAGAACCGGACGTATGACACAACCAATGACCCGAAGGTCAGAAAGAATAACTACTCAGCTTCACTATTCCTACCATGACCCAGCCTTGTTTGTCAAATTATAATGGAAAGATTTACACACTGCAAGGATATCCATGTAATCAGGCACTTTTAAAACAGCTGAATCTATCCACATTAACTGTTCAAGAAAATACC
Source organism: Erebia epiphron (assembly GCA_963932025.1). NCBI lineage: Eukaryota > Metazoa > Arthropoda > Insecta > Lepidoptera > Nymphalidae > Erebia > Erebia epiphron. The sequence continues at coordinate 7,583,393 of OZ009953.1, read as the reverse complement.
GGACACTGAATGTTGAATCACCGGCACCGGGAAACATCCTTCCATGCAACACAACACATTCAAATTACCGTTGTTATGTGCTGTCTAATAATTACACCCAACACGCATCTATGTATTACATTTCAAAGCAAACAAATCTAAAGTACCCTAGTAACCTAATAGTAGGTAAGGCTCTCCTTAATAAACAGTTTCTTTACGAAGGCGCCCACGTAAGGCGCTAACCTGCTCGACCGCATGACCGCTAGGCAGCCTCACGCCGAGGCTTCGCATCAGCAGGCAGGTTGTACACCACCAGAGCCCGACCACTCTCCGCGCTCACCAACGATGCATTTCACATGAAACCAAAAGAAATAAATTAGCACACTAAGGTATCCTGCAATAAATAGCACACGATGGTACTCTGCACATAATATGATTGGCTCGTGGGATCGATTCCTATAAGTCTTGCTGGGTAAAGAGATTTACTTAATGGCAGTACGCCAACCAAACAGAAAACCACTAACCCAATACACGGAAACTAACAGAACACAGATTCTCTAAATGTGAGTAGGTTAATTCCCTTAATGCTCCTAACTACGTATCTCCAAACTACATCTCGCCTAAATCTTTAGGTGAACTGGCAAAGTAATCTGAATGGTGTAATACTTACGATAAGTATATTTAAATAGGTACATCCTACTCTTAAATACAGGCAATTAGATTACAGTTAACATCAAATTCCCTGAATGCGGGGTTGTCCGGACTAGCTCATGTTGTGAGAATCATACTAGGGTCGAAGTCTGTCTCAATTCAACGCACCAAACAATACCGCATTTAAGTATTTTAAAAGGAACCTATTTCTAGGTTATTACTATTTCATTCTGTATAATATTGTACCTGATTTGTGCAAACCATCAATTTGTAACTCTACTCAAAATTTTAATTAATTGTTAATTTTATATACAAAAAAAAATACGACCTGACGAAACTGTTCCTAAGAAACGAAGTCCGAGGCTGGCTTCATCCCTCAATCATCAGCTCTCGTTCGCACGTGGTGTTCCCCCAGGTTAGGTTGTATCTTCGCACCAGATATCGCATGCACGACGTGGTTAGGATTTATGTTTCATCTTATTTCTTTAACGACTGTTTCATAAACACCCACGTCCTTCTCTGGTATCTCTATACACTGCTGTGCAATAGTGTCCTGTCTCATTACAGCGAAATCAAACAGGAGGTTTTTGCAAACTGATAGAGTACCCTTGTCGCTGGAACTACTCGTGTTGACAACAGCTATTGTCGAATTACCTCAGGGTCTTAACGAAAACTGCGTCCTCACAATCTCTATCTGATTTTCGCATCTTCTTCGACCTCACATACTTTCCTGTTTTTCTCCGTTTCATTATCAGACTTTTGTGGGCCTTATTCATCCCACTTCTGACTGTTACGGACAGTCAAAATGAAAGACGTTTTAACAGAATCAACAGCAACTATATTTTTCACTGTTCACATTAATTAATTACAACCCAAGAAACATTTTTTATTACGTGTCCGATAAACCAGCGACAAGACACCTCGAGCGCCGGCCATAGACAATATTCCTCTTTCAATTTGTTCCTGGATGTATGGGTATTACCATAGAGTAATGTTACTATTACTCTATAGACAAAGACACATAATTACTTTCTATCAGCCACCTCTCCTCTCATCTCCCCTCCTCTCCTCTCCTCTCCTCTCCTCTCCTCTCCTCTCCTCTCCTCTCCTCTCCTCTCCTCACCTCACCTCACCTCTTCTCTCCCCACCTTTACTCCTCACTGCTACCCCTCTCTCTCGCTCCCCGCTCCTCGCTCGTTACACTATTATCTAAATATATATATATCATAGGCATAAGAAAGAATTTCCAAAAATTCAATCCCCATGGGGATTAAATAAGGGCTTGAAAATTGTATATAAATCGAATATAAGTGAGCGAACCTGCGCTCAAAAGCTAGTCTAATATTTTAAGGTGCATTATAATAACTAGAGTTCATGATTAATTATTCATCACTACCAATTTCACCGTATTTGTGAATATAATTTCAGAATTTTCTCTGCTCTGCGCCTGTTTTGTAATGCTCAAGACTCCATCTATTTATTACAAAGGACCATAGAGGTGTCTCGTTGATCTAGTGGTTAGCATGTTCCGGGGTTCCGAGGTCCCGGGTTCGAGTCCCGGGTCGGGCCATTATAAAGTGTTGGGGTTTCTGACTAGATATTCTAAGTACTAGCCCGGAGTTAGGAAGTTGGGAGTGTTTTACCCACGTGCCTTGAAGAGCACGTAAAGCCGTTGGTCCTGTGCCTGATCTCTTTCCGGGCGTGCGGGATTCCCGAGTATTTTCACCAACATGATAATAGTCGTTATAGCCCGCCAACCCGCATTGGAGCAGCGTGGTGGGTCTAAGCTCTAATTCCCGATCTCCTATGAGAGTGGAGGTCTGTGCCCAGCAGTGGGACGTTAATAGGCTGTAGTGGTGATGGTGGTGGTGTATACAGGTGTCTCTTATGTTACGTCATATTTTGACTCTACTACCGGTTCGGAAAGAGGATTCTACTCAGCAGAGTCGGTGGAAACTCAGCAGTTGCTCTTCTTAAAAAGAAGCGAACTGTAATTTTTAATTCGAACTGTATTTCAGCCGTGGCTATTTATTTAGGTACAATTTAGCCCTTGACTGCGATCTCGTAATATTATAAAATGTATGTCTGCCAATCCACACTTGCCCAGTGTGATGAACTATGGCCTTAACTATTTTAACTCTGAGAGGCGACTTATAAGAGGTTAGCCCGTTACCATCTTAGACTGCATCATCCTTTACCATGGCTTTTTATTTCAGTACATACTATTATATAGTATGTAGTACTATTAGTAGTATATAGTAGTATGTAGTAGTATATAAATAAAATAAATAAATAAATAATCATTTATTTGCCAGAATGTTTGTACATAATGTTGGTAAAATAATACAGCCTGTTCATAAACATCCAACTAACTTAATAGTGTGCAAATATTAGTAGGTAGGTAAATTTAAAACAAAAATATTAGGATTTAAGCTCAACAATATTAAACAATTCAATATAAAATAAACCAATGTCAGAGAAATTACAGGAATCAAAATCATATCAATCATACAACGCGATTAAAAATAAGAATGTCAATACTTAAAAGCTACAATTTTGTTTTATTATAGTACATTACATCGCGAGACCGGGAAGTACGCGTTTTCTGGTCTCGTATATAGCCGGCCTCGCGTAGCTCGGCCGTCTATCTAACACTCGACCAGAAATGCTCTCCCGGTCGAGGTGTGTATACCTAGTGCTTTTCTAAAAAATGAAACAAGTGACTTTTTTTAAATATATTATATTATGTAATTAAAAGAAAGTAAATAAAAAAGCAACCTACTTAAGAAATATTGAAAGTTATATATTAAGTTATATGTTAAGTTATATTTGAATTACTAATTGAAATTGTGATTGATTTTCCGGGTACATTTATGTTTGTTTGTACGTCGGAATGTACGGATTGGTCTTGGGAATTAACTATTATACTTTTAATCTTTTTTTGCGCTGTGAGTGCTGAACGCGTAATACGGTAGAGTTCCAAATTTAAACTATTTAGGCCAAAGAACATTATATAAAAATTCTTTCCAAAAAACCGACTTCCAAGGCCACTGTAAAGTAAAAAATAATTTTGATTTCTACACACTATGTTGAAGTCGGGCGAACCTGACGCGTCAACTGTGCCTATCTTTGTTATACTCGCCCGACTTCAACATAGTGTGTAGAAATCAAAATTATTTTTTACTTTACAGTGGCCTTGGAAGTCGGTTTTTTGGAAAGAATTTTTATTTTTAACTTTTTAGTGTACTCTAAATCCCTACGGCTTAGGAGTGCAGTACCATGCAGCATCAGAGTTGAGGAGTTGGAAATTGGGTTTAAGTATGAAGTCGTTGCTTGACACCTACAATATTAATTCACCATAAAAAAATCCTAAACCACTATGTTTAAGGAGTTCTGTACCCTGCAGCATCAGGGTTGAGGAGTTGGGACTTGGGTTTAAGTATGAAGTCGTTGCTTGACACCTACAATATTAATTCATCATAAAAAAATCTTAAATCGTTATTTTTAAGGAGTTCTGTACCCTACAGCATCAGGGTTGAGGAGTTGGGACTCAGGGTTGAGGAGTTGGGACTCAGAGTTTTATCGTATACACGTGACTTGATACCTACTATATGAATTCACCATCAAAACTCCTAACTCCCTAGTTTTGAGACGTAGGTACACCTACAGCATCAGGATTGAGGATTTGGAGTCAGATTTTTTTATGGGACCACCTCGTGAGCTTCCTCTAACCAATGTAAAAAAAAATTTTCAAATCGGTTTAGAAACCACGGAGATATGCACCGACATACATTAAAAAAAAAAAAAAAAAAAGATACGCGCCGAATTGAGAACCTCCTCCTTTTTTGGAAGTCGGTTAAAAAAGTTACAAGATATTCAGGAAGAAAGATTCCAAATTCAAACTTATGATATGTTCTCAGCGGGCGCGGCCAACTCGATTTTCGAAAACCGAAGCCGTGGCCCACTAGATTCGCACTGAGACGAACTTCATTTGTTTGTCAAATCGAGTAGGCCACGCTAGCTGAAAGAAGTGGCTATATAGGCCGTGGCCCACTAGATTCCACTGAGACGAACTTCGTTTGTTTGTCAAATCGAGTAGGCCACGTTAACTTTCGAACTCATTTACAGGGTATGAAATGTGCACATTTCATATCATTTTTTAGAAAATTCCTTTACATCATTGCGTTAAATATTCCTTCACATCATAATAACATTTTCAATACACTTGTCAAACATGGCGCACTTTCAGAGGCTGTAGTTATGATTCGAAAATTGAATCTTTCGCATAAGCATCTTACTTTTACACGGTCGTGACTTACTTTTACAAGCTCGACACTTACTTTTGCAGTTTAGTTTTAAATTTTCCAAGTCAATTAAAAAAGTTTAGTAGCAAGGAGTTTTCATACATAGAATATAATCGGATAGGCTTTTTACGAGGAAAAATGAATGAATCCGTACGTTTTAGCATTGAATTTCCAAAATTCTTTTAAATGGTTGTTGATTATATTTAATTACCAGTTTTAAATTAATTATTTTTAACATTTGACAAAAATCGAATAGGCTGAATGCGCGTAGGTACGAACCCGTAGCTTAGTTTCGTTGAAAAAAAAAATATATGTCCAGGTGTAATTAAGCGCCATTTGCTGATTTTTTTTATTTTTTATGTGATAAATTGATTATATTTTTGTTAATATGAGTTCTAGTAATAACGACGAAATGGAATTAACTCCACCAGATATTTTATCTGAGGCGAAAACTGCGCAAGATGGAATTTTGCCCCCAAAATCTCGAGAAAGATATATGACGGCTTACAATAATTTTATTTATTTATTTATTTATTCTGCACAAATATAACTTAAAACTAAACTTAAAAATAGAAAGGACGTGTACAAGGACATCTTATCACTACAAAATGTGGATTTCTTCCAGATGCCCTAGGTGTGAGAATAATTAATAACCGAAATGCTTGTGTAGGTACAGAACCTAAGCATGTGATACAAAACCAAATATGATACATAATTTAAAAGCATCTATTATCTATAATATATAAATGATGAATACATATACTATTAACATAATATATAAATATACACAAATATATATATATATATATATATATATATATATATACTTATAATATATACATATATGCAACAGACAACAAAACACAAATGAACGTTTATTTCATGGAGAAAACATAAAAAAACTAAGTCATTCTCAGAAAATGTTTTGTTAGCTTATTTTCATGAATTGAGTGGAAAATATAAACCATCTACATTGTGGTCAAGTTATTCCATGTTAAAAACTACTCTCAAAACAAATACTGACATAGATCTCCAAAGTTACCTAAAATTATCAGCTTTCATGAAACGGCAGTCACAGCAACTAAAATTCAGTGAAACTATATGTTTCGAGAAAAATACCACTGAAAAAACTACTGAGTCTATATGATTTGAGCGATCTTCAACCCGTGTACGGCAGCAAATTTCACTGAATTTTAGTAATTGCTCAAGCTTTACTCTCAATTTTCAGAATTAATTACTATGTACCTACGTATGTATGTTGAAATAAACTTGTAATAGGCATGATGACTGATTTTGAAAAATGGTCAGATTATGTTCGGAAGTATCTACTATTTCGAAAAAACATCTTATTTCAGCAGAAAAATAAGGTTTAGTAGATAAAATTGGCATTTGAAATTTAAATTTTAAAATTTACGCCAAAACGTTCTGCGGTGTCATGGCGTCGTTTGTGACGTCACTATTGTTCTTGCCAATGTAAACTGTGCAGTGTGCAGTAAACAATAGTGTGATTGTCAAAGCAGGAAACAAACAATTGTGACGTCATTCGCTTCTTGGTGTTTTATCCAATATGGCGGATTGCTGTATTTTATAGTTTTATTCAATCAAAATAAATAGCAATCGAACTCGAAATAGAAAAATAAATACGTTTTTTATAATCCATGAATCCTATTTCATTAAAAAAAATCATAATTTCATTGATTCTTGGTTACTGTCATCATGCCTATTCTTTGATTTGTTTATTACTATTTCCCACAACTGTATTGAAAAACGTCGTGTGATACACGGGTGTGAAGGTTATTGCAAACTCGTGACATTAAAAACCCTCACCTTCGGCTCGGGCTTATTAACGACAGCTCGTTTGCAATAACCTACTTTCCACCCTTGTATCACAATATACTATTTTCTAATAGTAATTTATTAAGTTTGCTCTTTAACATCTTTAAAGTCAAGTTTTCAAAGTCAGCTGGCAGCTTATTATAAATCTGGACCGCCATAGCGTAAGTACTTTTCATGAATGTACTATTGCAACATTTTGAAATACATAATTTGTTAGGATATCGAATGGACCTATTCGTTTTGATTTCGCATTTCCTTTTGAAAGATTTTGGATATCGCTTAACAAATACACACATATCCCTTATGTACATACATGGTAGTGGAAGAATACCTAGTTTTTAAAAAGTGGTTTACAGCTCTCTAATGGCCCTACGTTGCAAATAGCCCTTATGCATTTCTTTTGCAGTCTGAATGCTCTTAAAATATCAACGGAGTTACCCCATAGTATCAAACCATATTATGTCAACACGGACGATACATATCCATGGTATGCACTTAAAGCAGCATTTACTGATACTGTCTGAACTAGACGTCTTATGGCGTAAACAAATCTGTCTAATTTTTTACATATATACTTAATGTGCGCCTTCCAATTACAGTTTTTGTCATAAATTATTCCTAAAAATTTTAATGAGTCTGCTTCTTCTATTTTTGTATCGACAAATTGAATGTTTTTTGGCTGAGTTTTAGTATTGTAATAACTGAATTGCATCATTTTAGTTTTGTTTAAATTTACTTTTAAATCATTGTCACTAAGCCAACTAACTATGTCTTGTAAAGCTTTATTTATGTCTTGTTCATATGTCCGTATATTTTTACTTTTAATTAATATTGTTGTATCATCTGCAAATAATACACAAGGATGATTGACCGCTGTTGTAATGTCATTTATGTACGTTAGAAAAAGGAATGGTCCTAGTATACTTCCTTGTGGAACTCCCCTTTTATTACAGTTTAGTGAAGATTTATACACTTCTTTGGTATTATTTTTCATTTTAGCAATTACAGTGCATATTGACCTGTTATTTAAGTATGACTTGAACCACTCATATGCTTTTCCTCTGACACCATATCTTTCTAGTTTGTCCAATAATATTTTATGATTCACTAGGTCAAAAGCTTTAGTCATAAAAACAAGCCTCGGTAGTGGAGCTATTGCTTCGGAATCCAAACTGTTCATTTACAAGACGGTTATTGGCGTCGAAAAAAATTTTGAGACGTTTTAGCATTACTTTTTCAAATATTTTGGCTAGTATAGGTATAAGTGTTATCGGACGGTAATTATTTATGTCACATCGATCACCTTTTTTGAACAATGGCTTCACAATGGAAATTTTTAAATTATTAGGGAACACTCCTTGTTCAAATGACCGATTCACTAAGTCTGTAAGTGGGCCGCATATGTGAATAGCGCACTTTTTTAAGATGTCAGTTCGTATCTCGTCGTAACCTACAGCTTTAGTATCATTTTGTTGGTATATGAGTTCGCAGGGAAAAGAAAAGACGTCTGCACTGTACGACTGCCTGTTTAATAATGAATAAAATATTGTACAGGCTACAAATGAATAGTGAATGATTGTTTAAGTGAGTGAGAAGAATGTATGAGAGTGACTGAAGGAATGAAGTATGAACTACGTCCATAGACAACTATTATATTGTGTCATTACAGACTTTTGTATTATAGACTAGTATTTTTGCTATATTCCAACAGTCCCCCTCAAAAATACAAGTAATCAAGTCAATAGTAACACACAATAATCAAACATGATTCTAGTTAACTATAATTAAGTACATCATTTTTATTTAATTAACATAAATTTAGATTATCTCTTAAATCTATAAATTTCTTGACAGCTATCGCTTTTGTAAACATGTCAGCAAGTTGGTTTCCTGTGGAAATAGATTCAAGCTTTATTATTTTACTCGCGATTTTCTCCCTTACAAAATGGTATTTAATGTCTATATGTTTAGACCTTTTATGATTTGCAGGGTTATTAGCAATGCGGATGCAACTGTTGTTGTCTTCATTTATTATTATTGGTCCCTTTATTTCAAAAGAGATGCTACTAAGTAGCGATCTGATCCAGACTGCTTCTTTTACAGCCTCAAATAAAGCCATATATTCAGCTTCCGTTGAAGAGACGGCTACAGAATTTTGTTTTCGTGTGCTCCACGAAATCGTACAATTATCAAAGGCCTTAAATACATAGCCACTTGTACTTTTCCTATCTGTTTCATCGCCTCCCCAATCGGAATCCGCATAGCCAGTAATTACCTGCTTAAAATCACATTTCTTATATACCAATTTTAAATTAATTGTACCTTTAATATAACGTAAAAGGTGTTTTAAACACTTCCACAATTCAACATTTTGTTTAGATTGAAATCTACTCAATATGCTGATAGCGGCACAAATGTCTGGTCGCGTACATAACATTGCATACATCAGGCAACCTATTACATTTTTACAAGGTGCATCACATGTATTGTCAGAATTCAATAATAAAAAGTCTAATTTATAAGGAAAGGGTGATTTTGACGGGTTACATTCGTTCATAGAAAATCTATTTAAGACATTTTGTAAATATGTACACTGATCTAAAGATATTTAATTATTTGATCTTTGAATTCTGATACCTAAAAATAGTGTAATATCCTTCAAATCTGTCATTTCAAAATTATTCATTAATTTATTTTTGTAAAACTGTATAACTTCTATATTCTTAGTTGCAATAATTAAATCATCGACGTACAAAACTATATACACATTTTTATCTATGCATTTTTTATCTAAAATATATAAACACGGATCAACTTCAGAGTTTTTAAAACCCATATTCTTAAGAGCAAGGTCGAAGCGCTCGTACCAGCATCTGGATGATTGTTTTAAACCATATAATGTTTTATTTAATTTGCATACTTGGTTATCTTTAGCGATAATCCCCTCTGGTACTTTCATGTAAATATTTTCTTTTAATGTACCATTGAGAAACGCAGTTTTTACATCCATGTGATGTAAAAGTAAGTCAAATTGATTTGCTAAAGCTAAAATAAATCTGAACGTATTCATCCGAGCTACTGGTGCGAACGTTTCGTCATAATCCTGTAAATACTCTTGGGTAAAACCTCGAGCTACTAAGCGGGCCTTATACCGCGTGGGTTCACATAACTCATTGTTTTTAATTGTAAATACCCACTTACAACTAACGATATTTACATCTTTTGGGGTTTCAACAAGATCCCATGTTTTATTACGTCAAAGTGAATCAATTTCACTCTGTATGGCTTTTAACCATTTATCTGTGTCGGGTCTGTTAAAAATATCTTTGAACGATGATGGTATTGAATTTACAGATAAGAGCGATAAAAATAAATCAGGGTCGTCCATTTTCATATAATCCATAGGCGTTAGTTTCTTAATTCTTTCGCTACGCCTTAGATTACTGTTTGATGAACAGCTATCTATTGAGGATTTTTCAGAATTTTTGTTCAAAGAATCTTTATGTTGACTTTCTATTAGCTTTACCGATTCAAAGTCAGGTTTACTAATTTTTGTGGGAACTTCAATGTTTTCACTAATGCTACGTGCAGGACGCGTTTGATCGAAATTTAATTCATCAAATGTAACATCGCGAGCTATAAAAACTTCGTTTTTATTAACATCAAACAATTTATATCCGTTTGGATGGTAACCAACTAATATTGATTTAAATGATTTTTCTTCAAATTTAGTTTTACGCGTTTTGTTATGTACGTATGCAGTAGCACCAAACATTTTTAAATGATTAATTTTCGGCCTTTTACCATGCCACATTTCGTATGGTGTTTTATTTGTCAGAGCTTTAGTGGGTAGCAAATTTGTAATATAGCTGGCTGTTAAAACAGCTTCTCCCCAATATTGTTTGTCTTATTTCGCACTTGTAACCAATGTACGAGCCATTTCGGTTAACGTACGATTAATACGCTCCGATACACCATTTTGTTGTGGGGTATGAGGTACCGTCAAATGATACATAATTCCCTTGTCAACACAAAATTCTTTGAACTCATTCGAAAGATATTCTCGACCGTTATCACAGTATAAATTAACTACTTTAGAGTTCAGAAAATTCTCACTTTTTGCAACATAATCAGTAAAACATTTAAATACTTCCGACCTAGAATGCATTAAATAAGTAACTGTATAATGGGTATAATCATCAACAAAGGTAACAAAATAATTTTTATCATCGAAGGTAGTTGGCGTTATTGGGCCACAAACATCGGAATGAACAATGAACAGGGGTCTATTTCGAATTGATTTATCTTTTGACTTTGCAAAGGGTAGGCGTGACTGTTTACTAAGTACACAAGGTTCACACAGTTCGTTATTTGGAATAATATTTTCAATTATATGATAGTCGTCAATAAAATTTTTAAGGATATTAAATTTTTGTTTGTTTATATGCCCAAGACGTTCATGCCATAACTTATCTCTTAGTTACATTTAATAAGGATTGAGATTGATCAACTTGAAAACACACTTTAAAAAGATTATTATCACGCACACCCGTTAGTAAGATTTTGTTATTTTTGGATATATATGTTTGATCATTTTCAAAAGTTACCGTCATACCTGCTTCTTGAATACGACTTACGGATAACAAGGTATATGGAACATCTGGTGAATACAAAATATTTTCGATTGTACCTTGCAAACCTGAATTAGTAGTAACATTTATTTTTCCTTTACTAAATGCAGCAATGTTGGTATTGTTTTTAGCTACTCCAATTTTTAATGGGGTTGTAAATTCGGAATATGATGAAAAATAATCCTTGGTATTCATTATATGGTCAGTTGCTCCCGAATCTAAAAGAAAATAAATCATATTAGTTGTTGAGTTCGTGTGAGAATACTTACAGTTTGAAAACATAAATGCGAAACTGTCCTCGGCTTGATCATCCATCCGGCTCATTGTGTTTGCATTTGACTGGTTACTAGCGCCATTGCTACGACCGCTGCTGCCGCCATTTTGAATTCTTTTGTAGAATCTACAGTCTTTTAACTCGTGATTTCTTCTGCCGCAATGATCACAATATAACTTCGAGATCTTGTGGGTAGAAATTCCAGGATATGATTTTTTCTTAGGTTGTGTATTATGATACGATTTCTTCTTATCCAATCTAGATCGTGCTGAAAATTTCCTTGTGTGGGTATGTAAAATTTTAAGTTCAGTCGTTGTAGTGGCTGTTATTTTGATTTCATGATCTAACAGACGAGTCTTAACAAATGCAAGATTCAAATGTTCTTCTCCGAGTGTTTCTAATGCCGTAATTACACCATCGTAAGAAGTGGGTAGTGTTAATAACAAATGCGATATTTTATCCATTTCATCTAACTTTGCACCCGCCGAAATCAATTCGGTGACAATATTATCAAAATTATTGAAATGCTGAAGTAAAGATACATCCGGTTGCAATTTTAAATTTAGTAATTTCTTCCGAAGTGCCAATTGTGTAGCCAAGCTTCTTCTTTCGTAAATTCTGTCTAGTTCATTCATGATGGATTTCGCTGTGGCAGAATCTTTAGCAAAATTTAAAAATGCATCGCTTAAATATTCCACTATTGTACCTTTAGCTGTAAGATTTTTCTTCGTCCATTCTTCGTCTGGGTCGAGTGGTATTTCTTCATCAATAACACGTAACACTTGCAGCTCACCTAAAAGAGATCTTATGCGAAACTTCCACGTGCTATAACGATCTCCGTTGAACGGTTGAATATTCCTTTTACTTCGCGACTCCATTTCGTATTTTATTTTATTTTTTTTTATTTAAAATTTTACGGTTGACTATTTCACACTAATTTTAACATTTATTTTATTTTATTTTTTAAAAGTGACCTGGCCCCATAACCTGTTGGTATATGAGTTCGCAGGGAAAAGAAAAGACGTCTGCACTGTACGACTGCCTGTTTAATAATGAATAAAATATTGTACAGGCTACAAATGAATAGTGAATGATTGTTTAAGTGAGTGAGAAGAATGTATGAGAGTGACTGAAGGAATGAAGTATGAACTACGTCCATAGACAACTATTATATTGTGTCATTACAGACTTTTGTATTATAGACTAGTATTTTTGCTATATTCCAACACATTTAATGACTTTATTATACCAAAAATTTCGTAAGGGTCAGTTGGGTTTATAAATATTGAATAAACGTTAGTTGCGAAGGATACCGATTTAGTATTTATTTTATTTGTGTCATTACCTAAATTTATAAAATAATTATTAAATATTTCACATATGTCCTTTGGATTATTACATATCTCAGTTTCGGTCTTAATTGATACAATGTCGTTATTTTCTATAGAATTGCCTAAACTGTCATGAATAAGGTCCCAACTTGCTTTACATTTATTTTTTGCTTTGCTAATATTTAGTATTTTGCAATTGTTTTGAATTGTTAATACATTTTTTTAATAAATAATTGTATTTTATGAAACGTTTGTTATTAATATTTTTGTTTATTCCGCATAGTCTTTAGGTTAAGTGCAGTCTTCTTTTTTGTAAGCTAGATGTTCTTATACCTTTAGTTAACCACACTGTTCTACTTTTATTATTATTAATTTTTACTTTTTTTAGGGGGAAACATAATTCATAAAAGAGTCGTAAAATTTCATGAAAATACTCAAACGCTTCGTTAACATTTTCAGTATTCCGAACATCCGAAAAAGTAAGAGCTGAGATGCATTCTATGAATTTCCTAGTATTGTCCATATTGTAGTCCCTCCTATATTCAAACCATGACGATTGGTATTTTACTTTTTTTACTTTAACCGTTAATGTTTGAGTGGTATCATGATCTGATAGCGCTAGATGGTGAATTTCAGTTGTTGCTGACTTGATATTGCTAACAATCAAATCAATGCATGATGATAGACGTGTTGGACATGTGATATGGGAATGAAGGTTATAACTACTTAGCAAACTTATTAATTCACGGGTATTCTTATCATTTTTCAACGTGTCTAAGTTCCAGTCTCCACATAATATAATCTTTTTTTCCTTATTTTTTCCAATTTATGATATGATTTTTTGTTAAAATAGTTTTATAGTAGTCATTACTGCGATCTCGTAATATTATCAAAACGTGGTGAACTACGGCCAAAGGCTTCTCATTCCGATAGATGGCTCGTGCTCAGTAGTAAGATTGAAATGATGATAATGATGAGCAATAGTAGTTTATGCAACTGTCATATAATACCCGTGTTATATGCAGTTGCATACACTACTTTATCTTCACTAATGCAATTTATCAAACAACAAGAGTAAAAGCTGACAATAGTTTATTTATAATAATTGTTCAAATTTTGGATGGTACAATTTTGAAAGTTAATGTTAATTATTGATTCAGCAGCTGTAGCGGCCGCGGGGCAAGCAGTAGAGCTCGTAGACGGAGTCGGAATATTTATAATTACTTCATTCGTCTTTTTTTCTATACTGTTCAAGATCGTATTTGAGACTTGAATTTTATTCATTAAAGACTCATCAATGTAGCTTTCAGCCACAGTAGAAGACTTCCACCCCCCGTGTCGTTTCAGTGCGGTCAAATCACCACCGCTATCTATGAGAAGGGTCGCCGAGGTGCGCCGGAAGCAATGCCCCGTGTACAACGCTGGGTTAGGCAGATTCAAAAAACTTGCGATAGTTTTTCCCAGAGCACCAAATTTATTAATACCAATTCTTTGATCGACGCACTTCCCCGATCTATAGCTCAAGAAAAAGGCAGGGTTTCGACAGGGGGTGGGTCGAAGTTCCATGTATTTTTTACATACGGCATAGCAGTTGCCCGTCACAACGAAAGAACGATCTATTTTCGTTTTTGTTTTCGAAACTTTCACCATGATTGTACTGTCGTCTATGTTAGAGACTTCATCGAACTGGATGTTGTATAGCTCTTGCCTTCGGCATGCCCCCATTATGCCGAAGATTAGTGCAACCTGTAACAATAAACGATATAATAAGCTTGAGGTACATAGCCAAGGCAAAAAATATGATTTATGAAGTAGTAAAGTGTAGGTACCTACTACCAAATTTATACACAAAGCGCTTAAACGGAGTGTCTAGATAACTTGCGTGTGTAGTACGTAAGTACTAGGTAGATTAAATAACAGAACTAAAATACACTTACCTTTTCAAAAAGATACAAAATATCTGGTGAATCTTCCAGGAACATCTTTATTTGACCTGATGTAAACGTCAAGGACTTTTTTTCCTTGTGTCCTTCTGAACTGCGTTTCCGGAACGCTATGACTTTTGAATACTTCGTGATATCAATATTGTTGTAGATACTCAGTGTGGACTTGAGCATAGAATATTTAGCCCACATAGAAGATGGCTTGAATTTGTCGGAGAGGTCTTTGAGATACGCAAGAATGACATTTTCAGAAAATGATGTAGTTTTCTTTTCGATCATCCATGCCAAAAAGTTATTATATTCTTTTTCATATAATTTTCTAGATTTTTCTGGCAAAAGATTGTGAGTTACTTTTGTTGCCAATTCTAGAATATCCGGAGGCGTACAAATATCATCGTCGCTATCCATTTTTAACTTTTAATTTGTATTTTAAAAACAAAACACATTGCGAAACATTAAATTCACGCGTACGTGTATTGTCACAGTGAACTTGCCGCCATTAAAATCTAACCAATGAGAGCGCAGCTGCGCGCGCAGGGCCAATCAGGAGCGAGCGCGCGCTGTTCGTTTTTTATTTAATTGGCACAAGATCTTACCAAAGAGTTTTGTGTATGTAAGTTTAGTAGTTTCGACGAAGTTTTCACGTATAACCCAACTGTTTTCAAAAGCCAGCCAAATATCAAAATTTTATACAACTTGTATGAGGATTTTGACATAAGGCTCGCCAGGTTAATTGGTCGCGTTTTATTGATGTTATAATGAGATTTTACGATATCGATGTGGATATTATACCATCATGTGAAATTGCTTAAATTGAGTGTTTTGTTATCTGCGCTATAACAGTAGTAATTATAAGTCAAGTATTGGAAACATAAGTAGAATGTTATAACATTAGTGTAGATAAAAAGATTTACATATTATGAGCAAGAAAATTTATTTACGTGTAAAAACTTAAAAAGTTGTAAATATGAGCAAACATTTGTAATTATGTATTTAGGTAATGCTTGTTTGGTTGGTATTATTGATTTTTATTATTTTACAGTTGGTTTTTTTACCAACTTTCACTTCTTCATGACTTATTAATTTTAACTCTGCAGTAAAATATAAACCAGACGTTAGTATTCATTATGGTAAATTGTAAACTTATGCTTTATGGCTGTAAATACAATTATTTTATGTTTATACGCTTTTTATAAGTACCTACTTTGTATAAAAGGGCCACAACAAACAGACAGAGTAGAGGAAGTACAGTAAGTATAAGTTGCAATCATAGATTCTAATTGTAAATGCGAAAGTGTGTATGTTGTCGTAAGTTTCGAACAGACAGACAGACAGACGGACATGGCGCAAGTATCATGTCAAGTAAAAGTATACTTTTTTTATTCCACTACAAGTTAGCCCTTGACTGCGATCTCACCTGATGGTAATAAGTAAGTGATGATGCAGTCTAAGATGGTAACGGGCGAACCTGTTAGGGGTATGGCAGTTATATTCAACCTAGTCGGTTTTTATACGGCATGGTTCCGGAACGCTAAATCGCTTGGCGATTCGTCTTTGCCGGTAGGGTGGTAACTAGACATGGCCGAATACACACAAGAGAAAATTCGAAAATTTAAAAATTCCCATATTGACCCTGCCGGGAATCAAACCCGGGACCTCCCACATTATATCAGCGCTCAACACTGCGCCAGGGAGGTAGGTCAAGTACAGGGGGTAGGTTAAGTAGTTAGTATTATATACTGGTATGCTCTACGCTTTAAGTAGTTAGGTAAGTATAGTTTTAATGAAATCATTATGGCGTATCAAACCCATAACAAATAGGCGAAATCAATTAAGATTTTATACCATCCCTAATGTTATAAATATAGTAATTAGGTACATAATATTATAAATGCGATAGCGCGTTTGTTTGTTGGTTTGTCCTTCAATCAAGCCGCAACAGAGCAACGGATCGTGATTTTTTGAATGAACCTGGAAAGTAGTAAGTATAGAGTACTTTTAATCGAGGAAAATTAATTTCTTAGCCTTATAATTTTTTGCTCGGCTTTTCTCAGTAGAAGTTCTGATCTTTCCGAACCGGTGGTAGAGTGTTACGTCTTGACGTATCATAAATGGCACAAGTTGTCCTATCTACGTAAAATAAGTAAATAAATCATTTCATTTCAATAAGTTATTAACACTTACACAAAATTTACATGTAAAAACACTTCTAATAAATTCTACGTATACCTAAGCTCTAGGCCTCGTCATATAGAGTATTTTAATCATAAATAATTTTTTCATCAATAGAAGCAAATAAAAGCATACGGGAGTAATGAAAAATATTTACATTTTATATTCTATCTCTAAATTGTAAAGGGACATAGAGGTGATTTTTTGATTTTTGAAATATGATAGAGTATGCCTATTTACACACAGACAAACTTTGCGAGTACACTTCCATTAGATGAGTGATGTTCTTGTATTTTTATCGACTATCGATAATAATTTTTTTATTTCATGAATTCCATAAAGCTTTAAGATTTGGTGAATAAAATGGTAATTATTTTAGTATCAAACCCTAATTCGTTACTTGAATTATTCTTTCTTCTTTGTTTTTTGAATTCTTCACTCGTAGGCTAAATCCTATTATGAACTTGTCTCTCTTTAGTGTCGCTTTTTCGTTTCATCGAATTTTCGATGAAAATCACGACGATTCTAAAAAAGTTTCACTACAATAATATTATGCTTCTTTCTAAATTATATGTGTTGTAATAAATGTTTTTGGCTGTCAAACATCTGTCAGACATAGCTGCACACAAATGTATGTTTGTCTGTGACACCACCCGGAATGGTTGTGAAGCTCAGCTGTGTGTCCGTCACAGCCAACGGATACCTCTATAAACTTTACAACATACTTACCTACTAAAACAACAATAAATTAACACATCTTTATTTCACCAAACATATCTCAAAGCATTCACATTGATACATTACTGCAGCGGCCAGCAAAACAGGCTTGGAAGGACGAACGTGTAAATGTGGGCCGAGGCGAAGCCGAGGCACACATACTTAAGTCCATCAATGCCTAGTTGTGGCCAAGGCTTGTATAGTACTTTTCACAAATAATGGGGGGAATTTAAAACTAAGTAGTACCTAGACAGAAGTTCGATTTCGATTTTCTTTCATTCTTCCACTGAACAAAATTTTCATAGGTTTTCAAATATTTTTCTTTCTATTTTGGCGGTAACAAGTTTTCTATTACGGCTCTTGCCGCCTCTTGAATTTCAGGTGACGTTACAGTAAGTTCATCACACTCATTGTCTTCACTTGAACTCATTTTGTCAAATACATTTCAAAATCAATGACGAACAACGAACAACAATAATTTTTCCCGCGTTAAAGTGTTCATTTGTTTTTATTTTTCGCTAAACAGGTTTCTATTTGTAAGCTAGTTTGAAATTTAAATAAAACCTTTGATGAGTTACCTCCTTGGTTGCCATGTTTCGGAGTAAAAGATCGTTCCATTTTTAAATTACACGACAGATATGAATTTACTATCTAATTTATTTGGCCGCTAAACCACGACAGAAATGGATTTTCATACAACTTTTGCGGGCCGCTGCTCGCATGTATTTGGCCAGTACGGCAATTTCGATTTATCTCGAAGAAGGTTGTCAAAATAATGCTCAAAATTTCCAAGCATGTTTGAGAAAAAGTTATTACATTATACTATCGATTTATCATCGTTACATCACTAATACAATTTTTTCAGCACTCAAAACGCGCCGGCCGTGTTTCAAAAGGTTTTATTTTTCGTGTATTTGCGAAGTACGAGCCCACTTGCATTCATTTGAATCTGAAAAACTAAAGATATATTCATTTTTTATGTTAATTACACGAATTTTGAATAGGTGCAGCTCATAATTATTGTTTTATGAATATTCGTAGTTGGTAAGTATTGATTACATGAAAAATTTATCTAATGGTAAAAAAAAACTAGATTGGAAACCTACTGTGTGCAGCTTTGCAAAAAAATTTATGATTATGCGACTTCATCTTTATTTTAATTAAAGGATTTAGTTTTTAGAATATTTAACAGAATTTTGTTTTTAGAATAGTTAATAGGAATGGGAATATCCCCTCCGCTATATGTCCTATGTGTAATGACATTCCGAACCAGTGGTAGATTCACTCGACGATTCAAAAGCACTTGTAATAAGTTTATTTGAATACAAAAAATATGAGTCCGAGTTTGACTTTGTACCATATTTCGTCAAAATCGGTTGAATATAATATCGATTTTGACAGCGTAGCAGACAGGCGCACTTACGCATTTACAATACTAGCTGATGCCCGCGACTTTGTCTGCGTGGATTGAGGAAAGGTAACCCATGTGTTTTTCCAGACTATAATCTATCCCTGTGCCAAATTTCATCCAGGACTTTTCAGCAGTTCTGGCGTGATTGTGGTCTATCAAAAATCCATCTAGGTATCCAAACTTTTGCATTTATAATATTAGTATACATACAATAGAACCTAGGTATGTCTACCGGATTTTCTAGGCACTCGTTTTAAAATCTCTCATGTAATCATGTTAGAGTGAAGTGTGTTAATTACTGCATGCCGCAAAAAGCCCGGCTAGTTTTATAAAGGTTCGCGCACATTGGCGGATCGCAACGCAACTGGGCGTAGCGGAGTGAGACGCATCGTATAGCATTGAGTCAAGGCTATGAAACATTTCATGAATTTCTTAGTGAAAAGGCTGTATGGATGTATAACATACCCCAGCAGAGTTTGTTGGCTCATCTCAGATCAGGGTACGTTTGGAACCCTAGTAGCTTTAGATTTAAGGTACGAGGGTTCAAAAAAAACAAACGCCTTACCATATGTACCGTAATCGATTATCACCATCACGTTTTAAACTTACTTGTTTGACGTTCAATAAGTGTACAGTGGATGGATGGATGGATCGATGAATGTTTGTTACTCAATCACGCCAGAACGGCAGAACGGATCTGGATGAAAGGCACAGAGATAGATTAGAGTCTGAATAGCAGACAGGCTTTTTATCCCGGAAAATTAAAGAGTTCCAGCAGGGATAAAAAACCTTAACCACGCGGTCGAAGTCGCAGGCATCAGCTAGTGCAATCCAAAATTATAGCTGGCTGACCAGGTATGGTATTTTTAGCTATATTATAAAACACACATAGGTCGATTTCTACACGGCATCGTACCGGAACGCAATTGCCTACTTACGAGTACGTCTTTGCCGGTAAGGTGGCAAATAGCAACTAGCCATGGCCCAATTAGACAATTAATGGAAGACACGATGCCGGATTTTTGCTATGCAGCCCGCCATAATGTGCGCTCACTTTTACTGATATCCCTAGCACACATTCGAGATTTTCCGAGTTTCCAAGTTGGATTTTGCGACTACCAAAGCGTAATATTTTCGCTCCAAAAATCACTTCATCAAATCGTTACGAGTTTTTAAACATTTAACCGACTGCTAAATATTTAGTTATGTTTGTCATACACTTGCGCAAACCTAAATATAATCCATACTTAATATTATTATAAATGCGAAAGTGTGTCTGTCTGTCTGCTACGCTTTCACGGCCCTTCTGTTCAACCGATTTTGATGAAATTTGGTACACGGATAGGTTGTATCCCGGGGAAGGACATAGGCTATTTTTATCCCGGAAAATTCAAAGGTTCCCGCGGGAATTAAAATGTAGGTATTTGTTCAACCGATTTTAATGAAATTTGGTACTGGGGTAGATTGTATCCCGGGGAATAGGACAGGGACATAGGCTACTTTTTATCCCGGAAAATTCAAGAGTTCCCGCGGGAACCAAAAAAAACTTGGTCCACGCGGACGAAGTCGCGGGAATCATCTAGTATTAGATACTTCATTCAGAGCTTTAGTACCTATCATAGACTAATTAAAAATGTTTGTAATACCGAGTTCTATGTAAAAATGCGTTTATATTAGTTGGCCGGCAAAATAAAAAATAGCCCAATCTGGGTGATCCATACTGGTATTATAAATGTGAAAGTGCGCCTGTCTGTATGTTTGTCTGTCTCTCTGCTTCCATTTCACGGCCCATCCGTTCAACCGATTTTGAAGAAATTTTGTGTAGAGATATGTTCTATCCCGGGGAAGGACATAGGCTACTATATATCCCAGAAAATTAAGTAGCTCCCGCGGGAATTAAAAAATACTTAATCATGCATCATCTAGTTTTAACCATACCTAACCATCTACGGTGCAATTGGCTAACAAGAGAAGAAGCCTACGGAACCTTAAAAACTAAACATTTTCTGTAAGTTCTCCTCAGTTTATGTACCAATATAGATACCTATATAACATTTTGTAAGTATATTTTTTACACGAATAGATATTATTTCAGTTTTTTTGAAAAGAAAAACATATTTCTGCAAACTTTCGAAGCACACGGGTGGCGTGGAGTCGTTTTCAAAACTAAATTAATAAGATTAATCTTAGCGTAGTGGAGCAAAAGGGTCTGTCTGTCTATCTATCTGTTACCTTTTTACGGCCTCTCCGTAAAAAACCAAGTTTGAAGAAATCTGCTACAGCTACTGACAAAGGATACTTTTTGCTATCTCGGAAAAACAGAGTTTCCACAGGTTTCCAAAATTTAAATTCATGCAGCGTAAACTCATTATTTTCAATAAAATTATAACCAGTGTCACTCGTGATGGATACATCCAATTTTCCAATCTGTTCAGGCCATGTTCAGGAATTTAGAAGTTATAGTGGAATAAGGAAATTTACATACATACATACATAAATACATGAACCCTGAAAACATCACACTCCTTTTTGGGCAGTCGTGTAAAATTTGTAGTGTACTATTAGTATAGACTATTATTATAAATGCGAAAGTTATGGATGGATGGATGGATTGTTACACTCTAGATGGAATTTTCACGGAGATAGATTTAAGTCTGGAGTAACACATTAGCCAACTTATAAGAGTTAAGTTCCCGCGAGAACCAAAAACCTCCACGTGGACGCGGGCGTCAGCTAGTAAGACATAAGTCTTTAGAGAAGTTTTGTTTCTAAAAAAATGTGTTTCGCGTCGACTCCACAGCTTCCCAGGGATGTAGAAAAATGAACATCCGGCAACGGGGTGCGCCGGCGGCGGTACCAATTAGCGACATCCGGTGCGCGGGCCATTCTCCGTGACAATGACGTGCCCCGAACATCGTACTACCCCCAACCACGCTGCTTGCTCCCTGGGGACCCCTTTCGTCTGATAACTGAACCTAGTCGACACTCCGTTGCGGTATAAGAGCATGGTTTTGACTCGCTCCAGCAAGGTTTAGGACAGCGGTAACTTATAGTCATAGATTTAGGATTTAGGAGCGTTTCTATTTTTGGCTCACCTTAAGTTAGCCAATTGTTGATTAACTTTTTTCAAAAAAGCAACCACCGAGTTTCATGCTGATTCTTGTCGGTCATTCCGAACCAGTGGTAGATTGCTCGACGATTCAAAAGCACCTGTCTACTTCAATAAAAAAAAAAATGTGTGTGTCGTTTACTCATTACGTATGAAAAGTGTTACCATAGAAACCCATACCGCTAGACGGCACGGCACGGTTTGTACACTTCATCGTACCGGAACGCTAAATCGCTCGGCGGTACGTTTTTGCCGGTAGTTACCAAACTAGCCATGGTACCAATAAGCGACTTCCGGTGCGCGGGCCATTCTACACGACAATGACGTGCCCCGAACATCGGAGTATGCCACCACGCTGCTTAGGTACTCTAAACTTGGAACCCTTGAGTTTATTTGAACCTATGACGACAACAGCGCTCAGCATTGCGCCAGGGAGCGTTGTTGTCCTAACGTTCGATCCCCGGCAGGGTAAAGAGCAATGGCGAAATTAGTACAGATCACATCTTGATTGTACACAAGTAAGGTAAAGACGAAATGAATTAGCTTATTTTTTTATATTTTATCAAGTATTCACCTTAATTAATTGAACCTAGGTAAAAAAATTAAATATTTAGGGAATCTTTTTTGATTATTTAGCTCCCGTTTCTCAGTTTAGTGTTACCATTCCATATATATTCTACCTAGTAGCGAAAATAAATCTAAATTGGTAGATTATTTTGTATCGTTTTAAAAATTGTAATTATTTTATCTGATTGATGTTTGCCTAAACAATGGGATAGCCTATTTTTAGTGGATTTTCTGTTACTTAAGAGTTTTTTTTATTTTATTTTATCTAATAATCTCTAATAGAATGGTAATAAATGAAAGAATATTATGGCAGCACTGATGCTGGTGTTATATGGGTCTGTGGTTCTATGGATAACCATAGAACCACAGACCACATATAAATGTGGTCTGTGGTTATGTGGCTAAATACACGGCGACAAAGTCGCAATCATTTGGTACTTTATATTAATATAAATCGTGGTTTTCTTAAAGACTACACTCAGAATAAAAATTAAAAAGGTGTAAACATAGATCTTCGATCATTCTGTGATGTTTTAACGGAGTTTTGACATTTTTAAAAATGACATTATCACATAACCTGTAAATCTTTAAAACGAAATATCTTTTTTTTCTAGGTTCATTAAAAAAGAATTCTTGCTTCTGAGAGCTTTGTATTCGACGCTTAACTAAATATATTTTTTTCACACGTGTACATTAATTTTTTCTCTTAATACTATTGATGTATGGAACTTCGCCTTTGCTCTTTTAAGAATTTATAATTTCCGCATTAGCAAAGCCACCGCCGAGCAACCGCCGATTTTCTTGCTGTATCTTCTCGGTAGGAACGGCATTCTGAACTAGTGGTAGATTCACTCGACGATTCAAAAGTTCTTGTAAAGTTTATTTGAATAAAAAACATTTGAATTTTGATTACATCCATCCATCCATCCAAATTTTCGCATTTATAATATTAATAGATTGATGTGATTGTAAAATAACTTTATTCAAAAGAGCAACCACCGTACTTCTTGCTGGTACTTCTCCGTAGGAGATGAAGTACTTGACAAAGTCTACTTGAATAAAAAAAATGGGTTCAGTTTGAGTTTATCCATCTATTTTTATACGACTGCCTGAAAAAAGGAGTACATATATTGTTTTCAGGGTTTATGTTTGTATGTATGTAGGTATGTATGTATGTATGTGAGTTTGTATATTCCACCATAACTTCTATACGCCTGAACCGATTTTGATAACAAAGGTAATTATTCATTAATAACTGTGGTATCGTTACGTAGTAGCAGAGGTAGCCGTACTTCCATTCGAGGGGGATTTTTTATTACACGACTGCCCAAAAAAATGAGTGTTATTTTTTCAGGGTTCATGCATGGATGTGTGTCTACGGCAGAGCAGTCGTATTTTTTAATAATTTTGATTATATTCACTTGTTACTAGACTATTTACTTTTTAATTCCACGAAATGCATGGGTGTTCTACAATGGTAGAACTGACAATATTGGTTAGAAAGTGTGCCCTTGCCTGGGATACCACCTATCTCTGTGCCAAATTTCACCCAGATCCGTTCAGCCGTTCTGGCGTGGTTGAGTTACAAACATCCATCCATCTGTCCATCCATCCAAACTTTCGCATTTATAATAAATCTAGTGCAGAATCTGCAAAATCAAAATCAAAATCAAATGATTTTTTATTCAAATAGACTTTTACAAACACTTTTGAATCGTCGAGTGAATCTACCACTGGTTCGGAATGCCATTCCTACCGAGAAGAACCAGCAAGAAACTCGGCGGTTGCTCTTTTGAAAAAAAAAAAATACAATTTCATTAATTTGTAGAATACATTAGGTAACAGCTTTCCTTAGCATTGCTGGAGCGAGTCAAATCCATGCTCCTTTGTCATTTACGTAATCTTCAACACTATAATAAGCTTTTTTCAGGAGCATACTTTTAATGGACTTCTTAAACTTGTGTAAAGGCAAGTTTAAGATAGGTTGTGGAATTTTGTTATAAAATAGAATGCTCATTCCCACGAACGACCTTCGGACCTTCTTGAGGCGGAGCGATGGAGTCACGAGCTTATTGCGGGCTCTAGTTTGCCTATCATGCAGATCGCAAATTTTTTTGTAATTGTGAATGTGCCGTTTAACGAAGATTAAATTACTATAAATATATTGCGAGGCTACTGTAAGAATACCTATTTCCTTAAATTTCTCTCTAAGGGATACTCTCTCTCTCTCTCTTTTTGAGGAATCTGCAGATTATTTAGTTTACTATGATAATGATGATTTTCATTAATAGGTAGGAACAATAATTGATTAACATTTAAATCCCATTATCCTATGCGTCAATTGTACATGGGTACATTAAACCTGTACAATTATGCATGTTAGTGCATAGCTTGGGGTGATACACGATGCAATTTTGTTTAAACACGAATTTGCTATCAACTAACCACCAGGCGAAAGGTATCCATACTTATATTATTATACTAGCTGATGCCTGCGACTTCGTACGCGTGGATCGAGTTTTTGTGGATCCCGCGGGAACTCTTAAATTTTCCGGGATAAAAAGTAGCCTATGTGCTATTCCAGACTATAATCTATCTCTGTGCCAAATTTCAGCCAGATCCGTTTAGCCGTTGGAGCGTGATTGAGTAACAAACATCCATCCATACATCCATCCATCCATACATCCATCCATTCAAACTTTCACATTAATAATATTTATTTGATATTTGATACTAGCTGATGCCCGCGACTTCATCCGCATGGAATAAGTTTTTTTTAGTTCCCACGGGAACTACTTAATTAGCCTATGTCACTCTTCAGTGTGGCTAGCATGCGCACAACGATTAAAATTATGTCTACCTACCCATTATCTCTATTTGTCTACTCTCTATCTGTCAAACATGGTTACTTGTCTTGTTACGTCAAAAGTGGAGATAAAAGTAATATTTCTCATTTGTGGTATTTTTCTCTACGAACCCTAACATGTCAACTATTTTATTCTTGTAATATACCGCATTTTGTGCATGTCAGGGTAAACGAAAAATTGGCCGGCAACGACATCTCTCTCTCTCGTTGCGAGATATCTCGTTGTGCGCATGCTAGGCCTGCAGAACCTCAACTATACCCATTAAAAAAAATCACGTCGATCTGTTGCTCTGTTGCAGCGTGATTGAAGGATAAACCAACAAACAAACACACTTTCGCATTCATAATAGTAGTATGGATTAGTATGATTACTAGCTTTTGTCCGCGGCTTCGCTCACATTGGGGTTGATTTTCATACAAATTTCAAAGCCATAAATGCGAAAGTGTACCTGTCTGTCTGCTAAACTTTCTCGGCCCGTCTTTTCAACAGATTCTGATGTTTGGTACAGGGATAGGTGGTATCCCAGGCAAGGGCATACTTCTTATACAAAAACCTTTGTCCATGCGAACTGTTATGGGATGCCTTTGAAGAGTCTTTTTAAAAAAAAGATTTAATTCACTGAAATATTTAATGTTACTTTAATAACAACTTTTAAGAAAAATACAAATAACCGGTACAAGTTGTGTAAGCTACCGCGACTGCCCGTTGACTGAATTGTATCTGGGATAACAATGGGTATATAAGGCGCCCAGGGGTAAAGGGGCAGCAGAATGCATCAGCATATCCCTTAACAGTAAAGGGGTATAACACCTCCCCCTATAAGGAAAACTTCGGACTATTTTCCGAAGTTTTTATAGAAATTTAAAGATTCCTTTTGAGACTCGGGTAACTGACTGGTCTGTCTGTTGGTTCGTCGTTAGTATCTTGACAATCAATTTTGACATTTAGCTCTATATTTTCTTGATCTCTGACCGGTGATTTATATTTTTTTACATTAAGAATCTTAATTACCTTAGTGGTCAAAATGTAAACTATTCCAACAATAGTGACGATGAAAACAATTATAGTTAAAATTGAATAGTGAGTCCCATATTTGATTATATGCGGAATTTCCTCGTGTAATTGTGTATTTAAAAGTTTTTTGATCAACATATCCTTTTGAGGTTTCAAGTTATCTAAATCAATCTTTTCTAAATGAATAGGAGACACACTATTTTCAATTTGATCAAACTTAAACTTATCACAACAGGTATCATTTATGAGGTTATAATCAAAGGTGATTGTTGGTGAGGATATATTTTTATTAAATTTATTATTCACTAAAACTGTATTCTTATTATATCCAACACATGACTCAGGTAGAGTTAAAATGCCTGTTCCTGACAACGTGCTTTCTTGGTGTATTTTAAAATTTGAACATTCTATAATAATCTTACTAGATTCTGATTGGACAAATATCCATCTGTTATAATTTAACTTTTTCCAAATGTTTACCTTACCGTATATAAATTTAGTTTCACACTGGTTAGGAATTCTGTTAATAACCTTTGATAATAATTCACTTTCACATGTAATCTTAGCATCAGTTGCATACACATTTGAAACATCACATATATAATGTTCGTGATTAACAGTCAGACAATTAATCAAACTGTCCAGATCGAAATAATGATTTTTATCAACAGTTACGGCAATATATTTCGAGCTAGGAATTATCAAACTGAAAGACTCTGGGTTATCAAGAGTGTGCGGTGTAGGTAGAGGAATGTTATGATATAGCTTATACTGTGTACTAGATACTAATGGTATTTGTAATACAAATATTAATTTGTTCTTCATATAATAGGACGATACCTTTGATATTTTCATGATAATATGTATCATGGAAATTTCGAGTGGAATTGGTAATTCCAAACCTTGAGGTAAATGTCTAAAGCAATCAATAAGTTCCTTGTGGAGTTGTTTTGGTGTCATTATTGCTGGGTGCAGTATATTCTGACTACTGAACATAATAGCATTTATAATATCTTCAAGCTGGAATGATAAGGTAAGTATAGACATTTCAAGATTAGTGAAT
This sequence comes from Erebia epiphron, assembly GCA_963932025.1. NCBI lineage: Eukaryota > Metazoa > Arthropoda > Insecta > Lepidoptera > Nymphalidae > Erebia > Erebia epiphron. Next base: position 7,555,524 of record OZ009953.1, on the reverse strand, counting down.
ACGTCGTTAATATTTAATTGTAACTGAATTTTATCTGTGGCGACAGATAGGTTTTCTATTTCGGAGGAGAATTTATCAATGGCTTCATTTAAATGATGTTCGTTTAATTGGACTTTTATAAGTGTTTCATTAAAATTGTTAATTATAGAATTAGTAACTAAAATATTGTCCTTAATTAATGATGACATTTTCTTTTCGTTATTTAATACAGATTCTATTGCATTATCAAAAGTTATGGCATCATCTTCGTCTAAAGTTCCAAAAATATGCTTCATTATTGAACCGATTCCTGCAAACCAAGCGCTGCGCTTATTTTTTGTATCTAACAAATGAGATATAGCAGAGAATTGTTTCACCATATCCTTGCAACGCAGTGATAAAGGCTCAAAAATATTATAACATTCCTTATTCATTGCTGTTCGTTTACAACTATCTTTAACTGTATTCATTACTAAGTTAATATTTTCTATATGTGGTTTAACAAAAGATATATCTACCGGAATTAAAACATTTAATTGTCCTTCATTTATCTTTACATTTCCCAGGTAATCAAAATAAATACCGGAGCTTGCGGAAATTTGTTGAATGTATTCCCGATGCAGTTGGGCGGAAACGCTGAAAAATTTCATAATATGTTAATTATAATTAATTCCATTTTATTTGTATTTAACTGAATGCTAGTTACTTTTCTTATTCCTTAAGCCTAAGGTAAGTAAACTAAATTAAATTTTATAATAAAGTGAAAATTAATACTATTCTATATCTAGTTACCTTTTAATCTACTGTTTTAAACTAATTCCTATAAGTAAGTTTAACCAACTACTACGCATTATTAGATATTTCGGCCAGTTTCACCTGATCATAATGATGAGTGACATGACGTCTATTAATTAATAATGATAAGGTATTGTTACCCAAAATTTTTATTACTTTATAAGGTCCTTTCCATAGTGGAGATAAGGCCTTACGTAACCTTAAATGATTTTTCACGTAAACATAGTCGCCCACTTTGTATTGTTGTGGTCTACTATGATTATCGTAATAGTTTTTGGATACAGTTTTGGAATTTCGTATATTTTGTGTAGCTTTTTCTTGTGAGAATTTAAGACGATTTTGGAGCATCTTTACATATTCAGGATAAGTGGCTCCAGGAGATTCTTCAAAAATGGAATTTGGAATAAATGGTTTATGGCCATACATTAACTCATACGGTGTATAATTAGTGGTGCAATGTACAGCGGTATTATAAGCTAACATTGCAGTATAGACATAACGAGGCCAGTCAGTTTGACCTTCGTTGACATAAGACTTCAAGTATTCTTTTAGAGTCGAATGACTTCTTTCAAGTGCGCCTTGTGTTTGTGGATGATATGGTGATGACCATAGTTGCTTGATCTTTAAAAATTTACAAGTTTCCTTGAATAATTCTGCTGTAAAGTTTGTTCCTTGGTCTGTAAGGATAATTTTAGGTATTCCAAACATGGAGATGAAATGGAGAAGACAATCAGCTGTTTCTTCAGCGGTTGTGCTGCGAATGGGGTATGCTACTGAGAATTTTGTCAGGTCATCTTGCAAGGTAAGTATGAATTTTAATTTTGCTGTTCCAGATTCCGGGAGAGGTCCTACTATATCTAAACTAAGGCGTTGCCAAGGTGCAGTAGAAGTACTAGTTATCTGCATAGGAGCTCTATTTATTCTCCTTAAAGCTTTATTCTCCTGACAAGATTTGCATGCTTTAACATATGTTTCTATATCTCGGCGCATTCCTTTCCAGTAGTACATGTCTTTTATTCTGTTATACATGCGAACAGTTCCCAGGTGTCCGGCGACCGGGATGTCATGATTATCATGGAGAATCTTCTTTATTTCGGTAGGAGAAGGATAAATTATATTGTTGTGATATATATTTACTTTAATACCAGTATTATTAAAAAGAAACAGAAGTATATTGTATATTTTCGTAAAAGAATGTTTTTCGAATGGGTTTCTGAAATCAGAAATTCCAATTTCATTTATATCTCCAAATATTAGTAATCTATTTCTAACGTGTTTCAGGGTTTCAAATATTTCATTATATCGTGTTTCATCAAAATGGTGCACTTTTGTGAAAAGAAGAAGATAAGTTTTATTGATTGACTCTACTTTATAAAATGAGTGTAATTGTTTTTCAGCTTCTATGATTTCGGTTGAGTTTACAATGTTTCCTAATAATTCTTCAACGTATGGGTTTGATTCATCGAGGTCAATGGAAGTGGGTATTAACAGGGTTTGAACTGATGATTTCATCAAACTTTCATTGTGCTCTATGATGTGTGTATTAAAACTTTTATTTCTTTCGGATACGGTTTTCAGAAATGTAGAATAATCATCATTAGTTGGGCTTAGTTCTCTACTTGGTATATCGATTTGTCCAGTAGGTGGTGAACTAATGGGTTCAAGTGGAAGTGTAGGTGGTACAGAAGGTACTGGTGATGATGGTACAGAAGGTACAGGTGGTGATGATACAGAAGGCATATGTGGTGATGGTACAGAAGGTACAGGTGGTGATGATGCAGAAGGCCTATGTGGTGATGGTACAGAAGGCCCAGGTGGTGATGATTCTGGAATCAATGGTGTCTCAAACATTTCTGGAAGATTGTCGGCAATCGGTAGAGGAGAGAAATCTTCAATTTGAGGATTTGTATAAGGGATGACCGGTTGGTCCTCTGTATCAGATAAAATCTCATCTAGTCGGAAGGAGGGTGGAGAGATAAGTAATTCTTCTAGATCTCTATCTAGATTTGGGTCTTTCTGTCCAGGTGATTGTGTTAAATCAGCATTTGTTTCTTCTGGGTCAACTGTAACAGGATTAACCGGATATCTTGATAAAGCGTCAGCATTAGCATTAATTTTACCCTTTTTATATTTTATGGTGTAGTTGTACTCTTCCAGTTTGAGTCTCCACCTTACTAGTCTTGATCCAGGATCTTTACAATTGAAAAGCCATTGGAGTGGCTTGTGGTCTGTAACGATGGTAAATGTATTTCCATAAAGGTAAGGTCTGAATGTTTTGGTACCAAAAACAATTGCAAGACATTCCTTCTCTGTTGTGCTGTAATTGATTTCAGCTTTGTTAAGAGTGCGCGATGCAAACGCGATAGGACGGTCTTTTCCTATCTCACCTTGGGACAAAATCGCTGAGATAGCGTAATTCGATGCGTCACAGGTAAGTATGAATGGTTTTGTAAAATCCGGATAGGTAAGTATCGGTGCTGTTAATAATTTACTTTTCAGGGTTTCGAAAGCGAGTTGTTGTTCGTTACCCCAGTTAAACATGGTATCCTTTTTCAGGAGCGAGGTAAGTGGTTTTGCAAGCAGGGAAAAATCCGGAATGAACCTGCGGTAGTAGGAAACAAGACCTAGGTAAGATTTTATGTCCTTTTGGTTCTTTGGAATTGGGAATTCTTTTACAGCTTTTATCTTTTCAGGGTTGGGTCTAACTCCTTCGTCTGTGATTGTGTGTCCTAAATAATTAACTTCTTTCCGGAGAAACTCGCATTTGTCCGGTTGTAGTTTTAGATTGGCTTGGCGTAACCTGTCGAAAACTTTTTGTAATTTTTCGATATGTGAATTCAGATCATAAGAATAAATGACGATGTCATCCAAATAAACATAACAATGAATGCCCTGTAAGCCGGACAAGACGGTGTTCATCATCCTTTGGAAGGTAGCCGGGGCATTCTTTAATCCGAATGGCATTCTTTTAAATTGGAAGTGTCCTTCTGGAATGGTAAACGCCGTCTTATCTGCATCTTCTGGAGCTAATCTGATTTGGTGGAAACCTGAAGCCAAATCAAGAGTCGAAAAGTATTTACTATTGCCTAATTGGTCCAAAATTTCATTGATTTGTGGAATTGGGTATGATTCCCCAATAGTAATGTCGTTAAGTTTTCTGTAATCTATTACTACACGCCATTTCTTTTCACCTGAGGCATCAATTTTCTTTGGCACGACCCAGATGGGTGATGACCATGGTGATACAGATGTTTGAATTATATCCTGATCCAGCATTTTACCTATTTGTTTTTGTACTTCCTCTTTATGACATTGCGGGAACCTATAAGATTTAACATTAATGGGAGTGTCAGAATTAGTTTTGATTTGATGTTTTAACGCATTCGTATAAGTTAATTTGTCATCAGGTAAATGGAATATATCGGAATATTGTGCACAGATGTTGGCAAGTTGTTCGCTTTCTTCACCATTTAAGTGAGACATCCGGAGTGAACTAATTACCTGTTCAGTTCGTTCTAATGTGCTCTGGCAATTGTTAACTAATTTAATATTATGATCGGGAATTTCGTGTAATTTAAGTTTTAAATTAGAATTTATTTTAATTAGTCTCTCTGACGTGTTTAATATTGTTACATTGATTCTTTTATTGGGTTTTACTTTTACGATGCAATTTGAAATAAGGACTTCCTTAGAGATCTGTTGGTCTATTACTATCCCTTCTTTTATTCCAGGATTTTCTACAGTGCATTCTATAACAGTCTCTGACCTTGGTTTTATGACATAATCGGGTTCATGAAAGAGTAAATATACTATGCGTCGGTTGATTTCGAGGCTATTCGTGTTGTAATTCAGTTGACAATTGTATGTCATAAAAAGGTCGGTGCCAATAATTCCATCATAGGGAATTTGTAATTCGTTAAATACATGAAATTTGTGGTGAATAAATTCATCTCCAATTTTTAATTTTAAATTTACATATCCTAAACTTTTCAAAGGTAGACTACCTTTGGAGTCTATTCCCTTGATTGTTATATTATCAGGATGTACTTTAATTGTATTTGTAAGTGATGAACTCTTTATGAGGCAGATTGAGGCGCCTGTATCTAATAGCAGTGATAGAGGTCTGGAACTTCCAGAGGTCTGCAATTTTATATGTGGTAAGTATCGATCATTATTATTTATAATTTTGTAAACTCTATTCGTGCCGAATTCGTAATTATGTCGCGTCCGACACGCCGACGGGACATTTATTCGTTTAAATTATTTTCTGATAATTCAGGATCAAGGTTATCATCATTATATTCCTGCTCATCAGGGGCTGAAGGACCCGGATAGTACTCTTCTTCATAAGAAGTGTATGGTTCTTCACCTTCTTCTTCATCTACGAAATTTACACGCGGTCTATTAAATTGAGGAGGTTGCGGTAATCTATATCCCTGGTGACCTTGAGGTCTAGGTGCAAAATTATTGTTTAAATTTGATGGACCTTGAGGAGGCCTATAAAAACCTTGTTGACCTTGTTGGCCCTGAAGGGGTCTTGGTACAAATTGACCTTGATAGTTCTGAGAGGGTTTAGGTATGAAAGAACTATTGTGACCTTGAAGAGGTCTATAGAATTTTCGTTGACCCTGAAGGGGTCTGGGTATAAACTGACCTTGATGACCCTTCTTCTCCTTTTGAGAACTTTCTACTTTCCTATAAAGAGTCTGTTGAATTTTTTCTTCTGAAATAGCGTAACCAATTGCTTCATTAAGATTCTTGGGAGATCTACACCTAACAATATTAGATATTCTTGGATGTAGGCCCATCAAAAAGTGATGGAGTGCCAGATCTTCCATCGCGGCTGTACGCCCGGGGATCTCAGATTTTTTATTGGAACTCATCGTAATCTCCGTTAAAAGTTGAGTCAGAATTGATTCAATCTTAGTAGAAAATTGTACTACACTATCCGTTGGTAATTGTTTTGTTTCTTGTAGATCCGTTATTAAATGTGAATAATGTTTTTTCTGACTGAACTGAGTTTTTAGAAACTCCTTAAGTTGCTCGTAACACGTAAATTCCTTTATAGATGCCGCAATTTCAGCCTTTCCTTGCAGCTGACTTAAAATATACTTAAACAAGATATACTTTTGTGAGTCTGAAGCTAATTCAAATGCATTATTGCAATTCGTGATAAAAGAATTTATAGTTTCACGTGACCCATCATAGGGTTTTATGAACTTTAACAAAGTATTTAGCTCAACTTCCATTTTGCCTCTAATTGTTTTTGAAAAAACTGGGGATGGTGACCTTTCACCTTCTGAGGTTCCCTGTGGGACATCTAGATTTACTTTTTCTTGCTTTGACATTATGAAACTTTAATTAATATCTATCTATACTCTAATAATTTTTCGATCTGGATATTTTGATATACAAGACACAAATAAAAATAATCAATAAAAGTACAAGACACAAAAGCAAATAAAGTACAAAAATATAAAAAGCCTGTATAAAATAAAATGTCAGATCAAATGTTAATATAAGTTTCTCTTAAAATAAGCTTTCTTTTAAAACTAAAATTTACTTTCTTTAAAAATTACTTTCTTTCGTAAAGTTAATATATTATATGATAACTTTCAATGTTTTCCAACGCTTTTCTTTCGTTATAAATGTGACTTCAATATTAAAACAATAACTTCCGTTATATCTTCTTTGTAGAAATATAGTTCGTGTAACGCGTAGCCTTAATAAAATAACAAGATAACACTCACAGTTCGCCGAATGTTAAAATAAACAGGACGCTCGCCTGCATTCTTCGCTTATCGCTGGAGCTTGTTTATATGAACGGCCGGACCTCGCGAGAATCCCAGCTTTGTGGAGTCAGGGTCAACCCCTGGTGCTGCTCCGGACGGGAACAGACACTTCACGCGCCTGAGGTCGTCTGCCAGAAACAGGAACTCGTGCACTTTTCACTTCACTTTTCCACCTATTTTCACTGATTTTCTTTTCACTACACTATAGCACTTTTAACGAGTCCTGGTTTGATTGTTCAAAATTTTCCTTCCGGAAAATACGTTGGTCTACGCGGAGCCAAGGGTGCGCGGAGCTTTTCTTTTTAGGCGACCGGAATTTTCGGGATCCCACCGCTGCCACCAATTTGTTATGGGATGCCTTTGAAGAGTCTTTTTAAAAAAAAGATTTAATTCACTGAAATATTTAATGTTACTTTAATAACAACTTTTAAGAAAAATACAAATAACCGGTACAAGTTGTGTAAGCTACCGCGACTGCCCGTTGACTGAATTGTATCTGGGATAACAATGGGTATATAAGGCGCCCAGGGGTAAAGGGGCAGCAGAATGCATCAGCATATCCCTTAACAGTAAAGGGGTATAACAGAACGAAGTCGCAGGCATCGTATAGTACCTACTTAATAGGTATTTCTGCACCATCGTCCAATCCGCTACATGAATGTGTTGTAAATTGAGTGAACTTTCTGTGGTCTGCCTAACGAAATCGTAATCGGCAGACGGATAATACCTACGACCTTTTTAAGGAGTTCATGGATGCCTACACGTCACAAAACATTGAACTACTTAAACAGTTCGAGTAATACGTTTGAAGCTGTCAAATGATTACGATTCGCTTCTGGTCTAGTTCAGCTCCCACTCCCCTCTCCTTTCCCACTCTCCTATGAGAGTGGAGGCCTGTGCCCAGCAGTGGAACGTTAATGGGCTGTAGTAGTGGCTAGTTCAGCTGTGACTAGTTACCAACCTATCGGAAAAGACCAGAGGCGACTCTAGCCCATGTAGCGCCCGTGTGCAAACATTACCCTAGCGCCCCCTAGTAAGCGCGCGGTCACAATGGAATGCGTACAAAGTATTAAACAAGGGTAACAGCACAAATATCAAGTTACCACAAACTGTTAAATTTGCCGCCCGTACCGGCACGAGCGATGCGACACTCACTACTGCACCAAATATAATCTTTAATTAGGTTTATTTCATGTTGAAAAAAAGTTTATATTTTCGTGGCTCGTGGCGCGCCTTGCTTTGCTGTGATGCTACAAATATAAGAAGAGCTCCAGGTGCTATACAAAATGTATGCAAAGCGGAGCTCTTTTTACGTTGGTCATTGAAAATGCCGCGGCCGCCGGAACGCGCGCCGAGTGAGGCTCCGTAGCTAGCGGCGCTCGGCGCCCCCTAGGACCGCTGCTCCCGTGTGCAACGCACACCCTGCACCATAGGTAAAGACGCCTCTGGGAGGCTGTGCCTCTGGAAAAGACGTGCCTCCACGCAATAGGGGATGATGCCTATGTCCATATCGCCGTTTCTATCGATACAGGAGATAAAGATTAAATAAAATGTTTCATAAGTACTGATTATTATAATTAAATATAAAAAAATCTTTTTAAACAACCGACTTCAAACTCCCGCGCCAACTTAACAACAACAAGCACACGCTATACAAAGTACTTATTTTATTGTTGATATTTTAAAAACTGCTCGACCAATTTCGATAAAATTTATATGGAACCACTTGGGAAGTATGCCCTTCCATTAAAAATCATCCAACTCGGTACACCCAGTCAAGAGTTCTGAGGTAACAAACATAAAAAAAAACAGTCGAATTGAGAACCTCCTCCTTTTTAGGGTTCCGTAGCCAAATTTGGCAAAAACGGAACCCTTATAGATTCGTCATGTCTGTCTGTCTGTCTGTCCGTCCGTATGTCACAGCCACTTTTTTCCGAAACTATAAGAGCTATACTGTTGCAACTTGGTAAGTTGTAACAGAAGGTGGGTCAGGATGGTAAATAATAATTAATTCGTATTTCACTTCACACAGTTTATAATACGTAAAAGGTGTTCTCGAGACGAGTGCTACAAAAGGTCTGGCTTGAGCCACTCAAAATACAGCATCACCGGCCCCAGCTACAATAATCTTATTACAGTTACATGTACAAATCTCATCTTACACTAAGACGAAATAGTCAAAGGAAATAACAAAAGCTCCGTCCTGTGAACGCGATCTCATAACATTTAACATCTCTAGCCGCCAAACAAAGGCCCTTTGATAGGTACCTACTAATAACGCATGATCGGGCAAGGTATACACATACGGTCAAGTCATTAATGAGGCCCAGCAATAGGTGTATGAAAAAATTCTATAACATTCGGCCTTCCTGAAAACGCGTCGTGTCCCACGGCGCTCAATGTACTCGTAGATTGTGCTCTGGCATCTGCGACAAAGAAAAACAAACGCAGTAATTGTCGTTTGTAACAAGACACTTAAATACTAAACAAGGATTCACAATATTTTCCAATTTTTCTCTTCTTTCAATTCATTTTGTCACAGATAAATACATAATATACTAGTGCAATGCATAACACACAGCAGCTATGCACCTCACGCAGTGTTCTGGATCAGTCTACCACACAGCAAGTTGACAGAGTAGCTCTAGTATTTACTGGGTCTCCTACTATTTACGTATTTGTACACATAGTGTAGAGCACAGATCACACAGCAATGCTCTTCACATAGTGCACAGCATATCACACAGTGCTGCATTATCACACAGTTTAATCGATTGATCACGTTCCATCACACAGTAGGTTTAACTTCTAGTTTTTTAATTTTTACCTTGTGCTGCCGTAATTATGTTTAATCTACCGCCTGAGTCTAATTATGCTAGTAATTGAAATATATTGATATGTACTATTATTTTATATAAATTCTGAAATAAATGAAATGGGACTTTGATGTCACTGACCTTTTTAAGTTATTGCGAAGAGCCCGCAGCAAACCAGCAGTTCGCGGTGGCGTGCCCGACGCGCTGGCACACCTGGCACCGTAGCGGCAGACTCGTGCAGTCCCTCGGCTCATGATCAGGTTTACGGCACACGTAGCAAATCTTCGGTAGTGGCTGCTTCGATGTTCCATTCGTACTCGTTGTGGGTGCAGAATTATTGTTTTCATATGAGCTTCTCCTCCAAGTAGACTCCCGTTTAGCGTTGGTTGTTTCAACTCGTTTGTAATTCTCCAGTGAGGATAAATAACCAAAGTAAAGACTTTCAGGTTTGTCGCACTGATAAGCCTTAGCGTTGGCCCTCAGCTCTAGTGGCAGGCCTCGTATGATGCAGGAAATGGCTGCTTCTCCGTCTATATTGCATTTCTTCAGCAAGGACAACTTCGCGTGGTAATATTTTGTCATTGTTTCAGAGTCTGACTTCGTTCGTGCTAACATTTCTTCAAGTCTGTTCACGTAGTCCGTCGATCGCGGAAATGCGGTTTGAAGTGTTTGCTTCCATTCTTCCCAAGTCAAATCGTAATCCTCTAGGTCATCGTACCATTCGCGTGCAGAGCCGCGTAAACGAATTTGCATGATGAACTGTCGTTCTTTATTATTCCAGCCGTAAACGTCTCCGAGCTGATCTATTTTATGCAACCAGCCTGTCACGTTGCTTCCTTTATCTTCTGGGCGAAACTTCGGTATCACTTCAGCATCCGTTGGAGAAACACGTAGTCTCTTGGTTGGTTGAGAGTACTGAGTCTTCAAAGAAAAATTCTCATTTTCTTCTTCGTTCGATGACTCTGAAGTCGTAGATTCACGTCTCCGTTTGCCTAAGCAGTCGACATACGTGCCCGACATTGTTCTTCATCCCACTTCTGAAGTGTAACAGAAGGTGGGTCAGGATGGTAAATAATAATTAATTCGTATTTCACTTCACACAGTTTATAATACGTAAAAGGTGTTCTCGAGACGAGTGCTACAAAAGGTCTGGCTTGAGCCACTCAAAATACAGCATCACCGGCCCCAGCTACAATAATCTTATTACAGTTACATATACAAATCTCATCTTACACTAAGACGAAATAGTCAAAGGAAATAACAAAAGCTCCGTCCTGTGAACGCGATCTCATAACATTTAACATCTCTAGCCGCCAAACAAAGGCCCTTTGATAGGTACCTACTAATAACGCATGATCGGGCAAGGTATACACATACGGTCAAGTCATTAATGAGGCCCAGCAATAGGTGTATGAAAAAATTCTATAACATTGTAGATGTATTCTGTAAACCGCATTAAGATTTTCTTACAAAAATAGAAAAAAAAACAATAAATTTTGGGGTTCCCCATACTTAGAACTGAAACTCAAAAATTTTTTTTTCATCTAACCCATAGGTGTGGGGTATCTATGGATAGGTCTTCAAAAATGATATTGAGGTTTGTAATATCATTTTTTTCTAAACTGAATAGTTTGCGCGAGAGACACTTCCAAAGTGGTAAAATGTGTGTCCCCCCCCCCGTAACTTCTAAAATAAGAGAATGATAAAACTAAAAAAAATATATGTTGTACATTACCATGCAAACTACCACCGAAAATTGGTTTGAACGAGATCAAGTAAGTAGTTTTTTTTTAATACGTCATTAATCGTAAATCGCAATTTACCTTTCATTCAATCAACTCAAATATTTTAAAAAAAACATTTAATTTAAAACTTACTACAGGTTTGTACGGAACCCTCGGTGCGCGAGTCCGACTCGCACTTGGCCGGTTTTTTTGAAGTCGGTTGATTAAATAGAGGGTCTTCCAAAAGACCTAATATTCACATCCTCGGTTAGTTTTGAGTTTGATAAACATTTTAAACTTTCGATTAAAGAAGAGTGCGTTGAAATTTGACGACGTCAAAACTTTCTTACTGGAAGCGCGTTTTCAAGTTTGATATTATCAAACTTAAAAACTATTTAGCATCAATTTAGTTGCTGATTTGATTGAGTTGTCCCCTCAACTGCGCCGACGCTTTAGACTGTCGATCAAAATGTCCCCTTCAGCTGCGGAACGACAGTCTAAAGGCGTCGTTCGTATGGCGAAAATCACCGCCGCCAGAAGACCGGGTTTTGGTACTATTTTCAGATTTTTTCCTATCTCGATCCTTTGCAAACTTTGGTAGAAGCTAATAGGTTAAACAAGGACACAGTAGGAATTTTCTGACGTCCTAAATCTATGTAATCAATTTATGGGTAGAAATTTCGTGCGAGGAGGACAAAAAAAAAAAAAAATTTTTTTGTCGTTTTTGATTTTGTTCTAGAGCAAGAATTAAGGGACAGAGTCTTTGTTACGTGTGTTTTTACTCTAAGATGATTGACCATAGTGCACATCAATCAAAAAGTCTATAGATACGGGTAATATTGTTTATTTTATTGGTACCAAAAAAAAAAAAGAGGGTAATTTTTGGTCTTTATTTTTGTCATTTTTCTGTGTAAACCATAAAGAAGAGCGATTACCTTTCAAACTTTAATCTACAGCTGTAGTTCGTAACGATTTGAATGACGTAGTTTGTTTACATAGCTTCAGTACAAGTAATATGAGTTGTTATTTTTTTAATGTGCGCGGCAGCCGGCGCGCGCGTAATTTGACACCGGCCACTTGACCTTGGCGCAGCCGTTAGTTTTACTTTTTTAAAAAATATACAGGCGAGGGGTATTCCCTATTTAGCGTTCCAGTATAATGCCGTGTAGAAACCGATCATGGGAAAGGTTTTAATATAGCTGCCAGTGCCATGGATGAGAGCTACACTACACCTCAAAAGATGCCTTTCCATCACAGAACGTTACCATGCTCTGTCTAGTCTAGTTCTTCACTATTGCTAATACTCCTCTCACCTGGCATAACAAAATCCTAAATTAGACGTGTCAAACCCACTGATCCATACTAATACATATTCTAAATGCTAAAGTGTGTATGTCTGTCTGCTACGCTTTCACGGCACAACTGCTCAACCAATTTTGATGAAATTTGGTACAGGGATAGGCTGTATCCTGAGACATAGGCTACTTTTTATCCCGGAAAATTGAAGAGTTCCCGCGGGAATCAAAAAGCATCATTCCACGCGGACGAAGTCGCGGGCATCGTCTAGCATGCTATAAATGCTATTCAAATCAAGCCTTTATTAAGTACTCGAATATCAAACTAAAAACTAACCGAGGATGTGAAATTTAGGCCTTTTGGAAGACACTATAGTTAATAATCAGTAAGAAATTACTTATTTTTGACGTATGTGTCTGAGTCTCTATTTTATCCATAGATTAATTATAATTTATATATTGTCTTTGATTTTATCCGTATTCTTCTATATTGTCAAAGACCTTGGTTTATAATTAATCTATGATATTGTCAAAGACAATATATATACCAGTTTATAATTAATCTATGATATTGTATAATCGGGGTGCAGGTTTACCTACACCTCTGATTTTGTTAGCAGGTTTGTATTAATTATTAATTATTAAAACACATAAAGTATAAAGATTAAAAACTCTTTATTGATTGATATAGTTACACAAAATATATTGTCAGCACAATTATTAGGAATTTGTAGGCACTTAATACATTTTTAACACAAATATTTCAATACTAAATTACGCATCTCACGAAAATATTTCTAATTATTAGAGAAAACAAAATAATAAGTTGCTACAATGAATTTTATAAAAAGTTCCTTGCGTTCACAAGGTAATTCATAAACTAGCTGATGCCCGCGACTTCGTCCGCAGGGAATAGATTTTTCATTTCCACAGGAACGCCTTCATTTTCCGTAATAAAAAGTAGCCTATGTCGCTCTCCAGGTTCTCTACTATACCTATGCAAAAATCACGTGGTCATCAAATTGTGGCGTGATGGATCGGCAAACAAACACTTTCGCATTTATAATATTATTATTATATTTTAACCAGGTACAATCGTTTAAATTATTATCCTATTATTTATTTATTAGGACGATCAAGAAATTGATACATTCAAGGAATACATAATAAACTTAAATACTAATTACACACGTTGTTAAATATAGAATCTATGACATTGACAGGTGTCACATCATGCGCCTAAATGACTAAAAGTAAAAAAAAATAAAAAGCTTACACTGGGATAAAATCAAAAAAGCGTAAAATAAAAACAATAATTGCAAAAATTATAGAAAAATTAGAAATAAAATTTTAATAAGATAAAATAAAAATAAGTAAAATTATTCAAAGAAAAAAAATACTTATTATACTTAATACTAATTGTAGTATTAAGACGACCTTAATATTTCTTTTTTGAACTTTGGCAGCGTGTCATGGAAGACATCTACCTCTTTACTAATAGAATTGTAAATTTTAGTTAATCTAGATATGGTAGAAAATTGCTTCAGATTGGTTTTCGCTATAGGTATGGTGTAAAAGGCCGGTTGCTTGTCTGGGAAATCTAATTGGTACTCTCAAATTAATTGTTTGAAGGAGTTGTGGAGTTGTGTGTTGTTAATAAAGGAAAAAAATGCAAAACTGCCATAAATAATAATTTATACATTTTACAATTTTTACACTGTCAAAATAAGACACTTCCAAATTCACACATTATATTTTTAATTACCCCCTTTTGGTTGATTTTTCAAAAATCCTTGCTTAGCAGATAGCTACGTTATAATTTAGCTATGTATGTTTCAGCCCGATCCGACTCAGTGGTTTGAGCTGTGCGTTGATAGATCAGTCAATCAGTCACCTTTTCCTATTATATTATATATTTAAATTAGTAGGATATTATACATTTTCTAAAACAGAAAATACAGTTATCAGAAAATACAGTCCTTTTCTTTTCCTTCTCTTCTCTTCTCCGTAGTTCTAGCACAGATCAGGCCCTTATCAGTTCTCCGTCCAGTAGCGAATAACACCGGGCAAGAAGAATGACAAGGGCCCAACACTGCGCTTCTCTTATCTGCTCTTCTGTTCTTCTATCTTCTTTATTAGTAGCAGGTGGTAAATGTGCAATTTCTTACATAATTATTATAAATAGTTCAAGTAAAATAATAATAATCACATAATGATTATTATTATTATTTATTATTTGAGATATATGAGATTATTCTTTGAGAACGAAATCGAACTAGAAAAGGATCAAACGTCACGTCAAATGTTAACAAAGTTTTGTCCTGTCAACTTGTATGCGCACTTCATCATAGAAATGACAATAAATTTATTATTTTTACAACTAAGAAAAAAATATTTCTGGTTTAGTACCTATTCTATTAGAACATTTTTTTGTGTATTTCAGTATCGAAGTAATCGAGTTTATCTTCGTGAAAAAACAAATTACATTGTTTTGTCTTTGAATCAAAAATACCAAGTAAGTAGTCTGATAATCCGCTTACTTAAATTATAAACAAAAATACGGATATGACATTAGTTTCTAGAAAATAAATCTAATTTTACTAAATTATATTGCACGTTTACCACCCGCTTTACATGAAATTTTGTAACAGCGCCATCTAGTAGCGATGACACGAACTGCTTGGTAAAATCGTAACGTGGAGAAGACCCCTGCTGCTGGTGGAGGTCATATTCCTGCGTCCTAAAAGTGACAGCTGTATTATTGTCACAGTTTAAAACGCAAGAAATGAGGTTTAGGGTTATCTTCCTCGGAGATTCCGTGTGTCCAACAAACTTATCTGACCCGGTGCCCAAAATTGGAATTATTTTCTAAGCCTGTTTAGTTTTGATTTCATTTTATTGTTCATATACTTAATATATTCTAGCGACGTACCTACTAAAATAAAAAATAAGGCACTTTGTATGTAGGTACGAATACGCATTTGAGTTCTTATCTCATTAACATTCGAAGAAAGGCGTATTATATCTTTTTTAGGGTTCCGTACCTCAAAAGGAAAAAACGGAACGGATCCTTATAGGATCACTTTGTTGTCCGTCCGTCTGTGTGTCAAGACCCTATATATCAAATACTCAAGTCTACTGTCCCTTTGAGCTGTGAAAAAATCAAACTTCTAAGCTAACGCAATCAAAAGATACAGCCGTTTATGCTGCAAGTTTCCGACACTCGCAAGGGAATCAAAACCTACAGGGTACTTCCCGTGAACTCAGAATCTTGAAATTTTGTACGAAGCAACGTCTTATAGCACAGATAAAGGAAAAATTGCGAAAAGTATAATTTTTTAGTTACAAAGTAAAATATTTTTATTATATAAAAATATTTTTAATAATTTTAAACTTATTACCCCTTTCCGCATGAACGCGTAGAGGTATTAAACTGAAATTAAAATAGATAAGTGGAATAAAAATACCATAACTTTAACTTATAGACCTACAGGTTTGTACGGAACCCTCGGTGCGCGAATCCGACTCTCACTTGGCCGGTTTTTTTTTTCAAATGTAAAAACTAATTTCCAGTTAATAAAGGCTATTTTATTTTATTTCATTTACACTAGCAACGCTGTAGCCGGGACAGATAAGTTTGCGGGGCCTACAAACTTTTTTCATGTGAAAAGAATAATGGGCGATTTTGTATGGAGCGTGGGCCCGGCGCTACAGCACTTAGGTGCCGATCTTACGATGAAGAATCAAAAGTTCTCAACATTTTATTAAAAGGCAACAAAATGTATGGATGTATGGATGGATTTTTGTTACTCACTCACACCAGAACGGCTGAACTGATCTGGATGAAATAGGCACAGCGATAGATTATAGTCTGGAATAACACATAAGCTACTTTTTATCCCGGAAAATTAAAGAGTTCCCGCGGGAACCGAAAAACCTCAATCAACGGGGACGTAGTCGCGGGCATCAGCTAGTAAGTAATAATAATAACTGTAAACACCTTACGCCAGTTGGGATGCCTATTTCTCCTTCTTTCTTAATCGACTTGGATCGGTGCAAACGTCAATAACGTAATTGTCTGAGCCGCAGATGAAGACCTTAAAGTGAGCAGTTGAGATGTTGAGATCTTTTGGATCTTCATTTTAAGATAGGCCAAAGCGCTACAACACTGGGCTCAAAATGGCGGTTCTTCCTTCTGTATTTTTTTTTCTATCTTGACAGCAGTTGCGCAGTGTTCTGGAATGAGAGAGAATGATTTGCTAAATCTATACTATACACTTACTATAATATACCATACTATTACTGTAATATATTATAAATGCGAAAGTTTGGATGGATGTTTGTTAATCAATCACACCAGAACGGCTGAACGGATCTGAATGAAATTTGGCTCAGAGATAGATTATAGTCTGGAATAAAACAAATGTTACTTTTTATCCCGGAAAATTAGAGTTCCCGCGGGAACCAAAAAAACCTAAATCCACGGGGCATCAGCTAGTTACTAATAATTTCTTTAATTTCAACGATTATGTCTTTGGCGCTCAATTGGAAAAAAAAATATTAGGTACTTGACTAATTCTAAGGCTGAAATAATTACACTTGTGAGAATTTTTGTGGCTTTTTTCCCTGGCGCAGTGTCGAGCGCTGTTGTCTTATCGTGGGAGGTGCCGGGTTCGATCCCCGGCAGAGTCAATTTGGAAATTTATAATTTCTGAATTTTCTCTAGTCTGGCTGTGGCTACCCTACCGGCAAAGACGTGCCGCCAAGCGATTTAACGTTCCGGTACGATGCAGAGTAGGAACCGGCTAGGGATATGGGTTTACTATAACTGCAATAGCCCGGGTTAGCCCGCTACCATCTTAGACTGCACCATCACTTAACATCAGGTGAGATCGCAGCTAAGGGCTAACTTGTAGTGGAAATAAAAATTTTAATAATTATCTTTAGACCTATTATTTGTTGGAGAGTTAAGAATAGGTCGTGGGTTTGATCCCAGGGCACGGACCTCCAACTTTTCAAAGTTACATTTTAGAAAATCAAATTACATGCTTCAAACGGTGAATGAAAACATCGTGAGGAAACCTGTACGCCCGAGAGTTCTTCATAATGATCTCAAGTGTGCTTAGTCTGCTAATCCACACTTGGCCAGCGTAGTGGACTACGGCCAAATACTTTTCATTCTGAGAGGAGACTCGTGTTCCGTAGTGAGCCAATGGGTTGATAAGAGAGAGAGAGATATTGGTGTCCTTTTCATTGCGAATCCACACTTGGTCAGAGTGGTGGACTACGGCCAAATACTTCTCATTCCGAGAAGAGACTCGTGTTCCGTAGTAAGCCGGCAATGGATAAGAGAGAGAGATAGACATTGGTGTCCTTTTCATCTCGCCCGTAGCAGCCTCCTTCTGAAACAATATAAAACAATAATTAATGTCAGCACTTACTGGGCACTTAGCACTTACCCGAAAATGGCGTTCGCAATGGGACTATATTGTGTTAAGGCAGGTTTATATTAAGACAGTCGACAGACGGTTTAAGAAATTTTTGACGACCTCCGTGGCGCAGTGTGTAACGCTGTTGTCCTAACGTGCGGAGGTCCCGGGTTCGATCTCCGGCAGGGTCAATTTGGGAATTTATAATTTCTGAATTTTCCCTGGTCTGGCCTGGTGGGAGGCTCCGGCCGTGGCTAGTTACCACCCTACCGGCAAAGACGTGCCGCCAAGCGATTTAGCGTTCCGGTACGATGCCGTGTAGAAACCTGATAGGGGTATGGGTTTAATATAACTGCCATGCCCCTAACAGGTTAGCCCACTACCATCTTAGACTGCATCATCACTTACCATCAGGTGAGATCGCAGTCAAAGGCTAACTTGTAGTGGACAAAAAAAATAAAAAAATCTATTAAAAAGTATGCTCCTGAAAAAAGCTTACTATACTGTTGAAGATTATGTAAATGATATTAAAAGAGCATGGATTTGACTCGCTCCAGCAATATGCTTAGGACTGCGGTTACATCGATGAACTTAATTTTAGTGATGAACATTGATGAACTTAACTTAAGTGTGTTTATTGGTTTGTCCTTCAATCACACCACAACAGAACAACGGATCGACGTGATTTTTGGAATGGGTATAGTTGAGGATTTGGAGAGTGACATAGGCTACTTTTTATCCCGGAATATTCTGGATTTCCCGCGGGAATGAAAAACTTAAACCACGCGGACGAAGTTGTAAATAAATAAATTAATTTCAAAAGAGCAAGCACCGAGTTGCTTGCTAGTTCTTTTCGGTAGAAATGGTATTCCGAGCCAGTGGTAGATTCACTCGACGATTCAAACGCTCCCGAAGGAATAAAATCATTTTAATTAATGCGGACAAAATCGCGAGCATCACCTAATTACTAATATAAATGCGAACTCAGTCTGTGTATCTATTTTTACAAGCTTTTTAAAATGAAAAAACTAGAAGTTTAATTCGCTCTAATCCGCCACAGTAGGCAAATCTATGTGGTACAGTGCGTATCTCGAACCTGATGCCCGCGACACTCACCACACCACTAAGCCTTTGCAATCGTGCATTGTAACGGCAACATCTGAAGATGCTACGGTATCGGAGTGAAACGTACGTTGAGGTTATTTTTGAAGGTTTATGTGGTAGATTTGCCTTCTGTGGCGGATTTTAGCGAACTAAACTTCTAGTTTTTTCATTGTCCTGGACTTCCGCAAAATAACGCCTGCTTCTATCCAATATCTATTTTTTCCTTTTAACTTCTCAAGCGCTAGACCGATCTGGACGAAAGTGCAGAATCTGTAGATGGGTAGTTTTAATCCCGGTAAATCCAACAAGTCCCACAAGAAACCTAAACTTAATCTCCACGTGCATCAACTAATTTATTTAAAAACACATTAACAAAGTAATTTTATTACACACTACAAATTGGCGCCCAACGTGTGACCCATAAAAGTAAAAAAAGAGACTAACATACCTACAGTTACATATTTAAGTTTTCAGGTTTCGTCTATAATATAAAGCACCGATAAAAATAAATTTTAAAAACTCCATGGTGATCTTTATCCAGGCTTAAGAGAAAAGAAAATGAGTAGGCCTTGTAAAATCGAACCCCAAAAAATCTTAACTAAAATCACTACATGGAAAATCTAATATCACTTTTTAATCATTCTAAAGCTCTTTCTTATAACGATTCCATCAGACATTCTACAGAAACCATTACAAAATTAACCACCACCAACTTTATAAATTATAAATACACCTCTAAATAAAGGAAAAACCACCGCAAATCGTCCACGACAAGACGTCAGAAGCAGCGCCGTACAACGATTTATTACAATGGAACTGTGTAATGATCCGTGCAAAATACATTTTTCACTTCACGCCCGATTGCGTCGACGTCTGCGCGCATACTGACCCATCTGACGTACGGAGACCGTCGGGATGGCGTCGGGAGATGGCATGCGTGGGATGTTGCCGCTAGTCGATACTAGATGGCGTTAGTGGTTGGTTAAATATCACAACCTTATAACGTGATAGCAACAACGTAACGTTAGCAAACACCTCTTATGGTTTTTTATAGAACCATCGTCGGGTTTCTTGTTAGCTCTTCCATCGATGGCATTTCAAGGACTTTTTTTACGCTTGACGACAATCATGCTTAGGAAAACAAATGATGAGGTCTAGGTTGGAGCTTCATGGACTCAAGTCATACTTGGCAGGAAGGGTGTACCAAACCTTAGCGGTTCGAATCAGAAATGTGGAACAAGAACGTTTCGTAAGACTTAATTGTAGATGACAAAAAAATGTTTATTTGCATAAAAAATATTTGAATTGAATTGAATAATTGAACTCTCTTCAAACAACAAACAACAAAACAACATTTTGTTGTGACATAAATTCAATAAATTCAGCCAATCACAACAATTGAGACTGTGAGAATTATTGATGCAGGTTATACCGAGTTTCTTGCTGGTTCTTCTCGGTAGGAACGGCATTCCGAACCAGTGGTAGATTCATTTGACTATTCATAAGAACTTGTAAAAAGTCTATTTGAATAAAAATAATTTGATTTTGATTTTTTGATTTTGATACATAATAATGTCCTCCCGACCGAATTTCGGCCACGGCGGCCTCTCTCCATAGAGATTAGCCATCTGCGCGGGAGATATTATAGTGCACAAGTGTGTGCGCATACACAGGTGCCCTCTCTCTTCCTTTACTCTCATAGCCCGATGGGACGGAAAATCCGACACGACCGGAGAGAGATCAGGCGCAGGACCGACGGCTTTACGTGCTCTCTGGGGCACGGGGGTGAAACACCGCCAACTTCCTTACTCCGGGCTAGTACTGAGAATTTCTTATCAGAAAAACCCAATACTTGCTATGAACTGACCCGGGAATCGAACCCGGGACCTCGTCGGCCGCAGTCGAACATGCTAACCACTAGACCAACGAGGCAGTGTCAAAATACATAATAGGCAGTACAGAATAGGGTATTTCACTGTAAGAAGCATAAGTAATGTAAACAGCGCTATCGTAAGGAATGGAGTTTATTGCGGAATGTAGTCGTAATCACAATTAAATTAAATATTGAAGCCGATGGTTATTTGCTCTTGCAAGCGGATAATGGAATTAAGTAGAATTTATAAGGTACTAGCTGAAATCAGCTTCTACTGAGAAGAGCCGGCAAGAAACTTAGCATTGACGACCTCCGTGGCGCAGTGTTGAGCGCTGTTGTCTTAACGTGCGGAGGACCCGGGTTCGATCCCCGGCAGGATCAATTTGGGAGTTTATACTGAATTTTCCCTGGTCTGGCCTGGTGGGAGGCTTCGGCTAGTTACCACCCTACCGGTAAAGACGTGCCGCCAAGCGATTTAGCGTTCCGGTACAATGCCTTGTAGGAACCGAATAAGGGTATGGGTATAATATACTGCGATGCCCCTAACAGGTGAGCCCGCTACCATCTTATATCGCGTCGTCACTTACAATCAGGTGAGATCGCAGTCAAGGGCTAACTTGTAGTGGATTAAAAAAAAATGTTGATCAGATTAATTTATATTACAGAATACATAATACATAATATAATAATAATGATAACACTATTTCGTAATCACAGTCGCTGTTATCTTCTATATATATAAAAGCGAAATACCACTCACTGACTGACTAATCACGATATCTCAGGAACTATAAAGCGTACAGACTTGAAATTTGGAAGATAGATCCCTTCTATGGTGTAGACGCCAGCTAAGAAAGGGTTTTGAGAAAATCCACCCCTAAAGGGTTAAAATAGGGGTTGGAAGTTTGTATGAAACCCTTTGTTTTTGAAGTTAGAGACTTGAAAATAGGCAATTAAGTTAATAGTTATAAATAATAAAAACCTGTATAAGCAATTTTACGAAAACGTACCCCAATAGGGGTGAAATGGGGGTTGGAAGCTTACATAAGGGTTCCAAGTTTTTGAAGTAAGAGACTTGAAAATCGGGATTTAGGTTATTAGTTTTAAGTTATAATAAACTGTATAAGCAATTTTAGGAAAAACTACCTCACAGAGGGTGAAATGGGGGTTGTAAGTTTGTATGAAAGTCCTATGTTTCTGAAGTTAGAGACTTGAAAATCGGGATTTAGTTTAATAGCTTTAAATAATAATAACCTGTAAAAGCAATTTTGCGAAAATCCACCCCAAAAGGGGTGAAATGGGGGTGAAAGGTTACATACAAATTTAATGACTTTGAAGTATAGACATGAAAATCACCATTTAAGTTATCAGTTTTAAATAATTAAAAACCTGCATATGCTATATTATAAAGCGTCTATAGATAGGCTGTTTGCAGCGGGAAAATTTCATTATCTCATAAGAAATCAACAATTGTACGCGGACGAAGTCGCGGGCGACCTCTAGTTATTTATTTTAATGGCCGCGTGAGGCCGCCATGTTGTCAAAGTTCTGGCCACTCGACGCTAGATGGCGTTAATGTAATAAGTAAGTTGTTTGTCCAGTGACCGAAGAGTTTGGAGTGCTAACACTTGTTCCCAACCATTTTAGGTGTTCATTTCGGTGGTGTACATAACTTTTGTGAGTGTGAACGCTGTTTGGAATACTTTCGTTGAGTAATTTATAGCTTACTAACTAATGTCTGCGAGTTAGTCCGCGAGAATTGAGGTTTTTGGTTCCAGGGCCCGTATTCTCTAACTCAGTGACTATCAAAAATGAAAGCCACTGACATATATGTAATATCCATTGAAGGTTTACTATGAAATAAAAAGTAACATTTCATAGTAAACCTTCAATGGATATTACATATACGGTGCAACGGAGCAACGGATCGACGTGATTTTTGGCATGGGTATACCTAGCTGTTGAGGACTTGGAGAGTGACATAAGCTACCTTTGTAACGAAAATTAAAGAGTTCTGGGCCCGTATTCTCTAACTCAGTGACTATCAAAAATGAAAGCCACTGACATATATGTAATATCCATTGAAGGTTTACTATGAAATAAAAAGTAACATTTCATTCAGTTAGAGAATACGGGCCCAGAACTCTTTAATTTTCGTTACAAAAAGTAGCTTATGTCACTCTCCAAGTCCTCAACAGCTAGGTATACCCATGCCAAAAATCACGTCGATCCGTTGCTCCGTTGCACCGTGATTGAAGGACATACCAACAATCCAAAAAACAAACACACTTTCGTATTTATAATATTAGTATGTTTAGAATATGTTAGACTTTACTCCTTCACGCTACAATGACAGAAGCGATTTGGCTGAAATTTGGAGTAGAGGTAGTAGATTATAACCTGAATTAACACGTAGGTAAAAATCTTTAACTAACCTCAACTATCAGCTAGTTTATAATATAATATTAAGTAAGATACATAGTAAGGTATCTCCATTATCTAACTTGAAAACGATAAGAAAACAAATCGCACAATCTGAACGGAAAACTATCAAAAACTATCCGAACTACCCGCAAATAACTTAACCCGTAAAAAGCCGTATCAAACAACCGTGAACCGCGCGACAGCTGTGTCAAATGGACCCCACCAGATTTACGGTCTCCGCGACCACTTATAGCGGTCGGTCTAATCGACCCGGTAAAGAAAATTGTTGGCCACAATGTGAAAATTCAATTTTTCTTGTAACAACGTTATTTCACATTGGTTATTAATGGAGAGTTATTGGAAAATTTATGTTTGGTATTTTGTAGCTATAAGGGTTAGATTTGTCTTTCGATACGTATTCAATTGAAAACGATATAATTTGTGAGATGGTGATAATAAAAAATCTCCGTCTGAGTTTGTTGTGGGCTCTTCTCAGACTATAGGGCGCGTTTTGAACCCTCGTAGCTTTATTTTTAAGATACCGTAACTGATTAAGTATCACCATCATATTTTCTATGTAACTGAACGCCAATAAGTGTACAGTGTACCGAAATTGAATAAATATACTTTGACTTTGACTTTGACTTTCCTTCAAGGCAACCGTGCTCCAACCTAGACCTCATCATAACTTTGTAATAAGCATAATTGTCGTCAAGCACAAGCCTAATTTTTGAGAAAAAAAAGGTTAATATAAATTGTTGGCCACGATGTGAAAATACAATTTCTTTCTGCATTTGTATTTTGTACTGTAGCGGTTACCACAGTGCATACTAGATGGCGCTAATTGTATCTTCACCGCAGAATAAGATAATCGACTGAAAACTCATAAGTTATACCATACAAGGCTGAATCACGCTATCGAAGTTTTCTGAGAATAGCGCTATATATAGACCGTTGCAACTTACAACGGTCGGACCAGAAAGGTCCCCGGGCACAACACCAGCTCGGAGGAAGATCTTCCTATTGGTGCGGACGAGTACATACTACTCACTCGTCCCACAGTGGTGATCCCGACGTGATGAACACGCAACCTTCGCTCACCCAGCAATCTCCGCTACATCGTCATTGTCACGTACTCAACCTACCGTCGCCGAAGCACATCGTCTAGCCCAGCCGCCCAGCTCAAGCGCTAGCACACAGCCGCCAGCTTCCCCGCCAGCACAGCCGCTAGCACAGCGCCAGCTCAGCCGCCAGAACAGCCGCCAGCTTCCGATGCAACGCCAACCAATGCTACGTCACAACTTATACAACTTCCAGTCTCGAAGGGGAGTCATGTAGCGGTTACCACTGTGCATACTAGATGGCGCTAATTGTATCTTCACCGCAGAATAAGATAATCGACTGAAAACTTATAAGTTATACCATACAAGCCTGAATCACGCTATCGAAGTTTTCTGAGAATAGCGCTATATATAGACCGTTGCAACTTACAACGGTCGGACCAGAAAGGTCCCCGGGCACAACACCACCAGCCCGGAGGAAGATCTTCCTATTGGTGCGGACGAGTAAATACCACTCGCTCGTCCCACAGTACCGCCAAATAAAGGTTTCTTAATTTTCATTCCATCATCGAACTAAAGGCTCTGGCATACTAGTTTTGTACAATTCGTACATGTCATAAATCACTCAACCATAACGTCACAACTCTAACAACAGCGTCAGTATATTACTACTAACTGACTAATGACAGAGAGGAGTTCGTTAACTCACACCAGCGTGACGAGGGTAGACGTGGCACGATCGCTTTGTCATTATGACTGTGTCAATTTCTATTACACTATTAGCAAACACTTCGAAGAATTTAATGTTAGATCTATATGAAGTCAAAGTCCCGTTGGGTGCCATTTGCGAGCATCAGCTAGTAATTTCATATTTTTATCAATAGTCTATTAGGCAACGGGGCGGTTCGTTGTATGGAGACCCCCGCATTAAATCCTCAGTCGTTGAGACTTGGCAGGGTTGTAGTATGGCATGAACCAAAACTAATACAAAAATATCCAAAAAAAACATGCGGAAGTTATGTATTTATAAGTACCTAAAACTTTATATTTATGAATGAATATTTTCTAGAATTAGATATCTTTTTAAAATAAATGTAGGTAGTATATTTACACTCTAACCCGAAATACCAAAAGAAATAATCATGCTGAACAACGATATTTAAAACGATTTATTATCAAACTTAAACTGCGTTTATGCGATATCGAACCTTTCTTCTTTAACAATTGGGTATAGCATAAAAAGCCTTGCTTCCTTTCTGATTTTTTATTGGATATTTATAATATACATTTAACTCATGATACTTTATCATACTGTAAAGTTTCGTCGCCTGAGGAATTATTGTTGGGGTCTACTAGCTTTATTGCCTAGACCACCATCCCACAAGGACCTAGCGTCCGATAAATTGATATTAGAAATCCTGTGAGGCTGCTAAATTAGCGAAAAATATAAAAATTGATTCAAACTCCGCGCCAATAATACCACCTAACGACCTCAGGGGGTCATTTCGCTTTATTAATGACCTCTTATGACCTTTTCTGTCATCCCGTAAGCACTTACCGTTATTAATAGCCGGACGTAATGAGGTGGGATAGTAGATGAATTTTTCAGTTTAATTTCTTATTTACACGTATATTGAATGAGTATTTTGTCTGCTGGGAGGCTTCAGCAGTTACTAGTTACCACCCTAGCGGCAATGACACGTGCCGCCAGGCGATTTAGCGTTCCGGTACGACGCCGTGTAGAAACCGATTAGGGATGTGGGCTTAATATAAGTGCCATACACCTAACAGGATAGCCTGCAGGTTACACTCCATCATCACTGACCACCAATTGAGATCGCAATCAAAGGCTAACTAACATGTTGACTGTAGTGGATAAAAAAAATGTGTGTGTGAGTGCAATTCACACACGGCAGAAGTGAAACTTCAGTTGCCTACGAGAGAATGAGACAAATATAACTTGTATTCGATCTCATTCTCTTGCAGGCTAAATCCCATTCATGAATATTCCTCTTTCTCCTTTTGGTGTCGCTTTTTCGTTTTTTGTTTCATCGAATTTTCAAATCACAACGATTCTAAAGAAGTTTCACTTCAAATAAGTCCATACCAAGAAATGAAATTAGAAATGTGAATATGGGTTTGTTTATTGATTAGTCCTTTAATCACGTGATTTATTGCATAATATAATCAACTCATTGAAATAAAATTCTACATCAATGAATCAATATTATAGACGAAGATCTCGAGAGTGACAGAGAATCAATACTCACGCTGATGAAGGAATTTTTTTCCCACAGTTTTCTATATTTTTTAACAAATATTTTACGCGATCGACTTCGCCTCAAATGTCAGACCTTACGAGAAACCCACCCCATAAAATTTGCTCCAAATACCATCAATACATAATACACCATCAAATTTACTTTAAATGTCACTTAATGACATTACCAAATCATTACGCGACATTTCGCGACGTAGCGCCCTTGTAATCGTTATGGGGGTGTTTGCGAATAATGGGGGATGGAAATTAAACTGATACAGCCTGTCAAATACGAGGCGACTTCTATCGTAATGTTATTTATATTTTGTTTGTTATTTTTTTAAGAAAATACCTGAGTAATTCTTTTTGACACGACGGAACGCGGCCTGGCCTAGCCTGGAAAAATCGTGCGTGACAAAAAAGCGTAAAATTATCTCCCTCTCCTACTAGACTAGAGGGAGAAGAGTACCTGTATGTAATACAGCAGAAGTTTTTTAAAATCTCACGGGAACTCCCTATTAATAACGGTTACGAGTAAGGAACGGGTTAATTACTACTACCTACTAGTTGATGCCCGCGTGGTTCAAGTTTTTTTGATTCCCGCGGAAACTCCTTAATTTTGCGGGGTAGAAATCACGTCGATCCGTTGCTCTATTGCAGCATAATTAAAGGACAAACCAACAAACAAACACACTTTCGCATTTATAATATTCGTATGATTCATTTTGACACGTTGAAACGCGGCCTGGAAAAATCGTGCGTGACATAAAAGCGTTATATTATCTCTCTTTCCATCTAGACTGGAGGGAGAAAGACAGAGTACCTGTACCTGTTAATTATTTTAGTTAGTTTGCAAATTTTGATAACCTCCCTGGCGCAGTGTTGAGCGCTGTTGTCTTAACGTCCCGTTTGATTTCGTTGATTTCGGTTCGATTCCCGGTGGGGTCAATCTACTGGTGGGAGGCTTCGGCCGTGGCTAGTTACCACCTTCAAATCACAACGATTCTAAAGGAGTTTCACTTCAATAATTTTAGATTTTAATCGATTTTAATAAAATAATTCAACCTATCTCCTCGACCTCAAACGTGTAATGCCCGGACTACATTAGTACATAATGGTAATTTACGACCTACAACATAATATAGCATGTAAATACGAGAGGCACAATAGTGGGCATCAATTCACATCTGTCCACACCAAAGCCTGTCTACGACAAGTTGGTTTATTGGTCAGTGCAGATGAACGCGGGTTTATGTGAAATAAGATAAATTGAGGGTAGATCGTGTGGTGCTTGATTGTGGCCTTTGAGAGGCGGTTAAAGTTGTGATATGACTAGCTGATGCCCGACTCTTCGTCCGCGTGGTTTAAGGTTTTTTTTAATAACCGCGAAAACTCCCTAAGTTTCCGGAATAAACATTACCATCAGGCATACCAAATTTGGCCACCGGGTCAGATAAGTTTGACGGACTATATATTAATTAAACGTCCCAATATTGCGGAAATGCATTCCTATTCTTGCTTTGGATTCAATCTAATCATTATCTCTTTATGGTACAAGCATAAACATACCAAACGATTCCCTTCAAAACCCCTCAAACAATACAACAAACTCGGCTAAATAAATAATAGCATACTCTCTCTGCGTCCATCCTTCATTACACAAGGGCCCAAACAAAACCTGTTACAGCAGAATGAATATTTGACGAGCCATTCCAGAAGCTGGAGGCTAGTATAATCTGATGATATCCCGTGTGGGAGCGTTATGATACTAGGCGTTCATAAACTATGCATGTGCTTATATTGACGTGTACAAGGCTTTGATGGTACATGTAGCGCCATCTGTTGGTCATAAAGGGAGTTATTTGCAGGGTTGCCACTTAAAGTTAAAAGCTTAAATCTTTATTAAAAATCTTTTTTAAACAAGCAATAATGAATTAACAAATGACTTACTTCTGTAAGCACATATTGTAAATTGTTTTCATGAACAAATAAATGATTGTTCTGTCTATCTATTAAACACGTAACAATGAAACTAACAGCTAGCTGGAGCCTAATCTAGCTGGCTTAATTTAAGGCACTTTTACAGATACATTGTGAATTGTGGCCGATTCTGTAAAACACAATCTCTAAACGAAACTAAAATGACAACTCCTAATCGATTTTTGTCCGTTTCTGCAGATAGTATTACGAAAGGGTTAGGAATATTTTTATTGGAGCCATTTTAGTTTACTTTAGAGATTGTGAACAACAGAATCTGTCCCATCAGTCCTATGATTGACTGGCATTCTCACAATTGGCTAAAATTCACTATAGCAGTGAGAATGTCATAAATTCAGCCAACCACAATATCCATTGAGAATGTAGTAATTTGAAGAATCAAAACTATGCATGAGCTTTGACGTGACAGGGCTTTGATGGATAAATGCATTTTTGTCAGCCCTAAATCTTATTAACTTTTGAGCTACCGCTACTCGACGGTAGATGGAAGCACATGTATATTATTCTGGCAGCTTTCATATGCGTTTTGGCCTCTTGGGAGTAATAAATGTGGGCTTTAGACTAGAGTTGCCCAGTTTTGTTAAACTTAGTTACTTAAATCATTCGTCTAACAGACAAAATTTTTCGTTAAATGTAACAGACATTTAGGTGTTTGTTTAGACAGGTTGAAAAGGTTTGATTATTAACTGAGTATCATACCATCGTAAATTGGGTTGCCACCTTTTTTTTTGGCAATTAAAGTACATAGGTAATGAAACGTAAGAAAAAAAAAGTACATTGTGTCAAAATAAAGTACAATTTATTTTTCTTTATTTTTAACCGACTTCCAAAAAGGAGGAGTTTCTCAATTCGGCGCGTATGTTTTTTTTTAATGTATGTTACCGCATATCTCCGTGGTTTCCAAACCGATTTGAAAAAATTTTTTTTCAGTGGTTAGAGGAAGCTCGCTAGATGGTCCCATAAAAAATTTTGACTCCAAATCCTCAATCCTGATGCTGCAGGTATACCTAATACTCAAAACTAGGGTGAATTCATATAGTAGGTAGGTATCAAGTCACGTGTATACGATTCAACTCTGAGTCCCAACTCCTTAACCCTGATGCTGCAGGGTACAGAACTCCTTAAAAATAGCGATGAAGGATTTTTTAATGGTGAATTCATAATGTAGGTGTCAAGCAACGAGTTCATACTCAAACCCAAGTCCCAACTCCTCAACTCTGATGCTGCAGGGTACTGCACTCCTAAGCCGTGGGGATTAAGAGTACACTAAAAAGTTAAAAATAAAAATTCTTTCCAAAAAACCTTTGGAAGGCTTTGGTAGTCGGTTTTTTTGGGAAGAATTTTTATTAAGTATATTTAAAATCATAATATCTGGGTGACCAGTTTTGTTTTTGGTAAATCGTGTTTTTTGGAAATTATATATAAGTAAATAATAAATTATATTTTATTTTTAAAATAAAATATTAGTAATATTATATTTTTTTTAATAAAATATTATATTATATTTAAAAAAAAACATATGGACTTGAACCTCTTCTGGTTTCGGGACCGACCTGTTCCCCTCCTGAGCTATTATAAACTTGTACATGGTGGCGAAATTACCTTCGTATTCTAATGATATTGTAGCAGTTTTTCATTGCCTGATAACACGGATAAAACGACATTTTCTAAAAATGAATCCTAGCCTAGCTAGATCGTTTTATCGCTCCCGAAACCACCTGCATACAAAATTTCATGAAAATCGTTCGAGCCGTTTCCAAGATTCAGATTATATGTATATACAAGAATTGATCGTTTAAAGGTATCATATTTTTATTGATTTTCTTTTTTTTGACGCATTTTTTCAGTGTAAAATGTTCACTATCTATTTGATCCATTTCACTATAAAAATTAAGTTTTGTAGGTGTACACGAAAGATGTTTACTGAAGTCGTCCTTGTTCATTTATTTACTGTAATGTAAATCTATAAAACTTTGCACTCCAACCGTTTTACACACAAACAAGAAGTTTTGACAATGACATTGATAATGTTGACATTTGAGGATAGGTAGGTTGCGTTCATAATTTATCAACAACGAGCGTTCAAGTGGCGCTGGCGACCTATAGATTCGGCACCAAAACAATAACGTCCCTTTTTACGCAAAAACAAACCTTTTTTCAATCCCAGAGAAATCAAATCATGCGAAATAAAGTATTTTCGCGTACTTTATTGTTCTCATAAAGTATAGAGTACAATTACCAGAAATAACGAACAATACTTTATTATAAAGTACGGGTGGCAACCCTAATCGTAAATGACTCACTGCAGCTGTAGTGGTAATTGGGATGTTGTCTACGTCAAAGATAAATAATTTTTTAGTGATTATTAAATAGAGGATCTTCCAAAAGACGTAATATCTACATTCTGTTAGTTAAACTACTCTACATTTTAAACTATCGATTAAAATATCGATTGTCAAATACCCAATAGGGATGATGCCTATGTCAAAAATAAATTAAGTATTTCTTAATGATAATTCAAATCTAGAGGGTTTTCTAAAAGACCTAAAATTCACATCTTCCGTTAATTTTAAGTTTGATAATAATTTTAAACTATAAAGAAAAAAAATGCGTCTCATTTTGATGACGTCACAATCAAGTATTTCATACAATATCCAATTTTTTTGTCTCTTATGTTAAGTCATGTTTTGACTCTACCACCGGTTCAGAAAACAATTTCTACTGAGAAGAGCCGGCTATTTTAATATACAAAGTATTATAATTTTATGGTAACTTACATCACATAAGTAGTATGGCAGGCTTAACAGGCGTTTCGGACTCAAGGGAGCAATTTACCCGTAGGCTTCACTCAAGAGTTGTATGTATGTTGAGACAGGTTGACGTTTGGTTTGTTTCATGTAATATTGTAATTTAGTATGAACATACATCATACAAATATTATAAATGCGAAAGTGTGTTTGTTTGATGGTTTGTTGGTTTGTCCTTCAATCACGCCGCAACGGAGCAACGGATCGACGTGATTTTTGGCATGGGTGTAATTAAAAACCTGGAATGACTCAGGGGCTCGGGCTCGGGCAGGGCGCGTTTGGAACTCTTGCAATTTTAGTTTGAAAATACTCAGGTCCGTAGAGCAATTGTAGTTATCGTTCCACAAACTTATCTGACCCGGTGTAACGGCGCTAGTAGGTATACTTAACCGAATTTCTTGATGGTTCCTCTCGGTAGGAATGGCATTCCGAACCAGTGGTAGACTCAACTATTCAAAAGCACAGTCAAAGTCTATTTGAATAAAAAAGTTTTGTATTTTTTGTATATATTAAAACTAAAATTAAAACTAAAAAAATTAGTTCCAATTTTGGCCACCGGGTTAAAATATAAGTTTGTGGAAGTAATGGAGTATAAGTAATTTATTGGTGTTCAAAAAGTGTATACCAATTCATCCCATTGCCGGCTCACTAGATATTGAGTACGAGCGACCTCTCGGAATGAGAAGGGTTCGACAGACAGACAGACATACAAATAATATTTATATTAAGTAGTAGTCGTCCGCGTGACTCTTTAATTTCCGGGATATATGCCTATGTGTTATTCCAGACTACAATCTGTCTCTGTGCCAAACTACATCCAGATCCGTTCAGCTGTTCTCACGTGCCACGTGATTGAGTAACAAACTTCCGTCTATCCGTCCATCCAAACTTTCGCATTTATAATATTAGTGATTAGTGATAGTAATTGAGTAACAAACATCCATCCATCCATCCATTCATCCGTCTATTCATCCATCCATTCATCCAAACTTTCGCATAATTTATAATATTAGTAAAGATACATTTTTTTAACCCTTCAAAAAGTCGTGAACTTTTCAATTAAGGTAACACCGCCCATTACCGACCCTTCGTGTCAAACGTAGCCCGAGGCCTATTTGACACTTCGCCATTTTGCCCCCAAAAATAGCACCCCCCCGTTTTCCGGAAAGGGGTTAGTAATGAACATCGTTTTGGGAATTATGAGTTTTTGCCAAACCATTATATTAAAGTCAGATTTTATTAAATAAAAAGGTTAACTTGTCGTTGAAATGTTCCAAGGTGTGGCGAAACATAGAGCAGCAAGCGCGCGGGGCTTAGGCGCAATTTTGACGATTAAAAAATAGATGCTGATTTGACTAGTAGTCAAATATCCAATAGGGATAGTGCCTACTGCCTATGTCAAAATTAAATTATTTCTTACTGATTATTAAATAGAGGGTCTTCCAAAATACCTAAAATTTACATCCTGGGTTAGTTTTAAGTTTGATAACCGTTTTAAACTATAGATTAAAGAAAAAAAGTGCGTTTTTTGATGTAGTCACAACTGCGTACTCCATACAAACTTCCATACCAGAAGCACGGTTTTAAGTTTGATAAAGAAATACTGATTGAGATTAAAGAGTTGAAGATTGAGTTGTCATCATACCTATTTTGCCGCGCTCTACGCTACTAAGGACTTGAGGACTATAATCAAGGAACAAGAACTTAATAATGGCTATTAACTGCGAAAACTATTATTATTATGACGTTTTGGCGGACTATAGCGAATTAAGCTTCTTGTTCCTTGATTATCATGGACTTCCGCAAAGTAACGCCTGCTTCTATCCAACATTTGAGGACCCACGAATACAACTCGCGCTAGATTATGTATGTTTTAATGTTGACATTACCGCATTAATGTTAACATTAACGGGTTAAGCAACTTTAACTGTAACATAGACACCGATTAGAGGTATGGGTTTTATATAGCTGACATACCCGTAACAGTTAGCCCGCTACCATCTTAGACTGCATCATCGTTTGCCACCAGGTACGATAGCAATCAAGGACTCACTTTAGTCGATTATAAATAAAAACAATGGTATTGGATAGAAGCAGAACTTTCCGGAAGTCCAGAACAATGAAGGAACAAGAAATTTAATTCGCTGTAATCCGCCACAGTAGGTAAATCTATGTGGTACAGCTACAAATGCAAGATACACACTGTACAACATAGATTTACCTACTGTGGCGGATTATAGGGAATTAAATTTCTAGTTCCTTCAAAAACAAAGGTAATATAAAAGGAAGTAGCGGGATCGAAACCGCATAACAAAAAAGGTCACCAGGTAGCTATGTAGCTCAAAGAGTTTCAGCGTTAACGCAGAACAAACACACAAACAAAGCGTTAATTACAACGGCGCAACACAGGGCCCGGTCCTAAACAAACAGTGTTTGCGACATTTGCAATTTTCTGTGTGGCTAGCTCATGCGCGGGTATTCGTCGATTTACCCGACTAACTATGAATTACGAAACTGCCCCCCCGATTGTGCAAGGAAATCGTAATCGTAATCGTTTGTCAAACGTTTAATGAGGGCTACCATTTTTATGCTCACTAGTTGGCACCACTTGCGAGTAAGGTCCTGAAGTATAGCTGTATATTCGGTAAACAAGCATATTTCTGAAAAAAAGAACTCTTTTTTAAATAGTAAACATACAGGAACCAGGGAAATACTAACCTATGAATTAGCTGTTCGAAAGAATCCGCTTAATTTTGCACTTATTTTTCATAGCTACGCTTTCAAAGCACAGAGCACTGGCGTTCTTTGGCACGTATCTTACATCTTCCGTAATTAATCGGTTATTGCTAAATATTCATAACAATAATTAAATAATTAGACCCGCGATAAAAGCCCAGTGATATTTGACATTTCGGGGACCTCACACTACACTAGCGCCCCTAGCGGCGAATTTAAACGCGGTAGCCCTATTCGACCTTTATGGAGTTCATACGAGTAATACGTTTTAAGCTGTCAAATAAATAAATAAATAATGGTCGGTGTATGTATGAATGGATGTTTGTTACTCAATCTTGCCAGAACGGCTAAACAAGTTATGGATCAAATGGCATAGATATGAATCATTAGTCTGGAATAACACTTATGCTACTTTTCATCCACGGGTACCAAAAAACCTCAATCCACGCGGACGAAGCCGCGGGCATCTCTCTCTCTCTCTCTGCGTCGCATTCCTCATTACTGAGGGTTGTAATACCATTCCATTAATCACATAATGGTAGGAGTTTTCTTGGGATAATAATGCGGTGGGTTCCCACGTCCTTCCGCTTACGACTCGACTAAGAGTATTTAAACATTTAGGTTTGTTACGATTATTATCAGATTTTAGTGATAATAACCGGGACCGACGTCTTAACGTGCTCTCCGAGACACGGAAGTAACGAAAAGGCGAAATTTGAACGTCCAAATTCGGTCACCCATCCAGTTACCGACTTGGGTCAACGTTGCTTAACAGTCGCAATCGACTGATATGCGTTGTCAGTTGTCACAATTAGGTCATTTGTCCCTATCGCGGGCATCAGCTACAGTTTATAATATTAGTATGGATAATGTTGCCTTAACTTAACTTAACTTACTTATTACCTTAACTTAACTTATTTACTTGTTAACTGCCTCGTTGGTCTAGTGGTTATCATGTTCGACTGCGGCTGACGAGGTCCCGGGTTCGAGTCCCGGGTCGGGCCATAATTAAGTGTTGGGTTTTTCTAATTAGAAATTCCCAGTAGGTAGGTACTAGCCCGGAGTTAGGAAGTTGACGGTGTTTCAACCCCCGTGCCTCGGAGAGCACGTTAAGCCGTCGGTCCCGGTTATTATCACTATAGCATGATAATAGTCGTTAAGGCCCGCCAACCCGCATTGGAGCAGCGTGGTGGGTCTAAGCTACAATTCCCTCTCTCCTATGAGAGTGGAGGCCTGTGCCATACCTGTGCCCAGCAGTGGGACGTTAATGGGCCGTAGTGGGGGGGGGGTGGGGGGGTATGGATAATGTAAACCAAAATCCAGTTTGTTTCAATCAAAATCAATTTTGACTCAGAGGGTGTGGGCATATGGTAGCTATACAGGATGTGCCCGCATTTAAAGGATTTAGATTATACAGGGTGATACAATAGGGTAACCCGGTCAAACAGGGGTTGTGATATTGATCTCATTTAAACTACTTTAGGGGTTGTGTGACCTAGTTTTGTTTGCTAGGGATGCAGCGTTGATATACGACGTTAAATGGATGGGTGTGACTAGCTGATGCCCGCGACTTCGTCCGCGTGGTTTAAGTTTTTTGTTATTCCCGGAGGAACTCCTTAATTTTCCGGGATAAAAAGGAGCCTATGTCACTCTTCAGGTCCTCAACTAGGTATACCCATGTCAAAAATAACGTCGATCCGTTACTCCGTTGCGGCGTGATTGAAGGACAAACTACTAGTTCCTTCATTATCATGGACTTCCGCAAAATAACGTCTGCTTCTATCCAATATTCAAAAGCTAGTATTATAATAAGGCTCTCACCGCATACAGTACATTATTATGATTATTTTTTTAATTAGTAGGTAGTAATAATGAACAAAAAAAAGGCAAGCACAAGCATTCCTCTCCTAGCATCTCGACTGAATGAAAAATGCATAAAAATATGAAAAACACTCGTATTTTTCCAGGGCTCGGCTTTAATTAAAAAGCGCCAAGATAGATCGCAACAATGCCTCTTTAATGAAAGAGAATAACAATATTAATAAGCCGCCATGTTGGCCGCCATGTTTATTTTTTTAATTTTTTCCGGTAGACATCCCTGTGATTGAAATCAAATTATAGGGTTGGTTTGATGAGTTTTAAATCATTAAAAAAATTACGCCAAGCCGTTGCTTTGCTGCGGCGTGATTGAAGGAAAAACCAACAAACAAACAAACTTTCGCATCCATACCTTAATATGTATTATAAATGCGAAAGTGTGTCTGTCTGTCTGCTACGCTTTCACGGCCCATCTGTTCAACTGATTTTGATGAAATTTGCTACAGGGATAGTTAGTATCTCGGGGAAGGGCATAGGCTTTTTATCCCGGATGACGCATCACCTATTATTTTACAACTAGCGGACGCCCGCGACTTCGTCCGCGTGACATAAGTTTTTTAATTCCCACAGGCACTCCTTACTTTTCCGGTATAAAAAGAAGCCTATGTCACTCTCCAGGTATTCAACTATACCCAATACCCATGCAAAAAATCACGCCGATCCGTTGCTCTGTTGCGGTGTGATTGACGGACAAACTCCCTATTTGACTTTCTTGGGGATAGAAATTTTATAAATTGTGAAATCCGTATTTCATCCTTTTTAACCGGAAGCCCTAATACCAAGTTTCATGGCTATAGCTTGAAAAACGTCGGAATTTCATAAAACTTTCAACCCCTATTTAATCCCTTTGGGGGTGGAATTTTTAAAAATTGTTACACACGTCCTTCTTATTTTTTTACCGAAAACCAAAATACCAAGTTTCGTAGATATAACTTGAAAAATAACTTGTAAAATAAAAGACTTTCATACAAACTTTCACCCCCTATTTCAGCCCTTTGGGGGTAAAATTTTCAAAAATGGCGAAACACGTATTTCTTCATTTTGAACCGGTAGCTTAAATACCAAATTTCATGGATATAACTTGAAAAATGACGGACTTTCATACAAACTTTCAACCCCTATTTTACCCCTTTGGAGGTGGAATTTCGAAAAATGCTTTCTTAGTGGATACCTACTCTTTACAAAGAACACACCCTCCAAATTTCATGTCTCGAGGACCAGCGGTTTAGGCTGTGCATTGATATATAAGTCAGTCAGTCAGTCAGTCAGTCAGGACTTTGAATTTTATATATATAGACTAGATGATGCCAGGGACTTCGTCCGCTTGGATTACAGTTTTATGATTCCCGGGCGGAAACCATGGATTTTTACGGGATAAAAAGTAGCCTAAAAGTTAATCCATGTTATAATCTAACTCCATTCCAAATTTCAGCCAAATCCGTTCAGAGGTTTTTGCGTGAAAGAGTCACAAACGTATACCACTCTTTCACCTTTATAATATAAGTACTTAAAGTAAGGGTTAATTATGATCGCCTCGCTAAAAACCTACCAATTGACGAATGCTCCCCGAGTCAATATAATCACGTAATAAACCACCAGGGGGCGGAGGGCTAGCCAATTTGGACGGTTTATCGCGCGACAAAACCGACGTTTCCTGTCCTCTTTTATTATACGCTTTTTTTTATCGCAAATGCAATGATTGACTGGATGTGACACATATCCATACTAATGTTATAAAAGCGAAAATGTGTCTATCTGTCTGTCTGTTACGCTTTCACGGCCCATCTTTTCAACCGATTTTGATGAAATTCGGTACAGTGATAGGTTACATCCTGGGGAAGCACACTTTTTATCCCAGAAAATTAATTAAACAGTTCCCGCGGTGATCAAAAAAACTTTAACCGCGCGGAGGAAGTCGCGGGCCTATGTCACTCTCCAGAATCCAGATTCTCAATTATACCCATGACAAAAATCACGTCGATCCGTTGCTCCGTTACGGCGTGATTGAAGGACAAACCGACAAACCAGCAAACAAACACACTTTCGCATTTATAATATTAGTAAGTATGATAGTCACTTCTAGTACTTATATGTAAGTGTGTAGGGACCGCGCCCCTAGGTCGCTGCGGGGTGTGATGACCCCGTATCAACTGGGTCAATGTTTGGGGTCAAATAAACACTAATTAACTGATAAATAACGCTTCCAACAAGCCATAGTTACTAAAAATCAATTAATCAATGAATAGATTGCGAGAGTGTGGATGGATGTATGGATGGAAGGATGGACGGATGTTTGTTACTCAATCCCGCCAGAACGGCTGAACGGATCTCCATGAAATTTGGCACTGAGTTACTCAGAGTACTTAGTCTCCTGGAAAATTAAAGAGTTCCTGCGCGAACCAAAAGATCTCAACCCACGCGGGCATCAGCTAGTAATTTATAGTCACTTCTAGTACTTATATGTAAGTTTGTAGGGACCGCGCCCCTAGGTCGCTGCGGGGTGTGATGACCCCGTATCACAACTGGGTCAATGTTTGGGGTCAAATAAACACTAATTAACTGATAAACAACGCTTTCAACAAGCCATAGTTAGTAAACATTCTTAAATATGTGTTACCGTAAGACTGCAAAAACCATTAGATTGTAATCTAGCTACGAGTAGCAATTTATTTAAGAAATAATTTAAATGGAAATAAAAGTAATTTCGGAAGTGCTGTTTTAATGTAATAATCATCACTTACCACCACAACACAGTCACTTATCAACAAACTTTAAAAAAAAGTTTTGTTTTTGAGTTTTTTGTTTTGATGTTTAACTAGTAGGTAACTCCATAACTGGTTGGCGTGAGCTTCATAATAACTGTATAACCAGATAGGCCACAGTTTCTATGTGTTTCAAATATGAAATTGTAAACTGTCGACAGATTGTGAACCGTGCAATGTTCTGAGGGTCAATTTTTGAAATATTCATTTTATTTACGTTTTCTTGTCCCTTTCTTGTATGTTAGGTTAGGGTTCGACATAAATAATTAGGTAGTGCCCTTTTATCGGGCTATCGGAAAAACCGAATAGGGGTATAGGGGAATAGGTAATAGGGGTATGGGTTTCCTTTCATATAACTGCCATGCCCCTAACAGGTTAGCTTGCTACCATCTTAGACTGTATCGTCATTTAACATTAGGTAGTTCTAACTTTAATAATTAAAAAAAAATCGGCTCACACTTGACCTTATTATTAGTAAGAGTGCCCTAACCCCTGCCCGTCTCAGCATCCAATTTTGGCGGGAGATGTAACAAATGGGTGAAAATTATTACCTCGTTAGAAACACCATTACTCAACGTCGCGTCGCGTCGGGTCAGTCAGTCAGTTTTATTGTTAAACGTTTCATAATATTAAGACTCTGTCATAGCGTTAGATCGACAAAACGGGAGTTTTTGATCTATTATTAACTAGCTGATGCCCGCGACTTCATCCGCGTAGAATAAGTTTTTTAAATTCCCACGGGAACTCCTCAATTTTCCGGGATAAAAAGTAGCCTATGTCACTCTCCAGGTCTTCAACTATACCCATGCAAAACATCACGTCGATCCGATGCTCCGATGCAGCGTGATTGAAGGACAAACCAACAAACAAACACCCTTTCGCATTTATAATATTAAGTATGATTCCAGACTATAATCTACTACTGAGCGAAATTTCACCCAGATTCGTTCAGCCGTTCTGGCGTGATTGAGTTACAAACATCCATCCAAACTTTCATATTTATAATACTAGTCAGACTGATGCCCGCGACTTCGTCCGCGTGGATTGAGGTCTTTTTATTCCCGCGGGAACTCTTCAATTTTCCGGGACAAAAAGTAGCCTATATGTTCTTCCCGGGGATACAACCTATCCCTGTACCAAATTTCAGCAAAAAAATGAACAGATGGAGCGTGAAAGCGTAACAGAAAGACAGACATACTTTTGCATTTATAATATTTGCATGAAATATTAATTTTAATTTTTTAAACTTGCCTTTATACAATTTAAGAAATAACGTATCCACTAAAAGTATGCTCCAGAAAAAAGCTTAATAAACTGTTGAAAATTATGTAAATGATAAAAGAGCATGGATTTGACTCGCTCCAGCAATATGTTTAGGACTTCGGTTACTTATTCATCTCATTCATCAATTTGACCCTGTCGCGGATCGAACCCGGGGCCCTCCTGAGCTCAACAGCGCTCACCACTGCGCCAGGGCGGTCTTCAATAAAGTGAAATA
Source organism: Erebia epiphron (assembly GCA_963932025.1). Taxonomy (NCBI): domain Eukaryota; kingdom Metazoa; phylum Arthropoda; class Insecta; order Lepidoptera; family Nymphalidae; genus Erebia; species Erebia epiphron. The sequence goes on along the minus strand of OZ009953.1, from coordinate 7,515,293 downwards.
CAGATAGAGAAAGAAAATATAAGTTAAGGATCACTTACCCACATGTTTTAATGTCCCCTACTATTTGCTTCATATCGATTTTGCTCTCGACGCGAACTCGATCCGGTCCCGCTCGAGCGTCGCGTCGCGTCGACTTGCACACGTGCGAACATCTGCGGGCAAACAAAAGAATAACGTATTGAAAACAAATTCTATATTCGAAACGCAGGGGCAGTATGTGGGGTGACCACGAGCTTTTGGAAACTAGGAATGTTGACGACCTCCCTGGCGCAGTGTTGAGCGCTGTTGTCTTAACGTGCGGAGGTCCTGGATTCGCTCCCCGGCAGAGTCAATTTGGGAATTTATAATTTCTGAATTTTTCCCTGGTCTGGCTTGGAGGGAGGCTTTTTTTTTTGTTTATATGCGTAATAACCCCCGATGTGATGGTCGGAGACCTTTTTAACAATAGTTATACGTACTATCCACGTTGTTGCTATTATTCTTATAATAGTAGGTAACTGCGGACCTTTTTTTACTTTAACTATAATGTTTTATTTATTCTCCTTTATTATTTTGGTAACTATTTTAATTGCATATTCTAAAAATTTTGGTCTTAATAGGTATATTGTTTCCGAAAATTTCTCTAATTGTTTCTTTGTTTAATATTATATCTAATTCCATTTCTAAATCTAATTTTTCTGTACAGAATCTCGGACACTCCGTCAGCAAATGGACGGGCTCCTCATCTTTTTTTCCATCACATTTGCATCCGGGGGTATCTTTCAGTTTAAAACTATGTAAGTATTTGGAAAATCCTCCATGTCCGGTCAAAATTTGGGTTATTTCCGAGTTGATGTCAATTTTTCTCATGATCTTGCGTGCCAGGCAGACATCTGGTAGGAACAGTTTGGTCGTGCTTGCAGTGATTTCTTCATTGTACCGTTCCTGCCACAGCTGCTGAGATCCGGCTCTTATAAGTCTTTTGACTGTAGCAATTGGGCAAGCACTGTAGTTTGCGGCTGTCTTGCTATGCAGCGCTGCTTGCTTAGCAAGACTATCGGCTCGCTCGTTACCGGTGTTACCCACATGCACTTTGACTAAAAACAGCTGGATGGAACGCCCCTGTTCTCGTATCTCCCTTATGCTTCGACGGATGCTGTACGCCAATGGGTGAGAGACTTTTCCACTTTTTGCTAGGTCTAAAGCGGACCTGGAATCGCTAAAGATCCAGCATTCGCTTTCACCACTTTTAAGTGCCCATTTTATAGCTCTATCCATGGCGTACAGCTCCGCCTGGAACACAGTGCAGTACGAGTCCAACTTCAGTTTCAGGGATTTCACCTCCACGCCATTTTTCCACACGTACACGGCCGCGCCCACCTTTCCATCTATCTTACTCCCTTCAGTATATATAAGTGTGCGTTCGGAGTTTTGTGCATCACTGGTTTCAGTAAGAGGGTCAAAGAGGGCGTAGTCGATCCTGGTACTGGAGAGAGGCTTGGGCCGTGGCTAGTTACCACCCTACCGGCAAAGACGTACCTCCAAGTGATTTAACGTTCCGGTACGATGTCAACCGACTAGGGTAATGGGTTTTATATAACTGTCATGTCCCTAACAGGCTAGCCCGCTTCCATATTAGACTGCATCGTCACTTAACATTAGGTGAGATCGCAGACCGCAGTCAAGGGCTAACCTGTAGTGGATAAAAAACTATTCTATAAATAATTTACTAACATGTACTCTCATTTTATTCACGATCATATTTGCCGGGGATCGAACCCGGGACCTCCGCACGTTAAGACAACAGCGCTTAACACTGCGCCAGGGAGGTCGTCATAAAAGTAGGTACTTATCCTAAAAAGTTCAAATCCCTGGTTCCCCTAGCCGCTGGGGCATAGAGCATAGGGTAATGTAAAATTAATACGGGGCCCGGATGGAAGTGTTTTCGGCCCCGCAGCGTTTTTGAATAGAGAGATCAGACTACTGTGATATGGGTAAGAACTGATTTCTGAGCGTTCAAACAAGATCCTGACCTTTGGCGCATAAAGGATGCCTTTTAGAAGCGTTTATTGTGAATTATATTTTTACTAGTCGATGCCTGCGGCTTCGTCTGCGTGGATAGATACATAGATAGATAAACTATTTATTGCACACTAGCTACTGCCCGCGACTTCGTCCGCGTGAATTGAGGCTTTACGGTTTCCGCCGGAACCCTTTAATTTTCCGGGATAAAAAGTAGCCTATGTGTTATTCCAGACTATAATCTATCTATGTACACACTGATACATATTTTTTATCCACTGAAGGTTCACTAGGACAATGTCATTTTTATTTCATAGCAAACCAATGGATAAAAAATGTAAATGTTAGTTGCTTTAATTTTTGATAGCCCTGAGTTAGAGAATAGGGCTGCCGATCTTGTCTAAGGGTCGTCGAGACAGTAAAAAGTTCCAACTCTGTAAGTACCTTGGCGTGCCGAATCGCGACGATCTTCCTTATGTAAATTTTTATTCAATCCAAATAGCTCTGATAGCATCGTGACCGCCTAATTGTATATTAATATGGAAATTCGCTGCTTTATCTGTCTATTTCTGTTGGTTTTTTGGGAGCTGCCGTTAAGGTTAAAATCAAAGATAAAAAATCTGAGTATTGATTTTAAAGATATTTTATTTATTTACTATCGATTTATTTAATTAGAAAAGATAATATCTAATTACCATATTTAAAAATGCATAATACAGTTTAACCCATAATAATTAATTAATTATGTGCACCATTTTGAACGTCAAACGTCAAGATAAATTAAGTTTTGATTAAATTTACTTCGCAATTTGTTTTTTTTATCGGTGCCGTTATAAAGTTTAGTTTAGGTTTAGCAACACAGCCAGCCAAAAATTGCACTAATTTGCGCCAATTTTTCTCGTCAATAGTTTTGAGTTGTTAATAGCATCAAGATGCCGTTAAAAAAGGTAAGTTTTATTTTTGTTATCTTTTGAAAAGTTACAATTTCGCTCGATAACAATATTCATCAGTTATTCTAAAATAAAGTAGACTAACATTAAATATAAAATGAAGTCGATATTCCATGGATGCGTACGATGTTTCTAATTCGTACCGTTAGGATATGGAACGCCCTTCCGGCTGCCGCTTTCCCCTGCGCCTTTTATTATAAAGTATTTTATAAGGAGTAAATGTTGCTTAGAAAAGCTCCGTATCGGGCTAAATATAAAATAATCCTATTTACCTCAGCCGAGAATCGAAGCTAGATCTTGCGTTTAGAAAGACACGAACCCTCAACTCTCTTCGTCAAAAAGTAGTAATTAACAGGACAGAAATAAAAAAATAAATAAAAAAAGTAAGAATAAACATTCAAACTCATCATCCCTACCTGAGAATTGTCGCGACAGCCCTGGCCTTTACGAAAATAATCCTAATAGGGTTGACACAAGGGCCACTCTTAGCAAATTCCGAGTCCATCTCTAAAATTACAGTTTGTAATTAAACACGAGCCATCTCTTTGTCGCGGTCGCATATTTGCATTTCTTTTTTCGCGCCGTGATTATGCCGAGCTCTTATATACGAACTTTTACCTGTATATTAAGTATATTGTTTAAGACAATTAGAATATAAATGAATGTGACTAAAATAGACACATGTTCCCTTGAAATTTTTTATGAGATACTGACAATGTCTTCTTTATATTCCTTAATTCTTTCTTCTATAGAAGAATTAATAGATACTTACCCCAATGGAGAAAGACACTTTTGATTAATTACTGAAAACTATTTTGTTTCTAACCTTTGACTGCGATCTCACCTGATGGTAAGTGATAATTTGGTATATCTACGCCAAATTACAGGTTTTTAATACTATCAGCTGTTCCTAGTTGACTACGGAACCCTATAAAACGGTCGTGACACAGCCCTTGTGAGAGTGACCCTAATAGGGCTGTCACACTCATAAGGGCCCATTTCCAAAATTGCAGCTTGTAACTAAGCCGCGCTACCATCTCTTTGTCACAACCGTACATTTGAATTTCTTTTTAGACGCCATGATTATTCTGAGATATTTTATCCGAACTCTGAACTTTTACCTGTATTTTACGTATTTTATTGTAGGTACTTTCGCTATTCTATTATAGTTACTTATATATAAAAAAAGGCAATTTTCCCACAAATTATACAAAAAAAAATCTGCGATAAAAAGTAGCATAGGTATGTGTTATTCCAGACTATAATCTCTCTGTGCCGAACTTCATCCAGATTCGTTCAGCCGTTCTGGCGTGATTGAGCAACAAACATCCATCCATCCTAACTTTCGCATTTACAATATTAGTATAGATAGCAACAGAAAATGGCCGTGACACAACCCTTGTGAGAGTGACCCTAATAGGGCTGTCACACTCACAAGGGCCCATTTCCAAAATTGCAGCTTGTAACTAAGCCGCGCTATCATCTCTTTGTCACAACCGTACATTTGCATTTCTTTTTCAGACGCCATGATTATTCGGAGAGAGATCTTTGAACGAAACGAAAATTAATTTCACTCTTGGTGCATTCAAATACTGCGGTCGAGTCGCGTATTCCTATTTTTTACGCGACTTTGTCTCGCTTTTGAATTTGAATGTTATGAGAGTTATCTCGCAAATACTAGGCATGTAATACATTTTTTCGTCTATCTATCACTAGTACTACCTACTCATATTAGAAACTAGCTGATACCCGCGACTTTGACCACATGAATTGAGGGTTTTTAGGGTTCCGTAGCCAAATTTGGCCAAAACGGAACCCTTACAGATTCGTCATGTCTGTCTGTCTGTCTGTCTGTCTGTCTGTCTGTCTGTCTGTCTGTCTGTCTGTCCGTCCGTATGTCACAGTCACTTTTTTCCGAAACTATAAGAACTATACCGTTGAAACTTGGTAAGTAGATTATTCTGTGAACCGCATTAAGATTTTCTTACAAAAATAGAAAAAAAAACAATAAACTTTGGGGGTTCCCCATACTTAGAACTGAAACTAAAAAAATTTTTTTTCATCTAACCCATACGTGTGGGGTATCTATGGATAGGTCTTCAAAAATGATATTGAGGTTTGTAATATCATTTTTTTCTAAACTGAATAGTTTGCGCGACAGACACTTCCAAAGTGGTAAAATGTGTGTCCCCCCCCTGTAACTTCTAAAATAAAAAGAGAATGATAAAACTAAAAAAAATATATGATGTACATTACCATGCAAACTTCCACCGAAAATTGGTTTGAACGAGATCTAGTAAGTAGTTTTTTTAATAATGTAAAACTTACTACATGTTTGTACGGAACCCTCGGTGCGCGAGTCCGACTCGCACTTGGCCGGTTTTTTGAAGCTATGTGCTATTCCAGACTATAATCTATCTCTGTACCAAATTTCATCCAAATCCGTTCAGTCGTTCTGGCGTGATTGAGTAACAAACATCCACCCATCCATCCATCCAAACATTTGCATATTTATAATATAGACTAAGAGATAGCTGCACATTTTGTAACCATCCCCAGAAAAGCTGATTCAGTAATAGCTGGGTACTACACTCCCCACTGATAATGGTAGTGAAAGTCTGACCGCATACTGTTGGGCCTTTCGCTAGATATGGCCGGTCAAAGACGTGTTATCGTTACCAAAAATGAACCATAATTAGAAAAGCTGATTCTTGTACAGTATTAAAGTATACGCAATACCTATATAAACAGTATGAGAACTGACGCTATACATCGGGCCTTTCAGTAGATATCACCTCTCAAAGACGTTACGAACATACATACTGGAAAAAAATATTAGCAATTATTCACGTCACGTTGATTGCTATTACAAATTATGAAGGCGTATGAATTTATTTAACAGCAATCAACGTGACGACATAATAATTGCTAATATTTTTTTACAGTATGTATGTTCATAACGTCTTTGAGAGGTGATATCTACTGAAAGGCCCGATGTATAGCGTCAGTTCTCATACTGTTTATATAGGTATTGCGTATACTTTAATACTGTACAAGAATCAGCTTTTCTAATTCTGGTTCATTTTTGGTAACGATAACACGTCTTTGACCGGCCATATCTAGCGAAAGGCCCAACAGTATGCGGTCAGACTTTCACTACCATTTTCAGTGGAGAGTGTAGTACCCAGCTATTACTGAATCAGCTTTTCTGGGGATGGTTACAAAATGTACAGCTATCTCTTATAATAATATTAGTATAGATAGTCACAAATCCCTTGTGAGAGTGACCCTAATAGGGTTGTCACACTTATAAGGGCCCATTTCCAGAATTGCAGTTTTCTCTTTGTCACGACCGTACATTTGCATTTCTTTTTCAGACGCCATGATTATTCGGAGAGAGATCTTTGAACGAAACGAAAATTAATTTTACTCTTGGTGCATTCAGAAACCGCGGGAGCGACTGTATATTTTTATGTTGAATATTCGTATTTTTTAAGCGACTTTGTCTCGCTTTTGAATTTGAATGTTGTGAGAGTTATTTCGCAAATACTAGGCATGTAATACACAGTTTTTCGTCTATCTATCACTAGTACCTACTACCTACTTCGTATTATAATACATGAGTTCATATCCATACTAATGTTATAATTGCAAAGTTGTGTCTGTCTGTCTCCTATGCTCATCTATGGGCTCATATTTTCAACTGATTTTGATGTTTGGTACTTAGAGAGATAGGTTGCGTCCCGGGGAAGGACAAAGATTACTTTTTATCCCGGAAAATGGGAGTGTCCATGGGAATAAAACACTTAATTGAATAACGCGCACGAAATCGTCGCGGATGGCATTTTGTATTTTAAAATAGGAATGCGAGAACGTACGTTCGTTTAGTCCTGGATTTTGTCCTTGGACAAAAGCAAAAACTATTCTAATCCTACAAAACAATCCATACTAATATTATACCTAAATGCGAAAGTGTGTTTGCCTGTCTGTCTGTCTGTCTGTCTGCTACGCTTTCACGTTCCATCTGTTCAACCGATTGTGATGAAATTTGGTACAGGGACAGGTTGTATCCCGGGGAAGGACATAGGCTACTTTTTATCCCGGAAAATTCAAGAGTTCCCGCGGGAAACAAAAATCCTCAATCCACGCCGACGAAGTCGCGGGCATCAGCTAGTAATAAATAATCTTACTTACATAATCTTCCAAATATCACAGTTTAGAAAAAAGAAAACACACAAATATACACAGTAACATACTAACAAGTAGTCATACTAACGATTGCAAGGATTTAAATATCGAATCTCGTATTTTAAAATAGGAACGCGCGCGACGGACGTCCGCAGCGTTCAATTTGCGGCAGGAAGCAGCCAATCGCGCGCGTTCCCGCCGCGTGAGACGCATGCGCGCCCCAGCCGGCGGCCATCATGTTTTTAGCTAATGACTGGTGGATGTTTGAACGGGAGAGTCACTTGTACCAGTAACTGGGGGAACTTGACGTGCTTATGATTTCATTTAATTTCATAAGCTTATGTTAAAACATGTAATGTTAACACTAGATGATGCCCGCGACTTCGTCCGCGTAGATTAAGGTTTATGATTACCACGGGATATCTTTAATTTTCCAAGATAAAAAGTATGTATATATGCCCTTCCCCGGGATGTAACCTACCTCTATACCAAATTTCATCAAAATCGGTTGAACAGATGGGCCGTGAAAGCGTAGCAGACAGACAGATAGACACAATTTTGTATTTATAATATTAGTTTGGATTTAACCGCTTTAAGCAAGTGAACCTAAAATCAAAAATCCTATCATACTAATTATTGCAGTACTTTGATTTATTAATTGCAAGTAATTGCTAGATTATTGCTAGATATAAATGAATTGGAAAATCATATTTAATATCATAAATGCGAAGGTGTGTTTGTTTGTTGGTTTGTCCTTCAATCACGCCGCAACGGAGCAACGGATCAGCGTGATTTTCGGCATGGATATAGCTGACGACCCGGAGAGTGACATATGTTACTTTTGATCCGGGAAAAGTAAGAGGTTCCCGCGGGAATTAAAAAAAACTTAAACCACACGGACGAAGTAGCGGGCATCATCTAGTTAATAATAAACCAAAAAAACGTTGTCTTCTCTTCCAAATAGCCTATTAATTTTTATGATCTAACAAATCCAATGTTTGAAAATTCAATAGGGATGACACAGTCATTTTTAAACTTAATTTGAAGCAGGAAACAGTCAATACACGCTTCCCCGTCCATTGTAAAGTACCTACCATACGCACCCTTTCTATGCCATGTCTGAACTGACTGATGAAGAGTCACTTTAGTGAGTAAGAAGTGTTACAAATATAATTGGGTGCTGGGATTTCATCAAATATGAATCATACTTCATACTAATATTAAAATTCCGAATCTGAAAGTGTGTTTGTTTGTTGAGATGTTTTTTAATCACGCCGTAACAGATCAACGGACCTGAAGAACATAGTGTTCTCACGGAAAATTAATGTGTTCCCGTGGGAATCAGCTAGTAACTAATATTTTGACAGAATTCCAATACATACGTTGTATTGGAAGTCAATAGATCATTCGTAGGTTAAACGTTACTCAGAGTTGGAGAACTTTTTAATATCAGGGGAAAACTAATATTGTGTGTGGCCGACACGGAACACCAAGCAATTTAGCATTCCGTTACGGTGCCTTGTAGAATATACATGGGTATGGGTTTAATACAAAAACCCCTAAAAGGTAAGCCTGTTAGTGGTACCATCTTAATCTGCATCAAGATCCAGAGAATAGGGAAGGGATAGGATAACTAGCTGATGCCCGCGACTTCGCCAACGGATTGAGGTTTTTTGGTTCCCGAGGAAACTCTTTAATTTTCCGGAACAAAAAGTATCCCAAGCATGTGTTATTCCAGACTATAATCTATTTCTGTGCCAAATTTCAACAAAATCCGATCAGCTGTTCTGGCGTGATTAAACATCCACCCATCCATCCAAACTTTCGCATTTATAATATTATAAGAACAGAGAGATAAAAAAAATCATTAATCCACAGAAGACAGCTGTAATACTACACTAAATAAAGTTAAATTTCAATGCAAAACTGCATTTAGATTTACTCAACTACAAGTGCATTAACAAAACTGCACTCTCGGGTCTGAAACTCGACAATTTAGTGGGCGTTCGAAAAAAACCCGGCCAAGCGCGATTCTGTCTCGCACACCGTGGGTTCCGTACAAAACTTGTATGTAAATTTCATGATTTTAAAGGCTACGGGGAGTATCCGATATGTTCTGATTTATAGTCAAAATATACCTTTTTTTTTCTGCGCTTTTTTTACCTTAGCTAGACTTATTGTTTCTATACGTATCCAATAACACTGTAGACCTCGGTAATCGTTATTAATTTCAACTTAATAACTCCTGAGAAAACGGGGTTTTGAACTCTTGGAAGATAGAGAGACAGACAACGAAGTGATTATAGATATAGATAAAGGGTTCCTTTTCTCCGTTTTAAGTACGGAACCCTAAAAGAAAGCACTTAAATTCCTATACAAAACTTGATTGTCATTTGCAAACAACGCATTTACATCAAGCGGGCCGTAATGTTGCGCTTTAGACTCGCTCCGCCATTAGCGGATCGTTATCTGGCTGAAACGTTGCGAGGTTTCGGCACCAACAGGGCTAGCACAGATAAAGCTAGGGTTTGAATATTTTGGCCTACCAACCATTCCGATACAGCTTTCTCTGTACCAAATTTCTTTAAAATCTTGTGGACACTAAAACGTTGTAGACATACAGACAGACACACTTTCGCATACATAATAATATTAGTATGTACAATAATTATACTTTAATAACTTGAGTAATATAACTAATGTGATACTGTAATAATTTAATTTTATGATATTGAACTAATGAATTTTTTGTAAATTAAACTAATATATTGTATATTCACAACATTACTTGAGAAACCTTAATAACATATAAGTAGATAAAATTAAAATCTAAATTAAATCTAAATTAAAAACTAAATTAAAAACTAAAAACTAAACATTAAAAATATCATCCGTAATTGAAATAACTAATGAAATAACTAAATGATACCTTATAATTTGCACACCATTATATGGTAGATTATGCAAGGGAAATACTATATTCTTAAAACATTATTAAACTTATATGTACTATTAAAATTATTTATAATTTAACTCATATTCCTGAAAATAAAATATTATTTATTTATTTAATTTATTTATACAGGACGATGACCTTTTGACCAAATTTTCAGAAGTAAATCTTTTATGTTTAGTTTTCAATATACCAATTTCAACGTAATGGCAACATAAAACTAAGCTTCCTGAGTTAAACTAAGTAGTTACTCATAATCCTTATTTTGAAATGTCAAAAACAACACTGAAAAATATTGTCAATCTCATTTTTTAACCATTTTTAGTAGTAAAATAAACAGGCAAGTCAGCTTTTCAGTTCAAACGAGGCATTGCAAATTGTAGTCGACGAGATGAGAAATTAAAAAGTTCTACGATACGATGAGGGATGGATTTTGGTTATCATAAATAGGAGAGTGATATATTAGAAATTTTCTGAGGGATAGGATGCGAAATGAAGAGACCTGAAGGGGATCCAATGTGAAGGACATACCTAGACCTACCCCAAAAAAAGGCATTGACGACTTTATAGCCCGTCAAATTTATCTGACCCGGTGGCCAAAATCGAAACTATTTTTCAAGGCTGCTAAGTTTTTTTTTTTAAACTTAACAGGCATAAATTATAAGTTTTGCGTCTACACCATATTGACAGCATTAGGTACGCTGAGTCAATATGACCTTTTTGGGATTTTTCGTGCCACAGATTACTTGTACAGTGTTTATTTCATAATTTTGTTTGTTTTTAATCTATGTCCATTGTAATCTATCTATCTATACTAATATTATAAATGCTTAGGTTTGGATGGATGGATGTTTGTTACTCAATCACGCCAGAACGGCCGAATGGATCTGGACTAAATTTGCCACAGAGCTAGATTATAATCTGGAATAACACATAGGCTACTCTTTATCCCGGAAAATCAAAGAGTTCCCGCGGAAACCAAAAGCCCTAAATCCACGGGGCGTCAGATGGTAATTATTATTGTCCACCCTGTCAGAAAAAAGCATACAACCATTTTCGGAAGTCGGTTAAAAATCTTCTAATAGTACCAAAGTTTTCAATATGGCCTCTTTAACACATTATTACAATAAGTCTAGCCGCATGTTTCCTTATTTGTATAGCCGCAGTCGGTTAAAAACCTTAGTATTTTTCTGCTATTTGTATTTTCATCCCCAGATACAGATTCCATATTATTTTTTAAGGGGAGGTTTACAATGGGCACTTTTTTAATTACGAAAAGAGAGTATTCGCTATTGTCTGTGGTGAAATTAAAAATGGCCGCCCGATGGAGAAAAAAATGGGGAACAAAGCAATAATACGGACGAAATGACTAGGTACCCTATGTATTGTATTTGAACAACTATTTTGAAATAGTGGTTTTCACAGGCTTTTGATTAAGAGATTTTAGTTTTTTTAATGGCCTTTTCAAATGTAACCTGTTTGTTAAACTCAAGAATAGAATAGAATAGTTAATCATTTATTTTCCGATTGCAGGTACAATTTAGGCATTGTATACGTTGGTCAAACTTATATGAACCGGTGGCCAAAATTGGAACTAATTTTTATGCCTGTTTAGTTTTTTTTTTTTTTGCTGTCACCGGGTCTGTTAATTTTGTTGGCCTATACATACTACATAGTTTTTTACCGTCAATCCGCCATAATATAATGCAAAAATTCATGTAGTGACAAAATTAATTTCATATGAGTATGTTTATAATACAGATTCCAAGTTTGTTCTAGATTAAGTTTTAGTCAACTTTTTAAGAACTTCTAAAGTAACTAGTTATTGTATAATAAGCTACCGCTCAAAAAAACATAATGTCACTGTTTGTTTATGGGTCTTTGACCCTTATCAGACTGACAAAAAGATTACCAATGTAAATAAAACAAAATGGCCGACCAGAGAGTATTCACTTATGAATCAAATATTTGAAGAAACTGGCCACTGGGACAAACGTCAGGCATAAACAGATTTTATATTCATTTATGTCTATGGTACAAACATTTCTGTTGCTCTTTAAAGCTTCATGCACATGATGTTTTTTAACTTAACGGCCCTTAAGTTTTTTTTTGCGCTTCCTACCAGACCAGACCAGAGAAAATTCAGACATCATAAATTCCCAAATTGACCCTGCCGGGGATCGAACCCGGGACCTCCCGCTTACAAGACAACAGCGATCACTGTGCCAGGGAAATTGTCCAAACCACCCGGTGACCTTTTAGGGGTCACTGTATATCGTAAAACTGTGCTACACAGTGGCGTGCAGTTCATAGAGGCATCAAAACACTTACCTAAGTGGAAATAGGTACGTCAATACCCATTTTTTTATCAAGACAGTAAGATAATATTATGTATTCTAATGTCTAACTAACCAATGCCTACCCAGCTTCAAACCCTGTGCACGTCACTGGTGCTATAGGGACTAAGCATTTTACAGCATCGATATATAATATGTAGGTAGTTACTATAAAAAAAGTGGGAGTCCGACTTGTAGGGCGTGCCCCTCACCTGTTTAAGCCTGCCCTTGTCCCTGCCATAGCGCTGTACCTAGATGGCGTTAGTAAAATAACTTCACATTCTTTGTTTGACAGGGCCCGTCTATTTATATTGAGGTCGGTGTTTTACACAGATTGACATAAAAGGTAGTTGTGGAACCTATCGACACCAACAATAACAACATTATAGGTTGCTTAACAGTGACGAAATCGAATTCGAAATTTGAATTTTAAATCTGGAACAATCCACGGAATACGCTTACGCTGAGCGCGCATTCTTGAATGCTTTTTTTTTTTTGTACCTATTATGCGACTGCATAGAAGCACAGACTGAATAGAAAAGAAAAATTTGAACTCTGGTTGGATCCTCGGAATGGGAGGTCGAAATCTTAAAGTTCGTTGTGCTTCGTGACTTTTGACGTGAAAACATTTTTTTTATGCCTCAAAAAAAAATTAACCTTGGTCAACGTAGCCCGTTGAATAGATATGGACCTAATAGAATGCAATTCCTCTAGAGTTTTGACGATAAGTAGCATAATATGTCACTCCCCAGGTCCTCAACTTTCCCCTTGCAAAAAATCACGTCGATCATTGCTCTGTTGCGGCGTGGTTGAAGGACAAACTAACTAAATAAAACACTTTCTCATTTATAATATTACTATGGTTAGACTTAGTATGGAAAACCTTTTCCATTTTAGTGTAGAATGAAAGTTTTACTTTCGAATATAACACTCATACGAATCTATTTACAGATTGTGAGTACTATAGAGTTAACAGGCCTCCATTTATCATTATCAGTGGTCATAGAGATGTCGTATTTTTAGAGAGTGCAACGCCCCGCAAAGTGACCTCATTTGACTGACGTTCAAATGGCATTAAGGACCCTATTAAGGAATTGATTGCATTGTGCTGGTGTAGCACTAATAAATCAAAATAAGAAGAAAAAGGAATTAAGTGTCACGATGAGCATTAGCCTATGTCCTTCTACGGGATGCAACCTATCACTGTAGTTACCAAATTTTGATAAAATTTGTTAAACAGATGGGCCGTGAAAGCGTAGCAGACAGACAGAAATAGACTATCGCATTCATTATACTAAGTATGGATTTAAGTGACTTGTTGGTCTGGTGGCTGGCTTCGGCTGCAGATTATGAGTTCAAATGTTCGAAACTGCCAAAGGTATTAATCGGTATGTGCGCATTTATGACGCATTCTTCGACAGCTTCATAGTTTGACATCATATTGTAAAATTACGTGTTAGTTCTACTGATTGCCACGGGACATCTTTCGTGACGAACGAAACTATGCGTTCACAAATCAATCAATTCAGAACCTCTTTATCAAACTTAAAAACGCGCTTCTAGTATGAAAATTTGTATGAAATACATAGTTGTGACTTGTGACGTCATCAAAAATTCAGCACACTATTTTTCTTTGATCCAGTTTAAAATGGTCACCAAACTTTGAAACTAACAGATGATCAGAATTTTTGGTCTTTTAGAAGAACCTCTATTTAATAAATCAGTAAGGAATAATAAATAGGCATCATCCCTATTAGCTGACACTCTCTATTGGCTATAATGTAGTAACAACAGAATTTAAAAAATTGTTAATGCACTATTGGTGCATTTCAAACAATCGCAATAATTGCGAATGAGTTAATCACAACTCTCCTTAAAGGGTTTCACGCTGATTGCTGACGCAAATGGCTGCTCTAGTACATCTACTACATCTATATATATATACATATATACTAGTCATACTATTGACATCTCTATGTCAATAGTATGACTCGCATCTTAGTGAGTTAATGATAAGTTTTAGGTTAAGTACTAACATAGGTAATAAGTATGTATTAACAACAACTACAAATATGAGTCGATGTTACTTGAAATAAATTGTTTATTATTTATTAATAGTAACAAGTAGGTATTATCACTTAATGTCATTCATATCGTATGGGCTACACAATGAGGATCCGTTCAAACAGTATTATCTGAACGTTTATATCAATGTACGGAACACAGATGATAGGCCGTGTCTGTGCATTGATTAGAAAAAATTACATCACTAATATCCATACTAATATAATTTATCGTCGGGTCGTCGTTGGTTCAAAGTTCAAACGATAGACGTCAAAATATAGTCTATATGATCCCACCAACTTTAATCAGGTCCGGTTGCCAAAATCATACTTAATATTATAAATGCGAAAGTCACTTTGTTTGTTGGTTTGTTGGTTTGTTGGTTTGTTGGTTTGTTGGTTTGTCCTTCAATCACGCCGCAATGGAGCAACGGATTGACGTAATTTTTGGCATGGGTATAGTTGAGGACCTGGAGAGTGACATAGGCTACTTTTTATCCCGGAAAATGAGGGAGTTCCCGCGGGAATAACAAAAAACTTAAACCACGCGGACGAAGTCGCGGGCATCAGCTAGTTGGAACTATTTTTGTTGCCTGTATAGTTTTTGTTTTTATTGGAGACCTTTACAATCGATTTTCATAATATATTATAAGCCCGGGGTATGAAAATTTATGGGGAGTAAAATCGAACTTTCTCTGAATAAATTATATAATTAACGTAAACAAATGTTTCAAGCATGCTTTCAGTAATATAAAAAATGCGTTCATTTTCCCTAATTTACTAATCTATATATTTTAAAATCGTTCGTAAAGAGTAAACTCCAGTCGTGCATCGGAGCTGACACACACATTTTTTTAAATAATTTTTAACAGATAGCAGCGACGTTGTCTCCGGGTCAGATAAGTTATCTAGCAGATTTTGGCAAATAGGGAGTGTTCCAATCAGCGATGCGATTGTTACACTGTAGCAATCATGAAAGGGTTATTGAAAGTTCAACCCAGAAGGGGGTTTTTTTTTCTTCTCCGGTCCCAGAAGGGGGTAAAAAAGGGGTTTGAAATCCTATATGTATGAATCGAACTTAACGTGAGCGAAGCCACAAGCAAAAGCTAGTATAATAATAAGGTATTAAAGTCCGTCAATAGCATTTCTCATAACATCCCAGCCGCATCGCTGGTCACAGGTGGGGAAATGGAATGATTCGAATGAACGAGTGAATGATTACGAATGATTACCCGATCGATTCGATGAATGATTCTGAATACGCATAGATATTACCTCTACGGGCTTTATACGTCCATGGTTTTGAGTTTATGCTAATGAAATGTTTTGAGTCCTTTTTTTTTTAATATGGTTTTGAAAGTGAAATCTTTGAAGTACTTACATAATGGGACATAAAGTCATGTGTGTCTACTACTAATCCGCACTTAGCCAGCGTGGTGGAATGTGGAACAACCTTCTCATTCTGACAGTGGACGAGTGCTCAGTAGAAACTAGAACTCCAGCGTTCGTTTGGAAATTTGAAATGATGATGATGATGTTAAAAAAATATAAGATATGTGCGTTTAACTTTAAAACCTCACGCAGTCAATCCTGGGGGGCTACTAATACTATCATCGCTTAGAGCAGTATTATTTTAAAATGTCAGTTTTATGTCACGTACCTTGATGTCCATAGAATAAGGATTATAATTATTCTAAAACACGAACTTCAACAATATTAAAACAATACGGCTTTAAACTATGGTAGTTTGACCCCAGTTCAGTTGATTTTATTATTGGAAAATAGAATTAAATGCAAACGTCCCAGATTATATCTTGGGTTCAACAAAAAAAAACAAGGACACTTATTCTTAGAACTTATTATACCTACTGGCTTCCAAATCCAGATAAAAAATATTTAACAAAGCACACGCAGGCGGCCATGTTGACAAAGATGGCGGGTGTCGCAATTTGAATTTCGAATCGCGCTCTTATCGCGCCGGGGTCAGCGCTTCCTATCGCATTTATCGCCGTCACTTCCTGTTCGATATTTGAAATATTGAATTTTTGAACACAGAATGAAAAAAATCGGTTGTCGAATATATTGCGAGCTTATCTGTGGTAGTTAGTGAAAAAATATTTAAGCAACAATGTTAATAATATACAGTTTTAAGAGATAACGAATATATTATGATAATACCTAATATATTAAATACCTAACTAGCTTATAAATGTCCTGTCATCACTTGTGTGGAATCAGGCATTTGAAAACTATTGAAATAAATGATTTTTTAAGCGATAATTAAATAGTAGCCCGCCAACCCGCATTGGAGCAGCGTGGTGGGTCTAAGCTCCTAATTCCCGCTCTCCTATGAGAGTGGAGGCCTGTGCCCAGCAGTAGGACGTTAATAGGCTGTAGTGATGATGATGAATTAAATAGTAAAAATCCCAAGTCGTAAGTAGTTTTATGTTCGGTAACCATTTTTGAAATCGTTTGAAGTACAAAAGTTCGTCGAACTTTGATGACGTCACAAATCACAATTCAGTCTGTACTAATATTATAAATGTGAAAGTTTGTATGGATGGATGTATGGATGGATGGCTGCTTGTTACTCAATCACGCCAGAACGGCTGAACGGATCTGGATGAAAAGCACAGAAATGGATTAGCCTCGAATAACACATAGGCTACTTTTTATCCCGGGAAATTAAAGAAATCCCAAAACCAAAAAACCTCAATCCCCGCGGACGAAGTCGCATTAGTTAGCTAGTTTAATAATAATGTTAAAACGGTATCAACGAAGTCAAAAGGTTAGGTAAAATATTAATTAAATATTATTGTATTAAAAGGATAATCATATTGGTTTAGCATGTTATTACATAATTAATTAATGATACGATATTGGGCTTTTTCCAATATTAATTGAACGAATTGCAATATAGTTTTTCGGTTGGATGGTTCAATTATTTGCTTGAAATTGATATTTTATATTGCTATGAGAATGAATTTTGGTTTTTACATTTAATCATACCAAACTAGCGACACGCCCCGGCTTCTCACGCGTAGCACGAATAAAATATAGGTAGTCTAGGTAGGTATGTTACTCGCTGATAATGCAGCTTTCCTTATGTGAAAGAATTTTTAAAATTGGTTGAGTAGTTATTAGTTTATCCATTACAAACAAACAAATCTTTCCTCTTTATAATATTATATTATATACCAAACATACTTTAGCTTTTGCCCGTGATTTCGTCCGCGTCGAGTTCACAAATTTCAAACTGTTATTTTACCCCCATAATAGTTGGTAAATCGATGCCCATAAGGGTCGAATTTTCAAAAATCCTGCCCGATCCGACCAGTGGTTTGATCTGTGTATTGATATATCAGTCAGTATATTTAGAAGATACCTAGATAAAGATAATGAAAAATGTGTATAGATGGACGTTTTTTTTAAAAAAAATATTCCTCTATAAGTTAGACCTTGACTGCGATCTCACTTACCACCTGTTATATTAAACCCATACTCCTAATAGCTTACTACACAGTACACGGCACCGTATTAATATAATAATGTTAAATTGCTTAGCGCCAAACTGGTAACTAGCCACGACCGAAGCCTACCACCAGACCAGATCAGAGAAAATTCAGAAATTATAAATTCCCATATTGACACTGCCAGGGATCGAACCCGGGATCTCCGCTTACCATTGCGCCTGGGAGATCATCAAACAGCCCATGCTATTCGCAGATAGTCAGAACGGTAAAAGATAAAAAGGCAAAAAAAAATGTTATCAAATTCAGTTTAGGAGATGGCACTGAAATATACAGATAAAAATGTGTCTTGCCCAGTCGGGAACAGAATCTTGATACCTTATCTAAACTTGGGCGCGTTATGCGTTTGACATTAGAGATTAGAGACTTGAAGATAACATTTTAAAGGTCTAGTCCCATTGCAGTTGCACGGAGCGAAATAACTTATCATACTATTGAAGATTATGTAAAACTCAAACTTAAACTCAAAGTATATAAATATTCAAAACTAATGATGCCCGCGACTTCGTCCGCGTAGGTTAAGGTTTTTTGATTCCCGCGGGAACTCTTCAATTTGGATGTAAGATGTTCCAAGGATGTAAACTATCCCTGTACTCATCAAAATCGGTTGAATAGTTGGGCTCTGAAAGCGTTGCAGACAGACTGCTGCTTCTCGGTAGGAATGGCATTCCGAAACAGCGGTAGATTCACTCAACGATTCAAAAGCAATTGTAAAAGTATCCATACCTACTAATATATTATTAATGCGAGAGTGAGTCTGTCTGTCTGTCTATCTGCCTGCTACGCTTTCACGGAGCGTCCGTTCAACCGATTTTTTTAAAGTTTGGTACAGGGATAGGTTGTATCCCGGGGAAAGACATAGGATTTAACGCACTCCCTGGCGCAGTGTTGAGCGCTGTTGTCTCATCACGCTGAGGTCCCTGGCTCGATCCCCAGTACGGTCAATTTGGGAATTTATTATAATTTCTGAATTTTTCCTAGTCTGGCCGGCAAAGACGTGCCGCCAAGCAATTTAGCGTTCCGGTACGATGCCGTGTAGAAACCAATTAGGGGTAATACAACTGCCATGCCCCTAAAAGGTTAGCCCGCTACCATCTTAGACTGCATATCTTCACTTACCATCAGGTGAGATCGCAGTCAAGGGCTAACTAGTAGTGGATTAAAAAAAAAGACCACCACTCATCCCGGAATTAAAAAAACTTAACCCATGCGAACGAAGTCGCGGGCATCATCTAGTATTTGAATAGAAAACATAAGTATGAGTATGCGTATCATGGCTACCCCGCTGTCGCGTCATTAAACCATTATTGGGGTCAATTGTCTGTTTGTCCATTCGCCTCTCTGCGGCGGCCATTTTGGAAATGATTTGGTTATGGAACGAGGGAACGGCGGTTAAAGTCCCACAAACTTATCTGACCCGGTGACAGAGTGTCGCTAGCATATATTATGAAAATTAAAATAAAAACTAAAACTAAACAGGGGCCATACTGCCAACGCTTAGAGCAATACATAAGCAATATTACTCAAAATGACAGTTTGATGTCACGTACCTTGTCGTTCCTAAAATAAGGATTGTAATTCTAAAACACGAAAGTCAACATTAATGAAACAATATGGCTTTTAAATATGTTTACAGTATGGCCCCAGGCATAAAAAATTGTTCCAATTTTGGCCACCGGTTCAGATAAGTTGGTGGGACTTAAAGATTGTTTTGACTGTTTTTCAGATGCTGTTAATGTGGCCAATTTTGTTTCACAAAATCTCTAAGCTAAAATGACAGGTCTAAATCTCGTGCTGCCTTTTCCTCAGGAAAAAAAATCATGATTGCAGCGCAACGTGGTGGTGGACTTTGACTTAAAAATATACCTAAGAAGTAAGAACCTTCTCACAAGCTATACATATCTCATGCAAAAACCCGCATCTCAGTCGGTCCAGTACTGTTTCAGAAAAATTTTAACATATTGAAAAATAAAAATTACGATTGCAGCTCAGCTTGGTGGACTATGGTCCTAAAACATATCTAAGAAAGTTCTCACAAGCTATACATATCTAATTCAAAAAACCGCATCTCAATCAAAAAATGGTAAAAAGTGCACAAACAAACAAACAAACAAACACAACCTCTTAGGGCAAATACATACCGTCTCCGTTCCTTCGTGGGTAAAAAAGGATATCAATATATGATAGAGCTGACATTTTATTTTACTTAGTTTAGAGATTTTCGACGTTCAACAGAATTGGCCTAGGTATGAGATTTTGGAACCATCGAAAGTGGCGTAGTCTTTGAATTTAACTTTGTAGTTAATATTTATTGTTTGACAGAAGGCCTGGCTATTTTTTGCGGAAAGGATCAACGTGGCTGTCCAGCGCGGAAATGCATCCAGCATTTTTGACACATAGTTGATGATTTTTACTTATAGTAATTCGGTAAGGCCAGCTAGGCTATAACTCTTACTGTTACGTTTTCAATACAGATTAAGACAAAAAAAAAACCGGCCCAGTGCGAGTCGGACTCGCGCACCGAGGGTTCCGTACAAACCTGTAGTAAGTTTTAAATTAAATGTTTTTTTTAAATATTTGAGTTGATTGAATGAAAGGTAAATTGCGGTTTAGGATTTATGACGTATTAAGAAATAACGACCAAAGATGTAAAACGGGAATAATTACCTTTGTTAATGAACCGCAAAACTAACTTTGTTTGTAGAGGTTTACTGTTAATATCAAAAAAACTATGCTAGTTAGAGCATTGGCTATAGTTTTCCTGTAAAATATACATAAATTCCTATTGACCATAAGTATTTCAGATTTTTCGATTGGTAAACTCCGGAGATGAGGGGGGGGAACGGTATTTTTTTAGACTTTTTCCCCGATAAATCAAAAACTATCATGACTAAAAATAATTAAGAATCTGTTTTAGAATTTGCAAAGTAAACCCTTTCATATGATACCCCACACAGTACAGTTATCTCACTTTTAAATTTCAACCCTCCGATTTTCCCCCCTTTTTAAATAAGAACAAAAATAATTTCCAATTTTTTTTAATTCCAGCGTCTTTGGGCCACTAATATACACAACTATTCCAAATTTCATGTCGATAGCTTCGGTGTTACTGAAATAATCGAGTGTGACGGACGGACAGACGGACAGACAGACGGAGAAAGTCGCACCATAAGGGTTCCATTTTACCATTTTGGTACGGAACCCTAAAAACAGGTCAAGTGCGAGTCAGACTCGCGCACAAAAGGTGCTGTACCATCACACTATACATATATAGCGGCGTGCAGTTCATAGAGGCGTAAAAGCACAGCTTACCCAAATGGACATCAATGCTCATCATGACAGTCAGTAAATAGGTATTCTGACTAACTAATGCCTACCCTAGCTTCAAACCCTATGCACGCCCCTGACTATATAGATTCTTTTAGTAAATCAAGAAAGATGTCCTCTTGAGGTACGGAACCCAAAAAATATTAAGTGATCTCAATGTAAATAAAACTTACCAGGGGCCTATGAGCAGATATAGAAAATTTTTCATCCTCATCTGAAATCAAAGAAATAATGCGAAATTATTAACTGTTTTTCTTTTGTGTACTTATTGGACTCATCTTTTTAGGGTTCCGTACCCAAAGGGTAAAAACGGGACCCTATTACTAAGACTCCGCTGTCTGTCTGTCTGTCTCCAGGCTGTATCTCATAGACCGTGATAGCTAGAAAGCTGAAATTTTCACAAATGATGTATTTCCGTTGCCGCTATAACAACAAATACTAAAAATTAAAAAAATATATATACGGGGGGTCCCCATACAATAAACGTGTTTTTTTCGTATTTTTTTGCTCAATATTAAAAACGGTAACAGGTAGACGGTTCAAATTTTCACAGAATATTAACTTGTATATTACCTTTCAAAATAAATAATTAAATATCAATAAAGTAAATATTAAAGGGGGGCTCCCATACAACAAACGTAATTTTTTGATATTAACAGTAAACCTCTACAAACAAAGTTAGTTTTGCGGTTCGTTAACAAAGGTAATTATACCTACTTCTTGAGTACGGAACCCTCGGTGCGCGAGTCCGACTCGCACTTGGCCGGTTTTTTTAGTGATACATGCCTGTATTTTTTTGTCAATCAAAATGAAAAAGCAACACTAAAAAGAGACACACATATTCATTATAGGATTTAGCCTGCGAGAGAATGAGATAAAATACAAGTTACATTTATCTCATTCTCTCGTAGGCTACTTTTCTGAAGTTTCACTTCTGCCGTGTGTGAATTGCACACACACACTTTTTTTTATTCCAGTTGACTGACAAGTGCTTTTGAATCGTCGAGTGAATCTACCACTGTTTCAGAATGCCGTTCCTACCGAGAAGAACCAGCAAGAAACTTACTTTCAGTACCTACTTATGAAATACATTCAATAAACATTCTATAAATTGTAGTTACTACAATTTACGAGGAAAATTATTAATTAGTAATTCAACAATTACATATCTATTAATATACTAAGTCCCACTCCAGACAATGTATGTGTTATGTTCTTATCATATTTAAACCTTGAGTTACTTTTAGCTGCTACCACGTAATTCAAATTACATTATACCTATCATAAAATGCGAAAGTCTGTCCGCTTGCTCACTTTACTTTTCACGTATCTCCATTTCACTAATTAGGAATTTAGAGGAAACTAGTTATTATGAACTTGGAAACTTCAAATACCACACTATAAATGCCTGCCGGGAATCGAACCCGGCACCTCCCACGTTAAGACAACAGCGCTCAACACTGCGCCTGGGAGGTCGTCAAATATCATCATTATGTGTGAAATGTCATTTCGTACTTAACGGTGAATTATGCGCTCACTTCGAATTCCTAGTAATTCGACCGAGGCGTTCCCACTGATTCATCTTTTTACTATAATAATGGTCTAGAAGGAAAAAAATATCACACAAAATGACCGAAAGCAAATGTTTTAGGAATCGGACGACCTCTCTGGCGCAGTGATGAGCGCTGTTGTCTTAGCGCGGGAGGTGCACGGGTTCGATCCCCGGCAGGGTCAGTTTGGGAATTTATAATTTCAGAATTTTCTCTGGTCTGGCCAGGTGGGAGATTACGGCCGTTAGTTAACACCGATACGACCTACTACTGACAAATATGTGCCGCCAAGCGATTAAGCGTTCCGGTACGATGGCTCATGGCGTGTAGAAACCGATTAGGAGTATGGGTTTAATATAACTGCCATACCTCTTACAGGTTTGCCCGCTACCATCTTAGACTGCATCATCACTTACCATCTGGAGGGATCGCAGTCAAGGGCTAACTTGTAGTGGATAAAAAACAAGAATATCACTTGCTTCAAACTGTGATGGAAACCATCGTGAAGAAACTTGTGCTTAGCAATGATGATGATGATAATCCTCTAGGTCTCTAAAAGTGCAATATAGAATGACGAAATCCACGAGGAAAAAGCTAACTTAGCCTACCTAAGCTCTAGCTTTTTCCTCGTAGATTTCTAAAATATGAGCATATATAATTGTGTTCAAAAAGTGTATAGTGTACTGATCCCAATTGAATGACGAAGAGTTAAAGTAAGATGATGGTTTTATAACTTTTGTCAAACCAAGGCTAAATCCTAGCCTAGAGGGTTCAAAACGAGTTCTGGTCTGAGAAGAAACCTAAAACAAACGCTGACAGAAAATCTCACAACAAATCTAGCCTACGACCTCGCCTAGCAACAGCGCACTGATACCGAAAAGCTCATAAAACTGTGAGCAAGTACGAAATCAAAACTAATTCACGCCTCCCTTAGCAACAGACGGACCAAAATCACTAATAATAAAAATAAACCATTATTTAACCGACAATGAAAGATTTTTGCTTCCGAACACCGTTACATGGGCATTGTAGAGAATCAAAATTGCTTGCATTGTATTTTGGCACCATTGTTGCTAAGCAAGGCAGCTGGCTGGGGTCCCTTTTATTGAACCTCTGTATTATTGGCCTGTGCAAACTTTGGCGGGGTCTGGTGGAAGAAATTGGTAATAGTAATAACTATTAGACAGAAATAAATGATTTTTAGAATAGTGTTACCTTTTAAAATAGATGAAGCCTGGGACTTCGGCCACTAAACATTTGGTTTTTTGAAAATAATTTAAATAATAATTTCTATGCCAAATTAATTGTATCTAGGTTATATGATTAGCCACAAAAAATAAAAAAAGTCATCTAGTTGTAATACTGCATACGTACTTTTTTTTGCATTTATAAATGTACATAAAGTTCTTGAAAAAATGCCTTTATCACAACCATCAAACCAAACTCCAGAACTCCTCAAAATAATTAATACTTTGCAATAAAACATAAATACCATAAAGAAGGAAATAATATGACAAAGCCAACCAACCACCGACCAATCTGACGACCAGTCGGCCAACTGATCCGATAACGCCTTTGAATACAAGCTGTGAGACTTTTAAGAATCGATCTTTCTAAAGCTTAACTTTGAGAGGCTGTATAGTGCGCCCAACAGGTCTTGATACTTGGATTCCATTGTCACCCTTGTGTTGTAAAGCTATAAGGTTGGGTTTTTATCGTTTCGTTGTCTACTGTACATAAAAGAGGGTTTGGGAACTGGTAAGGCGACGGTTTTGACCGCTAAAACCCATTGTGGAGGGTTGAAGTGTACAATTGTTAGATTTTCAGCTTTATAATATGTTTTATATAAAACTTTTAAACTGGGTTCTTTGAAAAGGTGTTCGTATCAGGGATTTGGTTGAAACCGCAATGGTTCTGTGAAAATGAGTGTCCATTTATTGTGTAGAAATGAGAACACGTGACGTGTGTCTATATTAATTAAGAAATAATAAAATGGATCGTTCACAATTTTTGGTATTCATACTAATATGATGAACATGAAAATGAAATGATTTATTTCACGTAGGACAACTTGTGCCACTTATAATTAGTCTCAAGAATCTACCACCGGTGCGGAAAGCTAATTCTACTGAAAAGAGCTGGCACGTAACGCAGCAGTTGCTCTTTTCATAAACAGAAAAATGTTACACTTTGATAAATGCCAAAGTGTGTTTGTTTGTTGGTTAGTGATTTGTCCTTCAATATCGCCGCAGAGCAACGGATCGACGTGATTTTTGGCATGGGCGCATAGGCTACTTTTTATCCCGGAAAATTGAAGAGTTCTCGTGGGAATTGAAAAAACTTACTAATAAAAAAACCTAAACAACGCGAAGTCGCCGCGTCATCTAAGCACTAATATTATAAGATTCACATAATGGGGAACCGCCTCGTTATCTCGGTTGAAAGGACATTCCTAACCAATGGTAGATTCACTTGACGATTCAAACACTTGCAAAAGTTTTTTTTATCAAAACATATTTGTATTTCTCAAATTATTAAGACGAGCTAAGTCGCGTATCATTACAATAGCTAGGTGCTATAAGATTTTCAGCTGATTGCTATGTTTTGAGTAATCCAATACATTTGTATAGCATATAGAAAAATGTGCTATTCTTTCGATTTCGATAGTGGGTAGGACTTCTGAGAAATCGGTGTAAGTTTTAAATGTGACCTATTGTGCTTACCGGTAGCTATTAAAATACTAGCTAATACACGCGACTTCGCCCACGTGGAATAAGACACGGTTAAAAAAAGGCAAGTCTACAAATAAAAAAAACATAAGCAGTGCACGGATGAAATATTAGCATAGGTAATGAAGGAACCAGAAGTTTAATTTGCTATAATCCGCGACAAAAGGAAGATCACACCACAGAATTCCTCCAAAAACCTCCACAACCGATGAACACATTCAGGAGATGTTGCCTCCACAACGCACCATTGTGAACTTCACAATGGTGCGTTGTGGAGGCAACATCTCCTGAAGATAATCCGGTTTCGGAGTGAAACGTACGTCGAGGTTATGTTTGGAGGAATTCTGTGGTGTGATCTTCCTTTTGTCGCGGATTATAGCAAATTAAACTTCTGGTTCCTTCATTATGATGGACTTCCGCAAAGTAACGCCTGCCTCTATCCAATATTAGCATAGGTACTTAATTATCTTAATATTAAGTCATACTTAGTCACAATTCAAAAATAACACAGCCCACGGGTGTCAGCTTTGCGTTTAAAATTGAATTGAAATTTTGGAAAAGATAAAAGATTGTGTATTTGTTTAGTGATTTAATTAGGCTTTAATTAGGTTTTAATTAGGAAGGTTTAATTAGGCTGATATTTGACTCATTCGATGTATTTGACTCAGCTCGTTCTTTGGCGGGGATACGCCATATTGGAATAATGAACATAAATACGAGTATTTTGACGTTTGAAAGTTTCACTCTCGATTTAACAGTCTCCAAGTCCTCCAAAACAAGTTCTTGCGTATGGCCACGGGATCCCGTGGCCATCCCGATCCCGATCCCGATCCGGGTTCGTACGTAACGTAGACCTCCATAGAGATCTCGAACTCCCCACCATAGCCCAATATTTTAAGCAGCTCTCCAAAAATGACTTTGAGAAGGCAGTCAGACATCCCAACCCCCTTGTAGTTCAGACTGCATCATATACCCCACCACCAAATGACCCACCAGACAAACGACGTCCTAAACACGTCCTTAACGAGAACGACCCCGATGACCAAATTACTACCGGCAATGCTCCCTACATAGGGCTACACACAAACACCAGCCAAACACAGCGTCTTCGCCGGCGAAGACGAGGACCCCGATATCTTACGTCACCCGGACGTGGTCTTAACCCACGGCCTCGGGGGCGTGTGGACTAATCTAGTCCAACCGACCTCCCATTCGTCCCAACGTCATCCTAAGCCGAGGTCCGAGCCTCACAGGAGGCGCCCTTAGGAAGGCGTTGCCCTAAAAGTAATTTTAACTATTGCCCACTTCTGGAATTATGCTTACACGGGTAACCAGGGACTGAAAAACAGATTCATAAAGGTTACAGAATGAAAGTGTAACAGAAACGAATCTGTAACAGAATAAAAGTGTTTTAAAGTGTAACCGATATCTGTAACAGAAACGAATCTGTAAGAGAATAAAAGTGTTTTAAAGTGTAACCGATATCTGTAACAGAAACGAATCTGTAAGAGAATAAAAGTGTTTTAAAGTGTAACCGAAATAGCGACGTTGTCACTGTTGACGAGTATTCAAATTTAATTCATATTCGGTTACTGTTTCAGTCCTTACGGGTAACAAAAAGAGATGAGAGAATATGTACAGTGCGTCAAACTTGTCTGACCCGTCGCTAGTATCTATGAAGAATAAACTGAAAAAAAAAAACAGTCATAAAAATTAATTCCAATTTTGGCCACTGGGCCAGATAAGTTTGTGGGTATGTAATATGTTGTAATACATAATATAAATGTAAAAATGTCCTCGATCGTTATCAGGGTTATCAGCCGTTATCAGGGGGCGAAGGCCACGCTATCACCCGCGCAATGGATGTCACTAGAATTCGTTGATTCATATTATATTCTCATGGGATTAAATTGTATTTACTTAAAGTATTAAATATACTATGTTTCTAACTATACTAATATTAATTATAAATGCGAAAGTTTGGATGGATGGATGGATGTTTGTTACTCTATCACACCTGAACGGCTGAACAGATCTGGATTTGGCACAGAGATAAATTATAGTCTGGAATAACACATAGGCTACTTTTTATCCCGGAAAATTAAAGAGTTCACGCGGGAACCAAAAAAACCTCAATCCACGCGGTCGAATCAGCTAGTTTATTTATAATAACATTAGTATATACCATAGATTAATTATAAATACTGGTTTATATATTGTCTTTGGTATATACCTAGATTAAGAGTCTAGCCGGCTGGCCCCGGCTTTGCACGGAATGTCTATGTCTGTCTATATGGGATTATCACAGAAGCATTTACACTTTGGTACACACTGCGTTGTATGTCAATAAAATACAAGACGTGAAGGTAATAATTAACTAAGTATGGTATCTTAAAAGTATGGGCTCCAAACGCGCCCTGGTCTGTGATGAGCCCACGGCCTTGGAATTATTCGGAGGCCAGACTAAAGAAAATCCAGTTAAATTTATCATGCCCGGAATCGAACCCGGGACCTCCCATGACCAATTAAGACCACAACGCTCACCACTGCGCCCAGAGGTCGTAAAAAAACTGTACTAAAAAAACTCTAAATTCAAGTTGCGAATTGCGATGATCTCTTAATGTGGCGTAAACTCAGAGCACCAAAATCGGCCACCCGTCCAATCACCAACCAGGGTCAACGTTGCTTAACCGACCCAATCGATTAGCGGTGATGCAACAAGCCGAATTCGCCCTAGTAACCGCAATTTGGCGAATTGTGTGATAATTAGGAGTGATGACGTCATCGCATCGTATGGATCGATCAAGCACATGTTTTGGGGTTACGTGATTACGTCATTATTTAAAACATACACCAGACAGACGTACTATTACTTCATTGTTTATAGCTAACTACGTTTTATATTCAGTAGTAGGTACAGGCCATACTGTCAACACTTGAAGCAATACTTAAGCAATATTAGGTACTCGAAATGACAGTTTGACGTCACGTAAAAAAAAACGTTGACTTAACGTTCCTAAAATAAGGATTATAATTCTAAAACACGAAAGTCAACAGTAATGAATATGGCTTTAAGCGTTGTTCGCAGTAAAAACTGCTTTCCGAACCGGTGGTAGAGTGTTGACATGTCAATTAAGTAAGTGGCACAAGTTGTCCTACGTGAAATAACTAAATCATATTTTATCATTTATTTACCACTAGGTAACAGTAAGATAAAGTTCACGTATTAAGTAATACTTATACAAAACTTCAGACTCCATTTTTGTCTGTGGAAAAAGTATTCAAGTAAGTAAAAAAAATTAAGTAAGTACTTGAATTGGTTTAAAAATTTTGTTAGAAAAGGAGAAAGAGAAAAAACATTTATTTCCAAACTAGCTGATGCCCGCAACTTAGCCCGCGTGGATTGAGGTTTTTGGTTCCCGCGGGAACTCTAATTTTCCGGGATTAAAAGTAGCCTGTGTGCTATTCCAGACTATAATATATCTCTGTGCCAAATTTCATCCAGATCCGTTCAGTCGTTCTGGCGTGATTGAGAAACAAACATCCATCAATCCATCAATCCATCCATACATCCATACAAACTTTCGCATTTATAATAATAATTAGTACCTATAGATTTATTAGAAGTAGACTATGACTTCCATCCCTCTCAGGCAAAAGAGATGAAGTTGAATGAGAACGCTTAGAATATTTTGTATGTCCGGAATGGGTACATCTGTCGATCCGTTTCGGCTAAGGATAGGCATGCACGAGTAGGGTGACCAAATCAAATCAAAAGATGTTTATTCCGAATTGGAATGTTGCATATTACTTAAATAACAAAAACAAATTATATTTTAGTGATTATTAAAAAGCTGATGTCCCAAAAGACCTTATATCCAAACGCCTTGTTAAATTATCGATCAAAATGCGTCGAATTTGGTAACATCACAAGCAATTATTTCATACGTTGCTAGGCAAACTAAAAACCGCAATAAGCTCTCGACCATACTACTTCGCTCCGCCTCAAAAACGTCCGAAGTCCGAAGACAAATTATAATACAATATCGCGCATCACTGCGCCATGGAGGTCGTCAAAACCTACAAGATAGGTACTTTTATAGACTTCCCTCTCACTGAAAATACTATGAACTATCTAATAGATGTCAACTAAATTTACTTTTAAGCTAGTTCTTAATTATACGAAAGAACAACTAATGACTTAGGTATAAAAAAAGAGAAATAAATTTCTATCTACCCTCGCTTCTAGACCCATCAAAAGTTTATTGTAATTAAACTGTATCAACGAGAAACTTCTTTTTGTACAGAAAAGTTATTCTCAAACCCGTATTTTAAACTGTTACAAATTGCAATAAAGTTTTAAATCATTAGGATTTAGAATACATTTCTCTTGAGATCAAAATTCGTTTAGGAGTGTTTTAAAATGTAATTTTATTTTAAACTTCTTAGCTTTGAGAAATTCTAGAAAACCCTTCCATAGTGAAAGTATACTCAATACAGGTGTATCTTACGTTACGTCATGTTTTGACTCTAGCAAGTTCGGAAAGAAGATTCCCCTGAGAGCAACCGGCAAGAAATTCAGCAGTTCCTCTTTTTAAAAAGCAAAGCTAATGTTGCAAAACTAAGACACAATTTCGCATCCATACTTCCATACTAATATTATAAATGCGAAAGTGTGTCTGTATCTCTGTCTGCTACGCTTTCACAGCCCATCTGTTCAACTGATTTTGATGAAATTCGGTACATGGATAGGTTGTATCCCAGGGAAGGACATAGCTACTTTTTATTCCGGAAAATTCAAGAGTTCCCGGGGAATCAAAAAAACTCAGTCTACGCGTACGAAGTCGCGGGCATCATCTAGTTTATAATATTAGTATGGACATGGAGTATGGATATAGATTATATACTCACAGTCACAAATTTCGGGACAAATCCTGCCATAAGTAAAGCCCATGTTTACCCCATAAAATTTTCAACTCCCGCGCATCTGTCCCGCACGTGGGTACATTTGGACAATGCATGGGAACCATGCGGGCATGGGGTAATCGAATACGGGGCTCCATTGGCCTTGTGAGGCAGTATTTTGACTGGAATTGCGATCTATGGAATTACTCAGTGGCGTGCATGATGACATAGAGGCATAAAAGCATTGCTTACCCTATTAAACAATGCTCAATGCTTATTTTTAATCATGTGTCCCTGAAAATAGGTATCTAACCAATGCCTACCCTGGCTCCGAATACTGTGCACGCAACTGGTCAATTACTAGTTGATGCCGGACTGGTCCGTCCGTTCGTCGCCGTTGATGATGGACTTCGTCCGCGTGGATAAAAAGTAGCCTTTGCGCTTCCCCGGGATACAATCTATAGCTGTACCAAATTTCATCAAAATCGGTTGAGTAGATGGGCCGTGAAAGCGTAGCAGACGAAATTTCTGCGGGAATAAAAAAATATTTCACGCGGACGAAGTTGCATCATGTAAGTACCTATCAGCTAGTAATATCAAAGATTTAAATCGTTAGTAATATAATATATTTTTCATCCCACCATCTCGGAAAGAGTATTTTTACTCTTCGACATCTGAATGCAAAAGCCGTTATTATCCTCTTGAGGATAAATTAAATTGAATAATTTAGAACATCGTGTGCACGTTAGTAAATATACCTCGTCTATGAAGTTTTTGAATTGAAAACATCAATAAAACCTATTTACTTCTACCTCAATGGTGCCGAATTTCCATACAACCGTTTTTAATTTGTTAAAAACTCACACTCGTAAGTCGTAACCTTCATGGTGTACTTTTTTAATTTGCTTTGCGCGCACCATTTTCTTTCACGTCATGTCATTTCCTCGCTGAGGTGAAAGTTACGAGTTGCACTCGAGTGAAAAGATTTTTCACCTCGTGCTCTTTTGATTCCCTCGCTGACGCTCAGGATTCTAATTTTTGAACCACTCGCTGCGCTCGTGATTCAATTTTAGAATTCTTCGCTTGCTCGGTCATCAAAATTGAGCACGCGGTTAAAAAACAACTTTTCACTCTTGTATAACAAATAACTATTTACGCACACAATATGACAATCCATGAAGTATTGAAATTCACAATTTTCATTTTGATATTTTTGCCCCTCCTCCCCCTCCCCAAACGACATATTTGAAAAGCTTTATTATTTCAAAGTGGGAATGCGAATAATTTCATTTTAAGCCTCACGACTGCGATACGACATCAATTTTTATCCAACGAATCTTTGATTCGTGGGGGGCCTATCACGGTAAAATGACAGCTGCATTGTAACAATCTCAATCACTATACCTATCTAACATGTAGGACATTTTTTATCCTGAAAAATAGGTAATTGAGTAGCTTCGGAAACTTACTCAATTTTAATACTTCCAAAACGAAATTTGGTCGATTTTACTATATTTTAGTAGAAATTTATAGAAGACATTGAAAACTAAGTACTTAGGTATTACCTATACAGTATACAAGGGCGGTTTTATCGATATTTAAGTACTTAGGTGTAAAATACTTATAAAGCTCTACAAAATCGCAAAAAAAACATATTTGTATGAAAATAGAAGCTATCATACCTACTTTAATATAAATGCGAAAGTGTGTTTGTTTGTTGGTTTGTCCTTCAATCACGCTGCAACGGAGCAACGGATCGACGTGATTTTTGGCATGGGTATAGTTGAGGACCTGGAGAGTGACATAGGCTACTTTTTATCCCAGAAAAAAAAACATATTCCACGCGGACAAAGTCGTGGGCATCAGCTAGTTTCTTGATAATTAATTATATTCGGATGCCAGTGACGTCATGGTACAGTCACGCAGATATTAATTATGTGTTGTTGATACATTGCACCCATATTGTAACTTTGTAACCATAACATGCTGATTGAGATGTACGACGCCATCTTTGAATTCCTAGTTGACGATATCCTTAACCATACCATTGCATACCAATAATATAGTAAGTACATAAATGTAATATTTTTAATTCAACTACTAGTCATCCCTTGACTGCGATCTCACCTGATGGTAGGTAAGTGATGAAGCAGTCTGAGATGGTAGCGGCCTAATCTGTTAGGGGTAGGTAGTTAGGTACCTATGGCAGTTAAAGTAAACCCATACCCCTAGTCGGTTTCTGTAAAGCTAACGCTAAATCGCTTGGCGGTAAGTCTTTTCATTTGTTTTTTTTTTATTTTAACACATCGACTAGTAGGTACTTTTGGAAAATTAAAATCCCCGCGGAACCAGAAAACCTCACTCCACGCCAAAGACAATATATATACCAATATAGACTTCACTTCATACATTCAATCAAAGCTCGCTAAATGCGCATTAAAGTCGCCGGTACCTTGTAGTTCTT
Organism: Erebia epiphron; assembly: GCA_963932025.1. Classification (NCBI taxonomy): domain Eukaryota; kingdom Metazoa; phylum Arthropoda; class Insecta; order Lepidoptera; family Nymphalidae; genus Erebia; species Erebia epiphron. Next base: position 7,482,297 of record OZ009953.1, on the reverse strand, counting down.
CGCACAATCTGAGATGGCGTAACTGTGCAAGCTGTTTGTTAAAATTAGTTGAATGTAAATTTGCTATTTGCTTATGTGATTTTATCAAATTTTTGTATTTTGATAATCCATATCCATACTAATATTATAAATACGAAAGTGTGTCTGTCTGTCTGTCTGTCTGTCCGTCTGTCTGTCTGCTACGCTTTCAAGGCCCATCAGTTCAACCGATTTTGATGAAATTTGGAATAGGGATAGTATGTATCCCGGGGAAGGACATAGGCTATTTTTATCCCGGAAAATTAAAGAGTTCCCGCGGGAATCAATAAACCTTGGATTACCACGCGGACGTAGTCGCAGGCATCATCTAGTTTTATATAAATAAATAGTACAAATTGAACCAAGAAAATACGATATTTCACCGATTTTACTATAATCATATAAAGAGCTAGCCTGGTAGCGCCATCTAACGATAGTATTAACCTAGAAAAAAAATTATAAGGGAGTTAGCAATCTATACTTGGTATTATAATTAATCTATGCTCCACGCGGATGAAGTCGCGGGCTAGTAAAATAAAAATAACAAAATTATGCAATTTTCATGTACCTACCTACCTACCTATGAATCGTGTATTTTCCTCACATCTTTGCATCGACCCCACAAATACGCTTTTATAACATGGTACACATTGACTGATGGTACACTATAGTTTCTGGAGTTGCCATAGCATTAAAGACTGTGTGAAACAGCATCAGTTAGGTCGAGGTTATTAGTGATGATTCTCTCGATGACAAAGTTGCATGGAAGCAACCGGCACATTATTTACATAGTGTATCATTTTTCTGTAGTATGAATAGAGCTTCTTGCCAGTTCTTCACAGTAGAATGAATTTCATTTCATTTCATATTGGGATCAATTTCATTTCATTTCATTTCATATTAGGTGCTGCAGTGTGCTTTGACCCTAAGGCTCGTCTTCCACACCCCGACGCCGCGCCCAACCCATTAGACGACTTATGTAAAGTAATCTATTAGGGGTACGTTTTTCGCTCTTATCGATTGCCGCATAACCCATATCTTAGCTCGGGTGACCCAGCTTTTTTTATCACTTCAAGTTAGCCCTTGATCTGCGATGGTAAATGATGCAGTCTAAGATGGTAGCGGGCTAACCTGTTAGGGGCATGGCAGTTATCATTAATAATTAAGTTAAATCGCTTGGCGGCACGTCTTTGCCGGTAGGGTGGTAACTAGCCACGACCGCAGCCTCCCACCAGGCTAAGTTTAACAATACTGGTATCTATGGCATAGTTCTTAGGATCCAATTGTTATCTGTATGTAGGTACTATGTAGCTATTAATAAAGTATATTATTATATAAGTAAGTACCTACTTTAGATAGATAACTACTCAAATTAAGATTATAAGTACTTAGGTAGGTACCTAGGTATTTGGTTTTATTGAAATGCTTTACGTCAATTTTTTTTATATCATAGGTAATAATAATATTATTGTGTCCAAAATACCTATTATAAAATCCTTATTATGCTTGAAAATTAAAGTAAGATCCACACCTAAAATTACTGTGCAAAAATGTTAATACTTAATTACGAAAATCTATAGACACTCACCGATAAATCCACGCTTCCGAACGAAAAAAAAACACTGAAAAAAAAACATAACGGCCATGTTGTGCCGAAATTTATTTTTATCCCGCCAAAAACCTTGACACTTTAGCGGCAAAAATAACGCGAAATTCCAACGTGATCACCAAAATAAACTTCAAAATAACTGTAATTATAGTTTTGTAGTTAAATTTTAGTCGAAATTATAAATACGTATGATAACTTGAGAACATGTCGTCCTGAAATCGTTTCGCAACTGACTGAATGAGAATCTTTTGTGAGAAAGAGTAGACTGAAATTGTCAATGGGTGACAGAAATAGATGAAGGGAGGCAAAATGAGATTTGATAATGTAGCGCTTGCGGCGCTTTGTATCTAATTTTACTATTACATTAATTGTAGCTTTTGTATTTATCGAATTACTGCCTAATAGGTATATGAATATTAGTAAGAGACCTAGTTTTTAGAGCTTTGATATCAAAATACTATGAGGTAAATGGATTTTATTCGAATTTTCATCATTAACCTTTACAAGAAACCTACCTAAGATACTAACTCAACTAGTAGTAATCTATTATACCTAATCCGTCCACCACCACCACTACAGCCCATTAACGTCCCACTGCTGGGCACGAGCCTCCACTCTCATAGGAGAGAGGGTATTAGAGCTAAGACCCACCACGCTGCTCCAATGCGGGTTGATGGGCTTTAACGACTATTATCATTGTTAGTGATATTATAATCCATATTTAATAGCATTTTAAACAGATTACCAATTTTAAAGCTACATATTATTTAGAAAATTCTGGCTTAGACCTTAGTTTTTAAAATAAATTGTGCGATGAAAACCAGAATTACAATTAATTTTCTGTATTGTAGAGGGATATGTATTTTATTTACTACTAAATAAAAGGCTATTCTAACTCGTAAAAAGTTTAAATTATATTAAAAATGGTTCATTTTTCTAAAGCACTGAAAGCGCTTGATTGCCATAGTAAAGACTCGCGTGAAATCGACCAATGGCGTTCTTTGTACGAACGGAGCGTAGCGCGTCCAGTTGTTCTGAAACTATTACGTAATTTATCCAAAAAATATTAAATATTGTTTAGTAACTTGGAACTTATTTATTAATATAACCGTTACATTATACTAATCAATCATACTTAATATTATAGCTGCGAAAGTGTGTTTGTTTGTTGTTTGTCCTTCAATCACGCCGCAACGGAGAAACCGATCGAAGTGATTTTTGGCATGGGTATAGATGAGCATCTGGAGAGTGACATAGGCTACTTTTGATCCCGGAAAATTAAGGAGTTCTCGCGGGAATCAAAAGAACTTAAGCCACGCGGACATCAGCTAGTTATTAAATATTGTTACAACTTCGAACATTTTTATTATTATTACCGTTACGTATACAAAGAATATGAAATGTTTGTTAAACTTATATAAGTAGGGAAACTAGCTGTTGCCGGCGAATTCGTCTGCGTGAATTGAGGTTTTTGGTTCTCGCGGGAACTCGTTAATATTTCGGGATATAAAAAGTAGCCTATTTGTTACTCCAGATTATAGTCCATCTCTGTGCCAAATTTCATGAAGATCCTTTTTGCTGTTGTGGCGTGATTGAGTAACAAACATCAATCCATCCATCCAAACTTTTGCATTTATAATATTATTATTAATATATACTAGTTTATGCCCGCTACTTCATCTGCGATTTTTTATCACCGCAGGAACTCCTAAATTTCCGGGACAAAAAGTAACCCATATCCTTCCCCGCGCGGGATGCATGTTGCAAGTTGCAACCTATCTCTATAACAAATTTCATCAAAATTTGTTGAAAAGATGGTTCGTTGTAGCGTAGCAGACAGACAGACACACTTTCGCATTTATAATATTAGTATGGAAAGTATGTATTATTTATGTACAGGTAGGTACACAATTGTTAAATTATTTACGCATCATAAAGTTATTCTTTTGATGCTAAAATTGAACCTTGTTGACAAACAAATTTTCTGAATAAACGAAATGTTTTCCGTAAGGGAATTTTGTGCGTTAATATTTTATTAAAACTCGTCAAAGACGTACATTTGCATTACTTTAGTTAAATAATTGTATAATTAATTTCTAAGTGAATTATGGAATCGCTTCTTAACAAATATTCATCCATCCACACTTACTTGCATCCAGCCATCAATCCATCCATCCATCCAAACTTGCCCATAACTAATATTAGTATAGATTACCTTGTGATATTTATGTATTATGAGAAACTTTTATTTTTATTCCACTACAAGTTAGCCCTAGACTGCGATCTCATCTGATGGTACGTAATGATGCAGTCTAAGATGGTAGTGGGCTAGCCTGTTAGGGTACCTAATGGCAGTTATATTAAACCCATACTAATCGGTTTCTACACGACATCGTATTGTACTATTAACTATTCTGTGACGTAATACCGAATCGCTTGGTGGCACGTCTTTGCCGGTAGGGTGGTAACTAGCCACGGCCGAAGCCTCCCACCTGGCCATACCAGGGTAAATTCAGAAACATATAATAAATTTCCAAATCGAACCCGGGACCTCCAGGGAGGTCGTCAAAACACTTGCGAAGCGTTCACTTACTCATAATCATTACTTACCACTGCAGTGATGATGCAGTCAGATCGCAGATAAGGCCTTAAAAGTAGTAAAAAAAAGTGGCTTGACGATTAAAAACCACTTGTAAAACTTTACTTGGATAAAAAATCTTTGTATTTCTATTCGCCAGATTGAAACCCGGAAGTTTATATTTTAATGATATAGGATTATAAAAATTAGCAGTCTCTGTGGCTATTGTGACCACGGACAGCGGAAATCACTTAAACTTCTAAAACATGGACAACTTTCCACGCATTGAAGCGGCTAAAAGTTTTTTTTTTTTTCGGTTCGTGTTTTGTCATGACTTGTGGTAAAATGGTTGAAAATCTTATTTTTTTAATCTAAGTATACCTACCTATAATATTATCTTCCTAATCTATACTAATATTATAAATGCGAAAGTTTAGATGGATGGATGTTGGTTAATTAATCACGCCAGAATGGCTGAACGGATCTGGATGAAATTTGGCACAGAAATAAATTAGAGACTAAAATAACATATATTATGCTACTTTTTACTAATAAATTAAAGAATTCCCGCGGGATCCTCAAAAACCTCAATCCAGGCGGACGAAGGCGCGCCCGTCAGCTAGTCAGCTAGTATGGTTATAAGTCCTTCCTGGCGCAGTGTTGAGCGTTGTAGTCAATAGGTTGAGCAAGGAGGGAGGTTGAGCAAGGAAGGAGGAACCTCAAAAGGTTGCTGAAAATTTGCAAGATAACGAATATTATGCGACAAAATCAAATTTTCGGAACGTCACGTGCAATTTGACCAGCAATAGGAATAGGGTATTTTCAAAATTGAATTGACAATTTGAACTTAGTGACGGGTTCATAATCCAATATAAACACAAACAGCCATGTTTCGTTTTCCACACTCACTGATGCTAATAAACAAATATTGAATAAGAGATGGACTCAGGTTTTATTTTAGCCTGGAATCCATTTATATATTCCTATTTCCATGCTAAATATAATCTATATATAAACATGACAAGGTAAAAGAGATTATAAGTAGTTATATCAAAACCTCTCAGGTTATATAAGAGGGAGGTCTTTAAATAGGTACGATGCTAACAAACAAATACTGAATAAGAGATGGACTCAGGTTTTATTTTAGTCTGGGATCCATTTATATATTCCTATTTCCATTATAATCTATATATAAAATGTCAAAGGAATTATAAATAGTAATATCAGAGCCTCTCAGCTTATATAAGAGGGAGGTCTTTAAATAGGTACAAATGCACATCAGAAGGGCGCATTAAGGCCCCGTGCTGCAAAACGCGGAGGAACAAAGTGACGCATTAAAAGATCATACTCATTGTGACGGGATCTGGGTCGAGGTGTGTGGCGCAATGGGGGAGCGATGGCGGGCTTTGTGACGTCATTTAGAAGATTCTCCATTGCTCTACTTTTCGAGCTTCTATTAAAATGTGTTATGAAGCATACTATGCTGTTAAAGATTATTTAAATGATAAAATACATGAGCATAGATTTGACTCGCTCCAGCAATGTTTAGGACTGCTGTTACTTATTGTTGTTGTATCTACACATTGATGTAATTGTAAATTATTATTTTATCAAAAGAGCTACCACCGAGTTTATTTTTCTCGGTAGGAACGGCATTCTGAACCAGTGGTAGATTCACTCGAATATTCAAAAGCTAGAAGTTAGAAGTGTACTTGAATAAAATATTTGATTTGATTTGAAGCAGGCGCGTAACATGATGTTAAGTGATAACCGTCGTCCATGAAAATTTGCAGTGATTAATTATTAATAACAGGTACAAATATGGTAATGAGCTTAACTTCATTAAATACTTAAAACCAAATAAACAATTAATTAAGGTTGATTAATTAATCTGTTTGTGTTAAACTATTAATTACGAAATATGGTAATCTCAATATTTAGCCCTAATGATCAAATAGTATGCCCTAATTAAGCTTATTAAGTTTAGTTAACAATAATAAGCTTAATTAGTTCATGCCATGATGCCCGCGACCTCCTCCGCGTGGATTGAGTTTGTTTTGGTTCACCCGGGAACTCTTTAATTTTCCGAGATAATAAGTAACCTATGTGTTATCAGACTATAATTTATCTCTGTGCCAAATTTCATCCAGATCCGTTCAGTCGTTCTGGTGTGATTATGTAACAAAAATCCATACATTTAAACTTTCGCATTTATAATATAATTATAGATTTTTATCCAATTCCGAAGATATTCAGGAGGATTGGCTACAAAGATTCCAAAATTCATTCCCATTACCCGCTAAAAACTATAACTTTAGGCCACACGCCACGATTCTGCCCAAGAGCGTAATTATAGTCGCTTTTGCCTGCCAACAGAGTATTTGCATTACTGCACGCTGAAATTTCCAACTCACAATGGCTTGGAACTGGAAAAAAAATTACAGTTTTTCGAGCCGTTTACGTGGTTTACGAGTTATACGGGTTCACGGTTTGCTGGGCGCGGAGTTTTGAGTGATTAATAATTTGACGTTTGATATTTTTTGCCGTCGTCTGCGAGTGGACTAAAATTTTTTTTTTTTTTTCGGATTTTTTTCACGGTAGGTTAATTAAAGGGACTTATACGTTTGTAACAACAGTTCTGCTTTGACTTAATTGGTTTGTATAAGTTACTAGCTGATGCCCGCGGCTTCGTTCGCGTGGATTGGGGTTTTTTTCTCTCTTTAATAATATTTTCTGGAATAAAAATTGGCCTATGTGTTATTTAAGACTATAATTTATATCTGTGCCAAATTTCATCCAGATCAGCTCAGCCGTTCTAGCGTGATTGAGTAACATACATCCATCCATCCAAACTTTCGCATTTATAATATTAGTATAGACATAGAGTATAGAATGGTGTAGTTTTAACGATATCATTAAACGACCTGGCTTTACACAGGTAGGCATATTTTACCCTATTTACTACAGCCTTTATAATATGATTTTCAGGATAAAAAAATATAAGGAAGTTCTCAATTTGATCCGAAACTTATATTACTTTTCTAATGAGTTTTTTTATAGAAAACAGAGAGTTTGGCAGCCCCCCGATTGTGTAAGGAAATCGTAATCGTAATCGTTTGTCAAACGTATAATTCGACCTGTTTAAGGAGTTCATAGGCCTGCACATATAAGGGGACTCCAGCCGGTACCTTCTTAATACAAACGTAAACTCGTAATTACTACATTATTTGATATTGTACGCTCAAAACTAAGCATTATTTCGATTTGTCTCGTCATTATCTAGGTTTATTTAAGGTTCCGAGCCTCGAAAGATTCCTATTTTCACACTAAATTGATGACAACTTTGGTGGCACATAAATAAGATTAGGTGTATGAAAATTATAAAACAATTTATCAAGAAACATAGTTTATTTAGTTGAAACAACTTTACTTTGTAAACATACATTTGGTAGTTTTTACAAACAAACGACTGTTCGACCCTTTTCGCGCGCTTGATTTCGCGCCTCTCACCCAAAACGGAGCGGGAGCGGGACGGTAGCACGGAAGTATGTGCGCATGCACTCGCTACACTGAGTCTATCTCTTTCTTACACAATGTTATGTGAAATAGCAAACAGGTTACCCACGTGCGCCGGCAACTGCTGTCAAATGATAACGATTTGCTCAGACAATTCCTCTGTTCATAAATACAGAACGTTTATTAATACCCGATAACGTAGCAACACTATGCAATATCACCGAAAACGATGCAAAATATACCCCTCAAACCGAAGATAATATCTGCATAACTTTGAAAATATGTCTAGTCGGCGGTGTGGTGCGGCCCTTAGGCAGGAGATTTTCGGTTTAATGAAATTCTTGTACCTGTACCTTGCTGGTAACTTGATTGCAATTCACTGTGTTACTTATTACGGCATAGTTTGGGAACCTATGCCTTTGTCTTTGAGGTTAGGGTTTTAATAAAGATGACAGACAAAGTTAAGCCAGGTGCCGGCTCTATGGTACGATGATCCATAGAAACCAATTTGGAGTTGGGATGGGCTTGACGACCTCCCTGGTGCAGTGCTGAGCGCCGTTGTCTTAAAGTGGGAGGTCCCGGGTTCGATCCCCGGGTGGGTTAATTTTTGAATTAATATTTTCTGAATTTTTTCTAGTCTGGTCTAGCGGGAGGCTTCGGCCGTAGCTAGTTACCACTCCGGTACAGACGCGCCGCCAAGCGATTTACAATTTAGCGTTCCGTTATGAATTACGATGCCGTGTAGAAACTGATTAGGAGTACCTACTTATGGATTTAATATGCCATGCCCCTAACAATTTAGCTCGATACCATTGTAGATGGCATCATCACTTACCATCAGGTGAGATTGCAGTCAAGAGCTAATTTTTGGGTAAAAAAACTCTCATTCTACAGACAGACGCACAGATTCACACGTTAACCTTATAACACCCCTCTGTCTTCTCTCTCACTCTCTGCGTCGATTCTTATTACTGAGGGTCGTGATCCCTTTCCATTAATCAAATAATGGTAGGGGTTTCCTGGGATAATAATGCGGTAGCATACGACTCGACTAAGAGTATTTAAACTAGGTTTTTGTAACGATTATTATCAGATGTTAGAGATAATAACCGAAACCGATAAGTTAACGTGCTCTCCGAGACACGGAGGAGACGAAGAGTCCAAAAAAACCTCCGAATTCGGTCACCCATTCAGTTACCAACTTGGGTCAACGTTGCTCAACAGTCGCAATCGACTGATATGCGTTGTCGCAACTGGGCCACTCGTCGCTGTTTTCGTTAGGGGTTGAAAAACAAAGTGGCCATCATAAAACGAACCCTTTCCACTTATCAGCACCATTACACGTGTCGGTCTGTCCGTCCGGTCATCACCCCGAATCCTGGACCGTAATACTAATAACAGTTAGACACATTACCCCCCCGTTTATTAAAAGCGGTTAACGCGATGAGATTTTGTTTTATAGACCGGATTTACCTCACTTGCAAGTTTAATAAAGATAAAATGGTTTGCCTTTGTTTAGCCGGAGTTTTAAGGTTTTGTGTTAAACTAGCTGATGACCGTGACTTAACTTTAATTTTCCGGGATAAAAAGTAGGCTTTGTGTTATTCCTCACAATGATCTACCTCTGTACCAAATTTCATAAAGATCCGTTCAGCCGTTCTGGCGTGATTGGGTAACAAACATCCACCCATCCATCCATCCGTCCAAACTTTCGCATTTATTAACCGACTTCCAAAAAAGGAGGCGGTTCTCAATTCGGCGCGAATCTTTTTTAATATTAGTATAGTCTAGCTTTCGCCCGTAGCTTCGCTCACGTAAAGTTTTTATTTCCGTAAAAACAAGCCCCTATTTTACCTCTATAGAAGTCAAATTTTCAAAAATCCTTTTTTAGCTGATTAGGCATCATCAGTACGTCAAATATTTCAGCCGGATCCGTCGCGTGGTTTGAGTTTTTCTTTGATAGATCATGAGTCATCTTTTCCTTAATTTTCCGGGTTAAAAAATAGCCTATGTCCTCCCCTTGGATAAAACCTCTGTACCAAATTTCATCAAAATCGGTTGAAAAGGTGGGCTGTTGAAGCGTAGCAGACAGACAGACACACTTTCGCATTTGTAATAATATTAGTATGAATATGGATATATTTATCATGTCGTTAAACGAAAAATGTATCAAGTTTAGGATGTCCTTTGAATGGCGGTTAGTTAGGCAAGATTACACCAAAATTATGGAGTCATGCATGCAAGAAAAAATATTATCTCTTGATTCATTATGCCTCATTCATATCTTTGTCTAAGATGGGTTATTTTATACGATTTTGCTAGTTAAACAGATTTTTTTTTAGTTTTTTAAGTTTTATAATCATTTCATTCGAGATTTGTTTATCATTTTTGTATCTTAAAAATAAATATCTAAAAAACTAACGACTAAAACAGATAAATAAAAAGCAGAGTCAAGAAGTCGTTAATAAAATCATCTAAACAAGTTATAAATTGATATAAATAAAATGTTAAGTGAATTGACATTAAAATAAAATAAATTATTTTTTTGGGAACAAGACTTTGAGAAACTTTGACTACTAATAAAATGGTCATAGACCATGAAAAAGTCTAGACAGTCAATAATAGTTGTAAAGTTCAGAATAATTAAAAAAACACTTACCAGATTGCAGATAGAAGCTTGTGTTAGGTAGGTACCTGTAAAAAAGTAATATTATTTTTACTGTAAGTTATGAAAAAAAAATATAATAAACTAGATCATAACCGCGACTTCGTCCGCGTGGATTAAGTTATTTCAATTCCTGCTTTTCCGGGATAAAAAGTAGCCTATGTCCTTCCCCGGGATACAAACTAGGTATCCAAATGTCATCAAAATCGATGGAACAGGTAGGCCGTGAAAGCGTATCAGACAGAGAGACACACTTTCGCATTTATAATACTAAATTTTTAGATGGATGATGCCCGCGACTTCGTCCGCGTGGATAAAGGTTTTTGATTCCTGCGGGAACTCTTTAATTTTTCGGGATAAAAAGTAGCGTATGTCCTTTCCCGGGTATCAAACTATCCCTATACCAAATTTTATCAAAATTGGTTGAAGATACATATAATCTTTTTTGATTCCCGCGGGAACTCTTGAAATTTCCGAGATAAAAAGTAGCCTATGTCCTTCCCCGGGTATCAAACTATACCTGTACCAAATTTCATCAAAATCGGTTGAACAAATGGGCAGTGACAGACAGATAGACACACTTTCGCATTTATAATATTATATATTTGTAAGGATAAGTGTGGATATAGTATGCGAAATAGTTTGTTGTTAATTTTGATTGAGTTATCATATTCATCTAGTTATTATTCTGTGTCTATAGTCAATAGTCAATAGTCAATATCATTTATTCAATATAGATACACTGTAGGTACACTTATTGACGTTAAAAATTACTTACTTAAAAAAACATGATGGTGATAATCGGTTACGGTATCTTAAAACTAAAGCTACGAGGGTTCCAAACGCGCCCTGGTCACAAAGACAATACACTTTAAGGTATACAAAGAGTTCCCACGGGTTTATCCACGCATGTGAAGTCTCGGGCATCATCTAGGTACATTAAAATATACTAGTGTACCTAGTGATGAGTAATGATGAAGTCTACTAGTGAAGTCTAGTAGTAGACTAGTAAAGCGTAGCTTTTTTGCCTCTATCAAGTACGAGCAACAAACTTCAAGTTTCTTCTTCATAAGCAACTTTTACGTTTTCGAAACTACGTTTCTTCAATTGGATGTAAGTAGAATTTTTTCCTTAAACTGAGAGTTTTTTAGAGTCAAGTTCTTAACTTAGCCAATCTAACATTAGACTTAGTACAAAAAGTGTCTAAAACTGAACCGTACCCACCAGACCGTACCCGTACTCGCCAGAGCGAGTCTAAGTTAGTTCTAACTTATTTGCGTCACTATTCAACTTAGCTTGGAAATTTAAAAGTTTTAAGTACGTTGTTTTAAAAAAAAAGAATACCTAAATAGGCTTCTGCTATAACGTATACTGTACTGTATACCTCATAACAGGTATTATTTACGTAGGGCACGTAAATCGAGGAATACGACGCAGAAAGAGATTATTTAGTATACAATGGATATACCCATGGTAAGACGTTCCTAACTCTATGGTTTTACCCACAGGCCATTTTACCACAGCGTAAGTATAATTCATACAGTCGGTCGACGCCTACACAAATGAGAACCCCGGCTACTATATGACAGTTGTAGCACCTAGAGGTACAGTACTCTCACCTATAGTTAAATAATTGTTAATGTTATATATAATTATTCAAATTTTAATTATTATAATTTTAATTTCTGAGATTTTAAGTTTTAATTATCTATTATTGTTATTAATTTTAATTTATGTTATGTGATATTTTAACAAAATTTGTGTGATTTTAATTATTTTAGTTTTTAATTAATTATTACTGTTATTAATTGTAAGTTGTGCTGTGTCTTTTTTAATTAATTAAGTAGTGCAATTGGCTTGCCTGTACTAATAAAATAAATAAATAAATAAAATAAATAAATAATGGTTGAGAGAGGCAGGTAACTGCATATGAGCACGAAGACAATTAGTTATAAGAGTGACAGAATTTTGTATTTTTTAAAAAATATTGACTTATAGTAGTGAGTTGTGACGTCATCACTCATCACCAATCGATGTGATAAAATTTAATAATAAAAGCTACTAAATAATGGCCTCCCGACCGAATTTCGGCCACGGCGGCCTATCTCCAGAGAGATACGCCATCTAGTCTGCGCGGGAGATATTATAGTGCACAAGTGTGTGCGCATACACTCTCTAGGTCCCTTTACTCTCATAGTCCGATGGGACGTAAAATCCGACACGTACCTACAGAGGGACTTAGCGAGATCAGGCGCAGGACCGTCGGCTTTACGTGCTCTCCGAGACACTAGGGTTAAACACCGCCAACTTCCTAACTCCGGACTAGTACTGAGAATTTCTGGTCAGAAAAATCCAATTCTTAATAATTATGGCCCCATCCGGGACTCGAACCCGGGACCTCTTCGGCCGCAGTCGAATATGCTAACCACTAGACCGACGAGGCAGTCGAGTAAATCGTCTAAATAAATGATTGGCGGCTGCCAGTTTTGAAGTCGGTTAACAATAAAATAAAAATTCTTTCCATAAAACCGACTTCCAAAGCCACTGTAAAGTAAAAAATAATTTTGATTTCTACACACTATGTTGAAGTCGGGCGAGCCTGACGCGTCAACTTTGCCTATCTTTGAATTTTTTATGGGACCACCTCGCGAGCTTCCTCTAACCACTGAAAAAAAAAATTTCAAATCGGTTTGGAAACCACGGTACCACATAATATGCGGTAACATACATTTAAAAAAAACGCGCCGAATAATTGAGAACCTCCTCCTTTTTGGAAGTCGGTTAATAAAACCCTACGGCCTACACTTTAAAATATGATACATTCGGATACCTATCTAATAGATGAATGTAGTAGAGATCGCTGTAAAATAAAATTCCTTTGATACATACAAAAAATGGCGGATGAAAAATCGGAAATCGGATTATTTTGCACGGACTAGCGACAGATTACCAAGGGATTTGCGGTGAACAAAAAGCCTATACTTCTTTTAGGGGGAGAAGGTATGTGAAAAGAGGTAATGCGCCGGACCACTTGGTCCTATTAAATTTGGAGGTGGCAACGCAGTTTACAATTTGATGAATTACTTTTAAATATACATAATTACCGGATAAACACACATAATTTCCGACATAACACGTGAGTTTATACGGTAATTATGTATATTAAACTGATTATCACTGTTTGATTATGATGACTTTCTTGTCATGATTATAATATTGAATACATCTGGATGGGTTTTGATACTAAGGCTAGCTTGTATCGTGTACTTTACTTATAAGAATTATTATTAAGTTTCTAGTCCCATAGAAAAATGTTAAACTTCCAGATTAAAGTAGGCCTATTTCATAAATAAGTAATAGTATATAAGTAACTAGATGATGCAAGTCACGGGAAGCCTTTAATTTCCAGGATAAAAAGAAGCCTTTGTCCTTCCCCGGGATACAACCTATCCCTGTACCAAATCTCATTAAAATCGGTTGAACAAGTGGGCCGTGAAAACGTAACAGACAGACAGACTGACAGACACACTTTCGCATTTATAATATTAGTATGGATTCTGTTTCACACAAGGAAAAGTTAATTATCAGTAGTGAATTTGCTAATAAATTCAATTAATCCATGCCATTTCTGTCGGAGGTTATCGACCCTATCCAGTGTTAAATATCATTTTGATTGCATTGGTACCGAAGTAAGCCTCTAACAAAATGAATAATATCTATTCTCTACTGACACTTTCCGTCAAGATAAACTCTTCATAACTTTATCATAGGCACTAAGAAAAAGCTTGCAGAAATAACTAAAATTAAATTGTTATAAATCGTAAATTGAAGCAGCTGAGAACCAACATAATATGACCTCTAACTGAGGATCCACTACTTATCAGGCCACTGAGCTAGAGATGTTGTCTACTCGCTACCATGCTACTTAACAGTGGTATAGGATAGCCATAGGCAGTACAGTGTTTGTCTTTGCGCGCCGATGGTTCCGCAGCCGCGGGATTAAAAAATATGTGGAACTTTTTTTTAATTTTTCGCGTAACAATGCGAAAATCATCGATTTGTGTGAATTTTTTTGAGTGGCCAAGGATTAAAAAGTGTAGGATCCTTTTATTAAAAAGCATTTTTTCGCTTAGCGTTTTTATTTGGATTAAAAAATACTTTTGTTAAATGATACCTATTGAAACTGAAACGTGCGAACGTGCGTATTTTGTATGATAGTATTCGAGTACATAAACATCAACAGCATTTCAATCATCATACTTTTAATATTATAAATGGGAAAGTGTGTTTGTTTGTTGGTTTGTCCTTCAATCACGCCGCAACGGAGTAACGGATCCACGTGATTTTTGGCACGGGTATAGTTGAGAACCTGGAGAGTGACATAGGCTACTTTGTATTCCGAAAAATTAAGGACTTCCAGCGGGAATAAAAAAATACGCAGACGAAATTTCGGGCATCAGCTAGTACTAAATAATAGCTTTAACTATTTCAAAGTTAGTATTACAGTAGATTTTAGTAATAAATTCAGATTTATTTCAAATTTAGCTGTCAAAATATTATAAAATACTATGTAGGTATGTGGTACAGTTCGGTACGGTACGGTACAGTATGGTAGGTATGAAATACGACATTGTTTATTTCGTAGCAAATACCTCTAATTAGAAAAAAAAACAAAGGTATAGTAACTATATTATCTTATTTTTGTATACAACTAGATGACATCAGCGATTTCGTCCTCATATTTGAGCTCTTTAATTTTCCGGGTTATCAAAAAGTGCCTATGTTCTTCCCTGAGGTAGAAATTATGCCTATACCAAATTTCGTTATAATCGATTGAAAATATGGGTTTTGAAAGCGTAACAGTCCGACATACTTTCAGATTTATAATATTAGCATGGTTTATCCCAAATTCATAAAATGTCAAAAAGATGACTTCAAACTGGAGTAAGTATTTAAGTATAGTTATTCTCTATAAAGTAAGAAATTTAAGCGTCAGTCTACGGCAGCTGTTTTTGTAAAAAAAACAACGGAACCCTAAAAATAATTAAGCTAATTGCCGTCATCGAGGAGACACTTTTTTTAATTATCTTTCTCTTTTAGAAGACAAAAGTTTGCCTCGTAGGGTCTACAGCATAGATTAATTATAATACCAAGTCTACAGTGACGTTTTTTAATCCACTACAAGCTAGCACTTGACTGCGATCTCACCTGACTGATGGTAAGTGATGATGCAGTCTAAGATGGTAGCGGGCTAACTTATCAGGGGCATGGCAGTTATATTAAACCCATACCCCTACTCAATTTCTAGTTCTTACACGGCATCGTACCAGAACGCTAAATCGCTTGGCGGTAATCGTCTTTGCCGATAGGGTGGTAACTAGCCACGGCCGAAGCCTCCAACCAGGCCAGACCAGGGAAAATTCAGAAATTATAAATTTCCAAATTGACCCTGCCGGGGATCGAACCCGGGAACTTTACCAAATTTCATCCAGATCCTTTCAGCAGAAAAAGAGAAAACTTGGTAAAAATTTTGAAAATTAAATATGCTGATAATAATACGTTCAAGTTTGGCTATTTCAAAAACAAATGCGATTATAAAAAACCGGCCAAGTGCGAGTTGGACTCGCGCACCGAGGGTTCCGTACAAACCAGTTGGTATATAAGTAAAAGTTATGGTACTTATTTTTATTCCACTTATCTATTTTAGTTTCAATTTAATACCTTTTTTTTCTTACTATCCCTTTCCGCATGAACGCGTAGGTTCATGCGGAAAGGGATAGTAAGTTTAAAATTATTAAAAATATTTTTATTATATGATGCAACTAAAAATTTCAGTTTTTCGCAATTCTTCCTATATCTGTGCTATAAGAAGTTGCTTCGTACCAAGTTTCAAGATTCTGAGTTCACGGGAAGTACCCTGTAGGTTTTGATTCCCTTGCGAGTGTCGAAAATTTGCATAATAATATTTTTAATAAATGATGTAACAAAAAATTTGTGTTTTCGCAATTATTCCTATATCTGTGCTATAAGACGTTGCTTCGTACCGAGTTTCAAGATTCTGGGTTCACGGAAAGTACCCTGTAGGTTTTGATTCCCTTGAGAGTGCAAGAAGATTCGAAAATTTGCAGCATAAACGGCTGAATCTTTTGATTGCGTTGGCTTTGAAGTTTCATTTTTTCACAGCTCCAAGGGACAGTAGACCTGAGTATTTGATATGAATTTCAGCTTGATACATCCATGCGTTCCTGAGAAAAAGGGTCTTGACACACAGACGGACGGACAACGAAGTAATCCTATAAGGGTTCCGTTTTTTTCTTTTGAGGAACGGAACCCTAAAAAGTCAAAAATAATTTACTGTATGTAATAATCAGTAAGCATAGACTGTAAGTCTGTAAGTAAGTAATCGAAAATAAAGCAAATAGCAATCCAATTGGTAGAATTAATTAAAATCAACAAGCTATTTTCAAGTTTCGACAAATTCAAGTTTCAATCGTCAAAGTTACTGGGAAGGGTTGGAAGCAGTTTTTCAAAATTTTCTGTCGCCAATTAGCATTTCATTCGAAACTCCAAAATGGCCTACCGATTCCCGCCATTTTCCGCAAAGTTTTTTATAATGGAACGATTCACTTTATTGGTGATTTTTATTTATTAATTTGGGTTCTTTTCATGTCAATTTGCGGTCGATTTTGTAAATGTTTTTCAAGTTGGCTAGAATTTGTTGTTGTTTTTAGAGCTTTTTGTATTTAAATGCTAGTTTAGGTAGGTACGTTATAAACTTATAATGATTTGTGCTTACTTACTTTGTAAAAAAACTTATTTTATTTCTACGATATTTACTTTTAACTGCATCATCTGGTGACATTATTTGACGCCGAATCTACTGTCTCTCGTAATCTCCTGTTTCTTCCAAAATAACCGAGCTGATTTAAAAAAGAACAAGAATAATAATGATACTTTTGTGATACTATTGAATTTTCCAAAGAATTATTTTGGTAAAGTAATACTTTTGTATGGGAAACTGTTGCCCGCGTTTTGTATACTCCTCAGAATAGTACCTAGGCTTGGGCTACTCTTTACGTATAACTAAACCGTTACACTATTTCGTCATATTTCACATGGGGGGCGTAGCTCAGATGGTAGAGCGCTCGCTTAGCATGCGAGAGGTACCGGGATCGATACCCGGCGCCTCCAAGTAAACTTTTTCTTTTTCATAAAAAACCTTTTATGAAATGAGGTAAGTACATAATAATATTTTTTAATTCTCACAATTATTATTCTTTGTAAGATTACAAAAAATTTATCGAGTATACCTACTTATTTTAAAAACTATTAGTAAAAGTGGATTACGGTTTTCGAAATTAATTATCGGGATTTAAACTAGTGTCCTTCGGAATACCACTTATCTCTGCATCAAATTTCGTCATAATCGGTTGAAGAAATGGGCCGACAAACAGACAGACAGACAGATAGACACACTATTGCATTTACAATAGGTATAAATGTGGATTATCTAGTTGCTCATCGATTTTGTGTTTAATAAAATTCTAATGCATCTCATATACACTGAAATCGTTCATTCGTCAATAATAGAACTGCAGACGTGTTTATTTTGTTTGTCTGTTCACTTCAAAACTCAATCCATTCGAGTAGAAATACCGATAAAGCATAATAATATTATACTTGAAGACGAAATAATAAGATTAAATATTTTAGTTTCACTACTCGATAAAAGATGGCGTAAGATCATCGTTGCCCTTTTCGAATATTTGAACATATCGCACCTTTAGAATTGAAGTGGCTTAATCCAAAATTCTTGTTTTTTGGTAAACGCCAAAAATGTATCTGAAGTATTGGCTATTTCTTAGTTTTTCGATTATAATACTTTAGACTAAGCAATTTCTGTCACAATTTTAGTTAGTAACCGTAGGGTAGGAATTGTTTTAATGATTGAATACTAAACCTATAGATATGACTAATTAGAACCTTTGTTAATTAATCATTGAAAAAAAAATGTCACTTATTTTCCGAAAACAATTTAATATTATTGGCTCATTCGAATTTGTGTCTTTTATTTACTTTACAATACAAAAAACAAATGTGACTATTTAAAAAAGAGGCGATTAATTTCTGATATTATATTTTTGATTGGTGCCTAATTTTGTAATATGCTTGTTTAATTTTTGATGACTTGCTAAATTAAAGGAAAGTGAAAAACAGAGTATGCTTTCATAATTGTGTATTTTAAAATTTTGCCTCACTAATCATCCTTAAGCACTAATCAACGCTTAGGTACTGCTACCACCATCACATTATCATCTGACTTAGCAAAATATATTTTGGTCTTACGAATATTTATTAGAAAATCAGACTTGAAAATGCCTTAATACATAGATGCTTACAATATTTAGTAGGTACTGAGATCAGTCAGCTCACACATGGAATATAATATCCAAATGGGTATTATTTCCCAACAAATGGTTTAACGCAATAATTGGTATACATAAGTTTAAGTTTATATAATAATCAATAGTTTTAAATAATCTGCAAATACCAAACTTTTGATAAAAGAATATAAAACAATTAAAACACTTATTATCAGTAGAGTAGAAAAATAACAATAAACCAAAAGTTATTTAGTTGCATTTTAATAACTTAACTAGCTATAAAATGTTTATAAAAATATCTAAGAAAGAATTAACAAAATAAAAACACCTTTATGGAATCAGAAGAAAACAACATAAATTGCTTCAAAACTAAAATGAGATCAAAATATTATATGACTAAAGTAGGCATTAATTACAAAACCGAGTCATAAAACCAGGCGTATGTACTAGGGATTGCTTTAGTTCTTATAAGATAACTCAGATCTTTCTTTTTATTTTCTGCAAGCTCTATTTTGTTACTATAAGCCTTCGATAGTGTAATTTCACTCGCTTCTTTCATTTTATTTCTTTTATTGCGCATATTTACTTTCTTAAAATCGTTTTCAGCGTATGAAATTTTATAGTAAAAAAAAAATAACTCGTCCTTAACAAATTTTAACACTTTTATCTCGCTATCTGAGTCCCTCCAACCCACTGCATTTTTATCAACATCCTGATTAAAATTATACCCCCATTCGTTCTGCAACACTTTTAAGTCTATAAAAAAATTGTAATCTAACTCTTTTACTCTGAATGGGGTGCCCATTTTTCTAGCACCTCTTAGTAAAGGCACATATTGTTGAGGTATGTAAATAGGGCCAGATCTTAGGTTTCTCTTTATTTCTTTTTCTATTAAACTATGTGCATTGTCCCCTTCGTTCTGTGTATGCCCCTTAATCAAATATTTATGAGTTATTGATTGAATGTTGTCAAAATGGGCTACTGCATAAGAGTATAAACTGGCAATATATTTATTTTTGTTTTGACCATTACAATTATCTGAATAAAATATAACATTTAATGTTCTGCCTGCATTGTTTTCACTAATGGATCTTAAATAATCAAAAACACAGGAGCCTATTTCAATTGCCCCTTTATTACCCTGTGTTTCGTTCCAAAAGTAGCAATATACTTCTTTATATGCACCTAATTCACTATTATTTTTCGTTTTATTGGTATCTTTTGATTTAGGAGCTAATTCAACTATGGTAAAATTATAACAATTGAGTCTGGATCTATAATAAAAAGATGAAACATCGCCTTTAGGGCAAGTCATTGCAGCTTCTAGATCATACACAGCACAAATATTCGTTTCGTTAATATTACAACGATCACTTCTCTTTTCCTCTCGACACAGATTTTTTTCTTTAATATGCTTCTCATACGTTTCTTGAATACCTAACTTTTCATCTACTGATGCCAATTCATATCTTGTACATTGGTCACACAAATCCTTTTTGGGCTTAAAAAAGCTAATATTAAATTCAGTTGTAAATATTAAGTAAAAAACCCAATATGGGGCGTGAGGTTTGTTTTCTTTGGTTTGATTAATATTAAAGTCCCTACATAGTTCTTTTATACTCTTGCTACCATCAATATATTCTCTTGTAGTGGAAGATCTTAGATAATGGGACTCTATGCGCGGTATACTATTAATATGGTGTTTAATATCTTGTACAAGACTTGAGTCAATCGGTGCTCGGCTTCTAGAACGCCCTCTAAGATCTTCTTCTACGAAACCATTAGAATTCGTTTTCAGTTTCACAGTTCTTATTTGTCTGTCTGTTATATCTAATGTATTAATAAAAAAAGTTTTACATACGCGAATTCTTTTGCTATCGACAGTAAAATAAAAGGCTGTGTTTGGTTTACGAGGATTGGCAGCATTTGTGTACTTATATTTAGGTTTCACCTCCATCATGCATGCCTTGATAAAAGATCGTTTCAAGTCCAAACTACTTAACTGCCAATAAGAGTCGAATATTTCGCATCTCTTTTCAGGGGTTATATTATCAGAACAACGAAGTCTACAAGCACAACTATTTCTTACTTTTTTTGCAGGTACCTCTTTATTCGATTTTGAAAGTGATTGGTAAGCTTTTCCGAAATTCCGAAGCGATTTAACGATATTTTGTTTCCATTGGGATGGATTGCGCAGGCGCTTCCTAGATTTCTTATTCTGTGGAAGTAATTCAGAGGAAACAATTGCATCGTTAACATCATTTTCCCTGTCTGACGTGGTGGTTGATAAGCGTCTTAGTGATGAATCGTTGTAAGTCGGATCAGCGTCACTCAAATCAACGTCTGATTCCTCAGAATGCATAGGTGATTGACGGTAGTTTATGTCTTTATTTGAACGTCTTTTGCTAATTAAAGCCTTGGCACAAATTATATTTGGGCAGTCTGTTGGAGTACCTGGTATGATTGAAGGTGAGCTGTTTATGTTCATTTCAACTCCGCTTTGTTTCGCTGATGAAGAAAAATTTGATGATGACGACGATGTGCTGGAACTTGAAGATGATGACGTAGAAGAACTGGATGATGATGTACTATTGGACCGATCTCTTTTGTTTTGTGATGTTTGTTCTTCAATAGTTGAACCAACGTTATACTCACCACTGATTTTCGACTTATTGTTAACATCTTTTAGAATCCGTTGTTCAGTTTCCACTTGCGGTAAAATTTCAGGATTCATACTAGGACTTCCATCCGTCGCTTTATCCAAGGGTAGTTTCAAAAAGTTTTCTTTATCTTTATTTTGAAAACTAGTATTACCTTCGGAACTTGTTGTTCGCATCTCTTCACACTGTTCTTCCATTTTATTTTCATTCCGGTTTAATAGTTGCAAAATAAGATCTGCTCTTCTTTTCATTTTTGATCTTAAACTTTTACTGAAATAAAAATAAAAAGACTCAATTACAATAAAGCTCCCTAAGTCACACAGCATTCAGTAAAGAATAAACATATTTACGTACATGTCTCCTTAGTTACAAAATCGGTTAGTAAAGTAAAGCCATAGTATAAAATAGGGCTCGATCCATCAAGCAATATTTAGTAATAAAATGACGGCAGTACAAATACGACACCACAATATTATTATCATTCAGTATTGAAACGCCCAAAACCAAAAAGAGTCATTACAAAAATAAATGTCGAACGATTATCTTACCTTGCATTTAGTACTAAAACGGCGGATTACAGTTTACGTCGCTTACGGAGCAACCGCGCGGCACCCAACGTTTAGCACTGTCCACGCAACACTGAATGGGGTCCTTCAATACCGCAGAACGCTCTGTAAGCGCGTAATTTAAAAGAGACGGAAATAGTACGTTTGTCCTTTTCTGGGCTAAAAGAGTCTGTATATTTTTAATAAACTGATAGAATACATGTTTATAAGTCGTTTAATATATAAAAGTCATTTTCTTAAAATTTTTAGTTAAGCCACTTCAATTCTAAAGGTGCGATATTTTATTTAGAAGTAATTTTCTACACAAATTAACACTTCAAAACCATATTACGCTTATTAATTATTTTACACTAGCTAATGCCCGCGGCTTCGTCCGCGTGGATTCAGTTCTTTTTATTCCCGTGGGAAATAGGAACTCCTTAATTTTCTGGATAAAAATTAGCATACCTTCCCCGGAAAACAACCTATATAAATACCAAATATCTTCAAAATCCATTGAAAAGATGGGCATTGAAAGAGTAACAAACTCGCGTTCGCATGAATTATAATATGAAAGAACTAGAAGTTTATTTCGCTATTAATCTACAAGTGCAAGATACACAAGTTGTCTGTACCACATAGATTAACCTACTGTGGCGGATTATAGCGAATTATATTTCTAGTTCTTTCATTATCATGGATTTCCGCAAAGTAAAGCTTGCTTCTGTCAAATATTAATATGATTGAATACGTTCACCAAAGCTGCCGCCGTCCGACTTCATAACACAATGCAGTCTCTAATCTACATTTTGCAATGGCGAATAGTCTGGGAGCTTGTATTAAATATTCAGGAGGTGCTTGATAAAAAGTATGCACTACCAAACCTAGTACCTATTATTTAAAACGGGCTGTAGATGGCTTCACTACCTGTATGGTTTTCGAGAGTGGCAGCACTGGTCTATGGTACTTTGTATTGGGTTGCGGCTGTGTTTTGTGCGAATTGACAAATTATAGTTTATTTATAACAATAATTATTATAGAGAAAAAAATATATGAAAGTGAAAAATAAAAAAAATATGAGATGCTATTACGTTGATAGTTATCTTTCTATACTATTCTCTGGAGTGACTGTAATCATAAGGGGGAAGAGATAAACCTATTTTGACTATCTTTATAGGATCCGCAGCGCGACCGCGTAACTTTTGCATCAATCATTGATATATCGCAATCACCTCCGATTGACTGAATTTATGGTATTCTTGCTGCGTCAATGGATTTCGTCCAATAGTGGAAGAGTGTTAACCAATCCGAGGTGATTGCGATATATCGATGATTGATGCAAAAGATACGCGGTCGCCCTGCTGGATAGCATAATTGTGAAGACGACGCGACGCGGAGATTTCTCCATAATATTTGCAAAGGTGTGTGAATTGATAAATCTGGCCACCCCTATTTGGCCAGTACGCAGCCGATAGAAGTGAAAACGAATATTTAATATTTTTTTTCTAATTAAAAAAAATAATTCAAATATAAACCTTAAAACTAAGCTTTAAAGTTTAATTACGAATGTACAATATTTATATTTAAGACCTTTGTCTTCGTAACAACGCGAGGTGTCGCCGACTTATTAATATAAACCTTAAAACTAAGGTATTAAAGTTTCATTACGAATGTACTATATTATCATACTTAAGAGCTTTTGTCTTAAGAAAAATGGTGTCGATCACGTGTATTCACATTTTTACCCCCTACCAAAAAGTGCTCAGCGCGCCTAAAGAACTTTTCAGAAGTAATATTAATATTATAGTACATAGGTGGCGTAATTTAATAACTCCATCAATAGACTGCTATTCAGTATTTACTCAAAATTTACTACAAGCTTTCATGGTACCTACATTGTTTCTAATCTACACTCAGCAGCACGAAGTTTTAGAAGTTCTCCGTCTATCGACCCTCATAATATTTTGGCATAAATTCAAATTCCTCAACTATTCGAAGCTGGAATAGTTGATAATTTAGGAGCGCCATCTAGCGGCGGATAGCTGAAATAGCTCGTGGAATTTATCTATGGACGCTAAGTTATTTGGTCGCCATCTTAAATAAATTCTCCTTTAAAGTACCTATGCAGTTTGGTCACTGCAATCATGGTATTTATTGGTGAATTTCGGTTAGATTTATGAGCATTTTGGCTGAATATTTTAGCAGATAGCTGGTACATTTTATGGTAGCTAATAATGTCCGAAATAATTTTCGAAAATTAATTAAGTAGGTACTTACTTACTTAGGTTTTTTAAATTGCGAGATAGGCTTGCGCTTGACGCCAATCATGCTTAGTGCAAAGCAATGATGAGGTCTAGGTTGAAATGCGCTTGTCTAGAAGATGCCTATTCACTCTTGCCTTGAAGGTACTTAAGTTATAAAATATTTGGCAGGAAACACGTGCGCTGGGAGGGTATTAGAATTCGAATCGGTTCGTATCAAAAACGTCTAGCAAAAACGCTTCGTGCGAGCAGATTGGACGTCACAGAGTACATTGAATATACGGGTATTGGACGTCAACCACATAAGGATGCTAACGCTGATGGTTTCTCACTTTAATAGTTACTTACTAAGTATTTTGTTTTTGTTGATGGTCGAAGTTTTAACTGCAAGTTACATATTATATATGACCATAGAATAGGTACAGGTATAACATAGGTAATTTCAGAATTTACTTTGCAACTAGACCTGAAAAGGGAAAGGTGACTGACTGACTGATCTATCATCGTACAGCTCAAACCACTGGACGGATCGGGATGATATTATCTATTTACCTTATATGAAAATTAAACCCCTAAGGGGGTAAAAATAGGGGTTTAAAGGTCGCTAATAAATACTTGGAAAATTATGATTTGACATTTGAATGAGGCGCTATTTACGTATATCTACCTACCCTCCTATCGTTTTTGCAAGGGCTGTCATGGCATTTACGTAAAATGTCAGCTAGGATATTAAATTCTCTTTGTTAGGTACTTTAACCTACTTACTTAGGTATAGGTATATTAACAAAAACAATATAATATTATTATCATTATTAATAATCATCCGAATATTATTTTTTATTAGTGATAAAACGAACTTACAAAGTGAAGTTCTATCATAATTACCTATATGAGTCGGTTGCCCCCAGCCCACCCATCCCGAAATATATTTTCGCAAAAGCACTATATATAACTCCGAACTTAATGACTATGAAATTTCCAGCAGGTAGAGAGGTGGGGATGACTTGGTGGGAGAATTTCGTCTTTATACCAAAATAAAGTAGCTTTTGCGTTATTGCAGACTATAATATATCTCTGTGCCAAATTTCGTCCAGATCCGTTCAGCCGTTCTGGCGTGATTGAGTAACAAAGATCCATCCAAACTTTCGCATTTATGATAATAATTATAGATTTCTTATTTGATTATGGTTTTCAATATTGTTATTAGTTAAGGCAATGCATGAAATAATATCATGGTAATCTTGTCATCCATATCTACAAATCCAATCCATACAAATTATTTGACATAAAAACACACTTTTTCACGTTACAAGTTACAACCAAATCGCGAAAACTATTTCACAGTTGATTACGTGTTATTATGACATCTTTCTTGTCATTTACTAAAATAATTTGTATTGTGTGGTGGTACGGAATAGGTACTTTGTGCGCGAGTCTGACTCGCACTTGACCGTTTTTAGGGTTCCGTACCTCAAAAGAAAAAACGGAACCCTTATAGGATCACTTTATTGTCCGTCCGTCTGTGTGTCCCTTTATTTGTGTGTGTGACCCTTTTTCTCATGAACGCATGGAGGTATCAAGCTGAAATTCATATCAAATACTCAAGTCTACTGTCCCTTGGAGCTGAGAAAAAATCAAACTTCTAAGCCAACGCAATCAAAAGGTACAGCCGTTTATGCTGCAAATTTTCGACACTCGCAAGGGAATCAAAACCTACAGCGTACCTACTTCCCGTGAACTCAGAATCTTGAAATTTTGTACGAAGCAACGTCTTATAGCACAGATAAAGGAAAAATTGCGAAAAGCATACATTTTTAGTTACCTACATCACAATGTAATAAAAATATTTTTAATAATTTTAAACTTACCTACTACCTCTTTCCGCATGAACGCGTAGAGGTAATAAATTGAATTTAAAATAGATAAGTGGAATAAAAATACCATAACTTTTACTTATATACCGACAGGTTTGTACGGAACCCTGGCCTCGGTGCGCGAGTCCGAATCGCACTTGGCCGGTTAAAAAATTCTTTCCAAAAAACCGACTTCCAAAGCCACTGTAAACTAAAAAATAATTTTGATTCCTACACAGTATGTTGAAGTCGGACGAGCCTGACGCGTCAAATTTGCCTATCTTTGTTATACCTACTCGCCCGACTTCAACATAGTGTGTACAAATCAATATTATTTTTTACTTTACAGTGGCTTTGGAAGTCGGTTTTATGGAAAGAATTTTTATTTTTAACTTTTTAGTGTAGTCTTAATCCCCACGGCTTAGGAGTGCAGTACCCTGCAGCATCAGAGTTGAGGAGTTGGGACTTGGGTTTAAGCATGAAGTCTTTGCTTGATACCTACAATATGAATTCCCCATAAAAAAATCCTAAATTGCTATTTTTAAGGAGTTCTGTATCCTGCAGCATCAGGGTTGAGGAGTTGGGACTCAGAGTTAAATCGTATACACGTGACTTGATACCTAGTATTTGAATTCACCATCAAAACTGCCTAACTCCCTAGTTTTGAGTCGTAGGTATACCTACAGCATCAGGATTGAGGATTTGGAGTCAGATTTTTTTATGGGACCATCTTGCGAGCTTCCTCTAACCCCTGAAAAAAAAATCAAATCGGTTTGGAAACCACCTTTTTTGTAGTCGGTTAAAAATAAATTGCAGGTTCACCTACGCGGTAACTGAGGTTAAGCTAGGGCCGCCACGCCTGTGCATATATTAAAACAACATATTCAGTTTATATACATATACTCTTATGCTGCTATCATGGTCACACATTTTAGATACATGCATTTTACAGAATGGTAAATTATGGCGAAGTCAGTGTAAGCGCCACACTTCGCTATTTACCTACACTACCTAAGTACGTAACGTATGAATCACACTAATCTATACTTCTACTAGAGACGAAGTCGCGGGCATCAGGCCGTCCTTCTGGAGGCCGTACTTCGTCCGCGTGGATTTAGATTTTTTGGTTCCCGCGGGATCTCTTCAATTTTCTGTGCCAAATTTCATCCAGATCAGTTCGGCCGTTCTGGCGTGAAAGAGTACATCAAACATAAATAAATGCGAAAGTTTGGATGGCTGGATGTATGGATGGATGTATGGATGGATGGATGGATGGAATTATTAGAGAGTATCCTTAACCTTAGTTCAATTCCTTACTAATATTATAAATACGAAAATTTGGATGGATGTATGGATGTATGTATGTATGTATGGATGGATGGATGTATGGATGCTTGTTACTCAATCACGCGCCAGTGGCTGAACGGATCTGGGACAGAGATAGATTATAGTCGGGAATAACACATGGGCTACTTTCTATCCCGGAAAACTAAGGAGTTCCCGCGGGAACCAAAAAACCTCAATCCATTATATTCTCTGATTGGCTAACAACCACAGCCACCACCTCTACAGCCCATTAACGTCCCACTGCTGGGCACAGGCCTCCACTCTCATACGAGAGAGGGAATTAGAGCTTACAGCCACCACGTTGCTCCAATGTGGGTTGGCGGGCTTTCACGACTAATCATGTTAGTGATAATTTGGGGTGCAAGTGGCCCAATCTCCACCTTAGTGGCCAAAGTCAACCTCACCTGCGCGTGGTGCACCCTGCTAATTAACAAACGAGGCTCTGACGTCCCCAGTCCCCCCCCCGGGTTGCTGTGACTGATACCGCACGGCATAATCTTGATGGTATCCCCGCTTTGTGGTAGGATTCTATCTCGGATCCGCCTGGCTAGCGACCACACTCCAGTCGTAATCAGCCGCAAAGCATTCAACGCGTTCCGGCTGCGAGCTGAAGAGCCAGTTCCCCCCCCTCGAATAGTGCAGTGTGGGTGGCCTTTGGGTCCGTAGTGGGGCAGAATGTCCTTCCCGCTTGCGTAGGCGTGATATATTGGCGCGGGGTCCAGGGAGACCCGATGAAACGGTTGTCCGCTGGCCGCCCGTTGGTCCGTAGGGGACCCGAACCTAGGATGTCCCGTCTTAGGAGGCTGTCCCGCCACCGACGAAAAAAGCCCGGTGAATGACCGGAGTGCCGGAGTGGGAGACTGGAGTGGAACCCGCCGGTCATTCAGCGGATCGGATTGGGGGCCCTTCCGTCCCCCGTACCAGTAACTCACACAACCTGAGTAATCGGGGCGGCTGGTTCCTCTTCTTTGACCTGGTGACCACCAGCACTGCACGGTTCGTTCGTCCCCCTTTGTTTTTGCCCCCATTAATAATGAAATTTAAAAGCAGAAAAAAACGTTCTACAGCGGCGCTTCGTTCCACACTCTGTGTGAACTTTTGTGACATCAGAGGCTTACACTCCAACCTTAACGCCGTTCATCACCACCTTGAAACGGTAAAACCCGCCTTACTCTTCCTGACCGAGACCCAGATTTCACCCCCTGACGATACATCATATTTGAACTACCCCGGTTACAAACTAGAACATGCCTTTTCGCCGCGAGCAGGTGTGTGCGTGTTCATCAGAGGGGACATTTGTGGTCAACGATTGCATAGACTTGAGGTCGGGGATCTGTCCTTTCTCTGGTTGCGTGTGGATTACGGCGGTCAAACCCGGGTCTACGCGTGCCTGTACAGATCCCATAGCGGTAACGCTGAAACGGATCGACTTTTCGAGCACATCCAACTAGCGATAGACTATGTGCTAGAGAATATTCCCTCCGCGGAGGTGGTGATCCTAGGGGACTTCAACGCCCACCACGTGGAATGGCTAGGATCGCGTATCACCGATCACGCGGGAACGACGGCTCACAACTTCGTCCTGGCATATGACCTCACTCAACTAGTCTCTGTACCAACTCGGATACCCGATATCGCTGATCACACTCCATCAATTTTGGATCTCTTCCTCACCACTCACCCTACCGGCTACCAAGTGGTCGTCGATGCTCCCTTGGGATCATCTGATCACTGCATGGTACAGACATCCGTGCAACTTCCATCCACCGTTCGCACCCCTGTGGCCGGTACCCGTCGAGTGTGGCACTACAAGTCAGCGGACTGGGATGGACTACGTGAGTTTTATGCCTCGTATCCCTGGGCGCAGCTTTGCTTTTCGGATGACGACTCTAACACCTGTGCTGAAGCCGTGGCCGACGTTATACTCCAGGGTATGGAATGTTACATTCCCAACTCATTAATACCCATTGGAGAACGTGCTAAGAAGTGGTTCAATGGGATGTGCAATAAGGCTAATCGCCAAAAGCATAGTTCCTACCAATCTTGGTCTTCAGCACAAAGTAATAAAGATCCTAACGCAGTTAATCTGAAGAAAAGCTATAATGCTGCCTCCAGATCATATAAAAATGCCATCGCCAGGGCAAAGTTCCTGCACATTGACAGAATTGGGCACAGACTTGCCGCATTGCCTTCTGGCACCCGTGCATTCTGGTCCCTTGCCAAAGCCATACAGGGCAACTTCTGCCGCTCAACCTTTCCACCTCTACGAAAACCGGACGATACGCTAGCCCACACCGCCAAGGAGAAAGCAGATATCTTAGGCTCTCTCTTCGCTGGTAACTCGACACTTGATGATGGAGGGAGAACACCACCATCCATCCCGCGGTGTCAAAGTTCGCTCAGTGACATTCGCTTCACTCAGAGCGCTGTGCGTAAAACGCTCCTTTCTCTCGACGTCAAGCGAGCGGGCCTGACGGTATCCCTGCCGTAGTGCTTAAAATGTGTGCTCCCGAGTTGACTCCGGTATTAACGCGTCTGTTTCGGCGGTCTTACTCCTCCGGCACTGCTCCGTCTTCATGGAAGACTGCCTTAGTCCACCCTATTCCAAAGAAGGGTGATCATTCAGACCCATCGAACTACAGGCCTATCGCGATAACCTCCCTGCTCTCTAAGGTTATGGAGCATATAATTAACACCCAAATGCTTCAGTACCTGGAAGAGCACCAGCTGATTAGTGATCGTCAGTATGGCTTTCGCCACGGTCGATCAGCTGGTGATCTCCTAGCTTACCTTACTCACCGCTGGGCGGAGGCAATCGAAAGCAAGGGAGAAGCTTTGGCAGTCAGCCTGGATATTGCAAAGGCCTTCGACCGGGTTTGGCATAAGGCACTTCTGTCCAAATTGCCTTCCTACGGACTTCCCGAGAATCTGTGCGATTGGATCGCCAGTTTTTTGAACGGGCGCAGCATCAAAGTCGTAGTTGACGGTTTTTGCTCTGAATTGAAGCCCATCAATGCTGGCGTTCCGCAAGGATCTGTGCTTTCACCCACGATGTTCATACTGCATATTAATGACATGTTACAAAATAACAATGTTCATTGCTACGCGGACGACAGTACGGGCGATGCCTTATATAAAGGTCGTGCTCAGCTTTCTCGCGCTCAGCTGGAGGAGTGTAGAAATACGCTTGTGTCGAACATAGAGTCTTGTCTCGACCAAGTATCACAGTGGGGCTCACAAAATATTGTGCACTTCAACCCCACCAAGACACAAGTATGCGCGTTTTCGGCAGAAGAGACCCCCTTTAACACCTCTATACTCTTCCAGAACACTCCCCTGACCCCATCTAACAGCATTGGGATCCTCGGTGTTAGTATATCGAACGAAGTCCAGTTCCGCGAACATCTGGAAGGTAAAGCCAAACTAGCCTCCAAAAAACTCGGGGTGCTCAACAGAGCAAAAAGATACTTTGCGCCTAAGCATAGGCTTCTGCTGTATAAAGCGCAAGTTCGGCCCCACATGGAGTACTGCTCTCACCTCTGGGCCGGAGCACCCCAGTACCAGCTCCTTCCATTTGACCGGATTCAAAGGCGGGCAGTTCGAATCGTAGCTAATCCCAATATTACTTGCATGCTGGAGTCCCTAGAGCACCGAAGAGACGTTAGTTCTCTTTGTGTGTTCTATCGTCTCTACAATGGGGAGTGTTCTGAGGAGTTATTCAATCTAATACCACCTTCCGTGTTCTCCAGTCGTACCCTACGTCGCAGAAACAAATTCCATCCTCACCACCTGGATGCCTGGCCCTCTTCCACCACCCGTTATTCCAGGTCATTTCTGCCACGTACCAGCAAATTGTAGAACCAGCTTCCATCGTCTGTGTTCCCTCATGATTATAATATGGGGCTCTTCAAAGGGAGGATAAACAAATTTCTCAAAAGCCAGCAACGCATTGGCGGTTCCTCTGGTGCTGCAAATGTTCATGGGCGGCGGTAATCACTTACCATCAGGTGACCCGCCTGCTCGTTTGCTAGCTATACATATAAAAAAAAAAAAAAAAAAATAACCGGGACCGACGGCTTAATGTGCTCTCCGAGGCACGGGGGTGAAACACCACCAGCTGCCACTCCGGGTACTGAGAATTTCCAGTCTGACAAACACAATACTTGTTATGGCCCGACCCGGGACTCGAACCCGGGACCTCGTCGGCCGCAGTCGAACATCTAACCACTAGACCAGTATTAACTGTAGAGGTCACAGAGGTAGTATAGCCTATATACTACCTCTGTGGTAGAGGTTGATTGGTTAACACTTTTCCGCTATTGGCCAAAATCCGCTATTGACGCAGCAAAAATACCACAAATCCAGCCAATCACAACAATTGCGACTATATCAATGATTGATGCAGGTTTTTCATAATAGGACCACTGTACTATTAACAATACCCGAAGGGATATCAATCAACTCAAATAATGTAGGTAGATTATTGTCAATGAAAAATTGGAAAAGTATTTTTCCTTTTTATTGAAAATCTCCTTTTGCTCGACGACGACTAAGCGTTATGTAATTTCTAAACAGATTTTTAGATGAATAATGTTATTTATTGGTGTTTTTTGTGTGTTTTTTGATCCGTTATTCTGTTATAGCCTTGGTGGTCTAGTGGTTACGAAGTTCGACTGCAGCCGACGAGGTCCCGGTTTCGAGTCTCGGGTCGAGCCATAACAAATATTGGGGGTTCCTGACTAGAAATTCTCAGTACTAGCCCGGAGTTAGGAAGTTGGCGGTGTTTCACCCCCGTGTCTCGGAGAGCAAGCAGTCAGTCCTGTGCCTAATCTCTCTCTGGTCGTGTCGGATATTCCGTCCCATTGGGCTATGAGAGTAAAGGAACAGAGAGTGCGCCTGTGTATGCGTACACACTTGCACTATGTGCAGATGGCCAATCTCACTGGACATAGGACGCCGTGGCCGAAATTCGGTCGGGAAGACATCATTAAAATTATTCTGTTACTAGCTAATGCCCGCGACTTCGTCTGCGTGGTTTGAGGTTTTTTGGTTCCCGTGGGAACTCTTTAATTTTCCGGGATAAAAAGTAGCCTATGTGCTATTCCAGACTATAATCTATCTCTGTGCCAAATTTCAGCGAGATCCGTGCAGCCGTTGGGGCGTGATTGAGTAACAAACATCCATACATCCATACATTCATCCAAACTTTCGCATTTATAATATTTATTTGATTATTGTTAACTAGATGATGCCCGCGAGTTCGTCCGCGTGGATTGATGTTTTTTGATTCCCGCGAGAACTCTGCAATTTTCCGGGATAAAAACCTATGTACTTCCCCGGGATGTAACCTATCTCTGTACCAAATTTCATCAAAATCGGTTGAGTAGTTGTGCCGTGAAAGCGTAGCAGACAGACAGACAGACATACAGACAGACAGACGGACAGACAGACAGACAGACAGACGGACAGACAGACAGACAGACAGACGGACAGACAGACAGACAGACAGTAGACACACTTTCACATTTATAATATAGTATGGATATAGTATGGATACCTGAAAAAGTTATCTATAATATGATCAAATATAAGTTTAGAAGAAACTACCTGATTATATGTAGACAAAAAACACACTTTAAAAACCTTCTTAAATAATATGCCCCCTAAAATTTCATTAGCCACAAGACAAATAAACCTCGGCTGTGCAGAAATTAAAAACGTAATTAATATTTGACCCAGTTCCCCCAAGTTCGGATGGCCTCTTTGTTTTATTAGACGACTAGCTGATGCCCGCGACTTCAACGCGTGGTTTAAGTTTTTTTTTTTATACCCGCAGGAACTCCTTAATTTTCCGGGGTAAAAATACACACTCTATTCTGTATTTGTTCCAAATTTCTTCCAGATCCGTTTAGCCGTTCTGGCGTGATTGAGTAACAAACATCCATGCATCCAAACTTTCGCCTTTATTCGGCGTACGGAACCCTAAAAAACTTAAATTTTCGAAGTCAACAAAAAAAATCTTAACCAAAGTATACATTAGTACCTACCTGTACGGTTATTGTTCTCAGTATTACAAAAAAAATCATTTTTATAGAGGGGAAAACGTAGGCAGACCGAAAAAAAATCAGTGCCACATTGTTTATTCCTACGATTTCTTTGTTTGAGATTATAAACACTAGGTAGACTGAGTGTACCTACTACCTAGGTACCAGGGTTACCAGATGCTAACAAAAAAATTTAGGACAAAATTATTATTGACTAGCAGATGTCCACGACTCCTTCCGCGTGGATTGAGGTTTGTTCACGTGGGAACTCTGTAATTTTCCGGGACAAAATGTAGCCAATGTGTTATTCCAGACTATAATCTATCTCTGTGCCAAATTTCATCAAGATCGGTTCAACCGTTCTGGGGTGATTGAGTAACAAACATCCATCAATCCAAACTTTCGCATTTATAATATTAGTAAATACTAAAAAGTTGATCTTCATGTACCCAAAAAAAAATAAAAAAATTGGCAGTTATAGGGACTGCCGAAAGAAGTGAAAACGAATATTGAAAAAAAAATTATAAAAAAAATCTTTTTATTTTTATATTTTTTAATTTACCAATTTAAAAAAAAATTAAAGACGTATCCGCCATAATCCAGATATGTGGTCACTTTATAGAGTAGATAGGGGTAGCTGGGGATAAGTCGGATGAAAAATCTGCGGTAGGGACTAAGGGTAGGTACATAATTATTTGCGTGTAGATAGCTACAGGAATACCCACAATATGCGAGGGTAAATTTAGTGATGGGTAACTATCGATACATTCGGTTATCGATGAATTTTTTAGTATTTTTTTAGGGTTTATCAGCTATGCTTCATATTTTTCGTGTTACATATACTCACTAGCGAATGCCCGCGACTTCGTCTGCGTGCGACTTATTTTCTTCCCTTCTTCTTCTTTTTGTCTCGGAAAATTAAAAAGTTCCCGCGGGAACCAAACAACCTCAATCCATGCGAACGAATAATCTTACTAATATTATAAATGCGAAAGTTTGGATGGATGTATGGATGTTTGTTACTCAATCACGGCTGAACGGATCTGGCTGAAATTTGGCACAGGGATAGATTAGAGTCTGGAATAGCACATAGCCTACTTTTTATCCCGGAAAATTCAAGAGTTCCCGCGGGAACAACAAAACCTCGATCCACGCGTACAAAGTCGCGGGCATCAGCTAGTCCATCCATACATTCATCAAAACTTTCGCATTTATTAAATTAGTATTAGTCAAAGTCAAAGTTATGTAAGTTACTTATGAACGCTGCTTACATAAAAACATTACAAGTGTGATTGCAGCCATAGAGATAACAAAAGACAGGTAAGCAATAAATGTATCTAAAAATCAATTCCGCAGTCGAATTAGTGACGCGGAGGGGCGAGCGAAGCAAATTGTATTACTGCTACCCTTTTTGAAGAGTCAATTAATTTTTTTAATATTCATCAACGTCTCAATCCCTTGCCAGTACACTACGAGCACGAGTCACGGAATGAGAAGGGTTTAGCCATAGCCCACCACGCTGGCCAAGAGCTTATTGGCAAACTTTACACACATTTGAGCAGGTTATGAAGAATTCTCATGCTTGCAGATTTCCTTAAGTTGTTTTCCTTTACCGCTTATCTGTGAAAATAGCTCCGTAATAGCTTATCTGTGAAAATTTGTAGGTGCCCGGGGATCAAACTACCGACCACCCAAACAGGAGGCAGGCCATCAAACCAAGAACCTCTCACCACTCTACTAGGCATAGGCACGTAACGTTTCAATATTAAAATGTTTTCTCTTTTGTAAATGACAGGTAATATTTCGATGGTAAATTGGAACCAACGTTTATTGGAAAGGAGATGACTCCATTTTGACAATGTTTAAATATGATTGAATATTAAAACCAGTGAAGAAAAGTCGTTTTTGCTCACTCAGCGGCAAAAAATAGTGTTTGAATTTAGAACCCTGTGGCTTGGCATTTATATTTCATTGTCTCACGAAACGTTCAGATATTTGTTTTTTAACCATACGAAATTAAGTACATTTGATAGCAGTTTTCCTGTCAAATTCAATTAATAAACAATTTAACATCCCACGTTAACAACTTCCGTAAACGGTGTCCGAGCTAAGATTACCCCATTAATTTGCTGAAGGAAAACTTGCTGGAAAATCTCGCGAAATGAGATTACTAACCAAAGTGAGACCCCCATCATCTTAGTTAACAGGTTGAAAATTGGGGGGAAAGAAACAGGTAAGATGTGGGGGGAGGTGGTCTGTAATTAAAGTGATGTTGTGATAGGATCGCATTAAACAAACTATGCTCTGGCGGTATCGTGTTACAGAGATCCCGGTTTAAATTTAGCCTGTAGGTGTTTATATTGCCTTTGGCATCTTGGATTTTGTGTTTCTTTAATTTAAGCTGTGTCTTGGGACCATACTGCCAACGCTTAAAGTAATGATAAATGATTTATTTATTTCACATAGGACAACTTGTGTCACTAATTATTACGTCAAGAATATACCATCGATTCGGATTCTACTGACATCCTGACTTTACTGAGAAAAGCCGGCAAGAAACTCAGTTGTTACTCTTTTCTTAAAAAGAAAAATGTTACAATAAATCGTAGGTAAATCTGATTCGCCCAAATGTACTGAATGCGACGTAATTGAGGATGTATACCACGTCTTGGTCGAATGTGTCCGTAACGAGTTGGGAAAGATTTCATTTTAAGACTAGATTTAATATTGATTTGCGGGATTTGTCTGTATGTAATAGTATCCTGGCTTACCCGTTATCAGAGGAGGCCAGGGCGCTGTGCGAGATGTACCTATACAACATATGTAAAGCGTAGACACTGAAGTAATGATTTTGTTCCTATGAGGGTGTCATGCTCAATATTGAACAAACCCTCCATAATAAAAATATAGATAAAAAAATAAAAAAATAAACAATACAACACATACGTTACGTTACAAGTACAATACTGCAATATTACCTACTCAAAATGTCACTTAATTACAGCCCGAGAAACTTTTCTGACGTAGATATGAAAAATAAATTTCTAAAAACCTCTTAGTACCTCGTAGGTTCCAATTTTGGTTACCGGGTTAGGTAAGTTTGTGGGATTACCTTGATGTTCCTAAAATTATATTCTAAAACTTGAACGTCAATAATAATGAAACAACTTTGGCAGTATGGCCTACTATTACCTATTCTGTGGTATGGCCCTTGCTAGAGGCGTGGTCGGATGGTTACTATGAGATTTATCGAATGTAGCATTTCGCTCGACATAATACTGAAAACTTTTGTTTTTAACCGACTTCCATAAAAGGAGGAGGTACTTAATTCGGCGCGTATTGTTACAACTTCTATATAAACTTACTAGCTGATGCTCCAAACTTTCGCATTTATAATATTAGACCGTAATTCTCTGTATTTCCTTCTATGTTTGTATTTCCTGGGCCGTAAGCTTTTTTGCCGAC
Source organism: Erebia epiphron (assembly GCA_963932025.1). NCBI lineage: Eukaryota > Metazoa > Arthropoda > Insecta > Lepidoptera > Nymphalidae > Erebia > Erebia epiphron. The sequence continues at coordinate 7,445,352 of OZ009953.1, read as the reverse complement.
GTCATCACACAAAAACTTTCATCCCCTATTTTTACCCCCTTTAGGGTAAATTTTTTACAAACTTTGAATGTAGTATTTATTTATATCTAATTAAAAGCCTAAAAAATAAGTTTCAAGCTTCTATCATACTAATATTATAAATGCGAAAGTGTGTTTGTTTGTTGTTTTGTTGGTTTGTCAATCACGCTGCAACGGAGCAACGGATCGACGTGATTTTTGGCATGGGTATAGTTGAGGACCTGGAGAGTGACATAGGCTACTTTTTATCCCGGAAAATTAAGGATTTCCCGTGGGAATCAAAAAACATATTCCACGCGGACGAAGTCGCGGGCATCAGCTAGTCTTTAATAATGACGTAATTTCCATACAAACTTTCATCCCTTATTGCAACCCCTTACAGCCTTTTTTTCGCATCATAAAGTAGCTTGTCCTTTCTCAGGCTCTAGACTATCTCTGTACTAAATTTCATTTAAATCGGTTCAGTAGTTTAGGCGTGATTGCGTAACACACAGACAGACAGAGTTATTTTCACATTCATAATATTAGGTATGGATTTAGATATATTATAGGTTATATGGCGAAATGTGCACACAATGTTTATAATAAATATCATTATATTTATATCGATAAATTCGTAGCGTTCCACCCCTACCCGTTCAGACATCCCCTATCGATCCAGCATCCGAGGGCGAGGCACACCTTCCTTATGAACTATTACGGGCGTCGAACCATTGACCTTCTGCTTTTAGGATATACCTACCTACTTGTAACAAGGTAAGGTTATTGTTTAGAATTACCGTTTTTCCTTTGAGGAAATTCGTAAATAAATTCCGAAGGTCGTTTGTAGGGATGAGCAGAATCAAATATTTTTTAATAGACTTCAAAAATAATGTTCTTTATTCGAACATGTAAGTATGTGTGTTTGTTAACGATTATCTCGGGAAGTAATGGACCGATTTTAATGATTTTACCTTGTAAATGATAAATGATTTATTTATTTCACATAGGGCAGCTTGTGTCACTTATGATACGTTAAAACTCTACCACCGGTTTGGAAAGCTTATTCTACTGAGAAGAGCCGGCAAGAAACTCAGCATTTGCTCTTTTCGTAAAAACAGAAAAGTTTACAATAAGTAAACAATACAACACATACGTTACGTTTCAAGTATTGCACTGACTTGTGGGTCACAACTAAGTTCACGGGGAACTAGGTTTTAAAAATCCTTCAATTCTACGGGAAAAAGTTACTCACTACTACTACTAATACTAATAATAATAAATCTTCAGGTTTTCAACTACATATGAATATAAAATGATTTTAAACCGCTGCCCTGATGCAGCGTGATTTGAGGACAAACAAACATCACACTTTTTTAATATTAAAATGTACCTTCTGCTTTAAAAGGGCATTCGCTGCAATTCGTATTAATAAAAACAGTATGAAATATAAAATATGTGTAAGTTTAAGTATAAAAGGAAAAGGTGACTAATTGTTAAGTAACAAAGGAAGACTGACTGACTTGACTCTTACGTAATCTATCAATTTATAGCTCAAACCGCTGGAAGAATTGGGCTGAAATTTGGCATGCAGATAGCTATTATGACGTAGACGTCCGCTAGGAAATATTTTTGGAAATTTAACCCCTAAGGGGGTATATGGGTCTTAAATTTGTGTATTCCACACGGACGAAGTCGCTGAAAAAAGCTAGTGTATAAAAAAATAAAAACCATTATAAAATTGCAAGTAAAAGTGAGCGCTTAAGAAAAGGCACGCTTACATTAAAAAACTAAAAGTCCTAGGTTTTCATTTCTTGTTATTATCAACTGAATAATTCATCGATGTTTTTTACAATTCATCCACATAGATCTTCATAAGCACATCACTAGCGCGCGATCAGCAAAGATAAGTGTTCGCGCTTCAGTGGACTACGAGTATCTCATTAATGACATAAAAATATTATATTCAACGCATTTTGAACCTACAGTCGTTCATATCTCGCTCCGTACTTTAAACTACCGAACCATTGATTTGTTTGTTTGTTTTAAAGTCTTTACTACACATAAAATACAATGCACAAGGGCGAACTTAATACCAACTTGGTATTAAGTTCTAGGTGAACTGGAAGAATATCTCTTGGTGATACCAAGAGGTATTCTCTTCCAGTTAACCTTTGGTTGTAGTGTTGGAGTGTGTTCTTAGTGAAGACTAGATATCCACTAAGAAAGGGTTTTTTTAAATTCCACCCCTAAAGGGGTAAATAAGGGGTTGAAAGTTTGTATGAAAGTCCGTCGTTTTTCAAGTTAAAGCCATAAACATTGGTATATGAGCTGCGGGTTGAAGAAATACGTGTTTCACAGTTTTTGAAAATTCGATCCCCAAAGGGGTGTAATAGGGGATGAAAGTTGGTATGAAAGGCCTTCATTTCCTAAGATATTTTTCAAGCTATATCAACAAAACCTGATATTATGGCTTTCGGTAAAAAATAAAGAAGTATGTTTGTCACAGTTTTTCAAAATTCTACCCCCAAAGGGGTAAGATAGGGGTTGAAAGTTTGTATGAAAGTTCTTCATTTCTAAAGTTATAGCCATGAAACTTGGTATTTGAGCTTTTAGTTAAATATAAAGAAGTACGTCTTTCACCATTTTTTGAAAATTCGACCCCCAAAGGGGTGAATTAAGGGATGAAAGTCCTTCATTTTTCAAGTTATAGCCATGATACTTGATAATTGGAATATTGAAGGAATAAGTGATTCACAGTTTTAGAAAATTTTATCCTCAAAGACGTTAAGAGTTTGTCCTTCAATCACGCTGGAACAGAGCAAAGGATCAACGTGATTTTTTTCAAGGGTATAGTTGAAGACCTGGAGAGTGAGACCTGACAGGCTACTTGTTGTCTCGGAAAATTAAGGAGTGCCTGTGGGAATTTAAAAACTTATGCTACGCGAACGAAGTCGCGGGAAACTGCTAGTTATAATATAAATAGAAAAGTTGTGGAAAGAAGGAACATATTTAGGTAGTAGTTAATATAGTGAGGTATGATAGTATTATGCAATTTAGTAATGTAAATGGCTTGAATAAAGAATTTAAGTAGGCAGCAAAAATACATTGGTTGACGTGGTTTTATATAATCTATAATATAATATATAGGTATAAAAATAAATCCCTGTTTTCCTTTGTCATGCCATAAAGGTCCTTGCTTGAGAACGACTGCACCGATTTAATTAATTTTTTAAAAAGTTTTCTGATAATTTGTAGAAGGTTCTTAGGGAAAGAAAAATTTAACGCGTTTGATGAATGTGAATTTAGCAGATAGCTGTTTTTGTTTTGTAGGCTACTTTTTATCCCAGAAAGTCAAAGAGTTCCCACGGGAACCAAAAAATCTCAATCCAGACTCTGGCATCAGCTAGTATTTATTATAAAGTAATTTAAAAATTGTCAGCTTTTAAAATCTATAATTCACAATCGCAATTCATCGATAAATTATTTACCGACCAAGCACATCACTAGAACATCGTCAGCGAAGATAAGTGTTCGGCGGTTCAGTGGAATCCAGAGCGTCTCATTAATGAAAAAAAATCAGATTCAATGTATTTTTCATAAAACAGGGGCCCCGACTTTCATGCTACGACAAAGGCCTATGCAGCGCGTAATTACAATGGGGGGAGGTAGGGGGAGTAAGGGGGAGAAGGGGGAGGTAATGGAGAAGACAAAAGTGTAGGTATAGTTTGATGGATGGATGGCGGTTTTAGTGGTTAGGTTTTTTGTGTCTATGAAAGTTTACGGTTTCTGAAAACATTTTATTTACTCCCCATACTTAGGTACATACTATATAAAAATATATACCTAAATGAACCCTGAAAACATTAAACTCCTTTTTTTGGGCAGTCGTGTAAAAATATGTACCTAATGTTTTTTTAATATTTTTTTCATAATGAACGGAAATCGTCCAGTTACAGTTTTTTTTAATACCACTACAAGTTAGCCCTTGACTGTAATCTCACCTGATGGTAAATGATGATGCCGTAGCGGGCTAATCTGGTAGGGGTGTAGCAGTATTAAACCCATACCCCCACATACACGGCATCGTACCGGAACGCTAAATCGCTTGGCGGAACGTCTTTGCCGGGAGGTAACTACTAACTAGCCACGGCCAAAGCCTCCCACCAGACCAGACCAGAGAAAATTCAGAAATTATAAATTCCCAAATTGACTCTGCTGGGAATCGAACCCATGACCTCCCTCGTTAAGTCAACAGCGGTCAACACTGCTCCAGGGAGCTCGTCAAATATTTTAGAAGGATCATCATACTATATAATATTATAAATGCGAAAGTGTGTTTGTTAGTCGGTTTGTCCATCAATCAGGCCGCAGCGGAGCAACGGATCGACGAGATTTTGGGCATGGGTTTAGTTGAGGATCTGGAGAGTGACCCGGAAATTTTAAATTTATATTCGTCAAATTATATTACATACCTAGTCATGGAAACATAAACACGTGTTACCATGGAAACATAAAGTCAATGACGTAGGTAACGAAGAAAGTTTGATTTTACTCCCCATAAATTTTCATACCCCATATAAACGAAAATCGATTATAAATAAGGTAAACTCCAAAAATTGAATCAAGAAAGATAGCTGATAAAGATAGGTAGAATAGATAGAAGCATGTCCTTTGCAACTGCACAATCAAAAGTTGCAAAGTAAGGAAGCCTTCCATGGTTTTAACAAGTGGTCATGAATAATAATTAATTTCTGAAGCCTAGGCGAGTGGAGACGGTAGACGCCTTTAAGCATAAGTTAGAATTTTTTATAGTCGAGTATGTAATGCCTGGGGCCATACTGCCAACGCTTAAAAGCAATATTGTTTCATAATTTAATTTATTTATACTATAGATAATAATAAATAATAATAATTTATTTATTATTTATTTAAAATATAATGAAATATCTCGATTTATACCTGGCATCGACATATTCCACCATTCTTACGCTGTATTAAAAGAAAAAACTCACCCACCTCCAATTTTACAGGTAAGTAATTTAATAATTTCTAAATCAATATGTTCTTGATAGTTTGCATGCGTTAATTAGGGTTCCGTACCAAAATGGTAAAATGGAACCCTTATGGTGCGACTTTCTCCGTCTGTCTGTCCGTCTGTCCGTCCATCACACTCGATTATTTCAGTAACTACCGAAGCTATCGACATGAAATTTGGAATAGTTGTGTATAGTAGTGGCCCAAAGACACTGAAATAAAAAAAAAATTGGAAATTATTTTTGTTCTTATTTAAAAAGGGGGGAAAATCAGAGGGTTGAAATTTAAAAGTGAGATAACTGTACTGTGTGGGGTATCATATGAAAGGGTTTACTTTGTACATTCTAAAATAGATTTTTAATCATTTTTAGTTATGATAGTTTTTGATTTATCGGGGAAAATGTCTAAAAAAATACCGTTGTTCCCCCCCCCCCCCCCCCTTATCTCCGGAGTTTACCAATCGAAAAATTTGAAATAATTATGGTCAATAGGAATTTACGTATATTTTACAGGAAAACTATAGCCAATGCTCTAACTAGCATAGTTTTTTTGATATTAACAATAAACCTCTACAAACAAAGTTAGTCTTGCGGTTCATTAACAAAGGTAATTATTTATTAATAATGGTACGGAACCCTTCTTGCGCGAGTCCGACTCGCACTTGCCCGGTTTTTTTTTATTTTTTCATTGCTGTGTACACTTATAATCGATGTACATATCAGTGAATGTGTCACTGTTTTAATCTATATATATGTATAAAAAATTATTTCCAAAAAACCGACTTCCAAAGCCACTGTAAAGTTAAAAATAATTTTGATTTCTACACACTATGTTGAAGTCGGGCGAGCCTGACGCGTCAACTCTGCCTATCTTTGTTATACTCGCCCGACTTCAACATAGTGTGTCAAAATTATTTTTTACTTTACAGTGGCTTTGGAAGTTGGTTTTTTGAAAGAATTTTTATTTTTAACTTTTTAGTGTACTCTTAATCCCCACGGCTTAGGAGTGCAGTACCCTGCAGCATCAGAGTTGAGGAGTTGGGACTTGGGTTTAAGTATGAAGTCGTTGCTTGACACCTACAATATGAATTCACCATAAAAAAACCTAAATCGCTATTTTTAAGGAGTTCTGTACCCTGCAGCATCAGGGTTGAGGAGTCGGGACTCAGAGTTGAATCGTATACACGTGACTTGATACCTACTATATGAATTCACCATCAAAACTTCCTAACTCCCTAGTTTTGAGTCGTAGGTATACCTAAAGCATCAGGATTGAGGATTTGGAGTCAGAATTTTTTATGGGACCACCTCGCGAGCTTCCTCTAACCACTGAAAAAAAAAATTTCAAATCGGTTTGGAAACCACGGAGATATGCGTTAACAGGTTTACTATACTCGGTGGTTAACATACATTAAAAAAAAAACATACGCGCTGAATTGAGAACCTCCTCCTTTTTTGGAAGTCTGTTAAAAATGAATCCCTATTTCCCTTGGTCACGGCATCACGCGTGAATGGCTGGACCAATTTCGCTAATTCTTTTTTCAACCGACTTCAAAAAAAGGAGGAAGTTCTCAATTCGACTGTTTTTTTTTTTAAATGATTGTTACCTCAGAACTTTTGACTGGGTAGACCGATTTGGATGATTCTTTTTTTATTTGAAAGGGCATACTTCCCAAGTGGTCCCATATAAATCGGTCGAGCGGTTTTTAAAATATCAACAATAAAATAAGTACTGGGGTGTCCCAGAAGTAAAGAGACAAGTCAATGAAAATTTTTTTTAATGAAAAATTGTATGTCAACTGTTATGTGTGTCATTATAAATTATACAAAATAATAATAAAAATACAATCTATATCAAATTTGCTCCTGCGATGCCTTTATAGCCGATTTTTCTCAAATTAATGCTTGCACGTCTCATGACTGCTTTTCCAGAAGTTGTTGCCACCCGTTTGGCCAATCTAGCCCATCTTTGTTTGAAAGATGTCAACGTTTTTGATTTTTCTGAATACTTTTTGTATTCCTTTTTACACAGAGCCCAAAACATTTCGATATGCGTTCCTCGAGCTTGAGGAACATTTGGAGCATTGTTTTGTTTCGATATGAATTCGACGCCCATAGATTGCAAATATTGAGTGACTTCAGACTCGTAATGACACGAAGCCATATCCGGCCAGAATACAACGTCTTCCCTCTGATAATACTTGTCTATAAACGGTATTAATCGCTTCATAATACACTCTCGAAGATAAACTTTTGCGTTCATAGACCGTGTACAGATAAATGGTTCGGAAACATTGCCGTTTTCGTCTATAGCTTGCCAAACCAGATACTTCTTGAAAAATTTAGACTTTGTTTTAACTTTTTCGCTGTAATCCACCTCACCACGACTGGTAGCGTGGAAAATTGCTTCCCAGGAATATCAGAGGGGTCAACCGGTACATAAGTTTCATCATCAATTATGAGAATTTTTTTCAAAGTTTTTTGGTAAACTCGACGGCAACCTCGCTTAGCACGCACTTCTTGGTCTTTCACGTACTTTGGAGCGGACAATTTTACAAAAGCCTTCATGCCCAGATCTTGAACTTTAATTCTGGATATGCTTGACTTAGATATTTTCAATTTGTCCGCCGCAGTCCTCACAGATGTTGAAGGTGCTTCTTTAAAAACCTTTTTTACCTTATCTATGTTTCGATCAGTTGCTATGGTACGTTGCCTTCCCGGAATCTTCTTAAAATCAGTCTCTCCTGAGTCTTCATACCGTTTAATTATCCTGTAGATACTTGTTCTTATAGCCCCTTCTTGAGAAAAATGACGAACTGCCTCGGATTTCCCATTATTCAGATAGTACTGAATTACTCTTTTTGCAAACGATTCTCGTTCGGTTCGCTTCATGTTAGAAAAACATCGACAATATTTGCAAAACCACGCGAATTTGACAGATTTGTTACGGGTGGTTACCATGGCAACAGTTTTTTTTTTTTTGTGAAACCTTTTTCTTGGCCGATATGAACACTCAGTTTTGTCTCTTTACTTATGGGACACCCTTTACTTTGTATAGCGTGTGCTTGTTGTTGTAAAGTTGGCGCGGGAGTTTGAAGTCGGTTGTTTAAAAAGAATTTTTGATATTAAATTATTTTTGTGATTGTTTGGATCCCGGGATGGTTTATATACACCAGTTCGAGGATCAGGGCAGGATAAAGTCTGCCGGGTCCACTAGTATGTTTTATGTAATTTGTGTGATTGTTAGGGTACCTACCTATATGAAAAAAAAATTGTCATTCATAGGGACTGCCGATAGAAGTGAAAACGAATATCCATACTAATATTATAAATTACGAATGTAGTATATTTATATTTAAGACTTTTTGTCCTCGTAACAACGCGAGGTGTCGGTCACGGTCACGCGAATCCGCAACTTTACCCCCTACCAAAAAGTGCTCAACGCGGCTAAAGAAGTTTTCACTTCAATAAACTAAAATTATTGTTGACTTTCGTGTCTTAGAATTGTAATCCTTATATTAGTAACGTCAAGGTACCTGACATCGAACTGTCATTTTGAGTAATATTGCTTACTAGCGGACGCCCGCGACTTCGTCCGCGTGGCATAAGTTTTTTAATTCCCACAGGCACTGCTTACTTTTCCGGGATAAAAAGAAGCCTATGTCACTCCCCAGGTACTCAACTATACCCAATACCCATGCAAAAAATCACGCCGATCCGTTGCTATATTGCGGCGTGATTGAAGGACAAACTCCCTATTTGACTTTCTTGGAGATAGAAATTTCAAAAATTTTGTAATCCGTATTTCATCCTTTTTAACCGGAAGCCGAAATACCAAGTTTCATGGCTATAGCTTCAAAAACGACGGAATTTAATAAAATTCATCCCCTATTTTAATCCCTTTGGGGGTGGAATTTTAAAAAATTGTTACACACGTCCTTCTTATTTTTTTTTACCGAAAACCAAAATACCAAGTTTCGTAGATATAACTTGAAAAATAACTTTCATCCCCTATTTCAGCCCTTTGGGGGTAGAATTAAAAAAAATATGGTGAAACATGTATTTCTGCATTTTAAACCAGTAGCTCAAATACCAAGTTTAATGGATATAACTTGAAAAATGACGGACTTTCATACAAACTTTCAACCCCTATTTAACCCCTTTGGGGGTAGAATTTCGAAAAATCCTTTCTTAGTGGAAACCTACTCTTCACAAAGAATACACCCTCCAAATTTCATGTCTCTAGGAGCAGCGGTTTAGGCTGTGCGTTGATATATAAGTCAGTCAGTCAGTCAGTCAGGACTTTTATATATATAGATAATAAGTATTACTTTAACCGTTGGCAGTATGGCCCCAGGCCTGGCTCCTACGTCAGCGCAATCCGTCGACGGCACTCGTATCGGTTGAGTGACGCATGCGCTTTGTTAAATACTTTACAAGAGACTTTACAAGTTCTCATTACTGATGAGTTTCTTGCCGGCTTTTCTCAGCAGAACCTTCTTTCTGAATCCATGGTGGAGTCAAAACACATAAATTACGTAACATAAGAGACGCCTGTATGTCCTACATGGAATAAACGAATTGAATCTAAAATTTAATTGAATTGAATCACAGATGAATGAAATAAGTACAATAAGTACAGTAAATAATACTATATGATATGTGGCCACTCAGTTATATATTTCACTATTCTTACATTCTGGGGAATCTGAAAGATATCTCTTCAAGAGATCAGTTGTTCTTGTGCAATGTTTATGTTTTAATTTAAGTTTCTGGTACTAAATAAATAAATAAGCAAAATTGAATCGTTCTTGACTATTTAAACTCTGCTAAAAATATTACAGACTTATCACTCTGAGGACCTTATTCATTACAAGAAGTTAGAAGACAACCCTAAAGCTACACGCGCCGCGTCAGAAGAGATAACAGCTACGCGATAGAAAAAGATGGGATGTATAGGAACTTAAAAAATTTCGCTCGCAGCGCTGTGCGAGCTAAATAACATTTTAATACGTCGTATCTAGAGTCGGTATTTATTTAAACGTCTTTATGGTGTAACTCTTCTGTACCTAAAACGTACTATTAGGTATTCTGTGGTAAGATGTCGTGTAGAAACTGTTAGGCATACCTTCTTATCTGCTACTAGCTGATGCACGCGACATCGTCGGCAAGGATCGAGGTCATCTGGTTCCAGGGGGAACTCCTTAATTTTCTGGGTTGAAAAGTAGCCTGTGTTATTCCAGACTATAATCTGTACCAAATTTCATCCCGATCCGTTCAGTCGTTCTGACGTGATTGAGTAATAAACATCCATCCATCCATCCATCGAAACTTTCGCATTTATAATACGTCATATAAGTATAGAATAGGATTGCTAACCTGTTAGGGGTATGGCAAAATAAAAACTTCGTATTAAACCCCTTCCCCTGTTGGTTTCTACACGGCATCGTACCAGAACGCTAAATCGCTTGGCAGCGCATCGAAGCCTCCCATTGGATCAGAGCAGAGAGAGTCCAGAAATTATAACATCCCAAATTGACCCTGCCATGGGTCGAACTCGGGAACTCCCACTAATAAGACCACAGCACTCACCACTGCGCCTGAGAAGTCGTCGAGTTTTTATTTTTATTTATTCCATTACAAATTAGCCCTTGACTGCGATCTCACCAGATGGTAAGTGATGATGCAATCTAAGATGGTAGCGGGCTAACTTGCTAGGGGTATGGCAGTTATATTAAATCCGTACCCCTATCGGTTTCTACACGGCATCGTACCGGAAAGCTAAATCGATGGCCGGTCCTTCTTTGCCTGTCTTTGCCGGTAACTAGCCACGAACGAAGCCAGTTAAAGTTAGTGGAGAAAATACAAAAGAACTTGCAAAATATTTTCATTACACATCGCACAAATAGAATATTAGAGCTATCAATAAGAAAGGGGAATTGCTATTTTCCAAGGGAACCCTAAAAGCTATCTGCCATAGTATGTGTATGAGCTTATTCAATTTTCATACATAAATATTATATGAACGAAAATGTCGTAGGCGATGAAATTACATTTAGTCGTTGAATGAAAAAAATCAGTAGAGTAAAATATTTTGAAAACTGTACAACGAAAACTATTCTAGGTAACTAGCTGATGCCCGCGACTTCGTCCGCGTGGTTTAAGTTTTTCAATTCCCGCGGGAACTGTTTAACTTTCCGGGAAAGAAAATAGCCCTCACTCAACTATATTAATGCAAAAAATCCGTCGTTCTGTTGCAGCGTGATTGAAGGATAAACCAACAAACAAAGAGCCACGGGGCACGGCCCATCTCTTCAAACAATTTCTATGAAATTTGGTACAGAACTACAGAGATAGCTTACATAGCCTGGGGAAGGGCATTTTTATCCGGGAAAATTAAAGATTTTTCGCGGGAATCAAAAAACTTCGCTACGCGGACGAAGTTGAGGGCATTATTTTTATTTTCAGTATATAAAATTACACGAAGTGAATTCTGAGCGCGAATTATTTAGACTTAAATTAATTGCAGAGTAAGTAAATTTATCAAAAGTGAGTAAGTTATAGTAAAAGTGTTTAAACAGAAAAAGGGCGGGAAGTTATGTGCGCAAAAATACTCAATATTCGTAGGTATCTTGCTTAATGGTAGAGCAAATTTTAAATATTTTGCAACTATTTAATGTTACAAAGAAATGTAATATTAAATAGTGCGGAATCACTACCTAAGTATGTGTATTTTTGAACATTTTAGAGACATTTTTGTCGCGATAAATATTTTAATGAATGATTATTTTATTATTAAATAACGCCGAATTATTATTTTATGTGTGTATTTTCGAATATTTAGAGACACTTTGGCCGCGATAAATAATGATGCGATAAAACCAATGATTTATTTCGACATTATTATGTAATAAAAGTAAAGTAACTAAATCACGACTAAACCGTCATCAGAATACCAATAGAGTAAGTATTTGAAGCCACTAACTAAAATAGTTCAATGAACTTCATCTTAGAGTAAGTAATTTCAAAAACGGAATGGTGCTTCTAATTCTGAAAAGTAGATTACATACTCTGAAGACATTAATCGCGCAAAAATTTACAACGTAACTACTAAGCTATGGAAAATGCCACTCAAAAGAAAATAGAAACGACGTATCATTGAGTTTGTATTTCAAATAGCACACTAAGATTTAATCAATCATAAATTACAACTTCGTAATAAGTAATAAATAACAAATTACCACACTAGGGCGGTAAAATGAAATATTAAAGCGTAATAATTTCACGTCCCGGGTCTCTCCCAGGGGACTCACGCCCTTACCTAACTAAAATCCAGTGATGCTACTTGAAAATTCCCCTAAAACGAAAATCTACTTTCATTAAAGTGTGGTGATGCGACCACAGACAAAAAGCTATATATCTCTTATTCAATCTTGTCTACCTTAATTATTTTTACCTTGAACTTTTACGAAAAACGCCACAAGTAAACTATTTGTACAAGGCAAAATATATCTTAAGACGTATCACGTAAAGTCGGTTCTGGATTGATATTTACGAGAGTAGAGATATTCCTATCCGCTCCGCGTTTTCAGTAATCGATAAATACCCTCACGTGGAAAAACTTACAAATACTGTACGAGATAGATTAAAAGTTACTTTAAAATTACGGATTATAAAGACGTCTTATCCTAGACTTACCTTCAGGATCAACGGCTCACGACACAGTAAAAAATAAAATAAAAACCAAAAAGTTGAAAATAAATTTATTCTAAAAACATAAAAAATGTCCTTCGAGTTTAACGGAAGCAAAATACAGGTAAAGGAAAATAAATCAAATTTTAAATCGAAATGTCTCGAGATTAAAAACGCAAGCGACACGCGTTCACCTCGAAAAGCACTGGCGCTCTGATGGCAAAGGGCCAGGGAAGTGCTTATATACCTCCGAGAGGCGGGGACGGGGCGCGCGGCCATTTTGAACGGTTGCCATGGCAACTAGGAGATGGCCTATTAGGGAGGGTGGCGGAGATTAGTTGTAGCGATAGCAGAGGCATTCTTTTTATGCTAAAAGGAAATGATTTTTTTACGTTTTACAATATTTTTGTGAAACACTATTCTGTATTGTTGAAATATTTTTTATTTGCATAAAATAAAACAAAATGTGATATTTATTTTCAGCGTTGGATTTAAATGTAATGTTACGTGACTTGAGCAAAATTTGTACCAAACAAATATCGAAATGAGTGTTATTTTCAATAGTTAATTACTCTACCACTAAGGTACAGTAAAAAAAACTCGAATGGGCTTTCCAAGAGTGCTTTAACTATTCATAATTTGTATATCTATTGTTTACTTGGTAGGTTTTCTATTCTTATGTTAAAACGCTTATTCCATCTTAATGAAATAATTTATATTCAACTTGAAAGAAATTTTGAACCGAAAAACTTAACGTAAAATATTAAGTTTAAAGGGGTTGTTTCAAATTTATATGGAGCCTGGGCCAGGTATTAGTACGGTATTTTAAAATGTTCGGGGTCATAAAATAGTAAATTGTTTTTCTTTATTTCTTACTAAAAAGTTCAATTTACGAGGTACAATGCGAAATTATTTTGCAAAATAAAAGCGCAACAACATGCGTCCATTTTGACATTGACGTATATTACACGTGTCATGATGACATTTGACATAAATATAACATGAGAAATGAGAATTAACCTTAAAATATCCAACAGCAGTCAGCGAGTCGATCAAAAGATATTATTTTACAAGTTGGCGGAATAAATAATATTATGTTGTCTCGATGTTTAACAATAGAAATGACATGTAACGTCATTACAAACATAGACAACAAAAAAAGATGGATGCGCTGCGAGAGTTGCTATTCCACAAATGTACGTAATTAAACATTTTATTTTGGTACCTCTTAATCACTGTAAAACTGCAAAAAAGCACATTTTATTTTGTTTTCTATGATTTTATACTATTTTTTGGAATACTGTACAAGTACCTGGTCCAAGATGAAATAACCCCTTTAAAGGTTAAATTCCAGTAAACATTTTAATATATTTTAAATAAAAGTAAAGAATTACCACCAGCAAAAATGTTGTATCGTATTTTAACGCTAATTATTTAAAATTGATTTACATAAATGTAAAAGTTTGAAGTCCCAAAAATTTACTAAACTTAAAAATTAAAAATTTTTTGTTGTTGACGCCACGTTCTCAGCGTCCGTTTCAACCCTCCATCTCACGCACACTATCCCATGACAAACACACATAAACAAACATGTTTTTCCGTTACAATCACAGATGGCGCTCTATCACACAGCGTCCGTCAAAATTTTAACCACGGTTTCCGAATCGATAGTTGACGTAGTATTGTTGAATACGTCGAAATATCTATATAGCTGTCCCTTTTTAACTCTATAGATTGTAGAACTTCAGTCAACTATCGCCATCTCAGCGTGTTGAGATGTTCTTACGACTATTAATTTTATTTTTTTAATTGGCTATGGTTGCAATATCGTAGGTGTTGTTTATGTATGGGTGTTAAATTATCTAATTAGTATACCTAATAATATTATGACTGGAATAATAGAATGTAGGTAAATACATCAACTCCCTAATATTGCGAAAACGATACACCTATTTCACATCTCTCGACTAAAGTTCTAAATAAGTAAGCAGCTCTATTCCTTTACTTAAAACTTACATTTGAATTGGAACTTTATGGTGGTTAAAATACGTTTGTTTTTCGATTAACATTCTTAAATACACGTAACGTAACTTTTCGGCCGGTTGAATATTTTATGATTGTTCTGTTTCTCTGCATTCGTCACTAGATGACGTAGTCAAAATAACTAATTGTTTTAACTAACCTTAAAATTACCATCGATTTTTATAATGATTATATTGTATTTAATTGCATAAATTAATTAATTTGATTTGATTATTTTAAATCGTTTTTATTTTTTTACTTTTGCTACTCGACACTAGATGGCGCTGTCTATTCTATTGTAAGTTAGACATAAGAATTTGCAGGGGGATGTGATGTAACCAGGAACTTCTATCTCTGTATTAAATTGATCGAACTTTGAAAACGGTTCAACCAATTATTGGCCGTAAACAGATAACAGAAAGACAGACACACTTTAGAGTTATGACAAACAGAAGTTTATTTGAGTAACAATAGACTCTTTATTAATCAACTAAGTATAATATTTAAACTAAAATTAGGTATAACTAAGCAAATTACTGAGTAATCCTTACTTATTCCTTACTTAATATTATAAATGGGAAAGTGAGTTTGTTTGTATGTTTGTTCCGCTTTCACGCCGTAACTACTGAACCGATTGCTTTGAAATTTTGCAGACGTAAAGTTAGAAGTCCGGATTAGGTAAATAATAGGGTACTTTTTATCCCGGAAAATTAAAGAGTTCCCGCGGGAACTAAAACTCCTCAATCCACGCGGACGAAGTCGCGGGTATCAGCTTGTAATAATATAATTACCTACTAATTCATCTTATATATAAAATTCTCGTGTCACAATTTTCGTTCTCATACTCCTCCGAAACGGCTTGACCGATTCTCATGAAATTT
Source organism: Erebia epiphron (assembly GCA_963932025.1). NCBI lineage: Eukaryota > Metazoa > Arthropoda > Insecta > Lepidoptera > Nymphalidae > Erebia > Erebia epiphron. The sequence continues at coordinate 7,429,724 of OZ009953.1, read as the reverse complement.
TGTGAGCATATTGAGTAGGTCTGAGAATCGGCCAACATCTATTTTTCATACCTCCACGCGGACGGAGTCGCGGGCATCAGCTAGTAATATTATAATATCTAGTAATATTACTAGCTGGTGCCCGCGACTTCGTCCACGTGGAAAAGTTCTTTTAATTCCCACGGGAACTCCTCGATTCTCCGGATAAAAAGTAGCCTATATATCACTCTCCAGGTCACAATTTCTTTAATTAAAAATATTCATACCAATGCAAGAAATTACGTTGATACGATGCTCTGTTACGGTGCGATTGAAGGACAAACCAACAAACAAACACACTTTCGCATTTACAATAAAATAACTGATGCCCGCGACTACGTCCGCGTGGATTGAGGTTTTTTGGTGCCCGCGGGAACTCTTCAATTTTCTGGTATAAAAAGTAGCCTATATGCTATTGCAGACAATAATCTATCTCTGTGCCACATTTCATCCAGATGCGTTCTACCATTCTGGCGGGATTCAGTAACAAACATCCATCCAAACTTTCGCATTATTAATCTTCTTAATATATTTAAATACTAGCTGATGACCGCGACTACGTCCGCATGGATTAAGGTTTTTGGTTCCCGGAACTCTTTAATTTTCCGGGAAAAAGTAGCCTATGTGCTATTCCAGACTATAATCTATCTCTGTGCCAAATTTCAGCCAGATCCGTTCAGCCGTTGGCGCGTGATTGCGTAACAAACATCCATACATCCATCCATAGGGTACATCCATCAAAACTTTCGCATTTATAATATTGAGTAAGATATATTATATACTAGCTGATGCCCGTGACTACGTCCGCGTGGATTGAGGTTTTTTGGTTCCCGCTGGAACTCCTTAATTTTCCGGGATAAAAAGTAGCCTACGTGCTATTCCAGACTATAATCTATCTCTGTGCCAAATTTCATCCAGGTCCGTTCAGCCGTTGCGGCGTGATTGAGTAACAAACATCCATCCATACATCCATCCATACATCCATCCATCCAAACTTTCGCATTTATAATATTTATTTGATTTGACTAGATGATGCCCGCGACTTCGTCCGCGTGGATTGTTGTTTTTTGTATCCCGCGGGAACTCTTCAATTTTCCAGGATAAAAAGTAAAAAAGTCTCCGTCCCGAATAGCAGAATAACTATTAAAAACATTGGAAAATTGACGAAAAAATAAAATTAAAGAAAAACATTTTCCCTTGATTTTCCCATACAAAATGTTCATAGGTTTCATTACGTATGAATCAATGAAATACTCTTTATTGTACACTACATAAACAAACAGAAACAATAAACAAAAATAAATGCATGAGTATAGTTGAGGACCTGGAGAGTGACATAGGCTACAAAATTAAGGAGTTCCCGCGGAGTTGAGAACCAAAAAAACTTAAACCACGCGGACGAAGTCGCGGGCGTCAGCTAGTATTAGTATGGATTTAACACAAAGCAAATAGCGAAGTCGTCCATCCTAGCAGCAATATGAATGTGTAGCGCGGAACATTGACGGCAATAATGAAATTGTTGCTGTTTCAGTACTGGCGCAAGCGGACAAATGATGTGACCGCTTCATTACAGACGTACAGCGGGACGGGGTATTCGCGGATTTTTAAATTAAAAAAAAAACGTAAAAAAAATTAATATTCGTTTTCACTTCTATCGGCAGTCAATTCTTTTTTACTAGATGATGCCCGCAACTTCGTCCGCGTTGGTTAGATTTTTCGATTCCCGCGGGAACTACTTAATTTTCCGGGATAAAAAGTAGCCTATGTCCTTCCCCGGGATACAACCTAACCCTGTACCAAATTTCATCATAATCGGTTGAACAGATGGGCCGTGAAAGCGTAGCAGACAGACAGACAGACAGACAGACAGACACACTTTCGCATTTATAATATTAGTATGGGTAGTATGGATGGAAGTATGGATTTCATTTCTTTTAGAGACACTGTCAGCGGGTCTGATTTAAAGTTTGTAGGACTATACCACTATGTACAGTTAAGACCAACAGTAGATAAAAGACAAACGGATGTATTTTGTTCTAGATACCTAGTGATTTATTCCCTTATAGCAAAATTGTTCGTCCTAGCGCCAAAAATTACCAAATAAATCCGTCCTGCAGCATTAAGGATGTGTAGCGCGGAACATTGACGGCAATAATGAAATTGTTGCTGTTTCAGTGCTGGCGCCAGCGGCGGACGGACCGACAAATGACGCGACCGCTTCATTACGGACGCACAGACAGACGGGACTTTTGCACAATAGTAGATAATATTATTATCATTCAAACTATGGTCACTCAATCTACGGCACTTAAAAATACGTGACCATAAATATTTAGGTAACAAATTTATTTATTACAATTTAATTATATTTAATTCGCACTTTGTCACGTAGTATAAATAAGCATTATTTTAATTAGCACTTCATGATAATAACAAGGTTTTCACCCACTCCAATGTATCTAATTTCTTAATATATAAGGTTAGGATTAATTTGTGAATACATGCCATTTGTACACCGAGTATGTGTGTATCAATTCTGCTCCAACTCACAACAACTTACACTCAATCCGCAACACAAACTCATATTTTTTTTATATTAAAGGTGTTTTTGGTGGTGTTGGTAGTTAGTAGTAGTAGTAGTTAGTAGTTAGTACTTACACTTTTTTCAAAAGGACATACAAACAAACACACTTTCGCATATAAGAAAGTTTGATTTAAAAAAAACTAAAACTTCACAAATCCGAATTCCCCAGCGGCTGTGCGTCGGAGAATTCAGAAAAATGTTCATTACAGTCCGAAGTACAGTTAGACACAAAACGATAACTGTAACGTATGCATTACAGGTACACTCGAACACATATTGAGATATTCTGTTTAGTTTTAATTTTTTTAAAGTAAATTTTGATTCTAACTTTGTATTTATCGCAGTGCGGACTTAGCTTAAGACCGTCAGCTTTTATATAAGAGTTTTAAAATACTTAATTATTTAGTAAAACAGTTGTTCTGCAACCATATTCAAGTATAGGCTATCAAAAAATTAAAGAAATACATATTTATTCATTGAAGGTTTTCTATGAAATTAAAATAACACTCAGTGGATAAAAAATATATGACAGTGGCATTCATTGCTATAATTAATACTGCCTACTTTACTGTTAATGCAGCAACATACCCTGGCGCAGTGTTGAGCGCTGTTGTCTTAACGTGCGGAGGTTCCGGGTTAGATTCCAGGCAGGGTCGATTTGGGAATTTGTAATTTCTGAATTTTCCCTGGTCTGGCCTGGCGGGAGGCTGCGGCCGTGGCTAGTTACCACCCTACCGGCAAAGACGTGTAGCCGAGCGATGATGCCGTGTAGAAACCGACTAAGGTTTAATATAACTGCCATACTCCTAACATTTGGGAATTTATAATATCTGAATTTTCGCTGGTCTGGTCTGGTGGGAGGCTGCCGCCGTGGCTATTTACTTACCACCCTACTGGCAAAGACGTGTAGCCGAGCGATGATGCCGTGTAGAAACCGACTAAGGTTTAATATAACTGCCATACTCCTAACAGGTTAGCCCGCTACCATCTTAGACTGCATCGCCACTTACCATCAAGTGAGATCGCAGCCTTGACTGCGTACTGCTAACTTGTAGTGGAATTTAAAAAAAAACTATAAAAAAACTATTTCAAACGAACGCGAACGTTACTGCGCTACCAGAGATTCTAATAAGCCTATTCCGCCGCCGACTGTACCGCCTCCCAGGTGTATGTTAATTGCTTTTTTAAAACGCGCAAGTTTTTTAATAACGCATCCCTACGTCCGTGTGTGCGTTACGCGAAATGCGTAAACTAAGCTCACTCCGGATAACATTACGGAATGTTGGAGAAGTATTTACGGAAAATTTAATTTTCCGTACGATTACATTTGCGTTAGTTTTTTATGCCATTTTCGTTCATGATTGTACCTACATTGTAGAATAGCATAGTGATTAAAGAGTTCGTGGTCTAGTGGTTAGCATGTTCGACTGCGGCTGACGTGGTCTCGGGTTCGAGTCCCGGGTGTCGAGCCATTTGAGTTCTTCTTTATTTTGGGGTTTTCTGACTGCAAATTCCCAGTACTAGCCCGGAGTAAGGAAGTTGGCGGTGTTTCACCCCCGTGCCTCGGAGAGCGGTTATTATCACTAACATGTTATTAGTCGTTAAATCCCGCAAACCCGCATTGGAGCAGCGTGGTGGTTCTATGCTGTAATTTCCTCTCTCCTATGAGAGTGGAGGCCTGTGCCTAGCAGTGGGACGTAAATGGGCTGTAGTGGGGGATACTTTGAGTTTGAGTTTGCAAGTGGAAAAAAAGCTGTGTATTCTGTTACTTTTAAGATTTTTATTCTATTCTATTTGGTTTTTGTACGATGGGGCTGACATACTTATTTACAAAATGGACAAAAGCCTAAAAAAAGATTTAAAAAAGTATTATTATTTTAATTACTATTAAAAATGTCATGGATAAAATTTAATATTTTAAAACCCGCTTCTTTTAAATAAAGTAAAAATATATGCACAAAAACACAATTACCTAATCCCAACAATGACTGGTATGTATTAAATTTAATATTAAAGCTTATAGCGTGTAATCTTTTCTTTAAAATTAAATTAAAAGATGGTAATTAATTAATTTATAGCTACTATCCTGGATTCAGGCTTATTTGGGTTAAACCGTTTTACTTTTTAGTCTTCATTTTTTAAGCATTACTTATTAGCACGAAACAGAACCGTAATATTATTACTTTTTTTTTAATCTACTACAAGTTAGCCCTTGACTGCGATCTCACCTTATGGTAAGTGATGATGCGGTCTAAAATGGTAGCATGCTAACCTTTAGGGGCATCGTACCGGAACGCTAAATCGCTTGGCGGCACGTCTTTGCAGGTAGGGTGGTAACTAGCTATGACCGAAGCCTCTCACTAGGCCAGACCAGGGAAAATTCAGAAATTAGGTATAAATTCCCAAAACGACACTGCCGGGGATTGAACCCGGGACCTCCGCACGTTAAGAGAGTTCTTGTTCCCGAAGGTGCGTGTAGCTGCCAATCCGCAACTGTTCAGCGTGGTGGACTATGGCCAAACCGTTCCGAGAACTCCTGCTCAGTAGTGAGCCGGCAATGGGTTGATTCTTAATACGATGAACTATTATATATTAGGTATTATTTCAACCGATTTTGATGAAATTTGGTATAGGTGTAGGTTACATCCCGGGAATCAAAAAACTTAATTCACTAGACGAAGTCACGGGCATCATCTATAGTCTACCACTACAGCCTATTAACGTCCCACTGCTGGGCACAGGCCTCCACTCTCATAGGAGAGAGGGAATTAGAGCTTAGACCCACCACGCTGCTCCAATGCGGGTTGGCGGGCTTTAACGACTATTATCATGTTAGTGATAATAACCGGGACCGACGGCTTAACGTGCTCTCCGAGGCACGGGGGTGAAACACCGCCAACTTCCAACTCCGGGCTGGCACTGAGAATTTCTTAATTGAAAAACCCAATACCCAATTTTTATGCCCGACCGGGAATCGAACCCAGGACCTCGTGATCCGCAGTCGACTACGCTAACCACTAGACCAACGAGCGTATCATCTAGTCTACAATACTCATATTCCAGAAATGGTGGTTTAAAAACTAAACGCACAAAATTTTGGCAGCCTCCCAAATAGCTGTACCGGTTGCAGATGACATATCAATTTGAGATAAAACTGTATTCTCTACTTCAATGGTTACTTATTCGAGATATAAGTAACTTCTTTTTTTATAGCAATACTAGCTGATAACCGCGACTTCGTCCGCGTAGACTGAGGTTTTCGGTTCCCGCGGGAACTCTCTAATTTTCCTGGTTAAAAGGTAGCCTATGTGTTATTCCAGACTATAATCTATCTCTGTGCCAAATATCCAGATCCGTTCAGCCGTTCGGGCGTGATTGAGTAACAAACATCCATCTGTACATCCATACATCCATACATCCATACCTACATCCATACATCCATACATCCATACGTCCATACATCCGTCCATCCAAACGTTCGCATTTTTAATATTTACTTGATTATCTAGTACCTAGTATAAGTTTATCATTTTTTATGGAGTTGCGTCGCTTTCGTCGCTCACCTAGGACAGCGGGTAACTTAACCGGCTTCCTTCGAGTGCAAGTCGAGTGAAAATTGATAAAGGGGTTGAAATTCCAAAATATACTTATTTACATGGATATTGGATAGAAAAACTTGAATGAAAAAATTATACACTTCCATATTATAAGAATCTCTGTGCCAAACATCCAGATCCGTTCTGCCGTTCTGGCATGATTGAGTGACAAACATCCATCCATCCATCCAACCAAACGTTCGTATTTATAGTATTAGTATAGAGTATAGAAATATAGACTAGCTACTAAATCGCTACCATCTTAGACTGCATCATCACTTAACAGTAGGTGAGTTCTCAGTCAAGGGTTAACTTGTAGAGGTACAACAAGTTAATAATTAAAACAATTAAAAAATACAACTGCCCTGTCAAAAAACGAACTTAAAAGTTATAACAGTCATTAATTACCTTTGGAATCTTACTCACATTTTTATTAAATGGTAATTTTTTGTGAATCACTGGATATTGAACTATAGTGTTATATCTATATTTTTGGAATCTACTCATCATTTTCTAGATGATGATTATATAGTTAATCTTATTTTCGAAATTTTTTTTCAACTTTAGTCTTTAATGCGCGACCATGGTCACCCCATCAATTTTTTTTTAAATTTTACTAGCCTATGTCAACCGGAATAAGCTAGGGATTCTAACGATACCCCATTTATCAAAATCGATTCAGGCGTATAGAAGTTATGGTGGAATATACAAACTCACATACATACATACATACATACATACATACATACATACATACATACATACATACATACATACATACATGAACCCTGAAAACAATATAAGGTGAACCGAGGCTATTGCATCTAAAAAGTGAATTTTTTTTGACCGAGGTATGTTTAAGAAGCTGTATTTCTGCTACAGAATAATTTACGGATAAACTCTTTAAATATTTGAAAAGATCAGATACTTAAGACTTAGTTTTACTTAATTGCATTAAAATACACCCAGTATATTCTTATTAAAATTGATGTTAATTCCAAGGATCGATTTTAGCCACATTAGCCCCGTATCGGGGGTTAATGTAACTTTTCACTCTTAATTCCTAAACTTAAGAGTTATAATGCTCAAACTCACTGAATATGATAAACAAAGGCATTTAAGAAAATGATTTGAGCCCTACCTCAATGTAGGAAGGTTAATTTCTCTTTAACAATACTTTTTTGGTAAAAGAGGGGCTATTGTAGCTTTTTTTTTTACTTTAGTGTTGGGAGTAGGCCTGATAAGTATGTAGTATCGATTATCGATAATGTTTTGAATGAAATACGTTTTCATATATCATTTAAGTAATATTTTTGAAAAGTTAGGTTAGGTAATAGGTGGGAAAATTTTCTAGCAAATAAACGATTGTATTTTATCGTCTTGTGGGTTAAAATAGTAACCACAACGAGCACATTTCAAAACAAAAATTTGGGCGTTTTAACACATATTGGTTAAATTATAAAACAAAAGTTGGGTCTGTGTGAGGCGGGAGCTAATACTTAACCATCGGTGAAGGTAGGTAGCACGATTCAAAACTTTTACCTATCATCTTACAAATTCTGTTTTTAACTTTATCGATAAAAAAATACATTGGCATCACTAATACTTTTATTGCCATACTAAAATCAACAGGGCTATTGTGTCTTTCTTTGTAGATATAATAGCCCCGTGTCACAATTTTAGTGGGGCTAATGTGTTTTTATAAATAACTCCAGATAACTACGGCAGAGAAAGAAATTAATTATCAAATAACAAGGAATTATTCATTATATTTGCAATTAGCGTAAAATTTTGTTCAAAAAAGCTCACAGTAAAATTTTGTCGACTAAAACAACACAGTAGGTTTTCAGCATACTCATCGAAAAATGACCGAAAAAAAGAAAGACGCCATCAATAAAACAGTAGACGAGATAAAAGCACACTCTATGATCGATTTTAATAAACATTAGTTTCTCTATCCACTAGTAGATGTCGTTTCCCGTAAATCTATTTGTAAAGGAAGATAAAATGATAAGATGCAATAGCCCCGAAGTTACAATAGCCTCGGTTCACCTTACTCCTTTTTTCAGGCAGTCGTATAAATAAAATCTAGCTACCATAATCATGCCCGCCTGGATGGTGGCAAGAATGCTGATTCCATATCCAGCCTGGACAGCCAGGTTGGTATTTTGCGCAAGAAATTTGTACAATCTAAATACTTAACTAAGTACATCGAATAATCTATACTAATCTACATCTGGATGGAATTTGGCACAGAGATATTTATTTATCCCGGAAAATTAAAGAGTTCCCGAACCGAAAAACCTCAATCCACGCGGAAGAAGTCGTGGGCATCAGCTATATTCGTAATAATAAATAAATAATATTTTATTTGCCGGGATATGGGCACATTTATAGGCCTAAAAAATAATATTTCCCTTACATACTCTACCATACAATGGTGTGCAAATAGTTATGTATTAAGTTTAAATTTCATTAGATCATAGGTGCATTGTCATATAGTCATCATTTATCATTTATCTTAGTCATTATATCATTTATCTTAGTAAATTTATGAAAGAAATTTCATTAATAAATCATCAAAATATACCTACTATACTAAAACTTACAAGGCAATACAAACACATATATATGTATAGTACTAATGAAGTCAATAATCATATCATATCATACTTAATATTATAAATGCGAAAGTCACTTTGTTTGTTGGTTTGTTGGTTTGTCCTTCAATCACGCTTCAACGGCCCAACGGATCGACGTGATTTTTTGCATGGGTATATTTGAGGACCTGGAGAGTGACATAGGCTACTTTTTATCCCGGAAAATTTATGAGTTCCCGCGGGAATCGAAAAAACTATATCGCATCAGCTAGTAAAATATAAAAGTAAGGACAGAGAACAAAAAAGATCTTCGCTGTCAGCATATTATATCCAATAAATACAAAGTGTGATACAATATGAGTAGACCCAGGACGAAACAATGTTTAGAATGGGCCCCAATAAATGTTTTTATTATGTTGACACTTGACCGCAAACAAAACTGGGGGATTTTCACTAGCGAACACCTTTTATTTGTTTACCGACTGATCAATAGACAACTTTTGTAGCGATGATAAAGTTAAGTCTATCTCTCTGTATCGTATTCTTCATTACTGAGGGTCGTGACCCCATTCCATCAATCAAATAATGGTAGGAGTTTTCCTGGGATAATAATGCGGTGGGTTCCCACGTCCTTCTGCATATGACTCGACTAAGAGTATTTAAACTCTAACTGTAACGATATATACCTACATTTATGGATGTATGGAATATGAGATAAGATAAGATAAATCTTTATTTTGTTCCAAAAACCGTCCATACTAATATTATAAATGCGAAAGTTTGGATGGATGGATGGATGGATGTATGGATGTATGGATGTTTGTTATCTACTCAATCACGCGCCAACGGCTGCACGGATCTGGCTGAAATTCGGCACAGAGATAGAATATAGTCTGGAATAGCACATAGGCTACTTTTTATCCCGGAAAATTAAGGAGTTCCCGCGGGAACCAAAAAACCTCAATCCACGCGGACGTAGTCGCGGGCATAAGCTAGTATTACATAATTTCTTAAAATTACCCTGGACCCCCCAAACTATTTAGGATGGCCTGTGTCTTGGGGGTCAGTCTCTTCCCAGTGCAATGTTAATAATATTAGAAAAGGGGACTGAAGTAAGGTTAGTATAGCAACTTACATAAATCAATATTATCTAATAGGAAACAATTAAATGGATGTATGGATGTTTGTTACTTTTTAACGCCAGAACGGCAAAACGGGACGAAATTTGGCACAGAGATATAGTCTGGAATAACACTTAGGCTACTTTTTATCCCGGAAAATAGGAGAGATCCCGCAGGAACCAAAAAACTTCTATCCACGCGGACGAAGTCGCGGACATCAGCTAGTACCTACCTAGATAAAATGTCATCGAATACATTTACGATCAATCGAATTAAAACTTAGAATAAACGTACCTACTGTACCTACCTGTACCTAGATTTTGTAAAGCTCAATTACAAGTCTACATTATTAATAACTGAACTAAAATTGAATAACTTTAGTTTATTGTCTCAAAGCAAGTCATCACTTGACTTGTTAAACTGTGAACTTGGCTACATATTATTGAGAATATTATTTATTTATTTTATTTTTATTTATTTGGCAAGCAAAACAGATTAAATTAAATTTTGCACTAACCTAGTCTTAAATTATTATCTATTACAACAACAGAGGGTCGCACTACATGATTGAGGTATTAAAGTGCCATGTTTTCACAGCATATCTATTCAAAAGATTTTGATGTAATTTGTTAGGTTGCATCTTGGGAAAGGACCCAGGCTTTTTATCCCGGAAAATCACTTTATGAGCTAACGAGAACTGCCTAGAAGTGTTAAAAATTTTCAACAATAATTAAAATCATATTGTTACTGTATCACTCTCTACCTATATCTAGAGGGAGGTACAGCGTTGCTAAGCTTTAAATCTTACAGTTGCAAGATTTGACCTAAACAAACATACAAACATTGCAAGTTAAAATATGTGATAGAAACAGGCGTTGCTTATTTTGCGGAAGTACATAATAATGAAGGAACTAGAAGAACCGCGACAATCAGTATAAAATACGCCACTTAGTATGATTTCCTTTTCGCAAATGAGCATATACGCCACACTTACCGATTGTCCTAGCCAGTAAACGGTAAAAGATATGAAAAAGTCGATAAGACAGATCGACAGAGAATCAAAAGTACATTATTATGATGTATTTAGTGCAGTTACGTCAAAAGTGTCAGATAGGTCCTTTCGTAGGAAAAGCGACGATATGTGGTACAGTGTGTATCCCGCACTAACGAGTATAGCCCGCGATATTCACCACACCATCAGAAATCTTCCAAACTACTCTCATCGTAAATTACAATCGTGCATTGCCGAGTCCGAACATCTCCTGAAGATGCTCCGGTGTCGGAGTAAAACGTACGGTGAGAGTAGTTTGGAGGATTTGTGTGGTGTGGTGAATATAGCGGGTTATGAGGGCGGGATACAGGTACCTCATAGATTTACCTATTAAACTTCTAGTGCTGTCAACGCAAGTTAAATAAAAGCTTGTATAAAAATTCTTATTTTTTACTTTACAGTGGCTCTGGCTGTCGGTTTTTTGGAAAGAATTTTTATTTTTAACTTTTTAGTGTACTCTTAATCCCCACGGCTTAGAAGTGCAGTATCCTACAGCATCAGAGTTGAGGAGTTGGGACTCAGAGTTGAATCGTGACGTATCACCATACTATATGAATTCACCATCAAAATTTCCTAACTCCCTAGTTTTGAAGATTTCATGACCTACAGAATCAGTGGAGGATTTGGAGTCAGAATTTTTTATGGGACCACCTCGGGAGCTTCTTGTAACCACTGAAAAATAATTTTTCAAATCGGTTTAGAAACCACGGAGATATGCGATAACATACATTAAAAAAATATATATATATATATATATACGCGCCGAATTGAGAACCTCCTCCTTTTTTGGAAGTCGGTTAAAAAGACCAACTCCCAACTCACAGCAGTATTGCGACAGGAGTGAAACGTGAAAACTCAATTTCCCGCGCATTGTCGCAGTCACCATTGTCTCTACGTCACCCTATGTTTTGTTTTGTCACTATCGAGCGACATCATACTCGTACTAATATTATAAATGCGAAAGTGTGTTTGTTTGTCCTTCAATCACGCCACAACGGAGCAACGGATCGTCGTGATTTTTTGCATGGGTATAGTTGAGGACCTGGAGAGTGACATAGGCTACTCTTTATCCCGGAAAATTAAGGAGTTCCCGAGGGAATAACAAAAAACTTAATGCACGCGGACGAAGTCGTGGGCATCAGCTAGTAATATTATAAATGCGAAAGTGTGTTTGTTTGTTGGTTTGTACTTCAATCACGCCGCAACGGAGCATCGGATCGGCGTAATTTTTGGATATAGCTGAGGACCTGGAGAGTGGCTTATGCTACTTTTTATCCTCTCCATTAAAGCTCATTCTTGTAAATCGCCCAATGAGGACTGCTCTTGTCTCTTAATTCAAAGAACTGCCGGTATCAAATATTTGGGTTTAATAATGGAGAGTACTCTCAGCTGGAAAAAACATATAAACGTTTTGGTAAATCGTACCCGAAAGCTCATGTATATCTTGAGGAAGCTGAGAACGGTCTGCGACCAAAAACTATTGAGAACCGTGTACTTTACGCTAGTTCAGTCCCTATTATCGTACTGTATCACAGTTTGGGGTGGCTCAAATAAAACTGACATGCTACGACTGGAGCGCGCTCAAAGAGGGGTTCTCAAGGTTCTGGGTAGCAGATCTTGCAGGTATCCTACATCGGCACTCTATCTAGATTGGGACGTTTTGAATGTTCGGCAGCTCTTTATCTCCCAGGTTATTTCGCGTAAACACTCGGCAACAAAAGCTCAATCCGAAATAAATGTTGTCACTTTAAAAAGACGCAAACACAAGATATTCGGAATACTGCCAAAGAGAACCGCACTTGCCGGACGCCAATTCTACTTCCCTAGCTCTAAACTTTATATAATAAGATTAATGACACGCTCGATATATCTGAGCTCAACAAACACAACTTAAAGAAAACTGTTGACGCTTGGTTAAAGAGTCTTAGCTATTATGAAATTGAGGACTTGATCGCTGAAGTAAAATCATAGTAATTATGACTGGATGGTAAATAACTTTTTGTTGTCTTCCGTTCAACCTAAACATGCATTGTTCCTACACACACCTATACCACACACGCAAATACTCAAATTCTCCCATTCACATACACACACACGCACACACATACACACATATATATATACTTAATATTCTAATAGTATACACCTAATACCCAAATATGTATGGTCTAATTAATTGTATGGATCCGAGGCAGAGCTGCGGTGCTCGTGACACAGGTTTTCCTAGTGCGGATATTAAAGCACTCCTTCCGGCTTCTAGATTTACTGTTCATTCTTTCTGTTTACTTACTAGATATAAGGAGTAGTTGTACGGTGCAAATTTTCTTGTTTCAATAAATAAATTTATTATATTATTATATTATCCCGGAAAAAGGAGTTCCCGCGGGAATCAATAATACTTAAACCACGCGGACGAAGTCGCGGTTATCAGCTAGTAAATGATAAACTTCAAAATTCAAAATACAAATGTTTCTTATTCAAATAAACTTTTACAAGTACTTACTTTTGAATCGTCGAGTAAATCTACCACTGGTTCGGAATACCATTCCTACCGACATGAACCAGCAAGAAACTCCTTTTGAAAAAAATATTTTACAATTTCATTAATTTATAGAATACATAAGTAACAGCTGTCCTTAGCATTGCTGGAGCGAGGAAAATCCATGCTCCTTTGTCATTTACGTAATCTTCGACAGTAGGTATAATAAGCTTTTTTCAGAAGCATACTTTTAATGGACTTGTGTAAAGACAAGTTTAAGGACGGATGTACTGTAATAGGGGGAAACATCCTTTTCTGTTCCGACATTTTAGTATAGCAAAAATTAAAATTTCATTATCGAATAAATACCATTCGCTACTCATTGAGATATAGTATGATGTAATTAAAAAAAGTGGTCAAAAAATCGTATAGTAACGGCAGAAAATTATTGGGAAATTCATGGAAATCTCAAAAAAGGTCTTATCGCATTCCGACAATTGTGATTTAATTTGAGACATTATTTAGACAAAAGTTATTTTAAATTGATCGTAAAAGATCAAAAAACACTTTAAATAAATAATATTTTCAATAAAACTTATTTTTTTTTTACAATCTGGTTCCAAACATCCCTCATTTTTACGGCACGAATTATTCATACAAATTTAGTACGGGCGCGCGCATCACAAAATTTCGTTATATATTCATGAAATACGGCAGTCATTTCCCATACGCCTGCGGGCTCTCAAGGCGTGAGGTTGCGTCCCGTTGCTCCTGAACTGACGTTTGTCACTGTTAGTATCCGTACACAAACGTCAATGCATCCACTACCATTGAACAAAACTAATCATCGATATTTATACGTATAAAAAAAATGTAACTGGACGATTTCTGTATATAAAATATTTATTTTGAAAATTTAATTGTTGGTTATTTTATTATTCACTGAGCCCAAAACGGTATTTTATTCTCTGTCTTATTTTGCCTGTTTTGTGCACGAACTCCACTAAAACTAACTTTGAATGGGTATTTTGGTTCTTATAGCTCAGTCTAAGTAGATTTTTTCTTTTATAACAGTCGTCCGAAGGGGGAAACTGGCGAAATATCAATTTCGGGTCTATGGGGTACCTAATGCTGATGTTCATTCTGTTTTGGTCTCGCAGAAAAGGGCTGTTCGTGCCATATACAAAACTAAATTCAAAGAAGTTGAAATTATGACGGTCCACGACCAATACATAATTGAAAACTGGATGATGCCCGCGACTTCGTCCGCGTGGATTTTTGATTCCCGCGGGAACTCTTTAATTTTCCAGGATAAAAAGTACCCTTTATCCTTCCCCGGGTACTCTATGTGTTATTCCAGACTATAACCTATCCCTGTACCAAATTACATCAAAATCGGTTGAACAGATGGGCCGTGAAAGCGTAGCAGACAGACAGACAGACACACTTTCGCATTTATAATATTAGTATGGACTGAATGATGCTAGCGACTTCGTCCGCGTGGATTAAGGTTTTTGATTTCCGCAGAAACTCTCATGTTCCGGGATAAAATAACCTATGTCCGTCCCCGGAATACAACCTACTCCTGTACCAAATTTCATCAAAATCGGTTGAACGGATGAGTCGTGAAAGCATACAACCAAACAAACAAGCAACCAACAGACACACTTTTACGTTTATAATATTAGTATGGATTATGGATATTATGGATTTAGGTTTACTACTCGGTGATTAAGTATAATATGTGTGTAGTAGGTCTGACGACCTCCGTGCGGCGCAGTGCTTTGCGCAGCCTTAACGTGCGGAGGTCCCGGGTTCGATCCCCGGCAGGGTTTGTAAATTTATAATTTCTGAATTTCCCTGGTCTGGCCTGGTGGGAGACTTCGGCCGTGGCTAGTTACCACCCTACCGGCAAAGACGTACCGCCAAGCGATTTAGCGTTCCGGTACAATGCCGTGTAGAAACCGAATAGGGGTATGGGTTTAATATAACTGTCATGCCCCTAACAGGTCAGCCCGCTACCATCTTAGACTGCATCATCACTTACCATCAGGTGAGATCGCAGTCAAGGGCTAACTTGTAGTGGATTTAAAAAAAAATGTGCATAAAAACATCAATAAATTCAAGAATGAAAAAAAGTAACCATTCAAGAAAATATACGAATTTTTAGTGCTTCTAGACTCTGTAAAATTAGTTAGGTATTCATTTGTCGGTAACAGTATGCGTTTTTATAATAACTCCCAAAAGAAATATTTGAGATGCCAACAAGTTCAAAGTTTTTGTAAAACGTCAACTATTGAAAAGTCCTATTACAGTGTAAAGGTGTATGATACCTACAGGGCGCGTTTGGAACCCTCGTAGCTTTGATACCGTTGTCCATCACGTCTTATACTTTGTAAACGTGACGTTCAGGTGTACTGTGTAGGTACCTACTTATCTATACTTAATATTATAAATGCGAAACTTTGGATGGATGTATGGATGGATGGATGGATTGAAATTCAAATTCAAATGATTTTGAATTTGAATTTTTGTTAGGTAATTAATCACGCCAGAACGGCTGAACCGATCTGGATGAAATTTGACACAGAGATAGATTATAGTCTGGAATAACACATACTACTTACTACTTAATAAAACAGCTACTTTTTATCCCGGAAAATTAAGGGAACCAAAAAACCTCATTTTTTGTTGTTGTTTCCAAATTATATCTGTCGGTTTAGTTGATGGGTAAAATTACAATTATAAAGGTTTGAAAATAAATAAAAGAGTACCTTTTATTTATTTCAAACTAGCTGCACTATTGGTAACTATCGCCAGGAAGGCTGATTCAGTATTAGGTAGGTGTAGGCTCTCCTCTTATGACGATAGTGAAGGACTGCCCGCATGCTGATTGGGTCTGACTACTTATCGCCTCTCAAAGATGTCTTATGGTTGCCTAAAATTAACAATGACTAGGAAGGCTAACACATCTTTGAGCGGCCATGTCTAGTGAACGGCCCGATGAATAGCGTCAGTTTTTATACTGTTTACATAGGTACTGCGCATACTTTAATACTGTACAAGAATCAGCCTTCCTAGTTATGGTTCATTTTTGGTAACCAAAAATGAACCAAACACGTACTATGGTACGTGTTTGAGCGGCCATATCTAGTGAAAGGCTGATCTGCATGCAGGCAGACCTTCACTATCGTCATCAGTGGAGAGCCCTACACCCACCTAATACTGAATCAGCCTTCCTGGCGATAGTTACCAAAAGTGCGGCTATCTCATAGTCAGTACCTACATGATATTATAAACGTTTTTTTGCTGTCATAAAAATTCGGTTTGTCAAAATGTGACAAGGATAATTTTTATTTATATCAATTATATTAGGTACTTTATACTAATAAACTTTATATTGTAGTAATAAATTGCGGTTTTATTTTCCATTTCAAAGTGCTATAAAAGTTTCACATCAAAAACTAAATAAATAATGGAAATGGGTTTTTAAGGATGAGTTGTGTCATTTATGATGAATCAACGGGACTTTACCCAGCTTGAAAAGGAGATTCTACTGAGGAGAGATGACAATAACTCAGCAGTTTATAAAAAGAAAAAAAATTGCAATAATGTACCTAGAAAATAATACACAATATATAGGGAGCTATATAAATATATGTACATACATAATGTATCAAGTATTACTCTGATTTAGTGGGCTGTTAGTGGATAGTTTCCATGCAACATTAGGAAAATCATCAGTTGATGCTACGTTAGTTGTTACGGATATGTCTCAAACCCACCAGCATCAATTGATTTTCATAGCTTAGCTCTAGGGGAAAGGGGTTCAACTAAGCAACGAAGTTTTTCACATAATGAGGAAAGGAAACACGTCCTTCTAAGTATTTATTACGAGAGAGGGAATGACAGCATGACAGTCACGCAGCTTACTTACGTCCATAATGTTCCCTACATTACACATTATACTAGTTGAAGTATGGAACACAGAAGCTGCCTAGTTACTTCTCAAACCACTTCATCTACATCGCACATCTCAGATGGAAATGGAATCTCCTAGTGCTGTCTTACACCGTTTTTATACTATTCATGCAGAACTACTACTAATACTAAGCGCCATTATTAATTTAATTTATTTTTCTACCTAAGCATACAACCTTTATCAAATAAACACCTATCTTTACCTATACCTACTCATAGTTATAAATCAGTTAGCAGGAATCAGCCGGTTGGTATATTATCAAGAAGCACCTCTACAATCCATACTATGATATTAAAAATGCCAAAGACGTGTAATTGAACGGCCCATTATTTCAACCAAGTTGGTATAGAGTAAGGTTACATCCCGAGGAAGGACATAAGTTACCTTTATCCCGAAAAATTGAGAAATTCCCGCAGAAATAAAAAAAAATTAACGAACGCAGATGAAGCCGTAAGTATCATCTAGCTATCAATCAATAAATAATATTATTTGTGCCATAGTGAGATAGTTGATCGCATATTGTGTGCTCCCGTGGTAGGGGCTGAATCCTTCTATGTGTGCCTGCGTAGACTGTGGTTGTATGTGTATAGAAACAATTGACAGCGGCTGACAGCTACGCCTAGATATCGGCCAAGGGTAGGACCCTTAAGATAGGTAGTGGATAAACGTGTGCTGGGTAGATTTTACATGACATGCTATTCGCGGGCATACCTCTATCGCTTAATTCATAATCCACTACAGCTCAACGTCCCACTGCTGGGCATCCAGTCTCATAGGAGAGAGGGAATTAGAGCTTACACCCACCACGCTGCTCCAATGCGGATGGCGGGCTTTAACGACTATTACCATGTTAGTGATAATAACCGGAACCAACGGCTTAACGTGCTCTTCGAGGCACGGAGTAAAAGTAAAGGCGAAATTCAGACTTCCAAATTTGGTCACCCATCCAGTTACCGAATTGAGTCAACGTTGTTTAACAATCGCAATCGACTGATATGCGTTGTCAACTAGGCCAATCGTCCCTCAGGCATTTAAATAGGCTTTAGGCTTAGGCTTAGGCATAGATTTAGATTACTAAAATTTTGTCAGTATGATCCTGTAAGTGCCTAACTGTTTAACAAACAATATTAATTAACAATTCTTTAATATTCCTTTTTTTTTAAAGGGAAAGATGTACTTAGTGAATGTTTGACGTTTGTCTATGCTAATTGCCTTTTTGAAAAAAGCATGACATTGGTCTCTGGTCTTGGTTGCAAGAAGCTAAAAAAAAAGTAAAACTTGTAGGTACTAGAATTAAATATGTGAAGTGAATAAGTTTTTAATAAACGTGCTTATTCAATTTAATAGGTTTATTAAATAGATATTTAATGTGAAAACAAGTTATATAACAACAAGTAAAATATTAATAGTGAAACAAGAAACACAACAGATATTATTATATCAAGATAACAAACGTTTGACATGATTATCAAGATCCATACACCATAGGTACACGCAACAAGTTAAAATTGAATTGTCAAACTAACAGACGTACGGTTTTGTGTGTGTAGACAATGCGACACAAAAGTTACCCGTATCAGAGGGAACAATACGACGTGCAGACAAAACATACTCCCTCGTGTGGGTGTAGTACCACTGTCGATTGTAAAGTTGTATTTCCATGGACAGTTTTTGAAATATTAGCGGTAGTAAATATATTAAGTCTATGGTTATAACTACCTTGTTAGTCTAGTGGTTCGCACGTTCGACTACGGCCTATGAGGTACCGGGTTCGAGTCGCGGGTTAACCCATAATTAAATATTGGGCATAGTACTGAGAATTTCTGACTAGAAATTCTTAATACTATTCTGACTTGAAATTCTGACTAGAAATTCTCAGTAGGTACTAGGCCGGTGTTAGGAAGTTGGTGGTAGTTCACCCCCGTGCCTCGAAGAGCACGTTAAGCCGTCAGTCCCGGTTATTATCATTTTAGTGATGGTAGGATTAGTAATCGTTAAAGCCCGCCAATCCGCATTGGAGCAGCTTGGTGGGTCTAAGCTCCTATTTTTTAAATATGCGAAAAAAGTCGTTAACATAGTCATAGATAGAAATAAAACGTAAGCTGTGTATAAGATAGATCTATATTTACTCTGTATTATAAGAATATAGGAGCAAAATATAGATAGTGAACACATAGCGAAACAAAGATTTGAATAAAAAAAAAAAAAATACTTATACCTATACATATAACTTAAAAATAATAATTAACTGCACACAAATGCAAATAAGAAAAACAAGGGCTCTGACTATATCAGAGGTTTTAAATAAAAAAAAAAAAAAAAAAAAAAAAAAAAAAAAATCCTAATTCCCTTACACCTATGAGAGCGGAGGTCTGTGCAGCAGTGGGACGTAAATGGGCTGTAGCCTGTAGTGGTTATTAGGGCAATTGACAGGCTCAGAAGGGTTGGAAGTTGGAACCCAGAGCTGTAAAGTCAGTTAATAAAAAAAATGGTGTATTTAACTACTAGAAAAATCGGTAGGAAGATTGGGTAAAACCTGCATCAATCATTGTTACAGTCTCAATTGTTTCGATTGGCTCAATTAATGGTATTTTTGCTCGTATCTGATTTTTAAAAAAGCGTCTTAGGCTGTGCGTTGATATTAGACTTAGTCAGTCAGGAAAAGTTTTCTAAAGTCCAATAACTATTGTAAATTTATTCCTACAGCTCCTGGGTTGACTAATCAATCCAATTTTCCGAGTTAAGCCTGGGCATTGAAACATTGGTCCTGGATTCCTTAAATTCCAATTTCAATAGCTACCTGCACAAATTCTACGTATCGTACATTCAAGGCGATATTAATTTCCGCGCAGACACGTCAGCTCACAACGGCGTCCTGGCAGCGACTGCGATAACTGTTCGAAATTCGAAATTCAAATTTAACGCCTGACCGGAGATACGCTGTCGAACACTTCCTGTTGGCCGGTTTAGAAGTTTGTCCGTTTGCTGGCTAGAGTTTGGATAACATAGAGTTTGTAAAAAGATAAGATGTTTTCTCTTGTTGTTAGTGTGTGTTAATAGTACAGTGGTCCTATTATGTAAAACCTGCATCAATCATTGATACAGTCTCAATGATTGTGATTGGCTGAATTTGTGGTGTTTTTGCTGCGTCAATGGATTTTGGCCAATCGCGGAAGAGTGTTAACCAATCTACAATTAATACTGCCTCGTTGGTCTAGTGGTTAGATATTCGCCTGCGGCCGAGGAGATCCCGGGTTCGAGGCCCGGGTCAGGCCTTAATTGAGTAAATTGGGGTTTTCTTAGAAATTATCAGTAAAAGCCCGGAGCCTGGAGTTAGGAAGTTGGCGGTATTTCACCTCGGAGAGCACGTTAAGTCGTCGGTTCCGGATATTATCACTAACATCTGATAATGATCGTAACAGAAACCTAAGAGTTTAAATACTCTTAGTCGAGTCGTATGCGGAAGGACGTGGGAACCCACCGCATTGTAATCCCAAAAAAACTCTTACCATTATTTGTTTAATGGAAAGGGGTCACGACCCTCAGTAATGAGGAATACGACTCAGAGAGAGAGAGTGAGAGAAAGAGAGAGATAAGCATAATGGATATTGTATGGATATGGATTTTCAATAACTTTTAGGACAGACGATTTTTATGGTAATTAAGTACCTAAGTACCTATACAAAATCATGAAATTTTAGTGCAAGTACTTTTTCACGTTAATATGTGAAATATTAAATTGGATTTTGAAAAGGTTTGTCTGGAATTAAATTACGCGCGTTTCCACACTCTACCAACGTCACGTCACGTTAAAACACACTTAATTATGGTTATTAATATTAGGTACTATTGATAAAAGAAGAACGATATAATAAGTTAAAAATAGGTCAATGAAAAAGTAAAAAACGGGCCAAAATTTTTGACATATTCAAGCTCTAGTGTTTAATATCTTATTTTATATCTTTGAGTCGAATATTTTTTAATTACAATGTAGGTCAATGTAAGTTTGAATAAGCATCTTTGGACTTTGGGAACTCATTAATTTTCCGGGACAAAAGGTAGCCATTGTCCTTCCCCGGGATACTGTTACATCTCCCTATCGAATTTCGTAGATATTGGTTTAACAGATGGGACGTGAACGATAGACAAATGATTTATGCCCACGAAAACAATTTAAACTATTAATTGCTTACAGAAGTAGATAGGTATTATTTAACTATTACCTATAGTTAAAATTGAAAGCAGATCAGACAGAGAAACAGAGATGCAGATATACACATGTACGAACGGACGGACTGATAGACAGACACCCGTTTTGCATTTAAAATATTACGTAACGAGCCAGGAGCGGAGAGTGAGAGAGAGGGGTAACAGTGAGTAGTAGAGGTGGCGAGAGGAGAGGTGACGAGAGGAGAGGAGAGGAGAGGAGAGGTGGCTACGTAGAAACTACGGACATCGGGCATTATTAACTTGTAAGTATTTTGAAGTGGTTTATTGTGAGCATTGAAATAAAAGTTGCTGTTGATGCTGTATATAAATGTACGTCTTTCATTTCTGACCATTCGTAACAATTAATATGTTTGGATTCTTTGGTAACGTCAGAGAACTCGTGAAGTAACATTGTTAACGCGCCACGATGACAAGATAAGGCACGCGGCGGCCATCACTGCAAATCGTTTCGCGCGCAAACTGCTGTCATCTGTCAAACGTGGAAAACAAACATGGCGGCGGAGCGGATGCGGTGGAGATACACATAATAATATGCGCTACTAGACTGGATATTGGAGCCAAGATGTTAACTAGAACCACACCTTATAACCCGTATTACCAATATTAAAGTAATAGCTGATGCCCGCAACTTTGTCCGCGTGGTTTAAGTTATTTTCACTCCCGCGGGAACTCCTTAATTTCCGGGATGAAAAGTCGCTTATGTGTTATTCCAGCCTGTAATCTATCTCTATGTCAAATTCCGTCCAGATCCGTTTAGCTGTTCTGGCGTGATTGGGTAACAGACATCCATCCATCTATCCATCGCAACTTTCGCATTTATAATATTCGTATAGAATATACATACATATTATTATGTTTACAAAGGAACCCTAAAATCCCATTTACTCGCATTAAACTTTATCGAATGTGATCTTATGTACCAATATGCATTAAAAGACCTAAAAAGTCTTAAAAATAACCCAAAAATAATAAAAAGCTGTCTTCCCCAATTTGAAGTTAGCAAAATTATAATAGCATCGAAGGGGCGCAGCACAAATAATATTTGCATACAAATAAAGGAAAGAATAAGATATTCCCGGGGCCAAATAAATAATTGGTATTTTATACAGATACAGTTCTTAAGACGGGTTAGTTGGATTTGAGGGGATAAGACCGATAGTCTGCCTACTATAGACTATAGTCCGACAGACTTATCTGACCCGGTGGTCAAAATTGGAACTAAGTAATTTTGATTTATGGCTGTTTAGTTTTTTTAAAACAAAATACTAGGGTTAGATAAGTTTGTAGGACTATACCTTGACGTTCCTAAAATATGGATTATAATAATTCTAAAACACGAAAGTCAACAATAATGTAAAGGATTATTTAAAAGATAAAAAAGCATGGGAATTCATATTCCAGACCGGATTATTTATTTAATTGTTAATTATTATGGGTCTATTAAATATACGATGTTAATGAGATGGTGATAATAAAAAAAAAACCGGCTGAGTTTGTTGTGGGCTCACCTCGTAGCTTTAGTCTTGAAATACCGTAATTGATGATTAAGATCATGTTTTATAAGTTTTGGACGTCAATAAGTGTCGTCGTCGTCAACCGATGGACGTCCACAGCTGGACATAGGTCTCTTGTAGGGTCCTCCACAAGCCACGGTGTATGTTCCGATATACACTGCGAGCACTGTAAGGTGTGACGTCAATTTAGTATACTGCGAAGCCGTTCCTTTATAGTTAGCTATACTGGTTACTGTTTAAAATGTCAGTTAGTCAGCACTGAGAGCACCTTACCTCGAAAACGCCAGTGCTCACAGTACAAAAATGGCGACGATTTATGACGTCATATATTTCCCTATAACTGCGGCAGTATACTGTCAGTCCATAACGGAACGAATTTCTCTCCAGTAAGAGCACTTAACAGTGCTTGCAGTGTATATCAGAACATACCCACGGTCTTGCGCCGCCAGCGACTCCCTGCGACTCTCTTGATGTCGTCCGTCCACCGTGTCGCTCTGCCGACGCTACGCCTTCCAGTGTGGCGGGGTCGCCATTCCAGCCAACGTCCAATAAGTGTAACTAAATTGAATAAAAAAAAACCGAATTGAATTGAATATTGAATGAAACAATATTCCTTTATGTGTTGACAGTATGGCCTCATTAGTTTCATTTCGAATGTATTATATTTATATTTAAGACCTTTTGTCTTCGTAACAACGCGAGCATGTCGGTGACATGCATGTCGATGACGCCGCGAATTCACAATTTTACCCCCTACCAAAAAGTGCTCAACGCGGCTAAAAAAGTTTTCACTTCAATAAAGCTAGTGATGTAAAACGTAATGTCCTCCCTAATTCCATAGATGTGGAGTAATTTGTACGCGGCGGGCGAGGCGCTTATGCTAATGAGTTACAGCTGAACGGATACAAACAAACAGATTTTACTTATCTATATAATTATCTACTTGTTGCTCCATAGGAATTTGTATTTTTATAATATTACTAGATGATGCCCGCGACTTCGTTCGCGTGGATTAAGGTTTTTTTAGTCCCCCGGGAACTGGTTCATTTTCCGGGTCCAACCCTTGTACCAATTTTCATCAAAATCGATTGAACAGATGGGCCATGAAAGCGTAGCAAACAGACCGACCGTCAGACAAACAGACAGACAGATGGTCAGAGAGACAGACAGACACACTTTCGCATTTATAATATTGGTATATGGATAAATGAGGGACGAGTGGCCTATTTGCCACAGTGCCATATCAGCCGATTGCGATTGTTAAGCAACGTTGACCCAAGTTGGTAACTGGATGGGTGACTGAATTTGGAGGTTCAAAGACCTTTTCTCTTTCTCCGTGCCTCGGAGAGCACGTTAAGCCGTCGGTTCCGGTTATTATCACTGCTATCACGGTTATTATTATATTAGCAGCGTGGTGGGTGTAAGCTCTAATTCTCCCTCTCCTATGAGAGTGAAGGTCTGTGCCCAGCAGTGGGACGTTAGTAGGCTGTAGTGGGTGGTAGTGCTATACCAGATTTCATCAAAATCGGTTGAAAAGATGGGCCGTGAAAGCATAGTAGACAGACAGACACACTTTCGCATTTATAATTTAGTCTTCTTCTTCTTCCCACCTATGTGGGGTCGGCACAATATGTTTTCACCACTTCCGCTCACTTCTGTTATCCGTAAACCTCTTATTCACCCCTTTTAAACGCATACCCTCTTTCACACAATCCATCCATATTTTCTTTGGTCTCCCTCTACTCTTTTTTTCCTTTTACATGCATAATATACATAATATAATATCATTCTTCTCGTAATACTCAAACTCAAAGCAAACTCAAACTCAGAGCATCTTTACCTACAGAGTAAAGTCTCTGTCTTCTGAACGTCATGTTTACAAGGAATAAGCCCATGTTGGTGATAATTAACTACGGTATCTTAAAAGCTGCGAGGGTTCCAAACGCGCCCTGGTCTGTGAAAAACCTACAAAAAAAGACGTGTGTCACTCGTAGACTAAGAGAGAGGTAAAGCTATTGCTAGTCCGGGTGTCCAAGGGGAATCAAAAAATTTTATTCCCCTTGGACACCCGGACACAAGTAGTCATAGCAACCAAAGTGTTAGGTTTTTTTTCGTTACGGTATTTCTGGATTCGGTCTCCACGCTCAAGGCCCGTGATAGAAGCTATGCAATAGCTTAAAAACTCAGCCGGGTTTTTTATATGTCTATTGCATCCCTCCGCACAACATGCCCATACTATGCCAGCCTATTTAATACTCCTCATCTTTTCTATCACTGGCCGTGGCGCTACTTTTTACAATATTAGTGTGGATTATTTTTAAAATTAACTTATCTCATTACGAATTCCATTGAAGCAAATGAGTAACCGTAGGCAAACGAATACTTCCTCGGGTTTTATAATAAAATAATAAAAATAAGAAATATTCTCCGCCGGCAAGTTAGTGAAATATTCATAATACTTGGGCCTGAAGGCTGGATCGTATTGATTTTTCAGTGCTTGAAGCCTATTGGTTGCGTTTGGGCACGCCTATTGAAAAATACAATGCGTTATGAACGGTAGTGTATAGGTTATTGCGGTTGGATGCGGCACAGACCAACCAAGGTATGTAATAATATTGTCCTCTCGACCGAATGTCAGCCTCGGCGGCCTATTTCCAGAGAGATTGGCCATGTGCGCGGAATATAATATTATAGTGCACAAGTGTGTGCTCATATACAGGTGCACTCTCTGTTCCTATATTCATATTCATATTCATATTCATATTCATATTCATATTCATATTCATATTCATATTCATATTCATATTCATTTATTTGCATTATAAACCCCGTTAGGGCACAGCAAGTACATAAAATTACAGTTAAATAAAGTTACCTATTTAAATTATAAAGACTTAATTAAATTATTACATTTATATTCAAATTAAAATTAATGATAAAACATCAGATTTCATAAATTTTTCATTATATTCTCATAGCCCGATGGGACGGAAAATCCGATACGACCTGTGAGAGATCAGGCGCAAGACCGACGGCTTTATGTGCTCTCCGAGGCATGGGGGTGCAACACCGCCAACTTCCTAACTCCGGGCTAGCACTGAGAATTTCTTGTCAGAAAAACCCAATACTTGTTATGGCCCGACCTGGGACTCAAATCCGGGACCTCGCCAGCCGTAGTCTAACATGCCAATTGCCAACCACTAGACCAACGAGGCAAACCAAGGTTTGTAGAGACATAATAAGAATCGTGCATTGTCGAGTTAACATCTCCTGAAGATGCTCCGGTGTCGGAGTGAAACGTACGTTGAGGGTAGTTTGGAAGATTTGTGTGGTGTGGTGTCTTACTTAGATTTGTCTGCTTTGGTGGATTATAGCGAATTAAGCTTCTTGTTCCTTGATTACCATGGACTTCCGCAACGTAACGCCTGTTTCTATCCAATATAATAATATTGGATTTTTGCCAACTGCCTCGTTGGTCTAGTGGTTAGCATGTTTGACTGCGGCTGACGAGGTCCCGGGTTCGATTCCCGGGTCGGGCCATAGTTAAGTATTGGGGTTTTCTGACTAGAAATTCTCAGTACTAGCCCGGAGTTAGGAAGTTGGCGGTGTGTCACCCCCGTGCCTCGGAGAGCACGCTAAGCCGTCGGTCCCGGTTATTATCACTAACATGATAATAGGCCTTAAAGCCCGCCAACCCACATTGGAGCAGCGTGGTGGGTCTAAGCTCTAATTCCCTCTCTCCTATGAGAGTGCAGGCCCGTGCCCAGCAGTGGGACGTTAATGGGCTGTAGTGGTGTGTGGTGGTGGTGGATTTTTTATTCCACTATAATTTAGTCCTAAACTGTAATCTCACCTGATGGTGATGATTGATGATGCAGAAGGAGATAGCGGGCTAGCCAGTTATGGATATATCAATAATACTATAAGGACTATTATTATTTAACTCGTTTGCAAAATATTAACGTTTTGGTTTGCAGAAAAATATGTTCTGTCAGCCAATATAGGAAATTTGTATACTGTTTCTGGTTGGTAATTAATAACTACCATAATGGTCTGCTCTAAATATAAGTCAGTTATCCCACATACAGGTTAACCCGCTACCATCTTAGACTGCATCATTACTAACCACCAGGTGAAATCGCAGTAAAGGGTAAAGTTCTTGTAGTGGAATCTATACTTATATTATAAATGCGAAAGTTTGGATGGATGAATGGATGGATGTTTATTACTCAAATGTATTTTACACACCAGAACGGCTGAATGGATCTGGCACAGAGATAAATTATTATAGGCTGGAATAACACACAGGCAACTTTTTATCCCGGAAAATTAGAGTTCACGCGGGAAACAATAATCTCAATCCAAGTGGACGAAGTCGCGGGCTAGTAAAATGTATATTAAATTAACCACTTTAACATAGTTACATACTTACTAGAAGTATAATACTATTATACTTTTTTTCCGGAAATTTTCTACCGCATCCAAACCTTTCCTCACATCCACGTCCTTCCCACCACGCCCATTCCAAGCCCCGCCCACGCGGATGGGCGTGTCAACATCCGTATATAAAGAACATAAACTGTTTGTATGTATGTTAGCACGTAGCCACATAACTGTCTCGCTTGTGAAAAGTTTACCATCTGTTTTGTTTTGTATTGTCTAGGCAGGTAGGTATATTATAGCTAGATTTATGTCTATGCTTTGTACTAGAATTTTTAGATAGCACGTCAACTTAGGTTTCCTAATACCGTGGTAACTCTTTGATTTTTTAGGGTTTCGTACCTCAAAAGGAAAAAGGAATAGGGTCACTTAGATGTCCGTCTGTCTGTCTGTCAACGCCCTTTTTCTCGGGTACGCGTGAAGGTATAAAGTTGAAATTAATGTGAAATACTTAGGTCTACACTCCCTTAAAGCTGTATAAAAATTAAGATTCTAAGTCAACGGGACCAAAAGATATACGGCCGTTTATGCAGCATATTTTGACTCTCGAATAAATCAAAACCAATAGGGTACTTCCCGTTGACCTAGAATCTCGAGATTTGGCAAGAAGCAATCTTCCAGCACAAGTATGGGAGAAAATCCGAAAAGCGTTATATGGTTCCGTACTCCCAGGCACTACCAGTTTAGCGCCATAATATTAGGTGTGTCAGTTATTTCACAGATGATTAAGTACGCGTTGCTAAAACATCTTTCTTGTTATATACTAAAACAATTTACATTGTGTGGTGGTACAGAACCCTTTGTGAGCCTGCCTGACTCGCACTTTGAACGGTTTTCCGTACAAAGTAGCTTTTGTCCTTCCCCGGGATGCATGCTATCTCTATAACTCATCAAAATCGGTTGAAAATACTGCAACGTTAAAGCGTATCAGACAGATTACTGTACAACTAATACTGTCTTCAAATAAAAACCCTTGTCAAGTCGAAACGAAGACAGCATTGACCTGTGTGGTATCGATCAGCCAATAAATGCGTTGTCTGTATAAAATATTTACACTTGCCCCGCCGGCCAGGTCGTAAACACGGGTAATGGCGACCCCCTGGGGCAAATGTGACGATCGATGCAGAAACTACTAGAAGCTACCATCCTGTGTGTCATAGGTTAAATTGGGTATTTGACAACCTATTCAAATAAATCCATCATCAGACATTCCGCAAACAAATGTGACGAATCATCATCATACTAATATTATAAATGCGAAAGTCACTTTGTTTGTTGGTTTGTTGGTTTGTTGGTTTGTCCTTCAATCACGCCGCAACGGAGCAACGGATTGACGTGATTTTTGGCATGGGTATAGTTGAGGACCTGGAGAGTGACATAGGCTACTTTTTATCCTGGAAAATTAAGGAGTTCCCGCGGGAATAACAAAAAACTTAAACCACGCGGACGAAGTCGCGGGCATCAGCTAGTATAATATAAAAACACACCGACCGCGACATAACCAGAGTCCTTAAATTATTTTTAAAAAATCGTGTCAGTTTTGGAAGAGGAAACGGGAGAATACGAGAGTAAGAATTTGACTGCTTTTCATGGGTATTATCGGTCCAAGCTACAGTTGTCCCTATCGGGTGTTATGGGACTCTATTCGAGGAGCAGCGCGACGGCAATATTATTGTTAAATACCTATACTCAAAGTTTCCTGTTGATGGCAGCGCCTCTCACGTCTAAAAAAGTACATCCACCACCACTACGGCCCATAAACGTCCCACTGCTGGGCACAGGCCTCCACTCTCATAGGAGAGAGGGAATTAGAGCTTAGACCCACCACGCTGCTCCAATGCGGGTTGGCGGGCTTTACCGACTATTATCATGTTAGTGATAATAGCCGGGACCGACGGTTTAACGTGCTCTCCGAGGCTCGGGGTGAAACACCGCCAACTTTCTCACTCCGGGCTAGTACTGAGAATTTCAAGTCAGAAAAAACTCAATACTTAATTATGGCCTGACCCGGGACTCGAACCCGGGGGGCCGGGACCTCGTCGGTCGCAGTCGAACATGCTGGCCACTAGACCCACGAGGCAGTCATAAAGGTAGATACATTACATATAGTTCACGCGCGAGTTGAATGCAGAGTAACTGGCGCGCATGGTGACACATACATTTACTCTGCATTCAACTCGCGCGCGAACTATACAAAAGTTCATAGTTAGTAGTTAACTCTTGTACGATGGCACGGAACTCTACGTAGGCATGCGAGACCGACTCGAACTTAACTCGAGATTTTTATTACTCATCTATACTTCTTTACTCTATAGTCTAGGTATACTATTATATTATTATAAATGCGAAAGTTTGGATGGATGGATGTATGGATGTTTGTTACTCAATCACGCCCCAAAGGCTGAACGTATCTGGATGAAATTTGGCACAGAGATAGATTATTGTCTGGAATAGCAAATAGGCTACTTCTTATCCCGGAACACTAAGGAGTTCCCGCGGGAACTAAAAAAACTCAATCCACGCGGACGTAGTCGCGGGCATCACCTAGTAGGGTATAACAATTTAATTTAATTCAAATTTTAGTAGGTAGTACTTAATGATTGGTTTTTTAAAATTACGGTTTAAATTCTGTGGTAAAATATATTTATTGTCGAAGTTCGGAAAATACAGTCGGTCACATCTGTACATGGACGTTATTTTAAATTATTCTGCATTTTATTGCCAAAGTTGAATACGTTTAATTTAACTTCAAGTTATTTTCTCAGATGGTAGGTGCATAAAAATAAAGAAAATATATTGTCATTTACCGTAATATTATAATAGGCGTAAGTACCAAGGTATGTATAGGTATGTAACAAACTTATCTGACCCAGTGACATGGTCGCTAGTAGGTATCTATGAAAAATAAAAAACAAAAACTAAACAGGCATAAAAATTTGTTCCAACTAGATGATGCCCGCGACTTCGTCCGCGTGGATTGATGTTTTTTGATTCCCGCAGGAATTCTTCAATTTTCCGGGATAAAAACTAGCTTATGCCCTTCCCCGGGATACAACCTATCCCCGTACCAAATTTCATGACAATTGATGAACAGAAATTTTTTTTTGATTCCCGCTTGAACTCTTCAATTTTCCGGGATAAAAAGTAGCCTATGTCCTTCCCTGGGATGTGACCTATCTCTGTACCAAATTTCATCAAAATCGGTTGAGTGTTTAGGCCGTGAAAGCGTAGCAGACAGACAGACAGACAGACACACTTTCGCATTTATAATATTAGTATTGTATAGTATGGATAGTTTGGATTTTGTAAAATTTTGAACTTAGTCAAGGACTAACTTGTAGTAAATAAATAAATAAACCTCTTTTTTATTTATTTACCGCAATATAGCCCTTGACTGCGATCTCACCTGATGGTAAGTGTAATGCAGTCTAAGATGGTAGCGGGCTAACCTGTCAGGGGCTAATGGTTAGTGGTGGCGAGATCACTTTCAAGGGTTAACTGGAGGTATCAAAGCCGCGGGAACCGAAATCCCGTAATCCACGCTCACGAAGCGCTCGCGGAAATTAGCTAGTCCATACTTCCATATCCATACTAATATTATAAATGCGTTAGTGTGTCTGTCTGTCTGTCCGTCTGTCTGTCTGTCTGTCTGTCTGTCTGCTACGCTTTCACGGCCCAACTACTCAACCGATTTTGATGAAATTTGGTACAGAGATAGGTTACATCCCGGGGAAGGACATAGGTTGCTTTTTATCCCGGAAAAATGAAGAGTTCCCGCGGGAATAAAAAAAACAATCCACGCGGACGAAGTCGCGGGTATCATCTAGTTATCTATATTTTCTGAAGTAAGAACGTAATATAACGCTGACTGTAACGTCCAATACACTAGTATTTACGGCGCTTAGTGAAAACATAAACACAAACAAACATATTTATATATACACATTCGGCAGTTCGGTCGTACGCGACGCGGGCGAATTTAAATATACATCGTTGTACTACGTGCTCACTCGTTACTGTGTATACAGGATGTTTGTATTATGATTATTATTTATGATGATTAAAAAAAAACGACTTCATTAAGAACTAAAAGTATTATTTTTATTTGCAGCCTATAGTATTCTTATGTTGGGCAAAGGCCTCCCTTTCTTCCTTCCATTTATCTCGGTCCATATATGTTTTGGACCAGTCCTCCATAAAGGCATCGAGTTCGTCGCGCCAGCGGCACCCCGGCCTTCCTCGACGTCTTGTTGACATTTGTGGTGCCCAGTGTGCTATAATAATGACTAAAACTACTTAGTAGGAAAAAATAATTTAATTTATAACGTCGAACTTCCTCCTTTTTTTGAAGTCGGTTAAAAAATTTATTACTTTAGCTTTTGGTACACAATATAACTGGCTATGAGCATTCTATTACTGTTTTCTGTAACCCGTTGAGAAGTTCTAACTGCCATCTCTGAACTATTCATCAGATCTTAATGAAATTTAGACGAGCCTAATCCGACAGTCCCTGATGTCTCTTAAAAAAAGAATTGTTAAAATTGGTTCGAATTTGACTGAGTTATGAAGTATAATCGACAACGATTTGATCACTTACGTGAAGAAAACCTATTCCACCCTAGGTATTGCGTTTAAATCTGCCTAGTAGTTTTGGAGTGGAGTACAGACTGACGGACAATATAATTAGAAAAAAATATATTTTGGAATTAAATTTTTGAATTAATTAAATTTTAGATTTCATACAAAGACGTTCTTGGTTTTGTGAAGAAAAGCCCCTATCAGATAATAATCAGATTTAAAAAAAAAACATTAAAAAACAGAAGCACGCTGTTTATGGAGAGTCGAGGACGCGGTATCGAAAGTAACCGGCGTAGGTAAAGTGCTGTATTTTGTACGAAAATTATTGCACTGTAAGCGAATAGGGAAGAGAAAACTTTATCGATTACCTATGTGTAATAACTTCATCGATACTTAACACAAACATTCTGAAGTCATAACCAGAAAATAATAGTTTAGTTTTTAGTTAGCCACTAAAAAGTTTAGCGTTTACTGGACAGATTAATAAATAATTTATTAATTGTAGAATCCAAGAATTCGTCTAAAACATTCGAATAAAATATTATTAAGTATGCTAATAGAAAATGAATTAAATATGAAAGAATTATGCAATTTGCAAATAGAAAATTAATATTAACCAACGAACTTAGGTAATGTAGAGTACTTTGATCCAGAATAAAATTTTATAATCATTGAAAATTGTTAGCTTAATACTTTAAACATCTATAATTTTACTTGTATTAATTAAATAATTGTTTTTTTTATTTTCTCGCCTCTTATTGCGGAAGAAAGACATACTTTATAATGATTAATACTTTATACGTAAAGAAAAAACATTAGGTATATTAAGTTTGCTTGATGCAAGGCAAGTTTTAATATCCAGAGGTACCTATGATAATTTTTTCATCGATAAAAGACAAAATTCGCCATCCCAACTCTACCTTAATAGTCTTCGGTAAGTGCAGTCTCGACGTCATAACATCGATAATGTACAGCACTAATTATCATATCGATAATGCATTGTGCATCACTAAAGTGTGTATCAGGGTGCTTTCCGACAAATTATTTTGATGTTTCATTTAGAATATTGTTTTTTTGTGTTCTTTAGTAAATGCAAAGGAATCCTATAGTTTCGCAGTCCATCTGTCCATCTATCTGTGTGACAGCTGTATTAAAAAAGTGAACAAACTTAATAAATAAATAAAATATAGCCCCTGTGGCTCGGAGAGCACGTAAAGCCATCGGTCCTGCGCTTGATCTCTCTCCGTTTATGTCGTTTTTATATTAATTATTTCAAAATAGTTTGGAAATCCCTGTGTTAGCATGTTCGACTGCGGCCGATGATATCCCGGTTTCGAGTCCCGGGTCGGGCCATAACAAGTATTGGGTTTTTCTAACAAGAAATTCTCAGTACTAGCCCGGAGTCAGTGCCTCGGAGAACACGTTAAGCCGTCAGTCCTGCACCTGATCTTTCTCCGGTTGTGTCGGATTTTTCTTCCCATCGGGCTATGAGAGTAAAGGAACATAGAGTGCACCTGCGTTTGCGCACACACTTCTGCACTATAATTTATCTCCCGCGCATAATATGAGTAAGCTCTCCGGAGATAAGCCGCCGTGGCCAAAATTCGGCAAGGAGGACATTATTATTAACTAGCTGATGCCCGCGACTTCGTCCGCGTGGTTTAAGTTTTTTTTTAATTTCCCCGGGAACTCTTTAATTTTCCGGGATAAAAAGTAGCCAATGTCGCTCTCCAGGTCCTCAACTACTTATACCCATGCCAAAAATTACGTCGATCCGTTGCTCCGTTGCGGCGTGATTGAAAGACAAATCAACAAACCAACAAACAAACATGCACTTTCGCATTTATAATATTAAGTATGATGATGATAGTTCGGAGATTGTCTCCTCATTTTCTCTCGTTTCCGGCTCACTACTAAACACGAGGCTCTTCTCGCAATGAGAAGGGTTTGGCTGAAGTCCACCACGCTGACCAATATTGGTAGACTTCACTCACCTTCGAGAACATTACTCAATACCCAATAGGACATACAGATACGTTATTTCAAGTAGGACGTACAGATACGTCTCATAATATTATATGCAACGTAATTTTACTCTACCATGGGAAGAAGTGAAGAAACTATCATAATGAACAACTCTCGGCCATGCAAGTTTCTTCACGATGTTCATTCATCCATTTCATTCATTCCTTCACCGTTTGAAAAAAGTGATATTAAATTTCTTAAAACACACCTCCACTCCAAAAAGTTAGTGTGCGTCCGGGGATCGAACCCGCGACCCAGCAAAGGAGGTCGGGTAGACTGTCACCGCTGGGAGTTTGCGATTGTAATAATCCACCACCACCACCACTACAGCCCATTAACGTCCCACTACTGGACACAGGCCTCCACTCTCATAAAGGAGAGAGGGAATTAGAGCTTAGACCCACCACGCTGCTCCAATGCGGTTTGGCGGGCTTTGACTACCATTATCATGTTAGTGATAATAACCGGGATCGACGGCTTAACGTGCTCTCCGAGCAACACCGCCAACTTCCTAACTCCGGGCTAGTACTGAGAATTTCTAGTCAGAAAAACCCAATCCTTAATTATGGCACGACCCGGGACTCGAGCCCGGGACTTCGTCAGCCGCAGTCGACCATGCCAACCACTAGACCAACGAGGTAGTCTAATATATAACTAACTATACTGATCACAAAAATGTTTGTAAGCTGTCTTTTTGTTGTTGTTGGTTCTTCTCCGACTGACGGTGATCAGTCGGGGGGTACCTACGGACCTCGAGGCTAGGCCTCCTTGCCCGGGCGTGTCCTCACGGGTAGCTGCAGCTACCCGGACTATATAATTTCAGTCCTTATATGCGTTGGGGCCGCGCTTCATTTGCGTCGGCCGGGTGGCAGCTGCGTCACAGAATAATATAATAGTACTGACGTATGCGTGTAGAATGTCTGGGGGTTTCCAAATCCGATGGTGTCATTTCTGTTGGTATCATATCCGGTAGTGTCATATTCGGTGCTGTCGTTCTAGGTATAGGTTGAGTGTCATATCCGGGATGTCGTCCTGTTCGTCGCCACTGATGCCTGTGTTGGGGGGCATCAATTCGAAATGTAAGAGTTCTCGCGGCAGTGGTCGCCCGCCCGGCCTTCTAGTTTTAAGCGGGGCTATTCCATGGAGGTGTGTGCACGCACTTGTATCTGCGCGAGCAAACATAGTGCGTGCTAGGTGGCGGACTAACTCCTCCACGGTGGGTGTCCGGGTGGGAATGGATGACGTCGTTACGAACGTATCTCTGATCTCCTACAATGAGGCGCAGGCATCTATTCTGCTGAACCTGCATTCGCTTCTTCTGGTATTAGGGGCAGAGGGCGTACCAGGCTGGGGCCGCGTATGTCAGGCGCGAGCGGACGTAGGCTCCATAGATTTTTAGCGACGTAAGCTGTCTTTAATTTGCAATTGTTAAATTTAAGCAATCAACAAGAGATGGCGCTGTATGAAATTATTACGCGCTGACATTTCGATTGTTCAAACGTAATAATATGTACAACGAATTGACTACCCGCATTAAATCCATACATATATAGCTAAGTTATGACCCTGGGGTCAGAATTTTTGAAAGGACCTATAACCCAACTTAAGTTGGGGTACCCCTATATCTAATAATAATGTCCTTTTGACCGAATCTTGGCAACGGCGGCCTATCTCCAGCATGATTAGCCATCTGCGCATATAGTGCATAGTGCATAAGCGCAAACACAGGTGCACTCTCTATTCCTTTACTCTCATAACCGGAGAAAGATCAGGCGCAGGACTGACGGCTTAACGTGTTCTCCGAGGCACTAACTCTGGGCTAGTACTGAGAATTTCTTGTTAGAAAAACCCAATACTTGTTATGGCCCGACCCGGGACTCGAAACCGGGATATCATCGGCCGCAGTCGAACATGCTAACACAGGGATTCCCAAACTATTTTGAAAAAACCGGCCAAGTGCGAGTCGGACTCGCGCACCGAGGGTTCCGTACTCAAGAAGTAGGTATAATTACCTTTGTTAATGAACCGCAAAACTAACTTTGTTTGTAGAGGTTTACTGTTAACCGTAACTTTTCGTAACGTAATTTTACTCTACCATGGGAAGAAGTGAAGAAACTATCATAATGAACAACTCTCGGCCATGCAAGTTTCTTCACGATGTTCATTCATCCATTTCATTCATTCCTTCACCGTTTGAAAAAAGTGATATTAAATTTCTTAAAACACACCTCCACTCCAAAAAGTTAGTGTGCGTCCGGGGATCGAACCCGCGACCCAGCAAAGGAGGTCGGGTAGACTGTCACCGCTGGGAGTTTGCGATTGTAATAATCCACCACCACCACCACTACAGCCCATTAACGTCCCACTACTGGACACAGGCCTCCACTCTCATAAAGGAGAGAGGGAATTAGAGCTTAGACCCACCACGCTGCTCCAATGCGGTTTGGCGGGCTTTGACTACCATTATCATGTTAGTGATAATAACCGGGATCGACGGCTTAACGTGCTCTCCGAGCAACACCGCCAACTTCCTAACTCCGGGCTAGTACTGAGAATTTCTAGTCAGAAAAACCCAATCCTTAATTATGGCACGACCCGGGACTCGAGCCCGGGACTTCGTCAGCCGCAGTCGACCATGCCAACCACTAGACCAACGAGGTAGTCTAATATATAACTAACTATACTGATCACAAAAATGTTTGTAAGCTGTCTTTTTGTTGTTGTTGGTTCTTCTCCGACTGACGGTGATCAGTCGGGGGGTACCTACGGACCTCGAGGCTAGGCCTCCTTGCCCGGGCGTGTCCTCACGGGTAGCTGCAGCTACCCGGACTATATAATTTCAGTCCTTATATGCGTTGGGGCCGCGCTTCATTTGCGTCGGCCGGGTGGCAGCTGCGTCACAGAATAATATAATAGTACTGACGTATGCGTGTAGAATGTCTGGGGGTTTCCAAATCCGATGGTGTCATTTCTGTTGGTATCATATCCGGTAGTGTCATATTCGGTGCTGTCGTTCTAGGTATAGGTTGAGTGTCATATCCGGGATGTCGTCCTGTTCGTCGCCACTGATGCCTGTGTTGGGGGGCATCAATTCGAAATGTAAGAGTTCTCGCGGCAGTGGTCGCCCGCCCGGCCTTCTAGTTTTAAGCGGGGCTATTCCATGGAGGTGTGTGCACGCACTTGTATCTGCGCGAGCAAACATAGTGCGTGCTAGGTGGCGGACTAACTCCTCCACGGTGGGTGTCCGGGTGGGAATGGATGACGTCGTTACGAACGTATCTCTGATCTCCTACAATGAGGCGCAGGCATCTATTCTGCTGAACCTGCATTCGCTTCTTCTGGTATTAGGGGCAGAGGGCGTACCAGGCTGGGGCCGCGTATGTCAGGCGCGAGCGGACGTAGGCTCCATAGATTTTTAGCGACGTAAGCTGTCTTTAATTTGCAATTGTTAAATTTAAGCAATCAACAAGAGATGGCGCTGTATGAAATTATTACGCGCTGACATTTCGATTGTTCAAACGTAATAATATGTACAACGAATTGACTACCCGCATTAAATCCATACATATATAGCTAAGTTATGACCCTGGGGTCAGAATTTTTGAAAGGACCTATAACCCAACTTAAGTTGGGGTACCCCTATATCTAATAATAATGTCCTTTTGACCGAATCTTGGCAACGGCGGCCTATCTCCAGCATGATTAGCCATCTGCGCATATAGTGCATAGTGCATAAGCGCAAACACAGGTGCACTCTCTATTCCTTTACTCTCATAACCGGAGAAAGATCAGGCGCAGGACTGACGGCTTAACGTGTTCTCCGAGGCACTAACTCTGGGCTAGTACTGAGAATTTCTTGTTAGAAAAACCCAATACTTGTTATGGCCCGACCCGGGACTCGAAACCGGGATATCATCGGCCGCAGTCGAACATGCTAACACAGGGATTCCCAAACTATTTTGAAAAAACCGGCCAAGTGCGAGTCGGACTCGCGCACCGAGGGTTCCGTACTCAAGAAGTAGGTATAATTACCTTTGTTAATGAACCGCAAAACTAACTTTGTTTGTAGAGGTTTACTGTTAATATCAAAAAATTACGTTTGTTGTATGGGAGCCCCCCTTTAATATTTACTTTATTGATATTTAATTATTTATTTTGAAAGGTAATATACAAGTTAATATTCTGTGAAAATTTGAACCGTCTACCTGTTACCGTTTTTAATATTGAGCAAAAAAAATACGAAAAAAACACGTTTATTGTATGGGGACCCCCCTTAATATATATATTTTTTTAATTTTTAGTATTTGTTGTTATAGCGGCAACGGAAATACATCATTTGTGAAAATTTCAGCTTTCTAGCTATCACGGTCTATGAGATACAGCCTGGAGACAGACAGACAGACAGACAGACAGACAGACAGACAGACAGACAGCGGAGTCTTAGTAATAGGGTCCCGTTTTTACCCTTTGGGTACGGAACCCTAAAAAGAGACCCCTTTTCCAAAACTAACTGATACCTCAGATCCCCATAGCCAAATTACTTTACAAATGCTATCTATAGTTTTTCTTTATTGATACAAATAGTCTAGGCAATAAAGCTAGTCGACCCCAACAATAATTCCTCAGGTGACGAAACTTTACCGTATGATAAAGTATCATGAGTTAAACGTATATTATAAATATCCAATAAAAAATCAGAAAGGAAGTAAGGTTTTTTATGCTATATCTAATTGTTAAAGCAGGAAGGTACATTATCGCGTAAACGCTGTTTGGGTTTGATAATAAAATCGGTTAAATATCGATGTTCTGCATGATTATATCGTTAGATATTTCGGTTTTGAGTGTAAATATACTACTTACTATTATTTTAAAAATTTCAATCATAAATATTAAGTTTTAGGTATAAATACCTAACTTCCGGATGGAATTTTTGATGGATATGTTTCTATAAGTTTTGGTTCATACCATACTACAACCCTGCCAAGTTTCAACGACTGAGGATTTAATGCTGGGGTCTCCATACAATAAACCGCCCCATTGCCTAGACTAAAAATACTGACCAATTTAACTTTGCAGTTGGTTAAGTGAGTAAACTTGAGATCAAAATTTTACAAAATGAATAGACATAAAATTCAGTAAATATCAATAATCCATACTTCCATACTTAAAATTATAAATGCGAAAGTGTGTCTGTCTGTCTGCTACGCTTTCACTGCCCATCTGTTCAACCGATTTAGAAGAAATTTGGTACAGCGATAGTTGGTATCTCGGGTAAGGACATAGGCTACTTTTTATCCCGGAAAAGGCATCCCGGCATCATCTAGTTATTAATACAAAATACATAAATATACTTAAATAGGTAATTATGTTTTGAAAAAATATTTAAAAATATAGGGGTCGAATTTTAGACCTCGGCAACTCCCAAAATCTGTTTTCGTTTATGTCGACCCCTAGGAAACCGACATCGACCCCACTTTGGGAATTCCTGCGCTAACCATTCTCATTCTGAGAGGAGCCTCGTGCTCAGTGGTGAGGTGTCAATGTACTGAAGTGATGACACAATAGATGCCAGTGGGCTTTACCACCATCGCTTGAAGCAATATTGTTTTATTGGTTTGTTTTGTTATATTTTCCATATAACCTGCATTGAAAATGCTAGTTCCAAAGCCTCTTGAGCCACACGAAACTTGTCAATTTCAGACGAATACGTCATTCAGCGGAATGACGTAAGCCCTTCTTTCAATACTGCCACAATTTTTTTTTAAATTTCAAACCTTTATAAGAAAACTGACAAATATACTATTTGTAAACCTAGCCAGCAAAATAAATAAGAAATACGATTTGAATAAAACTCGCATTTTCAATGCAGGTTATGTTTAGCAATGTATCTACTCACAGTTAGGGCACACAATTAAACCACACTTGCACTTGTTACTTACACCTTTATTGCACTAATGCACACACATGTACTTGTTTGAATACTCGTTACTACTCTTTGTCACTACTTTGTTACTCTTTATTACTCAACTAGGAAATCAAACCGCTTTGATATATTGAATCCATAGATCTGACCTTCTAGCGCGAGTTAAAGTACCAGTCACGCCATCTATTGGCAATTTTGAAAAGCTTTCTTAACAAATCCTCTAATGAAATTAGACATACCGCCCATCAAGGACTTGTCCTTTAAATAAACAATTAATAGCAAATGAAATGTACTATTCAAGGCATATTGCATTGACAATGATATGATTTTATGACTACTCAAAGCTAATTGAATTGACAATATTAATGATTCATGAACTACTCAAATTAAAGCGAATTAACAATAAACACATGTGAA
Source organism: Erebia epiphron (assembly GCA_963932025.1). Lineage (NCBI taxonomy): Eukaryota > Metazoa > Arthropoda > Insecta > Lepidoptera > Nymphalidae > Erebia > Erebia epiphron. The sequence goes on along the minus strand of OZ009953.1, from coordinate 7,389,166 downwards.
ATATACTTAAGCTAACTAAGTTTACGTAAAATCATATAACACAGTTAAATTTAGAACCAAATTAAAGTTAAGCTATTACCAAATTCAAACAATGTCTACAAAGTGAGATTATAATCAAAATATTTAAACGATCTAAAGACGTAAAATATGAAATTAAATTAACAGCTCACCACATTACACGTAACACAAGCTAAACAATAGTTAATGAACAACTTTATGAAACGTTGTTACAGAAATTAGGTCGATAATGACTGTTAAATTGAAGTAAAAATTTGAAATTGACACTCAAAGTTTAAGTTATATTACACAGTTACTTATATTCGAAACAGTAATGAAATACAAGATCTCAACTGGCAAAGCCTTTGTAGATATGGCTGCCGCCCATCGTGACAAATATAAAATTACATAATTACGCAACTTTATGATTTGTTTTAGAATAAATTGAAAATACAAATGTAAATATTAAACTCAGATTTTGAATCTATTACTACTACCAAATAACCTTTTACAGTATGTTTCTCTAGCCACTAGGGCAATGTTTGTAGTTAAACCAATCAATATAATATTTCATGTGAAATATTCAGTTTAATTTAAAGTTACTCAATTATTATGTTTTTTTTGTACAATCAATATTGTCAACTTGTTAAGAAGTCTCTTAGCAGGTGAAATTAATGAATGACTCGATTTGTAGGAGGGTTTTGTAATTTGACCAATAGCTCTTAAAAGCCCTTTTTCTTCTAAGAAAGGGTAAAAAGGATGATCTATACCTCTCTTCCATACATATTTTTGTTTAGTAATCTCTTTGATGTCTCCAAAAATTTTTTTTTTTTTCTAATAGGTGTAACCAATTTACTTTTACTTTTCTCTTCTTTGTGTGTTTTAGTTTGTGTAAAAATCTCTATTTTGATAGTCAATATTGAAAATCTATTCTTTGATTCTTTTCTGGTTATAAAATTCTTAAATGTTTTCTCATCTCCAAGTATAATGTTTGGCTTGTTAGGGTCAATCATTTGACTTTGTAGCCATTGTTCGTTCTCAATTATGTTGATTTCAGCAATTCGGTTGCTTACCAAATTCGTACAATAATTTTGAAAATCTCTCAGCCTAGTCAATATCACAACCCAGTTACTCCATCTACAAATATCAAAAGTTTTGGTATTGACAAGATACGAGACAACTCGTATAGCAATCTTGCTATCAGAAATAAACTGTAAAACTTTAAATTTGAAATAATTACTTCCTTTTCTATTTGTGCAATCTTTGTCTTGGCAGTAATCGAACTCATGTGGACACTACCTGCATTAGCATGAGTTGTTTTGGATGTAACTTCTAATAAATACATTTCTCGACGGAACTTATCTATTAGTTGTACCTTCATAGGAACCTCAAGGTTCTTCGGGCTGACCAGATTTGCTCTGTAACTCAGCGATTGTTGTGATATAAATTCAGGTTTAGTGTTGTCGAATGAATTTCTTCGTTGTTTCATTAATTCCATATGCAGTACCTTTTCAACAACTTCTTCAGATCTACATGTAGTTGTAGGATTGTCAACGTGAAATTCTGTTACAACTTTGTCCGTTGGAATTGGAAAGTGATGTCTCTTATTTGTAGCTACTTGTTGCAAACACTCTTCAGCTGAATTTGTCTCACAATCAGTTATAAAAGTCCATGTTGGTGATTCATAGTCGCACTGCACTCTTAGAAAACAATCACGCTGATATTTTGTATCTTTTCCATGTACTTTCACTTGATCGTACATTTTCTCTTCCCTCTTTTCAGCGTGTTGATGGGCACCGACTTCTGTAGAAATTCTTATCTCCTAATTTTTATCTATTGTATCTATATAATTTAGTGTGATATTCTCTTCTAAAACTTTCTGATATTCTTGATTTAGTGTTATTTTCTCTTCTGAAATTTTCTTATACTCTTTATTTTGTGTTATTTGCTCTTCTGAAACTCTCTGATACCCTTTATTTTGATTAGGATTTTCCAAGTGTGTTTTTTCTCTTGTACTAAATTTCTCTAAAGTTAATTCTTCAAACTGTTTTTCTTCACAATCAGACGTTATTTTCTCAATCGGCAGTACTACGTACCGCCCATCGTTGTGTCTCGTAGGCGTTGATAAGTTTTCAGATTTAATATCTTCTCTAGTTAGCTTCTTGTTAAGAGTACCATTAAGTTCAGTCTCAATACTATGTGATTGTTTTAGTTTATTTTCTTTTCTTATTTGGAGGTGCATGTTAACTATTCTTTTACTCTGGGAATTTGTGTTATTTGTCACTTCTCCGGATATTGTCCATCCAAAAATGGTGTTTTGTGCAATTAAGTTACATCTTGGATGTTTGATTATGCCCTCGGTTAATATTTTACTATTCACTTCAGCTCCAAGTAAAAGCTCAATTTTACTGGACGTTGCGTAGCCTGGATCAGCTAGAACTAGATTTCCAAATTCTAGACAGTCAGGTGATGTTATATTACTCGACGGAAGTACCCACGAAAATGATCTCAACACATATGCATCTACTTGGATTGATTTTTCTGGATTCTGGCGTGATTCGACATGGAGTGTTACCATGTGCCTTACTCTCGTTGCACCAGACCCTCGACAGGCGAAACGCACGCCTCGACAGGCGAGCGCTTAAGTCCAAGCAGTTGAATTGTAGCTTCCGTGATGAATGACGCCTGTGAGCCCTGATCTAAAAGAGCTCTGATGTGGTGCTCACAGCCGTTCTTATCTCTAGTTTTAACAAGCGCCGTTGCTAGTAGAACTTCGTTAGGTTGTAGTTTCTCCTTTGCAAAGTTAGAAATGATTCTCGTCTCAGTTCCCAACGAAGTTGATTGCGCAAGTTTCTCAGTATTGTTAGTATCAAGGTGTAAGTTCTCTGTAGTACTCAGAAAGCCTTGCATGGCTTCTTTGTTGTAGTGCAATTTTGTGTGGTGTCTCCGGCCACACTTCTGGCAAGATGTGGCCAATTTACAGTTTTTAACAGAATGAAAAGGAGCTAAGCAGTTAAAACAAAGCCCTTTAGCTTGTACGAAGTCTTGTCTCTCGTTTGGTTGCTGCATATCAAATTTTTTACAAGCGAAAAGGTGGTGATTTTCTTCACAAAATGCACAAACTAGCTCTTTCTTATCCTGATCTCCAACAGAAGTATGAAAAGATTTGAGTTTCGATGATTGATTACTCTGGACTGGACTCTTGGTTTTATTAATGTCAATCATTTCTAGCGCTCGAAATCTAGCTTCTAAAAATTTAGCAAGTTGACTCCACTGAGGCATTTCATCTGGTGCTAAATGGCTCATCTGAATTTCCCACTGTTTATGAGATTCAGCGTCTAATTTAGAAACCACTATGTATATTAAAATTGAATCCCAAGATTTAACATCTATGCCTAAGTTCTTCAGCTGTTTAAGACAACTTAAAGTGGTATCAAGAATTAATTTAAGCGCACTAGCTGACTCATGACTCGTTTGTTTAATGGAAAATAATGATTTAAGAATAGCGTTGCAATTGAATCTCTTGTTGTCGTATCGCTGTTTTAATAGCAACCACGCCTCCTCATAGTTTGCATCAGTTATAGTTAAGTTGCGCAATAAAACTTTAGGCTCTCCACTTAAACAACTCTTCAAATAATGAAGTTTCTGAACGCTCTTTAACTTGCTATTGTTGTGAATTAAACTATCAAATAAATCATGAAAAGATTGCCATTCATTATATTTTCCATTAAATGAAGGTAGTTTGATCAATGGTAAATGTACTTCATTATGCGCTGTACAAGATCCAGAATTAGATATCGAAACATTCTCATTTTGTGTTGTAGGTCTAAATTGCTCGAGTTTATTTTTTAGTGTTGATTTGTAGGTAGTATAAAGTTCTTCAAATTGCTCATATAAATCCTCTGTAAAATATGCTAAATCTTTTCTAATGTCTTTAGTAGCCTGTGCCACTATCTTTCGATGATCAGACTTAAATTCACTCCATAATGCTTCTAAGGACTCTAATCTTGACTCACTATAACCCTTGGTTAATCTCTCTTTGGGTGTTTTTCTATAATTTCTATCAGCCTTTGTTAAATTCTCATAACGATCTTCTTGAACAAGTATTAACGACTGCATTTTTGTATGTGATAATTTGAAGCACTAATTTAACACAATATGAAAGTTCCACAAATAATGTCCAAATGTAACATTGAAATAATTAAATAAAGTCCAAAAAATTTAATGTTTGATAATATAATAATCACTTTAAATGTCTAGTTGGCAACTTCAAAGTTCATTTATGTAATAGGTCACTAATATTCAAAACAAAGTCCACAAATGATTAAAAGTTCCTAAGTTATTATCACCAGTAAATTTTTCAAAGTCCTTTTTGAAGCAAAATTTTCTAAGTTTTATAGCATACGAATTTTTTCGAAGTCTTTTCACGAACAAATTTTTCTAAGTTTTATAGCGTATGAATTTTTTCAAAGTCTTTTAGCACTTGAAAATTTTCTATGTTAAATAGCGTATGTATTTTTTCAAAGTCTTTTAGCACATGAAATTTTTCTATGTCCATAAACACTGATTTTAACTAAGTCTTTTTTAACACGAATTTAGACTATGTCTTATTTCACATGAATTTTAACTGTCTTTTAGTTTTTTCACTAATTCACTTAAGTTTTATCTACTTACAGTCTTTGTCCCTGGTTTCGGCACCATAATGTTTAGCAATGTATCTACTCACAGTTAGGGCACACAATTAAACCACACTTGCACTTGTTACTTACACCTTTATTGCACTAATGCACACACATGTACTTGTTTGAATACTCGTTACTACTCTTTGTCACTACTTTGTTACTCTTTATTACTCAACTAGGAAATCAAAGCGCTTTGATATATTGAATCCATAGATCTGACCTTCTAGCGCGAGTTAAAGTACCAGTCACGCCATCTATTGGCAATTTTGAAAAGCTTTCTTAACAAATCCTCTAATGAAATTAGACAGGTTATATGAAAAATATAACGTGTGACGCGAGATGAAACACGATCTCAGACTTCCAGAGATGCCAGCCCTCGCTTCGCTCAGGCAGACAACTTCACCCTCGTCTAAAATCGTCTTGTTTCACCCCTAAGCACACAATTGATATTTGATACTGACGTTTTATGAATTCAAATGTTTTTTATTCAAATAAACTTTTATAAGTGCTTTGAATCGTCAAATCTACCACTTTTTCGGAATGCCATTCCTTCCGAGAAGAACTAGCAATATACGAACTGTAAGCTTTTAAATAGTAATTACTGTTTGACATTAAGTACAGATTATAAATGCTTGTTATGTCTAGATGGATGGATGTTTTAACTCAATCACGCCAGAACGGCTAAACAGATCTGGAGGAAATATGGCACACAGATAGATTAGAAACTTGAAAAACACAAATCACGGCTACTTTTTATGCCGGAAAATAAAAAATTAAAGATTTCTCTATCCACGCGGAAGCTTCTCAAACCTTAATCCACGCGGACGAAGATAAGGCATCAGCTACGAGAATTATAATTGTGAAACAAGAGCGACAATAAGATAATGGTAGTAAGCCCCCAGGTGACATGTGGCTGTAGGTACATCTGGTTTCAGGGTCACAAAAAAGTGCAGATGTTTTCAGAACGTTCTTAGTAACAATGAAGAAGACAAATAAAAAATTTGGCAATAGGGATGATACAACTCAATCAAATGAAAATCACACTAGTGACGTCATCAAATTTCAACGCACTTTTGACGTGACAACGTCTATTAAAACGGTTACTCTAAAAGCTCAATGACACGGGGCGAGTTTACAAGCTGCTAGCAAACTCGCTGGCCTGTAGCTTGTAAACTCGCCCCGAGTCATCGAGGCTTAAAGCAGCTTTTTTACAATCAGATAATCAAAAGCAGATTGTTAAAAGCTCAATGACACGGGGCGAGTTTACAAGCTGCTAGCAAACTCGCTGGCCTGTAGCTTGTAAACTCGCCCCGTGTCATCGAGGCTTAAGCGAGATGCCCGAACGCAAAAATGTCGCAAAACCGTGTGAGTGGGCGTGGCTTACGCTGTATGTATGTAGTAGTGTCTACTGACGTGAAATACAGACAGCAAGCGTTGTCACGAACTGCAATGCCACGGCGCGAAGCGCCGTGGCCCGGGGTTTTTTCTTCTATATTTTAAAATGGTAATCAAACTTAAAACTAACCGAGGATGTGAATTTTAGGTCTTTTGGTCTATTTAATGTGACAGACCTATGGGGACTAAGCATGTGATTTAGAAATGGACAAAAAAAAATATGTGTATTCTTTCTTGCTAAAGAAATATATTCAGATGATTATTTTTACAAATTATCTTGTTTTTATTAATAAATTTAATTATTTAAAAATAGGCTATTTCAAAGTCCGCCAAAACGCAACGCTATTGGCGAACGAAACATGACGTCACCATCCACTCTAGTCTGTGTCGACTGTTGACAGGTCGTTTGTTATACGACTGCCTGAAAAAAGGAGTATATTGTTTTCAGGGTTCATGTATATAATTATGTATGTATGTGAGTTTGTATATTCCACCAAAACTTCTATACGCCTGAACCGATTTTGATAAATATCGTTAGAATCCCTAGCTTATTCCGGGTGACATAGGCTAGTAAAATGTTAAAAACAATTGATGGGGTGACCATGGTTCCGCATTAAAGACTATAGTTGAAAAAAAATTCGAAAATAAGATTAAATATATACTCATCATCTAGAAAATGATGAGTAGATTCCAAAAATATATAACACTATAGTTCAATATCCAGTGATTCCCAAAAAAATATCATTTAATAAAAATGTGAATAAGATTCCAAAGGTAAATCGTTACGTAGTAGCAGTGGTAGCCGTACTTCCATTCGAGGGGGATTTTTTAGTACACGACTGCCCAAAAAAGGAGTGTTATGTTTTCAGGGTTCGTGTCTACGGCAGAGCAGTCGTATTTTTAAATTTAATAATTTTAATTATATTCACTTGTTTTGTATGATTATTGAAGGTTATTCGCATTGTTTTGCCGCTTTTTATGATAAATTATTAGTGTTTTTGGGAATTATTAACTGAAAGCAGTGATTCCTTGTGAAATAACCCTGTGCGTTCCGCAGTCGGGTAAAAAGACTCGCCACAATGACTGAAAGCGGTTTTGTCAAGGCAACTGAGAAATTCTTTTCCAATAGAACTTATCAACAGTGCAAACAAAAAACCTAGTTATAACGTTTTGTGATCAAAATCAACACTCGTAGTCAGCAATGAAAATCATAATATTTATAAATTTGTAACATTAATAAATAAGTAATAGGTAATTAATATAAAAAAATCTTTTTAAACAACCGACTTCAAACTCCCGCGCCAACTTTACAACAACAAGCACACGCTATACAAAGTTCTTATTTTAGTGTTGATATTTTAAAAACCGCTCGACCGATTTCGATAAAATTTATATGGGACCACTTGGAAAGTATATGCATGACCTTTCAAATAAAAAAGAATCATCCAAATCGGTCCACCCAGTCAAAAGTTCTGAGGTAACAAACATAAAAAAAAAAAACAGTCGAATTGAGAACCTCCTCCTTTTCAACCGACTTCAAAAAAAGGAGGAGGTTTTCGATTCGACTGTATTTTTTTTTTTTAATGTTTGTTACCTCAGAACTTTTGACTGGGTAGACCGATTTGGATGATTCTTTTTTTATTTGAAAGGGCATACTTCCCAAGTGGTCCCATATAAATTTTATCGAAATCGGTCGAGCGGTTTTTAAAATATCAACAATAAAATAAGTACTTTGTATAGCGTGTGCTTGTTGTTGTAAAGTTGGCGCGGGAGTTTGAAGTCGGTTGTTTAAAAATAATTTTTTATTTTAAATTATTTTGAAGTCGGTTGAAAATATAGGGAATAAGAACAGTTTTATGGACATTTTATTAAATTTTTACGTTAGTTTATTGCATATATTGTTCGCGAGTCCTAATGAAAAAGATTTTTGGTAGGTAGGTACATACATATTTAATACTCACGTCGAAATGATCTTCACATCAATATAAACTACTCAAGCACAATACATTTTCTCTCCTCATCACCTTACACCACTTTTTCCTTATATTTGCATCTTTGGGCATATGAAAATAAATCTTGTCAGGTGCAGTTTTAATATTATTTTTGCACATAGGGACAATACAATATTTATAATAAGCTTTTGGGTGCTCTTCCATCACAATAAGTTAATCTTTTACGCTTTACTTCACTCAATTTATTAAAACTGTGAATCAAACACTTCGTTGTTAATTTATTCCTAAGAATATACAACGAGAACGACGAACGACGACAACGAACGCACCGTGACGTCACAAAACGAGCGCGCCAATATGAGGGCGTTTAAATCGTCCGAAAATGATAGTAGTTTCAATTAATTTTTCTTAGCTTATTTAATAAAATTGTGCAAGTGTTATATTTTTTTCCGGTTATATAATCACTTAGATAATGGTTTAAAAAATAAAAAAAAAATAGATGCATATTCCCTATTGGCATCATCCCTATTATAGGTCTGTCACAAGGTCTGTCTGCAAGGTTATTAGGGTTGCCTCTTTTATTTGTAGTTTACCTCCTTTAGAATCGATTTTCATAAGCCCGGGGTATGAAAATTAATGGAGAGTAAAATCAAACTCTCTCTGTTACGTTATTGACTCTATGTTTCCATGGTAACGCTTGTTTATGTTTCTATGACTATGTAAGTAATGTATTTTGATGAATATAAATTATATAAAAAATTGCCAGTCATAGGGACTGCCGATAGAAGTGAAAACTAATATTTAAAAACTTGACCAGGGCAACTATGGGAGCTTGCCTAGGTGTCAAAAATCAATGTGCAGCAAAGATTTATTCTAAAAAAATGATAATAATCATTGTAAATAGTAAAAAAACCCTGTAAATGAGTTCGAAAGTTAAACTTCCCGGCCTAGGCCAGTAAACAATGTATGTATTTTCATTACATATAAGTTTGAATTTGGAATCTTTCTTCCTGAATATCTTGTAACTTGTTATAATGTTCTTTGGCCTAAATAGTTTAAATTTGGAACTCTACCGTATTACGCGTTCAGCACTCACAGCGCAAAAAAAATATTAAAAGTATCATATATTTTATTTTTTATCTTTATAATATTGAAAGGCGGAAATTAACTACATACCTAATCGTTATAATTTATTATTTAAACGTGACGAAAAAATGAGTTCGAGTGAGGATACTATTAATTTAGATTGTTCGCCTCCTTTTCTGAGAGCGGAGGCCGAATTAGCTCAAAATAATTTGCTTCCGCCGAAATCCAAAGAAAGGTATATTCGTACCTACGAAAAATTTATCAAGTGGAAGGAGGAAAATCAAGCGACAGGCTGGTCAGAAAACAAACATAAATGCACCCGGAAAACCAATTACAATTTCAATTAGTAATTCAAATATAACTAATTTAACTTTTAATATTTCTTAAGTAGGTTTCTTTTTTATTTACTTTCTTTTAATTACATCATATCATATACTTAATATTATAAATACGAAAGTCACTTTGTTTGTTGGTTTGTTGGTTTGTCGGTTTGTTGGTTTGTCCTTCAATCACGCTTCAACGGCGCAACGGATCGACGTGATTTTTTGCATGGGTATATTTTAGGACCTGGAGAATGACATAGGCTACTTTTTATCCCGGAAAAACAAACAGTTCCTGTGGGATAGTATGCTCTTTTTTTCGCATTTTTCTTCAATTAGGTGGCAACGGCGCAACGGATCGACGTGATTTTTGGCATGGGTATAGTTGTGGACCTGGAGAGTGACATAGGCTACTTTTTATCCAGGAAAATTTGGGAGTTCCCGTGGGAATCAAAAAAACTTAAACCACGCGGACGAAGTCGCGGGCATCAGCTAGTTATTAATAAATACGACTGCTCTGCCGTAGCCCGTAACTACGAGTATCTACTACGTAACGATACCAGTCATTAATTATTACCTATGGAATCTTATTCATATTTTTATTAAATGATATTTTTCTGGGAATGACTGGATATTGAACTATAGTGTTATATATTTTTGGAATCTATTAATTATATAGTTTATCTTATTTTCGAAAAAAATAATTCAACTTTAGTCTTTAATGCGGGACCATGGTCACCCCATCAATTTTTTTTTAATTTTACTAGCCTATGTCACCCGAAATAAGCTAGGGATTCTAACGATACCTCATTTATCAAAATCGGTTCAGGCGTATAGAAGTTATGGTGGAATATACAAACTCACATACATACATACATACATACATACATACATACATACATACATACATACATACATACATGAACCCTGAAAACAATATACTCATTTTTTCAGGCAGTCGTATAAAAAAACAGAAGTCGAAGAAAATGTAGATGCCGTATTAGATAATAGTCATTTAATTCTTTCATGGAATTTAGCTGCAGCAGTATGTAGTTTTCAATGCACCTGTGGGTTGTGATCCTACCTTACCTTTGCATAGTATAGGCCTTGACATAGGTCCGGGAGAATCAAACATATTTTTAGTTTTAACTGTTTTTTATGATGTTATTCTTCTGTCGCACGTGGGCCGTGACCACCGAAAAAGGTAAAAAAGGTGTAATGGCCGTGACCGAAACGGATTAAACTGTATGGCCAAGTAAGGTATGGTCATCTATCAGCAAAAGTAAGTTCTTAGCGATCAAGTAATATTTATATTCTTCTGTATGTTCGAGCTGATACTCTATTCAAAAAGGATTTGCTCTTTATTATTGACTAGCTTTTGCCCGCGGTTTGCTCACGTCAGGTTTGATATTCATACTTTCAAAGCATTATTTTACCGCCTTAGGGGTTAAATTTTCTAACGTGGTCGAATAGTTGTAAATAATTGTTTAGACTAGCTAACTACAACGTCTAGCGCCATCTAGCGTGGGAAAGCAGCAGTTGTCTGGTGAAACTTTTCTTTATTTTGTTTAATTAATTGTAATATTTGTGAGCCTTCAGACTTCTGAAACGGTTTTATCTGAAAGTATAAAATAAAACAATTGCAATAATAAGAAAATCTTTGCTGCACATTGATTTTTGACACCTAGGCAAGCTCCCATAGTTGGCTTGGTCAAGTCCTTTGAAAGAATATTCCACACAGTACAGCTGTTAGTGTGTTACTGAATGTCTACGTTCAGCCGTTTGGGCTGTAGGTTGCCTGTCAGTCACTCAAGCCTTTTATAGTTATTGAGTATTTTTTTTTAATGCAACAGCCATGCGACAGCCCTGAAAACAAAATAGGTAATGCTTCCAATATTCACACAGCTGATATGCCATTGGCATATTTAAATATATTACACTATCTATTTTATTACTTTTTTTTCAGATGACGTATGTGATACATTGTTCGGTTTAGTATAAAATACCGTTTTCGGATACCTAGAGGAAACTACATCAACTACCAAAATGAAGACGGCAACAATTATCTTCGTAGCACTGGTAAGAATTTACTTTTTTTTAAATGTATTTTTTTCTCTTATATTATCCACAGCTGGGATAGGATAGAAAAACGGCTATTGTTGCGTTTTTAACCACCCCTAAATGTGTGTAGTAGCATTTTACCCCTATTTCCTGTTGATTTTTTGCATTATATTTATATAATTAATATTTGTTTATATATTATTTTACTATCTTGTATAAAGAAGACCTAAAAATAAAACCATCACGTAATTATACAATACTAGACGATACCCGCAACTTCGTCCACGAGGATTAAGGTTTTTGATTCCCGGGGAAACTCTTAAATTTTCCTACGTGAAATAAATAATTTCAAACTCATCACAATCATAAGTTGTCCTACGTGAAATAAATCATTTCATTTTCATATCCGGGATAAAAAGTATGTCTATGTCCTTCCCTGGTATGTAACCAACCTTTATATCAAAATCGGTTGATCAGATGGGCCGTGAAAGCGTATCAGACTGACACAGAGACAGACACACTTTCGCATTTATAATATTAGTATGGATAGGGATAAAATAAGCTATTATAAGACTCATTGATGTACCCTATTTTGTAGATGATTTTTAAATTATGTAAGTAAATTAACTATTAACTACCTTAAATATTATAAAAATACCTATACAAAAATACACGAAAAAACAAAATTATGTAAATTCAGGTCACCTCCTACGTATCATAATAATTTTATAATATTAATTTAGGCACAAGCTACACAAATATAATATGTAGAATATTCCTGATTTGGTGACCGCTATTTCGTGAGTGGATTTATTGCAATTTTGAAGGAATTCTATGCTTAAAAGCACTATTTAAAAGTTTTATTCAAATCGACGTACTATGCCTTTCTGTAAGTTTAAGAACTACGAGCCGCGCTGCAAACCAGTCATTTCATTTTTATGACTTTACTAGCTGATGCCCGCGACTTCGTCCGCGTGGTTTAAGTTTTATTGATTCCCGCGGGAACTACTTAATTTTCTGGGATGAAATGTAGCCCATTTCACTCTCCAGGTCCTCAACTATACGATTACTTACCCATGCCATTAATCATGTTGATCCGTTGCTCCGTTGCGGCGTGATTGAAGGACAAACATACAAACCAACAAACCAACAAACCAATAAACCAACAAACAAACACATTTTCGCATTTATTATATTAAGTATGATGCGTTTGTTAAGACAACCTTTTATATTGAGTCTATTTGAGAAAAACAATAAAGTGCGACAGCAGGCCATTCATAATAAGCATGATGACAGTAACCAAGAATCAAAGAAATTATGAATTTATCTAATGAAATAGTATTAATGGAATAAAAAAAAACTTATTTATTTTTCTATTTCGAGTGAGCTTGCTATTTATTTTGATAAAATAAAACTATAAAATACAGCAATCCGCCATAATGGATTAAACACCAAGAAGCGAATGACGTCACAATAGTTTTTTTTCGAGCTTTGACAATCACACTATTGTTTACTGCACCCTGCACCCTGCACAAAGTACATTGGTAAAAACAATAGTGACGTCACATACGACGCCATGACACCGGCTAGCGTTTTGGCGTGATTTTAAAATTTCAAATGCCAATTTTGTCTACCAAATCTTATTTTACTGCTGAAATAAGAAATTTTTTCGAAATAGTAGGTACTTTCGAACATAAACTGACCATTTTTCAAAATCAGTCATCATGCCTATTCTATGTCCGCAACCTTCCACTTGCAAGACTACAAAAATACCACTAATATTGCTACTTTGGCTACTACACTAGGTTAGTATGTGTTTATCATCACCTTAATTGAGGTCAAAATTTGCTTTTCAGACAGTGTTCATTAGCCTTTTCCTGGAATCTTCCAGCGCGCCTCAGTTAATGGGGTACTTTAGCACAGATGAAGTCGATGTAGACAGCGACGTCTTGAATACAGATGGAAACAATTTAGAAACTCTCAAAGGCATCCTAAGTCGCCTACTGTAGTTGGAGACCTTGTTGAAGGTATTCTTGATAAACTTTAAAAACTACTTGCACGTGCGTTGCACAGTATTTAGAGTAGGCTCGGTTTAGCAGATCTATTCAGGGAGAGCGTGATGAAAAAAAGGCATCAAGTTTAATTAGGGTAAGCAATGCTTTCATGCCTCTATGTCGTGCACGCCACTGGTTGAGGTTGTTTTTTTTATTCTACCACAACTTAACAATTGATTGCGGTTTTTTTTTTATCCACCACAAGTTAGCAATTGACTGCGATCTATGATGCAGTCTAAGATGGTAGCGGGCTAACCTGTTAGGGGCATGATATAGTTATATTAAACGCATATCCCTATATTCGGTTTCTACACGGCATCGTACCGGAACGCTTAACCGCATGGCGATTAAGCGTTCCGGTACGATGCCGTGTAGTAAGATGGTAAGATGGTAACTAGCCACGGCCGAAGCCTCCCTTAAGGCCAGTCCAGGGAAAATTCAGAAATTATAAATTCCCAAATTGACCCTCCCGGGGATCGAACCCGGGACCTCCGCACCTTAAGACAACAGCACTCAACACTGTGCCACAGAGGTCGTCAAATCTGATTCAAATAAAATAAATTCAAATGTTTTTTTTAATTCAAACAAACTTTTAAAATCAAAAATTACAATAAATAATTAATAACTCCCAAAGGGTAGTAACTAACCACGGCCGAAGCTTCCTACCAGGCCAGACCAGAATAAATGCAGAAATTATTTATTCTCTATTGACCCTGCCGGGGATCGAACCCGAGGCCTCCCACTTTTACTCACCACTGTGCCAGGGAGGTAGTTACACTTTGTTTGTTTTGGCTCATAACGTCTACAACAGCTAACTTCTCTCTCTGCGTTCTATATATTCCTCATTACTGAGGGTTGTGACCCCTTTCCATTAATCTAATAACGGTAGGAGTTTTCGGTGATAATAATGCGGTGGCTTCCCACGTCCTTCCGCATTCGACTAAGAGTATTTAAACTCTTAGGTTTTTGTTAGGATTATTATCAGATTGTTAGTGATAATAACCGGGACCGACGGCTTAACGTCAAATGGCCAGATTTGAAACTCCAAATTCGGTCACCCATCCAGTTACCGACTTGGGTCACCGTTGCTTAACAATTGCAACCGACTGATATGCATTTTCACAGCTAGGCCACTCGTCCCCCAAGCTATCTTCAACGGGTACTAAAATAATAGTATATTGTTAAATGAGTTGGAAAGTAATCCATTCACAACCGACTACCGAGGCATTTGTATGCACGAGCGTAGCAAGGGCATACATAGTCTGAGTGAGGGATTCATATTTTAATATAAAAAATGTATATTAAAAATATTAGAATAGGTTTGTAGTACGTTTAAAGCAAAAATAACGATTGTTAACAAGGAGTTGGTTTAGGTTTCATATACAACCTCCAACAATATCATCTTTGCTACAAACTCTGTGACTGTAAATTGAATCGAGATTGGTTTCCGACTGTCCTATTTTTGAATTCATTACCTCCCTAGGGAAGGAATGAGGTAATTCCCAGCCGCAGTTTGGATAAATAATGCATATTTTACGAATATGAGATATAAAAACATTATTTTTCGTTCCAGGTTCTTAAGTAATCCACAACACAATAACCCTACTTCGAAGACAAATACAGCCGCAGACTAACTACATCGCAGACAGCCGAAAAGTTAAACGCCGAAATTCTTCGAACATGGAACACGAGCCATTTACTACTAAGTAATATCTTCTTACGAACTTGCCGATTCTATCAAATTTTTGGAAACTTCGGGTTGGCGTAAAATCGGACACCGTTTCGTTCGTTTAAAATTCTAACGTCTGCGTTAGTCATGGCTATTCCTTGTTTTACGAATTGTTTGAACTGTATCGTTTTTGATGAAACAAGATTATGTAGATTCAACAGTGTTATCACATTTTATTGTATTTTCTGTTATAATTAGATATTAAATATCTAGCTTTACTAAAAGTAAAGTCTTTAGTAATAATATATTTTATGCAACCAGTAGTGGATATGTATTCAACCGCACAATAATTGTAAGCATAATTCCAGAAGTGGGCAAATAATTAAAATTACTTACTTCTAAAATATGTGTTTGTACTCTATTTAAAACTTCCACGAGCGAATGGTCACAACATGTAGCGGTTTCACGAGAGATTTAATGTAAACAAAAGTATAAAACTTGGCCAAAGCATCACATCAACAATAAATTAATCATTTGATCAGACTGCAGTTGCTACTGCTAAGCTCTAAATCAAATTGCGATCTAAACACAAAGTACCTATTCAATAATCGCTGAGTCTGCCGGTAGGAGACTAACTTTCAAACGTCAAATTACTCGTATTTATGTTAATTAATCCAATATGGCGTATTCCCGCCAAAGAACGAACCGAGTGAAATACATCGAATGAGTCAAATATCTGTTTAATTATACTTCAAACTAAAACTAAAATTCAATTCAAATTTAAAAGCAAAGCTGACACAATTAAACATATCACACGAAATTAAACTAAAAATGAACAAATATGGAACAAATTTCAATCTTAACACAATTAACACAAGATTTTAGCTAGAAAACACTTTAAAATTAACACGATAGCTCACGCGTGGCAAAATCATGCTATCACTCTAAAAGTTTACCAAAAAGTGCCCGTACGCCCTTTTTTTCGGATTGAGTATGCTGCATAGGCCCTACTGGCCTACAGCGTCACCTGGGGGGTACTACAGGGGTTGGGCGAGCGGCGATATATGTTTTCAAAACATAATTCTTTAAAATTATTTCGCCTTTAGATTCCAAATCATCTTTTCATAAAAATAGTCTTTTTATTTTCAATAATTTGAAGTCAACAACACAAGTAGTCATGTAGCAACCAAAGTGTTAGGTTTCTAATTTCGTTACGGAATTTCTGGATTCGGTCTCCACGCTCAAGGCCCGCGATAGAAGCTATGCAATATTTACACAACTGATATGCCAATGGCATATCAGTTGTGTAAATATTGGAAACAATACATTACCTATTTTGTTTTTAGGGCTGTTGCATTAAAAAAAAACCTCAATAACTATAAAAGGCTTTGTCTTCAAGAGTGACTGACAGACAACCTACAGCCCAAACGGCTGAACGTAGACATTCAGTAACACACCTCTAGGGTGCTTGTGGAATATTCTTTCAAAGGACTTGACTTGACTTATTCTTTCAAGGGAAATAGAGGAAAAAGAGTTAAGACGCTCATGACGCTTTACAAGCGTATTTCCGTGATATTGAACATCTATTTTCTTCTTCAAATGGCATCACATAATTTTGAAAAAAAATGTAATGCAATACTTAGATTCATGCTCTTCAATTGTGTGGAGGCCTTTTTATAATTTTTTGATTATTAAGATTAATACAAGCAATTATAAAATAAATAACTTCGCACATGATTGTCTATTAACTTTATTACCTGAGGACCCACGAAAGTGAAACTTACATAAAAATAAAGAGAATATTTACAAGGTAAAAACTCAGCAGTGATTTTTTTAATTTTTGGCGATTTTCCACGAAAATTCACATATTTCGGCCAAATAATGCTAGCGGGTGTTGCGCGGGCGACGGGCGGTAGATGGCAGATGCCTTTCAGACGGGGAGGACGTATCCATTTTTCCCGCCAAAACGCTCTCGCGCCAACACGGCAGACGTAAATGAAATATTGAAAAAGTAGTGAATTCTAATAATTACTGAATGAATGATAATGGAAGATTTTTTCCATATCTTAGCACTGCTGGACAATATATTAAAACTGGTACATATTTTATTTTCCTTGTGTATTTTTCGTTTCTTTTTTTAAATTGTGCTAAATCAAACAACGCCATCTATTGTGAGATGGGGAACCATATGGGTTTATTCCTGCAGCAGAACTATTTTTAACAATGCCTAAAATAAAACAACACACAAACAAGGTAATTAAAAATATGAATATCGCGTAAGTA
Organism: Erebia epiphron; assembly: GCA_963932025.1. Classification (NCBI taxonomy): domain Eukaryota; kingdom Metazoa; phylum Arthropoda; class Insecta; order Lepidoptera; family Nymphalidae; genus Erebia; species Erebia epiphron. The sequence goes on along the minus strand of OZ009953.1, from coordinate 7,371,667 downwards.
TCTAGTAAGTACCCATAATTTTTTTACTAGCTAAATTATGAATATACCCAAGTTCAAATCAATACATAATTCTATACACGGGAACACGTAGGCTAAAAGTCTGGCCAGTATTACCTAAGTACCTAATGAAAATTTCTTGTCAAAAAAAAGGAAAAAAAGGGTAAAAAAGGCAAATAAAGGTAACCAAATCAGTTTTTAAGCCCGAACCAGGAATTGAACCCAGAACTACGCCATCCTCAGTCCAACATGCTAACTAATACACCAACGAAAATCAACCGATCTAGGTAGGTACGTACCTAGTTTGTGTTCAGACATATTTTATAACTTATTTTAGAAACATCTTTCATTTACGAGCTGATAAATCATAATGATGAAAAATGTCCTCCCGACCGAATTTCGGCCACGGCGGCCTATCTCCAGAGAGATAAGCCATCTGCGCGGGAGATATTATAGTGCACAAGTGTGTGGGCATACACAGGTGCACTCTCTGTTCCTTTACTCTCATAGCCCGATGGGACGGAAAATCCGACACGACCGGAGAGAGATCAGGCGCAGGACCGACGGCTTTACGTGCTCTCCGAGGCACGGGGGTGAAACACCGCCAACTTCCTTACTCCGGGCTAGTACTGAGAATTTCTTGTCAGAAAACCCCAATACTTGCTACGGCCCGACCCGGGAATCGAACCCGGGACCTCGTCGGCCGCAGTCGAACATGCTAACCACTAGACCAACGAGGCAGTCAAATCATAGTAAGGTAGGTAGGCAGTCTGATAAATCATAGTAAGGTAGTAATAGGTATACCTACGTGTATAAATCTTGAACTGAGTGACTGATCTACCTATCAACGCAAAGCATAAGCAAGGGCTGGGTGGGGTCAGCTACCTATTAGCTATTCTTTGCTATTACCTAGCTACCTAGATAATGTACATACTTACCTACTAAAGAAACATTTTTGTTTTTTTATTTATTTTACTTATCCAATCTATATATATCATACTAATATGTGTTTGTTTGTTGGTTTATTGGTTTGTTCATTTGACCTTCAATCACGGCGCAACGGAGCAACGGATCGACGTGATTTTTGGCATGGGTATACCTAGTTGAAGACCTGGAGAGTGACATAGGCTTTTTATCCCGGAAAATTAAGTAGGTAGTTCCTGCGTAAATAAAAAATACTTAGACCACGCGGACGAAGTCGCGGGCATCAGATATTATCTTAAAAATAAAATCGTTCAACAATCACTTACTTACCTACTACTTACTTACTAACGGCTACCTAAATATGGAGAAGTACCTACCTACATGTTTCATCACTTTTGAAAATTCGACCCCCAAACGGGTGAAATAAGGGATGAAAGTTTGTATGAGTCTCAAGATATTTTTTAAGTTATATCAACGAAACTTGTACTTATTTTGGTCTTCAATAAAAAATAAAGAAGTACGTGTGTCACAGTTATACCTACAAAATTTCATCCCCAAAGGGGTAAAATAGGGGTTGAAACTTTGTATGACAGTCTGTCATTTTTCAAGTTAAAGCCATGAAAATAAGTATTTGGAATTTTGGTGATTACGTATTGAAGAAATACGTGGTTCACAGTTTTTGAAAATTTTATCCCCAAGGACGATAAATAGATAGTTTGTCCTTCAATCACGCCGCAACAGATAAACGTGATTTTTTGCATGGGTATAGTTCTGCCGTCAGTCGACTTATACATTTTGCCAATTTTGAGTTATATATACTATGTGAAAGAGCAAATTTTTCTCTATCGAACAGTCTGGGTCACATTTTTTATAGCATCTGTGATAGTCTTTGAGATCTGGAGACCCCGAACACGGCTAACTACATCATTTTCGCGATTTTCCGATACTTAAATACGTTTATGTGACTTTTCGACAGTAGAATACGGCTTTGCGTTTGTAACCGTCTATTTCAAGTTTATATTTCAGGTACCTACTTTGAATTTCTAAAAAACGGTTACATCAAATTACGACAGTATAAGGCCGATAAATAAGTTTATAAGTACGTAATTTAGTGATTTGTACTAAAAAAGTTGTAATGGCATTTACGAGAACTAAGTGACAGTTTTCTTCAAATACTTATCTACAACACAGTAAGGCACACTAAGCTGACTTATTATCGGAAAGCTAATGTGACATTGAAAATTGTACGTGTCTAAAAGGCAGTGAGCGTTTTTTAGTTGTCATATTTTTTGTTAATAAGTGTTTAAAATATACTATACTGCCGTCCGTTTACTTAAAGGCCGTTAAGTGAAAAACCAAATTTTGAGTTATGGCCAAAAAACATGAAAATTAAAGTTTCTAGAGTTTTATTAGACGTACAGCTATATTTTATATACCAAATTATTTGTTTTCTTTTAAGCTTTCATTTTATGAGTCTGAATGAGTGCTAAGGTAAATAATATAGTTTTGAATAACGTTTTTGTGTTTAAGCCATGTTTATCTATCCCTTGATGCGACCTCTTAAAATACTAAAAAACAACTGGCTGAAGCGCAATCGTATTATAGATTGGTAATGGAATCGTAATTGTTGATACATATACCTTGTGTCACAGTTTTATGCAAATTTTTTAGCTTAAAAGCCGTTAAATCGCTTAGTCGTCTTTTAAAACATGTGAAAATCGACGGCTGGTATTTTAAAAAAACCGTTATGAGACGAAAACTGTTTATTTCATTGTGTAGGGCTACTAATACAAAACAGATTTCTTATCAAAAATAAGGTCTTTGAATAAACCACGCACACTAGCTGTCTTTTAGCTAGGCAATAACTGGTACTTTCATAAAGCTCTAAATTAAAATTAACAACTAAATGCCAAATTTAGATATATTTGTCAAACTTTTAATGCTTTTACATCGAGTGATAGTTAGGGAATTAAAATAAAACAATGATTTTCATTTATATTCAAATAAGTAAATTGCAATAATCATTAAAAAAGTAGTAAATATACCTTTGTGGCCCATTACATAATATTTAGACACTCTCGCCACGGTACAGGTTGGTGAAGTTTCGTATCTGCGCTACGTTGGTGTGCACTGTCCACTGACGAATTTCGTGAATAAACTATGAATACATTAAAATGTAATATCGTGATAGAGAACTACTAGTGTACGTTCAAAATAAAATATCGGAAATGTAGATGAAGAAATCTAAAAAGAATATGTACATCAGCGTTCACGAGCAGTAAAATTAGCAAGTCCAATTTCCACTATTTGATTCTCTGCCATCGGGGCAGCGGAAAAATTTGAGGAAGGGTAGTAGAAAATATGAAAGGTGTCTTCAAAACAATGGATCCTAATATAATTCCAGTGTTTGTAGCACGGGTTCTTGAAAAACTATCTCTTATTTTGTTTGATCATCTTACCGCACAAAAATGCTAAAAGATCTTACAAAAATAAGTTCAGAAGTTGTAGCAATTACAATCTCAAGAGTGACAATACAGATGTTTGATGAATGGCGATCTGATATACGTAATCTGAAGTACGCTGTTACAGGTTATCTTGCTTGGCCGTTGAACTATTGTGGTCCAATGTTAGCCTGACAGAACCACTTGTCATATTTGAAACTCCCCATTTCGTGTTTTCATAGCCGATGGTTGGATTTTAAAAAGGAGAAAGCGTACTTCAGATTACGTATATCAGATCGCCATTTATCAAACAGCTGTATTTTCACATATAAGATTGTAATTGCTGCACCTTTTGAACTTAATTTTGTGAAATGTTTTAGCAGTTTTGTGTAGTCAAAATGATCAAACAAAATAGGAGTCAGTTTTTCAAAAACCCGTGCTAGAAACACTGGAGCTACATCGGGATCCATTTTTTTAAAGACACCTTTCATCTTTTCTACTACCTTTTCTTAAAATATTCCGCTGCCCCGTTGGCAGAGAACCAAATAGTGGAAATTTTACTTGCTGATTTCACTAGGTACTCGTGAACGCTGATATACATATTCTTTTAAGTGTTTCTTGATCTACATTACCGATACTTTATTTTGAACGTACACTAGTAGTTCGCTATTACGATATTACACTTTAATGTATTCAAAGTTTATACGCGAAATGCGTCAGCGCACATGCAGTTACAAAACACCACAGACCTGTATCGCGAGAGTAGCTATCTAATTAAGTTATGGGCCACAAAGATCTATTGACTACTTTTTTGTGATTGTTGCATTTGAATATAAATGGTAAATAAATTAAAAAGCATTAAAAGTTTGGCAACTATATTTAAATTTGGCACTCAGTTGTTCATTTTAATTTAGAGCTATATGATAGTACCAGTTAGACAAGTCAAGTCAAATAATTTTTATTCAATTTAGGTAGGTATACTACACCTGTTGACTTCCAGTTGTTTATAAATAAAATATAATGGTGATAATCAGTAACGGTATCTTAAAACTAAAGCTACGAGGGTTCCAAACGCACCCTGGTCTGAGAAGAGCCCACAACAAACTCAGTTGGTTTTTTTTTCATTATCACCATTTCACAAATCATCTTAACTAAGGAACTATCTGAGCCACTAGATCAAATCATTGCCAAGCTTCCTTGTCATTTAATCCTTTACATGGTAATACGATTTTTTAATCAGTTTACGTCTTACATTAACTTTGAACTTATTCAGAGACATTTTCAACATGTATTCTGGGAGCTTATTGTAGAAGCGGACACTATTTCCAACAAATGAATTGCTAGTTTTACTAAGCCTAGAAGCAGGCATTACAAGTTTATTTTTATTTCTAGTATTGACATTATGACAATCACTTTTCTGCTTGAATTTATCAATGTGTTTATGCACGTATACTAAATTTTCAAATATGTATTGGTTGTGCGCTGTCATAATATTGATTTCTTTAAATTTATCTCTTAGTGACTCTCTTGGTCCCATATTATATGGCTCGAACAGCCCTCTTCTGCAGCACAAAAACATAATTAATATCAGCAGCATTACCCCATAATAATATACCATACGACATAATGCTGTGAAAGTAATCAAAATAAACTAATCTCGCCGTTTCTATATCTGTCAACTGGCGAATCTTTCATATAATTCTTGGCGATAAGTCATTTATGTGATTGCCCCATTGGAGTTTAGCATCTAACGTTATTCCCAGAAAAACAGCGGTATCCACTAAATCTAATTCCTCATGATCAAGTTGTACAGTGGTTTTTACCTGTTTGACATTAGGTAATTTTAATTTGATACACTTTGTCTTTTTACCATTGAGGAGTAGGTTATTAGCTTCAAACCACTGTACCACTATATATTATTGACTAAAAGACAGCTATTGTGCATGGTTTATTAAAAAACCATATTTTGATAAGAAATCTGTTTATATTAGTATAGTATAGTTGTATTATTAGTAGCTCTAAACAATGAAATAAACAGTTTTTGTCTAACAACTGTGTTTTTTAAGTGCCAGCCGTCGATTTTCCAAGCTTTACTATTTTAAAAGGACGCTAAGCGATTTAACGACTATTAAGCTTAAAAAATGCATAATTTGTGACACAAGGTAAATGTGTCAACAGTTACGATTCCATTACTACTCCATTATTACGGCTGCGCTTCAGCTAGCTGTTTTTTAGTATTTTTAACCGACTTCCAAAAAAGGAGGAGGTTCTCAATTCGGCGCGTATTTTTTTAATGCATGTTACCGCATATCTCCGTGGTTTCCAAACCGATTTGAAATTTTTTCAGTGGTTAGAGGAAGCTTGCGAGGTGGTCCCATAAAAAATTCTTAACCCTGATGCTGACTCCAAATCCTTAACCCTGATGCTGTAGGTATACCTACGACTCAAAACTAGGGAGTTAGGAAGTTTGGACGGTGAATTCATATAGTAGGTATCAAGTGACGTGTAGGTATACGATTCAACTCTGAGTCCCAACTCCTCAACCCTGATGCTGCAGGGTACAGAACTCCTTAAAAATAGCGATTTAGGATCTTTTATGGTGAATTAATATTGTAGGTGTCAAGCAACGACTTCATAATTAAACCCAAGTCCCAACTCCTCAACTCTGATGCTGCATGGTACTGCACTCCTAAGCCGTGGGGATTAAGAGTACCTACACTAAAAAGTTAAAAATAAAAATTCTTTCCAAAAAACCGAGTTCCAAAGCCACTGTATAGTAAAAAATAATTTTGATTTCTACACACTATGTTGAATTTGGGCGAGTAGGTATAACAAAGATAGGCAAAGCTGACGCGTCAGGCTCGCCCGACTTCAACATAGTGTGTAGAAAGCAAAATTATTTTTTACTTTACAGTGGCTTTGGAAGTCGTTTTTGGAAAGAATTTTTATAAGAGATCGCATCAAGGAATAGATAAACATGGCTAAAACACAAAAACTACATTATTTATCTTAGCACTCATTCAGACTCATAAAATGAAAGCTTAAAAGTAAACAAATAATACCCCAGATAAGTACCAATTTCAAAAATCAGTACCTACGATAACAAATACCAAATGGCGCTGACTTCTTTAAAATTTTAGTAACAGTTTCGTCTTTTGTGATACCTACCAGAGAACCCCAAATATCGATTTTGAACGAAATCGGTACGATAACAAAGAATTTCAAACTGGCGCTAATTAGAGAACTCTAAAAATAAGTAATGACTATTCAAAAACACTCGAGTCCGTACTTGAGAACCTCCGACTTGAACCCCTCTGTGATCCAAACCCTGTGACGAGAAACCTTTATCTACGTAGAGACTCGATGCAGCGACGCGAGATGGCGCGTAGATGACCTCAGTTATGTGAAAATAGCATTCGGTCATTGCCACAGGCGGCGGTAAAAATTATTGGACATGAAGCGAGGGGGGGGAAGGGAAGTCGAACGCTCAAGGCCATTGGCAGCTTGGAGCCCCTTAATAGAATCTTTTACATGTCAGGCAGAGATAATGTCTGTAAGAAGGCATAAAAAGATGACAGAGGACGGTAAGTGGATGCCTAGTGAAACTGTGCGATTTTGCTTCAAGAGTGCTCCCAAAGTGGAGTGTCGCCAAAAAAAAAAGATTTGGACTGTTATTAAACCGTGAAAATATTCACATTTGTATTTAAAGTGAAACATGGTTAAAGCCTGAAATATCTTTTAAACTTAAGGACTACTGTGTATATAGAAAAGACAGGGTTGAATGTTACGGCGGGGTAGCTATAATACATAGAATACATAGAATAGTACATAAATCTTTGAAAAGTCAAAATTTCCCAATTGATGTAAGAAAACCCAGGAATAGAAATTGTCTCTGTAAGAATTTTAAACTGTGAATATTTACAATTTATATCATCAATATACTGTCCATCATCCATTTGAACTTCTCAAAGTGACTGGGATGATATCTTTTCGAGGTTCTCGAGTAAGTCAGTATTGGCGGGAGACTTCAACGGACACCATACAAATTGGTCATGTAAAAGTGACACTTGGGGGAACACAGATATATGATGCACCATTTGACAATAATTATCTATCATTAAACAATGGTGCTAGCTCTAGGATTAGATAAGTTAATAATATTTTACAATCCACTTCACCAGAGATCATTTTTTTACGTCCGACATTGCTATCTATTTTAAATGGCAAATTACCAATGAAAATTAAGGTAGCGACCAAATTTTTATTAAGTACAGTTTAGACTTTAGAGTATAAAAGTAGAGCTACTTTTGCAGGGAAAAGAAATTTTAAAATAGCTGATTGGGATGAATATGGCCTTTTATTAAATAATAGTTTTGAGCAGCCACCTATAAATTTCAGTTGTATCCAAAGTATGTATGACTACTTTTTTAATGGAATTAATCATGCAGCTAATAAAAGTATACTCATCAAAAAAGTATGTATGGATCCTTTACAACACTTTCAGCCTAAACCTTATTGGGAACAATCTTTACCAAGGGCTATAGCTGAAAGAAGATTGGCTTTGAAAAATTTTAGACGCAATCCTTTATCAAATAATTTAGATAAATTAACAAAAAAGATAGCAGAGGTTCAGCGCTTAACAAGACGTGCGGTAGCTAAAGACTGGCAGAGGTATTGCGACGAAATTGATGAAGTTACTGATAGCCCGACCATGTGGCGTAAAATGTGCTGGGTTAAGGGGGTGAGAAGTAATCGTTATCCGCCCCCAAGCGATAAAAAAGAAGAACTCCTATGTTCTCTAGCCCCTGATTCTGTTGAGTCTCCCCCGTCTGTGCTGGCTCATGTAACCCAACATTAGAGCACTAATTTTCAATGAATGAACTTTTTCATTGTTTAAAAAAAAGGATACTGCTCCGGGTGATGATGATATTACTTACTCTATGATATATAATTTGCCCCTTAGTGCTAAACTGTATTTACTAAGAATGTATAAGCTAATTTTGTGTCAAGGTTTTGTTCCAGAGCTGTGGCGTAGCATTAAAGTTGTACCTATACCAAAAGAAAATTTAGATCCAAATCTTAGTCCAAAGATAGGACCCATTTCATTAATTTCATGTTTATGTTAAACATTTCATTTATGGTTAACGAAACGATTGGAGTAGTTTGTAGAAAAGAATGAAGTAATACCATCATTAACTACTGGTTTTTGAAGAGGCCAGTCTTGTATGGACTGCCTGGTCCGTCTTGTGTCACATATAAGGATAGGTATGTCAAATGGTGTCCCCACATTGGCTTGCTTTTTGGATATTGAAAATGCTTAAAATAATGTTCTTGTTGATAAATTAGTAATTATCTTAGATAATTTAGTAGGTGCTAAGATATGTAGATATTTATGGGAGTTTTTAAGTAGAAGATATCTTAAGATAGAAGATGACAGTGAAAAGGGAACATCTTTTATAAGGTGGTCTAATAGAGGATTGGCTCAGGGCGATCCTTTCTCTCCTCTTCTATTCAATATAGTTACTTCCCAAATATGCGCGGAGTAAAATAACGTAAATATTTTACAATACGCTGATGATTACGTGATTCATGCTCAAAATGAAAACTTAAACGTTAGGAATATCAATGTACAAAGGGAATAAGGATAGATAAATCACTACTGTGGAGAAAACATATCAATGAAACTAGAGATAAAACAATGAAGACTTTAAATTTATTCAAAATATTAGCGGATTCCTCGTGGGCGTTACATCCGAAACATTTGAGATGGTTATTATTATTATTATTAAGCCATTTATTCTTTATCTCTTTACAAAATGTTTACAGTTATTCTTACTAGGTACTATACTAATTATATTTACTTAGATACAATTTTTCACTTAAACTATTGTTAGTTCTGTTAGTTAACTTTATGTTATACATAGCATTAATTCGTAGTCGAATGGATTATGGCAGTTTTCTTTTTGTCAATGCAGCTAAAACATATTTATTGAAGTTGGAAAGAGTATAAAATTCTGCACTGCGTGTAATTGGTTGTTTTAAGAACAACACCTATTCACGTAATGGAATGTGAACTAGCCATTTCGCCACTTAACTTACGTCGTCAGTATTTAGCAACAAAATACTGCTTGAAGACCAGGGCTCAGTCTCGAAATACTACTATAGAGTTGCTTAGGGAACTAGCTGATTTTGATCAAACACGTTAGTTAACATTTAAACGATGTTCGAGGACAGAAAATATACTCTTGTAACCCGTCACCTATGTTTATGCTAAATACTTGGACATCAAATATTGATACTAATTATATAAGAACTGAAATCGAAGATGTAATAGATTCTAAGAAGAATACCTTTAATGATAATTTAAAATATAAAACTTTGAATATGTTACATTCTAAGTAGAATGGGTGGCATAAGATATACACGGAGGGTTCTAAGACCAGTAATGGACTTGGAGCTGCGTTTTATGACCAGAGGTGCAATCATGTAAGGATTGCCGATCAAATCGTATAAGTTCGGCTTCAAAGTAAAATAAACCATAAATCATTGAATTAGAGGTCAATTTCGTGTATCCATTCTTATACGTTTAGGCTATCGTACATACCTAAATGTATGAGAATGGATACACGAAATTGAGCTCTAATTCAATTATGTTATGGTTTATTTTACTTTGAAGCCGAACTTCTACGATTTAATCGACAATTCTTACATGATTGGGGGGCTGGTCACAAAGTTGAAGAAATGTTTAAAATAATATCCAATATCACAATTATGTCCACCGAACTCTTTGCAGTCTCGGAGGCTATTTCATATGCTATTAGGGTAGGACTTGAAAATTTGGTAATCTGAACGGACAGCAAGAGTGCATTGCAACATATTGCTCGATGCGCCTCCTCTGGTGAAAGAGGTGTTTCGATAGCATATGATTGTGAAGAATAAACACTATTAACAGTATTATTACGATGCTAAGTTGTGATTCATAAATAATTTTACATTACATTTCATGTTCAATTTAAATTTCTTACAATGAATTGTTAATTTTACTTTAGAAATTATATTTTGGCAACATTGAGTGTTGCAGGATGCAGAATTTATTTTGATTAATGCTAAGTAATTTAATCACCAATCGTAGCTTTTCAATATATTAACTGTAATCATGACAGCCAATCACAAAAATTCAGGAAAATGTTGATGGGTCGGTAACAAAAAAATAATATAAAAGAAGCGAAAATGGCGTCAGGAGTTCAGTCAGAATTAAAATTTTGAGGAATTATTACAAGTGGATAAAGTGTATATTATTATTGATTGTTTTGGTGAAGAATAAGGGTAGATTACGACATTTTGCTGAGATGAGTATAAATCTAAATTTCAATTACTATTTTAAGAGGTTATGTTAGGTTATCATTATCAATTTCTAAACAGTTGGGTTTTGGAATCATATTTTGGGACAGATCTTGTAGTGAAATTAATAAAATCAATATAATTGTAAAATCAACTTTAATAGTTCATCGTTTTTATATACTATTATGTTTTAATATCATTGACTGTTCAATAATTTTAAAAGAGCAACTATACTAGTTACTTGCAGTTTCTTCTGGATAGAAGGGCTTTCCGAAACTGTGGTAGATTCATTTAATGATGAATAGATTTAACATTGAGATTAATAATTCCAATATAAATGTGATTCTAACATACACAACAAACTGGAATGAACAGAATAAAATCTATTCATGGTTATCTTTGTGTTTATTTTTAACCTACTAGCAGTGTGGTCTAATATCTTTGACATTTTCAGAAGTGGGATCCTACAGAGGTAGGATCCCGCAGCCCACATACAATTGGAGCACGAGGCCACTTCCTGATGCAATTGGAGCATGAGGCCACTTCCTGTAAGGCAGTACATCAAAGGAGTATCCGGATTTACTGGTAGGATCTAATTAAATTATTATTACCGATAGATGATAGTTATGCTATTATTACCGATAGTTAGACCGACTTTGTATAACATTAGATAAAATGCGGGTACCATACCCGCATTTTATCTAATGTTTATACAAAGTCGATCGTCCTTCAATTGGTGGTTTAATAATAATTATTAGATTTTCCTAGCAGGTTTATTTTACTGATATACAGGTGTTATTTATGTTCCAATTTTTACGTTACGTTCCATACAGGAATTAGGTATTCTGAATTACAGAAAAAAGCAAAAAATCGTTCGATTTACATGGTGTCGTTTGGGATATTAAGTTTTATTAATTGGTTAATATCAGGATGGTTATGGTGATACGAAATGTGATCTTGGTTTTAAAAAGGTTTTATTATTTTCTATATACCTTCATATTGAGATTAAGTGGTTTAAGTTTTGCTGTTCAGTGCCGTATGATGATCATTTGATGATATGTCCTAGTGTTTAAATTCCACGTATTTCGAAGTAATCAACAAAAAGTAACTATTCTACTTAAAACAAATTATTAACAAAAGCAAAGTTTTCAAGCAAATATACTAAATTAAGAGTAAATACTTAAATTTGAAAAACGAATCGTATTAGTAACTATTGATATTAGTAATGGTACATATTTCTTGAACTATGTAGTTCCTCAATAAAACTTTCTTGTTTTACTACTTGCATTGCAAACGTTTTGGTATAGTTTGTTTATTTTAATTCTTAAATGCCAATTAAATCGTCAACGAAAATACTATGACAGGATGGCGTGAGCAGGCCAATTTTTTTAGCGTATTTTGACTTGCTAAATTATTATTATATTTTTACATTTTAAAACGAAAGGATGGTAAATGGAGTTTAATTGAAGTGTTTTTTTTTATTATGGCTGTTTTATGGGGATTTTGTCATATTTGGGTTGGAAGAAGATTCTTCTAGATGAAAAAAAGAGGAAACTGGATTACCTGTGTCATATACTTCGTGGGCCTAAGTATGACCTTCTATTATTAACAAGCGGTCCGCCCCGGCTTCGCCCGTGGTACATATATGGCACTCAGAAATCACGTACATATCCAACGGTGAAAGAAATTTTGAAATCGGTCTAGTAGTTCCTGAGATAAGCGCGTTCAAACAAACAAACTCTTCAGCTTTATAATATTAGTATAGATTATTTAGGGCAAAATACAATGCAAAAGGGGCGTGGGACAGAGAAGGACATCCTGACTGAAGCACATACACCAGTGGTTCAATAAAAGCATCCGATCATTATTTAGATCTGCAGTGTCGAATGTTCAAGTTGCCAATATTATCGCCAACCTTCGATAGAAGAGGCACCGATAGAAGTATTTGGGTTGGTTTTGCGTTTAAATTGATTACTGTTCTGGCAAATTCTTCTCATCCGAAACACAACTGTAGCGGAGTATTGTTGAAAGTGAAAGTATTGAGCAACAATTTAAAGATTTCAGATTTGTAACTCTGGAGTTTTGTTATCGGATTTAGTTTCACTTATTTTAACTGAAGTTTGTTATTGATTGCGTTTTCTAAAAATTTAATTGATAGATATTTTAGTTGAAGAGTTGATATGGTAGAGTCGATAGAGTTGATATGGTAGAGTCGATAGAGTTGATATGGTAGAGTCGATAGAGTTGATATGGTAGAGTCGATAGAGTTGATATAGCAGAGTTGATAGTTGGTATAGTTGTGTTATTATAATATTATTACCTAAGAAAATTTAATTATTGCTATCAATGAAATTCACAAATGTGAAGTACTTAATTCAGATTTTAGTATCACGTGTTTCGTATTGCTTGTTGAAAAAGTCTCCTCAGTGCGCTCTACCTCTATTTCGTTTTCGATCTCAATTTTTGTGTCTCTATTTTATTTAGAATGTCGGTTACTTTTGTTTGCTTTCTTATACCTCGGCTACTGTGTTGGTCTTTGATCTTTACTACCAGCATACTTCTTGCCTCGTGGTGGTACCTTCTCGTGGTTTGCATTGAGAGCCCAGGTTTCGTAACCATAGGTTAAGTATGGTAAGACACAAGCGTTGAATTCTCTATTTGTAAGCGCAATCCAAGTTATTTACTTTACATTATCTCTCTTAAAGCCCAATACTTGCTCCATTCATTTCAACCCTTCAACCCTTCTCTATTTCTTTTGTTGTTAGATCTATAACGAAATTATCTGCCTTAAATAGATATATTCGTCAGTGGTCAATATTTTTCCGTCTATAGTGATGTGATAGGAGAGTCTATATGGAGAGACTATAGTTGATAGTTATTAACTATAGGAGTTATTATAGGAAGTCTTATGAACGGAATGTCAGAGTAATGAATTAAACGAAAGTAAAGATCCGGTTGCTAATAGAGACGCATTGACACAGCAAGGTTAGCAGATCAAAAAACATGTAAACATAGCGGACTAAGGCCAACTTGCTGCAGAATACTTCAAAAGACTGAAGTTGATTGGTTGTTGACTGAGAAATATGATGCACGGGCAAACCGGCGTCGAGGATTTGAATAGGATATCTACTCGTAGATGCTCGAAGACAAGATAACAGAGTGTACAAGTGTGGACTTTCATACAGTTCTGTTGCTGCTGATGTTTTTTTCGTCTGTTTTCGTCATTTCCGAACTGTTGAAGATGCTTTCATCATAATCTTCAAAGATGAGAAGACATTAAATATATTGCTGCTGCTGAGTTTGTTTTCATCATCTCCGAGCTGCTGAAGATAAGAAGACTAGAAATATACTGCTGCTGCTGCTGAGGTTGTTTTCATCATCTTCGAGCTGCTGAAGATGAGAGGACTAGAAATATACTGCTGCTGCTGAGGTTGTTTTCATCATCTCCGAGCTGCTGAAGATGAGAGGACTAGAAATATACTGCTGCTGCTGAGGTTGTTTTCATCATCTCCGAGCTGCTGAAGATGAGAAGACTAGAAATATACTGCTGGTGCTCAGGTAGTTCTGATGCTGATGAGGACAAGGGAGTGTAGAGCGAAGACTCATAAACAGTTCTGCTGAAGGTATCTACAGTACTTAAGGTAAGTCGCATGTCTAATGTGGCGAAATTTTTGAGTTCAGTCTCAAGTCATAATCTCTGGCCAGGTGCAGGTGCTGGGATTACGAAAATTGGACTTGGCACTACAAATATTAAATAGCTGGTCACCGGGTTATAACATACAGATTTGACTACAAGTAAGTTTTACCTTGGATACCCCTATTGTTACTCCGTCGGTGAATGGATCAGTTGGACGTGTCTGATGGCGACTTATGAAGACTGTAGTAGAGGTAATGATTGCTCTTGATTATTAATAGTTGGTTACCCAAACAAGTTGGTAATATAAGGCCTAACCGAACAAGTTCGAGTTTAAAGATTTAATAGAAGTTAAAATATTATACTGTTTGGATAATCAATTCAAATTAAGTTGCAAGGTTTACGACTAATTGATTTGGAAAAAGCTGCAGTGGCTAAATGGTTTTATTGTTAATGGCTAAATGGAAATTTGGAAATATTTGTGGCAAAAAAAAATGGTTCTAATGGTTTTTAATGGTTCCACTTGGCAAAAATATATTATGATGGTTTATTGGAAAATATATGGAAAAGTTGAAAAAATGGTTATAATGGTTTTGAATGGTTGCCACTTGGAAAAATGGTTATAATGGTTGCCACTATTTGGTTCTAGAAAGTTATACTGGTAATTACAGATTTCTTTGGACAGTTGCAATGGTTTAAATAGTTTTAATGATTGCAAATAAAACTTTTGTAAAGGAATTTGATAAAAAGCTGAGCAAAATGTGTATTTTGGTAAATGGTCATATTTGATGATTATTTGTTAAATAAGCTCATAGCAAATGGTATATTTGATGAAAAGGTATACTTACTCGATGAATTAGTTTGAAAAAATTATGGGTATATTTTGTAAATTACAGTTAAATTACAATTATGAACATTTAATGAATAAATTTAATTATGAAGACCGGCAGGTGGAGGTTAAAGAAAATCTGAATTGTTTTTATAATTAAAATTTACTGAACAATTTGACAGTTACGATTTTTATAATTACTTATTAACGTGCGAACATAGTTGAAAATAGTGTTCCGTGAGAATATAATCTAACATTTTCACTCACTGCAACACTGTACGTCGATGAAGCGCAAGCATAATCTATCAGCCGTAGGGTTGGTGCTGTCTTAGGGTGGAGTTCACCGACTATTAAAACGGCTGATTATCAGATAAATGTCTGATTAAATACTTTTTAGTGTTCACCACAACCTAACCAATGGTTAAAGCGCCTGAACGCCCGATTATCTTAACCGAGCTCGGCAGGGTCGTTTAACCGCCGTTTATCACGTTTCGATGTTGGAATTTTTCCATAAGTTTAATTTTTAGGCTCGTTTTTAGGTTACTTGTTATTTAATTGATAGAAAGAGTACCTACCTAGTGTCTGCGTTTTTAAATTAAAGTAATTTTTAAAAACTCTTGGTGTTGTTGTATTTTAATACTAACTCTGAAAGAATGCGCTGCTCGTCGCTTGTGAAATTGGGAGTGCGCTTCTTTTGGTCATCCATATTTACTAAATTTTATTAAAACTGAACACACAAATCCAAGATTTACAATAATCAATTCACAGATGCTTCACTGCGTCATAAATAATTACTTTTTTCTGGTCCCATTTATTGGTATCGCACAATTGTAAACATCTGGTCGGTGCAAAACGTAGAAAGAGAATTCCTCTTTCTTTCTCTGTCTAGGGTACAAAATAATAGAGGCCCCGACCCACTATTACCTGCCCAAATGTAGAATTACAGCGTTGTTTATGCCCTCCAATTGCGTCGTTGTACTTTTCAAGTTGACAGCATTATATTTTACGCTACTAAAAACAAACGTCGCAGTGCGCTAGGTTGAATAGTTAAGACAACGTGACTACACAAATGCTTTGACTTTTATCATTCGTTCAGTTTTGAACCTTTTGCTGCGAACGGTTGGTTATCGCCTGATTTATTGATCGTGCTTCAAAATAATGTCGTGAACAGTCAGTATTTAAACGGTTGTTTAAACGATGTTGAGGGATTAATCAGCCGATTACCTAAACATCGGTTAAGTAAAAGTCGGCGCACTCCACCCTTAGAGTCACAGGGTTGTCACTATAACAATTTGATAAACAGATGGGCAAAATATGTATTTTGGTAAATGGTCATATTTGATGATTATTTGTTAAATAGGCTTAATTAGCTAAATGTGTTTATGTTGGTAATAAATAAAATATACTTGAATAACGGGAAATTAATGGAAACTATCTGATAAATGCGTACACTCATCTTATGAACAGATGTATTTTATGAATCGGTACTTTATAAAATCTTGTGAAAATCTCTTTGAAAATAAACTAAGTACTTTACTTTGCTCGCAATAGAATTTTTATATTGGTCAAGTAACAAGGAAAAAAAGCAGTAAATAAAGAGCAAGGGATTAATTGGTCGTTATACTAGATAAATTTCATTCTTTGTTAAGGTTAGGTTACTTGATTATTTTCATGTATGCAATGATCGAACCTATTCATACCAATTTTTCATTGCAGGGACGCAAAGGAACGTCAGGATGGGCGAGTGTGAAGAATAAACACTATTAACAGTATTATTACGATGCTAAGTTGTGATTCATAAATAATTTTACATTACATTTCATGTTCAATTTAAATTTCTTACAATGAATTGTTAATTTTACTTTAGAAATTATATTTTGGCAACATTGAGTGTTGCAGGATGCAGAATTTATTTTGATTAATGCTAAGTAATTTAATCACCAATCGTAGCTTTTCAATATATTAACTGTAATCATGACAGCCAATCACAAAAATTCAGGAAAATGTTGATGGGTCGGTAACAAAAAAATAATATAAAAGAAGCGAAAATGGCGTCAGGAGTTCAGTCAGTATTAAAATTTTGAGGAATTATTACAAGTGGATAAAGTGTATATTATTATTGATTGTTTTGGTGAAGAATAAGGGTAGATTACGACATTTTGCTGAGATGAGTATAAATCTAAATTTCAATTACTATTTTAAGAGGTTATGTTAGGTTATCATTATCAATTTCTAAACAGTTGGGTTTTGGAATCATATTTTGGGACAGATCTTGTAGTGAAATTAATAAAATCAATATAATTGTAAAATCAACTTTAATAGTTCATCGTTTTTATATACTATTATGTTATAATATCATTGACTGTTCAATAATTTTAAAAGAGCAACTATACTAGTTTCTTGCAGTTTCTTCTGGATAGAAGGGCTTTCCGAAACTGTGGTAGATTCATTTAATGATGAATAGATTTAACATTGAGATTAATAATTCCAATATAAATGTGATTCTAACATACACAACAAACTGGAATGAACAGAAATTAAAATCTATTCATGGTTATCTTTGTGTTTATTTTTAACCTACTAGCAGTGTGGTCTAATATCTTTGACATGATATTATAAGGAAAATCCTACAACTTTCTAGCAGTGGTTTGTCTGTGGGATTGCAATGCGTTACGGCACATATAGGTGTAAGAGGTAACGAAGAGGTCGATAGAATAGCCAAAAATGCTGTCTCATCTGGATCTGAAGTATTCGTTAGACCAGACCATACAGAACTATTATTAAAATATAAGGTAGAGATTTATAATAATTGGAAAAAATATTTTAACGAAACATCAAATTCAATAGGAATATGGTACAAAACGATACAAAAATAACCTCCTCGTATACCTTGGTTTACTAATGTTGAGTTGTGTAGAAAATTAATAGTTGTGGCTCTCAGGCTTCGTGTGGAGCCACACCCCACTAAATAGTTTTAAATACGTAATGAAAAAGGTGGACTCAAAAAAATTTATCAGGTTGTGGTACTATTGAGGACACACATCATCTTTTAATGGAGTGTGCGCGGACTGAAGATATGCGAGCTGCACTGATTTAATCTTAATTTGGCAGATGTGGGTATGTTTCAAAGTGTTTTCGCGGTATCTTTTTCGTTAGCTGCGAGATTGGTATAGTTAGCAAAATTATTGTGAGTAGTGTAGGTACCCGACTAAAACCTATAAAAGCGGGCAGGAACGTGTATAAAAAGCGCTCTCTGTATTACCGCGTAGTCATTCTTTTGTCACCTTCCGAGCTGTAAACTGCGTTATTGTGAAACTCTTAATGAGTCATAATTGTGTTCAGATTTAAGTGTGTTCCTTTTTGATTATTTTAATTGTGATATGTTAAAATCATTTAGTAGAATAAATTGTGGTTTGTTATATTTGCTTAGTTTCACTTTACTCCACTTCTGGTTACCTAAATTCAGAAGTGGGATAAAGGACCGCTAAATAGGCCCACATACGAGATGAACCAAAAAGGAACATACCCAAATTTAAAGTGCTTAAAGTTGATCACGTGACCGATCAAGATATCTCTCGAAGGGTGACTCGCGTAATGTGCAGTGTTTATTTGTGTGCTAAAGTTGTGTTTTGTTTTCATGTGATTGGTAACGCTGGCTCGCGGAGTGTGGCCGAGCTGTGGTGTTGCACAGCTCGTGTGCTTGAGGCGCCTCACGAGTGCGCATGGGTGTGCAACTATCACGTGGGCGCTCTGGGCAGCGTTCACGAGGGCAATTCAGTCTGCGCGACACGCTGTCGTGCCTTGCTGCGTGCCTCGGAGCCGCGGTGCTGCGCGCTTTTCCGTGTTACGCCTGGCATTTGCCTGGAATGGTGGTGAGGTGATGACACCATCGAGCCTCTGGTGATATGACGTAATATGCGACATCGGTAAGACCATTTAATTTATTTGCTTAAGGATGTAATACCCACCAAGCGTAGCCACAAAGTAAATGAACAGTAATTCATGTTACTGAATTGACTGTTAATTGTGTTAAGAAAAGGTTTAGACCCCAATTGTATTTACGCGATTTCCATTTTATGATAATTTCCCACTAAATTAGCAAGCTGTGTTGGCTCAGTGGTTGTTATTGGCATAACGCATACATTTGAGTCCCTAAACCGCCCTGAATGCTAGTTTGTGAACAGTATAAAGGGTCTAGCCGAAACATCTTGTTCAAAAGTAGAACCTTTGTGGGTACCGACCGGGTACAAAAATATTTTTGTGAAAAAGAGGTGACTCATACCCTAAGTTTGAATACATAACTTGAAACCTCTAAGTTTGCTGAGTTTTGAGTCATAAAGTAATGTTTTACTAAAACATGCTGTACGGATAAATTGTTTTTGCGTAATTTAGTTTTTTGTTTTTAAAATGAGGGTTGTTATTTAAAATTCATGACCTAGTTTCGATCGGACACAAACCAACCGCAATTCTAAAGTTTCATACGCAAACATAGCTAAAAGCCAACATCTGGGAATTTAATTGAACTACGATACGTAAAAATTGTTACCTACCTACTTTACGATTTCATTGTTTTATTTAACATGACTTGTTACATAGAAAAAGAGTCTCAAAGTAAGTTGGTTGTGTGTTCCTGAGCTATCAATGCGTTTTTGAATAGTTAACGTGAATACATTTTGCGAATACCTTCTCGATTTTAATAAAAATTGTTGAGGTCAGGTATGGACGAGCAAACATATTTATAGTTCTGATAAACGTTAAAATTAACTTGAGTTTTACAGGTTATTTTCTTTAATATTACCGAACCAGGTTACGTAATTTGGATGACAGGAATGTTGCATTCTATTTTGATTAGAGAAGTTGTTTTTCTGCTCTCATGGATAGAAAGTTTGTTTTCGTTTTACCTGCGGTCAAGTTTTGGGTGGATCGATTACGAGTCTACATACCTACATGTCCTGATAATATGAAACTGTTAAGGGGTTTTTGTGAAGTTAAATTGCTCGTTAAGTTTAATTTTCTGTGTGTTCTATGTTAATTTCGTCTTCGGCGCTCACCACGTGTGAGGCGTTCTGGTCGCGCCGGGCTGCGCGCCCGCATGCCGCGTGTGTGAAGTGCGTCACTACGCGTCTGCTGGTCGCGCAGGGCTGTGCGCTTGCCTAGTGCGCGTTGCTGCGCACTCGCCTGCCGCGCTTAAGGCGTGACACTGCGTGTCTCCACTGGACGCGCAGGTATGCGCGCCCACCTAGTGCGCGATGCTGCGCGCTCCTGGTTGCGCATGGATGTGCGCTTGTCTAGTGCGCTGTGCTGCGCACTCGCCTGCCGCGCTTAAGGCGTGACACTGCGTGTCCACTGGTCGCGCAGGGATGCGCGCCCAACTAGTGCGCGATGCTGCGCGCTCCTGGTTGCGCATGGCTGTGCGCTCGCCTAGGGTGCGATGCTGCGCGCTCGCATGCCACGCTGTGAGGCGTGACACTGCGCGTCTACTGGTCGCGCAGGGCTGCGTGCTTGTATAGTGCGCGAGGCTGCTCGTTAGCCTACTCGATATGGTTGAACATAACTGGTATGAGTAAACTTTCTTCATTTTCTGTGTTCATCGATGATGATGTTTGATGTTTTGAATGTTCAAAGTTGTTTCGACATGGTACAACTGTGAGTTTGTACTATGGTTGAGCGACCTTTAGTGAGGGCTCTACCAGCTCTACCGACTCTTGTTGCTCTATGAGCTCTACTGACTCTTTGTGCTCTACCAGCTCTACCGACTCTTGTTGCTCTATGAGCTCAACTGACTCGTTATGCTCTACCAGCTCTACTGTCTCTTGTTTCTCTACGAGTTCTACTGTGTCTTGGTACTCTACCAGCGCTACTGTATCTAGGAGCTCTACCAGCTCTATTGAGAGCTCCACAGGTTCTGTGAGTTCTATCGGCTTTGTATGTATGAGCTCTGCTGAAGCAGTCAAATAATTTTGTTGGTACCTGTGCTGGTACTGGTAACTGTGCTGGTAATGAACTTTTAAGTCAGAGAGCTTGTGAAGGTAATTGACTATGCGTTGACTACCTGCTATGTATGGATAGCCACGATGATCACGTCGTTTCGTGATAACGATTTGGTTTTAATTTCTGTTACATGTTTGGCGCCATGGAGTGGTGCCCTGGATCGGGGCCCTGGAGGTGTGCCCTGGAGTGGTGCCTTGGAGCGGGGTCCTGGAGCGGTGCCTTGGAGTGGTACCTCGAAGTCGTGCTTCGGACTACGCGGCACGTTCTTCGGTGACAGACACTTTCAACTTAATTTGCATAAACATTGCCTATGGCTCTGCTTGCTGTCATCCAATTTAGTTACATGCTTTCTCTAGTAAAGTTAGGTTAGTCGTAATTTAGACGTTAGATCAGTTCTTAGGTCAAACGTTAGGCTACTTATTAGTTCAGTTGTTAGGTCAAAATGTAAGCTTACATGTTAGGTTAGGTTACTTTAGGCTCTGTTAGGCTAGTGGATGACAGCGGACAGCGTAGTAGTAGTGGGCAGATTGAGAAGAAGGTTATGTCGGCAGACTTGCGAGGAGTGTAGCATAGCACTCTGTCAGGTGGGTGGTAGAATGGCTACCACCGACGGGGAGATGCACACGAATGTGTGTGTCAACCTCGGGCCAAGTATGGACCCGGTTCATCTTGAAAATCACAATGGTACCCATGGTTTTGGGTAGGTTCGTGAGCGCACTAAAGACTTCTGCAGCTCAGTACATGGTTCCTTGGAAAGGAGAATGGTGTCCCGAGAGTTGCGCTGCATTTTTTGAAAGTAAGATTCAACCGAACATTTTAATGTTTTCTTATGATTACAGTAGCACGTTTGATGTATTTGGGTGTGAGGCGAATTGCCTTGCTGGTCGAGCTGTATGACTGGTGTTGCCCCGATGCAGCGTGCTTCCGAGGCTGGCGACCTAGAGTGGCTGGCTTCGAAAGTCGCGTCTCTTAGATGCGCATCAGGCTGTGTCCTGGCAGGCTGTGTCCTGGGAAGTCGCGTTCTCTGAATGCGCATCAGGCTGTGTCCTGGCAGGTTTTGTCCTGGGAAGTCGCATTCTCTGAATGCGCATCAGGCTGTGTCCTGGCAGGTTTTGTCCTGGGAAGTCGCATTCTCTGAATGCGCATCAGGCTGTGTCCTGGCAGGTTTTGTCCTGGGAAGTCGCGTTCTCTGAATGCGCATCAGGCTCTGTCCTGGCACGTTTTTAACGTGGTGTGTGTGTGAACTTGCAAGTTCAGGTATGAGATTAACTGAGACGTAATGTCTGGAGAAGTATGCATACTTTTGAATGTGAAGCGTTTTATTTTGTGTAGCGAAAGTTGTTATTTTGAATGAGGGCCTCGTATGCGTGATGAATGTCAGAATAGGCAAAAGCGTGCGTCGTCATGAATAATCAACCATTTGTGTCTTATGCAGGTTCTGATGACAGTAACTGTGACGATGCGGGTGAATCTTTGGGTGCCCTCACTAGTTCAGG
The DNA here is from genome assembly GCA_963932025.1 of Erebia epiphron. Taxonomy (NCBI): domain Eukaryota; kingdom Metazoa; phylum Arthropoda; class Insecta; order Lepidoptera; family Nymphalidae; genus Erebia; species Erebia epiphron. Next base: position 7,349,014 of record OZ009953.1, on the reverse strand, counting down.
AGACACCGCAAGAGGGGGAGCTTATGAAGATGGCATACGCACACCAGCTCTTCCTGCTTCTGATGAAATTGTTTCCGGTGCAGCCGAGGGCGGCGCACAATCAGGATAGGCCGAGTTAGCAAAATTATTGTGAGTAGTGTAGGTACCCGACTAAAACCTATAAAAGCGGGCAGGAACGTGTATAAAAAGCGCTCTCTGTATTACCGCGTAGTCATTCTTTTGTCACCTTCCGAGCTGTAAACTGCGTTATTGTGAAACTCTTAATGAGTCATAATTGTGTTCAGATTTAAGTGTGTTCCTTTTTGATTATTTTAATTGTGATATGTTAAAATCATTTAGTAGAATAAATTGTGGTTTGTTATATTTGCTTAGTTTCACTTTACTCCACTTCTGGTTACCTAAATGTATATATAACTTCATATTAAGAATGGATAAAGAAAGATGAAGTTATACCACCTTCAAAAGCATTGTTAATTTAAGCATTATTATGTTTAATTTAAGTAAGAAAGAGTTTATAAGGGTATTATGGGCCTGGTATAATCTCACAGAGATTCAAAGATCCCTTAAAAATTTAGAATAAAAAAAAGTGTTTGCGCAAACACAGGTGCACTCTCTGTTCCTTTACTCTCATAGCCCGATGGGACACCACACGACCGGAGAAAGATCAGGGGCAGGACTGACGGCTTAACGTGCTCTCCGAGGCACTAACTCCGGGCTAGTACTGAGAATTTCTTGTTAGAAAAACCCAATACTTGTTATGGCCCGACCTGGGACTCGAACTCGGGACCTCGTCAGCCGCAGTCGAACATGATAACCACTAGACCAGCAAGGCAGTTCCTAGATACTTATCAGTGGTAAGGGGACGCAAAATCATGACAATTTATAGTTTTTATTTCACGTTAGTATAAATTGCTTCATTCTCCTTTAGCCGAGTGACGACCTCCCTGGCGCAGTGGTAAGCGCTGTTGTCCCGGGTTCGAACTCCGGCAGGGTCAATTTGGGAATTTATTATTCCTGAATTGTCACTAGTCTGGTCTGGTAGGAGGTTTCGGCCAAGGCTACAGCTACCACCCTACTTGCAAAGATGTGCTACCAAGCGATTTAGCATTCCGATATTATACTAATATTATAAATGTGAAAGTGTGTTTGTTTGTTGGTTTGTTGGTTTGTCCTTCAATAACGCCGCAACGGAGCAACGGATCGACGTGATTTTTGGCATGGGTATAGTTGTGGACCTGGAGAGTGACATAGGTTACTTTTTATCCCGGAAAATTAGGGAGTTCCCGCGGGAATCAAAAAAACTTAAACCACGCGGACTAAGTCGCGGGCATCAGCTAGTGATGTATAGTTACCGATTAAAGATGTATAGTTAATAGTAAACCGATTAAAAATAATGTGGGTCAAATGTCACTGCCATACCCCTAACAGGTTAGCCCGCTACCATATTAGACTGCATCATCACTTACCATCAGGTGAGATTGCTGTCAAGAGCTAACTTATAAAAGATATAAAAGAATCCCTTCAGTAATAACTTGAATTGGGTTTTTGGCAACTATTCGAATATATTATTTATTAGTGATTACTAAGAGGATCTCGCAAAAGTCGTAATATCCACGTCCCCTGTTAGTTTTATGTTAAACACCTAAATATTTTAAAATATCGATTAAACTAAAAAAGTGCGTCGAACTTTGATGACGTCACTATTAAAAATTTCTACAAAATTCCATAATTGACTGCCGGGTATCGAACAAACCTAGACTGCAGCGCTCACCACTAAGCCAGGGAGGTCGTAAAATACAGGCAGTTTTTCAACCGACTTCAAAAAAAGGAGGAGGTTCTCAATTCGACTGAATTTTTTTTTTTTTTTATGTTTGTTACCTCAGAACTTTTGACTGGGTGGACCGATTTGAATGATTCTTTTTTTTATTTGAAAGGGCATACTTCCCAAGTGGTCCCATATAAATTTTATCGAAATCGGTCGAGCGGTTTTTAAAATATCAACAATAAAATAAGTACTTTGTATAGCGTGTGCTTGTTGTTGTAAAGTTGGCGCGGGAGTTTAAAGTCGGTTGCTTAAAAAGAATTTTATATATGATTAAATTATTTTAAATTTAATTTCCAGACTAGCAAAGTAATAAAGCTAACTATAAAAATATTGTTACTTTCAAAAGCAATCAACAGTGTGTATTAAGACCATTGATATACAAACCAACAGAGCAAAATTCTAACTATGCATACTAGGTATACTAATAATATCACAAATGGGAAAGATTGTCAGTCTGTTGTTTAGATTTTTTTTTATTAACCTTTATTTTGTGACGGGGCTTTATCACTTCGTGATTATGTCGCCCCCGTAAAAAACACTTTTAATACAGATTAAAACTAAAAAACTATATATAAAAATAATAACTTCTTCTTAATAATATAGCTAAACTAGACTATTATATTATAGAATATAGAATCTCAAATATTATAATATACAATCACAAGACTTCAAATAATAATGTGCACAGCGCCTTTGCCTGCTCCGATAAAGGGGAAGCCAAGATGCTGTTACACAACCCTACGTCCAAATATTGAGGAAGTACATGTCGACGCTGAGCGGCGTTCCGCTCACACTCCATTAGTATGTGTGTAATGTCGTCAATAACTCCACAAACTGTACAGTTCGGGGAGTCAGATATACCTATTAAATGTGTAAATTTGTTTGATGGAATGTGACCGGACTGCAATCGCAATAACGTGACCACATACCTTCTCTCAATTTTATTAAACCATGGATGTCGAAGAGGCTCACTCTGCAGGGTCTTGTACCATATACCTTTTGTAAGTGATCGTTCATTAAAATATTCGTGCCACCTTTGTTTGCATATTGACTTGACTTTCCCAAGGAAGTCAGACGGAAAGGTAAACAATCGTAGGGTGTACCGTCAAGGGTCGCTTGTCGGGCAGCAGAGTCAGCCTCTTCGTTACCCACTATCCCTATATGTGAAGGAATCCATTGCAGGACAACATTTTTGTTACATTCACGAAGTCTGCAGATAGTGTCTATAACACTAATGGCTACCGGGATGCCTCGACAACTCGAGGGAATCTGAGCCAAATGTTGGATGCTGCTTTTTGATTCCGTAAATATGACGAAATTTTCATGATTTAGACACGTTATGTACGAAAGTGCCTCTGCAATAGCTATAAGTTCACAATTCATGATAGACACTTCAGTGTCGATTTTAAATTTGGTAGCAAGATTAATCTGCGGATCATAAAAAGTAGCTCCTAAACATGTTTTATCTTTAGACCCGTCCGTGTACAATCTGAAATATGACCCATATTTATTATGCATGAATTCTACACATTTTCTTCTAAGGTCCATGACGTCAATTTGCCTTTTAGCGCCATCTATCCCAGTAATTTTAGTACATGTCACTTCTGATAAATCAACATTACTAGGCCACGTACCCAGAGTAAATATATATGGAATGGAGTTGGTATACATTTGTGTGTCCTTAAAGATTCTATGCATGTCAACTAACAATGGAGTTCTTTTATTTCTCCAGTAATATCCCTTAGCTTAGATCTTAAAGCTTAGATCAGAAAGTTCTTCTAAAATATCTTTGGTTATATTATTGTTTGTAATGCTGAATCTCAAATAGAACTTCCCTGCAAGAAATTGCCTGCGAACTGTAAGCGGATGAATGCATAGCTCACTTTCCATTACGTGAATGGGAGTGCTTTTTATGAATGATCCTACAATCCTCATTGCTTGGTTCTGTACGCGGTCTAGTTTAAGTAGATTACTATTAGCACTAGTATGGTACAATAAACTACCGTCATCAATTCTGCTTCTAATAATAGCTATATATAGTCTGCGAAGGTGTTTAGGATGAACACCCCATTTAGATCCTGCAAGAATTTTAAAGATATTTATATGATTGGTCCATTTTAGAGAACAGTCCAAGATATTTTACACAGTTGATTTGTTCAATAATATTATTGTTAATATTCAAATTAATTCTACTTCTAACCCTACCCCTGCTAAACACACAAACTTTTGTTTTTCTCTCAGAAATTCATAAACCAAGCTCTGCAATGATATTTTGAAAGGAATCTAAAGCATTTTGTAAATTTAAGACGGATTCTATAAGTTGTTCTTGGCAAGTATAGAGAATAAAATCATCAGCGTACTGAGAGACAAACAATTGGTTGACATCTTGACAAATTTTTATAGTAGCCGCATTAAATAAAAGAGGATAGAGGATACCCCTGGGCAATACCTACACCAGTGGACCTGCTCAATGTTTTATTATCGCTTGTTAATATTGACAAATTTCTCTGATGTAGATACTGCCAAAGATAGTTACACAAAAGAGATCCTACTCCCAGATTGTCCAGAATAGATAGGAGTGCAGAAACATCTATATTATTGTACGCACTCTCAATATCTATAAAGCAAGCAAGTGTTGGCAAACCCTTAGAAAAACCAATCTGAATTCTGGAGACCAATCTGGAAAGTGCATCGTAACACGACTTAAATCTTCTGAAACCTGTAGTATTTTGTGAAAGATATTGGTTTTTCTCTAAAAACCATTCTAGCCTGCGGGTTATAATCAAGTGAAGTATTTTACACGGACACGATATCAATGCAATTGGTCTAACACTACAGTTCGAATTATCATTGCGTCCTGGTTTCGGTACAGGCACAATTCGCACGTTCCTCCATTGGTTTGGTATGATACCGGAAGTTAAAAATAAATTATACAAAGCGGTGAGCATTTTTTTACCAGCAACTGGGAGATGTTTGATCATAGAATATGATATATTGTCTTGTCCTGGGGCAGTATCTTTATTTTTAATAGAATTGATAACTTCCTGTACCGAAATGGGGCTGCATAGATGCGTATTAGCAGAGGTAAAATATGGGGCCGATGGGACAACATAATCTGGCGCCAGATCTAGTAACACAGACTCAGCTCTATTATAATTTATAGATGATCTACCTAATCTGCGTCCTTTGACCCAGTTCATTTGCTTCCACATATCACCTGATGTCGTAACACTGTCAATATTGTTACAAAATTGTTGAAATGATTTACAGCTGCCTCTGCGTATATCTCTCTGTGCAATACTGATCTTTCTTTATAAATCATCGAGATTTTGCGGTGTAGGGTTTTGCCTAAAAGTGGCCAAAGCGAGTCTTCGCTGTGCGACTGCATGCGACAGATTTGGTTCCCAATATGGTCTGGGTTTGAATTTTTGCTGACGCAGGGGGTTCTCACAAATTTTAATCGTTGGTATAAACTCATCAGCTGCTCTATTTACAATGTCTATAAACTTATCATAGGCAATTTGTGGATCTGTGGGAAGTGAATAATTCAAAAGTTCTGTTTCTATTTTACTTGTATATGATGCCCAATCCGCCTTCTTGTAATTCCTTCGTTTACTAAAATTCCTTAAACATTCTATTTCAGCACTTATTTTGATTATCATATTGTGATCGCTGCCTAAATTTTCGTTAGTTACTTCCCATTTGAATTTTAAAGCCAAATCCGTCGATATAACAGAGATATCGGGGGAGGTCTTCTGCACCACTCCATCAACCAATTTTATTCGCGTATCTGTTCCGTCATTAAGCGTAAAATAGTTATTGTCTAGAATAGAGTCAAAAATTTGATTTCCTCTTGTGTCTACTTTGGATGACCAATTGGTGTGGTGACCGTTGAAATCCCCTGCTACAAGTGTTTTTGTGTGTAATAACGAAAAGATTTCATCCCAATCAGTTTTTGATGTTATTGCTGATGATGGACAATAAATTGAAATTATGTTTTCTATGTCAGCGCAATTCAGGAGTTTAACGTGAATAGCTTGTATTTGTGTATTGGTTATATTCAAATTGCACGATATGGCTTTAATTGATTTATGAGTTAGTATAGCCGTTCCTCCATAATCATCATCGCGATCTGCCCTAAAAATGTTATAGCCACTAATTCTAAAGGGACTTTCAGGATCAAGCCACGTTTCACTCAGTATAGCTATGTGAATTTTTTCTTGGTTTAATAAGAGTTCAAACTCCCTTTTTTTCGGTCGTAAACTTTGGCAGTTCCATTGAGCTATATTAATTTTTATGTTCTCGTATCTGTTACCCATTCTCTGATGTACGTGAGGAATGGCAGTTGAATTAGATAGTTCAACACAAATTGTTTGATCGCGTCATAAATTATCTTTGCACATGTTTTTCTTTTATCTTCTACCGTTAACTCACTATCAAATATCTTATCCTTCAATTGTTTCAATATTTTCCTCCAATTAATTTTATTTGTTTCAGATTTGGTATTGTCTTCTTCAGTATTTTGATGCTCTTCTTCACTCTCAAAGATATTATCTTCATCATCTCTCGATTTATGTTTTTCTTTCTGTTTCTTTCGTTTTGTGCTACTTTTTTCTCGTTTATTCTTTGATTTTTCCTTGTTCTTTGTCGTTTCCTTCGTTACATCCGCGTAAGTCTTACCAGTAGGCATAGAAGACGTATTTGCGTCAGTACTCATATACTCATTCGTAAACTCTGCCTCTGCCCTATCTTCGCTAGAGTCTTCTGAGTCAGTTAGCTGAAATGTATCTTCCGGTGGTACGTAAATAGTTAGTGCCCTTTTGTATGAACAATTAAATTCTGCCATTAGTTCCCGAATGCGTTTTGCTTTTATATACATAGGACAGTTACGTGATAGTGCCATATTATGTTTACCACGGCAATTATTGCATTTGAATGCTGTGGTAGCGCAATTATCGTGATGTGCACTACATTTAGGGCAGATCACTTTGTTTGAAGGACAGAATTTAATTTTGTGACCAAATCTCCAACATCGTGAGCACTGAGTAACCGGGAACTCGTAAGGGCTTACGGAACAAACTGTATCAAAAATATATACGTTGGATGGCAATGTTGATCCCTTAAAACAAATCTTTATGACTTCTGAGGGTTCCCACTGACCATTTTTGTTATTTCTACGTTTTAGTCTTTTAACTCCTATTATATGTAGGTCACACTTTAAGTTTTCCAGTATTTCTTCTTCTGTCGAGTCTAAATCAATGTTTTTAATTACTCCATACGTCTCATTAATGTTAAAAGTTCTTAGGCATTTGAATCCATTTTCCTTGAAAAATTTTGATTCCATCAACTTGTCCGCACTACTATCGTTGCTGAATTGGATAACCACCTTATATGCGTTAATATATTTAACCTTCGTGATATCTCGAATATTTTCGTCTCTTAATATTTTTGATAACTTAAACTGTTTGGGTATCATTTTGGCTGATATACTTGGGATATTCACCTCAATTTTATGTTCCGGTATCCTAATCGATTCATCTCCTTCGTATGCCCGAGCAACTCGCTTGCCTCGTCTATTTACCCTCGTCCATACTTCCTCTTGATCTACGGGTCTATTTCTTTTATGCGGTCTTGAATTATTATCCTGAGGCATATTCATGTAATTTACTTCCTGTGTGGTAACCCCGGTTGTTTCCATCTCCGCGTTATTACTTGTCACTTGCCCACAATAGTACGTTCTCGCATAGTACTCATCTACACAATTCGCGGTCTCCGCTTCGATTCTCGACTCAGTAACTTGCTCGACACTATCCATTCGGAATTATTAACATACTGAAGCGATAACGCGTCGACAAGGTCACGCAAGAACACGTGAAACGATTTGGGAGGGATCGAGCGGAAAACGCGTACTGCAGTACCGAGCGCCCGCGCGCAACTGTGGTTTAGATTTTATCATGGGGAAAGACATAGGCTTATCACGGCTATAAACGTAAAGAGTTCCCCCGAAAATCAAAAACCTATTGCACGCGGACGAAGTCGCGGGCATCATCTAGTATTAATTAATACCATAAGTTTATTTTGTACGCTTTCATGGTCTATTCAACCAGTTTTGGTGCAGAAATAGAAAAAGAGTTTGGTGCAGAAATAGAAAGAGAGAGAATGGAAGTAATTTGATTATGTAATTTTGCATAAACTATACGTGTATGCAAAATTTCAGCTATATCTGTCTCAAAGTGACGACCTTCGTGGCGCAGTGTTGAGTTCTGTTATTTTATCGTGCTGAGTTTCCGGGTTCGATCCCCGGCAGGGTCTATTTAGGAATTTATTATTTCAAAATTTTCCCTGGTCTAGCCTGGTTGGGAGGCTTCGGCCTTGACTAGTTACCACCCTACTGGCAAAGACGTGCCGCCAAGCGATTAGTGTTTAATATAACTGCCATGCCCGCTACTATCTTAGACTGCAGCATCACTTACCATTAGGTGAGATCGCAGTCAAGGGCTAACTTGTATTGGAATAAAAAAAACTAAATTTCCGTTGCTAGATTTGACCAAAACAAACCCACAAACATTGCAAGTTAATAAAAGCATGTAAAAACGACACGACTGTATCTTCGGTTCTGTACTATATCAATGGTGAACCTAAATGTTTCAGTCGTCTGCAGTAGGCCATAAAATGCAGCCGAAGCCTGTATTATTTAGTAGTTCGTGTCCGGAATACGAGCCGATGTTCTTTCTCATAGTTTTGACTTAGTTACCCAACGGGCACTAATCGTATTACCTTCATAAGAAATCTCTCTCTACGTCGTATTCCTCATTACTGAGGGTCGTGACTCGCGACTCCTTTCCATTAATCAAATAATGGTAGTTTTTTTGGGATAATAATGCGGTGGGTTCTCACGTCCTTCCGCATACGACTCGACTAAGAGTATTTAAAGTCTTAGGTTTTTGTAATTATCATCCGATGTTAGTGATAATAACCGGGACCGACGCGCGACGGCTTAACGTGCTCTCCGAGGCACGGGGGTGAAACATCGCCAACTTCCTAACTCCGGGCTAGTACTGAGAATTCCTAGTCAGAAAAACCCAATACTAAATTATGGCCGTACCCGGGGCCCGACCCGGGACCTCGTTGGCCGCAGTCGAACATGGTAACGATTAGACCAACGGTAATGCCTAATGCACTGTACATAGAATACGTGCCACTACGTGCCGCGTTGCACTGCCTCGTTGGTCTAGTGGTTGGCATGTTCGACTGCGGCCGCCGAGGTCCCGTGTTCGAGTCCCGGGTACGGCCATAATTTAGTATTGGGTTTTTCTGACTAGAAATTCTCAGTACTAGCCCGGAGTTAATAAGTTGGCGGTGTTTCACCCCCGTGCCTCGGAGAGCACGTTAAGCCATGAGCCATCGGTCCCAGTTATTATGACTAGCATGATAAAAGTCGTTAAAGCCCGCCAACCCGCATTGGAGTAGCGTGGTGGGCCTAAGCCAATTCCGTCTCTCCTAAGAGAGCGGAGGCCTGTGCCCAGCAGTGGGCTGTCTGACATTATTGTGCCGTAGTGTTGGTGGTGGTACGTGCCGCGCCTCTATAACTCTGGTCTAGCGTCCCCTGACCACTGTTTTAACTTTGAAGTACCAGGGTTAGTGGACTTTCCAAAAAATTTGAAAAATTAAAATTGTTTGAACACTGAATGTGCTAATATTCGTTGTACTTAATACGTACAACAACATCATAAGCAAGCGCGTTGCAATTTCATACAGCGCCATCTCTTGGCGATTGACTAACTTGGTATAAACGTTTAATGGGTAATATGACATAATATTGATTATTTATTAAAGTAGGTATAAATTATTGTTTATATAAATAATACTAGCTGATGCCCGAGACTTCATCCGCTTGGATAAAGTTTTTTATTCCCACGGAAAATCCGTAATTTTTCGGGTTAATATATTATATAGCCTATGACACTCTCAGATAATGAGGCTTTCTATTGGTACCAGAATTTTCAAAATCTGTTCAGTAGATCCAGAGATGACTCCCTACAACCTCGCAAACTTTACCTCTTTATAATTATAGGAGTATAGATATCATAATACTACTTCAATGTAGTCGAACTAATAGTATAACAGGAAGGAATAGAGGGTGTAGTCGATGAGTGTAGTGCCATTCAATTACATTATACTTATTGTCATTTTTGAAGTAATTATAATAATATAGTGTTACACGAAGGCAGGAAACTCGTGTAAATAATACACACAGATGATGCTTCGTATAGTATAATTCCACGTTCCGTTATTTCATGTGTTATATACATAATAATAATGCGATTTAGTTAACCCGAAACACCAATCACAATAGGCATGATGACTGATTTTGAAAAATGGTCAGATTATGTTCGGAAGTATCTGCTATTTCGAAAAAATATCTTATTTCAGAAGAAAAATAACTTTTGGTAGATACAATTGGCATTTGAAATCTAAATTCTAAAGTTCACGCCAAAACGATCGGCGGTGTCATGGCGTCGTTTGTGACGTCACTATTGTTCTTGCCAATGTAAACTGTGCAGTGCGCAGTAAACAATAGTGTGATTGTCAAAGCTCGAAAACAAACTATTGTGACGTCATTCGCTTGTTGGTGTTTTGACTAATATGGCGGATTGCTGTATTTTATAGTTTTATTTTATCAAAATAAATAGCAATCTCACTCGAAATAGAAAAATAAATACGTTTTTTATAATCCATGAATCGTATTTCATAAGATAACTTATAAAGTTCATTGATTATTGGTTACTGTCATCATGCCTATTACTGGTGACAATAATAATTACACTTTCACTCACAGATAAAGAATGACCCAAGTACCGCCAACGATCTTATTTATAGAAGACACATTTAGTATAGTGACGTTTTTGTCATGATATTATATTTCTTGATTCAATTTAAAGTCAAATGACCTCTTATAACTCTAACAATAGTGTGTTTTATTCATTAGATTTAATAAGGACAAAAGTAATGTTTGCATGCCATTTCAATTATCATGGCTGATTGTAGCTTCGTTTCTTGTTTTTTTCAACTGACTTCAAAAAAAGGAGGAGGTTCTCAATTCGACTATTTTTTTTTTCTTTTTTTTTTATGTTTGTTACCTCAGAACTTTTGACTGGGAGGACCGATTTGGATGAATCTTTTTTTATTTGAAAGGGCATACTTCCCAAGTGGTCCCATATAAATTTTATCGAAATCGGTCGAGCGGTTTTTAAAATATCAACAATAAGTACTTTGTATAGCGTGTGCTTGTTGTTGTAAAGTTGGCGCGGGAGTTTGAAGTCGGTTGTTTAAAAATAATTTTTAGAAATATTATTTTTATCCACTACAATTAGTTAGCCCTTGACTGCGATCTCACCGATGCACGATGCCTCGCTCCACTCGCGGCGGGAACTCCGCTTTAGTAAAACAGTAGGGTCACCCTGGCCCATGCAGTAAAGCGTCCCTGCATCCCAAAACATCAGAATAATATATGTTATTATGTACTTGTAATTTTTATTGGCTATTACGGGAAAATTCAATTTCGCAGTCTCAAAGTTTAGGGTTCATTCCGTTTTATTTACCACTTTTACGGTCCGTTTTCGTACCGTGTAAATGCTACATTTTTGGTAGGTACGTTAATACAATACTAGATGATGCCTTCGTCCGCGTGGTTAAAGTTTTTACAGTTATAGAATTAAAAATTATTCAGTATAAAAAGTAATATTTTATTCATTAGACATAATTTGATAGGCACATTTCAAGAGCACAATATTTTCCTAATCAATTACAATTATTATTACATATATTTATATCGATCAATAAATTAAGTAGGTAGGTACTAATAGATAGTACAGTAGTAGGTACCTAAATATGAATTTTCTAATGTCTTACGAAATACAAAACTTTGCTTTGATGGCTTTGATTGGCCATCTGCGCGGGAGATATCATAGTTCACAAGTGTGTGCGCTAACACAAGTGCACACTCTGTTCCTTCACTCTCATAGCCCGATTGGACGGAAAATCCGACACGACCGGAGAGAGATCAGGAGCAGGACCGACGCGACGGCTTTACGTGCTTTCTAGGTACCGGGGTGAAACACCGCCAACTTCCTATCTCCGGGCTAGTAAGTACTGAGAATTTCATGTCAGAAAAACCCAATATTTATTTATGGCCCGACCTGGGATATGAACCCGGGACCTCGTCAGCCACAGTCGAACATGCTAACCACTAGACCAACGAGGCAGTTACAAGTTAAGAAATGCTGTTACGAGACACAAAAAAAATATTATAATTTAATTTGACAATTAAACTGGTTTGACAATGTTAGAAATAGTTTCTTTTCTATCATCTTGCTTCTTAAAACTGGTCTCTCTTCTTTTGCGATGTAGCTCCCTTTTTCCATATAATTTGAAGGGCTGAAACATTATTTGGATGTTAAAACTTAAGTCTTAAATCACGAAAAGATAGTGAAGTAAAAAGTGTGTGTGTGCAATTTCACACACGGCAAAAGTGAAACTTCAGAAAAGTAACCTACGATAGAATGAGATAAATATAACTTGCAATATATCCAATTCTCTCGCAGGTTAGGGTAAGGTTGCCACTATTGGACCACTTAACTTTAAACTGCCATAACATTAAAAGTATAAGAGTATTTGGATATATGATTCGTCGGTTTCTTAGGGCCTATACTCAGGTATTCACAACTGTGATTTTAGATTTTTTTACTTTAAGCATAAATACATATATTACAAAAAATCATTTTTGGGATGGTTGCCTTGTATGGACCACTGTTTCCTTGATTAAACCACCTAGTTGCTATAATCGGACTTAGGAAGTTTTATCGACTGGTCCATTCATTGCACCCAAGGAGTTTTAATAAATAAAAGGCTAGTATTACTAAATTTAGTCTTTTTAATTGAACAGTCGTTTAAAGTAATAGGTAATAATCATTTATAACAACTTTTAACATATATTTTTAAGTTTATGAATCTTTTACTTTATTGAATCTGTGCTTTAAATCATTTTTCTCTGCTATTTTGAAAGCCAAACTTCTGACATCCAGTGGTGTCATGCCGTATAAACAACTTTCCATCTCTAAAATATAATCTTCTAATTTTTTTTCCAAATCAGGTGTGAGATCTCCTTCAGAGCCTACAATCTGTTTTTCCCCTTTAGCTTTGACGTTTTTATTGTCAAATCTTCTTTTTAATGTTGCTTTTGGCACACCATCTCGTATATCCTGCTAGCTTCATTTAAACCAACTTCTTGCTCAAATCTAACAACGCTAATGTCATGCTGCCTTCATTCCACTTATAATACTGGCCTCGTTTTGCCATGCTAAAACAAAAAAAAAGTTTAAGTGACGATAAAAACTTAGTTCCTATGATTGGACCGGTTCAATGAAAGAAACTTGCATGAGTTCATTCATGGCAACTCACTGTGATCCCAATCAAACCATAACTTTTAAAAAAGTATATAATTTTTGTGACATGTTATTAATAGGTTAGCTGAACGAATAAATATGCAATCCTACTGAAAATAATTGGGTAGAAATACCTTAAAAATCTGTACTTACATGGTAAAGAATGACGCACAAATTTTATATCGGGAGCTTGTAAAACACACCGACGTACGTCCTTCCTCAACGAAGCCTGCGGCGACACTGAAGGTTGAGGGGCAGGGTGCGGGGTCCAATAGCTAGCGTCTCGTCAATAACGGACAATTTTAGGACTGTTTATTTTCAAGAAATCTAAGTGGTCCAAACAAAGCACTGGTCCAATGATTGCAACCTTACCCTAAATCCTAGTCTCTTTTTGGTGTCGCTTTTTCGTTTCATCGAATTCTCAAATAACAACGATTCTAAAGAAGTTTCACTTCACAAGCTTTTATATACTGAAATTTTCGACTTCGTCCGCGTGGATTAAGTTTCTTTGATTCCCGCGGGAACTCTTGAATTTTCCGGGATAAAAAGTAGAATATGTCCATCCCCGCGATACAACTTATCCCTATACCAAATTTCATCAAAATCGGTTGAAGAGAGATTTTTTTATTCCCGCGGGAACTCTTGAATTTTCCGGGATAAAAAGTAGCCTATGTCCTTCCCCGGGATACAACCTATCCCTGTACCAAATTTCATCAAAATCGATTGAACAGATGGGCCGTGAAAGCGTAGCAGACAGACAGACAGACAGACAGACACACTATCGCATTTATAATATTAGTATGGATTTAGTGTGACGTTATTTTATTTTCATCCCACCATCTCGGAAAGAGTATTTTTACTCTTCGATATCTGAATGCAAAAGCCGTTATTATCCTCTCGAGGATAAAGTAAATTGAATTTAGAACATCGTGTGCACGTTTGTAAATATCACTCGTCTATAAAGTTTGTGAATTCAAAACATAATTAAAACCTATTTACTTCTACCTCTATGGTGCTGAATTTCCATACAACCGTTTTTAATTTGTTATAAACTCACACTCGTAACCTTCTTGGTGTACTTTTTTAATTTGTTTTGCGCGCACCATTTTCTTTCACGTCATGTCATTTCCTTGCTGAGGTGGGATGAAAAGTTACGTGTTGCACTCGAGTGAAAAGATTTTTCACCTCGTGCTCTTTTGATTCCCTCGCTGACGCTTAGGATTCTAATTTTTGGATCACGAGCGCAAGAATCCTTCGCTTGCTCGGTCATCAAAATTGAGCACGCGGTTAAAAAACAACTTTTCACTCTTGTATAAAAAATAACTATTTTCGTGTTTTTCTCAAAAATCCTTTTAATCGATACGCATAATATAATATCATGGGGATGCATAGAGCTTAACTATTCCGCCATGTTTGGGAGTCCGCCATATTGGATTTAGGATGACATCACTAACCATGCATCCAAATGAAATGAAATGAATGAATGCAGTGAAATGAAGATGTATTAATTATTGCCATAGAATGTTGTAAAGTTTATAGAGGTATCCGTTGGCTGTGACGTCACCCGGGTCACAGCTGAAAATCAGCGTCCGGCATCATGCATGCATTTGTAAGAATGATGCCGGACACACGGCTGAGCTGTACACCCATTCCGGGCGGTGTCAAAGACAAACATAAATTTGTGTGTACAGCTATGTATGACAGATGTTTGTCTGTAACACCATTTGTGGATAAATGTGTTTTCTTTCTTTCTTCTTTCTTTCAAACTAAGCGTAAAGGCAAAATTTCAGCGCAATCGGTTGGATATAACTGTTTTAAAATCCAGTTGCAAGATTTGATGACCTAAACATACCCACAAACATAAAAAGCTTGTAAAAATATTAGTAACTATAATACCCGCGCCTTCAACCGCGTGGTTTGGTTTCGGTTCTCGCAGGGATCTATGTGTTATTCCAGACTATAGTCTATCTTTGTGCCTTTCATCCAGATCCGTTCAGCCGTTCTGGCGTGATGCAGTAACAAACATTCATTCAAACTTTCGCATTTCTAGTATTAGTATAATATAGATGAAAACAAAAGCACACTTGACAATATACGCGAATGTGTTCGCGCATTCACTGGATTGAATTGATACTCTGTTCAGTTGTTGTCAACACTTGTTTGAAGGTTCTCGACATGAATGCAAAACTACATAATATTAATTTTTATCTTACATTTGAATCATATAGATTGTTCAGTTTATTGTTGAGATACAGCAGTTGGTTTTCGAGATATTCCTTGACACCTGTCATTTTACTCTGCAACAATTTTAATTCATTAGCAAATTTGACAGCTGGCTGGAACAGCGGTGAGTGCTAAGTCTTATGAGTGGAAGCTACCGGGTTCGATCCCCGACAACGGCAGTTCAGGAATTAATAATTTCTAAATTTTCTTTGATCTGCCCCCCAATAGGCATGATGACAGTAACCAAGAATCAATGAAATTATGAATTTATCCAATGAAATAGGATTCATGGATTATAAAAAATCTATTTATTTTTCTATTTCGAGTGAGATTGCTATTTATTTTGATAAAATAAAACTATAAAATACAGCAATCCGCCATATTGGCTAAAACACCAAGAAGCTAATGACGTCACATTTGTTTGTTTTCGAGCTTTGACTATCCACTATTGTTTACTGCACACTGCAGCACTGCGGTACATTGGTAAAAGCAATAGTGACGTCACAAACGACGCCATGACACCGCCGAACGTTATGGCGTGAATTTTAAAATTTAAATTTCAAATGCCAATTTTATCTACCAAATCTTATTTTTCTGCTGAAATAAGATATTTTTTCGAAATAGTAGATACTTCCGAACATTATCTGACCATTTTTCAAAATCAGTCATCATGCCTATTGTGTAAAAAATCGTAATTGTGAACGATTCCAAAACGTATAGTTCAAACTGTTTAAGGAGTTCATACATACCTGGACGTGAAAAAGCATGTATGAACTCCTTAAAAAGCTTGAGTAATTTCAGCTCGTTTTAAGCTCTCCAATGAACGATTTACCTTGATAATTGGGCCTCTGGTCTGGCGGAAGGCTCTACCAAATATACATCCTGCTTATTTTTAGGGAATTAAAGTTATAGAAAAAAAGTTTTTCAGTACTATTCAGAGAAGTTTTAAAAGCGCGCTGCTCATAAAAGAAGTTTCATAAAGTTCATTATAACCGTATGTATCTATATCATTAATCCGTTTGAAGAATGCGAGATCGTTGCCACAGTGTAGTTTTAAATATCAGTAGGTTAATTTAATTTATGATCCATACTAATATTATAAATGCGAAAGTGTGTCTGTCTGTCTGTCTGTCTGTCTGCTACGCTTTCACGGTCCACCTGTTCAACCGATTTTGATGAAATTTGGTACAGGGATAGTTTGTATCCCGGGGAAGGACATAGGCTACTTTTTATCCCGGAAAATTCCAAGGTTCCCGCGGGAATCCAAAAAAAAATATCTGTTCAACCGATTTTAATGAAATTTGGTACAGGGGTAGGTTGTATCCCGGGGAAGGACATAGGCTACTTTTTATCCCGGAAAATGCCAAGGTTCCCGCGGGAATCCAAAAAATAATATCTGTTCAACCGATTTTAATGAAATTTGGTACAGGGGTAGGTTGTATCCCGGGGAAGGACATAGGCTACTTTTTATCCCGGAAAATTCAAGAGTTCCCGCGGGAATCAAAAAACTTACCTAATCCACGCGGGCGAAGTCGCGGGAATCATCTAGTAATTTAATAAGATTATTTGAGTAAGTTTATATAATGAACCTTATCTTCATCGGTCATGCCCTCGTACTGCTGTATCAGGTCTTGCACAGCACGTATTGTGCCGAGACACTCAGTCCTGTCACCCTGGTGGAAGTCTTCTGCCAGCGTTGATGGATATTCGTCATTCGGCTCCGTAGATTTCACTACAAGTTTTACTCGAATTTATTTAAATTTAAAAAATTAAGTATAATTATATCTACTACTCAACTCAAAACTCGAATGTGTTTTTGAAGTGAAATTTCTTTAGGATCTTTGTGATTTGAAAATTCAACGAAACGAAAAAGCGACACCAAAAAGAGGCAATCATATTATATTATAGCATTTAGCCTGCGAAAAAGTAGAATACCAGTTATATTTATCTCATTCTCTCGTAAGTTACTTTTCTGAACTTCTGAAGTTTCACTTCTGCCGTATGTAAATTGCACAAGCACACTTTTTTTTATTGAAACAAACTTTTACAATTGCTTTTGAATCGCCGAATGAATCTACTGCTGGTTCGGAATGCCATTCCTACCGAGAAGAACCAGCAAGAAACTCGGTGGTTGCTCTTTTGAAAAAATTAATCACATCAATGTGTAGATACATATGTAACCGCTGTCCTTAGCATTGCTGGAGCGAGTCAAATCCAAGTTCTATTATCATTTACTTATTCTTCAACAGATATAAAGCTTCTTTCAGAAGCATAACTACTTTTAATGGATTTCTTAAACTTGTGTAAAGGCAAGTTTCAAATAGGTTATGGAATTTTGTCATGGAATATAACTAAATTGACATAAAAATCTAGTGCTGCCCCTATCCGCAGGGAGTATTATGAAAGGGATAGCAATATAAACGGAGCTGTCATTTTCGATGAAAGATAGCGTGCAACTGAATTAGCCTCAATTGTCTTACCAAACATCAGCTAAAATATCGCGGAAGTTTATATGGTAATGGTTTAGTAACTGCCTCGTTCGTCTAGTGGTTAGCATGTTCGAGTCGGGCCATAATTAGGTTTTGGCTTTTTCTAACTAGAAATTCTCAGTGCTAGCCCGGAGTTAGGAATTTGGTGGTGTTTCAACTTTCACCCCCATGCCTCGGAAGCACGTTATGCCGTCGGTCCCGGTTACTATCTCTAACATGATAATAGCATGGTGGGTCTAAGCTCTAATTTGCTCTCTTCTATGAGAGTGGAGGCCTGTGCCCAGCAGTGGGACGTTAATGGGCTCTAGTGGTCTTACCAAACCGGACAGCTTCATTGTAATCATAAGCAACTGGGGGCCAGTCGTCCACCTGAGCCTTATCATCGTTCGGTGCGGTCAGCCATTCCAGAAAGTTATATAAATCTGAGGGTAGCTCTGAAAAATACCGACATATATATAAATACTAGACGGTGCCCGCAACTTCGTCCGCGTGGATTAAGTTTTTTGTTTTCTCGCGAGAACTCCCTAATTTTCCGGAATAAAAAGTAGCCGATGTCTCTCTCCAGGTCCTCAACCATACTCACACTAAAAATCACGTTGATCCGTTGCTCCGTTGCGGCGTGATTGAATGATAAACCAACGAACAAACACAAATAATATTAGTATGCTATATAGAAGTATGGATTTAACTTCTTGTTCCTTGGTTATCATATACAACATTTAAGTACTTACTTGCACAGGTCTTCTGTTGAACCTGGATGTCCACTAGTTCTGACATCATCCGAACTAGGTTCTGCATGAGCGACGTGGCTGCTTCGTGCTCTTGGCTGTTTTCTCTCACTAAATGATAAAAAATGATTACAAATGGTAGTTATATATCAAACTATCAAAGAATATAATATATAATATGAATGTTAATGTATGTTCACACAGCTCCGTGGCAAACTATCCGGGTATGCGTGGGTATGTTTTTGTTGAAATCGTACTACCAATACCAATAGAGTTTAAGACTACCCTCATTACAAATCAAAGAGAAATCTAAACTAATATTATAAAGAGGAAAGATTTGTTTGTTTGTCTGTTTGTTTGTTTGTTTGTAATGGATAAACTAAAAAACTACTGGACCGATTTTAAAAATTCTTTCACTTAAAGAAAGCTACTTTATCAGCAAGTAACATAGGCTACATTTTATTTTAAAATAAGTTAGAGATCCCTTCGAAAATTGCAAAAATGTGAATTAAGTCGGAAAAATTCACCTAATTTAACTTTTTACGTTAAACCTCTATTCGTCTATTAATTCAGATTGTCTGTTATGTCATATTTGTCAAGACACTTTTATGTCATATTTGTCAAGACAAATAGACAAAAAGAATAGACAAGAGAACTTACTAACATTTTTTTAAAATATTTCAATAGGTATCTAACTGTTGTAGACAGACTGCGAAATGCCTAAAAGAGCCAGGTCTCAACTTAGTTGTTAGTTCTAAACATAGTTCCCAGGCGAGGGCAGCGAAAATACGTTGTATTGGAGACTCAAGTGCCAAGCGTTCACAGCGGTTTGCTGAACAAAATTTGAGAACGTATGGTGGAGTTGTTCGTCTCAGTGCCGACTGACCATTACGGGGTATGGACTACATAATTTGATCAAGTGCTATTTGAACCAACTAAGAAGTTGGGCTAACTTAAAGTGGGCTAGTTTGTAGTGGATATGTCACCGTAAGATTGTAATCTAACGCTTTTTTTCGATAGATTATAAAAATTGTCAATTTTTGAAATATTCATTGTATTTACGTTTTCTTGTCTCTTTCTTGTAGGTTAGGTTAGGGTTCGACATGAATAAAATCAAGTAGTGCCCTTAGGTTCTAGTAGTAGGGCACTTAGGTTCTATCGGGTTAATAAAACTAACAGATTACAATCTACCGAAAAATAATCCGTTATAATATAAACAACATACATTCCGGTGTGTGTGTGTGTGTGTGTGTGTGTTTGTGTGTTTGTGTGTGTGTGTGTGTGTGTGTGTGTGTGTGTGTGTGTGTGTGTGTGTGTGTGTGCGTGCGCGCGCGTGTTTGTGTGTGTGTGTGTGTGTGTGTGTGTGTGTGTGTGTGTGTGTGTGTGTGTGTGTAGTCCAAACAAGCTGTTAGCAAATGATTTACTATTGATTTAATTAAAGAAATGTGAATAACCCTCAATATTCTTCGTATCCTGGATGGCCCTGGCAGCTTCTTGGCAAACTTTATTCATGTTAGCGGTCAGGGCAGCAAAACTTTGTTTTATATTCTTGTTTTCATTCTTTGGATAAAAACAGCAATTAATTAATTAATCTACTAGAAACTGATGCCCGCGACTACGTTCGCGTGAATTGAGGTTTTTTGGTTCCCGCGGGAACTCTTTAATTTTCCAGGATATAAAGTAGCCTTTGTGTTATTCGAGACTATAAAATATCTTTGTGCCAAATTTCATCCAGATCCGTTCAGCCATTCAGGCGTGATTGAGTAACAAACATCCATCCGTTATTTTTTTTCATATTAGTTTTAAATGGCGACTTGAAAATTAAAATTAGAGTTACCAGTTACTCAGGACCAGTGTAATAATTATTAAGCGATGAATTTTCTATTTTAGATTTATCATAATAAATCGAATCGTTTAGTAATTTCCCTTAATGTATGAATGGTATTTTTAAACTGACGTGATATAAACTCCTCACGAATCGTTGCTTTTCTTTGATGACAACTTCCGCAGCCGACGTTAATGTTTCGTTTTTGGCTTTTCTGTAAAGTTTAAAATCGCATTTATAATATTAGTATGGATAGTATTGGGATTTTTCCATTTAAAATGTATATGAATACTAGCTGATGCCCGCGAATACGTCCGCGTGGATTGAGGTTTTGGTTCCCGCAGGAACTCCTTTGTTTTCCGGGATAAAAAGTAGCCTGTGTTATTCCAGACCATAACTCTATGTTCCAGACTATATCCCTCTCTCTCTAAATTCTCTGTGCTAAATTTCATCGAGATCCGTTCAGCCGTTCGGGCGTTATTGAGTAACAAACATCCATCCATACATCCGTACATCCATACATCCATACATCTATCCAAACTTTCGCATTTATAATATTTATATTGATTTGGTGGATATAATAATAGAATATTTATACTAAGCATTGGGGTTTTCTGACAAGAAATTCTTAGCAAAATAAATTAATATAATATTAATTATAACATTGTGATTGTTCCATTTAAAATGTATACCTATTATTATGAATATGGATATAATAATTAAATATTAATATTAATAATTGCGGTTTCGGACAAGAAATTCTCAGCAAAATTACACGTAATTACTTACTCTAACAGCTTTTCTATAGAACCAGTTGTAGCTTGCACCCTAGTAGTTTTAGGTTTCTTCATCAACTTATTCCTGACATTACTACACTTCTCCGCCAACCATTCTCTCGACTTGTTGAGTAAATTCTTAGCTTTCTTCACTGAATGTTTGTCTCTAACATTGTCCATGTAATCTAGTTTGACTCCGTATTCGTCGTCGTCGTACAAATCGTTCCAGAATACTATATTTTCATCCAAATTTCTTTTTTTGACTGTTTTGTTTGTCTTGGTTGTATCGTTGCTGGCTAAAACTAGGGCAATTGGGAGTGTGTCGTCTATTTCTGGAAGTGGTTTTGTAGCGGTTACTAGTGTGTCAACTAGATGGCGCTAATAAATAATTGGCGGAGATAAGAAAGTGCATAGGATTAGCCTATTTATTATTTCAAAAATTCATGATTTCCCACGTGGTTTTTATTAAACCACGCGGATTAAGTCTTCAAGCAAGCTTCATCAATTATTATAGTTTGGGATTTACCTGAAGCCTCAACAGCCTTTCCATAATTTATTTCAGAAGTTTGTTTCTGTACAAGTTTATCTTGTTCAGTGGACTCATCGAATGACAGCAAAACCCTGGATCTATGACCAATGTTGTCCACCATTTCAACGTCGTATGACGGATACAGAATGTCCCTTGTTCTGCTCTCTTCTAAATATATTTTGTTCTTCGTTCTTGATGTTGTAAGGTTAGATCTAAAAACATAATCGGTACTATCTACTACTAACAGGGGTCATACCTCCAACGCCATATTGTTTCATTATTGTTGACTTTCATGTTTTAGAATTATAATCCTTACTTTAGGAATATCAAGGTACGTGACATCAACTGTCATTTTGAGTAATATTGCTTATGTATTGATTTAAGCGTTGACAGTATGGCCCTAGAGCTATCAATTCAGGATGAAGAATGCAAAGAATTTGGTTGGGAGAGTGCGCTTTTGGGAAAGATTTTGTCCAGTGGATGAAAGAAAGCTATTCTCTGTACAATCATTTATTTAACTTTGGCAGCTCGAGTCAATGATGTTCTAAAGCGTTACTGATTCGATTTTTGATAACAATCAACTTTCTTTATGAAGAATTTTTAATCGATTTGACACATTGATATATTTTATCTTTGCTAATTTTTTTTAATTGTTTTATAAACATACCCAAGCGTTTAAATGATTAAGTATATTAATGCATGTTTAAAATAAATCATTTATGTAAAACAGTACAGTAAATGTACATGAATCCAAAGATGTGTGGTAAAAAGACATTCGTGACTATTTTGAAAAGGAAATTCGTACTGGTAATTACTACTCGTAGATGATTAGACGAGTTACGAAATATCGGATAAAAGGGGACGTTGCTTCACTATTGTAAAAAAATATCTGCATCTATGAAGTCGATGGTTGCATGTCAATAATTATGAAACTTCATAGGCGTGCTTATGTCAAAAGTAAAATAAATGGTTCTATATAGATATAGTTGATTGATTAGGGATCAGTTCAGGCCAAACCAAAAAATCCTCACGCACTTTTTTGATGTCACTGAATAAATAAATAAAAAAGACGTGTGGCACTCGGAGACTGCCGCGGTAAAACTATTGCATAGCATTTTTTATCAACTTACCTAACACTTTGGTTGCTATGTGTTAGGTAGGTTAGGTAGTGTTAGGTTGAAATATAAAAGGCAAATAATTTTTAAGAATTAAGTTTTTAATACATAATTCTTAAAAATAAATTCGCTTTTATATTTTCAACAATTTGAAGTCAACAACACAAGCAGTCATAGCAACCAAAATCATCTTTTCATAAAAATAGTCTTTTTATTTTCAACAAATTGAAGTCAACAACACAAGTAGTCATAGCAACCAAAGCGTAAGGTTTTTTTTCGTTACGGAATTTCTGGATTCGGTCTCCACGCTCAAGGCCCGCGATAGAAGCTATGCATTTAGCTTAAATGTATTAGTATTGACTTTAAGTATAAAAATCGAAGCAGACAACTGAATTGACCCTAAGGGTAACCTACTTTTAATTCATTGTAAACATACATACACTGAATTGTTTTTTCCTGTAGTATCGTTCTTGAGTTCTGCGTTGTCCATTTCTCCTGATAAGCTAGCTATTGTTCGAAACCAATCCGACATCATCGAGATGAAACTTATAATACCATCCTCTGTATTGTTTATATTAGCTTTAGTTTCATTCACTTTTTGAGTACCATGACTTATCTTTTCATTAAATTTCTTTAGATTTATTACACTAGATACATCTATTGTTTTATTAACTTGTTCTCCATTACTAGAAATATTATCATTATTAGTTATAAAATTTGTCTTAGTTAGATTTACTGCACTTTTCTCTAGAATTCCATCAATAATAGCGTCATCTATAATATCTATGAATTTTAGTGCCCTTAAAGTCTTTCTAATAGTAAAATTACTTGAATCTACATTTGTTATTTCATTTTTCGTTAGATTTTGTGCATTTGTTCCATTTTTTGTATTGTTAACTTTGTAAAGTTTCATTAAAATAGGCTTGTTTAACATGTCTATATTTTTCTCTGTTGTAAGGTTTAATGCAAGGATTTCTGTAATTATATCACCATATTCACTTAGATTATCTGAATTAGTTGCATTTATTTCACCATCATCCTCATATAAATTTAATGAATTCATTTCATTATATACTGAATCAGACATATTTAGGTTAGTAAGATTCAATATTTCCTTTATTGTATCATTAACTTCATCAAGGTTTAATGCGATAGCTTCATTAATATAATTATCTTCATACGCCATATCGATAGATTTAAGTGTCCTTAAAGCTCCTCCTTTTTTAAAAGTCAAAATAAGACATTTATCTAGATTAGTGGTTTTCAAAACATCAGTTGTAGTATCTAGTAAATTTATAGATGTGAATAATTTGTCAAACTCGTGATTTGAAACACTTATAGGACTTAGAGTAGTGCTATGGGTTTCGTGACGATTGCCACTGAGTTTTATGTGTTTTTGAAATCCCTCACTGAATTCTTTGCGATTTGATGGGCTCCCTTGTCTTATTTCAAATTTGAAGCCTTCTGATGAACGTGGTTTATCTGTTTAGTTAAATCAACTATAAAAACTACTATATATTGTTTTTTTTGCTACAAAATATTTAACCTTGACTTAAACCTATCATGGCTGTATAGTTTCAGAGATTTTAATGTGAAAAATCAGACAGTGAATGGAATTTCACGTCTATGGCTAGGTACTTGACTTGAAGTTTAATTCGCTATAATCCGCCACAATAGGTAAATCTATTCGAAACGTAATTTGGAACATTTGGGTGGTGTGGTGAGTATCGCAAGCTACAAGTGCAAGATACACACTGTACCACGTTTTATTTTTTACTATAAATAATGTATTTCATTAGAATAAAAAATAACCTTTTTCACATGGTTCCGAAGGCTTATTATCTTTTTCATACGTCCCGGAAGGTTTTTGTCTGCTAAAAAGTTTGTTTAACCTTTTCATGTAAGCGGATTTTTTTCCTGTATCATCAAAATTTTCTTTTTTGTATAGCACTCCGTAATCGCTGTACGCTTGAGCCATTTTTGCATGTTTATTGTATTTCTTGTTAGAATAATCTTCTACATATTGGGTGTCGCTCATTGCATTTGCTTTTTGATCTATAAAATAGTAAGTTAATTGTAGTTTTACAAAACAATGTAAACAGGATTTCAACTCCGTGTTTTTAGTAAAGCGTAATCGACTAGTTCATCGATAACGGTTTAGCGTTCAAGTACGATGCCGTGTAGAAACCAACTAGGGGAATCCGTTTATTATAACTGCTATACCCCTAACAGGTTGACTCGCTACTATTTTAGACTGCATCATCACTTACTCAGAACTTGTAGTGGAATAAAAAAGAAGTTACCCCCAAGCGATTGAGCTGAAATTGTACATAATATACCTATGCTTAGCTAATGATACATAGATAACAATGTTAGCTAAGAGACAAGATAAGAAAAATGTTATTACGTCAGACTAAATTCAATATGGCGGACGACCATTAAATTGAATCTTGTATAGTTTTAATGTACCTATATCTCTTTTCACTTTAATATCCCTTGTATTGACTGGCACATGCATATTATAAAGATTTTGTAATGCTGCCTGTTTTATCATAGCGTTTAGTTCATCAGGGTAAAGCGGCATTGGTCCTTTCCAATTTGGATTGATTATGTTTAGAGGATTCTGTTTATTTTGATTGAAATCTTGGGGTACTCCTACCTTTTCTTTCTGTAATGAAACTTTAATATTAAAATGCTTACAACTGATACAAAATTCAAATCTATCAACACTTTTACATCTTTTAATTTTTCATATTCGCCATTTTGGATTTGTTATGACAAATAAAGGACTTGTCCAAGATTGGGCCTTGAACATGAACCAAGATCAATTTAATACACGTGAATAGAGATCCTAAAATATGGCTGTTCGCGCCACCCATGTATTAGTTGTCTGTGGTCGCTGTGACAGATGAATTTGTGAACGAAGCTAGCTTGCCGCGCTTTTTGATAAAACTTTTGGTTTTGACAGTTCGACAGAGTTCAAGATTGTCTTTGGCGAGGCGGGCCGGGGCCTCGAATTGTTGATTGTAAAATTAAGCTTTTCTTTGTAATCCGTATTGTTAGAACCTCGCTATAGCAGGTTCCCGCGAGAAATTTGCTTCTAGTTATTTCGGTACTAAATAAAGACTTACTTGTTGTACTGAGTGACAAGAGTTGTGTGCCACGTTGACGCCACTGCTGGCCGTGCAATCTTATATACTTAAGTAAATAATTAATCTAAGTAGCTTATAGACGAACGTTAGTGCTTGCTGTGTGTGTTGGGTGTTAGTGCCGTCTTGAAGCAAGAAGCCACAGGCCGAAAAGTATACCTTCTCATTCCTGACCTTTCCTAACCTTTAACCTACATCCTTCCTTATCTAAGATTCATCATTCAGTAGGCACTTGGAGTCCGTAAGTACGTAGTATAGTTTTCATTATTGTCTTACCACCTAAGTTAAGCCGGAACAGTTCTGTCCGCATTTGGCCCTGAGCCAATGGTCTAAGAGGCTCGAATCCAGCTGATGGGCCCCTGGAACAGCGTCTTAGGGTTGTAGCATTGGACCAGGTTGATGCCCCAACATTTGGTAGCAGAGCGTGGTTGTACTAAACGCTGCGGACAGGTCTGTACCGGTTAATAGTGTAAGCTAGTGGGGCATTTATTGTGGGATATAGCTAGGTAAATTAAAACAAGCTTAACTTTTACTTTGGATTACATAGCTATAGTTCCTATTTGCTGCGTTAAATGTATTGAAGCGGCATAAGAGAATTTTGTACATTAGGTTTGATTCTTGCCGCACAAACTATACTTTTGTGGTGTCAAAGCTTGTACTTGGTGTCTGTTTAATTAAATAACTGCTTTGTTTATGAAAGTACTTATTTATCTATAAATTGAAAGTTTGTAGTTGAGATTGAGAAAAGGTTGCAAACTGTAATTAGTTTGTTAAATACATACTAGCTTGTTAGCAGCTTATTGATTTGTTGGCAAACTTCTAAATTAATTGGTCAACAGCTGTTCAACACTTTAACTGAATTTGTGTACAGATAATAACTTGTAATAAAGGGTATTATGTATACATTATTTACCCTTTATATGTTGATATTGCTAATTACAAGGTTTGATATGCTTGTCTGCATTGCGATTGTGACTGTATATGAATTTGTTGTCTTGAATTAATTGCTTATTATTAATTGGATTTGTAAATTTAACCACTACCTTTGGTTTTGTCCCCTACTAAGTAGTTGCAAATTAAAACTTGGTTTTAATTATTGAACGATAATTATTGATTACACGGTGTTTTCAGTCACATATATAGTTGCTCACCTATCTTTGCCTGTCTTTGCAATTGTTTAAAAACTTGAATTTGTAACTTCTAACTTATGCTTAAGATTATACTACAATTATTATAATTACATAATATTGTTGTTTGTCTCGGGTTAACTATACACATAACTTGTTTTTTGTTTTTACATGTATGTCTGTCTGTATTTGAAGGTTAACCCCTGATAATTTGATAATTTTCATGTAGGTAAGTTTAACTTGCTTTTAATTGTAGTTCTTATTCTTGTTTATTTTTAATTCTTTACTTAGATTATTGTAGCAATCAACAGTGTAACAACCTAACATATAAATTCATTGTTTACAATAGAATTTGAACATTGTTATTTGTTTGTTGTTTGTTGCTGTTTGTGTGTTGTTATACTGTTGTTGTTTTGTTGTGAATTCACACAGCTGGCTAATTGTTAGTTAGGGTTGCCACCTCAATCCAGCCTAAATTGTAAGTGTGAATCATAAAGTAATTTATTTAATTGCAAATTGCAATACCTATTGCGTACAAGATGTCAGCTCATAAAAAGCTCGTTGGCTCGATACAAGCTGAACTCCGATGGGCGGCTACAGCTCGTACCTTGATAGGCCGTGGGGACAGAGCATCCGCACTGCTCAAGCGATGTGAACAGGTGCCGACCAGACAGGCAATTGTCGAGGAAGCGCTTAGGGACCTAGTGGTTTTGGAACCGCCCGAGGAACTGCTGCAGTCCACTCAGCGAGACTATGAGCAGTTCTTTGAACTAACGGACGGCCTTGTGGAGGAAAGCTCTAAGCTTAAGAAGGAGGCGAGACTAAGCTCTCTTCTAGAGTCTCCTATGAGACCTCCGACTCAACCTGCGCTACTAGGTAGTTTACCCACTATAGACCTACCTAAATTTTCTGGCAATTTGAGTGAGTGGTTAGGTTTCCTCGGCCTCTTTGATAGTCTGGTGCATGCTAGGAAGGATCTGTCTCCCTGCCAGAAACTGAGCTACCTACTGTCCTCCTTGCAGGGAGAGGCTCTGAGTGTGGTCTGCCACCTGGACCTCTCCGAGGAGAGCTATACTACCGCCCGGGAACTACTCACCCGGCGGTATGCCAACGTGCGCCGATTAGCGGACACGCACGTGGCGCAAATTTTGTCTCTGCCACGTGTCTCAGGGGTTGCTCGTTTGAGGGAATCTTTGTTAAACCCGTTGATTGTAGCATGTAATGCACTTAGGCGACTAGAGCTCCCGGTGGACCAGTGGTCTTTTCTGTTGCTGCATATAGTGTTGTCCCGCCTACCTCCCGAATTAAAATTGCGGTTTGAACAGAGGTATGGTGGGGACGGTGCCAGCTATCTGCCCCCCTTTTCAGATTTGCTAAAGTTTCTCGAGGAGGAGTGCCGGCAGGCTGACAACTCTGGTGTTGCTGGTCCTTCAAGGACCTCAGAGCAACCTGCCCAGCCGAGGAAGGGAAGGGGTCAGATTGGCA
This sequence comes from Erebia epiphron, assembly GCA_963932025.1. Taxonomy (NCBI): domain Eukaryota; kingdom Metazoa; phylum Arthropoda; class Insecta; order Lepidoptera; family Nymphalidae; genus Erebia; species Erebia epiphron. The sequence continues at coordinate 7,320,299 of OZ009953.1, read as the reverse complement.
GCCCTGGTAAGGGGGCCTCTGAGCGAAGGCCAATGCCAGTCTACAGGGGGCTTGCTGCCACTGAGGCCACCCCCTGTAAATATTGCAAGCGTCCGGGCCACAGGGTACCTTCTTGTCCCCAGTTCCTGGACAAGACGATTAACCACCGGAGGGGCATCGCCAGGGACCGCCACTGGTGCTATAGTTGCCTGGAAGCTCACCTGCAGCGAGACTGCCCACATCAGCAGCCATGCCCTATTTGTAAGGGCAACCACCTGGCGATCTTGTGTGCCAACCAAAATGGCGTTGGCCGCCAGGTGGGGGAGAGCACCCCCCGCACGGGCGGGGGTGCTTATGTTAATCGCTCCCCTGCTAGTCTGCGTCGCTCTCCTGCACCGTGTCAGGTGCCCCGGTGTGTCCGGACTTCGCCCCCACCCGGGGGGGCTTCACCCCCCCGCGGGGGGATTTCGACCCCCCTGCGCCAATTTGATGCGGGATTTGCTGCCGCCACGGCGACGGGCCGTCCTACTCGCTACTCACCCCCGCTTCACGAGTGGCCGCGACTAGAGCGCCGCCCACCTCGTATGGGTCGCCAACCTCACTACGGTGTGCCGGCCTCTGCCCGCTTGACTAGGCCTGTGCTTCCGCCGCGGGATGGCGCGTGGATTTACCCAAATGGAGGTCCGTCTCCTCCGCCTCTGGAGGTTCCGCATGAATCTCGATTCGAGATTCCCTGGTTCGAGGACCGGTTTGATGAAGGTGACCAATGCTAGGTAGTCGCCGCCCTAGCCCCCACCACAGCCACATCTCCTGAGAATCTTAATCTTCAGCAGTCCGTCTGTCAGACCGTTCTTTTGCCGACTGTCTCAGTGAAGGTGTACAACCCGAAAGGTGAATGTTTGATAGTTCGTGCCCTCTTGGATTCGGGTTCACAGCGCTGTATTGCTTCTTCTTATTTGGTGGGTAAGCTAGGGCTCCCTTGGAGTCCTCATGCGGTTCGGATGATAGGTATCGGTGGTGCCGAGCCCTCGACTCCTAAGGGTGAAGCGGAGTTGATGTTTGGCCCAATTAAGGGCGATCTCCGCGTCTTGGTCAAGGTGTCAGTCCTTGACGATATCTTGGGTCCTCTACCACAGGAAAGAATCGCTGATGTTGCGGTTTCCTGTACGGCAGGTCTGACCCCTGCCGACCCTCACTGGACTGAACCTGGTCCCATGGATCTTTTGTTGGGTTCTGATGTCCTAGGCCTGATCTTGTCAGGAGGAATTAGGGTCCTGCAGAAAGATGGACTTTGCGCCATCTCCACTATATTTGGTCATAGCTTTCTTGGACCCGTTTTGTGGTCTTCAGACCCACCGGTGCTAGACCAATTGCAGGCAGCCGGCTTAACGTTGTCGGATGTAGTCCAGCGTTTTTGGGAAGTCGAGGAGCCGCCACACGCTGCACCGGTTAATCCTCTTGACCTTGAATGCGAGTTGTTCTATCAAAATAACACAGGCCGCCGTACTGACGGGCGCTTCGTAACTCGCTTGCCCTTCCTCGCCTCTCGCCCCCCTCTTGGTCATTCACGGGCCTTAGCTGAGAAGAGGCTCTTGTCTATGGAACGGCGCATGCGGCGCGACCCTACCTTCCGCACCAAGTATATTGAATTTATGCGCGAGTACGAAGACCTTGGACACATGTCACCATCAAATTTTGATTGGCGTTCGCACGAGCACTACTTCCTACCCCACCATGCTGTCTTGAAGACCCCTGGGGGTAAGATTCGAGTGGTATTTGACGGCTCCGCGGCCACGTCTAACGGGGTGACTTTGAACCAGTGTCTGCACGCTGGCCCTAAGTTGATCAAGGATATCTCCGACATCCTCACGCATTTCCGCCGTCACCAAATTGTCTTTGTTGCTGACATCAAGATGATGTTCAGACAGTCGGTGGTACATCGCGATGATCGGAGGTATCAGCTGATTTTGTGGCGCGAGAGTCCTAATGAGCCGATACGGGTCTTTGAATTGAACACAGCGACCTATGGACTCCGGTCAAGCCCCTATATTGCTATTAGGACCTTGTTGGAATTGGCTAACCGCGAGCGGCTGAATTATCCTCGTGCATCAGCCACCTTGGAATCGTCAGTCTATATGGACGACATCTGCACAGGAGCTTCTAGTGTTGAAGAAGCTTTGACCCTGCGTGACGAATTGATCGCAATACTGAAGTCCGGAGGTTATGAATTGCGAAAGTGGCTATCCAACTCTCCTCACGTTTTGAAGGATCTCCCGGGAGAGGATCAGCAGGACCCTCATATTTTTGAAAACCTTGAAAATCCTAATTTGTTGACGGTCCTTGGAATACAGTACCAGCCCGTCCAGGATGTCTTCACCTACCGGGTTAAATTGAACCCACCTCCTAAGGTTTGGACTAAGCGCTCCGTCTTGTCTACGGTTGCCCGCACTTTTGATCCAAACGGGTGGATCACTCCCGTAATATTTTTGGCCAAATGCTTCCTTCAGAAGCTTTGGATCGCTGAAGTCGGAGATTCGGTCTTGCACCGAGCCGTTTGCACCTTGTCACGTCTCCCCATCTGTTAGTGAGTGGACGTAAATCCTTGCGTCCACGGGCGGGGGATTGTTCGCGCCACCCATGTATTAGTTGTCTGTGGTCGCTGTGACAGATGAATTTGTGAACGAAGCTAGCTTGCCGCGCTTTTTGATAAAACTTTTGGTTTTGACAGTTCGACAGAGTTCAAGATTGTCTTTGGCGAGGCGGGCCGGGGCCTCGAATTGTTGATTGTAAAATTAAGCTTTTCTTTGTAATCCGTATTGTTAGAACCTCGCTATAGCAGGTTCCCGCGAGAAATTTGCTTCTAGTTATTTCGGTACTAAATAAAGACTTACTTGTTGTACTGAGTGACAAGAGTTGTGTGCCACGTTGACGCCACTGCTGGCCGTGCAATCTTATATACTTAAGTAAATAATTAATCTAAGTAGCTTATAGACGAACGTTAGTGCTTGCTGTGTGTGTTGGGTGTTAGTGCCGTCTTGAAGCAAGAAGCCACAGGCCGAAAAGTATACCTTCTCATTCCTGACCTTTCCTAACCTTTAACCTACATCCTTCCTTATCGAAGATTCATCATTCAGTAGGCACTTGGACTCCGTAAGTACGTAGTATAGTTTTCATTATTGTCTTACCACCTAAGTTAAGCCGGAACAGTTCTGTCCGCATTTGGCCCTGAGCCAATGGTCTAAGAGGCTCGAATCCAGCTGATGGGCCCCTGGAACAGCGTCTTAGGGTTGTAGCATTGGACCAGGTTGATGCCCCAACAATGGCTTATAGAATAATTTACACATTTTTAAAGGACCCCATTTTGGAGAAAAATATTATTTTATTTTGTGGCTTTTTTAGATCTTTGCCTGACTCTTATCAACAGTAAAAAAAAACTTGATTGTCTTTGTCACGTAGGTATGTGATAGAATCATAGAATGATTGTCAAATGTCAATGTCAGTTTTGTATGACATTAAAGTGACAATAACAGGTGCGTTCCACTAAGCGTTCACAACGATCACGCTCACGACCGCAGTTTTTCCCGTTCTTCGTGCGTTACTGTCGTAAACTCAAGTGGTATGGATTATAGAGCGTTTTGAGCGTGGAGGTAAATAATACAAACGGCGAGTTAGTAAAAAGAAAGCAAAAGATTTAACAGGTTAGGTTATAATCTGTATAAGCCTTGAAAATAAACTGAAATAAATTGTTTAAATCGATTTATATTGAAAAAAAATATAATTTAATTTTTTCAATAAGAAAACTAACTTAAAGAAGGCTAACTTAATTTTCATTTCTAAAGTTAGTTTATATTATTGGCAATCAAGGAAAAAGTATACAAGTATATTAATTATAAACTGCAATTAATTTTTTTAAACTTGTTTTACATAGTTAATTATATTTGTACTAGTCAATTATACCTGTGGAGGCACGTTGAGCATCAGTTGCAGAATTCACTTCTACTAAAATATCTCTTCCGCATGAAATAACGTAAGTTTCACAGTCGCCATCTTTGATGCTTTGAGTTTTGAAAATGCCGCTAATTTTCTCAACGATCACGACAACCCACCTTTTTAGATGGGGTGTCGCGAGCTTCGCGTGAGCGTAAGTCATGACGTCATAAGTGACGTTTTCGCCGCGACCACAACGACCGCGTTCGTTATGTGGAAAGACTAAAGGAGCATTTTGATCGTTGTGGGCGCTTAGTGGAACGCACTGTAGAAAAAGTTTTAGTGTTGCCATCCATCGAAAAATACTTTCTACAAACGATATTTTTCATAATTAATTTTAAAAAAAACGGGGGTTTCTAAAATAATTATTTAAATGGAGTTTAATGTTATATTTTTTTCTCTTTCACGTGATGGCAGTTTGGTTCTGGTTCATTAGCACTCAGAATAAAAAACCACCCTCCATACTGAACTGGGACATGTCATTTGTTATACCAACACTATTAGTAAGATACTACCTATTCAGTGGCTACACAAAGATAGCGATACCGTTCACTTATCAAAGTCTAACGTAGACATTGGTAATTTTACGGGAACTGATCAAGACACATTCAACTTCTTCTTTTAAATTTTATCCTCCCGTAGTCGAATTACAAATTTTAGATTAACGCTGTGGCTTAGTGCCAATTCAAAAAAGAACTACGCAATTTTTGTCATCGTTATCCGAAAGACATCCACTGCTAGAAAGATGTCATGTAAAGACTTTAATACGCTGGTCTAACGTCGCCTGGATCCAGCGACTCAAACCGACTCTCTGGCTTTCTAGTACTGGGTCGCCATTCCAGCACCCTGGGACTCCAAGTCTTGGAACAAATTCTACATCCGTGATAAAAATTATGGAACTAGCTTCCATCTTCTGTGTTCCCTCATGATTACACATGGGGCTCTTCAAAGGGCGGATATAAACAAATTTCTCAAAAGCCAGCAACGCATTGGCGGTTCCTGTGGTGCTGCAAATGTTCATAGGCGGCGGTAATCACTTAACATGAGGTGACCCACCAGCTCGCTTTCGCGCTATAAAAAACAATAAATATTCCAAAAGATAGATACATAATCTCTCTTCTTCCTTTCGCCATGTTTGTCCATATCATCGTGGCCCTCTCTATCATCAGTCAATACTTCTTTCAGATCGTCGTAAGCCAAGTCTTCCTTATCTTCGTCTTCTTCATCAACTTGCAATAGATTCCTCTGGCCCGAGTGCTGGTTCCTTGGTGGTTTGGACCTTAACACATCTCTGCTCATGGGATTTCTTTTTTAATAAAAAGTGAAAACGGCTTTTTATACAATTGTTATGAAATTTCTCCTGCCTTACTGTAATTTCATTCATAATTGAAGAGAGATCAAATCCTGAATATAATTCTTGAATTTTCTTGGAGGCTTCGGCCGTGGCTAGTTACCAGTCTACCGGCAAAGACGTACCGCCAAGCTATTAAGCGTTCCGGTACGATGCCGCGTGGAAACCGACTAGTGGTGATATTTCTGGTATAGTGGTAGTGGTGGTAGTGGTAGTGGTAATATTTCTGCCATACCCCTAACTGGTTAGCCCGCTACCATCTTGACTGCCTCATCACTTACCACCAGGTGAGATCGCAATCAAGGGCTAACTTGTATAGTGGAATAAAAAAAACATACATCTTTACAAATTTCAAAAACATTTACAACAAACTAAAGATCTTAATAAAAAGATCTTAATATTGAAACTTAGTTATTTTTCGAAGTGTATTGACAAAATAAAACAATATTCACAGTATAAAACAGACAGATACACTTTCGCATTTATAATATTAGTATGGACAGTAAAAAGAAACATGATAGCTTAGAAATACTAACATAAATGTGGAGACGCTCAAAGCAAGGTCATACAACGGCGCTGTTGACATAAACTTTTCCATATTATAATCTAAATCACTGGACGTATCACTCGTATCATCTGTCATGTCATTAGCCGTTGTCGTAGAAGTTGTAGTTGTTGTTGTCAGATAATGATGAAGACGATGAGACAAATCATCACTCTCATCATTAAATCTACGATACTGCGGCTTCTCTTCATCTCTCCTTTCATAATCATTCATTTTGCTATTTTTATGATCAATAGATTCAGTTTTTGCTCTGAAATGGTCATTTTTGTCAACAGTATTAGGTTTTGCTGCTTTTGTGAGTGATTCAATCATACTTTCATCATCATCTTTATCAATATCAGGTTTAGTATTCAAATTATCAGCTACATCATAAACTACATCAAAATTCTCAGTCGTAGCATCAGGCATTTTGTATGTTTTTAGCATTTCGTCGATCCTCTGACTGTGTTTGTAATATGGATGTTTTAAATGTTTTTCATGAGTATTATCTTCGTGTGAGTGGGAGCATTTTGGGAAATTCCTCTTTTTGTTTGCATCATATTGTATCACAACTTCCTTTGATTCAATTACATAACCAGTCACAGCCACATCGCTGTCAGCTACAGATCTTTTATCAGCTTTGCTAGATTTTACATCAGTTCCGTTAGTTGTATTCTTCTTGGTATGCATAATTTCTGTAGTTTTACCAAATTTTGGTCGGAAACGATGTTTACCTTTGTTTTTTGTGATTGATCTTTTGAATCTGTCTGTGATAGCTTTGAGATTGTCAATTTGATAATTGCTATTGATGGTCTGTTTCAATTTTCTGATTTGTGCGTCTGTTTGAATGAGCTTTTTGAAAAAATCTGAAAATATTATTTTGGTTTTAGTTCTGAATTTATTTTTAGTTATTTGAATTTTATTTTACGTTACGTAAATACAATATTTTTTATTGCTTATTTCACCTAAGTTCTAGCTCAATTACACAAAAGATAAAATATTATGAATATCTTTGATGATTCAAATGAAGAATAATAAAATGGTCAAAATGCTTTACCAGCTTCTTTTTTTTTGTTTATTAATAAAAGGTGTCCCAACGACCCGTCCCAAAGAAGGGCAGTCGTGCAGACCCGGCAAATTATAGACCTATAGCTATCACCTCCTTACTGTGTAAGAGTATGGAGCGCATATTAAATACGAAGCTCTTGGCGTACCTTGAGTCTAATGATCTACTTTCAGACCGCCAATACGGGTTTCGTCAAAAGCGGTCCGCCGGTGATCTACTCGTGTACGCCACCCATGTTTGGGGTGAAGCCATAGAGAAACACGGAGAAGCTCTTGCCATATCTCTCGACATCTCTAAGGCTTTCGACCGGGTTTGGCATGACAGCCTTCTTTCCAAGCTTCCAGCATTTGGTCTCCCACTGAGCTTGTGCGACTGGATATCTGATTTCTTGAGTGATCGATCCTTCAGAGTAGTCATCGATGGCTGCTCGTCGGATCTTATGGAAATTAATGCCGGTGTTCCTCAAGGGTCTGTTCTCTCCGCTACACTATTTCTGTTACACATCAATGATCTGTTGCAACCCGGAATCCTTGGGTACGCAGACGACAGTACTGTAACGGAGAGATATATATCCAGTCCACGCGCAAATAGCTCTGATACCAATGAACTCAGAGAGGCGATGGTTGAGCGGTTGAACTCTACCCTAAAATTCGTTTCAGATTGGGGTGTTGCCAGTTTTGTGGAGTTTAACGCCTCCAAAACGCAGGCGTGTCTGCTCACAGCAAAACGGAGTCCTTTCGTCTTGACTCCCACTTTTCGAGATGTTTCCGTACCCATTACCGATCACATTGATCTCCTAGGTCTTGACATCACGGCCAACATCAACTTCGGGAGGTCAATCGAAGCGAAAGCCAAGACAGCCGCCAAAAAACTCGGCATACTTAACAAGGTCAAGCAGTACTTCACGCCACGGCAACTGGTTACCCTATACCAAGCCCAGGCTCGGTCGTGCATTGAGTACTGCAGTCACCTTTATGATGGCTCTGCTAAGTATCAGCTGGCGGCTCTTGACGCCGTAGATCGTCGGGCTAGGAGATTGATTGGCGAAGATTCACCCCTTCTGGCGAAACTTCAGTCTCTAGATCACCGCCGTAAGGTAGCTGGCCTATCGGTATTCTATAGGATATAATATTTCGGGGAGTGTGCTCAGGAGCTGTTCGATCTTGTACCTCCTTCACCCTTCTACCATCGTACCGCAAGACGTCGTGCGAGTTTCCACCCCTATGTCGTCAACATTCCACCAACACGCACGAAGCGCTTTGCGTCTTCATTCCTCATTCGCATGGCTAGGGTCTGGAATACTGTACCAAAAACTGTGTTTCCCACCAATTACAATCCGGGTATCTTTAAATCAAGAGTGAATAGGCATCTTCTAGGTAAACGCGTTGCATCCCATCAGGTGTGATTGTGGTCAAGCGTAAGGCTATAATGAATTAAAAAAAAAGGTAAGAATTTTAAGAATGTATCATTAAAATTAGTTTTAAAAATAGGATAATTATAAAAAGAATTAGAATTTGGGTGTAGTAGTTTAGTAGTAGAATATATAAGTAAGTAGAATAGTTACACGAATGGATAACGTATCATATTGTCTATAGGCCCTGTAAAAATAAATAAAGATTTAAAAAATATATCATACCTTTTAACCTCTGATTATTTTGACTTTCCATTAGTTTTTCGTTATCCAAAATGCTGGCCAAATCTTCACTCATGCCAGTTTCCAAGTCTTCCATGATGTTCTATAAAGAAAAAATATTAAGAAAAAAGTGTGAGTGTGCAATTCACACACGGCAGAAGTGAAACTTCAGAAAACTAGCCTACGAGAGAAAGAGAAAAATATAACTGTATTCTATCTCATTCTCTCGTAGGCTAAATCCTATTTTATGAATATGTTTGTCTCTTTTTGGTGTCGCTTTTTTTGTTTCTTTGAATTTTTTCAAATCACAACGATTCTAAAGAAATTTCACTTCAAAAACTAGCTTAAAGAGTGAAAGTGAACCACGGACCAGACACGACGTCTGCGTCAGTGTCATAGCACAGCCTAAACAGTTAGAAATTGGAATTAAAATGTATTTATTTGTGAGAATTTGGGATGATACAAGATGTTTATAGTTAAAATTAGAAACGCATATTCAGTCAGTTAAACCCGACGTACAAATTTCTTCGAGTTACAATAATTTTGATTACTTACCTACTCACTATATTGCCAATCTCGGTTGTTTTACGTTTACAAAATATTTCCACAGAAAACATTTATCAATACTTTGTAACTATATTAAAAATATTTAAACTACTTAGAAAGGTAACAATAAAGAAATTATTTTTGAATGTCATAATCAGTCAAAATATAAATTATTATTTACTACCTGCAATGTCACAAATAAAAAATTTGAATACTTTTAGTGAAACAAAAAAAAAGCATAGACTTTTACCACAGAATAGGTAGAATTAAGAAAACAAAATGTCACATTGTATGTCATGCTATTGTCATGTATGCACATGTACAGTCTAAGTTCAATATTGTAAACAGCAGTGACAGTAGTAAATATAATGAATCTATGGTAAATGTTCAAATTATGGATTTATTACGGAAAAGTCCCCATATTCTTTTGAAAATATAACTTCTATTATTTCCGTTTAGTCCAAAAACACATTAAAAGACATTATAAACAAAACTCATGTTTCGCTTCGCGCTAAAATTAAAAGTGTTCATTATTTAACACTTAAACGGTACGAAATAATTCTCTCGCTAAAACCCCACCTGCTCACTTTTAAATAACATCCAGACATATTTATTGTGAAGGGTTAATATAGAAAATGCTTGGGGTCTTTAAGACCGGCGTGTGTTACATTGTATGAGAGGAAGCGGGCGCAACAGCGATTGTGATATGTTACTGCACCATCTCGCGCTCCGGTTTATTAATCCGTCTGTAAGAGTTGTCTGTAAGAGATTGCTTTAGCAATAAGACCGCCTTTGCACGTTTCTTTTTAGTTTTACTACTTCTTTTTAAATTGTATTTTAATGCTATGTGTGTGCAATAAAAATATCTGAATAAATAAATAACATCTAAACCAATTACGTCCTCCCTGACGTAGTATTGAGAACTGTTTTCTCAACGTGGGAGGTCCCGGGTTCTATTCCCGGCAAGGTCAATTTGGGAATTTATAATTTCTCAATTTTCTTTGTTCCGGCCTGGTGAGAAGCGTGCCGCCAAGCGATTTAGCGTTCTGTAACAATGTAACTGGATTGGTGAACGAATTTTGTAGGCCAAATATGGCCATTTCGGAGAGCACGTTAAGCCGTCAATCCCGGTTACTATCACTAACATCTGATAATAATCGTTAGAAACCTAAGAGTTGAAATAGTACTCTTATTTGAGTCGTTTGCGGAAGGACCTAGGAACCCATAGTATGTATTATCATTCCCTGCCACTATGTGATTAATGGAAGGTTGACCACCCTCAGCAATGAGGAATACAGCGCAGAAGAGAGATTAAGCGCGGCAAGTTCCCGCTATCGCCTATGTAACATGCTCTGATGTTAATATTTCTATTAGAGCGGGATATTTATGTAATTTTAACTTTCTCGATTAAGTCACCCGTTTCTACGGCGCAGTCTACCTTCCGTTAAGTGGTCACTGAAAATGTGTTTTAAATTAGTTATTCTACTACGATGTACGTATGTACTAATTGGGATGTTGTCTATGTCAAAAATAAATTATTATGTAGCGAATACTAGCTGATGCTCGCGACTTTGTCTGCGTGGATCGAGGGTTTTCAGTTTCCGCGGGAAATCTTAAACTTTTTCGGCATTAAAAAAGCCTATGTGTTATTCCAGACTATAATCAATTCTGGCGTGATTGAGTAACAAACATCCATCTATCCATCCATCCAAACTTTTGTGTTTATAATATTAGTATAGATGTCACGCTAAACGGACAGGAGCTACGGGTGGACACAAAATTCATACTAATATTATAAATGCGAAAGATGTTTTTGTTCGTCCTTCAATCACGCCGCAATAGAGCAACGGATCGACGTGATTTTTTGCATGGGCTTAGTTGAGGACCTAGAGAGTGACATTGACTTTTAATCCCTGAAAATTAAAAAATCATATTTTTATCCAAATAGTCAAAAAGTGTGCTACGTATTTTTTTAAAAGGTGCCTTTTACAACAGCAAAAATTTTGGAACTCGTTTTGAAATCATAAATTCGATATTTCGCAAAGAATCGAACCCTGGACGTCACTAATTAGAAGTGCTGTTGTGACTAATTAACTAATTGTGACATTCATTACAAAACACTTTAAACCCAATAAACAAACGTACATAAATACATACACACATATAAATGATCGTTATAGTAATTCAATCAACGTCCCCAAAAATTGGTATCGCCCTCCCTCTTTAACTCATAGCGTGTGAGATGGTAGGGTAGTTATTTAGTGGTTTGACTTCTCGCTCACTCTTTAGCAGTTAGACAGAGAGGGGGTGTGATTTAATGTTACGCGTACGTCACATGTTAGTAACGACGTCTTAATTTGGCAACTTGTTAAGGGGAAGACAGTATAAGAATTAATTTTATTCAAGTATAAAAGATTATAGAATTTTTTTCTTCATAAAAAATCTGATGGAATAAGGCCTAAATCATTGGATAACATTTTTAAACAAGCTTTTATTGTACGCCATTTTTAATTTAGTGTGACGTCATTTAATTTTTCGTGTTCTACTCAGCAAACCCTTTTAAATATCCATATCATGGGATGCATAAAAATAAATAGTCCGCCATCGTTGGGAGTCCGCCATATTAGATTTAGAATGACGTCACTTAGCTAACCATGCGATTGTCCTCCAAACTAAACGTGTATGCAAAATTCCAGCTCAGTCGGTCGGGGATAACTGATTCTAAAATTCAGTTACAAAATTTGAGCTAAACAAACACAAAAACTGCAAGTTAAAGCGAGGATGAAAAAAGTGAAACATCAATTAAAAGCATTTGTTCTTTTGTCCAAAAAAATACGTTAAAACCATTGAAATAAGTATATTATTGTGTCAGTGGTTAAAACCTTAAATAAAATACATTTTTTAGGCCTGGTGGGAGGCTTCGGCCGTGGCTAGTTACCACCCTACATGAAATGTCGCCAAGCGCCAGTACCAAGCGATTTAGCGTTCCGGTACGATGACGTGTAGAAACCGAAACCGGAATATGGTTTAAATATAGGTAACTGCCATGCCCCTAACAGGTTAGCCCGCTACCATCTTAGACTGCATCATCACTTACCATCAGGTGAGATCGCAGTCAAGGGCTAACTTGTTGTGGATAAAAAAAAACATGAGACCGTAGCGCATAGCTCGAAGCTACGAATCCGTAGCAGCGTTCGCCAAGTGAATTTAGCGAATTTTCACCGGCTTATTCGACAATTCATAAACACAAATTCTACTAAACAATTTACTCGAGACGAAGACGATGAGAAGCGACGCGACGCAACGCGACGTGATACGACGCCATAGAAATTGTCAAACTTGTTTGTTGTCTACGCGATAACGAAGGCCGCGTGAAGGGCAGGCTAAGGTAGCAACGTTCCCCAGAAAAAATCTAGGGGTGCTTACTTTCTTAAACGTCAAAAGAGTCGAGGCTTTATATGACATTTCCCAGTTCAGTATGGAGGGTGGTTTTTTATTCTGAGTGTTAATGAACCAGAACCAAACTGTCATCACGTGAAAGAGAAAAAAATATAACTCCATTTAAATAATAATTTTAGAATACCCCGTTTTTTTAAAAATTAATTATGAAAAATATCGTTTGTAGAAAATAAAAATTTTCGATGGATGGCACAACACAAAAGCTTTTTCTACAGTGCGTTCCACTAAACGCTCACAACAATTAAAATGCTCCTTTATTCGTTCCACATAACGACTGCGGTCTTTGTGGTTGCGGCGAAAACGTCACTTAATATGACATCATGACTTACGCTCACGCGAAGATCGCAACACCCCATCTAAAAAGCTGGGTCGTCTGATCGTTGAGAAAATTAGCGGCATTTTCAAAACTCAAAGCATCAAAGATGGTGACCGTGAAACTTACGTTCTTTCATGCGGAAAGAGTTATTTTAGTAGAAGTGAATGTTTCTGCAGCTGATGCTCAATGTGCCTCCACAGGTAAATTTAATTAACTATGTAAAACAAGTTTAGAAAAATTTATTGCAGTTTTTAATTAATATACCTACATGTATACATTTTTCCTTGATTGCCAATAATATAAACTAACTTTAGAAATGAAAATTAAGTTAGCCTTCTATAAAAAATAAATTATAATTTTTTTCAATAAGATAACTTATATAATATAAATCGAATTAAACAATATTTAATTCATAAACAATAATAATTATTTCAGTTTATTTTCAAGGCTAACCTAACCTCTTAAATCTTTTACTTTCTTATTACTAACTCGCCGTTTTTATTATTTACCTCCACGCTCAAAACGCTCTATAATTATAATCCATACCACTTGAGTTTACGACAGTAACGCAAGAAGAATGGGAAAAACTGCGGTCGTGATAGTGATCGTTGTGAACGCTTAGTGGAACGCACCCTAGATATATAGATCTATCAAATCTGGCATCTGTTACTGTCACTTTAATGTCATACAAAACTGACATTGACATTTGATCATTCATCATTGAATCATTCTATGACATACGTGATAAAGACAATCCATTTTTTTTTACTGTTGATAAGATTCAGGCAAAGATCTAAAAAAGCCACAAAAATATTTTTCTCCAAAATGGGGTCCTTTAAAAATGTGTAAATTATTCTAGCCATATTTTAGGATCTCTATTCACGTGTATTAAAATCATCTTGGTTCATGTTCAAGGCCCAATCTTGGACAAGTCCTATAAACAATTGACGAATTTATTAATGACAAAATTGTATGGAAGCAACCGACTTTAGGTCCAGCGCCCCACATGATATTTTAATTTAACTTAAGTACACTATTGTATTTAATTAAATAAAGTTACCTACGTATGGTATTTTTATTTTAAGAAAAAAAGAGTAACTGCTGAGTTTCTTGCCAGCTCTTCTCAGCGGCGATCTTTTTTCCGAACCGGCGGTAGAGTCAAAACATGACGTCACTTAAGAGACACCTGTAATGTCCTACATGTTTTAAATAATTAATGATCAGAGCTTCGCCTTAACTCGTGCGAACTTCATTATATTACTCTATATGTTCATTCCGTACGAACTCCTAAACTTTCCGGGAGCAATTACATTCACGCTGTTAATTATATCGATTGCGCGTAAAATATATTAATTTGTTTTAGTTTTGGGAAATAGTTTCACTCAAGTCGTAAATTACTGTCAAATGTCAATGTATGAAATTAATTTCAAACTGAGTAGGTACTTAGTTATTATAGTTTTGATTTATCAATTTTGTTTTTTATTTGTTACTAAATGATGCCCACGAGTTTTAAGACGTGGATTTAGTTTTGTAGGTTCCCGCGGGAACTCTTTATTTTAATATGCGTATATCCACCCATACTAAATTAAATAATGCGAAAGTGTGTCTGTCTATCTGCTAAATTTAACGGGCCATCTATTCAATCAATTTAGATGAAATTATGTATAAATTAGTTTATATCCCGGGGAAGGACATAGGCTACTTTTTATCCCGGAAAATTAAGGAGCAGGAGCAAGGAGCAGGAAAGTCGCGGGCATCTGCTAGTATAGAAGTATAGATATGAGCAGCCTCGTTGGTCTAGTGGTTAGTGTGTTCGACTGCGGCCGACGAGGTCCCGGGTTCGGGTCCCGGGTCGGGCCATAAAAAGTGTTGGGATTTTCTTACAAGAAATCCTCTGCACTAGCCCGGGGTTAGGAAGTTGGCGGTGTTTCACTTCCGTGCCTCGGAGAGCATGTAAAGCCGTCGGTCCTGTGCCTGATCTCTTTCCGGTCGTGTCGGATTTTCCGTCCCATCGGGTTATGAGAGTAAAGGAACAGAGAGTGCACCTGTGTATGCGCACACACTTGTGCGCTATAATATATCCCGCGCAGATGGCTAATCTCTCTGGAGATAGGCCGCCGTGGCCGAAATTCGGTCGGGAGGACATTATTATAGGTTTCGAAATTGAATAAATCGCAATGTACAAACAGTCCAAAAGGGAAACAGTCCAGGACGTCTAGAGAGTCAAGTTAGTACATTTTAAGTACATAATATAAACAAGCACTAAGTCTAGAACGCCTGAGCGCAACGTCTGGCCGAAAAAGCGATTTCTATACGTTTCATTATGATGACGTAGTCTAGGAGTCCGCGTACACTTCAAAATTCATCTTACTAATCTATATTAATACTAGCTGATTCCCGCGACTTCGTCCGCGTAGATTGAAGGTTTTGGTTCCCGCGGGAACTCTCAAATTTTCCGGGATAAAAAGTAGCCTATGTGCTATTCCAGACTATTATCTATCTCTATGCCAAATTTCAGCCAAATCCGTTCAGCCGTTGGGGCGTGATTGAGTAACAAACATCCATCAATACATACATTCATCCAAACTTTCGCATTTATAATATTTATTTGATTGATTAAAAATGCGAAAGTTTGGATGGATGGACGTATGGATGAATGTTTGTTTCTCAATCACGCTCCAACGGCTGAACGGATCTGGATGAAATTTGGCACAGAGAAATATTATAGTCTGGAATAACAGATAGGCTACTTTTTATCCCGGAAAATTAAAGAGTTCCCGCGGGAACCAAAAAACCTCAATCCACGCGGTCGGAGTCTTTTGATGGATGGATGTATTGGATGGATAAATTTTTGATGGACGGGATGGATGTTAGTTACTCAATGGAGAAGTTTCATGATGTTGTTAATATTATACTCAACGTAATAGTATTAAAATATAGATCAAAACTAATCAATCACTGATAGAAATTTTGAAATCCATCAATAAATTACTTAGAAATAGAATATTGAAATTTTGTATTTTAGTACGGAACGTCTGTGTGTTGAACGTTTCCGATTCACTTGTGACGTCATCGCTCCTATTCAAGATCGCCGCTCCACGAATCATTCAAGTATTAGTTTCAGTCGCGCCAGGGCTATTGCTTCGTTCGTGTTTATTTACGTACAGACTTTTTGTTTCTTTTTTATTTAAGAGTGTGTAGTTTTTATTTCATTATAAATGAAAAGCTTGAAATGAATGGCTTCGTCAAAGGACAAAGTGATAATTTGCCTAATATTGATATATTTCACTGCCTTATGACACTCAAATTTATGAGGACATATTATGTTGGCTTTCAACTTTAATGTTCCCCCAATTAGTCGATGTTTGACTAAATTTTCTCTCATTTTCAACCTGTAAATAAATTCGATTTTTAAAGTAAGTGCTTACATACACCATCTTCTATGTATATATATAAAAATCAATATTGCTGTTCGTTTGTCTCGCTATTAGAATAACTATTAGAAACATCGAAAAATTGACGGAAAACAAAAACTTAAACCACGCGCATGAAGACGCGGGCATCAGCTAGTATAAAGTAAACAACAAATACATTTACATAAAATATACTATACTATAATATTGTAAAAGCGAAAGTTTGGATTGATGGATGGATGGATGGATGGATGTTTGTTAGTCAACCATGCTGGAGCGGCTGAACGGATCTGCATGAAATTTAGCAAAGAGATAGATTATAGTCTGGAATAGCACATAGGCTAATTTTTATCCCAGAAAATTAAGGAGTTCCCGCGGGAACCAAAACACCTAAATCAACGCGGTAAAAGCCACCGGCATCAGCTAGTATGTACCTAGTTTTGTTTCCTGAATAAGTTATTCCGAACCTACTTACGACTCAATAGGTATATCAATCAGAAATAGGCAGCTACTTTTAATAGTTACTTACATCAAAATTATCTTCACACACAAATTTTACGCTTTAAGTTTTAGGTCCAATTAAATCGCGCTTCATTAGTTTGCACTTTGCACCACTTTCCTTGTTTTTATATTAATTGGCACACAAAAAAATATTTATTGGGATTTTTAACTGTTGTTCTTTGACACATAGGTACAATACAATATTTATAGGCATTTTGTTAACCATAGGTAATAAACAAAGTACGAACCGAACGGCGCAAGCGACTACACAACAATACATTTATACGTAGGTAATCGGCGAATACGTGCTGCGTCGTCTAGGAGAGATGACGTCACACGACGGTGCGCCGCGTGTAACAAAATTATTCAAGTCCCACTTTTTCATTTGTTGAGATATTTTATTGATTCTTTCATATTTTTGTTTTATTTTGTCTTAATTTTCATAATAAATTAAAAAAAATGGAAACTTCTCCATTGGCTGAACGGATCTAGTTGAAGTTTGGCACAGAGATAGATTATAGCCTGTTATAACACTTAAAAGCTACTTTTTATCCCGCAAAATTAGGGATTTCCCGGTCGGGGGCATTATCTAGTATTATAGTAATCCGTGCAGCAATGATGTAAATTGTTTCAAAGACAATACAGTTTTGTATTTGTACCTACGAGCACAAAACCTTTTCAAAAACACTAGAATTTCGAAATAAAAACAACTCAATAGAAATATTCTTATAATACTTATTAGAATTACACAGGAAGACGAAACAATACACAGAAAAGGTTAAGTATTCTTTGAAAACCGCTGAAACGGAAAAAATAATTCATAAGGCCCCGTCGAATTGTAGAAAGGATATTGTCTAGCTCTTGTATTATAATAATTGAAGAGCTGACGGTGCATTTTGAAGAGGTTTTTATCTGTCGATTGATGTCCACTATTGGACACACCGCTCATTAAAAGTGAGCATGATCCAAACCAATATTACACACGTCTGTCAAACAGAATGACAGACAGACAGATATACAGACACACTTCGCATTTGTAATATTAAGAGTAGGTATTAATTATTAAAATTCAAAATTCAAAATTCAAAATTCAAATTATTTTTATTCAAATAGACTTTTACAAGTACTTTTGAATCGTCGAGTGAATCTACCACTGGTTCGGAATGCCATTCCTACCGAGAAGAACCAGCAAGAAACTCGGTGATCGGTGAATTAAAAACTAGATGATCTAAGATATACTTTAAGTTTATTCGACTCTCGCGGGAGTTCCTTAATTTTCCGAAATAAACGCCTATCCCTGTACCAAATTTCATCAAAATCGGTGGAACAGGTGGGCCGTGAAAGCGTAGCAGACAGACAGACAGACGGACGGACAGACAGACAGACAAACTTTCGCATTTGTAATATTAGTATGGATTTTTAATTATCCAAGTGTAGATAGAATTACTGCAATACTTCCAAGCATAGCTGATGCGGGTGAAATCCGTGCTCTTTTGTCATACTTAAAAGGGTTCCCAGCTCTTGGACTATAATAAGTTGTCCCGTATTTTCTATGGAAGTGAACCATCAGTGGGGATTTTTTTTTATATTTATTCAACCCCTTTGTTGTTATGATAGTCTGTGGTACCTGCTGCCATTTTGGAATCTGTTTTGACGTATAAAAGCGCGGGTATAATATTACAGTTATTTTGCTTTGCATTCTGTAAGTTTATAACCTTTGAATAACGTCATTAGCTACAACTTTGTAAGTTTTGTAGCTAGGCTGGGTTTTGTAGGCTACTTCTTGTGTCAGGGCGCGTTTCACCACCTCATATATTTCCAATTTTAAATTGCCGTAGTCTATCCTTTTAATAAAACTCACTCGATTATTCCTGTACATTAAATAGATTTGCATAATATCTACTTTTCGAAAAAATTCAAAATTCAAATGTTTTTTATTAAAAATAAACATTTACAAGTGCTTTTGAATCGTCGAGTGAATCTTCCACTGGTTCGGAATGACATTCATTGAAAAAGGAAGATACAAAGCTCAAAAGTTGTTTTAAAATTTTTGTTTGTCTGTCTCTTTGTTATGGTATTACGCTTAAACAATTTAAACTATGAGGAGGACTATTGAAAGAGGTCACGACCCACAGCAATGAGGAATACGACACAGAGATGGACGCTTAAAAACTACTAAACGCCTAATTCGCCTTATCATAGTGTAACGATCATTATAATACATATACAGACAAATAAATTCATTCTTAAAAGTATTTTAATGCAACTTGGCTTACTTATAGGATTTCTTTTCCTGAAAAACAATAAGGTACAGTTTTGAGTTTATAAGAGATATAAACAAATTGCAGAAAATAATTATAATATTAGTAGTGAATGTTTGTCACCTGAAGAATACGATTATGGGTATTGAAAGTAGTTTTTTTTTTAATTCTTTCCAAAAAACCGACTTCCAAAGCCACTGTAAAGTAAAAAAAAATACGTGTGGCACTCGGAGACTGCCGCGGTAAAGCTATTGCACAGCATTTTTTATCAACTTGCTATGACTACTTGTGTTGTTGACTTCAAGTTGTTGAAAATATAAAGGCGAAATATTTTTTAAATCAAAACACCTTTTGATTCCCCTTGGACGCCCAGACTATTGAAAACATAATTCTTTAAAATTATTTCGCCTTTATATTTTCAACAACTTGAAGTCAACAACACAAGTAGTCATAGCAACCAAAATCATCTTTTCATAAAAATAGTATTTTTATTTTCAACAACTTGAAGTCAACAACACAAGTAGTCATAGCAACCAAAGTGTTAGGTTTTTTTTCGTTACGGAATTTCTGGATTCGGTCTCCACGCTCAAGGCCCGCGATAGAAGCTATGCAATGGCTTAATAATCTTGTTTTCTACACACTATGTTGAAGTCGGGCGAGCCTAATGCGTCAACTTTGCTTATCCTTGACCCGCCCGAAAATAGAAATCAAGACTAATTTTTACT
This sequence comes from Erebia epiphron, assembly GCA_963932025.1. Classification (NCBI taxonomy): domain Eukaryota; kingdom Metazoa; phylum Arthropoda; class Insecta; order Lepidoptera; family Nymphalidae; genus Erebia; species Erebia epiphron. The sequence goes on along the minus strand of OZ009953.1, from coordinate 7,300,518 downwards.
TTTTTACTTTACAGTGACTTTGGAAGTTTTTTGGAAAGAATTTTTATTTTAAACTTTTTAGTATCATGGTTGAGGATTTGGAGTTAGAATTTTTTATGGGACCACCCCGAGAGCTTCCTCTAACAACCTATAGAAAAAAAATTCAAATCGGTTCAGAAACCACGGAGATATGCACAGACATACATTAAAAAAAAATACGCGCCGAATTGAGAACCTCCTCCTTTTTTGGAAGACGGTAAAAAACTTTCTTCTCGCAATTTATCTATTTAACTAACACTCAGATTGGAAGTTGATTATTTTATGCCTAGGAATAAGTACAATAGAGTCTATATTTAGATTCGCAGATAAGAAAATCTCCTCACAGCCTAGACGGTGTATCATTGTCTGCAACAGTGTAATATCAGTACAATCATAGTCGCAATGCATCTAAAAGTTGTCTAAACGTTTTGTATTTAGGAATTCTGCAAACGGCGTGGATAATAATCGTTTTTGAAGCGAAGCGTCTAAAACAGCTGAAAATGTGTCGAAATTATCTAAGTACTAACCTGTACTATATGTACTTACTACCTGTGTTACTATCTGTACCTACTAATATTATAAGTAAGTTTGGATGGATGGATGTTTGATGATGATGATGATGGATTACTAAATCACGTCAGAACGGCTGAACGGATCTGGATGAAAGGCACAGGGATCATACTAATATTATAAATGCGAAAGTCAGTTTGTTTGATGGTTTGTTGGTTTGTTGGTTTGTCCTTCAATCACGCTGCAACAGAACAACGGATCGATGTGATTTTTGGCATGGGTATAGTTGAGGACCTGGAGAGTGACATAGGCTACTTTTTATCCCGGAAAATTGAGGAGTTCCCGCGGGAATCCAAAAAAACTTATTCCACGCGTACGAAGTCGCGGGCATCAGCTAGTAGATTATAATCTGAAATAACACAAGCAATTTTTTTGTTATATTTCTTAAATTAATGAGTTCCCAGGGGAACCAAAAAGCTTCAGTCCACGCGGACGAAGCTGCAGGCATCAGCTGCTAGTAATCTTATAATTCCGAAAGTGCATCTGTCTGATTCAACAGATTCTGACCAAATTTGGTACAGAGATAAATTACTATATTTGGATTTTTAATCTAAATTCTACACGAAAAGAAAAAAACGAAATTTTGTTCCAAATAAATGTATATTTGTTTTAACGGAAACGGTTATAATTTTTCTGTAGTTATTTTAAAATAACATATTGTGAATAAGTATTTACAAGCCGCAAAAAGTCATACTTTTTTTGTGTATTTTAATTGCCTCAAGTGCAGGCGGATAAAATTATAAACGCTGTTCTTGCGGCCAGACTCCTAAGCTTCTATTTCCTTCTCCGGGATACAACCTATGCATGTACCAAATTTCGCAAAAATCGATTGAACAGAAGGGCCGCGAAATACTTGCAAACAGACAGACAGTAAGTATGATATATCATTTTAAACATTAAAAAGAAGCGGTAAATCCGTCATGTTTATAAGCACCCTTATCCCGTGCTTTTTAATCTACGAAGCGCCCGCGGGACTCTATTGTTACGCCGGACCGTGGTCCTTTTCATGCGCCTTTGTGTAAAGAGCTGTGTTGTTTTATTATAGTGTAAGGGCGGCGGCAGGCGGGCGGTTAAGACGCTTGCTATTCTAATCAAGGAATTATAAAAGGGGGGATTTAGGCGTGATTTTTTAAAAAGATCATTTCAAGGATATTTTTGAAGTGAGACTTGAAAATTTTGTGACTTAAAAATGAGAGATTTGAAAATTCAACGAAACGAAAAAATGAAACGATCTAGCCTGCGAGAGAATGAGATAGAATACAAGTTATATTTATCTCATTCTCTCATAGGCTACTATACTGAAGTTTCACTTCTGCCGTGTGTGAATGCACACAAACACTTTTTTTATTGATTTTGATCTGATAAGGATTTGCATAATAATTTACTCATTCATTTTACTCATTTATTTATAATTCTCCTACTAGACTGCAAATAATATTCTTACCTAGACAACGTCAAAATTTACTAACCCAAAAATGGCGGTGCATACCCCTATATCACATTCCCTTAAGTAGCATAACTTTGGAAGCTTTTAAATAGATATATTTGTAAGAACACCTTTAATACCCAAAACTCTAATTTATCGAACATTTAAATTTCAACCTTATAGATTTGTAAAATAAGGTTCCGTTTTATTTGATTAGTACCATATTTGAAAACTCCAATTTTGTGGTGTTCTATAATTTTGTGTTTAAAATTCAACCTTATGCCCGGAAGGAATAAGGTTCATGTTTTGTGTTGTAGGGTTCTTTGTAAGCTGGTTAAGGTTAGGGCACTGAGCGATAAATATTAATATATTATTTCGATGCCCTAATGGGAGTCAATTGGTGAAGATGCTACCGCAAATGTACAGGCTGCTCCGAATGTATTGATTTTGCTAGTTTTACCTAACTATTTTAGGTACTTATAGGGATACCTACTATGACGTATAGTCTTGTGAATGTCTAACAATTGGGTATTTGATCACTATTGAAATAAATTATTATTTAGTGATTTTTATTTGTTCTTCTGACTAGAAATTCTCAAAACTAGTAGTTGGGAAGTTGGCGGTGTTTCACCCCCGTGTCTCGGAGAGCACGGTTATTGTCACTAACATGATTATAGTCGTTTTTAAGCCCGCCAACCCGCATTGGAGCAGCGTGGTGGGCCTATGAGAGTGGAGGCCTGTGCCCAGGAGTGGGATATTAATGGGCGATAGTGGTGGTGTTGGTGGTGATTGTTAAATAGAGGTCTCTCAAAAGTCGTAATATAAACGTGTCAGCGTGGATTGAGGTTTTTTGGTTGCCGCGGGAACTCTTTAATTTTCCGGGATATAAACTGTAGCCTATGTGTTTTTCCAGACTATAATCTATCCCTGTGCCAAATTTAATCCAGAACCGTTCTGCCGTTTTAGAGTTAAAACCCGAATTTGTTTTATAGTATATTAATAAAGATTACCATTAAAAACTATAGATTAAATTTAAAAAGTGCGGCGAACTTTGATGACGTAACAATTCAGTATTTCATACAAAATCTATATTGCTATGAAACCCCTATGGTCACTAGTCTATAATAAGTAAGTACTAAGGCATGTTTTTTTTTCAAAACAGAAACATCCTGTATAAAGAGATACAACGAGACAACAAATCATAGCAAGTCTTAAGGCTGTATTTATTCCCCCCAGAGCTTTGTTTGATTTGTGGGGACACGGATATAGAGACAACTCTTTTTTTAGGGTTCCTCATTGATATACCTGACCTGACTTCTATGCGATCATACGGAACAGAATAGCGGGTTTCTGGAAAACTGTTCGCAATTCTAAAAATTGTATGATTAGTAACGTCGCTCAGGCATCCACTGACAACGTGTTTTTTAAACACTGGCTGAAATAGCACCAGACTCAGAACACCAAGTGACAGAATATTATACCATAAGGTATTAAATACATGTAGTTATAGTTGTAGGTCTAATTTTAATTTTTACATCTTTTTATTATTTTGTAACTAGCTGATGCCCGCGACTATACTTCCGCGTGGATTAAGGTTTTTTGGTTCCCGCGGGAACTCCTTAGTTTCCGGGATAAAAAGTAGCCTATGTGTTATTCCAGACTATAATCTATCTCTTTGCCAAATTTCATACAGATCCGTTCAACCGTTCGGGCGTGATTGAGTAACAAACATCCATCCATACCTACATCCATCCATCCAAACTTTCGCATTTATAATATTTATTTGATTGATTTTAATTTTATATTATTTTGTAATCTTGTCCCTGCCTGAAATTTTTTTTTATATACGAAAAAAATATACAAACCTCTGAAATACCTATTAGATAAGGTCGTCTTTTACATTATTCTATGACTTTGCGTACCTTTTTTATATATTTTTTTTATTCAACTACAAGTTAGCCCTTGACTGCGATCTCACCTGATGGTATGTGATGATGCAGTCTAAGATGGTAGCGAGCTAACCTGTTAGGGGCATGACAGTTAAAATTAGGTAACCCATACATACCCCTAAACGGTTTCTACACGACATCGTACCGGAACGCTAAATCGGATCTTACCGGAACGTCTACTTTTTATCCCGGAAAATGAAGGAGTTCCCGTGGGAAGTAAAAAAACTTATTCCACACGGACGAAGTCGCGGGCATCATCTAGTATAAAATAAACAAAGGAACCAACGACATACCGTACGGTCTATCTACAGAACCCTCAATAATATTAATAAAAAGTTTTTCTTAACAATTTTCTTTCCTATACGTCTCACTAAAGTCTACTAAGATCCTTGCGCCTTTTTCTATAAGCCAGGTAGGGCCAGGTTCCTTCGATAGAGAAGGTATAATGAGCGACATAATATTACCTACTGTTGCACTTTACGGCGCTATGTGTGAATAGAACAATTGGATATACCTTCCTATTACGGTGAAGAAAAAAAAAACGTGCGGAAACCTACAGGAGTGTGTAAATTCTGCCAATCCCTAATTGGAAAGTGTGTCCTTTCTCATTTTTTGCAAAAAAAATGCTGTAACAAAACCTAAGTATTTTGTATGTAGGTACACCAACATTCTGCTGAATATGATTAAACACTAGATGATGTCCGCGACTTCATCCGCGTTGATTAAGTTTTTTTAATTCCCACAAGAGCTTATGTCACTCTCCAGGTTCTCAAGTATAGTTTCTTGTGATATATCATTTTATCAAGAAAAGATGTCAAGGGAAACTCCGCTGCCAAGATGACGATATTTTGCTTTTTCGGCTTTAATATTCATTATTCGGGATTTTTGTTAGTTCTATAATTAGGAGCACGGCAAGCTATATTTAGCTATCTTCTCGCTCTACCATTGGACAAATAGTTTAACAGATTTATGTCCAGTATATTTTATAGGTCTCAAGGCGTCAAGTGGCAGCGAGGCGGGGAATGTATTACAACGGGGAGCCGATACTAATGCTACACCGGCACGAAACTGGGAGGAAATATCACCTGTTTCGGTACAGCATCGGAAGTATTATGATATATTGCTTAAGGAATAAAATGTGTTTGAGTATACTAATATTATAAATGCGAAAGTGTGTCTGTTGGTCTGTTCAGTATATTTAATAGGCCTCCAAAACAAATATTTGAAGTTTGTATGACTAGTAAGTCTTGGATGAAGTAAACACGGGATAGAAAAAAACGTAAGAAAAATTTATGAAATCACGACCGATTAACGTTTGCGGGGCGAGGCTAGAGCGCCTTGTCATTTTTCTGACCAATAGGCATGATGACTGATTTTGAAAAATGGTCAGATTATGTTCGGAAGTATCTACTATTTCGAAAAAATATCTTATTTCAGCAGAAAAATAAGGTTTAGTATCAGAAAAGTAAGGTTGGCATTTGAAATTTAAATTTTAAAATTCACGCCAAAACGTTCTGCGGTGTCATGGCGTCGTTTGTGACGTCACTATTGTTTTTACCAATGTACTCTGTGCAGTGTGCAGTAAACAATAGTGTGATTGTCAAAGCTCGAAAACAAACAATTGTGACGTCATTCACTTCTTGGTGTTTCATCCAATATGGCGGATTGCTGTATTTTATAGTTTTATTCAATCAAAATAAATAGCAATCTCACTCGAAATAGAAAAATAAATACGTTTTTTATAATCCATGAATCCTATTTCATTAAATAAATTCATAATTTCATTGATTCTTGGTTACTGTCATCATGCCTATTATTGACACTAGTGTATGAAAAAGTCGATCACTGTGACAATACAATACACTTATCATAATGAATGGCGAAACTGCCCAGTTCACGGCTATAGGGGCAAGGCGAATATCACGCGGTTAGTGGTTACAGGCTATAATAAATAAGTATTGATGGAATAAAAAAGAAACGAAGACTGCGTCATCACTTACCACCAGATAAGACCGCAGTCAAGGGCTAGCTTGTAATGGAATAAAAAATATATATAAGGAATTTTACTCGTAAATTGTAAATTTTCTTAAAACGAAAAATATTTAGGATAAGATATGCGCCTGCCATCGGAAAATTAAAAATGAAGCATTTCCTCCACAAGGAAAAATATCATGTAAAATCATTTCCACGTTTTAGCTAAATTCTACATCCAAGTCACGCACCAACTTCGTTCGTATCGAGTGAAATAAGTAATTTTTTTTTTGTATATTTTTTACAAAATCCTTCAAAAGTCTTCCCCGCCTAATACATCAGGCATACTTTGTGGCACAATACCACAGGCAAGCAAATAATGCCTGCCGTCTAGATCTGAAAGTAGCGTTCGCAAAAAAAAAAGGTTTTTTATGAGAAAAACATACTATGGTATGGATGAAATAGACGCGGGACAGGAAACGTAATAAAAATGTATGGAATTACGTTCGACTATCTTTTGCGGGGCGGGGGGGAGAGTGCCTTGTCATTTTTCTGCGCAATTATTGACACTAGTTAATGAAAAAGTCGATCACTATGATAACACAATATCATAATTAATGGCGAAACTGCTCAGTTCGCTGCTAGAGGTGTAAGGCGAATATAGCCGATATCACGCGTCCCGTATACAACTTAGGTATGGTACTATGATAAGTTCTTAAATAATAAATGATGACCATAATTGTAATGTACCTAATCAAAAACTGGCTAACTGACTTTGGAGTCATACCTATAATTAGCTATAGATAATCAAGTGTTAGTCGTTAAAGATTATTTATTATTATTAATCATTAATTTATTTAATGGGTCAAGTTGTAACCAATAAAATTATATCTATTTCTCGTAAATTAATATATATTTTTTTATCAACCACAAAGGATTAATAGATTTGCTAATATAATTTAGACTGGTTTTTCAATCGTCAAATAGCCTAAAAGAGATTTTTGTCAGATATCCTTTAAGTACAGAAATAGTGAAATTAAGATAAATCATTCATGATTTATCATAATTTGCTACCGGAGATAAATAAATAAAAATGCAATGTTAAATAATTTTTTTTTGCCGCCAGTACTTTAAGCCTTGGATGATCCCAGCATCCCGCTACGGGCTTTTTTCACAAAAGGGAAAGGAGCGTTACCATGAGTTTTTTTAATGCTATTTTTAAAATGACTTCAAATGCCTGCTAGCTAGGCTAGAGTGAGGTTTTCACTGCGAGCGGAGAGAATTTAGTACCGACTCGTTTAAATCGCAGAGGTAAACTGCATACAAGCGTTTTCATCAACAACAAAGGGCTAGCGAAAAAAGTTTAAAAATAGTCTAAATCGCTCAAAAAGGCAACTGTCAAAACTCTATGTTAGTGGAAGTGTGAAACTATTTTTTAATATGACCTGCATTGAAAATGTGAGTTTCAATGCCTGAGCCACCTGAATATAGTTCTAATATACAGACGAATACTTCATTCAGCGGGAAGAAAACCATCACTCAATGACGTAGCAGCCCTCCTTTCAATCATGTCAGAGTATCTTTTGATTATTTCAAGTGTTCGATCTTCGAGTGATGCCAACTTCATTCTCGTCTGAAATCGTCTTGTTTCACTCAATGTACTACCTATTTTATATTTTTATATACATGTCACCGTAAGATTGTAAAAACCGTTCGATTATAATCTAACTCGTGAGATTGTAAACTGTCGAAAGATTACAATATGACGCATTATTTTTCGGTAGATTGTAATCTGTTAGGCATATTAACCCGATAGTGCCTGATTGAATTTTCTGATTATTTATGTCGAAACCTAACCTAACCTACGATAAAGAGATAAGAAATCGTAAATACACACAATCGCTCACAATCTTTCGACAGTTTACAATCTATCGAGAAAAAAAGCGTTAGATTACATACTTAAGTCCATAATTTCGCTTAGCCATTTCCCTCAGTCAAGACAAAGTCAGTTTATAGCAGAGATGTAGGTGCACAAACTCGATCGAAACTCACATTTTGGAGTTACGAGAAACAGGAGTCCAATAGTAAAGCCCTATAGGTTGATTGATAAAAATATCTTACTGTGCACTAAATCAAAGGGTTTACTGCACAGTTACAAACAATAATAAAGTGCATTTCTCTTAAGGTACGGAACTCTAGAGATGTTTTTTTTACCGTAGGAGAAGGCTTCGGCCGTGGCTAGTTACCACCCAACTGGCAAAGACGCCAAGCAATTTAGCGTTCTGGTACGATGCCGAGTAGAAACCGACTAGGGGTATGGGTTCAATATAACTGCCATAGCCCTAACAGGCTAGCCCGCTACGATCTTAAACTGCATCGTCACTTGCCATCAGGTGAGATCGCAGTCAAGGGCTAACTTGTAGTAGTTAAAAAAACATACCGTTTTCAAGGTGTTAATAGAAAGGGGTCACGACCCTCAGCAATGAGGAATACGACACAGAGAGAAGAATATAAACTCACCGATCCTTTATAACTGTTTCCAGAGTATTCTGTAAACAAACAGCAAGTATTAAAAATACTGTGAACCCGACTACGAAAAAAAATTCATAAATCCTACTTCTTTGGATATAACATCGGACATATCGATTTTGTTCGTGGGATGTAACATCGGAGATATCGATTTTGTTCGTTGGATGTAACATCGGACATATCGATTTTGTTCGTTGGATGTAACATCGGACACATCGATTTTGTTAGTTGGATGTAACATCGGACATATCGATTTTGTTCGTTGGATGTAACATCGGACACATCGATTTTGCTCGTTGGATGTAACATCGGACATATCGATTTTGTTCGTGTATAATGTAGCCTACGAGTATGTCACCGGACTATAATAACGAATCAATTGACACCTCATTCATCAAAATCGGCTCAGTAGTTTAGGCGCTATGGTGGAACATAAATACATGTCAAATTATCCCATGTCACTCTCCACTATAACCATGCCAAAAATCGCATCAATCCGTTTCTCGGTTGCGGCGTGATTGAAGGACAAACCAACAAACAAACACACTTTCGCATTTATATAATGCTAGATGCAGATGCCCGAGACTTCGTACGCGTGGATAAGGGTTTCAAGTTCCAGCTGGAACTCTTCAATTTTCCGGGATAAAAAGTAGCCTATGTATTACCACCTATCCCGGTACCAAATTTCATCGAAATTGGTTGAACAGATGAGCCGTAAAAGCGTAGTAGCCAGACAGACAGACACACTTTCGTATATTAGTTTGGATTAGTATTAGTATAGTATGATAAAGTAATTTTAGTACCTAGATATGTATTGTTTTAGTATAACTTACCAGAACCCAAAATGTTAGGGTAACCGCCGACCGGGTTCATCAAAGAGTCGTCCCATTTACTCCTGTAGAAAATACATTAAATTGGGTATTTGACAACTAAGTATATATAGTCTGTTAAAGACTGCCCCGTTGGTCTAGTGGTTAGCATATTCGATTGCGCCGAAGAGATCCCGGGTTCGAGTCCCGGGTCGGGCTACAAGACCGGTGGGAGGCTTCGGCCGTGGCTAGTTACCACCCTACTTGCCAAGTGATTTTACCCGGTACGATGTCGTGTAGAAATAAACCGATTAGACACATGGGTTAAATATAGCTACCATACCTCTAACAGGCTAGCCCGCTACCATCTTAGACTGCATCATCACTTACCACCAAGCGAGATAGCAGTCAAGGGATTTAACTTGTCAATCAATCACATCATTTATTCAATTTACACTGACACATATTGATGTCAATTACTTACATAAAAAAATATGACGGTGACAATTAGTGACGGTATCTTAAAACTACAGCTACGAGGGTTCCAAACGCGCCCAGGTCTGAGAAGAGCCCACAACAAACTCAGCCGGGTTTATTTTTTCATTATCACTATCTAAAAAATCATCTTAACTAAGGAACTATCAGAGCCATTTGCGCAAATTATTGCAAAGCTTCCTAGTCCTTTACATGGTAATAAGATTTTTCAATGAGTTTTACATTAACTTTGAACTTATTCAGAGACATCATCAACACGTCTTCTGGGAGCTTATTGTAGAAGCGGACAATGTTTCCAACAAATGAATTGCTAGTTTTACTAAGTGTAGGAGCAGGCATGTGGTGTAATAAAACCTAAAATCAACAATTCTTACTTCTCAGTAAAACCGAAACCATAATTCTCAGTCAACTGCCGTTTCTCCTTCAGCATCTGAATCTTCTTCTTCAAATTCTCCGCTTGGGCACTCTTCTCCGTCACCACTTCCGTAGTAGGCATGGTCTTGAACACCAGAAGGAAGGCAACCGTCACGGAAACAGAGAAGAGCACCAGAAGGCACGCTACGCAAGTGTATTCTGAACTGCAAATCTTCTTTAGGCTGTGAGTTAAAATCAAAGTCAAAATCAAGATTTAAGTCAAGATCAAAATCAGAGTAAGTAAGTAAATTTTACAATCGTACATTGTGAAGTCAACATCCCCTGAAGATGCTCCGGTGTCGGAGTTGAAACGTACGTTGCGGATAGTTTGGAAGATTTGTGTGTTGTGGTGAATATCGCAAGCTACAAGTGCAAGATACACACTGTACCATATAGATTTACCTACTGTGGCGGATTTTAGCCAACTAGCGGATTCTCGCGACTTCGTTCGCGTGCATAAGTTTTTTCAATTCCCACAGGCAGTAGCCAATATCACTCTCCAGGTCCCCAACTATACCCATGCAAAAGGATGCTTCTTCGAATTGTTGTAAAAAGCGTGTCCCAAGCTGGAGAACGTACCTTAAAACTAACTCAGGCTTATGTAATTTTTTTTATAGACACTAGACAGTGTCCTCTATATCATCCATCAAGAAAAAGAAGATAGAAGAGATGAGATCCATCTTTAAAAAAATCTTAATCCTCAAATTTCTCACTACCATGACTGTCCCACTGCCTAAGTTGTTGGGAACATTATTTTTTTTCTCAAAAACTATCGATTAAAAAAATATGAAAAAAATATATTTTGTTAATAAATAATAAACCTATAAAATTGAATGTAACATGTTACAAAATAACGAAAAATGAAAAAATTACAAGATACTAAAGTCTGTCCCACGACTTTTTCCTAATTTACATGACCCGATGCAAACACTATCATAACAATGATAATATATGTACTGGATTCATCATGATAGCATTAATACGTAAGGCTTTTGTGTTTGAAGAACTTATTGTAACAGGTTAAGCACATGTCTTAGCGTTTAGAAGATATTGGAAAATAATGTTGTTATTCTGCACTTTGTCAACTTTCCTATCTAATTCATAAAAAAATCACCACTTTTAAAATACACGTTATATTTTCTTGCTATTTTTTCTTATGGTGTAAAACGTGTTTTTAATTCACATACAATATAGCCTGCAAAATTTTAAATAAATCTGTTAATTTTTAAATAATTTAAAAATGGCGAAATTATCATTACCATGATTCTAATTACCACGATTACCATGACCATTTTGAATTATTTTAAAACTAAATCAAAGATATAAAATCAAAATCACGTAGATCCGTTGCTCTGTTGCGGCGTGATTGAAGGACAAACTTATTCTAAATTTCAAGTTTCTAACCCCAGTGGTTTAGGCTGTGCGTTGATTACGACGCTAACGATTTTATATATATATATGAGATGAGATATATAATTAGATTAAACTTCTAGTTCCTTCATTATCATGGACTTCTGCAAAGTAACGCCTGCTTTTAACCAATAAATTAATTTAATTTCTCACTAGCATGGTGTGATAATGAGCAAGCTTGTTTATACCAGCTTTACTTTAAAATAATCTCGCAAGTGCTAACAACAACCGTACAAAGTACAAACTCAATTGTTTTAAATGTTTACTTACGCGCAAGAGACACAGGAGCAAGTATCATCCGATTTTTGATTGTTTTGAGACGCAATCTTGTTGTCTTTCTGAAAAAAAAAATGACCATCGAAATAGTATACCTACTTAAAGCGTTTTTCTCCTCTCTCTCGCTCTGCGTCGTATTTCTCATTGCTGAGGGTCATGACACTATTCGATTAATCACATAATAGCAGGATTTTTTGGGATAATAAAGCGGTGAGTTCCTAGATCCTTCCGTACATACGACTCGACGAAGAGTAGACTATTTCAACTCTTAAGTTATTAACGATTATTATCAGATGTAAGTAATAATAACCGGGGCCGACGGCTTAACGTGCTCTCCAAGGCACGGAGTAAACGGAAAGGCCAATTTTTGACATCCTAATTCGGTCACCCGTCCAGTTACCGACTTGGGTCAACGTTGCTTAACAATCGCAATCGACTGATAACCGTTGTCGCAACGGGCCACCTCGTCCCTCATCCCTCAGTTTTAGCGTGAGTTAAGTTTAGTTAGACAGTTGAGGGACGAGTGGCCTAGTTGTGACAACGCGTATCAGTTGATTGCGAAGGTTAAGCAACGTTGACCCAAGTCGGTAACTGGTTATGTGACCGAATTTGGAAGTCATAGAAAAGTCGGTTGTTATATCACTAACATCTGATAATAATCGTTACAAAAACCTGAGTTAATTCTCTTAGTCGAGTCATATGCGGAAGGATGTGGGAACTCACCGCATTATATTATCTCAAGAAAACTCCTACCATTATGTGATTAATGGAAAGGGTTCTGTGCCCCTCAGTAAAGAGAAATACGACGCGACGAGAGAAGATAAGTCAAGGAATTGTGAGGAAAGGAAACTTGCCGATAGATGGCTATCGGCAAGCTTTCAGAAAAAATTACTATACAAGTCTTGGCCGAAATAGCAATTCAAGGCCTCGTTTATTTAAAAAGGCCTCGCCTGGCGCTTTGTCCTTTTAAAATCACTAAAATTACGCAGCTGTGTATAGCTTTATTTTTGGCAGTAACCACTATTAAATTCTAAGTTGATAGGTTAAAGTGATGTTGTCATTTAACTTACCCAAAACCACCAGCTCTCTCTTCTTTCATCAGGAAAAGCCTGGAAACATTAAGCAATCTTAAAGAGACAATATTAAAGGTCCAGCCCCACTTGAGATGCACAGAGCGGCGCGGTACGTAGCGGCAAATCCATACTTCCATACTAATATTATAAATGCGAAAGTGTGTCTGTCTGTCTGTCTCTCTGCTACGCTTTCACGGCCCAACTACTCAACCGATTTTGATGAAATTTGGTACAGAGATAGGTTACATTACAGGTTAGTGGATTTATGTTTTTTGATTTCCGCGGGAACTCTGCAATTTTCCGGGATAAAAAGTAGCCTATGTCCTTCCCCGGGATACAACCTGTCCTTGTACCAAATTTCATCAAAATCGGTTGAACAGATACATTTTTTGATTCCCGCGGGAACTCTTAAATTTTCCGGGATAAAAGGTAGCCTATGTCCTTCCCCGGGATACAACCTATCCCTGTACCATTTCATCAAAATCGGTTGAACAGATGGGCCGTGAAAGCGTAGCAGACAGACAGACAGACACACTTTCGCATTTGTAATATTAGTATGGATAAATGCGAATGTTTACATGGATGGATGGATGGATGTTTGTTACTTAATCACAGCAATTTGGCACAGAGATAGATCATAATCTGAAATGGCACATAGGCTACCTTTTATCCCGGAAAATTAAGGAGTTCCCGTAGGAACCAAAAACCTCAATCAGCTAGTAATATTATAGTAGGTACTCGTAGATGATTCCCGCGACTTCGTCCGCGTGGATTTATGTTTTTTGATTCCCGCGGGAACTCTTCAATTTTCCGGGATAAAAAGTAGCCTATGTCCTTCCCTGGGATGTAACCTATCTCTGTACCAAATTTCATCCAAATCTGTTGAGTAGTTGGGCCGTGAAAGCGTAGCAGACCAACAGACAGACAGGCACACTTTCGCATTTATAATATTAATTATGAATGTAGTAATTTTGTATGACGTTCAAAAAGTATACAACTTGTACATACTTTGAATAAAATATTTATTTGACTTTGACTTTGATGGAGACTACATACGGAACTGCCGGATCTGTCGCGGCTCGGTCGTTCATTTTTGCTCTCTTGTATATTCTGCACCGTCATGTTGCCTTGATTACTAGTTTTCCGTATACCTTTGTCGGTGCTACTAGTGTCATACGATATCTGAAACAATATGATAACTAATTGATAAAATATCACAAAAAAAAATTAAAAAAACTCCTTTGGGGTTGAATTTTCAAAAATCCTTTCTTTATTCTTTTTATATATATAAAAATAGCTGATGCTCGCGACTTTGCCCGCGTGAAATTCTTTTTTATTCCCACGGGAACTATTTAATTTTCCGGGAAACAAAGTTTATGTCACTCTCCAGGTCTTCAACAAAAAATCACGTCGATCCGTTATTCCGTAGCGGCGTGATTGAAGAACAAACCAACAAACAAACACACTTTCGCGATTTATAGTATTAGTATGATATAAAATTTATTTAAACTAGGAAATTTAGGCATTTTAGAACTAACATTATCTGTCTTCGATCTTGTATCCGAGTAAGTTTTCCGCCGTTTTTCCCTCAGTTTATTTCTGGCACTTTTCAGTAAGTTAGTTTTTTCAGGGTCCCTGAAACGGGAACCTATTTTATTAATTAGGTTTACTAACAATCATTTACACATTAGACAAGGAAGCTTGGCAATTATCTGCTCTAATGGTTCTGATAGTTCCTTAGTTTAAGATGATATTATGTGATATTAAAATAGGTGATAAGTAAAAAAAAAATTGACAGAGGGACTGCCGATAGAAGTGAAAAAGAATATATAAATTTGTTTTTTTTTTTTAATTATTTTAAATTTTTTTTTTTCTTAATTTTTAAATAAAATGAAAAATACTTACTTATATTTAAAATAAAAACGAATATAATTATTAATAATAATTACTAAAATATAAACCTTAAAACTAAGGTATTCAAGTTTAATTACGAATGTAGTATATTTTTTTTTATTAAGACCTTTTGTCTTCGTAACAACGCGAGCATGTCGGTCACGCGAAAACACAAGTTCACCCCTGCCAAAAAGTGCTCACGCGGCTAAAGAAGTTTTCACTGCAAAAACCCCGGCTGAGTTTGTTGTGGGTTTTACAAAAACTTTGAACTTCTTGATCTCCAATATGTCTTCTGGGAGTTTATTATGAAAACGTATGCTGCTACCGAAAAATGAATAGGTAACTAATTTTACAAACTCCAGAAGCGGGCACTAAATTTTATTCTTATTTAAAAACTTACGTCTTCTCCTTTTGCATGATATCCTTGAAAACTTTCAACATAGGTGACTGTGTTTCCTTATCTGATTTTCTCCCATGACTGAAAATTGAACCAATTTTGTGTATCCTCAAAAAGTTCTAGAGTGACAAAGGCTACTTTCTATTCCGGAAATATACCTACGTGATAGAAAACCCCACGAGTACAAAGGCGCGAGCATCAGAGTTATGTTATAAATGCGAAAGTGGGTTTGTTTGTCGGTTCGATGGTTTGTCCTTCAAGCTTCAATCACGGTGCAACAGAGCAAGTCATCAGCTAGTCAGCCAATAAATTAAAAGAAATGGTCTTCAAGTAATATATCTAAGACTAGCTGATGCCCGCGACTTTGTCCGGCGAGGATTAAGGTTTTTTGATTCCCTCGGGAACTCTTTACTTTTCCGGGATAAAAGCCTTTATGCTATTAGAGTATATAATATATCGGTGTGCCAAATTTTATGCAGATCCGTTCACCCGTTCTTCCGTGATTGAGTAAGATACATCCATCCATCCTTCCATCCAAACTTTCGCATTTATAATATTAGTATAGATAGATAGATAAAGATACCTATCAATAATCTTACCTTCTAATACTTATTCCCATAATAATAGTCGATCATTAATAATACATTGTAAAAACCCATTCTCAAAACATTATATTCTCTGTGTCAAAATATTTTGACAAGTTTTGACAGAAATATTGTCAAAACAAAAAACCAGAGTGAAATATGGAAGCTACCCCTAAGAGGTTATTCATCATTTCAGCCCATTGCTGGCTCAAAGAGCACCAGTCCACCACGCTGGCCAAGTGTGGATTGGCAGCTACATACACATTTGAGAGCATTATGGAAATCTTTGGGGCATTCAGGATATTTTCCTTCACCATTAGAGCAAGCTACATTTAACTAGATGATGCCCACGACTTCGCCGCGTCGACTAAGTTTTTTTTACTCCCGCGGGAATAAAAAGTAGCCTATGTCATTCCCTAGAATGCAACCTATCTTTATATCAAATTTCATCAAAATCGTCAATTAACTGAGCTGTGAAAGCGTAGCAAACAGACAGACAGACATTCTTGCATTTATAATATTAGTATGGAAGCATGGATCCGAAAAGTGAATGATGATTTATTTCACGTAGGACAACTTGTGTGTGTCACTTATGATAAGTGAAGACTCTACCACCGGTGATTCTACTGAGAAGAGCCGGCAAGAAACTCAGTAGTTGCTCTTTTCATAAAAATAATATTTTTAGATGTTATTAAGAAATATCGCATGTTTACCACCAATAATATAATATTACAGCAATAATAAAATATTACAGCAATAATTCTTATAAAACATAAGTAAGTGAAATAAAATAGGCCACTTCAGTCGAGTTTAACCGTTTATTACATGTTTAGTACGCTCATACCTCAAAAACAACATTCAATAAATTGTAATAAAAGCTGATAAGCGTGAAGGACGTTAAAAGGATTGGTTCCGTACATATTTTACTTTTTAGCAGTCACCGTTCATAGAAATATTTGATGACTGCCTCAAATGAGACATCGTCGACAAATAAGTAAGAAAACTCAGCGGGCGTACTCTCTCTCTGCGACGTATTGCTCATAGCTGATGGTCTCAACCCCTTTCTATTAATCACATAATGGCAGGGATTTTCTTGGGATAGTAATGCGGTGGGTTCCCAGGTCCTTCTGCATACGACTCGACTACTACGAGTACTATTTCAACTCTTAGGTTACTAACGATTAATATCAGATGTTAGTGATGATAACCGGGACCGACGGCTCAACGTGTTCTCCGAGGCACGGTGGAATCGAAAAGGCTAAATTCGGACTTCCTTTGGTCGCCCATCCAGATAACGTCTTGGGTCAACGTTGCTTAACAATCGCAATCGACTGATATGCGTTGTCGCAACTAGGCCACTCGTCCCTCTACCACACGTCCTTCTCGTCAGTGGGCGATAGAGAAAGTTAATGTTCGAAATGCCATTCCTACCGAGAAGAACCAACAAGAGATTCGGTTTTTGCTCTTTTGTAAAACACAATCTTTACTTAATTATTAAAATGATCGAAATATGGATAGGTATATTATAGATTTTACAGCGGAACCCTAAAACTTCAGTATCACTCAAGGAAATTGCGCACCTATACCACATTACGTTCCCGGGGCAAGCCATAAAAAGGTATTTCATGCTTGCTTTTGCCGCCAAAATAATTGCTGGAGCCTTCCCGCGGGAGTTCAGGAGGTATGATGGTGAGGGATCATACTTTATGGGTTATGGCCAAGTAGCTGACCCTAGTTTCTCTTGGTAAAGAATTATTGGATGGAAGCAGGCGTTGCTTTGCTGAACTCCATGATAATGAATGAATTAGTAGTTTAATTTGCTATAATCCGCCAATCGAGTATTGTCGAGTCTACATCTCCTGAAGATGTCATCTCCGGTGTCGGAGTGAAACGTACATTGAGAATAGTTTGGAAGATTTGTGTGGTGAATATCGCAAGCTACAAGTGCAAGATACACACTGTACCACATAGATTTACCTATTGTGGTCAGTGGTGGATTCTTCTACTAGAACTTCTAGTTCTTTTTTTTAAATCAATGACGGTAGAATTGGGTATTTGAGTACTAGTCAAATAAATTATTTTTTTTAGTTAAAGTATTAAACAGAGGAACTCCCAAAAATCGTAATATCCACGTCCCCTGTTAGTTTTATGTCATAAACATTTTATACTATCCAATATCGATTAAAGTAAAAGTGCGCCGCACTTTGACGACGTCACAATTCAGTATTTCATACAAAACCTCCAGTATGGGATTTCACGCGTTTTGTTGAAAAGCACGTTTGAAATAAAGTTGCTGATTTGACAACTTAGTTGTGCAATACCCAATTTTCCAAAGTTCCTGAAACATCCATTCCTTCAGTAAACTTTTAGGTACAAGTGCTTTTGAATCGTCGAGTGAATCTACCACTGGTTAGGAATGCCAGTCCCACCGAGAAGAATCAGTAAGAAACTTGGCGGTTGCAATTTTACACAACAACCCGTGGTGTAATAAGGGATGAGTGGCCTAGTTGTGACAATTCATATCAATCGACTGAGAATGTTAAGCAACGTTGACTCAAGTCGGTAGCTGGATGGGTGACCGAATTCGTATTCCTTTATTATTATCTTAAGAAAACTCCTACCATTATGTGATTAATGAAAAGGGGTCACGAACCTCAGCAATGAGGGATATGCAAAGAGGGAGGGTGTAATTCTTCTTTTTGTCAACAAAGTAAGGTAAGGTCCAAAATCTATAAGCCCACCGACAAATTTCACTTAACTTAAGGGTGGGAGACCCCAACAGCACCCCAGGGGTTAGCCCATAAAGCTGTTACCCCGCGGTAACCTGCGTAGGGTCCAAATTGTTTTATTATGTTTAACCCCACTTTTTCACATACATCCGTAAATGATAAATGATTTATTTATTGCACATCGGACAACTTATGAAACGTAGGTACAAGACTCTATCTACCACCGGTTCGGAAAGAATTTCTACTGAGAAGAACCGGGAAGAAATTCAGTAATTGCTCTTTTTTATCGGGTACTAGCTGATGCCCGCGACTTCGTCCGCATGGATTGAGGTTTTTTGGTTACCGCGGGAACTCTTTAATTTTCCTTCATAAAAAGTTGCTTATGTGTTATTCCAGAATGTAGGTAATCTATCTCTGTGCCAATTATGTTAAACCTGTGGGGTGCTGTTATTTACAGACATAAAATCCAAAAACTAAAATACGCGATTATATTATGTAACGATACCTACTTACCTAATTTAATTTAACCTAATTAAATTACCTACTATATAAATCATGCCCGCGTGGAATAGTGGCAAGAATGCTGGCTGCATTTCCGCACTGGACAGCCAGGCTCATCCTTTGCGCAAAAAATGAACCAGCCCTTCTGTCACCGGAAGAAAAAAAAATTAAACTATAGATAGTATCGATAAATTACTTATTTATTTCACGTAGGATAACTTGTGCCACTCATTAAATATCAAGAGTCTACCACCGGTTCGGAAAGTAGATCTACTGAGAAGAGCCGTCAAACTCAGCAGTTGATCTAATTGTAAATATCCAAGGTTTTAAAACGTTGTTTTTTCGTGGCAAAGGTCCCCAGTAGCTCGGCCGCAGTGCCAGTCGGTATGGGCAATAAAGCGGGAATCGAACCCGCGCCCCGGGGCCGCATGCGACGCCTGGGATTTATGGCCGTCTGTCACTCACATATTAGCTGCCAGGGCTGCCACCGCGGAGTTTTTCCCACGGAGTACCTAAATCATAAAAATTCAAAATTCGAAATTCAAATTATTTTAATTCAAATAGACATAATATTCACAAGCGCTTGAAAAAAGTGCCTTTGAATAGTCGAATGAATCTACCACTGGTTCGGAATGCCTAAACAGATGGATGTTTATGTTTATACAGCTAACTAGCTTCTCGCTTTACTTAAAGGTACAGTTAGATATACTTATAACTATAGTTAGCCCACTACAGCCCATTGAACGTCCCACCACTGGGCATAGGCCTTCACTTCACTTTTTTTTTAAAATGTTTTTCTCGTCCCGCACACCCCTACCGCCTGTTTACGGCGCACCTCAACCGTTTTACCTCTTTCTTTATTTATCAGCATCGAACATTTACATTCGCCGCGCACGCACGCCCAGCCTCCGAGTTCATCTCAAAACATCTTAGGGGCTGAGAAATTACATCCCCCCTCAGATAAATTTGATCCTTGGATGTTTAGGTTAAAAAAAACAGGCAAATCGGTCAAGCAGTATACGAGATATAGGTGTGCATATCAAAATAATTGGTCAAATATTACCTGTACATTTAATTATCATACAAAAGAATGATAATGTATGGAAAAAACAAACGGGACACGGAGGAAGTAAAGTCTGTCAAACTTATACGACCTGGTGGCCAAAATTGGAACTATTTTTTATGCTTGTTAAGTTTTTTTTAAACAACTTCCAAAAAAGGAGGAGGTTCTCAATTCGGCGCGTATATTTTATTTTTTAACTAGCTGATGCCCGCGACTTCGTACGCGTGGATTGAGGTTTTTTGGTTCCCGCGGGAACTCTTTCATTTTTTTCATATTTTAATGTATGTTATAACTCCGTGGTTTCCAAACCGATTTGTATTTTATTTTTTTTACTTTTCAGTGGTTAGAGGAAGCTCGCGAGGTGGTCCCATAAATTTTTTTGACTCCAAATCCTCAATCCTGATGCTGTAGGAATACCTACGACTCAAAACTAGGGAGTTAGGCAGTTTTGATGGTGAATTCATATAGTAGGTATCAAGTCACGTGTATACGATTCAACTCTGAGTCCCAACTCCTCAACCCTGATGCTGCAGGGTACAGAACTTCTTAAAAATAGCGATTTAGATTTTTTTTATGGTGAATTCATATTGTAGGTGTCAAGCAACGACTTCATACTTAAATCCAAGTCCCAACTCCTCAACTCTGATGCTGCAGGGTCCTGCACTCCGTGGGGATTAAAGTACCTACACTAAAAAGTTAAAAATAAAAATTCTTTCCAAAAAACCGACTTCCAAAGCCACTGTAAAGTAAAAATTATTTTGATTTCTACACACTATATGTTGAAGTCGGGTGAGCCTGACGCGTCAACTTTGCCTATCTTTGTAATAGTCGCCCGAATTTTTATTAAATTTTCAGATAAGTTTGTGGGACTTTTCATTAAAGGAGATCGGCGAAGTATGACCCAGCTAATTTAAAAACCATTCAGATTCAGAAATAATTTAATATTTTTTAATATATTTCAATGTATTTTTCTGTGTAAACACCAAATTTTTAGAAGATGGGGAATAAAAAATAAAAATAATTACGAAACAATAAAAAAGTCGTTCTAATGGCAATACGGAGTATAGATACCAGAGTATAAAAGTAGAAACTAACGTGTCAAATGTCAATTACTGTCAACTCAATCAAATGTCATTCGTGGACCGTGGTAGAGATGTGCCAACTCGGAAAAAACACGTTAACTCGAGTTCAAATTCAGGTAACTCGGTATTGAATTCGAGTTACAACTCGAGCTAGCTTAAAGAAACTAAGTGTATTTTATTTGTTACAAAATACTTTTTTACATACATATGTACCTACTTCAATCCAACTCTGTTAGGACAATTATTATTATCATTGCTTATCTTCGTAGGTAGGATTGAAATAAAAAGGTTTTTATAGTTTACCTAGATAATAATTTATACCGTTCGCATTTTAGAGTTAGTACACATTTATTTTTGGTTTTAGTCTTAGTTTAGTTATAGTAAGTACCTACTCATATTTAACAACAAAACCAGTTAGGTATAATTATAGCAGTCTTCACAAAATAATATCAGCCTAACTTTATAATGTAGGTAGGTACATATGTTATTAATAGTATAATCATCACAATGAAAATATTCAATAACTTTTTTAATCGTTGGTGTCATTCGGTCAATGCAATGGCGGGAGTACGTAGACAGAGAAAGTGATATAGACAGGGTGTCAGCGTATACAGTATGTGATATTAATTAATTAATAAATACGTAATTGTAATTAATTAAAAACGTTAATTTAATTCAAACGCGATGCATTATCGATACAGTCCTGCGCTGTATTACCTGCCGGCACCCCTCGCTGTTCTTTTACCCGATGTCACCTGAAATGCTCACGCGTTAGCAAATACTACGATACTTCGCGACGCGGTTGTATCGCTATTGAATTGCTTCTGTCGCGCGTTGTAAATGCGACTAACGCCCAAAAGTAGCGATGCATAAGCGCGTTAGGGTTAACCCCCCTTTTCAAACAGTAAGAATAGTATAATAACAACCATCAATTTGTATGTCATAATATACTTACTGGCCGCGTTATAAATTACATGGTTTAATGTACCCCGCAGGTAGGTAACTTGTTTTTATGTAGGTAGGAAAGCGTTTTGGTACATAGTCAGATAATGTTAATCTCCAGATTAACATAGTGCCAACCAGTGCCTGATAGATTTTTCAAAGCTATTAAATGGTATCTGGCATAAAAACCATGAAATAGAAGTCTAACCTCACTTTTAACTATTGCTACGAATATCTTTTTTCTCCCAACTTTATTTGATTGACTTTCATAAACTTTTTTGTTAGTCTGGTTTAGTATAAAAAGTATGAGAAGTTTGATGCGTGAACGTGAACCTCAAGTTTGGGTCAAATACTATATGGGAGCTCGCCGACCTCCTTTTGAAGATCCATACTAATTTTATTATTATAAAGGTAGCATATGTGCCATTCCAGATTATAATCTATCTCTGTGCCAAATTGCTGTGGTTAAGTAACAAACATCCATCCATCCATCCAAACATTCGCATATTTTGTCCATACTAATATTATAAATGCGAAAGTGTGTCTGTCTGTCTGTCTGCTACGCTTTCACGGCCCATTTGATCAACCGATTTTGATGAAATTTGGTACAGGGATAGGTTGTATCTCGGGGAAGGACATAGGCTACTTTTTATCCCGGAAAATTCAAAGGTTCCCGTGGGAATCAAAAAATTTATCTGTTCAACCGATTTTAATAAAATTTGTTACAGGGGTAGTGTTATCCCGGGGAAGGACATAGGCTACTTTTTATCCCGGAAAATTTAAGAGTTCCCGCGGGATTCGAAAAAATTTGGTCCACGCGGACGAAGTCGCGGGAATCATCTAGTATCAAATAATTATTTTCTTTGTAAATATAAGAATATCTTCATTCAAAAATATTTTTAAAAGCTTACATTAGCCGGGAATCAAACGACCTAAAGATACAAAAATAGACATAACAGTCACTATTTTAATGTGTACCTACCGTGTAATAGAGTCGATGACAAGTATAAAATCTCTCAAACAAACATTGTATCTTAAAATTGAGGAAGAATGTATCAGAGGTTGATTCGTTGGTTCCAGAGAAAATCGCAAACCAAACAAACCAACAAACAAACAAACATTACGGGTCGACTACAGAATTCACTTTTTGGAGCGTTTTCACGACCTAGCTGCACGACCGATTTTGGTGAAATTTAGTACATAGATAGGTTACATCCCGGGGTACATATAAGCTATTTATCCCGGAAAAATCAGAAGATCCCTTGGGAAATAAAAAACGTATTCCACGCGGACGAAGTCCGGGCATCAGCTAGTAGTAATTAAATGGTAAACCGACATTTTTATAGATAATGGCAAACATTAATACTTCTATAGTAAGGCTTTGACTATGTCTGAATTTAAAAAAAAACTGTGTGTGTGCAATTTACACACGGCAGAAGTGACACTTGAGAAAAGTAGCCTAGGTACGAGAGAATGAGATAAATATAACTTGTATTCTATCTCATTCTCTCGCAGGCTAAATCTTATATAATATGTCTGTCTCTTTTTGATGTCGCTTTTTCGTTTCATTTTTTCTTTTCGTTGAATTTTCAAATCATAACGATTCTAAAGAAGTTTCACTTCAAAAAATACTTTAGGTACCAAAGTTTCTGTTCATTTCAAAGTGATCCCATAGGGAATCGAAACTAGAACCTTCCTACACAAAGTACGTCGTGAAATGTATTCAATTACAGGTGGAATGAGCCCCAAAACCAATATTTGGTGTGGCGTCACCCGACGTATAGGTGCCTAACGTGTCTCGTAAAATGCCTGGTTTACACTGGAGGGAACATCTGGGAAACTGTGGTACAAGTTATAAGGGCAAGAGATCCGTCCATCCATCCATCCATCTTAGACTGCATCATCACTTACCATCAGGTGAGATCGCAGTCTAACTTGTAGTGGATATATAATTATTTCCAAAAAACCGACTTCCAAAGCCACCGTAAAGTAAAAAATAATTTTGATTTCTACACACTATGTTGAAGTCGGGCGAGCTTGACGCGTCAACTATGCCTATCTTTGTTATACTCGCCCGACTTCAACATTGTGTGTAGAAATCAAAATTTTTTACATAACAGTGGTTTTTTAAGTCGGTTTTTTGGAAAGAATTTTTATTTTTAACTTTTTAGTGTAGGTACTTTTAATCCCCCCGGCTTAGGAGTGCAGTACCTACCCTGCAGCATCAGAGTTGAGGAGTTGGGACTTGGGTTTAAGTATGAAGTTGTTGCTTGACACCTACAATATTAATTCATCATAAAAAATTCTAAATCGCTATTTTTAAAGAGTTCTGTACCCTACAGCATCAGGGTTGAGGAGTAGGGACTCAGAGTTGTAACGTATACACGTGACTTGATAGTTGATACCTACTATGTGAATTCACCATAAAAATTTCCTAACTCACTAGTTTTGAGGATTTCATGTAGTACGGTACATGAAATCCTCTGTACACTTACAGCATCAGGATTGAGGATTTGGAGTCAGAATTTTTTATGAGACCACCTCGCAAACTTCCTCTAACCAATGAAAAAAATTGTTCCAATGGGCTTAGAAACCACGGAGATATGCTCCGACATACATTAAAAAAAACATACGCGGCGAATTGAGAACATCCTCCTTTTTTGAAAGTCGGTTAATAAAAAAAGAGATTAAGGCAGCGGGGTTACCAGACGGCCTCTCGCAAAAACAACTAGTTTTCTCGCCATTTTTAAAAATATTATCTTTAAAATGTCCTTAATTTATCTATCCATCCGTCCATCTTAGTGTGAGATCTATAGAGTGAACTTCGGCTTGCTTAGACTTAATACGTGGCTAAAACGAGACAGATTTATGTAACTCACATAAGTCTATCTCGTTTTAACTCCAAGTAAATTCTGAGCTAAGTCAAAGTACGCTCTATAGATCTCAGCATTAGACTGCATCATCTCTTACCATCAGGTGAGATCGCAGTAAGGGCTAACTTGTAGTGGATAAAAAAAGAGAGGCGGCGGGGTCATCAAATTTTGCCTCTCGCAAAAATAATTAGTTTTCTCGCCATTTTTGCGTATCAACTACTAGGTTTCCAATAAAAATAATACCTTTAAAAATGTCCATCATTTTAATGTCAAGAATTGGACTAGCCACATTGGACAAGCGCGTTCCAACCTAGACCTCATCATTGCTTTGCACTAGGCATGATTGTCGTCAAGCGCAAGCCTATCTCACAATAAAAATTAAAAAAAAGACTGAGTCGCGGGAATCATTTGTTAAACAAATAAATCGCTTCCGTCTGTGGCTTGGGCAGCGTGTAATGGCGATGTATCGATGGGTGACCCCGATGGAGTGAGACAACGTGTTTTTACGATTGTGGCTTTTTTATATCCCCTGTACTGACGCTGTGCATTGGCTCCTTACACTTATAAATAAAATAAATAAATAAAAAGAATAGCTTTATTTTCCTTTTGCAGTTATTTGTAACGTACCGTAAATTATTTAACTATTGAACAATCTAAACTTAGAACTTAATACTACTTATTAGTGTGAGAAAAATGAATTTTACTAATACTCGTATGTGTTTAAAATTAGAACTATTAAAAGGATAAAAACTAGCTCTATTTTTCTTTTGCAGTTAACAATTTAAAGTTAGATCTTAAAACTACTTATTACAGTGTGAAAAGCAGAATTTTACTACAATGTATTTTATAATATAAAGTTAGAAGAAGTTGTTTCTTATAGGTTTACCTTGCATCCTTAAAATATACTAAAATCAATCAATTTTTTTATTAAGATTTTTTAATAATCTTCTTTTCGTCCACTTTTCCAATCCAATCCCATTCAAATGCCCGCGACTTCGTCCGAGTGGATTAACTTTTTTAATTTCCGCGGGAACTCCTTTATTTTAAAGGATACAAAGTATATAATATATGCCTATGTCTTTCCGCGGGATTCAACCTTCTTCTGTACCAAATTTTATCAAAATCAGAAAAGCTGCATAGCAGACAGACAGATTTATAATAATAGTATGGATATAGTAAAAATAAATAAAAACCACGTAGTTACCAATTTTCCCTGCCTCTAGTATAACCAAATCTTCTAATATGCAGTCGGGATATCAACCGTACCTATACACCGTATCACCCTTTCTTGTTACAAGTAATCTTGTTATACCATGTAATATCTTGTAATACGATGTAGGATTTACCACACGGCGTCCTGAAAGGAAATACATTGATAGAATTTCTGAGCCTTTAAAGATCTAGAAGTCTATTAAAAAATTGGAGTATTTTTTTCTTCTCTCATTTATTTGTATACTGATTTCTATAATGACTCCTAAGCATGTTTAAATATTATACATAAATATAATAGGTAAATTCTAGCTGATGCCTGCGACTGATGAGATGCGTGGATCGAGGTGTTTTGGTTCTCGCCAGAACTCTTTAATTTTCGGGGATACAAAAGTAGTATTATATTAACGAATGTTTTTTTTTAACCACTACAAGTTAGCTCTTGACTGCGATCTCACCTGATGGTAAGTGATGATGCAGTCTAAGACGGTAGCGGGCTAGCCTGTTTGGGGAATGGCAGTTATATTAAACCCAAACCCCTATTCGGTTTCTACCGTAGATTAATTATAAACCATTCTACGTAGCATCGTACCGGAACGCTAAATCGCTTGGCGGCACGTCTTTGCCGGTAGGGTGGTAACTAGCCACGGCCAAAGCCTCCCACCAGGCCAGACCAGGGAAATTCAGAAATTATAAATTTCCAAACCCTGCCGGGGATCGAACCCGGGACCTCCGCACGTTAAGGCAACAGCGCTCAACACTGCGCCACGGAGGTCGTCAAGATGATACAACCACACCGTGAACGATACCGTGTAGAAACCGATTACGTACCATCTTAGACTGCATCATCACTGACCAACTCGGGGAGATCGCAGTAAACGGCTAACTTGTAGTCAATTAAAAAAAAGTTTAACCATAAAAATACAGATTTTCATCACCCACATAAAAGTATCCACCTGTGATTTACAATGTATCGGTGAAACAAGTCTCGCCGCCCGGCCGTACCCGTATTTGCGAACATTATTTATATTCGCTGCACAATCAACGATTCTCGCTAAACGGAATTTAAAAGCTCACAACAATTCGCGGCGATGCTTTTCTGGATGGCGTTATGCGATAATATGCTACTTTACAATTTTACCATTGAAAATGGTTATGAGACGTATAGCCTGAGACGTATTTTTGGCCATAGCTCCGAGGATTTTGGGAGGATCGAGATGGGAATAGTACCAAGGGTTGAGGAATTTTTCGAGACACGTGTGAGCGTTTTTGAAAATCGGCTGGTAACTTTTTTTTTAAATTTAGATTTTTTTTTATAGTAAAATTTTTTTTGGGGTTTTTTTTGTTACTAAATAGTAAATATTTCGGAAAATAAAACCGACTTAAGAAAATATTAAAAATAGGGTTCTAAGGTATTAGTTTAGCTACAAAATGGCGAAAAATGGTTGAAAATCGATTAATAATTATGACCTGTAGGTGGTCCCTTTAGATTTGGAATTGTAGAAAAACGGATATTTCCGTATATAAAAAGTGATGTAGCTTCTATGATTATTGACCGATTGTCATGGTAATGGTCTTACAATATGCGGATGCAGGCGAGAAGTGCATTCGAGTTAGAATTTTGGAAATCGGTTGATATTTTTTTTTTAAATTTTGAAGAATCATTTCCGAACTTTTTTTTCTTAATATTTTATTTTTAATTTTGTTAATTTTTGTATTCATTTTCAGTGCTCCGATTCTTGCGGGGAAATTGCGAAATCTATGTTTTTTTTTACTTGCCATTAAACAAGTTTAAGAAATCCATTACAAGTATGTTCCTGGAAAAAGCTTATCATACTGTTACAGATTATGTAAGTGATAAAAGAGCATAGATTTGACCAGCTCCAGCAATGCTAAGGACAGCGGTTACTTATGTATCTACACATTGACGTAATTGTAATTTTTTTTTTTCAAAAGAGCCACTGCTCTGCTGCTGTAGATTCGCTCAACAGTTCTTAAAGAATCAGAATCAAGTTTGGCACAGTGATAGATTATAGTCTGGAATAACACAAAGGCTACTTTTATCCCGGAAAATAAAAGAGTTTAATGAACAGAACCGAAAAACCCCAATCCTTGCGGACAAAGTCGCGGGCATGTTTTATTTTTTATTTTAGGTCACCGTGAGATTGTGAAAACCGTTAGATTGTAATCTATCTAGCGAAATAATTGTAAACTGTCCAAAGATTACAATTTAACGCATTATTCTTCGGTAAATTGTAGTCTGTTAGGTATATTAACCGCTTTTTTTTCGTTTTTTTTTCGTGGGGAAATCCTCATGCTAGATACCTTTGAATCTGGGGAAATGCAAAGGTCATGTCGGACTCGGATGTCGGGTTATACCGACTAAAACCCCACGGTGTTCCTCCCAACGCCTTGGCTAGATAGGGACCAGAGAATTCGCGCAACCCAGCCACGAGCGTCGTCTGATCGACCCTTCTCCGCGGGACTTCAATATTCCCTACTCATCGTCTGAGGCACACCAGGAACACCAACGTATGCCTTTATTAATTATAATTGCTAAAAAATAATTATTACCGTATTAATTACTTTAAAGTAATTTGTACCAGCTGAGTATGAGAGCTGTTAGAGAAATTCATCTCTAAGAATCAGTGTTTTTTATGTTTGACACTCAGTTATTGGCACGACAAGGGATTGCCGATAGAAGTGAAAACGAATAATCTGAATATTTTTAAATAAAAAACAATTATAATAAGATATTTCAAATATAAACCTTAAAACCAAGGCATTAAAGTATATTTACGAATGTACTATATTAACAGTTAAGACCTTTTGTCTTCGTAACAACGTGAGGTGTCGGTCAAGGTTCCACATCACGTATTAATATAAACCTTAAAACTAAGGCATTCAAGTTTAGTTACGAATGTACTATTTTATACACAAGACCTTTTGTCTTAATAAGAACGGTGTCGGTCACGCGTGACCGCAAGTTTATCCCCTACCAAAAAGTGCTCAACGCGGCTAAAGAAGTTTTCACTTCAACAGGATTCAGTGGTTGCCTCACGTCGCATATCGTCGTCCAGCGCTCCGCCGGCCCTCCGCAATCAGAGCGTGACTGAGGATATCTCCCTCCGGCGGAGTAATAGATCTGTGATACGTATCCCTTGCGCGACATCTGCACTTTATACTCGTCACTGTTTAGACGGATTTCGTCCACAAAAGATGATGAAGATGTAGTATCTTCATCATCTTCATGAAGTATCTTAAACTCAGCAGTTGCCCTTTTTTAAACAAGATATTACAAAAAGTAGGTATGTATTACAGTAACAGTAGTGTAAGTTATTATACTATCCTGTGGGGCGTTTGACCCAAAGTCGATTGCTTCCATACAACTTTGGCATTAAGAAATTGTTTAATTGAATTCAAGTGTTCTTTTACGGCTTTTTTTATTAAATTTGTGTAAGTAACGGAAAATCCAAAAGTTCTTTTGGAACCATATTATAAAAGCAGCTAATACTTTACCCCACAAAGGATTTCTAGGAAAAGTTAGGTAGTTACGTACCTTATTTTTTTTTCTTTTTCATTGAGAGATGGGCTTGCGCTTGACGACAGTCATGCTTAGTGTAAAGCAATGATGAGGTCTAGGTTGGAACGCACTTGCCTTGAAGATGTCTATTCACTCTTGCCTCGAAGGCACATAAGTTAGTACCTATATTATGTAGCGCTGGGAGGGTGTTCACTCTAGCGGTTCGGATCAGAAATGTCCGTGTTTCGTGCGAGCAGATTGGACGTCAACCACATTAGGATGCCAACGCTGACTGACGGTTTCTCGCTGTTCTCTGGTAGAACTGAGAAGAAAGGAAGGAACAAGGTTGTGAAGTTACTGAGCACCTAAACTTTTTAAAAATCTATATATATAAAAAATGAATCCCTATTTCCCTTGGTCACGGCATCACGCGTGAACGGCTGGACCAATTTCGCTATTTCTTTTTTTGTTGTATACGTGAGGACCTGGAGAGTGACATATATGTAGATTATAGTCTGGAATAACACATAGGTTACTTTTTATCCCGGAAAATTAAGAATTTCCCGCGGGAATAAAAAAAACTTAAACCACGCGGACGAAGTCGCGGGAATCAGCTAGTAATATTAAAATTCTTCCCCCAAATCAAAATTCGTAAACATTGTATAAACAATGTAAACATTGTAATGCGAGCCACAGCGGGGACACCGTCCCGCTCAAGAGGAATAATATCTTAATCCGATCGCGAACAGATGTTTAAATACGAATCTTATTATTTTTACTAGGGTAAAGGCACTTAGAACACGGTAATTCCAATCCAAAAAATTTGATTAAGTTTTATTTTATACTACCCGCGAGAAGTTTCCGCGGGAACTCTTTTATTTTCCGGGATAAAAAGTAACCTATGTGTATTCCAGATTATAATCTATCTCTGTGCCAAATTTCATCCAAATCCGCTTAGCCGTTCGGGCGTCAATGAGTAACTAACATCCATCCATCCAAACTTTCGCATTTATAATAATTATTTAGTTTAGAAGTAAGTAAGTACTTTAAAAATTTAAGAGAATTCCCGGGCGAACCCCTTCATATTTCGGGATTACAAGTAGCCTGTGTGTCTGTGTGTGTGTGTTCCCCGAGATGTAACCTGCCCATAAGGTACAAAATCTGTTAAAAAGATGGACCGTTAAATCGTAGCAGACAGACAGACAAACTATCGCATTAGTATGAATTTTAGACCAATTTTGATGTTTGGTATAAGCATATGCTGTGGTACATTAATCAGGTAGTAAAAAATTTGTTTATTTATTTATCTAAGCTTAAATCCACGCGGACGAAGTCGCAGGCATATTCTAGGATTAAAATAAACTAGATTCCAGAAACAGACGTCACAATCCTGTACTTAACTATTTTGCATTATCTAGATGAATAGTGTGAACGTAATGTGGATAAGATGACTAGTTTAATCCTAAGTATAATTTATTTCGCGCAAATCTGCGTTCCGTAGCCGTTCAGTGATAAGACTGATAAAAAACTGTCTGATACAATAGTAGATTGTTAAACGCGGTGAAAAGTAACTCATTCACACCCGCTGTATTTGTATGCATGAGCGTAGCGAGCGCGTATATACATAGTCTAGTACTATTAATAATGACCTCCCGACTCCTATATTTATTGATTTCTTAAATAATATCCTCGGTACACTTACAGCAATACCAAAACGCATACCGAGTCAGGAATTACAAATTTGACAAAATTCATTAAAATTAATATTAAATACGTCTAGCTGTTGGTGCTGAGGAATCAGATAGTTGAGCAAAGTAAGTACTCGTAGAATTGGTGCATTTTCTGCAAAATTTGTTCACGTTACTTTTAAATTAAAAAAGTAGTAGTACTCTCGCATCCATAAAATAAATAAATAAATAAGCCTTTTATTTTCCTTATATTCATTTTCAATATAAATTCTCTGTCACAACTATAATTATAACTAACTAAATTACAATACATATATTAACTATGTTTACAATAATTTTGTCAGATACATTAATAATTTCCCATTTGACAATTAGTGCTATTTTTCTTTTAACATTACCATTAGTTGAATTTTAAATACAAAGTACAACTAGAAATATATATAATATAATAAATATACTATAATATAATAAATGTGAAAATGGGTTTATATGTTGGTTCGTCTTGCTACAGCGGAGCAACTGATTGAAATGGTTTTTTTCCATGGGCAAAGTTGAGGACTTAAAGAGTGACAGGCTACTTTTTCATCGGAAAATTATGGAATTCCCGCTGGAACAAAAAACCTCAATCCAGGCAGACGAAGTCGCGGGCATGTGCTAGTGAACTCTACAATTTAAGTCAAAACTTTTCTAAGGTCAATAAAATTAAACAATGCTACCTACTCTTTTCTTTCATACAAAGCACTTCCTCGATTTAGCATTAAAGAATTAAAACACGATAGCAGAATCCTTATCGAAATGGAAAAAACATCTAAATCCGTCAGTGCGCGATACTTAGTAGTGATAAAGTCCGATTATGATAAAAACCACCAAACAAAGCACTTGTTTTGTACAATTTACATACGATCATCCCACAATTTACACGATATTTTGAAATAATCTCTATGATCTCTGATATAAATATCTGTAACTAGCTTTTGTCCGCGGCTTCGCTCACGTTAAGTTCGATTTTCATACAAATTTCAAACCCCTATTTTATCCCCTTGGGGATTGAATTTTGAAAAATCCTTTCTAAGCGGATGCCTACTAAGCTAATGTCTAGACTAAAATCTATCTCTGTGCCAAATTTCATGCAGATCCGTTCAGCCATTCTGAGGTGATTGAGTTACAATCATCCATCCATCCATCCATCCAAAATTGGAATTTATAATGTTAGTAAAGATATCTGTTTGAAATTGCAATAAAACATTTTACTTGACCCTAACTTTATAAATGGACGTGTACAAATCTACTGTTTTTAATATAAAATAGATTAAGTCTTATTTATGGATTAAGGTTTTAGTGATTCCCACGAAAACTCTTTGATTTTACGAGGCATAAAGCCTATGTCCTTACCCGAGATGCAACCTACCTCGGTACTTAATTTCATCAAAATCGGTTTTCACACACTTTCGCATTTATAATATTTGTATGGATTAGTAAGGATATGGATTAGTAAGGATATGGATTAATATGGGTTACGATCGCCTGTAATAGGTACATTTACCCTGCTGCGGGAAAACAAAAGATTTTAACACTGTCGTCTATTCGTATGGAGAGAGATTGGATTAAGCATCAATGTAACTTTAACGTCTTAACTTAATATGTGGATCCTCAATCTTCTTTAGACAGATCATAATTTAATATAAAAATAGGTACTATAAAAACAACCGACTTCAAGCTCCCGCGCCAACTTTACCACAACAAGCACACGCTATACAAAGTACTTATTTTATTGTTGATATTTTAAAAACCGCTCGACCGGTTTCGATAAAATTTATATGGGACCACATGGGAAGTATGCTCTTTCAAATAAAAAAAGAATCATCCAAATCGGTCCACCTAGTCAAAAGTTCTGAGGTAACAAACATTAAAAAAAAAAAAAAAAAATATATACAGTCGAATTGAGAACCTCCTCCTTTTTTTGAAGTCGGTTGAAAACGTACGTTTTCCTTTGTCTAATAATCTCATTTTTAACATGCTTTTATGAACTTCACCTGGGGCTATACTGCCAACGCATAAAGCAATAAGCAATATTACTCAAAATGACAGTTTGATATCATTGTCATGTACCTTGACGTTACTAAAATAAGGATTAGGTACCTACAATTCTAAAACACGAAAGTCCCATTTACATTATTGGTACAAAATCGTGTTCTTTTTTTAAACTACAAATAATTAGATATTATTAATAGATGAAGCCCGCTACTTCCTCACTGTTGATTAGGTTTTTTTTATCAACTACAAATTAGCCCTTAGACTGTTTATTAGACTGCGATCTCACCTGATGGTAAGTGATAATTCAGTATAAGATGGTGGCGATGGTAACCTGAGGCATGGCAATTATATTAAACCCATACCCCTAATCAGTTTCTACGCGCATCGTACCGAAAGGCTAAATCGCTTGGCGGCACGTCTAACACCTTTGATGGTAGGGTGGTGACTAGCCTCGCCCGAAGCCTCCCACCAAGCAAACCGCCACCAGGTTTTTTTATTCCCGCACCAACTCCCTAATTTTCCGGGATAGGTGTAAAGTGTCCTTTTCCCTCTCCAGGTCCTGTAATATAACCATGATAAAAATCTCGTCGATCCGTTGCGGCGTGATTGAAGGACAAATTAACAAAGAAACACTTTCGAATTTATACTATGTAAGTATGCGGAACGACGTGGAAATCACAATTTTTAACCCAAGAAAACTCCTACCAATGATTAATGGAATGGGGTAACGACCCTCACTAATGAGGAATAAGACGCAGATAAAAGTTAGTATTCTTCAAGTTTGAAACACGTAGAGACACCTATTGTCGAGTAGGTGTTCTTTTTTAAAAAGGTTCTTTTCTGGAAAATGCGTTCAGCTTGTAATAGAATCGAAATTATATTATCGAGTACTTGACCCGGTGACAGCGTCGCTAGTGTCTACGAAAAATAAAATAAAAATAAAAACTAAACAGGCATAAAAATTTGTTCTACTTTTGGCCACCGGGCCACTAATAGTCCCACATAAGTTTGTGGGACTATTAGTGTAGGCTTCACATTTGCGAATTAGTTACCACAATTTTCACTAGATGGCGCTAACTGTCATTGAAGCTGGATATGTAACAGAATCTTTGGGTTCACGTTAAGGATGTAGGTAATCTCGTTAAAACATAGAACTCTATGCGTTAAAACTTTTCATGGTATGTTGACATAGTACAAGCTTAATACGTAAGGGGTCGCTGTATGAACTTGTAATTCCAGAATTTATAACTTATTAATAATTTTGTATGTGCATTTTAATAAGACTTTACCCTATTGGAAAATTCAATTCTTTTTTGTTCTGATAATTATGGTTTTGTTAAAACCCGGGTGTATTACACTGTTTAACATGACTATCCTCTCACCATAGACCAGGGGCACTGCCATATTATTGTTTCATTACTGTTGACTTTCGTGCTTTAGAATTATAATCCTTTTAGGAACGTCAAGATACGTGATATCAAACTGTCATTTTGAAACATTTTGTCATTTAGCCCAAGTATTGCTCTAAGCCTTTGCAGTATGGACCCAGATCAGAGACAATTAAGAATTATTTCTAATATCCGAAATTACTCTTGAGATACGGGTATCGAACTTTAAGCCATGCACCATGCCGTTCTAAAAAAAATCGTAAATATTTTTTCATACTTATTTCTCCAAGTTCAACAATTATGACGAACTTTTAACTATTCCACCGTTTCCGTCCATACAGCATCCGGTCTTAAGACCCTTACCAAGTTTTTAGGATTTCTCAATATTTTTCTTTATTCCCTTATCAATAGGTCTAGACTGGTTATTACGAAGTCTTAACTTGGTTTTTCAGCTTGGGAAAGTTGGTAAGCTTCGTTAAGGCGCTCGGAGTTCACGAGATCAAAATACAGGCGCGCGGGGTGAAAACTGCCTCGTTGGTCTAGTGGGTATAGCATGTTCGACTGCGGCCGACGAGGTCCCGACTTCGAGACATGGGTCGGGCCCTATGTAAGTACCTATTAGGTTTTACTGACTAAAAATTCTCAGTACTAGCCCGGTGTTAGGAAGTTTGCGGCGTTCCACCCCCGTGCCTCGGAGAGCACGTTAAGCCGTCGGTCCCGGTTATTATCACTGACAGTCGTTTTTTTTTCTCCACTACAAGTTAGCCCTTGATTACAATCGCACGAAGATGCAGTGAAAGATTTTTTTTCTTTATTTGTTTAGCGGCTTTTATACTTATGTACATGTCAGCCCCATTATAATCTAATTTATACAACAACAAAAACACGGTAACGAACAAGAAAAAAAAAAGAGTAAAAAGATTTAAAAAAACAATCAAATTAAAAAATAGAAAACAGCAGTCTAAGGTAGCGGGCTAGCCTGTTTTCTTTTAATATAAGAAAAAGATATAGAAAACAAAGAAAAAACATTTATTTTGTTATTGTGCCATACATAACAAGCATACCTAAAGAGGTAGATAACCGCTGAAACTCAACGAATTAAACAACATTCTAAAGAACCTTGATGCGAAGAAACCGAAGAACAAGATAAGCAAATTCCACCACTAAGCCATTAACCTATCAGAAGACGTCCGGTTTTTAATATCTAACATTAAATTAATCAAAATCACTAGAAAAATGATTAGCGTTAATTCTCTTGCTATCCATTAATCCTGTCGCTAATGATTTGACTACATCGCATGAATCAAACTGTTTTTGTTTAGGTATGACTACTGTGCCAATTATACTGCAATAAAAAAACTTGAGAGGTGTCAAGGGACACCCGTATGGAATGAAGTACCAAAAGTTGTAAAGACACTTTTTGCTATAGTTTGTAAGCCGCGTGTTTTTCTGTGTAAATTTTATTACAATTCCTTCACTAATTAATCGAAAGGTACTTCGTTCCATCCGTTGACTATTGAAAACATAATTCTTTAAAATTATTTCGCCTTTTTATTTTCAACAACTTGAAGTCGACAACACAAGTAGTCATAACAACCAAAATCATCTTTTCATAAAAAGTGTCGTTACAACTTTTGGTCTTAATTTTTTCAGTCTAGCCCCCTTTCGTAACGCGCGATAAGGAACTTCGTTCCAATAGAGCAATCATATATTGGATAGAAGCAGGCGTTACTTCGCGGAAGTCCATGATAATGAAGGAACTAGAAGTTTAATTCGCTATAATCCGCGACAACAGGTAAATCTATGTGTGTATCCCGGACTTCCAGCCCACGATATTCACCACACCACAGAAATCCTCCAAACTTCCCTCAACGTACGTTTCACTCCAACACCGGAGCAACTTCAGGAGATGTTGACTCGACAATTCACGATTGTAAAGACAATCTAGAGTTATATAGCGAATGAAACTTCTATTTCCTTCTTTAAAAGAGCAACAGTTGAGTTTGTTGCCGGCTCTTCTCAGTAGATTTTTTTTCCCAACACGGTAGTAAAACGTAACATAAGAGACACCTCTATGTCATATGTAATAAATAAATTAAGTATTGAAGTAACAGGATGTGGAAGTTGCTTAAATCCCTACAATCAATTTAAATCAATCGATTTTGCAATGTAAAAACTCAGACCATGCTGTCAACGCTTAGAGCAATACTTAAGCAATATTACTCATAATTACAGTTTGATGTCACGAACCTTGACGTTCCTAAAATAAGGATTATAATTCTAAAACACGAAAGTCAACAATAATGAAACCTTAAAAGGCTTTAAACGTTGGCAGTATGGCCCTTAGTAGCTTTTACTAGGGTTGCCACCATATATCGTCGCTTTTCCTACGAAAGGACCTATCTGACACTTTTGACGTAACTGCACTAAATACATCATAATAATGTACTTTTGATTCTCTGTCGATCTGTCTTATCGACTTTTTCATATCTTTTACCGTTTACTGGCTAGGACAATCGGTAAGTGTGGCGTATATGCTCATTTGCGAAAAGGAAATCATACTAAGTGGCGTATTTTATACTTAGGGCTATTAGAAAGATTTTTATTTAGTGATCAGCTAAATAAAAATCTATCAACTATGACGTAACTGAAAATACGTCATTTAGTGTGAACTAGACTATATTGAATAAAAATGGGGTTTTCACTCACGTGTAAATTTTGATTGCGACGGAATACCTTAGACATTAACTAATAGAGTTAAAAATTTATGTAAATTGGTGACAAAAAATGTATAAAACCTTGGGCAGTAAAAAAATCCAAATTAGTACGAATCCAAAAACTTTCAGTCAAAAAATGATTTAAAACTATCCTAATTATTATTATATATAAAGAAATAAAAAACAAATTATTTTGAATTAAATGTGATTTAATTATTCAGTAAAAAATACAGTCGTATCTCCTAAGTAATTAATTTTTCAGAAAAACAAAGTTCTTATGAAGTGGCGTAACTGTTTTAAATATTTTTACCTAAATGAATACGCACATTTAAATAAGACAATTCCTACTTGCAGAAAGGCCTTGATTCACAGATTATAAGAATATTTTTTTAATTTTAATATAGCTTTATTTGAGCAAGCTGTGGACAATATAGTTGAGCACGAAACCGAAAAACGCTTGCCCTGAACAATTAACTCGATGTCAGTTAGGTCCTTTCGTAGGAAAAGCGACGATATTTTCAATGAAAAACAGAGTATACCTACTATTCAAAAATTGTTCTAATTTAATGGATGGGAATTCTACTTGTTTGTTGGTTTGTACTTTAATCACGCCGCATCGGTGCAACAGATCAGTTTGATTTTTGCAAGTATTCACCAGAAGAGTGATTCTGGTTTTTGGAAAAAATTCTCTTTTTTAAAAAAGCAAAACATTACATTACGTAGGTAGGTAGATTATATAATATACAGTATCGTGTGCAAACGACCGTGGTACCAGTGCACAGTCAGCGAATTCCGTGGAGTTGCATCACGTCCGAAGAAACGTGACATCAGACATAACTTAGATTTTAATACAAAAATGTAAGATATAAAAGCTAATGAAATAATGAGAAGATCGTTCATTAATTCTGTCGTTTAATTTCGAAACAGAATGTTAGTTAGGCTAGATTAGGTTAGCTTTAGGTAGTCATACTGTAAAACGCGGTATCTATCCTTGACGTTAAACATTTATTTTGTAAAACATAAACTAATTGAAAAGTCTTATTATAGTGTTAATAGTACATTACATCGCGAGACCGGGAAGTACCTACGCGTTTTCTGGTCGAGTGTTAGTTATACGGCTATATACGAGACCAGAAATGCTCTCCCGGTCGAGGTGTGTATAGTGCTTTTTTAAAAAATTAAACAAGTGACTTTTCTTTGGATTTCGGCGGAAGCAAATTATTTTTAGCTAATTCGGCCTCCGCTCTCAGAATAGGAGGCGTACAATCTAAATCCATACTATCCTCACTCGAACTCATTTTTTCATCACTTTTATATAATAAATTATAATGATTAGGTATGTAGTTAATTCCCGCCTTTCAATATTATAAAGATAAAAAATAAATTTTATACTTTTCTTTTTTTTTTGCGCTGTGAGTGCTGAACGCGTAATACGGTAGAGTTCCAAATTTAAACTATTTAGGCCAAAGAACATTATAACAAGTTACAAGATATTCAGGAAGAAAGTTTCATATTCAAAATTATGATAGGTATGTCATGAAAATACATACATTCTTTACTGGCCTAGGCCGGGAAGTTTAACTTTCGAACTCATTTACATGGTATGAAATGTGCACATTTCATATAATTTTTTAGAAAAGATTATTTGAATGATAGCCAGCCATGGGAATGAATTGTTCCAACGGCTAATTGTGTTATAATTATAATGGTGATAATAAAAAAAAAACCGGCTGAGTATGTTGTGGGCTCTTCTCAGACCAGGGCGCGTTTGCAACCCTCGTAGCTTTAGTTTCAAGATCCGTAATTAATTATCACCATCGAAACTTATTCCTTGTAAACATGAAGTTCAGAAGGTGTACTTTGTAGGTACCTACCTATTTCGAATAAAGATGCTTTGAGTTTTAGTTTTTGAGTTTGACGTTAGGTCATAATGTAAAGATTAATTAATATAAATTTAGTAGTAAATTCATCTTCGTTTCCTTCTGTGATCCTTCTGGCTGCCGCTAGTTCGTAACTCGCTGGACCCAAAGTCGATTGCTTCCATACAACTTTGTCACTAAGAAATTCGTCAATTGTATAATAGCCTCGACTCAATAGGTGTGTGACAATTTCATTGTCATACTATTTAGTTATATTTCCAAATAAAATTGCCGTGCCATGCCGTGTATGACAGTTTAATTAAAGTAATGGGCCACAAAAAGGTTTCAGGGGGACATACTGCCAACGCTTAACACCATATTGTTACATGATTGTTGAATTTCGTGTTTTAGAATTATGATCCTTATTTTAGGAACGTTAAGGTACGTGACATCAAACTGACATTTTGAGTAATATTGCAGTATTGCTTTAAGCGTTGGCAGTATGGCCCCCGAGAGATACACTGTCGCATTTATAAAGTTAACTATTAATTGTTGACTTTTTGAAGTGAAACTTCTTTAGAATCGTTGTGATTTGAAAATTCAACGAAAAGAAAAAGCGACACCAAAAAGAGACAAACATATATTGGATTTAACATACGAGAGAATGAAATGGAATAAAAGTTATATTTATCTTATTATCTCGTAGGCTACTTTTCTGAAGTTTAACTTCTGCCGTGTGTGAATTGCGCACATACACATTTTTTTTTATCTAACTCAGGTGACAACCCTAGCTATCAAACATTATAATCAATTACATTATCTTTGGCGATTTGCAATTTATATAAAATAAGTTAACTATTGGAAAAGTCTTTAGTTAATTTTGTGCAGGGTTGCAAAAACTACAAACTAGGAGGGGGAAAGTGAATCATAAGATAGCCGTGTCACTGAGACGCGATGATCGGTACGTGATCTATATTTTTTAATCACTAAGTACATCCCGTTTAACGTGCTCTCCGACCCACGGGGTGAAACACGGCCAACTTTCTAACTCCGGGCTAGTACCTACTGAGAATTTTTAAAGGTCGGTCGTCGGCCCTGCGCCTGATATCTCTCTGGTCGTGTCGGATTTTCCGTCCCATCGGGCTATGAGAGTAAAGGAACAGAGAGTGCACCTGTGTATGCGCACACACTTGTGCACTATAATTATTTAAAAAAATCACTGCAAGATGGAGTCGTGCCCACGATCCGGAAATCAGCTTTTGTAACGCCTATCCATAAGAAAGGAGCGAAACATTTAGTTGATAAT
This sequence comes from Erebia epiphron, assembly GCA_963932025.1. NCBI lineage: Eukaryota > Metazoa > Arthropoda > Insecta > Lepidoptera > Nymphalidae > Erebia > Erebia epiphron. Next base: position 7,259,790 of record OZ009953.1, on the reverse strand, counting down.
TATCGGCCAATTTCAAAACTGTGTGTGCTAGCTAAAGTTCTAGAGCGAATTGTTTATGACCAACTGTACTCAGTCGTAAAGTCGCACTTCAGTCCCTCTCAACACGGCTTCATCAAGGGCAGGTCCATGGTATCCAATCTCGTTCTTTTCACTGACTTTGTATCTAACAAGATGCACAATCAAGACCAAGTTGACGCCCTGTACACGGACTATAGCAAGGTCTTTGACCGAATTGACCATGACATTCTGTTACTCAAATTATCCAAGGCAGGCATAAGAGGCGATCTATTTCGTTGGTTTTCCTCCTATGTAAGAAATAGATCTCAGGCTGTAGTGCTTAATGGATTTACCTCGACTTGGCGCAGTGTTCCTTCAGGTGTACCACAAGGTTCTTTACTAGGGCCTCTGCTCTTTATTATTTTTATCCAGGATATTGAAACCGGTTTCCAAAATTCTAACTTTTTGCTCTTTGCTGACGATATGAAAATCTTTAGGGTAGTAAACAATTTTACAGACCAGATGCTTCTTCAAGATGACTTACTTAGACTCGATCACTACTGCCTGGTCAATAGATTGGACTTCAACGTTTCCAAATGTTTTGCTATATCCTTTACACGTAAGCGTTCCGTATTCAAATCCTCATACAAAATCAAAAACCAAGAACTTAATTGTGTATCCGAGATACGTGACCTAGGAGTTATTATTGACAGTAAGCTCTTATACGATAAGCATGTGGACCATATTGTTAATAAGGCATCTAAGATGCTAGGTTTCCTAATCAGGTCAACTAAAGATTTTACCAAACTTAAAACAATTAAAGTACTCTATTGCGCCCTAGTAAGGAGTAATCTCGAATATGCGTCGCAAATCTGGAATCCTCAATACGACGTGTATATTCATCGCTTTGAAAGAATCCAGAAAAAATTTGTTCGGCTTCTTAAGTTTAGGTTCAATCTAAATCCCAAACTAAGTTATCATGCTTTATGTACTCACTTACACCTTCTGCCTTTAGCCGTTAGGAGAAATGTCAGCGATATAACATATCTCATCAATATTGCTAATAACACAGTCGATTGTCCGCCGCTTCTGGAAAAGCTATCCCTCAACAGTGCCTACCAATACCCATCCCCGTGCCCATTCTATTCTCCGCCCAACATCTGCGCATACCAGATTTCGTCAGAACTCCTATTTGCCAAGATCTTCTTTATCATTCAATAATCTGTTAAAAAAGAATACTAAGCTAGATCTCTTTTGCACCACGGCCTCCTCTATGCGTAGAATTCTAACCAATGAATTCTTTGACTCTCACAGCCTGAGTTGAAGTATTTTGCTGGCTGGTAATCTTAATAATTAATAATGTCTAAATTTTCCCTAATATTAGTTTACTCTGGTTCTTTTCTTGTGTTAATTCATCTTCTTAACTATAAGCTTTTTATTTTCTAATTACTTCCTATGTAGTTTATATTAATATCTATTTTTCCACCTTTGCGAGCTATTTTTATCTCATGTAAATTCTATCTGTGAAAACTTGTAATTGGCGTTATACTTATTCGTTGTAGCTGTAAGTTTTCTGTACAAAATAAAATAAAAATAAAATAAAATAATATCTCCCGCGCAGATGGCTATTAATCTCTCTGGAGATTGGCCGCCGTGGCCGGTATTCTGTCAGAAGGACATTATTATTACATCCCGTTTGTATTATCTTCTCCTGTCTCCAAAGGTTGTCTGGAAGAGATCTTTAAGGCGATAAGACCGCCTTTTTATACTGTATTGCCCTATTGGTAGTTTTATTGTCTTCTTTATTTCCGTGTACTTATGGGCAATAAAGATTTAAATAATAATAATAATAATAATCCATTTCTCTCTCTGCGTCGTATTCCTCATTGCTGAGGGTCGTGACCCATTCCCATTAATCGCATAGTGGCAGGGGTTCTCTTGGGTTAATAATGCGGTGGGTTCCAAGGTCCTTTCGCATACTACTCGACTAATAGTATAATATTTCAACTCTTAGGTTACTAGCGATTATTATCATAATATATATGTTAGTGATAATAACCGGGACCGACGGCTAAAAAAATATAAAAGATATAAAATTTCACTTAATCCACATATTATAGCCATGAAACTTGTCATACATACACTTAAAATAGTCATAATAATAATGTCCTCTCCTAATAAAAACCCTGGAACAACTGGAGAGAGACCAGACGCAAAACCGACGGCTTTACGTGCTCTCCGAGGCACGTGGGTGAAACACCACCAACTTCCTAACCCGGGCTAGTACTGAGAATTTCTTGTCTAAAAAACCCAATACTTAATTATGACCCGACACGGGATCCGATCCAGGGACCTCGTCAGCCGCAGTGGAACATGTTAACCACTAGACCAACGAGGCAGTTATAGTATACATAGTCAATAGTCATACATACACATAGATACAACATATAGTCATGAAATTTATCTGAGAGTGGGATTACTATGTCAAAGATAAATAAATAATTATAATGAATACAATATTTCTTACAAAAGGAATTATTGTATTAACTTTAATCAAATACCCAATAATCCCACCACTTAATCGCGAAAGTGTTTTCGTTTATTGGTTTGTCCTTCAATCATGTCGCAACGGAGCAACCGAATAAGATATTTTAGCATGGATACATTGACGGCTTACTATACTGAACTCGGTCCTCTCGGAATGAGAAGGGTTTGGCCATAGTCCACCACGCTGGGCAACCTTCGAGAACATTATGAAGAATTCTTGGGCGTGCTGGTTTCCACACGATGTTTTCCTTCACCGTTTGAAGCAAGTGATATTTAATTTCCTAAAACGCACATAACTTAGAAAAGTTGGAAGTGCATGCCCTGGAATCGAACCCACGACCCGTACAGGAGGTCGGGTGTCTTTATTCTTTAACCACTAGGAATTTACCGCTTCACTTGTGGATTCGTGAGGGTATATTATTACTAGGTGATGCCCGCGACTCTGTCCGCGTGGATTGAGGTTTTTTAGCTCCCGCGGGATCTCTTTAATTTTCCGGGATAATAGTAGCCCATGTGCTATGCCAGACTGTAATCTTTCTCTGTGCCAAATCTTATCCAGATCCGTTCAGCCGTTATGGCGTGATTAAGTTACAAACATCCATTCATTCTCAGCACTAGCCCGGAGTTAGGAAGTTGGCGGTGTTGCACCCCCGTGCCTCGGAGAGCACGTTAAGCCGTCGGTCCCGGCTATTATCACTAACATGATAATAGTCGTTAAAGCCCGCCAACCCGCATTGGAGCAGCGTGGTGGGTCTAAGCTCTAATTCTCTCTCTCTCATGAGGGTGGAGGCCTGTGCCCAGCAGTGGGACGTTAATGGGCTGTAGTGGAGTGGAGTGGAGTGGATTCATACATCCGTTCCTCCATCCATCCATCCATCCAAACTTTCGCATTTATAATATTAGTATTGATTGGTAACTTTTTTCGTATTCAGGTACGAATTATTTTTTTACTAGCTTATGCCTACGACTACGTCCGCGTGGATTGAGGTTTTTTGGTTCCCGCGGAAACTCCTTAATTTTCGGGGATAAAAAGTAGCCTATGTGCTATTCCAGACTATATTCTATCTCTGTGCCAAATTTCAGCCAGATCCGTTCAGCTGTTGGCGCGTGATTGAGTAACAAACATCCATACATCCATACATCCATACATCCATACATCCATACATCCATCCATCCAAGCTTTCGCATTTATAATATTTATATTTGATTCCCGCTTGACGACAATCATTCTTAATGCAAAACAATGATGGTCCCGGACTCGTGTCTCCCCTGATTGACCCCTTGGGGAGACATCAGGAATTTTTTCAATCCTGGCGTCTCCCTTAGGCCGGGGAGATATCAGAACTTACTTTAAAAATAATCTTTTCAGTACTCGTATATCCCCTGTCAAGCATAACATTGAAACCTTAAAAAGAGGTCAAGCTTTGGAACGCATGAAGAAGATGCCTGTTCATTAAATTGCCTTGAAGGCACCTAAAGTCATTTACAAACAACTGACAAAACGACAAATCTTTTTGTTAGCCCTTGACTGCGATCTCACCTGATGGTAAGTGACGATGCAGTCTAAGATGGTAGCGGGCTAACCTGTTAGGGGCATGGCAATTATATTAAACCCATACCCCTATTCGGTTTCTATACGGCATCGTACCAGAACGCTTAATCGCTTGGCGGCACGTCTTTGCCGGTAGGGTGGTAACTAGCCACGGCCGAAGCCTCAGAAAATATAAATTCCAAAATTGACCCTACGGGGGATCGAACCCGGGACCTCCGCACGTTAAGACAACACACTGCACCACGGAGGTCGTCAAAACTCATGTTTATTCTCCTTCTTACAGTGAGATTACTACTTCTGGGCCTCGTAGCTTCAGTCTACGGGAGGCCCCAGTTCGTGGACATCTTCCAAGCTGCACCAGACGCCAGGTGTCCCACTAGTGGGCAACGGTATCTCCTACCTCACGACAATGACCCAACGAAGTTCCACTACTGTGTGCATGGGTGGAAGCTTGACGAACCGGAGAATTGCTCGCCGGGCACTGAATTCTCATATGAACTACAGGTACCTACAGAAAATACACATTTTGAAGTGAAACTTCTTTAGAATCGTTGTGATTTGAAAATTCGATAAAACAGAAAAGCGACACCAAAAAGAGACAAACATATTCATAATAGAATTAAACCTGCGAGAGAATGATATAATATAATACAAGTTATATTTTCTCTCGTGGGTTACTTTTCTGAGTTTCACTTCTGCCGTGAGTGAGTGAATTGCACACACACTTTTTAATTAATTTAAATCATTCATTTGCATAGATTGTGTAGGTGGTCGCGATTACTAAAATATAAACTAAAAAATATTTACAATTATATTATTTACAAATATTTAACATTTATAACTAAAATAAAAAAAATATTTTCTATTATAATAAAAATATAATGTACTAGCTGATGCCCGCGACTTCGTACGCGTGGATCGAGGTTTTGTTGTTCCCGCAGGACCTCTTGAATTTTCCGGGATAAAAAGTAGCCTATGTGTTAGTCCAGACTATAATCTATCTCTGTGCCAAATTTCATCCAGATCCGTTCAGACGTTCTGGCGTGATTGAGTAACAAAAATCCATTTGAGGTTTTTTGGTTCCCGCGGGAACTCTTTAATTTTCCGGGATAAAAAGTAACCTTTGTGCTAATCCAGACTATAATCTATCTCTGTGCCAAATTTCAGCCAGATCCGTTCAGCCGTTGGGGCGTGATTGAGTAACAAACATCCATCCATACATATACATCCATTCAGACATCCACCCAAATTTTCGCATTTATAATATTTACTAGCTAATGCCTGCGACTTCGTCTGCGTGGATCAAGGATTTTTGGTTCCCGCGGGAACTCCTTAATTTTTCGGGATAAAAAGTAGCCTATATGTGCTAGGCACTAGGCATACGTAATGCAGTTCATTCCTGCGCCTCTTCGCTGTAGTTATGATTCTATATCTTTTCTGGATCGTTGAGGTGAGGGGGTGACCTGCCTCTTTAGGTATGCTATTTAGGTGTGGCACAATTTTGGAAATAAATAGTTTTCTTTCTTTCTTTCTTAGTCAGTATTTACTATAAGAGGTATACAAAATCATACAATTTTACAGATATGTGACTGGCCTGAGAATTTGAATGGTGGTGGAGGTGGTGGTGGAGGTGGCGGCGGCGGTGGCGGCGGCGGTGGCGGCGGCGGTGGCGGCGGCGGTGGCGGCGGCGGTGGCGGCGGTGGCGGTGGTGGCGGTGGCGGAGGTGGTGGTGGTGGTGGCGGCGGCGGTGGTGGCGGTGGTGGTGATGGAGGAGGCGGCGGAAATGGAGGTGGAGGCGGCAATGGTGGCGGTGGTGGAAATGGAGGCGGAGGAGGCAATGAAAATGGTGGAGGAGGAGGTGGAGGTGGAGGCGGTGGCGGTGGCGGTGGAGGTGGAGGTGGTGGAGGTGGCGGAGGTGGTGGAGGTGGAGGAGGTGGAGGAGGAGGAGGCGGAGGCGGTGGAGACATAGAAGACGGTGGTGGAGGAGGAGGAGGAGGAGGAGGCGGAGGCGGTGGAGACAATGATGACGGCGGTGGTGGAGGAGGTGGTGGTGGAGGAGGCGGCGGTGGTGGAGGAGGTGGTGGAGGTGGAGGAGGTGGTGGTGGAGGCGGAGAAGATGATGATAGCGGTGGCGGTGGAGGAGGTGGAGGTGGCGGCGGCGGTGGAGGCGGCGGTGGAGGAGGTGGCGGAGGCGGAGGGGGTGGAGGCGGCGGGGGCGGAGACGATGATGATAGCGGTGGTGGTGGAGGAGGTGGAGGTGGCGGTGGCGGTGGAGGCGGTGGTGGAGGAGGTGGTGGTAGCGGAGGAGGTGGTGGCGGAGGCGGAGGTGGCGGAGACGATGATGATAGCGGTGGCGGTGGAGGAGGTGGAGGTGGCGGTGGCGGTGGAGGTGGTGGTGGAGGAGGTGGAGGTGGCGGAGGAGGAGGTGGCGGAGACGATGATGATAGCGGTGGTGGTGGAGGAGGTGGCGGCGGCGGTGGAGGTGGTGGTGGCGGAGGCGGAGGTGGCGGAGACAATGATGATAGTGGTGGCGGCGGCGGTGGAGGCGGTGGTGGAGGAGGTGGAGGCGGCGGCGGAGGAGGTGGAGGGGGCGGCGGAGGAGGAGGAGGAGGTGGTGGCGGAGATGATGATGATAGCGGTAGCGGTGGAGGAGGTGGAGGTGGCGGTGGTGGTGGAGGCGGTGGTGGAGGAGGTGGAGGAGGTGGAGGAGGTGGAGGAGGTGGAGGAGGTGGAGGAGGTGGAGGAGGTGGAGGTGGTGGTGGTGGAGGAGGAGGTGGTGGCGGCGGTGGAGGTGGTGGCGGAGACGATGATGATAGCGGTGGCGGTGGAGGTGGAGGAGGTGGAGGTGGCGGCGGTGGTGGAGGCGGTGGTGGAGGGGGTGGTGGTGGCGGAGGAGGTGGTGGCGGAGGCGGAGGTGGCGGAGACGATGATGATAGCGGTGGCGGTGGAGGAGGTGGAGGTGGCGGCGGCGGTGGAGGTGGTGGTGGAGGAGGTGGAGGTGGCGGAGACGATGATGATAGCGGTGGTGGTGGAGGAGGTGGCGGCGGCGGTGGAGGTGGTGGTGGCGGAGGCGGAGGTGGCGGAGACAATGATGATAGTGGTGGCGGTGGCGGAGGTGGAGGTGGCGGTGGAGGAGGTGGTGGCGGCGGCGGAGGAGGTGGAGGTGGCGGCGGAGGAGGAGGTGGTGGCGGAGATGATGATGATAGCGGTAGCGGTGGAGGAGGTGGAGGTGGCGGGGGTGGTGGAGGCGGTGATGGAGGAGGTGGAGGTGGTGGTGGAGGAGGAGGTGGTGGCGGCGGTGGAGGTGGTGGCGGAGACGATGATGATAGCGGTGGTGGTGGAGGTGGAGGAGGTGGAGGTGGTGGCGGCGGTGGAGGTGGTGGTGGAGGAAGTGGAGGCGGTGGCGGAGGTGGAGGAGGTGGTGGCGGAGACGATGATGATAGCGGTGGTGGTGGAGGAGGTGGAGGTGGTGGCGGCGGTGGAGGCGGTGGTGGTGGAGGAGGTGGAGGTGGTGGTGGAGGAGGAGGTGGTGGCGGCGGTGGAGGCGGTGATGATAGCGGTGGCGGTGGAGGTGGAGGAGGTGGAGGTGGTGGCGGCGGTGGAGGCGGTGGTGGAGGAGGTGGTGGTGGCGGAGGAGGTGGTGGCGGAGGCGGAGGTGGCGGAGACGATGATGATAGCGGTGGCGGTGGAGGAGGTGGAGGTGGCGGTGGCGGTGGAGGTGGTGGTGGAGGAGGTGGAGGTGGCGGAGGAGGAGGTGGCGGAGACGATGATGATAGCGGTGGTGGTGGAGGAGGTGGAGGTGGTGGTGGAGGCGGTGGTGGAGGAGATGGTGGTGACGGAGGAGGTGGTGGCGGAGGCGGAGGTGGCGGAGATGATGATGATAGCGGTGGCGGTGGAGGAGATGGTGGCGGCGGTGGAGGTGGTGGTGGAGGAGGTGGAGGTGGCGGTGGAGGCGGTGGAGGTGGCGATGGAGATGAAGGTGGAGATATTGGTGGTGGAGACAGTGGCAATGAAGACAATGACGGTGGAGATGTTGGCGATGGAGGTAATGAAGGTGGAGACAGTGGTTGTGGAGGCAATGGTGGCGGAGATAACGGCGATGGAGACAATGGAGATGGTGAAAATGGAGGTGGAGATAACGGTGGCGGAGATAGTGGTGGTGGAGACAACGGCGATGGAGACAATGGCGATGGAGATATTGGTGGTGGCGATAATGGTGGCGGAGACAATGGAGGTGGCGATAATGGTGGTGGCGGTGGTAATTGGCTACCTAATGGCTGCCCGGCAGATATCAGTGTCCACTGGCTTGTACCCCACGAAAATAACTGCAACAAATTCTACTACTGCGTATTTGGACAATTGGTGGAACGCGACTGCCCTGGAGGATTGGAGTTCAACCCCATTTTACAGGTAATTCTATCTAAAATCAAGAATCAAAATATAATAAACCAGCTATTGTATCCGCGACTTCGTCCGCGAGGATTACGGTTTTATGATTCCCGCGGGAACTCTTAAATTTTCCGGGATACAAACTATCTCCGCACCAAATTTCATAAAAATCGGTTGAACAGATAATTTTATTATTCCCGCGGGAACTTTTGAATTTTCCGGGATAAAAAGTAGCCTATGTCCTTCCCCGGGGTACAACCTATCCCTTTACCAAATTTCATCAAAATCGGTTGAACACATGGGCCGTGAAAGTGTAGCAGACAGACAGACACACTTTCACATTTATAATATTAAGTATGGGTAGATGAATTCTATTCTAAAGCGCCGTGGTCTGAGATGAGTCCACGACAAACTCTGTCGGGTATTTTTTTTTATATCACCATCTCATAAATCATCTTGTTCAATTCTTCTATTTTATCTTATTCAATTATTATCGTTTTTTCCTAGCCCTCTTTGGTCAGCATTATATACTCGGCGGCATATTTAGCGGAACATAAAAAAAGGTCCATAATTAAAAAAACCGGCCAAGTGCGAGTCGGACTCGCGCACCGAGGGTTCCGTACTCAAGAAGTAGGTATAATTACCTTTGTTAATGAACCGCAAAACTAACTTTGTTTGTAGAGGTTTACTGTTAATATCAAAAAATTACGTTTGTTGTATGGGAGCCCCCCTTTAATATTTACTTTATTGATATTTAATTATTTATTTTGAAAGGTAATATACAAGTTAATATTCTGTGAAAATTTGAACCGTCTACCTGTTACCGTTATTAATATTGAGCAAAAAAATACGAAAAAAACACGTTTATTGTATGGGGACCCCCCTTAATATATATATTTTTTTAATTTTTAGTATTTGTTGTTATAGCGGCAACGGAAATACATTTTTTGTGAAAATTTCAGCTTTCTAGCTATCACGGTCTACGAGATACAGCCTGGAGACAGACAGACAGACAGACAGACAGACAGACAGCGGAGTCTTAGTAATAGGGTCCCGTTTTGACCCTTTGGGTACGGAACCCTAAAAATATGTTTTTTTTTGAATCTACTTACTACACTTCTTTTGCTATTTAAATAATAATAATAAATAACTTTCTTTATTTAGGCAACATAGGCCCATGTATTATTAGTACAATAGAATCTTAAAAACTATGTTAGTATTTTATTTCTAGTATAAATTTACTTAAAAACAAGATTCCATTTGAGTCATCGAACGAGAACCTTAATAAAATGTTGCAGGATCGGTGACTTCTAGTATCAAGTATCCTGAATCCATTATTGTACTGAACTCGCAGTGTGTCCATAGCCTTTTGAGTGTAGTTAGTCCACAGGCCCCCCGCGTAGCAGGCTTGACAGTAAGCTTTGAATAGCGTTATTTTCGCTTCCTTACTACAGCGGGCGAACCTGCGGGCCAACATGTTACACCTTACAGCTAAGGCTCTCCGTTCTCGTTCTATGTCTACCTGGTCTTTAAGATCCTCCGTAACATAGTGACCCAGATATTTAAATTGTGCCACTCGTTTCAACGACACCCCATTGAGTGTAATTTTGGGTTCGTATTTCACTTGCTTACGGGGAGTCCCAAAGATCAGGTATTCACTTTTGGACACATTATAGATGAGTCCGTGTCTAATCGCGTACTGCTCACATGATTTAAGCAGCTCCCTGATCGAGCCGGCCGTGGGACCCAACAACACCATGTCATCTGCATAGCTTAGGTTATTCACGCAGACGCCATCTATCCAGCACCCGACTGGTTTGTTGCTAAGTTCCACGATCAGCCCGTTCACATACAGGTTGAAGAGCTTCGGCGAGGTCAACCCGCCCTGCCTCACCCCGCATTCCAACCTGTACGGTTCAGAGAGCTCCTTACCCCACCTGACATGATTCACCTGGTTTGCATACCAAAATTGCATAATACTACGCAACTCCGGCTGCACGCCTGCCTGTTCCATTTTTCGCCACAGCACATCATATGACACTAAATCGAAGGCTTTGGAGAGGTCCAGAAAACAGGCGTACACCGCCATTCTACGGCTAGTATAGTATTGGGCAGTCTGTTTCAGGCTTAATATCGCAGTTTCCGTCGAGAGTTTGAAGCGTATCACTAAGCGTATCACTAAGCTTCTTGTCTAACAGACTATCCAATACTTTTGCAATTATGGTAGCAAGCGATATAGGCCTATAGTTAGACTGGCCTGAAATATCGCCGGTCTTGTTTTTCACAATGGGGACCACTACCGTTCTCATCATGTCACTAGGGATATACGAGTGACTAACGCAGAGCGAGTAAAACATCGACAATACTCTAGGTAAGTGAAAGCCCGCGTATTTCAGATGTTCGATGCTGAGGCTGTCGTGACCAGGCGATTTTCCCCTGGTCATTCTATTAATTACTTCTGCAACTTGCTTACTTGAAAAACGCAGTAGCTCCCTGTCACAACATACGTCAGCATCGACCACCATCCTCGACGGTCCCAATGGCGAAGAGACCTTGAAGTGATCCTTAAACAAGTTCGCAATATCTCTTTGCGTGGTACGCTCACTGGTAAACTTGGACGAACATTCAATTTGTTGGTTGATTTCCAGAACTTAGAAAAATTTTTAGCCGCTCTGTGTGAGGCGATTATATCCATTTTTATTTCGTCTTGGTGGTTTTGACACTTCCTTAACCTACTTTTAAAAATTTTTTGACTCTCACATCACATCTCGTCATACACTTTTCCAGTCCTAGGTTTATTGTATAGCAACCAAGTCTGATACATCGACCTAGCCTCACAGTGAGCGGTGCGGACGTACTTATTCCAGCCAACTACATGTCCTTTCTTGCGCCCATTATAGCCCTTATATGTCACAGTCGCGGCGAGGGATAATATTTCAACTAGATCTTTATATATACTATCTAGTCCCAACTTATGTTCTGGCTTAGCGCAAAATTTCCCGCCACACGATACAAAGAGCTCTGGGAAACATATATTTCTAAGCCTATTGTTACATTCGTCATGATACCCTCTGATCTGTTCGTCTGTTCTATGACCCCATAGTACTTTATTAATTAACTTGTCATCTGTACAGGTTTTCGTGACGACTTTATTAAGATTGCACTCTATAATAAGCGGTAGATGGTCCGACCAATAAATATCATGGCAAATGCTAACATTTATCACCGTTCGCCGAGCAGACTGGGTCACTATACAGTGATCCAGCCAGCGCAGGCTCCCATTTATGTCACTCCTATATGTATACGTATTTGAATTTAAGCCTAAAATATCAGTATCGGCGCATATCCATGTCTGATCTGCGCAAAAATCACAAAGTTCGTTCCAAAAGGGCTGGTTTGGGTGCGAATTGAAGTCTCCTAACATGTAAACACATTCGACATCATTGTTTTCAATTATCGCCTTGATTTCACTCAAACAATTTGTAAATTCGACTATATTTTCGTGTGAATCTGTTGGCATGTAAATACTAAAAACAATGATGACTTGCTCATTACTTAGAGTGGCCTTAATAGCACATAGTCTTATATTATCACAGCCTATAACTGACACCGATTTAAAGATACCACTACGCCACAGGAGGGCCACCCCCCCATACGGCCTGCCCTTTAAAACACCGTCGGACAGGTCTACAGCAGACTTACCAGTATATTCAAAATCCTTACTTACTGTGCCAAGCAAAGGCAGGTCATAGGGAAGAAGCCACGTCTCCTGCAGAGCTATGACATCCGCAAACATACAAATACTTCTGACGCTATCCATTGATCGTTTAAACGATTTACAGTTAAAACTTACCAATTTAAAGGCTCGTTTATCCATTCTTACACGCTACTTTAACTTAACTATCTACTTTGACTGAGATACTTTATTTCTCGACTCAGAATTCTGTCTATCTATATTATTAAACACCACAAATCGCCTAAAACAAATTCCTTCAGGCCAAATTGCACTATTCATAAATATAGGCAACTTGTTCTTTGACACAAACAACTTAAACGAGTTATAATCTCTCTCCCTCTTACAACTTATTCTCTCTAATGCTACCGTTTCATTCGTCTTATTAAAAATGTACTCAATAATGTCACTTTCAGTGGTTGATTTACAGACGTTAGATATGTACAGCAGAATTTTATTTACAGGCGCGGATCTAAACTTTAAATCACAGCCTGCACGGCCAGTCTCGCTGATAAATCTATTTCTCAAAATTGGCTTTTTTCTTTGGACTGTTATCCATTCACCATCCGAATCTACTGTATTTTGCTCACGTTTATTACAAACGGTCGGCCTCTCGCATACGACTTCAGCCATCGTGCGTTTCCGCTCCGTTCCGTCAGTCATCGCTACGGCCTCGTTCGAAGCGCTCGCGCCGGTGCCGCCGTCTTCCTTATTTGGATGTAGTGCTGTCTCGCTTCTCCTCGGCTGGGCGTCGGAGATAGCGCACTCGTCTATTTTGCGCATGCTCGACAACGCCCCTGTAGCTGCACCCCCCCGCGTGACCTCCACACTGTCCACTTGGCCTTGGCATTGTACTTGTCTGGGCGATAAAGATATATTTTCACACTCCTCACTCGCGTTGCACTTCTCCGAGTTCAATGACCCGTTGTGAATATGATGCAAACCGATCGATCCGCTATCCGTGTCACTATGAATTTCAATGAAAGCACCGCGTTTTCTATTAACTGTATTACTCGATCTTTCCCGCGATACATCCAGGGCTTCTCTGAGTTGCTTCTGCGTAACACACTCACTCTTTATTTCTCGTATGTCTTCCCTCAACAAATTTATATCTCGCAACAGCCGCGTCACGTCTAAATGATCGAAGGTGACCGGTGGCAATCGGTGTAAATCTTTTGCCACAAATATTGGGAGTCTCTCCGGGTCTGTAGCGTCCGTTTGTTTGAGATGCTCAATGATATCTTCTAAATCCTTAATTGACTTTTCTTCATTTTTTCGCAACTTCAAACGTTTTGTAGGCACTGCTTCAAACAACAACTTTTTAGCCGTTAAAATTTCCTCTGACGAAAAAGCCGTGTTACAAATCCGTATCAAGGTTTCTTCGTCCATCACCTTAATCTTATTCTGCATAAAAGCGAGAACCTCCGATACCACTAAATTACATGAGTTACACTTAAGAGCAATGCGAATGAACGGGCAAAGCTGAGAGTAGGTATTCAGGTAGGTATATTGCCGTCGCGCTGCTCCCGAAGAAGACCGAACGACCGCTTATTGAATGCGCATGTATGCGTACGTACGTCGCTCGCTCAAACGAGTTCCTAAATAAAATTAAAATATGTCTTTGAGCTAATGAGGCTTCACCTCGCAGTCGGCAAATGGATATATAGGTGTGTTTTGTGTTTCGTATAATATTTTTTGCTCTCTAATAACTTTGACCCTGGCTTTCTTTTATTGGACTTATTTCTCCGTTCTTAAAATGTTTTTATTGCACTACCAGTTAGCCCTTGAGTGCGATCTCAGCTGACGGTGAGTGATGATGCAGTCTAAGATGATAGCGGGCTTACCTGTTAGGCATAAGGCAGTTAGCTAAAAAGCCATCTCTCTGTCTGCGTCGTATTCCTCATTACTGAGGGTCGTGACCCCTTTCCATTAATCAAATAATGGTAGGAGTTTTCTTGGGATAATAATGCGGTGGGTTCCCACATCCTTCCGCATACAACTCGACTAAGCGTTAAATTAAATTTTTTTTTTATCCCCAATGACGTTAAATAGAGAATACGTCCTTCAATCACGCCGCAACAAAGATCAACGTTTTTTTTGCATGGGTATAGTCAAGGACCTCGAGATGATATAGGCTAAGTCTAAAAAAACTTATGCCACGCGAACGAAGTCGCGAGCATCCGCTAGTTATGATATATAAATTACCAAATTAGGGTCAATTTGGCCGGGAATCGAACCCGTGACCTAGACCTCCCTGGCGCAGTGGTGCAGTGGCGCACTACAACACTTAGTCGGGAACTCTTTTTATTTTTTGCTTTTTTATCCACTACAAGTTAGCTCTTGACTGCGATCTCACCTGATACGATGATATAGTCTAAGATGGTAGCAGCCTAACTTGTTAGGGTACGGCAAGTATATTAAACCCATAACGATTTTTACACGGCATCGTGCCGTAACGCTAAATCGCTTGAAGGTACGTCTCTGCCGATAGGGTGGTTACTAGCCACGGCGGAACCTTCCTACCAGATCAGACAAGAGAAAATTTAAAAATTGTAAATTCCCAAATTGACCCTGCTGGAAATCGAACCCGGAACCTCACACAATAAGACACAGCGTTCACCATTGCGCCAGGGAGGTCGTTAAAGTTACAACTCGACTCTGCTTGTGTTGACTTATGTATTTTTATCATTTTCAAGGGATTTTTATTTTCATAATAATATTATCTTTACTCATTCTGTTATGTAGGTATATTTAAAGAAAAATCTTCTAATAATAATAATAAATTTACAAATAAGATGTGAGTTATGATGCAGTCTAAGATGGTAGGTAGCAGGGTAACCTAGTTGTTATACTCATACCTCTAATCGGTTTCATATATAGATTAAATTTACTAATTACCTCTCGTATTTGCGGTACGGACGAAGGTTCCCCCCAGAAATAAGTAAGAAAGTAGGGACTATGAGTTTGAGACTGTCTATTTGTGGGATAAGACTGGCTAGATGAACTACGGAAAATGAGGAAAATGCATGCCAAATTTCATTCCGATCCGTCCAGTCCAGTGGATGTTGGTTCAGCTGTGCGTTGATAGATTAGTCATTAGACAGAAAGCCAGTCACCTTTTCCTTTTGTCTAAACTAATACCTATTATAAAGAGGAAAGATTTGTTTGATTGATTGTTTGTTTGTTTGTAATGGATAAACTCAAAAACTAAACAACTGATTTTAAAAATTCTTTCACTTATAGAAAGCTTTTTTTTCAGCGTAACATAAGCTATATTTTATTTTATTAGTTAGTAAAAAGTAAAATATCGATATCGATAAACAACACTAGATTATCGATAAGATATTTAAAATATCGACTACGCTTGAACTCACTGTGTACATATGTGTGAGTGTATACGTATTTAACCACTCCGAATAGAGGCCGATAATACCCGATAGGGACAACTGCAGCTAGGACTGATAATACCTATGAAAAACAGTAGAATTCTTACTCTCGTATTTTTCTGTTTCCTCCTCCAAAACTGAACCGATTTTAATTATTTTTTTACGAATAATTTAAGAAGAACTCAGGCTATGTTGGTATGTTTTTCTTTTTTTGATTATATCCGTCAAATTTATTTGGAGGATGTCTGATTTTTGCGCGAAATCTGGGCCATTTTTTGCAATTTTTAAAGGTTCGTTGTTCTTATAATTATTAATTTATTGAAAAAAGCAAAACATAGGAGCATGGCACGGACACATATGGATTTTATAGAGCAAAAATATTTTCTCTATTGTAATTATCCACGGAGGAAACAGACAAGAGTTTTTGTATGGAGAAATCGCCGGGAGAATTCCTCTTAAGTAGAATACATTTGGAGGACATTTTGCCCTGTATACACACACTGCGTGTCAGTGACCTCACGCGAGCGCGATCAGCTGACGACTGACGAGTCGTTTAAAGTTTCATTTGTTTTACTTAAAATGAGATCACATTAAGAACAGATTTTGCGAGTAAAGGCTATTTGTGAAAAATGGTACATTTTTGAACTTTTCATGTAACCGGGAAAAGTGAAATTTAATATTAAAATAACAATTAATTAAATTAGAAAAATGGTGATTTATATCGCGTATTTCCTCCACGTGCTCTTATTAAAGTTTCTACCCGTCTAGGCATACTGAGAATGATGTTATCGATGGTCTCCTGGGATAGTCTCCGCCATTCCTCAACTACAGCGATTCGCAGTTCACCCACGTTGGCAGGAGCTGGAATTCTGGACTTCACTTTTCTTTTCAGCAAGTCCCAAACGTGCTCTATTGGGTTCATATCCGGTGATCTCGCCGGCCACTCCATAACAGTGATATTCATATCATTAAGATAAGCTTGAGTTACCCGAGCGGTATGCGGCCGAGCATTATCCTGCATAAAAACAAAATCGTCACCGATATATGGGGCAAACGGTACGACATTTTCTTCTTAAACTTCTCTGATATAGCGGTCTGCAGTCAGACTCCCTCTGTCAATCACTACCAAGTCTGTGCGAGCTCCCAAACAAATGCCCGCACAAGCCATTATTGATCCACCACCGTATGCAACTGTAGTTTCAAAATTTGTCTGAATGTATCGTTTTTGCTCAAATTGACGGCAGGCAATTTGATTCTCTTAAATCAATTTGATTTAAGAGAATTCTGCACTCATCACTAAACAATACCTTACTCCATTGGTCCGCGTTCCAAAGTCGATGTTCCTGAGCAAAAGTTAACCTGTTTCTGCGATGATTTACCTGGAGCCTTGGAGCCTTGGCGGGCACAAATGAACCCAAACCAGCTTCTTCGAGCCTTCTTCGTACCGTACGCTCACTTACGGTTACACCCCGCACTGCTTCTAACTCATGTCGGGCTTGGACGGCCGTCAAACGGGGGTTCCTACGTACACGAAGCCGCATGAAACGATCATCCCTACTCGAAGTGCGTCTTTTTCTGCCTTGTCCTGCTCTTCTCACATAAGTACCGGTCTCCCTGAACCGTTGGATACTGCGATGGATCGTTGAAACTGGTCGACGAAGATCTCTGGATATCACTCTGTAGGTTTGACCATTTCTTCGCATTTCGAGTGCGCTGGCAATCTCCGTTGGGGCTAGTCAGGCATAATTCAGTCATCAACTCCAGAAAGATACGCGATTAAAAAAAACTAACAAAAAACAGTATTTCAATGAAATTTTAAATCAAACTCAGAACGAAGAAATACTCGAAGTTCGCTCCAGATGAGGTGTATTTGAATAAAATTAAAACAATTGCATAAAATGTGATGTTTGTTTTCTTAATTTGGAAATGTTTCTTTTTAAATTAAATGACGTATAAACCAGCCAGCAACCTTATATGATACTGATTTCAAATCTTTTTTTTATATTCCGCTAAATATGCCGGCGAGTGTAGTTTGAGCAAGGTAGACGTATTCGGGGACACACTTTACCAGACAGCCGTGGACTGCAATGTGTTTTTAATTATTGGTCTCTTATATCCATGATTGGGCATCCCGTTTAGAAAAGTTGATTATGTCCTCTATCTTATACCGTACTAGTTGATGCCCGCTACTTTGTACGCGTGGATTGAGGTTTTTTTGGTTCCCGCGGGAACTCCTTACTTTTCCGGGAAAAAAGCCTGCGTGCTAGCCTGTGTGCTAATCGAGACTATAATCTATCTCTGTGCCAAATTTAATGCAGATCCGTTTAGCCGTTCTGGCGTGATTGAGTTACAAACATCCGTACATCCATCCATCCAAATTTTGCATTTATAATAACGGGTGATTCAGTTGGAGGTACTTTTTTAAAAACTAAAAAAAATATAGAAAAAACAAATTCATCCGTTTATCTTTATATTCTAGACCCATTTATTATTTAAAGATTATTTCTATCAAAAGTTTCAAAAGTTATTGGAACTATAGAATGGTTGTTAATTGCAGTTACGGGTAACATTTGAGAGAAATAATCTTCAAAAAATAATTAATGTAAAGAATAGTTCTTATGTATGATAATAAAGATAGCCCGATAAATTAGTTTTTTATTAATTTTTTTTAGTTTTTAAAAAAGATCCTCTAAATGAGTCACCCGTTATTAGTATAGATAACATTATCATCAATTAAATGATCGTATCTTGGGCGTCGATCCTGCATTTTTTTGGTTATAAAATTGAATACGATTGTCTGACTCTTTTTTTATATTGGTGAAAAAGAGGCTGAACACCATTATTGTCCTATCAGGTCTGTGATTGGCCTTGGAACGCTGGGTGCGTTACTAGCGGTGGCGGGGGAGGTGGAGGGGGGGAATGGCTGCCCAATGGCTGCCCATCAGACTTTAGTGTCCACTGGCTATTACCCGACCCAACAGACTGCAACCGATTCTTCCACTGTAACTTCGGAAATGTTCTACCGCGACACTGCCCGTCAGATCTGCATTTCAACCGTGTGAAACAAGTAATTTGAAATTTTGTACCTCTCTTCTTCTTGCTTTGTCTTCTTTCTCTCCTCTCTTATTTTCTTTTAGATTATTTAACTTCTTATTCTATATTTGGGACTGCTTTTTTTCGTCACTGTCATCGTCATATCGTCTGTGGCGTATATCAGAAATTGAAAAAAATCTTTACAAAATTTGTCTGTTACGTTGATTTACGGCCTCCGCAGTCCGCACACGTCAGACCTTTTGTAGTTCCAATAATAAGGCCGATAATTTATCACCGATTTTGTGACAGACTCAATGTCCGAACCTTTCTTTTTCCACCGAATATTTTGACTTGAGTTTCTGTAGAACATGAGGGTTTCAGTATGCAATCTGTATTTGTTTAACTTTTTTTCGACAAAATATCGGTCACCGATTGCCTGACGTGGGTGGAACCCCTTAGACACACGCCTAATGCAATATTTTCCCCATAGAAAATATGAGTTTCTAGCTATTTCTTCTCAGAAGTATCTGCTTTGTAAAGCATCATCTTAACATTTCACTAAGCAAGTTAGCTAAATAATATTGAAATTGAAAATATTTTAATTTTGTTTAACAGGTATGCGACTGGTCCTGGAATGCTGGATGCGTATCTGGTCGAAACGGTGGATTGACAATCGGCAACCCTGGTAACCTTGGGGAATTTGACAACTCTGAAGGTGGAATTGGTGGTCTATTGATTGGCAAACCTGGTGCTAGTGGAGATACTGGTGGACTGGTGATAGCAGAACCAGGAAATGGTGGAAATGGTGGTATTGTTCTTGGAGATCCAGCTGCTAATGCCTTCTGGAATCAGCTGCAGCAACCACTCCTTTTAGCTGATGACTGAATTACTTATTCATTTATCTTCACAAATTATGTGATAGTTTACCCAACCTTGCTGTAAAGTTGAATTTTATATCTAGCACAAGCAAACAACTATTTTAATCGCTGTTTTTTAAATTGGCTGATATTCTTTCACTTCTAAGAAATGTGGTTTAAAATGAAAACTGCACGCCAATATCAAAGTCTTAAGTAAATAAATTGAGTATTTAGACTCTATGGGTCGTTGATAGTTCCACAGCCAGGTTGGGTCTGCTACTAAAATATTACATCATATTGTTATACCTAAATATTTAAAAATAAAATATTTGGATTAATTATACGCTTTTTAATATTAAAACCTTTCATAAAACTTAAGCGTAACAAATTATTTTATATCTCGTTATATCCTTTATTAAATATTTAGATTCTAGTGTATTACTTAGTGTATAATATTTATAACAGGATAACTCTTTGATTTTTCGGGATAAAAATCCGCATTTCTCATTAATTATAATATTAGTAGGATAGTATTTTTTTTATCCACTACAAGTTAGCCCTTGACTGCGATCTCACCTGATGGTAAGTGATGATGCAGTCTAAGCTGGTAGCGGGCTAACCTGTTAGGGGCATGGCAGTTATGTTAAACCCATACCTACCCCTATTCGGTTTCTACACGGCATCGTACCGGAATGCTAAATCGCTTTGCGGCACGTCTTTGCCGGTAGGGTGGTAACTAGCCACGGCCGAAGCCTCCCACCAGGCCAGACCAGGGAAAATTCAGAAATTGTAAATTCCCCAAATTGACCCTGCCGGGGATCGAACCCGGGACCTCCGCACGTTAGGACAACAGCGCTACACACTGCGCCACGGAGGTCGTTAAAAAGAGTAAGAAAAAGATTTGGATAGCATCCAACAGGTAAGCGCACTACTTACCATCATTTTTTTTTTGACGGGGAGGGAAATCTTCCTAAGATACCCGATCTCCTGGGGAAACCGGGTTATGTGCGATTGTACCCACTAAACCCCCCCCCCCCCCCCCCCCCGGTGACCATCCTCAACGCATGATGAAAGGCTCCGGGAACTCTTAAGAATTTGCGCCGGAGCCTTCCTTGCGCGACGTCCATGCTGGGCTCGTCCCTGGGCCTGTCGCACCCGACCTCATGACCTCATGTCTCTAGCTCAGGGCGATGATCACTGGCGCCCTGATGTGGCCGTCTCCGAGCAGGGTCGGTGCGCTCGCGAACTCGCTCGGCGGTCTCCTTTTGGATCATTACACTTTTACACTGTAGGCGGGGAAAGGTCTCTCCCTATTACATTTCTTAATCCGCAGCACTCATGCTCCCAAGCAGGGCACAGTTCGATGCTGCGCCGTGTCTTGCTCCTCAGCGCAGTGGTGACACCGTGGTGTGGGCTCGCGTCGAATCCGACACAGATACTCACCGAAACAGCCATGTCTGTTGAGTTCATATCTGTGTTAGTCTGAAGGTCACATTGCCACTCTTTTTCTCTAGCCACGCGTCAAAGTTTGGCAATATGGCTCCAACAATGCGTTACTAGTTACCATCCTAGAGTCCATCATCACTTACCATCGGTTTAGATTTCAGTCAAATGCTAACTTGTAGTGACGTAATAATTAATATAAATGGTGGTTTTTGAAGGGATAAAAAAATAAAATCAGAGCAAATTCTGAGTACGGTGGGCATTATGTTTGTAAGCGCCTGCTTGCTTTTTACAGTGAATGGTTCTCCATCAAATTTGCTATTCATTACAAGGCGTTTTGAATTAAAATGATGATGATAATATGTCGATGACGAAAATAACGACCTTTTCGAAGACTCCCTGGCGCGATGGTGAGTGGAGTGGGGAGTGGTCTTGTAAGTGGGAGATCCCGGGTTTGACCCCAGATTGGGTCAATACGGGAATTTGTTCTGAATTTTTTCTGGTCTGGCCTGGTGGGAGGCTTCCGCCGTGGCTATTTACCACCCTAACGGAAGAGACGTACCGCCAAGCGATTTGGCGTTCCGAAAAGATGCCGTGTAGAAACCGATTGGCAGGGGCGGCGTTAGCTATTGCGAGGCTTTGGGCGCTAGATATTTGCGAGGCCCCTAAGATTTGTGGAGTATAGTCCATTATTTTTCGTCCACGTCTTTTTTACCTTACGCAGTTGACAGCTTTGGCATCTCAGATCAATAAATAGAATAGATAGTGGATTGTCTGTGTAGTTTGTCACTAGTTTGGAGCTACCTAGCTCACTTCCTTTTGATAGGTGGGGCCTTTTCTACTTGGGCTATAGTGGGAGGGCGGGAGGTCGCGAGGCCCCTGCAAGAGCCAGGCCCCGGGCGGCTGCCCTGCTTGCCACCCGCTAAGGCTGTCACTGCCGATTGGCGGTATAGGTTTATAACTGCCATATTTGCATTATTTAATACTAGCTGATGCCCCCTACTTCATCCGCGTGAATTGAGGTTTTTCGGTTCACGTGGGAACTCTTTAATTTTTCTAAAAAGTTAAGGTCCAGACTATAATCTATTTCTGTGCCAAATTCGTCTAGTTCCGTGCAGTCGTCCTGGCGTGATTGAGTAACAAACATCCATCCAAACTTTCGCATTTACATATTAATTTATATTAAGTACTAGCTGATGCCCGCGACTTCGCCCGCGTGGATTGAGGTTTTTTGGTCCACGCGGGAACTCTTTGATTTTCCAGGATAAAAAATGTGACCATTCCAGACCATAAAGCCATAAACTATCTCTGTGCCAAATTTCATCTAGTTCGTTATCCGTTCAGGCATTTTTGCGTGATTGTCTGATTGAGTAACAAACATCCATACATCCACACATACAAACTTTCGCGTTTATAATATTAGTAAGGATAAAGTATAGACAAGTAAATATAATTAAAATTATAAAAAAATACGACTGCTCTGCCGTAGACACACATACATACACGAACCCTGAAAACATAACACTCCTTTTTTGGGCAGCCAGTAATTAATTAGGTACCTTTGGAACCTTATTCACATTTTTATTAAATGATATTTTTTTGGGAATCGCTGGATATTGAACGATAGTGTTAAGTACTTATATATTTTTGGAATCTACACATCATTTTCAAGATGAAATCTTAATCTTATTTTCGAATTTTTCTTTTCAACTTTAGTCTTCAATGCGGAACCATGGTCAATGGGGCCACCTCCTCAGCCTGTGCCACAACATGAAAGGTACCTACCACTAGAGCCCATAAACGTCCCACCGCTGGGCACAGGGCTCCACTCTCATAGGAAAGAGGGAATTAGAGCTTAGACACAGCACGATTCGGAGGGTAGGCGCGAAATTTAAACTACACATTTTGAAATTGTTCTTTGTTTTAATTAAAATAATTTGAATTTTGTGGATGTTATTACATATTTATTCTAGATTATGTATATGTGAGTGAAAATACCTACCAGCAAACGTTATCCTTGTGATATTCACTTTTTTTAACATAACTTTTTAATGTGTGATAATCACTGACACAATGGAATCATTAAAACAGTCTTTTTCTGCAATGTCTGAGATGTTCCACGCAAAAATGGATGAATTCCAGCAGGATTTGCAAAAGAACTCTGCCACCAAGATCCCTGCAACTACATCGTCACTGGCTGCTGACTTTCAATCTTTCAAAACTTTTATTGTGGCTACATTAAGCACCCCACAGCAGCAAATGGAATTTTTAAGACTGGAAATGGATCGCCAAGAGATGCGGACAAGACGAAAGGTATTGCTGCTGCACGGCATGCCTGAAGCGAAGACAGAAGACCTCACTGCACGGGTCACCACAGCAGTGGTCGAGCACTTGGACCTGCCAAACTTTTCCAGTTCAAGTATTAGGTCAACTTATCGCCTCGGCCGGTTATCAGATGGTAGGCCCAGGCCGATAGTTGTAAAGTTTGCTGATGTTGCAGTTCGTAATAAAGTGTGGTTTGCCAAAACAAAGTTCAAGGGCACTGGTATTACGCAGTCTGAATTTTTGACAAACCCTCGACATGATGCATTTCTGGAAGCTCGGAAGCGGTTTGGTATTACGAACAGCTGGACGCGCGATGGATACATTTATGTCGTAGGCCCGGATGGGAGCCGCCATCGAGTGGAAACTTTGAGTGAACTTGACAACATTTCTGCGGGGTCGGCGTCACCAGTAGGTACAGCGAAAACGCCTACTCAGAGCCCTGGAGTGCCTTCTAAAAGTCCAGACGCTAGATTGCCCATTTCCCGTTCTACTAGACGAGCAGTAAAAAAATAATTTTATATGTGTACCTATTGTTATTTTAACTTTGTTTACTTTTTTTTTTTTTGTCTACCTGCTTAAGTTTACATAATCTTCTTACGTTATTTGTGTTCTTCTTCTTCTTTTCTTGGTTTTTGGCTTTCAGTAGTGCCAAAACAGCACAGTGCACTTCGCCAATGTCAAGTAACTTGAGGGAGGCACGAAGGAGATTGGCCGGTTACAGAGTGCCAAAATTACTGAAATTCTCTGTAATAGAAGGCATATTTATATATTTGTTAGTAGACTACACTAAATAATAATACACCATATAGAGACAAACACAAATAAATATACAAATAAAAGGAGACTACTATAGTATAAATTACAATTTAAGTTTGTTAATTTTAAAATATTTACAAAGATACTTAACATAAGGGCTATAGGCTAACATTAGGACACACTCAACATTCAAGGGGCGGGGAACTTTAGGGGGAAGAACATCATATAATTTATAGAGAAGTTTAGGACAGGAGAACAAAATGTGAGAGACTGATCCCTCGTCCAGACCACACTCACACAGGGAGCTGTCACGCACTCTTAATTTAGCCAAGTGTACGGGGGTGCAGGCGTGACCAATTCGAAGACGACTGATGGTAGAGGTGACCCAGCGAACCGATTTTTTATGAAAGAAGAACCAAGGTCGTCGCGGGATGTCGGGTTGTATGGAAGCATAGTGCTTACCCTTGACAGAAATCGATTCAGTGTATATTGAGTTCCAAGAGCTCTCCAAGTCCGTTTTTGCTAGAGAACGGAGGTCTTGTGGGTGCAAAGTATAATGGGTCATAGTGCCCATTTCAACTGCAAGTTTGGCGCAAGCGTCGGCAGTCTCATTGCCACTAATACCAGAGTGACCCGGAATCCAAGCCAGTATAACGTTTAGGCCTTTCTGCTGGCAAGAATATAACACCTCCCGGATCCTGAACACAACAGAGACTCTCTCCTTACTATGGAAAGGGTTACCCTTAAGAGCTTGCAAGCAGCTTAGGGAGTCAGTCAATATTATAGTTTGTCTAATATTATGGGCTTCAACGAAAAGGATTGCTTCTAATATGCCAATAGACTCTCCTGTGAATACTGAAGATTCCGGGGGACACTTGAATTGAATACTAATTTTGAATTTTGGAATCCAACATGCTACTCCAACAGAGCCATTCTGAGATAGTTTTGAGGCATCAGTGTATATTGTAAGGAAATCGGGCCAGTCGTTTTGAATAATTTCATTAAGTTTCTGGTTAGCCTCGATTGAACCTTTGTGAATACCAAGATTAACAATTGGGGGTTTACAAATCAAACTTTGATAAGGGGTAGAAAACAGGGGTAATCTGGGGGAAGAGTTAATTGGGTGTGGGAGGGATGTAAATTTAAGGAAACTTTTTAAGAGAAAGGGTTTGTCTTGGTTGGCTCTGATGACAGAACTCAGCCGTCGAAGGCTGTCCAGTAGAGGGTGTGAGGAAAGCTGTAGAACTTTGCAGACAAAACGGTCACATAAATACTGACTTCTAATTTGGACTGGGGGATCAACACATTCCACTTGCAATGTATTTGTGGGGGAAGACTTCATGGCGCCAAGTATGATTCTCAAACTTTTATATTGAATTTTGTTCAATTTTTCTGTAGCCGTTTTATTAATGGGATCAAGAGCAAATAAACCATAGTCCAGATGGCTGCGAACTATGGCATTGTATAAGAGTTTTTGGGAGTACGGATGAGATCCCCACCATACCCCTGATAGAGCACGGAGGATGTTAATACCGCTTTCACACTTTCGGCTTACATGTTGAGCATGAGCTGCGCCATTGAGTCTGGAGTCTAGAACAACACCTAAAAATTTAGCTTTGGTTTCAAGGGAGATGTGTTGATCATTGTAGGCAATATTAAGGTTAGGGATGATTCTTTTTTTCGTGAAAATGACGGCCTTGCACTTATCGATAGAAAGAGAGAGACCATGATCGCATAACCACTGACCTAGATAGTGCAAAGCAGAATTGAGACGACTTGAGATATTATCCATGGAGTTTGATGAAATGTACAAAGCAATGTCGTCAGCATATTGGAGGATGTTGCAGCAACTCACGACAGACAGTTCGAGATCATATGTGTAAATGCTGTAGAGCAAAGGACTAAGGACTGAGCCCTGAGGGAGACCTTTCCAGATAGTTCTGGGGGGAAGAGAGGAGGAGGATGATCTCACCAGAATATTTCTGCCTGAGAGAAGGTTGCAAATGACACGTGTTAGTCTCGACGGAACACTCAGCTGTTGCAGTTTGTGCCTGAGCATTGGGAGAAGAACATTATCATATGCCGATGCTATGTCCAAGAAGACACCCACTAGGTACTCTCCTTTAGCCAGGGCTGTTCGAATATCTGTCGTAATGACTGCAACACTGTCCATAGTACCAAGTCCTTTTCTGAATCCAAATTGGGATTTAGCCAATAAATTTCTACTTTCCACTATCCATTCCAGACGGTTTTTTATCAGGTGCTCCATAACTTTGGCCAGGGTTGAAGAAAGAGCTATGGGGCGATATGAATTTGGATCAAGGGGGTCTTTGCCAGGTTTCCGTATTGGGATTATGACTTGAGTCCTCCAAGGTTCCGGGACGAATCCTGTCAATAGAAACCTGTTGATCATGTCAAGATAGCAGTATTTTGCTTTGTCATTAAGGTTCACTAAGAAGGAGTAAGGAATACCATCATTTCCTGGGGCAGAGTCTTTCAGATCGGAGAGAACTCCCTGCAACTCAGCAAAGGAAAAAGGGGCATCCATTTCGTCATTAGAGGAAATAGGTGTTAAAATAGTGGCAGTACTCTCACAAGGAACATAGGGAGGGGCGAGTTTGTCTGCAAAAGCATCCAACCAAGAACTTGAATCATTGGATGAGAGGTCGTTAGGCGATTGAGAACTTCGGAACCTTTTAATTTTATTCCAAACAGTAGAAGAAGGAGAACAGGGATCTAGGGTTTCACAGTATGATACCCAGCCAGTTTTTTTCTTTTTGGAAGTAAGTCTCCTACTTTTAGCATCAATACGCTGGTACTTCAAAAAATTATTACGGGACATATTCATCGTGTAAGAAATTTCTGCTTCCTTGCGTTGATTGATTATGTTTGTACATTCATCATCCCACCAGGGGGGAGATGAGTAAAAATCTCGTTCAGTTTTTTTGATAGGAAAATGGAGGTCGGCAGATGAAATTAAAATTTTTACAAAATTCTCATAGTAAAGTTGATAGTCTCCGTCGGCTCCTAGACTAGGAAGAGAGTCAATAAGCCTGTCAACAGTATCAGCAAACGGTGGCCATTGTGCTTTAGTGAGCTTGTATTTCATAATAGGATTGGTATTCTTAAGTGGAATGGATCTTTGGGCCAGAGATAGTAGGATTGGAAAGTGGTCACTACCATGAGTGCTTGGTAGGGTTTGCCAGGAAAAAAGTGAGGCTAAAGAGGGAGAGCAAAGGGATAAGTCTATGGCAGATTTTGGGTTTTGATCCGGGTACACCCTCCTTGTTGGAGAACCGTTGTTGAGAATACAAACATTAAGTTCATCAAAGAGTTCCAACAAGAGGATAGCAAACCCATCACATGAATGGGAGCCCCAAGCTGTGTGATGGGAGTTAAAGTCTCCCATCACTACAACTGGAGAAGGAAGGGATGATATGGTAGCCTTTAAATCTGGGATGAGAGAAGAGTGAGGGTGAGGAATATATACAGAAAGAAAGGAGGTTTCAAGGATTCTCACAGCAACAGCATTAAACTGAGAGCTGTGAGGGGGGAGGGGGATGGAAGAATAAACGAGAGAGCGCCGGATAAGGATGGCGCTTCCCGCGTACCCATCATCCCTGTCATCCCTAAGACAGGCAAAGCCGGGAATCCTAAAATGGGAACCCGGCCTGAGCCATGACTCAGAGATGGCAAGAATAACAGGTTTGTATTCATTTATTAAAAGGATTAATTCATGTTTTCTATTGCGCATGCTTTTACAATTCCATTGTAGTATTTGGACTAAGTCCATTTTGGAATAGGGAAAGGATTTCAAGTAAAATTTGGGCAACGTTGGGCGGTGAAGATTGATTGTTATTTAGCTTTTCTAAAATGTTAATTAATGACTTGGTTAAAAGAGGGATAAGGCTGTCATTGTTGTTTTGATGGGAATAAGAGTGATCATTATTATTTATAGCACAACCGTTGCCAAGGGAGGAAGAACAATTGCCAGTGATATTCTGGTGGGCTTGCCTATCGTATCCCTTTGCCATTGGGGCTCTAGGACGAGGAGTGCGGAATTTTGTTTCACGGTATGACTGGTTAGGAGAATTATTGTGATGAGAAGAGATTGTGGGGTTGGGCTTAGACGGGAATGTTGGAGGGGCCTTAGTCTTTTCAGAGTAGGATGGACCACTAGGAGGGAAGCGGATTGAAGCGTCAATGTAGGAGATGTTTTCTTGTGACATTAGCTGTTTGATAGCTTGCTGTCGAGAATGTTCTGGGCAACTTTTGTTTGTGGCTAGATGCCTACCGGTGCAGAGAATGCAGGAAGCCTCATCTATAGTCAAATCGCATGTATCACCTGAGTGTTCTCGTGCACATTTATAACATCTAGGTTTCGATCGGCACTGAGATTTAATATGGCCAAATCGGCAGCAGTTCAAGCACTGAATAGTTGGGAACATATAAGTTTCAACCGGGAGAGATGTGTGGTATGAAAGAATTTTGACAGGAAGCACCTGCCCCCTGAAAGTCACAACAACCGACTGGGTCGGGATCCAGGTCACAACGCCATCAGTAACTTGTTTTCTGTTTAGTCGTCTAACCTTAAGAACCTCCCCACATCCACGAGGGAGTTCGAGAGATTCAACAAATTCGTCGAGATGCCAGTCAACCGGAACGCCTCGAACTAGTCCCATTCGCGTGACATTAAATGTGGGGATGTGAGCTTTGAAGTTAGCTGATTCCAGAATTGGGTTTGTCAAAAAACTATTTGCAGCTTCTCCACATGAGAATTCAACTGAGATTTTGTTTCTGCCGACGCTTTTGATGCCATCGTTAACAATAGATCGGATTTTGTTTTTATGTAGAAATTGACCGAATTTAATAGCCCTGATTGTGGTGCCGGCCGAGGGATCAGCCACCTCACGAGAGACATATACGATGAAAGGTCCAGAGTCCGATTCCAGATATTTAGTGGGGAGTTCGTTTAAGGACGGATGGATATAAGTCGATTGGACCGAGGGGCTTGCGGTTGAAGGGTCAAATATGGGTTTTTTGGGGTTAGATGAATCATTTTCTTCAAAAGGACGTTTACGGCCTGCTGAGGGGGCCGGTTCTGGGGGCGGAGTTGAAGTCGGGATTTCAACGTGCTCCCCCGGATCAGGGGGAACACGCAGGGGGTCTATATCCATGTTTCCACAACGTGGAAACTGCGTAAGACGAGCACAATATAAATATTCTTACCAACACCAACTATTACACACTAAAAAAGCACAAAAACTACACCAAAACTCTCACTGACACGTGCGTCAAACAGAGCTACGGGCGAAGTCGTTATTTGTGTTGTGTGAAACGTCAATGTGTCAATGTGACATTGAGGTGAGGATGACAGCATCAAAGATAGCCATAGACTAATATTTTACTATTAAGTAGGAGCTTGGCTATCAATTCCAGTATTTTAAATATTATGTTACGGTTTTTAATGCCGGTTATTTTTGTTTGTGGTTTTACCTTTTTATTTAATTTTGTAATAATAATTCGTAGTAATAATTACTGTATTCATTTTCAGCATAGCTCAAAAGCGACTTATTCATAAGACATGCTTTCTGAATATCTGGTCTGTAGTAATGTGTACCTCACTGTTATGTTATGTTTGTGATATAATAATTATGTTTATTGATTAATTTAAGAATATTTTGCTGGTAGGTGGATTGCGAAGTATCGCATTTACATAGTTATATAATTTTATATATATTTACATAACTTACATAACTTTATATATAGTTGTATATTATATATTTGGATAATATTTTTATTGGATATGGTATTTGGAGATATAAGCCCAGAAGACTCATTTTTTTCACTTTCTTCTAGTGATGGATTGAATAGTAACGACAGTTTTTATAGTATTCCTTCTCTTGCTGAAACTCTTGACTCACACTTCTCAGACGTCCCGAAAAATTTCAATATTGTTCATATTAATGCTCAAAGTATTCCTGCACATTTTCCTGATATGCTTTCGTCTTTTGATAACAAGAATATCCACGCCATTTTGATCTCTGAATCATGGTTAAAGCCCTGTCTGTCATCCACGTCTTATGCTCTTCCTGGTTTTCACCTTATTCGAAATGATCGTGTCAATCGAGTTGGTGGTGGTGTTGCTATATACCTTCGCTCTAACATACCGTTTACGATCATCAGCGTATCAAACGTACAGGCTGTTCCAGAGGCAGAGCATTTATTAATTGAAGTAATTTTTTCCAATGTAAAACTCCTGCTTGGCGCTTATTATAACCCTAGCTTTACAATAGACTACTACCCTGGATTTGAAAGTCTGTTAGATAAGTTCATACCGCAATATGAGCACTCGGTTATTATGGGTGATTTTAATACATGCCTTTTAAAAAATGATGCACGAGCGTTTCGTTTGAAGTCTATAGTGCAGGCATCAAATTTACATATTCTTCCTCTCTCTGCAACTCACTCATTTCCTAATTCTACTCCATCACTTTTAGATCTTATTCTTGTTTCCTCTGTAGACTATGTAGCTAAGCATGGTCAGTGTAGTGCAGATGCCTTTTCCTATCATGACTTGATCTATTTATCGTATAAAATACGTCCTCCCAAAGCTAAATCAAGAATTCTTCTCAGGCGTAATTTTAGTGGTATGGATCCTGTCAGTTTGCGAGACGATGCATCTCAAATTGATTGGACTGAAGTTCTAACTGGAGATAATGTTGATGATCGGGTAGAAATTTTTAATTCTCTTTTAACGAAATTGTATGATACCCATGCTCCGATACGCCCAGTTAGAATTAAGCATCTTCCTGCTCCTTGGCTCACTGATGAAATTAAAACTTTGCAACATAAGAAAAATGTAGCAAAAGCAAAATACAAATCTGTTGCCAGTGACGTCAATCGGGACAAATATAAACATATTCGGAATCGATGCAACAGGTTGTGTAGAGATAAACAACGACGCCATATCCATAAATCTGTACTCGAGGAAGAAGATTCCGGTAGGGTATGGAAGTTTCTGAAATCTCTTGGAGTTGGGAAAGCGAAAAGTAATAGTCAGTCAAGAAATATTGATTTTAATCAGCTTAATCAGCATTTTTCCACGTCATGTACCATTGATAGTACATCAAAATTAAATACAAAAAATCAAATTCTGGCTTTGCCCACTCCTGATGATCCCGCTTTTATTTTTAGTCAAATTGACTGCAGTGATGTTAAGAGAAGTATTAAGGAAGTCAGCTCTGATGCTGTTGGTATTGACTGCATAAGTCGTAAAATGGTTATTCCTCTTCTTGATCTTCTAGCTCCTGTCATTGCGTCCATATTTAATCATTCTATCTGCATCGGTGTTTTTCCTTCTTCTTGGAAGGATGCACAGGTAACTCCTATTCCAAAAAAATCAAATCCATCCAGTTTTTCTGATTATCGTCCTATTTCCATTTTACCATTTCTTTCTAAAGTTTTTGAGCGTGTAGTTCATAAGCAAATGACACTATTTCTATCGAGATGTAACCTTTTAAATCCTTTTCAATCCGGTTTTCGTCCGGGCCATAGTACAACTACTGCATTAGTCAAAATTACCGACGACATTCGTTCCGGTATGGATAACCAATGTGTAACAGTGCTGACTTTACTTGATTTTAGCAATGCTTTCAACAATGTTGATTATGAATTACTTTTAGCAATTCTAGTTTCTCTTAACATATCTCCTAGGGTCGTTGACTGGTTTCATAGTTACTTGCATGGGCGCAGGCAGCGGATATGTATCGAAGAAAGTTTTTCTGATTGGTGTTCGCTAAGTGCCGGCGTACCGCAAGGTGGCGTGTTGTCTCCTCTCCTATTTTCGATTTTCATAAGTTCAATCACTCAGCAAATATCTTCTCACTACCACCTGTATGCTGATGATCTCCAAGTGTATGCTCAGTCTAAATTACAAGATTTACCTAGGACTATTGATTTAGTTAATAAAGATTTAGATGCTATTGTTCAATGGAGTAAGTCTTACGGACTTAAAGTAAATCCAATCAAGACACAAGTCATTATAATAGGTAGTCAAAATCTAATATCACGCATCGACTGGGCTACTCTTCCCCATGTTGTTTTTGATGGGGTCCAATTACAGTATAGTGACACAGTTAAAAACCTAGGCATTGTATTTGACAAGTTTCTGTCTTGGGTTCCCCAGGTTAGTGAAGTAAGTAGAAAGGTGTTTGCTGCTGTCGGCTCTCTCCGGAGGTTGAGTAACTTTCTACCCATACCTACTAAAATTGCGCTTGCACAATCTCTCCTTTTACCAATTCTTGATTATGCTATGCTTGTTACTTAGACTTAAGTGTGGAGCAACTAAACAAACTCGAGCACATTCAAAATCTTTGTATACGGTTCATATTTGGGCTTCGTAAATATGACCACGTTTCTGAATTTCGCAATAAACTTGAGTGGCTCCCAATTCATCTTCGCAGGAATACTCATCTTTTATCTCTCTTGTACTGTGTTATTTTCAATCCAGCCACTCCTCCTTATCTGAAAGAACGGTTTGAGTTTCTCGGTGATTCTCACTCGGGTCGATCTCTCCGCTCTGAGGATAATCTAACTCTTAGAATTCCTTCTCATAGCACTGCTTTCTACTCCAAGTCTTTTTCCGTTAAAGCTGTTTGTCTTTGGAACTCTCTCCCTCTTAATATTAGGCAGGCAAAATCTTTGCCTATTTTTAAGAGTCTCTTAAAAAAACACTTTTTACCTCCTTAGTTTTGTGTATCCAATTCCTTACATCCTATTCCTTAGATAGAAAGCTTATATCTAAATTATTGATACCTATTATATTCGTTATATATTTAAGTTGTGTGTATATATTATATGTATATATGTATATATGTATGTATGTACATTATTTATGTATTATTTAAGTATTTTATATGTACAGATTTGTGTATTATATACTATAATAGTCTTTTGATTTGCTACCTGTGTTTAAGTGTTTTATCCCTTAATTGTATTACCTACTTTGTGTACACCCTCATTCAAATTTTCTGTTATTATTTCCTTTTCTAGGTTGCCTGGTAGAGATCGCTTCTCAGCGATAAGGCCGCCTATTGTACAGTCTTTCATAATTTGTATTTGTTTACATGTGTTTTATGTATGGTGTACAATAAAGTATATTTTCATTTCATTTCATTTCATTTCATTTTCACGCTGCTTCAATGCGGGTTGGCGGGCTTTAACGACTATTATCATGTTAGTGGTAATAACCGGGACCGACGGCTTAACGTGCTCTCCGAAACACCGCCAAATTCCTAACTCCGGGCTAGTACTGAGTATTTCTAGTCGGAAAACCCCAATACTTAATTATGGCCCGACCCGGGACTCGAACCCGGGACCTCGTCGGCTGCAGTCAAACATGCTAACCACTAGACCAACGAGGCAGACATGAAAGGTACCTACAGTCCTACAAAATCTGACCCGGTGATAGCATCGCTATTATGAGTATATATTTATTACATGAACAATAAAATAAAAACAAAAACTGAACAGGCATAAAAAAATCATCGATTTAGAAGTAGATACTAGATGGGCCCTTCCATAGATAAAAATTGGGCGTTCGACCTGCAGAGCGCGTTCCACACCTGTATAGCCCAGTCCTTGTCCCCGCCATCGCGCTGTCCCGTTCTTCAGACTAGATGGCTTTAGCAAATTTAGGTCCACATTCTTTGTTTTACAGGGCCCGTCTATGTAAATTATAGAGGTAATTGTAAAAAATAGTTTCAATTTTGTTTTTGGGCACCGGGCCAGATAAGAGTCTTAGGGACTACCTATAACTAACTCGGCCGACGTCGGACTCCTGTGTACAAGAAAACAGAATAAAACATTTAAAATTAAAAACAAAAATATAATTAACTTAATTAATAAATGATTGATAGCACAGTTCAAGGTACATGCAATACTTTGTCAGATGCTTGCGCTACATCCAGAAAATATAAATACAGTAGTTCGAACCCACTAATCCTGATAAAATAATAAATTGAAGAAGATAACATTTGAAGAAGATACATTCAATTGTTTGAAACAAAACATTTCATTGCTTTTGTATATAATTTTTTTTTATTAGGTATTGTTTTTTAAGTTATTGGTCATATAATATAAAGCTCAATTATTATTGAATTGCCACAAATAACCACCAGCTGATATTGTTCGCCAGTAATTACTGATTTAATTTAACAAGCTCATACATTTGTTAACATCAAAGGTAACTCTTGGTTATCATCGTTAATCAATGGAGCCAAAAATGATAAGTCGTCTAATTCATCAGTTTCACTTCTGGGCCACGGCCATGGCCAACCGCCTCCGCCACCCCCACCGCCTCCGCCTCCGCCTCCGCCTCCGCCTCCGCCTCCGCCTCCGCCTCCGCCTCCGCCTCCGCCTCCACCTCCGCCTCCGCCTCCGCCTCCACCTCCGCCTCCGCCCCCACCACCGCCTCCGCCACCTCCACCTCCACCTCCACCTCCGCCACCGCCACCTCCTCCACCTCCGCCACCACCTCCGCCTCCGCCACCGCCACCTTAATAAAGGAAAATATTATCTTAAATATCGTCAAATAGCACAACGTACATAACTCACTCAAAGTCAAGTCAACGTTTATCCATACTTCTATTCTACTATTACAAATATATAGATTTATTTATTTCAAATACGAAAGTATGTTTGTCTGTACGCTACGCTTTCATGGCCCATCATTTCAACAGATTTTCATGAAATTCAGAGATAGATTGCATCCTAGACACAAAAGCTGCTTTTTTGCCCGGAAAATTATGGGAATTATGAAAAATTATCTACGTGGAAGAAATCGCAGGTGGCGTCTAGCAAAATATGATACACGGGGGTGAAAGTTGATTTTATAAAATATTTTTTTTATTAAATGTAATGGGTTTAATATAACAGACTGCCATACCCCCAACAGGCAAGCCCACATCTAGCATCTTAGACTGCACCATCGCTTACCATTAGGTCAGATTGCAGTCAAGGGCTAACTTGTAGTGGTGTAAAGAAAAAGTTACGAGGTTTTCAAACGAATCCTCGTCAAATGTTATTTAGTTTGGAAACTTAAACAAACTCAGCCGGGAAACATATTGTATTTAGCCATATTTTAGAAAATTCTATTACCTCCGCCTTCACCACCACCGCCACCACCTCCGCCACCGCCGTCGCTACCGCCACCTCCCGCTCCGCCACCGCCGTCGCTACCACCGCCGCCTCCACCTCCACCTCCGCCTCCAATATCTCCATCACCTTCACCACTACCCTCTATATCTCCGCTTCCCTCATCCCCCCAACTGACAATACTGTTACCATCATCAAATAAAAGAGATCTGATGAGGGCATTCTCGTCTATATCACTAGCAGCCTTTAGAAGTATCTCGTGGTAACATTTCTGTGAAAACAAATAATTTTGAGTAATCATTTTTATTTTAGAGATATACAGTTTTTGTAAAACGTAAACTAATTGAAAAATCCTATTACAATGTAAATTATATTATTTAAATGATAAAACAGCATAGGAATGTCAATACTAGAAATAAAAATAAAATTGTAATTGCCTGCTTCTAGGCTTAGTAAAATTAGCAATTCATTTGTTGGAAACAGTGTCCGCTTCTACAATAAGCTCCCAGAAGACATGTTGAAGATGTCTCTGAATAAGTTCAAAGTTAATGTAAAAAGTAAACTCATTGAAAAATCTTATAAATATGCCTTACCTAAACGACAAGGAAGCTTCGCAATAATTTGCTCTACTGGCTCTGATAGTTCCTTAATTATATATTATAATATAATATATTGATTGAGTGATTGATTGAATGTGTGTGTGTTCCGCTTCAAAGTAAAATAAACCATAATATCATTAAATTAGAGCTCAATTTCGTGTATCCATTCTCATACGTTTAGGTATGTACAATAGCCTAAACGTATAAGAATGGATACACGAAATTGACCTCTAATTCAATGCTTTATGGTTTATTTTACTTTGAAGCCGAACCTATACGATTTGATCGGCAATCCTAACATGATTGCACCTCTGTTTGGGGTATGGCAGTTATATTAAACCCATACCCAATGATGTACAATTTTAGTAATCGGTTTCTACACGGCGTCGTACCGTAACGCTAAATCGCTTGGTGGCACGTCTTTGCCGACAGGGTGGTAACTAGCCACGGCCGAAGCCTCTCACCAGGCAAAAGACATTAGTAAACATAGTAGGTATGATATGATATGAAGTATGATGCACTTACTTGTGCCTCAAAATAGAACTCCATGCCATGTGGGCAGCTTCTGGGATCCTCATCCCTGGATCCAAACTGACAGTTAAAATACTTGGTATTGTCATATCTATGCGGTATCAGGTAGTCTCGGCTCGGGTCACAGCGGTTGTCTATTACTTTGTTGTCATCTTGAGGCCTACCCGAGGCGAAGGCGAGCACAACGAAGAGGAATACTTTTACTGCAATCAGAAATACATAATGGTTGTTATCAAATTTCATCCATAATCATGCAAAAATCTTCTCTATTTTGAGCCGCATCTTTTAGCCTTGGATAGCTAAGCCCTGTCCACTCCTTATATCGTCCAACCACTTGCGCCTTTGGCGGCCTGGAGCTCTCTTGCCTGAAATCCTTCCTTCCAAAACTAGTTTTAGAAGTAAGAATTGGACTCCTCTTTGCAGATGTCCGAAGAAAGTCAGTTTTCTCCGCATGATCTTGGACATGAGTTCTCTATTTTTGTGGACTTGTTCCAGTACCAGCTTTGAATTAATTAATATTGAATATTGAAAATTTACCTAGCATCGTGTCTTAATCAACACGTAGGTGAAATTCCTTCCTTTTCTTTCCAAAATAGTGTTTTCCAATGCACTTTAGATTAAACTATTACTTGATTTTTCGTACATCCAGCCTTATATCATTACAAGTATAGATAATAAGCGATATATCCGATAGCTACATAGTGTGTTTCTAATTATAATCCGGGAATTTGGAGAGTGATATGTGTTAGGGTAGATTCGGGTAGATTGGACAATGGACACTTTTTTTTTCATAGTAAAATCAAGGAACCCTTACCGTTTTGCCCAACTGTCTGTCTTTTTTATCCACTAGAAGTTAGGCCTTGACTGCAATCTCACCTGATTGCAGATGCAACCTAAGATGGTAGTGGGTTAACCTGTAAGGGGTATGAAAGTTATATTTATTTATTGATAGGGAATACCCACCACCATATATTAAACCACTGCCCCTAATTGGTTTCTACACGGAATCGTACCAGAACGCTTAATCGCTTGGCGGCTTGTCTTTGCCGGTAGGGGTATTATAATCTAACGGTTTTTATAATTTTACGGGGGCATACTTACGAAATGAATTAATATCACTGGCTTCAACGGTAAAGGAATACATCGTGGGGAAACCTGCACGCCCGAGTCCTCTCCATAATGTTCTCAAAGACTGCCTGACTTATCATTAGTGGCCCTAGTTGTCTTACGTAAAGTAAATAAATCATTTAAGAGTGGTCAAATGCCACTGTCACAGCAAGAATGCCGCATTCCCTAAATTCACCCAATTACAATAATTGAGATTGTAGCAATGAGTGATCTGGTTCGTTAACAATAGTTCACTGTTTGCCTCTCCAATTGATTAATCCATGGAAATTCCCACTTTACATACAAAAGTCAAACGTGTCCCATTCTGCCCCAATCTCCCCTAAATATCTACCTTATCGATTTAAACACAGCACGTCGGATTAAAAAGATTAATTAGGTAGGTACTTGCTTTATGTGAAACCTTCTACGTTTCCAAAAATTCATTAATCATAAAATCCTTTGTTTTTTTTGTTTTCATGAATAGGTAAGTACTTTAATTCTTTGATTGAGGTTTATAATTGGGTATATGGGTCTTTTTTATAAAATTTGACTAGAACTAGTCAAATTTTATAAAAAAAATTATAAAAGAGATCGGCCAAAGCCGAAAGGGGCTGCCACCCACGTTCTGGTTCCAACCTGGTTCAAAGCTGCAAGTTTGATGGGTACCTTTAGCCCAGGGGTAAACAGGGGTGGTCTTTTTGATTAGGATTTTATTTCTATTTCTTGTTAGTAGGTAATAGGTATATAAGGATTTGTTTTAAATTTATTTTATCCCGTAAAGACGTGCCGCCAAGCGATTTAGCGTTCCGGTACGATGCCGTGTGGAAACCGATTAGGGGTATGGATTTAATATAACTGCCAATTTACTCGGTTACCCTACCAGGTTAGCCCTCTACCATCTTAGACTGCATCACCAATTACCAACAGGCGAGATCGCAGTCAAGGGCTAACTTGTAGTGGATAAAAAAAAGGTTAGTACATCCAAAAATACATTATCCTTAGGATATTATGATATAATTTTAATCAAAACATAGTGCATTGATTTTTGATTAATAAATTATATAAAGCAGAGTTTAAGCTAACATATGAAGGTTCCGTAGCTTAACTTAGCGTAGGTTAACTGCCTCGTTGGTCTAGTGGTTAGCATGTTCGACTGCGGCCGACGAGGTCCCGGGTTCGATTCCCGGGTCGGGTCACAGCAAGTATTGGGTTTTTCTGACAAGAAATTCTCAGTACTAGCCCGGAGTAAGGAAGTTGGCGGTTCCACCCCCGTGCCTCGGAGAGCACGTAAAGCCGTCGGTCCTGCGCCTGATCTCTCTCCGGTCGTGTCGGATTTTCCGTCCCATCGGGCTATGAGAGTAAAGGAACAGAGAGTGCACCTGTGTATGCGCACACACTTGTGCACTATAATATCTCCCGCGCAGATGGCTAATCTCTCTCGAAATAGGCCGCCGTGGCAGAAATTCGGTCGGGAGGGCATTATTATTATTATTATTACTTTTGACAATATGATAGAAGTAATGGCTCAATTTTTGGGCAAAGAATAAGTCCGGCTGTTGAGCGCGGAAATGCTGTCAGCATTCTTGTTACTATTTCAGGCGGGAATGATTAGCAGGTAATGCTATTATGTAACGCCTGCATCAATCATTGTTAGTCTCAATTCTTGAGATTGGCTGAATTTAGACAATATCGGAAGAGTGTTAAGCAATCAGTGGTGGGGGAGGCCACCCTAACGGCAAAAACGTACCACCATGCGATTTAAGGATTGGGGTGGGTATAGGTATGGAAAAACCCAGCACAGATCACCTCTCAGATTAAGAAAGATTAAGGCAATAAGTCCATCACGCTGGTCAATCGAGGATTGACTGATTTCACACACCTTTGAACAACCCAGTCAACAATTCATTCACACGTGATAGACTTAATTTAGGATTTCAACGAGGAACCCTAAAAAGATTATGCTATCGTTATCAAGTAAGAGATTAATTTTCGCAAATTAATATAATTAACTACGTAATTGAAATTATTACTAGGTATTTCATTTGTTTCATTTTAAGGGGTTCCGTGCCTCAAAAGGAAAAAACGGAACCCTTATAGGATCACTTTGTTCTCCGTCCGTTTGTGTGTCAAGACCCTTTTTCTCAGGAACGCATGGAGGTATCAAGCTGAAATTAATATCAATTTGTGCTTTATGGCGTACCAAATTTCAAGATTCTGAGTTTACGGGAAGTACCCTGTAGGTTTTGATTCCCTTGCGAGTGTCGAAAATTTGCAGCTACGGCTGTATCTTTTGATTGCGTTGGCTTAGAAACTTGATTTTTTCACAGCTCCAAGGGCCGGCCACCACATCGTAGACGGCCTACCACGTCACAGTTTGTACGGAATCCTCGGTGCGCGAGTTCGACTCGCACTTGGCTGGTTTTTCGTCATTTTAGGGACGAATGGCTTAAATAGTAGCCAGTCGATTGCGATTGTTAAGCAACGCTAAGCCAAGTCGCTAACTGGATGGAAGGGGTAAAATAGGGGTCGAAGGTTTGTATGAAAGTTCGTCGTTTTTCAAGCTGCTATAGCCGTGAAACTTGGTAGGTATTTGGGTTTCCGCTAATCATGAAATACGAATTTTACAGTTTTTGAGTTTTCTATCCCCAAGGACGTGAAATAGAGAGTTTGTCCTTCAATCACACCGCAACAGAGCAACGGATCGACGTGATTTTTTGCATTGGTATAATTGGGTACTTGGAGAGTGACACAGGCTTCTTTTTAGCCCGGAAACGTGCCGGAGGCGTGCCTGTGGGAATTAAAAAACTTATACCACGCTAACGAAGTCACGGGCGTCCTCTAGTACTAAATAAAAGCAGCCTGAGTGTAATTCTAATAATTTGATAATATCGTCTATAATGAGATAGATATCTTAAGATTGCGCACAGATAAGTCGGAAGAATTTCAAGTGCTTCGATTTACGTTTGAAAGTAGGTTTTCCATCAGAAAAGTAGTTTGAGGACGTTTCGCCTACCCATGACAACTTCTCATAACTGGATGATTGATTCCCGCTCAACTTTGAAGATCGTGACATCCCTTCGATAACACTCTTCTTCTATAATGCTCTTCCATTTCCCTCTGTTTCCCGCCGCGTGGATGCCCTCACAGATCGGTCTGTCAACTGCTTCCTAAATTTGGTCTGACCAACGTCTCGGGCTACGTTCGCGGGGCCGTTTTCTCCGATTTTACCATATATAACATTTTTCGATTTTAGCATTGCAATGCGCGGAAGGTTTTTAGGTTAATTAACCCTAGAAGCCTTATCTATTTCGGACATACAAAAAGCCTTAATATATAGGTACGTCTCAGAGGCGTAAACATATTATAAATTACAATCTGTATGCAAAAATAGCCCTATTTTAGAAATATGATTTAGCAGAAATTTAAATTTAGAGTATAAACTAAAAATAGAACAACACTGTTATAAATTATAACTGTAACCACAGTCTGTTATTTATTACAAGGAAAAAACGATATGCATAAATTGGAACTTGAACTAAATTTAAAAAATTCACTTCTTCAAAATCAACTAATTTTTTTATAATTTTCATTTCAAACGCTAATTACTTATTCTTAGAGCAAATATTAAAACTAATCAGACTCGCTAAACTTTAGGAGCAGTCTACACACATACAAACTTATCATAATCATAAATTACACAAAGCATAAACATACGTCTCGCAGACGTGCTATACTTCGATAAATCAAAAATGGCGGGACCTACCTCAAACGAAAAGGCACCGTCCGCTAGCTCCCGTCGGCCACTGAGATGGCTAAAAAGCAAGTGACAAACAATATTCGATTTCGTGTTCGCCTCGCAGGCGTAGATTAGGCTTCTAAGGTTAATATTCATCCGATTTTACCATTTAAAATTTTTCGATCATAGCATTGCAATGCACGGAAGTGCAATGTGGCCGAAGTACCTACGAGGGTCCTCCGCAGACAGATATTGGAAAGCCTCATTTTTATTTGTAGGTTAATTATTATTGAGACATTTTTTTTATCCTCGGTCCATGATATGTTGAGCATACGTCTCAAACACCACATTTCAAAGGCGTATATTCTTTTCCTATCAGCGGCCTTAAGGGTCTAAGTCTCAGCTCCGTAAATAGAAAATACTAGACTACAGACTAGACTATTCTAGAAAGCTGAATTGTATATAGCTGGAACGGTAGATAGGTGAGGCTCCAAACAAATATATTTAAACCTCTTTATTGGTGTGAAAAGTGGGACTGTCCAAATTTTCGCAGCCATTTGATCACCCTACTTACAATACACTTACCGACTTTCAAGACGGAAGGACTTTCATGAAAACGTACAGCAATTGAACTAATTGAAAAGATGTTTTCGCGATTACCTATATGCTAACCGTGGAAAGTTTGAATGTAATTTTTCGATTCGCTGTAGATCAAATAGATATTATCTACATTTATCTATTGATTTAATCTATTTGCTATGGTAATGAACTTTTGGGATTGATAAACTATAGTTTTTGGAACGAAGTTCCTTATGGGACAATGCGGAGGGGTACCCTAGCCGGCAAAAAACGTCCGTAACGAAAATGAGTAAGATTTTTTTTTACGAAGACAAGAGGTCATAAATATACTACATTCGAAATTAAACTTTAATGCTTTAGTGTTAAGATTTACATTTTTTTTTAGTTCTTAAAACTTGAAACTAATATTTATGTAAGTAATAAGGAACTTCGTTTCTACTGGTGTCCCACG
Source organism: Erebia epiphron (assembly GCA_963932025.1). Lineage (NCBI taxonomy): Eukaryota > Metazoa > Arthropoda > Insecta > Lepidoptera > Nymphalidae > Erebia > Erebia epiphron. The sequence goes on along the minus strand of OZ009953.1, from coordinate 7,217,612 downwards.
ACACCACACGTTTTGTGTTCAACAAACTTCTCAGTAGTATTAGTTTTCCGATCCGGTGGTAGAGTCTTGACTTAACATAAGTGACACAAGTTGTCCAAAGTGAAATCTACACTAATCTTACTTTATACTATACTTTATCTTTATTGCACACACAAAATATACAGTATATATGTCACCGTAAGATTGTAAAAACCGTTAGATTATAATCTAACTCGCGAAATTGTAAAGTGTCGAATGATTACAATATAACGGATTATTTTTCGGTAGACTGTAATCTGTTAGGTTTATTAACCCGATAGAACCTAAGTTGATTATTTATGTCGAACCCTAACCTAACCTACAAGAAAGAGACGAGAAAACGTAAAAACAATGAATATTTCAAAAATTGACACTCAACACATTGAACGGTTCACAAGGTACTTAATATTATAAATGAGAAAGTTTGAATGGATGTATGGATGTTTTAGATGTATGGATGTTTGTTACTCATTCACGCCAGAAAAGCTGAACGGATCTGGATGATATTTGGCACAGATATAGATTATTATAGTCTGGAATAACACATAGGTTACTTTTTATACCGGAAGATTAAAGAGTTTCCGCGGGAATCAAAAAAACTTATTCTGGCTTATTTTGGCGCTCGTTCTGGCGTGAAAGAGTAACAAACATCCATACGTCCATACATACAAACTTTCGCGTTTATATTATTTGTAAGGATAAGGACAAGGAAGTAAGGATAAGGATAATAATAAAAATATCACGGTTGTCCTGTCACCCGTGATGCTTGCGTTGCTATGTCTAGATGCATCCGTCGAACAACTGGTAGAAAGGACTTATTATAGGTTAGGTATATATTAAGGACTTATATAGGCTTATATTTTGACCCGTGGCGCAGTGTGTAGCGCTGTTGCCTTAACGTGCGGAGGTCCCGGGTTCGATCCCCGGCAGGGTCAATTTGGGAATTTATAATTTCTGAATTTTCCCTGGTCTGGCCTGGTGGGAGGCTTCGACCGAGGCTAGTTACCACCCTACCGGCAAAGACGTGCCGCGAAGCGTTTAAGCGTTCCGGTACGATGCCGTGTAGAAACCGAATAGGGGTATGGGTTTAATATAACTGCCATGCCCCTAATAGGTTAGCCCGCTACCATCTTAGACTGCATCATCACTTACCATCAGGTGAGATCGCAGTCAAGGGCTAACTTGTAGTGGATAAAAAAAAAATAGACAGTGCTTATTCTATAATCATACATTTCTTATACGAGCCGCTTAGGTGTGGAACACCCTCCCAGCGCACGTGTTTCCTACCACGTACCTATAACTTATGTACATTCAAGGCAAGAGTGAATAGGCATCTTCTAGGCAAGTGCGTTCCAACCTAGACCTCATCATTGCTCTGTATTGAGCATGATTTGCCGAAAAAGGTACCGGAAGCTATCCTACCCACTCCTGATTTGCTAGCTTCCGGAAAATACCTACTTATACATTGATAAATACACATAGTACATTGATAAGAATTTAAATATTTCATTGAAATGCTAAATTCTTTCGGCCAATACACAGAAATATTCTAATCTTAGATGCAAAGAAGCGATAACTATGAAAGATAAACTACCTACAATTAACCTGCCACTTACTCACCGATTATAATTAGACTAGCTTTTACACGCGACTTAATCTGCGTAAACTACGAACAAACAAATTTCAAACCCCTATTTCACCCCCTTGAGGGTTGAATCCATACTGATATTATAAATGCGAAAGTGTGTCTGTCTGTCTGTCTGCTACGCTTTCGCGGCCGATCTGTTCAACCGATTTTCATGAAACTTGGTACGGGGTTAGGTTATATCCCGGGGAAGGACATAGGCTTCTTTTTATCCCGGAAAAAACTTGGTCAACCCGGACAAAGTCGCGGGACTCATCTAGTTATCAATAATCCTTTCTTAGTGGACGCCTACAAATAATAGCTATTTAGATGCCAAATTTCAGCCCGAATCGTAAGGTGGTTTGAGCTGTGCGTGGATACATCAGTCAGTCAGTCAGTCACCTTTTCCTTTTATATATTTAGACTAGCTATTACCCGTGACTATATCGACGACATTTGATGACCTCCCTGGCGCAGTGGTAAGCACTGTGGTCTTATAAATGGGAGGTTACATGGTTCAGAAGGAATCTAATACTATATCTATACATTATTGTACATGCGAAAGTTTGGATGTTTGTTACTCAATCACGCCAGAACGGCTGGTCGGATCTAGATGAAATTTGGCACAGAGTAAGATAATCACTAAAAAATTATTTATTTGAATAGTTTTCAAATACATATTAGTTACTCAAGTCCTGTTGTAGGTATATTTTTCGAATAAGTATTTTAATTATAGTAGGTAATAATTAATATTCGTGTTGATTTTCGTATTTTTTAGTACCTAACCTAAGTAAATTATAATAATAATAGGTAAGGATGTATATTTATTGATTAGGTCAAGTTGAGCTTAAGACACTGATTTTCTTAAAACTTTTTTTATCATCGACTAAAATAGTTTTTCCCTCGCTTCGCTCTCAAAAATCGTTCGCTTGCAAACAGACAAACATGATAGACTTTTACTATATACCTCCACCGATGATTAAGGACGTATAGAATCATGATAGCTGACTTCTTGATTGCATATGCTTATCACTCGCTATCATTTTATTGTTTTTGGCAGCTTGCATTCATATATAATTGATACTGGTAGGTAGATTATCAGTTAAGTTTTCAAGTGGTGGGAAAAAGGACTACTTTTTGGCGGGAGAAGTCGCTGAAAAAAATACGTGTCTGCGAGGACGCGATGATAAGTAAGTTTTTTCTCTTACTCATATTGTTTTATTCAAATTAACTTATTAAAAGTGCTTATGAATTGTCGAGTGAATCTACCACTGGCTCCGTTACCATTCCTACCGGGAAGAACCGGCAAAAAACTAGGTGGTTGCTCTTTTGAAAAAAATCTTTACAATCATTACATCAATGTGTAGATACAAAAGTAACCGCTGTCCTTAGCATTGCTGGAGCGAGTCAAAACCCATGCTCTTTTACCGTTTACATAATCTTCAACAGTATAAGCTTTTTTCAGGAGCATACTTTTAATGGATTTCTTAAACTTGTGTAAAGGCAAATTTAAAATAGGTGGTGGCACCTTGTTATAGAATTTACTTAATTTTAAGTACAGCGAAGCGCTCATGTCCTAGTGGTTAAGACGGTCGGACCAGAGCGGGGTCGCGGGTTCGATCCCCGGGCACACACCTCCAACTTTTCGAAGTTATGTGCGTTTTAAGATATTAAACATCACGTGCTTCAAACGGTGAAGGAAAACACTTTTAGGAAACCTGCACACCCGAGAGTTCTTCATAATGTTCTCGAAGGTGTGTGAAGTCTACCAATCTGCCATGGCCAGCGTGGTGGACTATGGCCAAACCCTTCTCATTTCGAGAGGAGACTCGCGTGCTCGATAGTAGGCCGAGTTGAAACGATAAGACCTAATTTAATACGAAATTAATGAAACCCAGTTTAGTAGGCACGCTATTTTTCAACCCGGAAAATTAAAAAAAAACTTTAAAGTTCCCGCGGAAGTAAAAATAAAACTAGAATCCTCGCTAGAAACAGCTAGTTTTCAATAAATAAAAAATTGAAACTGCGTCAATTAGCACCGCGTCGTTGCAAAGTGTTGAGTCTTTAGTCTATATTATATCTATCTACTAGCTGATGCCCGCGACTTCGTTCGCGTGGCCACGGGTATAACCTAGGGGAGGATATTCATTGGAATACCCCCTAAATATCTAACTATCAAACCAATTACTGAAAACTAATTATGGCTAGAAAGCCGATAAATGAAATGAAAAAAAAACTCGTATCTTTTTTTTATAACGCGACTGCGAAAACAAAGGAATTTTCAGAAGTAGCTAATGTTTTCAGGGGTCATGCATATATGTTTGTGATTTGGTTATTTCACCATAACTGCTAAATTCTTAAACAGATTTGAATTTGTAGGTATTGAGTATCGTTAGAACCCTTACATCATCCAGAGTGACCCTAGTTACAATTTTTTTTTTAAATTCAATATGGCGGCTGCATGGCGCCATTTTGAAAACTGCCCCACACAACGCTAATGCAGTCTGCTTTTTTTATTTTTTTAGCTATTGTTAAGTACGCGGTTCAAAACAATAATATAATAATGGAAAAATTTATCTATGCAGACTATAAAATCATAATAATGAATAGCGGCCTATATAAAAAGTCATAAAACGTTTATAGGACTTTAAAAGATAAGATAGGTAACTATAGATATATAATAAGTATATGAATTTTCATTAGCTACTATAAGTTGTGTTAACATCTACTTCAACCGCTTCTGCGAAAAATCTTATGACGCATTAGAAATACCGAGTTATCTATGGACGTAATAAGTGGTCTTATACACTTGGTATAATGCCTATTTCACGTAGTAGTCTTTTAGCTGATTTAAAAGACTTACCCGTACATTGGCCTGTAGCTGAACTACCTCGTTGGTCCAGTGCGGGGATTCCCAAACTTTTTTAGGCAAGAGACCCCTATTCCAAAATGAACTGATACCTCAGACTCCCATATGCAAATTACTTTAAAAATCCTATCTCTAGTTGTTTTCCTATTGATATAAAAAATAGGTACTTATCAATTTAAAAACCTTGCGGTTGGTTGATTAATGAGTAAACTTGACATCATTTTCTCATCAAAATAAATAGACATAAAATTCAGAAAATTAATAATTATTAATACAAATTACGTAAAAATACTTAAGTAGTTAATTATTTTTTGGAAAAAACATTAAAGTAGGGTTGATTTTTAGACCTTGTTGACCCCCAAAATCAGTTTTCGTTTACGTCGACCCCTGGGATACCGATACCGACCACTTTTTAAATCCCTGGACTAGTGGTTAGCATGTTCGACTGCAGCCGACGAGGTCCCGGGTTCGAGACTCGAGTTCCGGATCGGGCAATAACAAATATCTGGGGTCACTGGAGTGACCCCGCCAAGACGAGCGAAGCCAAAGACACGGGGCACTACCTACCTTTTCTCGAAGCGTTTCGTCGTATTTTTGAACCGTCATAGGTTCGGTCCGGATGACGCTAGAAAGCTGAAATTTTCAGGATAAGATGTCGTTGGATTTTTCTGCCAAGAAATTCTCAGTACTAGCCCTGAGTTAGGAAGTTCGGACGACACGTTAAGCCGTCGGTCCTGCGGCTGATCTCTCTCCGGTCGTGTCAGATTTTCCGCCCCGTCGGGCTATGAGAATCAAGGAACAGAGAGTGCACCTGGCTATATGCGCACACACTTGCTCAGTATAATATCTCCCGCGCAGATGGCTAATCTCTCTGGAGATAGGTATGTAGTTCAAAAAATACTACCCTGTAGTATCAGTAAAATCTGTTTTCCGAACCGGTGGTAGAGTCAAAACATAACGAAACGAGAGACTTGTATGTCCTACATGTAATAAATAAAATGAGTCACACAAGGAACACTTGTTGAGTCGAGGCTATTGAATTTCATAATAACAAAGTTGTATGGAAGCAATCGACTTCGGGTCTAGCGCCCCACAGGATAGTATTAGTTATTTATATACTCATCATCATCATCATCATCACTACAGCCTATTAACGTCCCACTGCTGGGCACAGGCCTCCACTCTCATAGGAGAGCGAGAATTAGAGCTAACCCACCACGCTGCTCCAATGCGGGTTGGCGGGCTTTAACGATTATTATCATATTAGTGATAATAACCGGGACCGACGGCTTACCGTGCTCTCCGAGGCACGGGGGTGAAACACCGCCAACTTCCAACTCCGGGCTGGCACTGAGAATTTCTTAATTGAAAAACTCAATACCTAACTTTTACGCCCGACCGGGGATCGAACCCAGGACCTCGATGATCCGCAGTCGACTTTGCTAACCACTAGACAAACGAGGCAGTCTAGTATTAGTTATTTATATACTACATGTTATGAATAAATTGAGCATACCTAAATATTGAGTATCCTTCCCACACCCTTTGCATCGTTTAAGCCTAGTTTATTCACGGCTATCCTTTTTTACAGAAAGCTGTCTACTTCTGGGCGCCGTAGCGCTAGTCTACGGTCGGCCCCAGAGTCAGGACACCCGGTCCGTACCGGACGACCGGTGTCCACCCTCGGTCCACCACCTGCTTCCTCATGAAACGGACTGTAGCAAGTTCTATTATTGCGAGTTTGGCAGGAGATACATAGAATCCAGGTCCTGCACGCCTGGAACTGCTTTTTCGTATGACAATCAGGTATGTCTACTTTTTTTCGTATGACGGGGTGGTTGAGCACAAGGCGTCGCCGAGAAACGAGCCGGGATCGAAGACATCGGGGGGAGGGGGAGGTGAAGGGGGAAGGGGGGAACGTCTTCCCAAGGTCGCCTCGTGTGAGGCTCGGATCTCGGCTTAGGATGACCACGAGACGGACTGCGGCAAGTTCTACTATTGCGAGTTTGGCAGGAGATACATAGAAGCTAGGTCCTGCACGCCTGGAACTGCTTTTTCGTATGACAATCAGGTATGTCTACTTTTTTTCGTATGACGGGGTGGTTGAACACAAGGCGTCGCCGAGAAACGAGCCGGGATCGAAGACATCGGAGGGAGGGGGAGGTGAAGGGGGAAGGGGGGAACGTCTTCCCAAGGTCGCCTCGTGTGAGGCTCGGATGACCACGAGACGGACTGCGGCAAGTTCTACTAGTGCGAGTTTGGCAGGAGATACATAGAATCCAGGTCCTGCACGCCTGGAACTGCTTTTTCGTATGACAATCAGGTAAGTCAAAAATTTTCGTATGACAATCAGATAAGTCTACCTTTTTCGAATGACAACCAGGTAAGTCTACCTTTTTCGTATGACAATCAAGTAAGTCTACCTTATTCGAATGACAATCAGGTAAGTCTACCTTTTTCGTATGACACTCAGGTTAATCAATTTGAGTACCTTTTTACTCAAATACGGCAAAGCCTAAAGGAAGAGTAATGATTATTGCAGACTATATAATATGTATGTTTGTATTTATGAATGTTCCACGGTAGCGCCTAAAGTACTAAGCTGATTTTGATGGTCAAACGATTCGTAATTATAGTCCGGGTAACATAGGCTACATTTTACACTAACAAAATTGATGGACGGATTTTGCATGAATTTTACATCCAAAAAAACCTATTCCACGCTTTCGAAGACGCGAGCATCAGCTAGTATAGTTATATATGTCACCGTAAGATTGTGTAAACCGTTGGATTGTAATCTATCTAGCGAAATTGTAAACTGTCGAAAGATTACAATTTAACGCATTATTTTTCGGTAAATTGTAATCTGTTAGGTATATTAACTCGAGAGAACCTAAGTGGCACTACCTGATCATGTCGAACCCTAACCTAATCTACAAGAAAGAGACATGAACACGTAAATACAATTAATATTTCAAAAATTGACACTCAGAACATTGAACGGTTCAAAATCTGTCGACAGTTTACAATATATCGAAATAAAAAGCGTTAGATTGCAATCTGACGGTTTTCACAATCTTACGGTGACATATATCGTTATCCAGATCCGAATTTTCATATTATTATGACCGAAAAGAAAAATCATTGCGCAATAACTATAGTAGCTGTACTTTTAGGTGAGTTAGGTATAAGTAGGTACTTATACCTAAGTATTATTATGACGATATTCGTGAGATCAAAGATAATTGAACTAATAATTAGCGATTATATTATATCAATTTTAAAGTTTCAAATCAGTAGATAATTAACTGTAAAAATGGTGCAATCAAGGATTCATCGAAACGAAAATTTCACGTAGGACGTGTGCCACTTATGAAATGTAGAGGCTCTCATTAATATATCAATATTAGTCATAGTCATATTGGCAACGATCAAGATAATTTAATTTTTTATTTATTTAGCTGCTAGATGATGCCCGCGACTTCGTCCGCGTGGATTAAGGTTTTTTGATTCCCGCGGGAACTCCTTAATTTTCCGGGATAAAAAGTAGCCTATGTCCTTCCCCGGGTATCAAAGTATCCCTATACCAAATTTCATCAAAATCGGTTGAACAGATGGAACGTGAAAACGTAGCAGACAGAGAGACAGACAGACAGACACACTTTTGCATTTATAATATTAGTATGCATCTTTGCATAATTATAATGATGTTTACTAAGTATATAACGCCCGCGATTTCGATCGCGTGGATTTTAGTTCTTGAATTCCCAGGAGAACGGACATTCCGGGATAAAAATTAGCCTATAGTCACTCTCCAGGTCAACAATGTGAAAGTTTACGTAGCCCTGTTGTGGCGTGATTTAAGGACAAACCAACACTCTCCTATACGTAGAGCAAATACATTTTTATGAAATAATAGTTATTTGTTATACAAGAGTGAAAAGTTGTTTTTTAACCGCGTGCTCAATTTTGATGACCGAGCAAGCGAAGGATTCTAAAATTAGAATCCTGAGCGTCAGCGAGGGAATCAAAAGAGCACGAGGTGAAAATTCTTTTCACTCGAGTGCAACACGTAACTTTTCATCCCACCTCAGCGAGGAAATGAAATACTTCTAGCGTAATTGTTGAGGGAGAAAGCTCATTTCCTCATTTTTAACAGTTTCAGTCAATTCTGTTGGCGTCAAATTAACTTCTTCGTCACTAGAATCACTCATTTTAGGTTTTTCACTTATTTTCAATTTGCTTGTATTTAATCGAAGGTTTTAATTTTAACAATATGACGTGAAAGAAAATGGTGCGCGCAAAGCAAATTAAAAAAGTACACCAAGAAGGTTACGAGTGTGAGTTTTTAACAAATTAAAAACGGTTGTATGGAAATTCGGCACCATAGAGGTAGAAGTAAATAGGTTTTAATGATGTTTTGAATTCACAAACTTCACAGACGAGTGATATTTACTAACGTGCATACGATGTTCTAAATTCAATTTACTTTATCCTCAAGAGGATAATAACGGCTTTTGCATTCAGATATCGAAGATTAAAAATACTCTTTCCGAGATGGTGGGATGGAAAAATAATTTTTTGATCAGATATTTTAAAAGTCTTCTAATAAAAGTTGTACAGGAGGGCAATTGCCTAAAAATGACAGTGTGAGTGTAATAATGATTGGTCAACATTCTTCCACTATTGGGAAAAATAGTGGAAGAATCTTGACCAATCAGTGCCCTGCTGTATTACGTTGGTACAGTCTAATGAAATTATCTTTATGAGGTTTGGATAAAATGAACACGAGATAGAAAACGTAAGAAAAATGGATAAAATCATTGGAATTTTTCTGTCCCGTTATTGCAAATTATGACCGATATCACGCGTCCCGTGGTTAATTTGTCCAAGTTGTGTGGTTATGGTTTTTCAAATTTAGGATGATAATTTTAACAAATGAGAGGTGTTAGTATTGCTATACAATAGTAGGTACAATTAAATAAATATATTTAATATAACGTCTACTTAATTATTTTAAAATCTAATTCAATAAGTATATTGTCATCATTATAAATTATGTCAAACTAGCGAATGCCCGCGACTTCGTCCGCGTGGTTTGAGGTTTTTTGGTTCTCGCAGGAACTCCTTAATTTTCCGGGATAAAAAGTAGCCTACGTCCTTCGCCGGGATACAACCTATCCCTGTACCAAATTTTATCAAAATCAGTTGAACAGATACATTTGTTTGATTCCCGCGGGAACTCTTCAATTTTCCGGGATAAAAAGTAGCCTATGTGCTATTCCAGACTATAATCTATCTCTGTGCCAAATTTCATCCAGATCCCTTCAGCCGTTCTGGTGTGATTGAGCAACAAACATCCATTTGAGGTTTTTTTGGTTCCCGCGGGAACTCTTTAATTTTCCGGGATAAAAAGTAGCCTATGTGCTATTCCAGACTATAATCTATCCCTATGCCAAATTTCAGTTCAGACGTTGGGGCGTGATTGAGTAACAAACATCCATACATCCATACATCCATCCAGACATCCATCCAAACTTTCGCATTTATAATATTTATAATATTTGATTGATTGATATTTGATTACTTGATTATGAACATACATTGTCATACAATTGAGGCATTGAGTACGGTCAGTTTTTCGTCTATCTCATAGAAACTATTATTATACAATGCCCGCGACTTCGTCCGCGTGGTTCAATTTTTTTATTTTCGCGGGAACTCCTTACTTTTTCGGGATAAAAGTAGGCTATGTCACTCTCCAGGTCCTCAACTATACCCATGCCAAAATACACGTCGATTCTTTGCTCCATTGCGGCGTGATTGAAGGACAAACCAACAAACCAATAAACCAACAAACCAACCAATCAACAAACAAATAACACACTTTCGCATTTATAATATTAGTAAGATGAGCCATTGTTTGAGCTTTCTTTCAAAATTATTAACCCTGTATAACCCTAAATTGACAACATCTAAAATCATAACCGTAAGGATTGATTTCGAATCTATCTTTACCGGTAACACATAAAAGGAGTAACCTCTTGATAAAATAAAATTACGAGATTTTATCACAAATTATAAAATGATCGATGTTCAATTGATTTATTGTGACGTGCAATAAAATGATAAAGTATCACTGCAGTTTTATTGAAAGCTGTAAAAAAAGGAAATAGCAATAATATAATATTATGCAGAAATTCTCACCTACCAATATTTTATGAGTAAAATAGATTCCTTGAGTGTGTTCTATCGTCTCTACTACGGAGGTTTGTCTGAAGAGTTGTCTAATACCACAGGTACCACAGTAATAGGACAGTATTGGTATATATGTCACCGTAAGATTGTAAAAACCGTTAGATTATAATGTAACTCGCGAAATTGTATACTGTCGAATGAGTACAATATAACGGATTATTTTTCGGTAGATTGTTATCTGTTATGTTTATTAACCCGGTAGAACCTAATTTATGTCGAACCCTAACCTAACCTACAAGAAAGAGACAAGAAAACGTAAATACAATGAATATTTCAAAAATTGACACTTAAAACATTGAACGGTTCACAATCTTTCGACTGTTTACAATCTATCGAAAAAAAGCGTTAGATTACAATCTAACGGTTTTTACAATCTTACGGTGACATATAGATACCAATACCTACTGTGGTAATAGTAGTTGTAATACCTACCATAATCCGTGTTCTCTCGTCGCAGAAAATAAATGTAATCATTTAAATCCTTCGAGAATTCGAAGTGTACTAAATCAATTTTATAGGCTAGACCCATCGGTTCGGAAAATGTTTATTTTCAAAGGGCAATATAAAAAATAACGGACAGCATATTTTTTGGTTTAAGTTTCAAGGATATATTTTTAATATTAATTATTGTAATGTTAATAACGCTATATAATATTAATTATTATATAAATACTAAATGATGCCCCCGACTTCGTCCTCGAGCGACCGTCGAGCGGCGGGTTCGAGCGGCAACTCCTTAATTTCCTGGCATAAAAAGTAGCCTTTGTCCCGGAAACAACCTCAATACAAAATTTAATCAAAAGAAGGTTCGTTAAAGCGTAGCAGAGGCGAACTTTAACATTTATAAAATTTTATTGATTACGAATATAATGCGTCAAACCTCTAATAAAGATATGTATGTAATGACTGGTGATTATCTTCAGCGATAGCGAAGCTGAAAGTCCACGTAACGACGAGGATAAAATCTTAAAAAATATTTACCGAATTGATGGCAGAAGTAATTTTATTGGTGACTAGCTGATGCCCGCGACTTCATCCGCGTGGTTTAAGTTTTTTGTTATTCCCGCGGGAACTCCTTAATTTTCCGGGATAAAAAGTAGCCTATGTCACTCTCCAGGTCCTCACCTATACACCAAATAAAGATTTAGCGAAATTGGTCCAGCCGTTCACGCGTTATGCCGTGACCAAGGGAAATAGGGATTAATTTTTATAATATAGAATAAAAAATCAAAATCTCGGAAAACAAATATTACTACTACTTACAATTTTAATACTGCATAAGGATTAGTATAAGATTTAAAATAATTTTAGCCATTCCACGGCAGATTATAGGATACCATATTATTACGTAACAACAATCAACAACAATTGTACACACTCTGAGCATATAAATGAATTGAATGTTGAAAGATAAAACAAGTGAAAAAAAAACACGACTGCCCTGCCATATTGGATTTTTAAAATTTAAATCATAGCCAGTGTCCCTCGAGAGGATGTAAGTATTCTAACGATACCTCATACGCACGAGTCTGTTCAGACATACGTTAATCCTTTTTATTACCATTGAAAATGGTTATCAGATGCAAATAGTCTGAGACGTATTTTTGGCCATAGCTCCGAGGATTTCTGTTTCAGAATCCTCCGTCCAGAATCATCCGTTTCAGAATCATCCGTTTGGAATCCTCGTAGCTTTAGTTTTAAGATACCGTAATTAATTATCACCATCAAGTTTTATTTCTTGTAAACATGACATAGGTTGTGGAATATTGTTATAGAATGGAATATCTTTCTTTACAGCTCTGTGATTGGCCATGGAACGTGAAATGTCGGCTTGGTGAAACTGGCAACGGCGGTGACACTGGCAATGGCGGTGACACTGGCAATGATGGTGACATTGGTATTGGCGGTGACACTGGCAATGGCGGTGACACTGGCAATGGCGGTGACACTGGCAATGGCGGTGACACTGGTAATGGCGGTGACACTGGTAACGGCGGTGACACTGGTAACGGCGGTGACACTGGTAATGGCGATGAGGCTGGCAATGAAAATGACGCTGGCAATGACACTGGTGGAAATGAGGGTAGCGGTGGAGGAGACACAAACGGAGATGAAGGTGACAAGAACGAAGGCAGTGGTGACAATGGTAGCGGAGGAAATAACCTAGAATGGCTGCCCAACGGCTGTCCAACTGATTACGAAGTACATTGGCTGCTACCTCATGAAACGAACTGCTCTGAATTCTACAATTGCGTCGATGGAGAGAAACGTGTGGAATTTTGTCAATCCGGTTTACACTTCAACCCCGTTCTTCAGGTATTTTTCTATACTAATGCGTAATATTATAAATGCGAAATTTTGGATGGATGGATGGATGAATGGATGGATGGATGTTTGTTACTCAATCACGCCAGAACGGCTAAACGGATCTGGATGAAATTTGGCACAGAGATAGATATAGTCTGGAATACCGCACCTAGGCTACATTTTGTCACGGAAAACTAAAGAGTTCCCGCGGGAACCAAAAAGCCTCAATCCACGCGGGCATCAGCTAGTTACTATATAAATCATGCTCGCGTGGAAATGGCGACAAGAAGGCTGGCTGCATTTCCGCGCTGGACAGCCAGGCTTATCCTTTGAGAAAAATATGAGCCAGCCCTTCTGTTATGAGACAATTAACCGCGGTGAAATATTAATTTTAATTAAAACTAAGAAATAAATTAAAATTAAAATCTAAATTAAAAACTAATATATTTACAAAAAATATACGCCGTCCAAGTGATCGTTAATGGGCATGGTGCCTTAAATACTGGCGGCATTACCACGTTGAATGGCAAATGAATTGAATATTAAATGATTTTTTTTTTAAATTCTGCTACAAGTAAGAGGGAGCGACGAGTGGCCTAGTTGTGACAACGAATATCAGTCGATTGCGATTGTTAACCAACGTTGATCCAAGTCGGTAACTGGGTGGGCGACCGAATTGTTTCAAATTTATATGGAGCCTGGGCCAGGTATTTGTACGGTATTTTAAAATGTTCGGGGTCATAAAATAGTATAAAATTTTTCTTTATTTCTTACAAAAAAGTTCAATTTACGAGGTACAATGCGAAATTATTTTGCAAAATAAAAGCGCAACAACATGCGTCTGTTTTGACATTGGCGTATATTACACGTATCATGATGACATTTGACATAAAAATTACCAGCAGGGCGACCGCGTAACTTTTGCATTAATCATTGTTACATCGCAATCACCTCTGATTGGATAGCACTCTTCTTACTATTGGACAAAATCTATTGACGCAGCAAGAATACCATAAATTCAGCCAATTACAACAATTGATACTGTAACAATGATTGATGCAGAAGCATAGAGGTAGTATAAGGTAAAGAGTACTACTATCGCACCGCACTCCTTGTGCGCGGCGTAGGCAAGTGAACTATAGCTACTAATATTTATAGATATGTAAAAAATAGGGATGGGCAATAGTGCGCTGCAAGTACGAAGTCGATAAAATACATCTGAACGGTACGGTACCTATTGTTTGTGTTTGTTTGTACCCTATCATACTAATATTGTGAAAGTGTGTTTGTTTGTTGGTCTGTTCAATCACGCCTCAATAGAGCAACGCAAGACGTGATTATTTGCATGGGTATAGTTGAGGACGTGGAGAGTGATATTTATCCCGGAAAATTAAAGCGGTTCCGTGGGAATTAAAAAAAACTTATTCCACGCGGATTAAGCCGATATGTTTTTTAATGATCGATCGTATATCCTTACTAATATTATAAATGCGAAAGTGTGTCTTTCTGTCTGTCCGTTCGTCTGAAGCCTGCGACTTCGTTCGCGTGGATTGTTTTTTTATTCCCGCGGGAACTCTTCATTTTTCCGGGATAAAAACTAGCCTATGTCCTTCCCCGGTATATAACCTGTCTCGGTATCAAATTTAATCAAAATCGCTTAAGTAGTTGGGCGTAACTGACAGACAGACACACATTCGCATTTATAATATTAGTATGGATTGATGTATATCCGATGTATATCGAATGCATAAAATATGTAAGAAAAGGTGCAAACCTGTGTTTTAATGTGCAATTATAAAATAAAAGTATAAGTTTGATTCTTTGATTCTTTTACTATAAAAATATCGAAAATAAATTCTTTCATAACGTACGTTAATATTTATCTTTAGTTTCTGATCATAATTTGAGTAACAAAAAATTATATTGTATGAAATTAATAACCAGTCTACGCATCTAATCAACAGATAACACTTAACAAAATTACAACTATAATATGTATCTTTAGTTTCTGATCATAATTTGAGTAACAAAAAAAAATTTCAATACGGCTGGCCTTTTTTAATTTTGGTAATAGATACCTATTTTGTGATCTCAGGGAACTCTATATATCGATTTTGAACGAAATCGGCCCAATAACAAAGAATTTAAATATGGCGCTGGCCTTTTTCAATTTTGATAACAGATACCTCTTTTGTGATCTCAGGGAACCCTAAATCTCGATTTTGAATGAAATCGGCCCAATAACAAAAAAATTCAATATGGCGCTGGCCTTTTTTAATTTTGGTAACAGATACCTCTTTTGTGATCTCAGGGAACCCTGAATATCGATTTTGAACGAAATCGGCCCAATAACAAAAACATTGAATATGGCGCTGACTTTGTACATTTTCCTCTTTTGTGATCTCAGGGAAACCCAAAATATATCGATTTTGAAAAAAAAATTCCCAACTAACAAAGAATTTCAATCTGGCGCTGACTTTTAAAATTTATGATCTCATGGAACCCTAAATCGAAATTGAATCGTAATTTGAACGTAATCGGATCAGCAATAACAAATTTCAAAACCTATGGCGCTAACTTTTTTTAAATTTTGTTAACAATTTTCTCTGTTGTGATCCCAGGGAACAGCGATATCTGTGCCGGCGCCCGAGTCGAATGTATCACATCACTATTCGATTCGGTGAACAGTCTGCTATCGTAGCGGGGTTGCGGGGCGGTGCGGGCGGTATTATGTTACCTTGGTCCCACGTCTGTATCACCCCCGCGACACGTATTTCTATTTTACATGAAAGTTTAAAAAATATGAGTAACCGGTGAAATGTGATGTTGGAATTATGTTTATTATGATAACGAGTATCATGTTTGCATGTTTCTATGCCACATTTAACCATTTTTTCCAGTTTAAAAACGGAATTTCGGTCCCGAGTTCGCGATGGGCGCTCTCAGCGCTAGCGTTCCTTTGACTAAAGAGCTTGCTGACGGAACGATGCTATGTTCCTACCGGTGCCTACTGTTCTTGCTTACAAGCACGCACTCTATAGGCTATACTACCTCTGTGTGCAGAAGTTACGCGGTCGCCCTGCTGAGAAATGAAAACCTGAGAATGACATGCAACGTCATTACAAACATAGACAACAAAAAAAGATGCATGCGCTGGAGAGTTGCTTCTACAAATGAGGATGACATGTGACGTAATTACAAACATATATAACAAAAAAAGATGCATGCGCTGGGAGAGTTGCTTCTACAAAATATGTACTTAATTAAACATTTTATTTTTGTACCTCTTATTCACTGTAAAACTGCAAAAAAGCATATTTTATTTTGTTTTCTATGATTTTATACTATTTTTTGGAATACTGTACAAGTACGTGGCACAAGATGCAACAAACCCTTGGGCCTTTTCGTTTCCTCCGTGTCTCGGAGAGCACGTTGAGCAGTCGGTCCCGGTTATTATCACTAACATCTGATATTAATCGTTACTAATCTTAAGAGTTTTAATACTCTTAGTCGAGTCGTATGCGGAATGACGTAGGACCCCATCCAATCACTATTATCTCAAGAAAACCCCTACATTATTTAATTAATGGAAAGGGATCACGAACCTTAGTAATAAGAAATACGACGCAGAGAGACAAGTTAAAGATAGATATAATTAATTACAATTTATAATTAACTAGCTGATGCCCGCGACTTCGTATGTGTGGATTGAGGTTTTTTGGTTCCCGCGGGAACTCTTTCATTTTCCGGGATAAAAAGCTAGCCTATGTGCTATTCCAGACTATAATCTATCTCTGTGCCAAATAACATCTAGATCCGTTCAGCCGTTGGGGCGTGATTGAGTAACAAACATCCATCCATACATCCATCCATCCAAACTATCGCATTTATGATATTTATTTGAACTTGATTGATTGATAAATAATGTGAATATTAATCTTCTTATATATATATTATTATATATAATAACAGCGAAATACCACTCATTCACTGACTGACTCACTGATTGACTATAATCACGATATCTCAGGACTATAAAGCGTACAGCGACTTGAAATTTGGAAGGTAGATTCTTTCTATGGACGCCAGCTAAGAAAGGGTTTTGTGAAAATCCCCTAAGGGGTTAAAATAGGGGTTGGAAGCTTACATATTAAGGGTTCCAAGTTTTTGAGTAAGAGACTGGAAAATCGAGATTTAGGTTATTCGTTTTAAGTTATAATAAACTGTATAAGCAATTTTAGGAAAATCTACCCCACAGAGCGTGAAAGATTAGATACAATTTTTATGATTTTGAAGTATCGACATGAAAATTAGCATTAAACTTATTCAATCAACAAATCACTACAGCCTATTAACGTCCCACTGCTGGGCACAGGCCTCCACTCTCATAGGAGAGCGGGAATTAGAGCTTAGACCCACCACGCTGCTCCAATGCGGGTTGGCGGGCTTTAACTGGCACTGAGAATTTCTTAATTGAAAAACCCAATACCTAACTTTTATGCCCGACCGCGGAATCGAACCCAGGACCTCGTGATCCGCAGTCGACTATGCTAACTCGACTAACCACTAGCTAGACCAACGAGGCAGTCAACTTATTAGTTTAAAATAATAAAAAACCTGCATAAGCTACATAAATCCTCTATAGATAGGTTGTTTGCAGCGGGAAAATTTCATAATCTCATAGGAAATCAACAATTGTATGCGGACGAAGTCGCGGGCGACCTCTAGTTTGTTATTAAAATATGGAAGTTTTTTAATAGTTGCTTGTCAATTGTTCACAATGATAATTATAATAATAGGTATATAAAATATTTACAGATATGCGACTGGCCTTCGGATGCTGGTTGTGGAAACGGTAATGGTGGAGGCGGAGGTGGAGATGGTGGCGGAGGAGGAGGCGGAGGTGGAGGCGGAGGTAATAGATTTTTTAAATTGAAATTCAATTTAAATCCAAATCGTCAAGTGCATCTATCAGTGGTGAATCTATCAATACCGATAGATGATTATTACTAGACGATGCCCGCGACTTCGTCCGCTTCGATTAAGGTTTAAAAATCCCGAAGGAACGCTTTGAGTTTTCGGAATCCTATGTAATTCTCCAGGTCCACTATACGCACGTTGGAAATCACGTTGATCTGTAGCTCTGTTGCGGCGTTATTGATGGAAAAACCAACAAACAAACGCATTCATAATATTAGGATGATATTATGGTGAAATAAGTTTTTAATAATAATTTCCTTTATTAAGGTGGCGGTGGCGGTGGCGGTGGTGGCGGTGGCGGTGGCGGTGGCGGTGGCAGTGGTGGTGGCGGTGGCGGTGGCGGTGGCGGTGGCGGTGGCGGTGGCGGTGGCGGAGGCGGTGGCGGAGGCGGTGGCGGTGGCGGAGAAGGCGGAGGTGGTGGAGGTGGCGGTAATGGAGGCGGAAGTGGTGATGGCAATGGAGGTGGTCATGGCCAAGATGGTGTTGATGGAGATAATGGGGGCGGAGGGGGTGGTGGAGGCGTTGGTGATGGTGGTGGCGGAGGCGGGGGCGGAGGCGGTGGTGGAGGAGGTGGCACATTGCTCCCCAATGGTTGCCCTGAAGACTTCAAAGTGCACTGGCTAATACCACACTGGAACTGCTCTCGATTCTACAACTGCGTAGAGGGCCTAAAACGTGAACAGGAATGCCACCCCGGCTTACACTTCAACCCAGTTCTTCAGGTAATAATGATAATAAAACATTATTTTTATATTTCAATTAAACAATTTTTTATGGGCTACTGTTTCAAGTGGTGTTTCCTACGACAGATTCTGTATTATGTATTATTTTATTCACACAAATATCAATTTGAAAGCCACATTAAAAGTAGAACGTTGTATAATTTAACTTGTAGTAAAATCATTGGTGAATTTGATTATAACTGGCTTAAATTATAATATATTTTTTAGGTTTGTGACTGGCCCGCAAATGCTGGCTGTAAAGGTGGAAATGGTGGCGGAGGCGGAGGTGGAGGCGGGGGCGGAGGAGGAGGAGGTGGAGGAGGAGGTGGAGGAGGAGGTGGAGGAGGAGGTGGAGGAGGAGGTGGAGATGGAGGCAATGGTGGTGGAGGCGGTGGAGGAAGCGGTGGAGGTGGCGGCGATGGAGGCAATGGTGGGGGAGGCGGAGATGGAGGCAATGGTGGAGGAGGTGGAGATGGAGGCAATGGTGGAGGAGGTGGAGATGGAGGCAATGCGGGAGGAGGCGGAGGTGGAGGTGGAGGCAATGTGGGAGGAGGCGGAGATGGCGGTGGAGGTGATGATGGTGGCGGTGGAGGCGGTGGAGGCGATGGAGGTGGAGCCGGCGGAGAGGGAGGGTGGCTTCCCAATGGCTGCCCTGTCGACTACAACGAACATTGGCTTCTACCCGACTCAACAGACTGTTCCAGATTCTTTTACTGCATAAACGGCGCAAAACATGAACAGATGTGTCACCATGGCCTGCACTTCAACCCCGTACTTCAGGTAAACATAATGATATTATTTAAAAAAAGGCATTATATAATACTTCACAGATTTTGTAGGTATGAAAAAATCTCATGTAATAGTGGGATTGTCCAAATATAAAATTCAAAGTCCCGCTCTTTCGCTAGCATTACTTTTGAAATTTGGGCTATCAGTATTTTTGTTCATTACCGTTACCTATGCGCTCACGTATCGTGTACAGTATATTGTGTTTGAGGCAGAATGGGTGCTGCGAAGAGTCTAGACCTTCAGTTATGCCAAATAAACTAACAAAAACTTAATTGAGACTTAACTTATTAGAAATACAAAATATAAAAGAATATTATGAACACATAAGGATTTCAAAAATAGAAAAAGGAGACGCCCAAATTTTTTATGTAGTATAACAACGAAATTCAATAAACACTTATGTTTTATTTTTACTCAAGAATACCAAAGTTATTGCTTACCAAAGATCGCTATCTTTTCGCTACTTTCTACTTTTTAATTTTATCGCTACTTTTAAACACAATGATTATGGCCACTCTAAAAAAGCAATCGATACAGATCAATGCCATTGGCGCGGTCGTTAACCGGCCGTTGAATTCTGACCGCTCATTTTAATTTAGTCTTCGATGCGTACCTACTTTTATTTCCTAGGCTTGTAACTTTCGAGTACCTATCAACACGGAATACCTTCCTTTTTCCTTTCATAATTTATTGGACGCGCTTTATTTACGAGAATAGTGTGTCCATGATTTGTGTCCTTGGGTCAGATATGGTAAAAAACATATTTCAAAAAAAGTGCAGTACTATTAATGGAAATAAATTCTATTAACGATACTGAAAAACCAAAAAAATTTGTGTACAACAAAAAAACATCTCCCGTAGGTATATAAGATTTCTAAAAAAAAATGAACATTTTCACCTTACTCACTTTCAAGGAAGGCTGGAATAGATTTCTTTTTAGAGATAAGTTTTACCTTTGCCCACTTTTTTCTATTAGTTTTAAGTCGATATTTTGTGCAAAAATTATAAAAATAAAAATAAATAAATAAACAATTAATTAAGCGGAAAATGTGATCAATTTAGAAAAAAACGTGATGCCATAAAAGCAATGCTATCACCATAAACATTATGATATTAATTATTAACCATATAAATGTAAATACTATAAGCAGAATACCTTTTCTATTTATATTTCTTATTATATTTTTATATTTACAAAGCCTTGTATGACTTCCGTAATAATGCATGTGTCATATCTACTTAGCAATAGTGATTTTATCTTTTTACAGATCTGTGACTGGCCTTCAAGTGCTGGCTGTGAAGGCGGAAGTGGTGGAGGTGGAGGAGGAGGTGGAGGAGGAGGTGGAGGCGGAGGTGGAGACAGTGGTGGCGGAGGAGGTGGAGGAGTTGGTGATGGAGGCGGTGGAGGTGGCGGCGATGGAGGCAATGGTGCAGAAGGTGGAGACGGAGGCAATGGTGGAGGTGGCGGAGATGGCGGTGGAGGTGGTGATGGTGGCGGTGGAGGAGGAGGTGGAGGTGGTGGCGATGGAGGCAATGGTGGAGGAGGCGGAGACGGAGGCAATGGTGGTGGCGGCGGAGATGGTGGTGGCGGCGGAGATGGTGGTGGAGGTGGTGATGGAGGTGGTGGAGGAGGTGGTGGAGGTGGCGGCGATGGAGGCAATGGTGGAGGAGGTGGAGATGGAGGCAATGGTGGTGGCGGTGGAGATGGCGGTGGAGGTGGTGATGGAGGCGATGGAGGTGGAGGTGGAGGTGGAGGTAGTGGTGGAGGAGGCGTCGGTGGCTCTTGGCTCCCCAATGGTTGTCCTGCTGACCCCAACGTACACTGGCTGTTACCACACGCGAACTGTTCCCGATTCTACTACTGCGTAAATGGCCAGACAAGTGAACAGGAATGCCAACCCGGCTTACACTTCAACCCAGTCCTTCAGGTAATAATGCTAATGCTCTTACAGTATAATTTTTTTTTTAGTTCCCTGCACTCCTTATCATTTTAAATGATTCATGAAATAGTCAGTAATGACATCTTTAGCTGTATCTGTACTGTGCATTTTGAAAATATTTTTAAGTGTAAGCTTGAGTCCTAACTCGTAACTCTTTAAAACAGTTTGGAAATCCTTCAATATGAAATTTACACCACCTTTTCAATCGACTGTGCAAACTATTTTATTTTTTAATGGATTTAACATGTTTTAATTATTTGTGTAGGTTTGTGACTGGCCTTCAAGTGCTGGCTGTGAAGGCGGAAGTGGTGGAGGCGGAGGAGGAGGTGGAGGCGGAGATGGAGGTGATGGTGGAGGAGGTGGTGGAGGTGGAGGAGGAGGTGAAGGTGGCGGCGATGGAGGCAATGGTGAAGGAGGTGGAGACGGTGGCAATGGTGGAGGTGGTGGAGATGGCGGTGGAGGTGGTGATGGAGGCGGTGGAGGAGGAGGTGGAGGAGGCGGTGGAGGAGGAGGTGGAGGAGGCGGAGACGGAGGCAATGGTGGTGGCGGCGGAGATGGTGGTGGAGGTGGTGATGAAGGTGGTGGAGGAGGCGGTGGAGGTGGTGGCGATGGAGGCAATGGTGGTGGAGGTGGAGACGGAGGCAATGGTGGTGGCGGTGGAGATGGCGGTGGAGGTGGTGATGGAGGCGGTGGAGGTGGTGGAGGCGGTGGAGGCGGTGGAGGCGGTGGTGGTGGAGGAGGCGGTGGTGGCTCTTGGCTCCCCAATGGTTGTCCTGCTGACCCCAACGTACACTGGCTGTTACCACACGCGAACTGTTCCCGATTCTACTACTGCGTAAATGGCCAGACAAGTGAACAGGAATGCCAACCCGGCTTACACTTCAACCCAATCCTTCAGGTAATAACGCGACTGCTTTAACACCATAATTTTATCTAGTTCCCTGTGTTCCTTATCATTTTAAATGATTCATGTAATAGTCAATATTGGTATCTTTAGCTGTATCTGTACTGAGCACTTTGTAACTAGCGAGCAAAAACATAACTAAGTATAAACTTGGGTCCAAACTCGTGACTCTCTTTAACAGTTTGGAAATCTTACAATATGGAATTGACACCACTTTTCAATCGATTGTTTAAACGATTTTATTATTTAATGGATTTAACATGTTTTAATTATTTGTGTAGGTGTGTGACTGGCCTTCAAGTGCTGGATGTGAAGGCGGAAGTGGTGGAGGCGGCGGTGGAGGCGGAGGTGGAGGAGGTGGTGGAGGTGGAGGTGGAGGAGGAGGTGGAGGCGGTGGAGGAGGTGGAGGCGGTGGAGGAGGCGGTGAAGGTGGCGGCGATGGAGGCAATGGTGGAGGAGGTGGAGACGGTGGCAATGGTGGAGGTGGCGGAGATGGCGGTGGAGGTGGTGATGGAAGCGGTGGAGGAGGAGGTGGAGGTGGTGGCGATGGAGGCAATGGTGGAGGAGGCGGAGACGGAGGCAATGGTGGTGGCGGCGGAGATGGTGGTGGAGGTGGTGATGGAGGTGGTGGAGGAGGCGGTGGAGGTGGTGGCGATGGAGGCAATGGTGGTGGAGGTGGAGACGGAGGCAATGGTGGTGGCGGTGGAGATGGCGGTGGAGGTGGTGATGGAGGCGGTGGAGGTGGTGGAGGCGGTGGAGGTGGTGGAGGAGGTGGTGGTGGAGGAGGCGGTGGTGGCTCTTGGCTCCCCAATGGTTGTCCTGCTGACCCCAACGTACACTGGTTGTTACCACACGCGAACTGTTCCCGATTCTACTACTGCGTAAATGGCCAGACAAGTGAACAGGAATGCCAACCCGGCTTACATTTCAACCCAGTCCTTCAGGTAATAATGCTAATGCTCTTACAGTATAATTTTTTTCTAGTTCCCTGTATTCCTTATCATTTTAAATGATACATGTAATAGTCAATAATGGCATCTTTAGCTGTATCTGTACTGAGCACTTTGTAATTAGAGAGCAAAAACATAACTAAGTATAAACTTGGGTCCTAACTCGTGACTCTCTTTAACAGTTTGTAAATCTTTCAATATGGAATTGACACTACTTTTTCAATCGATTGTTTAAACTATTTTATTAATTAATGGATTTAATATGTTTTAATTATTTGTGTAGGTGTGTGACTGGCCTTCAAGTGCTGGCTGTGAAGACGGAAGTGGTGGAGATGGAGGAGGAGGTGGAGGCGGTGGTGGCGGAGGAGGTGGAGGAGGCGGTGGAGGTGGCGGCGATGGAGGCAATGGTGGAGGAGGCGGAGACGGAGGCAATGGTGGAGGTGGCGGAGATGGCGGTGGAGGTGGTGATGGTGGCGGTGGAGGAGGAGGTGGAGGTGGTGGCGATGGAGGCAATGGTGGGGGAGGTGGAGACGGAGGCAATGGTGGTGGCGGCGGAGATGGTGGTGGAGGTGGTGATGTAGGTGGTGGAGGAGGCGGTGGAGGTGGTGGTGATGGAGGCAATGGTGGAGGAGGTGGAGACGGAGGCAATGGTGGTGGTGGCGGAGATGGTGGTGGAGGTGGTGATGGAGGCGGTGGAGGAGGAGGTGGAGGTGGTGGCGATGGAGGCAATGGTGGAGGAGGTGGTGGCGGCGGAGATGGTGGTGGAGGTGGCGATGGAGGTGGTGGAGGAGGCGGTGGAGATGGTGGCGATGGAGGCAATGGTGGAGGAGGTGGAGACGGAGGGAATGGTGGTGGCGGCGGAGACGGAGGCAATGGTGGAGATGGCGGAGATGGTGGTGGAGGTGGTGATGGAGGTGGAGGAGGAGGCGGAGGAGGTGGAGGTGGAGGTGGAGGTGGTGGAGGAGGAGGATGGCTTCCCAATGGCTGCCCAGCCGACTTCGACGTACATTGGCTTCTACCCGACCCAACAAACTGCTCCAGATTCTTCTACTGCATAGACGGCGCAAAGCATGAACAGATGTGTCACCATGGACTGCACTTCAACCCAGTCCTTCAGGTTATAACACTATCCTTATCATTTTAAATGATTCATGTAATATTCAGTAATTGCATTTTTAGCTGTATCTGTACTGTGCATTTTGAAAACCTAATTAAGTATAAACTTGAGTCCTAACTCGTGACTCTTTTGAACAGTTTGGAAATCTTTCAATATGGAATTTACACCACTTTTTCAATCGATTGTACAAACGATTTTATTATTTAATGGATTTAGCATGTTTTTATTATCTCTGTAGGTGTGTGACTGGCCTTCAAGTGCTGGCTGTGAAGGCGGAAGTGGTGGAGGTGGAGGCGGTGGTGGCGGAGGCGGTGGTGGCGGAGGCGGTGGTGGCGGAGGCGGTGGTGGCGGAGGCGGTGGAGGTGGCGGTGATGGAGGCGATGGTGGAGATGGCGGAGATGGTGGTGGAGGTGGTGATGGAGGTGGTGGAGGCGGAGGTGGAGGGGGTGGAGGCGGTGGAGGCGGAGGTGGAGGTGGTGGAGGAGGAGGATGGCTGCCCAATGGCTGCCCAGCCGACTTCGACATACATTGGCTTCTACCCGATCCAACAAACTGCTCCAGATTCTTCTACTGCATAGACGGCGCAAAGCATGAACAGATGTGTCACCATGGACTGCACTTCAACCCCGTACTACAGGTACAAAAACACTTAAATATTTTTTTTTAATTTACGCTTTCGAACTACATTGACGAAGTTTATCTGGTAGTTAGAGCAGCATACCAATTTCATCCGTCGATTAATGATTTTACTAACAATATCTTTATGTTGTTATAGATATGCGACTGGCCTTGGAATGCTGGGTGTGAAGGCGGAAATGGTGGTGGTGGAGGTGGCGGCGGAGGTGAAGGAGGTGGCGGCGGTGGTGGCGGCGGTAGTGGCGGCGGTGGTGGCGCCGGTGGTGGCGGCGGAGGTGGAGGAGGTGGCGGCGGTGGTGGCGGCGGAGGCGGAGGAGGAGGCGGGGGCGGAGATGGAGGCGATGGTGGTGGTGGTGGAGATGGCGGTGGTGGTGGAGATGGAGGTAATGGTGGAGGAGGCGGAGACGGAGGCAATGGTGGTGGTGGCGGAGATGGTGGTGGAGGTGGAGATGGAGGCGGTGGAACAGACGGTGGAGGTGGTGGCGATGGAGGCGGTGGAGGAGGCGGTGGAGATGGCGGCGATGGAGGCAATGGAGGAGGTGGCGGAGATGGAGGCAATGGCGGAGGTGGCGGAGATGGCGGTGGAGGTGGTGATGGTGGCGGTGGAGGAGGCGGTGGAGGTGGAGGAGGTGGTGGAGGCGGTGGTGGAGATGAAAACATAGTAGACAGATGTACTACAGAATGCCACGTCCCTCACTGGCGACACGAAACAGACTGTGACAAGTTCTGGCGTTGTGAGAACAACAGAAGAGTCCTCGGCGTATGCTCGGAAGGCCTGTACTTCAATACTAAGACCCAGACTTGTGACTTCTCCTGCAACGTCGAATGTGAAAGGTTGAACGTCCAATCGTCCATTGTAGCTGATGGAGTAAAAGTTTTCCTTCCTTGGGGAAAAGTTGAATCGTTGAGAAGGTTTTTTGCATTAGAAAATGAGTAATTAATTTTTTGTGACTATTTGTATTAATAATAATATATGGAGGAAGAAAGCTGAGAAATTTGTTAATCACTTTCTAGTAACGCGATGAAAATTATGTTTGCGTTAAACCCTTAAAGAATAATAGGAATAATTACCTTATTAATGAGAAGAGTAAATAAACGAGTATCAAAACTTTATTTTAGTATCTTCATTCATTTTTTAGCTTATTACTTTCGAACTAGAAAGCTTTTAATTTTGGTTTATGTAGTTACTAACCGACTTCAATACATTAGCAGGTTTTCATGTCCGGTTATATTTTTTTTACTTTTTATTTCACCATTCTTATCTTTTATATTTATTAAAATTATGCATAATAAATGATTTGTCACTCAGATACCTGTTTCTTAATAAAGCATTTTTGTCTCTGTGTGCGTTTGTTTTTAGAAAGTTATGAGATGTTTAGATTTAGATAAAGCTTTTGAATCTGTTTACCTTATTAAAATTACTAGAATAAAAAAAATACATTTTCTTGGAGGAAAACAATAAAACAAACTATTATTAAAAATGTAAATATTTTATTTTAAAACATTTGCTATACATTTACCTAAGTACAAAACAAATATTATGTATAAAAAAACTTTTAGAATGAATACAAAATCCATTATTATGAAAAAAAAGGAATAAAGACAGATATAAAATCAAATTATAACATACTTAGTAATACCTATTCCAATAATCAAATATATTGAAAATCTAAAAACGGAAAGACAATAAGTAATCATTAATTTTTAGCCGACTTTCAAAAAAGGGGGAGGTTCTCAATTTGGCGCATATGTTTTTTACTTAAACTACTTAACTCAAAAATTATTCTGATGCCTTGGGGAAAATCTCCATGGCACATTTATTTTAACCCCCGACGCAGAGAAGGGTTGTTATATTAAAATGGGTGGTGTTATTATGTCGGGGTTATATTTAGTTCCTAATTTAATTTACAAGAATAATACTCACAAATTCAATTACCTATACAGATAAAAAATAATTACATATTTTCTCCCACTTGCTAGAAAACTGCTTCATTGTTGAGAAAAACAATACCTAATTGCCACTTTCATAGAAATAGAAAATTAGATTACTGTCCATGACATTTTAGCGTGAGTTAAGATAAGTCAACGCCATCTATCGGAAATGTAGAAAAGATTTCTTATCAAATCTTTCGAGAAAAGTACTATACAAGTCTCGGCCGATATATCAATTCACGGTCTCATTTACTTAGAAGAAGCAAATCACGGCCTCATTTACTTAGAAAAAGAAGAAATTCACGGCCTCATTTACTTAGAAGAAGAAGCAATTCACAGCCTCATTTACTTAGAAGAAGAAGCAATTCCCGGCCTCATTTACTCAGAAGAAGAAGCAATTCACGGCCTCATTTACTTACAAGAAGAAGCAATTTACGGCCTCATTTACTTACAAGAAGAAGCAATTCACGACCTCATTTACTTAAAAAGGCCTCGGCTGGTGCTTCATCCATTAATATATTGAGTGTATTATCATCTTGGGGCATACTTCCATCGCTTAAACCCGCATTGTTATAATATTGTTGATGTTCATGTTTTAGAATTATAATCCTTAAGTTAGGGATGTCAAGGTTCATGACATAAAACTGTCATTTTGAAATAATACGCTTTAATAATAATAATATAATAATATCAATGAAAAATAAATATATTTTCGATATTAATATTCACTGTAATATTTCGCTTTTTCGCTTTAAGCAATGGTAGAACCTCCCAGACAAAAGTCCCCTAAACATAGCATTCAGTATACCTAGCTTATGTTCATAATAATTGTTCATAATATAATTAATTTTGCCTCATAATTACAGTCTTCTTTTAACGGAATGTTAAACTTAATTTCAAATGTAGCACCATTTTGTATCTATAACGATGGCCGCCATTTTGACTAATCTTGGTCGTCAGACGGGTTTGCTTCTATCACCTGTAATGAAAAAACAAAAAATACATCACCATAGAGTAAAAAATTAATGACAACGAATACAAAATCAAAATCAAAAGTTTTTTTATGCTAACGAACTGTCACAAGTAATTGGTTAATTTATAATTAATTTAGACTTAAAAAAAATTTCATGCCGTAAGGTGAAATTTGGCCGGACGCTTTAATTTTGTTTTATGGCTTTTATTAGTGCCACACCAGCACAATGCACTTTGCCAATTTCAGGTGAAGTTATTATAAGTTTTGTACCTTTTGCAATTAAATTAATTGATTGATTGAATGTGAATATTATAAAGGTACCTAATCCAGATGCTATTTGATTAAGAAGAGGAGGTTTATCTTTTTTAACCAATGTCCAAAAAAGCAGGAGGTTCTCAATTCGGCGCGTATCTTGTTTTTTGTTTTATTTTTTTAATGTATGTCGGTGCAGATCTCCGTGGTTTCTAAACCGATTTGAATTTATTTTTTCAGTGGTTAGAGGAAGCTCGCGAGGTGGTCCCATAGTAAATTCTGACTCCAAATCCTCAATCCTGATGCTGTAGATGTACCGTACTACATGAAACCCTCAAAACTAGGGAGTTAGGAAATTTCAGGCTCGCCCGACTTCAACATAGTCTGTAAAAATCTAAATTATTTTATATTTTACAATGGCTTTGGAAATCGGTTTTTTTGGAAAGAATTTTTATTTCTCCAACGATTACAGCCACTCGAGAGAAAATACCTAAATAGTATTATAGAATGCTAACTGTTTAGAACCAGTGGTGCCTTCATTGGAAGATTCAAAAGCATTTATACAAGCTTATTACTTTTAAAAAATTGAATAAACTTACCCTTTTAATCTTTTTCCCATACATTGACCAGAAGGTGACCTTCACTTCAGTGGATTTGCCCGTCCGAGAATCAAACACCCTACAGCTGTCGAAAGGGGGGCAGTAAAGGTGGAGGGAGACCGCGCCGTCTACGTGAGACGGGTTTTCCATCCTGTGCAGACCTTGGGCATCTGAAAAAAGATAATCAAATTAAAAATACTCTCGAGGTGGCTATAGGGATGCCTATGTTGAAAACAAATTATAAAACAGGATTTCAACAAAAAAATGAAATTATTAAAATTGTGAATCATTGACAACCTACACGGCTTTGTCAGAGTTCGCACGCGTGAGTTCGTTGACCCAAACTGCCCAAACGCTCAGCTGTTGCGTACATTGCAGCGCTAGTATGTCGAGCGCTTATGTAGTTTTATGGATATGATGGACCATCGTAAAACTAAAGTATAAGTAAAGGATGTATGGATGGATGGATGTATGGATGTTTGTTACTCAATCACGCCCCAACAGCTTAACGGATCTGGCTGAAATTTGGCACAGAGATAGATTATAGTCTGGAATAGCACATAGGCTACTTTTAATCCCGGAAAATTAAAGAGTTCCCGCGGGAACCACAAAACCTCGATCCACGCGTACGAAGTCGCGGGCATCAGCTAGTACCATATAAACCTAATAACCCATGCTAGTATTATAAATGGATGAAAGTGTGTCTGACAGTCTGTCTGTCTGCTACGCTTTCACGGCCCACCTGTTCAACCGATTTTGATGAAATTTGGTATAGGGATAGTTTGTATCCAGGGGAAGCTACTTTTTATCCCGGAGAGAATTAAAGAGTTCCCGCGGCAATCAAAAACCTTAATCCACGCGGACGAAGTCGCAGGCATCATCTAGTTATTATAAATGGATGGATGGATTTTTGTTACTCAATCACGCAAGAACGGCTGAAAGGATCTGCATGAAATTTGGCACAGAGATAGATAATAGTCTGGATTAGCACATAAGCTACTTTTTATCTCGGAAAATTAAGGAGTTCCCGCGGGAACCAAAAAGCCTCAATCCACGCGGACAAAGCGCTAGTGTGATATAAATTTATAGACGCCAAAATAAGTTTATTTTAAGCTTAAAATTCCTCATCATTTTACTTACCGTTAATATAACAAACATCATCAACTTCAAGTCTCGTTCTACCAATCTCTTTCATACTCTGCGCATCGTAACCGCAATCATCATCATTGTGACCATTTTGCCGGCCATCTTCTCCATTTTGGCGGCCATCTCTTTCATATTGGCGGCCATCTTGTCCATTTTGGCGCCCAACTTGTCCATTTTGGCCTCTATTGTGACACCTGTCATTCTCGTTAATATCTAATTTTGTAATGTTTTCGGTGATTTCTTCTGTTTCTGATGGCGTACGTCTGTTGGATTTTGTTTTTAGCTTCTTTACGACTTCGGGTTCCACGTTATTTGGCCACTCATATCTAAAACAGAGAAGTTCTTATTAATTGAGGTGTTTAACTAGAAAGGTAGGTACTTATTTTGATTCAATAGAGATATTATTTTAAAAATGATAAATACTCTAATTAAGAAACTACTAAAATTCTAATAAGAGATAGGTTGCATTCCGGGAAGGAGTAAGGACTATCACATCATAACACACATAAGGACATCACTATTTACTACACTACTATTAGACCCCGCAGGAATCCAACAAACTTACCACTGGCTGGTCATATAGGCAAATAAGCATTGGCTACCCTGATTGAAATAGCTTAAAGCTCAAATTTCGTTTTTTTTTCGTATTCGACGACGCCTGGCGCAGTGGTGAGCTCTGTGGTCTTATTAGTGGGAGTTCCCGGGTTCGATCCACGACGAGGTCGATTCGGAAATTTATAAATTCTAACTTTTCTCTTGTTTGGCCTTGGCAAAGACGTGCCGCCAAGAGATTAAACGTTCCGGTACGATGCCGTGTAGCAACCGATTGGGTTAAATATAACTTCAGGTTAGGCCCGCTACCATCTCAGACTGCATCATCACTTATCATCAGGTAAGATCAACGTCAAGGGCTAACTTGTAGTGGCGTAAAAAAAATGTAATACTAGCTGATGCCCGCGACTTCGTCCGCGTGGATCAAGGTTTTATGATTCCTGCGGGTACTCCTTATTTTTCCGGGATAAAATACTTTTTATCCCGGAAAAATAAGGCTTAAAGCTATAGGCTACTGCATATGTCCGTCCCCGGGATATAATCGGATAAAATCGGTTGAAAAGATCGGCCAGGAAAGCGTAGCAGACAGAAAGACAGACACACTTTCGCATTTATAATATTAGTATGGAAAATATGGATGCTCATGCTATAAGAAACCAACCTGACTTCGTCCAAGCTTCCACTGAGTAGTTTCATGAAGCAATGCGAGTCCGCGTGGTCGTGTATAGCGGAGGCGTGTCCGGGGCCCCAGCATAGTATCATAATGTTGAACAGCCCGTTACCCGCGTCCACTAGGTTGCGGGTGTACCTGGGAACAAGAAGACAAACTTACATTGAAATATATTCAACTCGCGGATGCCCACGACTTCGTCTGTGTGGTTTGAAGTTTTTCGGTTCCCACTGGAACCTATAAGTACCTATGACGGGAGGTAGCCTATGCGCTATTCCAGGCTATATTCTATCTCTGTGCCAAATTTCAGCTAGATCCGTTCAGTTGTTATGGCGTGATTGAGTAACAAACATCCATACATCCATACATCCATACATCCATACTTACAAACTTTCGCGCTTATAATATTAGTAAGGATTCAATTGAATTCAAATTCAATTATTCAAATAAAATCGATTATTTATTCAAATTAGGTAGGTACACTAATAACTACTAACTACCATAATTATTAGCACCTTGATTCCAAATGCGCCCTGGTCAGAGAAGACCCCATAACAAAATTGAATAGAAGCAGGCGTTACCTACTTACTTTGCGGAAGCAAGTACTATTATATTATTCTGTGGCGGAAGTCCATGATAATGAAGGAACTAGAAGTTTAATTCGCTATAACCCGCCACAGTAGGTAAATCTATGTGGTACAGTGTGTATCTTGCACTTGTAGCTTGCGTCACCACACCACAAATCTTCCAAATTAGGTATTCTCAACGTACGTTTCACTCCGGAGCATCATAAGGAAATGTTGACTCGACAATGCACGATTATAAACAATAATTATTGTTTACAAAAGGTTTGTTTTTGTTGAAAATCCGACACGACCGGAGAGATATCCGACACGACAGGTGCAGGACCGACGTGCTCTCTGGGGTGAAATACAGAACTCTGGGTTAGTAGATGTTAGTTGTAGTGAGAATTTCTTGTCAGAAAAACCCAAGACCCAGAAATCGAACCCAGGACCGTGCTAGGAACGTGCTAACCAGTAAACCGTCGAGGCAGTTAAAATAAAATAAACATGTTTTTACCGCACCGACCCCAGCAGAGAGATGTGATTATATTTTATGACACTTTAATTTATTATATTTATATTTGCAAAGAGATAAGTATACGAGAGATAAAACCAACTAGCAACTACATTAAGAATATCTTTCATCTTTCTCATTTTTAACCGACTTCCAAAAAAAGGAGAGGTTCTCAATTCGGCGCGTATTTTTTACAGTGGCGTTGGAAGCCGGCTTTTTGGAAAGAATTTTTATTAAATCTGCTATACTCAACGACATCAATCAAACAAAGAATGTGGACTTATTTTAGTAACGCCGTCTAGTCTGCAAAGCGGAACAGCGCTATGGCGGGGACAAGGACAGGCTTATACAGATGAGGGGCATGCACCACAAGTCGGACACCCAACTTTTTTCTATGAAAGAGCCCATCTAGTACTTTCTTAAAAACCGATATAAAGCGAAATACCACTCATTGACTGATCACGATATCTCAGGAACTATAAGACATACAAACTTGCAATTTAGGTTCTAGGCGTAGATATCAGCTAAGAAACGGTTTTGAGAAAATTCACCACTAAGGAGATGAAATGGGGGTTGGAAGTTTGTATGAAAGCCCTTTGTTTTTGCAGAGACTTGAAAATCGGGATTTAGGTTATTTATTATAGTTTTAAGTAATAATAACCTGTATAAGCAATTTTATGAAAATCCACCCCAAAAGGGGTGAAATGGGGGTGGAAGGTTACTTATAAGTTCTATGATTTTGAAGTAAAGATTTTTAGATTTTAGAGCATTTAGATTATTAGTCTTAAATAATAAAAACCTGCAGCTAAAGCCTCTATAGATAGGCTGTTTGCAGCAGGAAAATTTCATAATCCCATAGGAAATCAGAGATTGTGCGCGGACGAAGTCGCGGGCGACGACTAGTATGTAAAGAAAATAAACTAAAATATAAATTAAAAACTAAAACTTTGAATTACATAGTTATAATGAAGTTAATAATCTTTAACAGTGATAGAAAACAAAGAGGAAACCATGGGCAATACTGCCAACGCTCAAAGCAATATATAAGCAATATTACTCAAAATGACAGTTTGATGTCACGTACCTTGACGTTCCTAAAATAAGGATTAAAATTCTAAAACACGAAAGTCAACAATAATGAAACAATATGGCTACGTTGGTACTTGGTAGTATGTCCCCTGTATGACCCAGAGTTCTCCATAGTATAAATGTATGTGATTTAATCAAATAAAATATATCATTTGCTATTACAGTGAATGAAAACACTGTTTATTTAGGTACTAGCTAATGCCCGCGACTTCGTCCGCGTGGATTGAGGTTTTTCGGTTCCCGCGGGATAACTCTTTAATTTTCCGGGGTAAAAAGTAGCCTATGTGTTATTTCAGACTATAATCTATCTCTGTGCCAAATTTCATCCAGTTCCATAAAGCCGTTGGGGCGTGATTGTGTAACAAACATCCATCCATACATCCATCCATCCAAACTTTCGCATTTATAATATTTATTTGATTTATTAGAAAACATGCATAATATTATTGAGCAAGTTATGATTTAGCAATGCGTTCTCATTAAGTATATCATACGTCATAAAATCTCGTGTTATCTTCAGCAACAAAAGTTATTATTCTGATAATAATATTAATATAATAATAAATAAATTATGAATAGTTACGTTATCAGAGTATTGGGTGTTACTCTGTGACGTTTTGAAATGACGTATAGTTTGCTTGCTACTTTAAACTTAGGCCCGAGAGGTGGTGGAGATATTTGTAGAGATGCTTTATTGAGTAATGAATAATTAACTTTATTAAAAATAGCGTCGATTTAAAATTGACGTTAAAAATTATTACTTATCTTTTTGTTTTCATTAGTAACGACATATTTATTGTTTTCTTTCTTATATTTATTTATGTATTTATTGGTAAGTACATCTATTTAGTTTATTTATGTCTATTATTATTATTTTGTCTTAATTAGTTTATCATTATATGTTAATATATGGTATTGGTTAGTTTATTTAGCTATTAGTATTTAAGTTTATTATTATTTTTGCACCACCTCCCTATAACTTCTTTTTCGTTTAAAGTTAAGTTTTGTTTCGTTTTTAGCGTTAAGGTTGTCTGGAAGAGATCGCTGCTTAGCGATAAGTCCGCCTTATTGTACCTACTTATTGTTGTTTTCTTGTTTGTAACATGTTTCTTTTGTATATTCGTGGTGTACAATAAAGTATATACATACATACATAGATAGCCTAGCATTAGTTTAGACGCCCGATTCCTATTTAAAATAGAAGTTTAATCATTTTAAACTTCTATATGTAAAATTGCAAGATAGGTGAAAGGTGTGACGTCACACAGGGACGTCACACCTTTCACTCATGTGACCAACTGTGACAAGGACGGGGGAGGGGTCAAAAAATCACGAAATTACGAAATTCGTGTGACGTACTTTATGGATGACCCCTAACAAGCACCTTTCCTATATCTACCACCAGCTTGATCCCTATACATGTATATGAAATTAATTGTTTTTTTTTTTTAAATAATATTAAAAAAAATAAGATAAAAGCTTAGCAACTGTCTTATCTTGAACTATTTTATGAACCAAATTAATCTCGTGACATGACACAGATTCAATGTAAACAAAAGTGACCTTTATCTCGAGTTGAATGAGTTAAAAAAT
This sequence comes from Erebia epiphron, assembly GCA_963932025.1. Lineage (NCBI taxonomy): Eukaryota > Metazoa > Arthropoda > Insecta > Lepidoptera > Nymphalidae > Erebia > Erebia epiphron. The sequence goes on along the minus strand of OZ009953.1, from coordinate 7,182,615 downwards.
TCCGTGCAAAATATTTACATGGTAACAGCAATATTTTCTAGTTATTGCAAGAAGTTCATACGATTGATAAGGTATTGTTTGTATTTACAGATTAAAGGGGCATTACCTTAGTACCTATACTTGGTGAAGACTTACGGCTCCGAAACATGGTAGCTGACTATGGGCCCATTCAGCGGGAGATGGAGAGGACTCTATGCTCGGATATCCCTGCGTCTGTCTCGTTGGTCTAGTGGTTAGCATGTTCGACTGCGGCCGACGAGGTCCTGGGTTCGATTCCCGGGTCAGGACATAACATGTACCTATTGGGTTTTTCTGACAAGAAATTCTCAGTAGGTACTAGCCCGGAGTAAGGAAGTTGGCGGTGGTTCACCCCCGTGCCTCGGAGAGCACGTTAAGCCGTCGGTCCCGGTTATTATCACTACCCTCATTGGAGCAGCGTGGCAGCAGGGAATTGGATTCCCTCTCCCCTATGAGAGTAGAGGCCTGTGCCCAGCAGTGGGACGTTAATGGGCTGTAGTGGTGGTGGTGGTAATACTATTCGCATCTTTATAATATCTGTATTATTGTTTGGAATCATTATTCTCAAACGCAAGATACTTAATTATTTCAAAACAAGATTTTAATTCATGTTTTCATTCATTAATACTCATACTGGTAATCATAATAATGTAATCAATCTATACGAAATAAATGCGAAAGTGTGCCTATCTGTCTGCTCCGCTTTCACGGCCCACATTTTAAACAGATTTCGATGTTTGGTACAGAGATAGATTGTATCCCAGGGAAGACATAGGTTGTACTTTTTTACTTTTTATCCCGGAAAATTAAGCAGTTCCCCGGGGATTCAAAAGAACCTAATGCACGCTGGCAAAGTCGCAGGCATCATCTAGTAAGATATAATTATTAATTATTATCACAATTGCGTACTTAAAATAGATATCTAAATGAAGATGTTTTGAAACGCTATTCGCTTAGTAGGTCTTAAGGGTGCTCTTGAGTACCACGTGATGAGAGCATGCTGTTTCAATCAACATTTACGATCGGGACATATCTCTAGAGCGAGATGCACTATTGTTAAACCACACATACCAGCGTTTAGTACTTTACGTGCAAACTAATCTATATTTTTATCCGACTTCAAAAAATTGATGTTGTCAATTCGACACGTATAGTATATGTAGGTATGTAATAATAATTGGAACTGCAATATATTCACACTAGCAGATGCCCGCGACTTCATCCGCGTGGTGTAAGTTTTTTTCCCCACAGGTACCTACTCATTAATTTTCCGGTATAAAAAGTAGCCTATGTCACTCTCCAGGTCCTCAACCGTATACTCATGCAAAAAATCAAGTTGGTCCGTTGCTCTGTTGCGGCGTGAATGAAGGACAAACTCTGTATTCTTGGGGATAGTGTTCAAAAACTGTGAATCACGTATTTTGTGACACACGTATACTGTGACACACGTACTTCTTTATTTTTTACTAGCAGATACCCGCGGCTTCGCCCGCGTAAATTTTAGTTTTCCCTATTCTCACGGGAACCATGGATTTTTCCGGGATGAAAAGTAGCTTATGTGTTTACCCAAGATGCAATTTATCGCCATTCCAAATTTGAGCCAAATCGGTTCAGTAGTTGCGGCGTGGAGGAGTATCGAAGCTTGATAAAATACGAACTTTGGAGCCCCGTTTCACCCCTTAAGGGGGGATTTTGAAAAATCCTTTCTTAGTGCACCCCTAGACCTCATAATGAACCTGTGTGCCAAATTTGAAGTCTCTAGACCCAGTGGTTTGGGCTGTGCGTTGATATGTCAGTGAGAGCGTGAGTCAGTATCTTCTTTGATATACCATGAAATTTTCCGGGATGAAAAGTAGCCTATGTATCAATCCAGGATAAAATCTATCTCCTTTCCGAATTTCAGTCATATCAGGTCAGTAAGCGCAGCGTAAAGTAGTATTTTTCACGCGTGAATATCAATTTTTCAGTTTTCCCGCAAAAACCATGGATTTTTCCGGGATGAAAAGTAGCTTTTTTATTAACCCAGGATATCATCTATGTCCATTCTAAATTTCAGCTAAATCGGTCTTGTACTTCCGGCGTGAAGATTTTTTTCCGCGTGAATTTCGGTTTTTAACTAATCCCACGGGAACCATGGATTTTCCCGGGATGAAAAGTAGCTTATGTGTTAACCCAAGATGCAATTTATCTCCATTCCAAATTTGAGCCAAATCGGTTCAGTAGTTGCGGCGTGAAGGAGTATTGAACCTTGGTAAAATACGAACTTTGGAGCCCCGTTTCACCCCTTTAGGGGGGGAATTTTGAAAAATCCTTTCTTAGTGCACCCCTAGACCTCATAAGGAACCTGTGTGCCAAATTTGAAGTCTCTAGATCCAGCGGTTTGGGCTGTGCGTTGATATGTCAGTCAGTCAGTCAGTCAGTCAGTGTCTTCTTTTATATATTTAGATTGAAAGCCAAAATACTAAGTTTCGTTGATATAACTTGAAAAATATCTTGAGAAATGCAGGACTTTCATACAAAGTTTCGTCCCTTATTTCACCCCTTTGAGGGTAGAATTTTCAAAAATGGTGCAATAAGTAGGTACTTCGTCATATTTAACTGAAAGCTCAAATACCGAGTTTCATGGCTTTAACTTGAAAAATGAATGACTTTCATACCAACTTACAACCCCTACTTTACCCGTCTGGAGGGGTGGAATTTTAAAACTGTGACACATGTACCTACTTCTTTATTTTTTACCAAAAGCCAAAATACCAAGCTTCGTTGATATAACTTGAGAAATATCTTGAGAAATGAAGGAATTTTATACCAACTTTCATCCCCTATTTTACCCCTTTGGAGGTCGAATTTTCAAAAACACTTATTTCTTCATATTTAACCCGCAGCACATGTACCAAGTTTCATGGCTATAACTTGAGAAATGAAGGACTTTCATATAAACTTTCAACCCCTATTTCACCCCTTTATGGGCGGAATTTTAAAAAAATGTGACAAATTTACTTCTTTCTGTTTTACCTTAAGCCAAAATACCAAGATTCATATATTTAACTTGAGAAATGAAGTACCATCATACAAACTTTTATCCCCTATTTCCCCTTCGAGGCTAGAATTTTCAAAAAATGTGAACCACGTATTTCCTATATTTCTTATACCAAGTTTCATGGATAGGTATAACTTCAGAAATGACGGACTTACATACAAACTTTCATCCCCTATTTCACCCCCTTAGGGGTGGAATTTTGAAAAATCCTTCCTTCGTGAGCGCCTAAGTCACAAAAGGAATCTACTGTCAAAATTTCAAGTTTCTAACTCCAGCGGTTTAAGCTGTGTGTTGATATATAAGTCAGTCAGTCAGTCAGTCAGTCAGTCAGGACTTCAAATTTTATATATATAGATAATAAGAGTATGATAATCTATTATGGCTTCTAATAAAATGCTTATACACTGACTACTGAGACTCTTTTCTGATGTATACACAATTAATGATTAAAATTCTTTCTGATTGTATTTTTTTAAGACAGGGAGAGAATTTTATAATTTATACACAATTATACAAAAAATTATCACATACAGGTAGGTACAAAATTTCAAGCAAGTCTGACTGTGCTAGTCTGTAAATTAAATATATATATATTTATTTAATAATTATATATATTTAAATAAATGAATAAATCTTTTTTTACCCACACAATAAGTAACTAAATTTTAATAAATTAACTTATTAATTGTCCTAGTGGGTTAAGGTTTTTTGGTTCCTGCGGGAACTCTCTAATTGTCCGGGATAAAATGTAGCCTAATGTGCATGTAAAGATGTCTAAATTCAGGCCATAATCTATCTCCGTTCCAGCCAAATTGGTTCTGTCATTGTGGCGTGAAGAAATAGCAAACATCTAAAGTTTCCAAAAATACAAACTTCCAAATTTTCACACTTCAGTGTGATAGCCATATAATATAGCTGATAAAACCACGACTTTGAACTATCGCGGAGAGCACCCTTAAGTCTCAAAACTATGCATAATAATATTTGCTGATAAGGTTCCGTTGACACAGAATACGAAAAATATTTTTGGACATTTCGTTGTATTTACAACAAATTGTATTTTTTTATCGAAAAAAATACAATAGAGCTTTAAGTTTTGACGACCTCCCTGGCGCAGTGTTGAGCGCTGTTGTCTTAGCGTGGGAGTTCCCGGGTTCGATCCCCGGCAGGGCAGGGTCAATTTGGGAATTTATAGTTTCTGAATTTTCCCTGGTCTGGTCTGGTAGAGTTCGGCCGTGGCTAGTTACCACCCTACCGGCAAAGACGTGCCGCCAAGCGATTTAGCGTTTCGGTACGTTGTCGAGTACAAACCGAATAGGGGTATGCGTTTAATATACCTATCTGCCATGCCCCAACAGGTTAGCCCGCTACCATCTTAGACTGCATCGTCACTTACCATCAGGTGAGATCGCAGTCAAGGGCTAACTTGTAGATAGATAGATAGATGAACTCTTTATTGCACACACAAAACAAAAACAATAAACAACAGGTTAAAAGATAAAACAATATGCAATATGCAAAGGCGGTCTTATTGCGAAAGCAATCTAATATATCTATAATATCTTGTAGTGGATAAAAAAAGCAAGCTAGCCTAACTTACTCACTATATATAAATCATGCCCGCGTGGAATGTTGGCAAGAATGCTGGCTGCATTTCCGCGCTAGACAGCCAGGCTGATCCTTTGCGCAAAAAATGAGCCAGCCCTTCTGTCACTAGCGCGGTGAAATATAGACTCGCAACAAAAATTGCAATACTAAAACTGGACAAAGTGTAATAAACTGTACATAAAACTAAACAGTGATAAGTCTTACGTGGTTAATAAAATAATAAAATAAAAATTCTTTTAAAAAAGCAAAGGCAAAGTCGACGCATCAGACTCGCCCGACTTCAACATAGTGGGTAGAAATCAAAATTATTTTGTATTTTACAGTGGCGTTGGAAGTCGGTTTTTTGGAAAGAATTTTTATTTTTAACTTTTTAGTGTCAGGGTTGAGGATTTGGAGTTTTTATAGCACCACCTCGAGAGCTTCCTCTAACGACTGATAGAAAAAAAAACAAATCGGTCAGTTAGGTAGGGCCAGTTTCGAGAAAGAGGTCAATCGCCGAATCCAACTCGGCTGGGCAGCGTTTGGGAAACCATGACATCTTCTCGTCCCAAATTCCTCAGTGCCTGAAGACGAAAGTTTTCGAACAGTGCCTGTTGCCAATGATGACTTACGGCTTGAAATATGGTCGCTAACTATGGAGCGGATGAGAAGGCTCATGGTCACTCAGCGGGCGATGGAGAGAGCTATGCTTGGAGTATCCCTGCGTGATCAAATTAAATGCGTCAGAAATAAGGAGATGCGTAGACGAACCAGAGTAACCGACATAGCTCGAAGAGTCGCCAAGCTTAAGTGGCAATGGGCGAAGCGGGTCACATAGTTCGTAGAACCGATAGGCGTTGGGATCCCAAAGTGCTTGAATGGCGGCCTCGCACCGGGAAGCGCAGCGTTGGACGACCCCCCACTAGGTGGATGTCCATCCACCTCTCAAGCGTGTAGCTGATGGGAGCCGCTGGAAACAAGCAGCACAAGACCGTGCTCTGTGGAGATTCATGCAGGAGGCCTTCGTCCAGCAGTGGACGTCTATAGGTTAAGACGACGACAATGATAGTGGTTTAAATTACAATTTTCGGCACTTATTTCACTCATTATTCAAAATTTCCAGCTCATTCATTTCTTAATATTTATTTAATTATGAGTGTAAATTGAGAAAGTGCGTCATAAATATACTTTTCATCCCAACATCTCGGAAAGAGTATTTTTAATCTTCGATATCTGATTGCAAAAGCCGTTATTATCCTCTTGAGGTTATAGTAAATTGAATTTAGAACATCGTGTGCACGTTAGTAAATATCACTCGTCTATGAAGTTTGTGAATTCAAAGCATTATTAAAATCTATTTACTTCTACCTCTATGGTGCCCAATTTCCATACAACCGTTTTTAATTTGTTAAGAACTCACACTCGTAACCTTCTTGGTGTACTTTTTTAATTTGCTTGGCGCGCACCATTTTCTTTCACGTCATGTCATTTCCTCGCTGAGGTGGGATGAAAAGTTACGTGGTGCACTCGAGTGAAAAGATTTTCACCTCGTGCTCTTTTGATTCCGTCGCTGACGCTCAGGATTCTAATTTTTGAATCACGAGCACAAGAATCCTTCGCTTGCTCGGTCATCAAAATTGAGCACGCGGTTAAAAAACAACTTTTCACTCTTGTATAACAAATATATTTTTCGTACCACTTGCTCAAAAAAGTGACATTCTATGCCACAAAAAGCGAACATAACAACAGTCATTTTTAATCTGTTAAAAACAGGGTAAGAAAATTGTACTGAATTTCATTCATCCTCTAGGGGGAGAATGTGATTTAAATTTGGAATACTTACCGAAATTTATACTGAACTACATCTGTGTTTACACCATTGAGTATGTATATAAAGCATTAAACATCTTTTTGAAAAAGGAATACGAATTTATTATGCAGTTATGATTATTAAATAAAATTACGAAAACCGACGAGGCCGTATGAGCTTGATGCCTTTACTTTTCCGACAAAAAAATATTAGTCTAGGAATTTGCCGCGTTTTTGTTTTCTTCAAATACTTACATAAACGTAAAGTTTTATTTTAATTTATTTTTATAAATAAGTTATTTTTTAATAAATGCTGATCTCATATTATTATTGTGTTCATTTTTTCGCAAATGGTACGAAAAGTAGAGTATTTTCCTCGGTGATAAAGCTGTCTTAGTCTTGGGTGAACTTAAATCGTCACCCGCGACAGAAGACACTGCTTTATCCCCTTGGTTAATAATAATCTACTAAAAAGTACCTCATAAATACCTACTTCTGGATTGTCTCTTACAGTGGGAATTATAAGTATTGACTGCCTCGTTGTTCTAGTGGTTAGCATGTTCGACTGCGGCCGACGAGGACCCGACCCCCGGGTTCGAGTCCCGGGCCGGGCCATAATTAAGTATTGGGGTTTCCTGACTAGAAATTCTCACTAACATGATAAATAGGTAGTCGTTAAAGTCCGCCAACCCGCATTGGAGCAGCGCGGTGGGTCTAAGCTCTAATTCCCTCTCTCCTATGAGATTGGAGGCCTGTGCCCAGCTGTGGGAAGTTAATGGGCTGTAGTGGTGGTAGTGGTGGAAAGCTATTGTGATCAAGGTAAAACAAAAAACAAAAAAACGAATAAGTATTTAATTTTTTTTTAAATACTTTTTTAAATTTAAATATAAAGGCATTATAGTTTAATTTCGTATATAGTGTATTTATATTTAAGACTTTGTGTCTTTGTCACAACGCGAGCATGTCGGTGACGCGAATCCACAAGTTTACCCCCACCAAAAAGTGTTCAACGCGGCTAAAGAAGTTTTCACTTCAAAAAAACTTACCGGAAACGGTCGAATTTCGCGAACTTCCTCCATTGCTTGGGATCCGATTTGTAGGCGGACATCAAACTCTGGACCTCCTGTATGTTGACGTGGCTCTTTGAGAACACCCTGTGCAGTTCTTGGACGAGTGTCTCCAGACCATCGATTTCTCTAAAAGCAAGAAAAAGTAGGTATTAATAATAATGTCACAGAGGTGTCCTTAAATGTAAACTGAATCTATCGACGCACAGCTCAAACCACTGGACGGATTGGCATTTGGCATACAGATAGCTATTATGACTTAGGCATCCGCTAAGAATAGCTATTTAGGCAACTGTATCGTAATGAGGGTCATTTTAATTCGAGTGCTGTTTTTTGATACGAGGCTTGCCGAGTATCAAAATAAGATAGTACGAGAATTAAAATGACTAATTACGTACAGTTGCATACAAGATTTTATCTACGACAAGGACGTCTTTATAATTTTTTACTTTATAAATTAATAAAAAAGTCAAATGAATCAAGTGCCAGAACCCAGAGCCGCTAAGCTATAGGTATCCTATTTATGAAGATAACCATATCGATACAGCTACGACTCATAACGATACAGCTCCCATACAACGAACTGTATCGTTATGAGAAGCAAACACGAAAGAGGGTTCAATTCGATATAGTTGTCAAATTCGAAATTGGAACTTTTCGATGCTGGAGTAGATAAAGTATATTTCAAAATTTAATCCATAAAGGGGTAAAATAGGGGTTTAAAATTTATATGAAAATCGAACTTAACGTCAGCGAAACCGCGGGTAACAATACATTTTAAACTAATCTTATGGGAGCTCGAGTGCAGTAGGTACCTAATATAAATGCGAAAGTGTGTCTGTCCGTCTGCTACGCTTTAACGGGCCATCTTTTCAACCGATTTTGTCGAAATTTGGTACAAGGGTATGTTGCATCTCGGGGAAGGACATAGATACTTACATACTTTTTGTCCCGGAAAATTAATCTATCATCTATTTCTGTGCCAAATTTCATTCAGATCCGTTCAGCCGTAATCGAGTTACAAATGGCCAAACATCCATCCATCCAACCAAACTTTCGCATACTTATTTTATAATATTAGTATACTTATGCAGAGATCTATAGAGCGTACTTTGTCTTGGCTCAGACTTTACTTAGAGTTAAAACGAGATAGATTTATGTGAGTAATATAAATCTGTCTCGTTTTAATCATGTCTTAAGTCTAAGCAAAGTCAAAGTTCGCTCTATAGATCTCTCTCTCTCACTTAGATAAAGGATACTAACCGCTCACACTTCACTGGATAGTCGACCGATAACTGTTCAATGTGTTCGCACTCCGAAACACGATACTTGCAGTTCGCGCTCTCGATCTCCATACTTTATCTGAAACAATTGGACATAAATAAATAAAAATCATTTTTAAAAACAAGATTTTGTCGTCCGCCATATTGAACTTTGTGTGACGTCATTATAATTTTTTGTATTCTTTTCAGAAAACCGCGGGGCGATTTTTGCCAATAGTGGAAAAATGTTAACGTCATTTTTAGCAAATCGCCCCGCCGCTCGCCGCCGTTCGTGAATAATTTGAGAGGATTATGTTGTTGTGTGGGTCTTCTCCGTTTGGCCCGTGAGGGCCAAGCGGGAGTACGGGCCTCGAGGTTGAGCCTCTTTACCCGGGCGGGGAGCGGGGCAACTCTGTGCCCCAGTGGGTGTCTTGAAGCCGGGTAGAAACCGGCTAGGGCCTGCCTTGTAGGCTACGGGCCCAGTTTATTTGTGAGGTCAGTGGGTCTTCTCCGTTTGGCCCGTGAGGGCCAAGCGGGGGTACGGGCCTCGAGGCTGAGCCTCCTTACCCGGGCGGGGCGCGGGGCAACTCTGTGCCCCGGTGAATATCTTTAAGCCGGGTGACCGGCTAGGGCCTGCCTTGTAGGCTACGGGCACCTGGGTCGGGTGTCACATCCGGTGCTGGGTCCGCACTGCGGGTGACGTTGTCACCTCCGCGTGCTGGACCCGTGTCTTGTCCTGGATTCTCGGCGCTGCGGGCAATGGGGTCGCTCTCGCGCGCCGAGATGGTGTCTAAGTCGGTGGACTCCGCGTCGCGAGCGATAGAGTCGCCGCTGCGCGCGGAGTCGATGTCAAATCCGGTGTTGGTCGCGTCGTCGTCGTCGCTACGATCGCCTGTGTGCCGCGCAGGTGATGGCGATCGTAGGAGCTCACGAGGTAGTGGACGCCCGGTCGGAGGTCGGGTGGTCGGCGGTGCGATCCCGTGGAGGTGTTCGTACGGTCCGTTGTCTGCGCGCGCAAATAGGCGCCGCGCGAGCGTACGGACGTACCCCTCCGCCTCCACGGTGGGCGTCTTGAGGTCGCGATGGATCACGTCGTTCCTCACGTACCTCGGAGCTCCCACGATTTGGCGCAGGCACTTATTCTGCCGGACTTGTAGGCGGCTCTTCTGGTATGCAGAGCACAGCGCATACCAGGCGGGAGCCGCGTACGTCAGCCTCGAGCGGACATAGGCTCCGTATATCCGGAGCTTGGTCTTCGGTGAGAGGCTTGAGGTGAGGACCTGGTGCAGCATCGACGCGGCAGCCGTGGCGTGGTTCACAACATGATCAATCATGGGAACCATGGCCAGGCCGGCGTCAATGTGGCACCCCAAGTAGCGCACCGAAGTCTGCCACTCTATGTCCTGTCCTCGCAGTTGGAGCTGACGCATGTGCTTCCGGGCGCCGAACAAAATGGCGGCCGTCTTTCCCACGTTGACGGCCATTCTCCACTTGTCCAGCCATTCCGGAAGCAAGTCCAGCAGACGTTGCATGCGGTTTGTAGCGACGATTTGGTGGTACGACGACGCGAAGTACGCGCTGTCGTCAGCGTAAAGCGACAACAGCACGTCTTCCTCCCCCTCGCGCAGGTGGTCGGCGAGGGTAGGGATATCGTCCGTGTACACCGCGTAGAGACAAATTATTTGTGAGGAAACCATTGTAACGAAAGCTTTTATACCTTGCCGATAGATGGCGTTGACTCATATTGACTTAAGTAAGCTAAAATCTTGAACTGTATTATGAAGTGTAGAGGTAGACTTTATTTAGCAATAATGTCATTACCTACTTGAATGACAGGTTCATTAAAAAGCCAATGTACAGTCGCCACCTAAAATGTGGCCACCTTATATTAAGGTGGCAAACATTTTAGGTGCTATTGAAAATGTTTACCACCTTACATTTTTTTTTATCTTAATTTATTAGGGACTTTTGTCCAAAAACATTTTCTATAGTAAAAAAAATATTATTGACCGATCGTTATTGTAATGGTGTCAAAAGATGCGGATGCACGCGAGAAGTGCATTCGAGTTGGAATTTTGAAAATAAGTCAATATTTTTTTTTTAATTTTGAAGAAGAGATTTTTATTTTTCAACCAAAGCTGGAGTGATTATTGACCGATCGTCATGATTAATGGTGTTAAAAGATGCAATACAAGATTTATACCTTAGACGCCGTTAGAGTTGTGTAATTTTAGGGAAGTAAATCTCAGTATCAACTAAACTCAATCTCAACTAGGCTGGGCTGCGTTCGGGAAGCTTCGAGATGTCTTCTCGTCCAAAATACCTCAGTGTCTGAAGACCAAAGTCTTCGAACAGTGCGTGTTGCCAGTGATGACTTACGGATCCGAGACATGGTCGCTGACTATGGGCGGGCGATGGAGAGGGCTATGCTGGGAGTGTCCCTACGTGATCAAATCAGAAATGAAGAGATCCGTAGGAGAACCAAAGTCACCGATACAGCCCGAAGAGTTGCGAAGCTGAAGTGGCAATGAGCGGGGCACATAGTTCGGAGAACCGATGGACGTTGGGGTCCCAAAGTGCTGGAATGGCGACCCCGCACTGGAAGGCGTAGTGTCGGCAGACCCCCCACACGGTGGACGGACGACATCAAGAGAGTCGCAGGGAGTCGCTGGATCCAGGCGGCGCAAGACCGTGGCTTGTGGAGGACCCTACAAGAGACTTATGTCCAGCAGTGGACGTCCATCGGTTGACGACGACGACGACGACGAAATCTCAGTAAAAAATTCTTATTATTCAACTTAAAAATAAAATAATTTTTTTTTCGTAAATTTTTGTATTCATTTTCAATGCTCCTATTCTTGCAGCGACTACGAAATTTTTAATAATTAAGGATTTCCTTTGGTATGGAAATGTTCAATATAAACGCATTTATCTACAATCATAAAATGAGGCGCTTTCATCACTATAGTAAGAGGTTAGGGGTCGAAAAACATAACAACTGATACGGTCCGAACGGAAACGTTACTGTACTAATGTAAATACGTCTATAATCTATTATCTATGTGATCAATATACCTACCCTCATGTCTATTTATCCAACCATTTATTTTACTTTTGACATAAGCACGCCTATAAAGTGTCATAATTATTGACAGGCAACCATCGACAAAACAAAAAAAATGCAATACTATATAGACGTATATCGTTTTTAGGGTTCCGTACCAAAATGGTAAAATGGAACCCTTATGGTGCGACTTTCTCCGTCTGTCTGTCCGTCTGTCCGTCCGTCACACTCGATTATTTCAGTAACTACCGAAGCTATCGACATAAAATTTGGAATAGTTGTGTATACTAGTGGCCCAAAGACACTGGAATTAAAAAAAATGGGAAATTATTTTTGTTCTTATTTAAAAAGGGGGGAAAATCGGAGGGTTGAAATTTAAAAGTGAGATAACTGTACTGTGTGGGGTATCATATGAAAGGGTTTACCATGTACATTCTAAAACAGATTTTTAATTATTTTTAATCATGATAGTTTTTGATTTATCGGGGAAAAAGTCTAAAAAAATACCGTTCCCCCCCCCCCCCTTATCTCCGGAGTTTACCAATCGAAAAATCTGAAATAATTATGTTCAATAGGAATTTATGTATATTTTACAAGAAAACTATAGTCAATGCTCTAACTAGCATAGTTTTTTTGATATTAACAGTAAACCAAACCAACCAAACAAAACAAAGTTAGTTTTGCGGTTCATTAACAAAGGTAATTATTACCGTTTTACATCTTTGGTCGTTACAGTTTTAGTCGTGTTACATCTACAGCATTACGAACGAATCTTAAAAGTACCTAGCTATAACTACCTTTTACAATTTTTATTTTAAATTTTTTTTTTAATACGTCATAAATCGTAGACTGCAATTTACCTTTCATACAATCAACTCAAATATTTAAAATAAAAATATTTTTAATAATTTAAAACTTACTACAGGTTTGTACGGAATCCTCGGTGCGCGAGTCCGACTCGCACTTGGCCGGTTTTTTTTTACAATAGTGAAGCGAGGTGTCCTTTTATTCGATATTTCGTAACTCGTATACCTACTACCTACTCATCTTATTCTCTCACAGGCTAAATCCTAAGAGTTGGGTTTTTCTGACTAGAAATTCCTACTAGCCCGGAGTTCCTACTAGCCGTCGGTCCTGGTTATTATCACTAACATGACAAATTGCAAATAAATAATTTAGTCGTTAAAGCCTGCCAAGTGCCAAACCGCAATGGAGCAGCGTGGTGGGTCCAAGCTCTAATTCCCTCTCTCATATGAGAGTGGAGGCCTTAATGGGCTGTAGTGGTGAATAATAATAATAAATAAAAACATTCGCGCGGTCTTATTGACCGAATTTAGACGGTTGGTGTAACAAATGAAAAGGTTGGTTAGCGAAGGGTTAAACTCCGCAATCATGGTGTACTTAATACGGTAAAGGATATAACTGCATTTTAATGCCATACTTAGACGTCCCTTCTAATATCATTGAGTATTAAGTAGGGGCTAGACAGCACTTATAAATAGGCAATTACAATATAAGGCTTGATCTCTTAGAAATTATATATTTCTTCTTTAAGAAGATTCCTTAAAATCCATATCCACTTCCATAATAATATTATAAATGCGAAAGTGTGTGTGTCTGTCTGTCTGCTACGCTTTCACGGTCCATCTGTTGAACCGATTTTGATGAAAAAAAAATTGATATGCATACATAAAGGGTCACAAAGGTGCTACATTATAATAGTAGCAGAAGACACGATTTAAACAAAAAAGGTTTTGATGAAATTTGGTAAAAGAGTAGCCTTTAGGGATAGTTTGTATCCCGGGGCCTTCCCTATAGGCTACTTTTTATCCCGGAAAATTAAAGAGTTCCAGCGGGAACTAAAAATCCTCAATCCACGCGGACGAAGTCGCGGGCATCAGCTTGTAGAAAATAAAATTTATAAAAAAAAAATATGGATATGTCACCGTAAGATTGCAAAAACCGTTTGATTGTAATCTAACTAGCGAAATTGTAAACTGTCGACAAATTACAATTTAACGCATTATTTTTGGGTAGACCTGTGAGGTATATTAACCCGATAAAACCTGATTATTTATGTCGAACCCTAACTTTTACCTAACCTACAAGAAAGATACGTAAACGAAAACGTAAATACAATGAATATTTCAAAAATTGACACTCAGAACATTGAACGGTTCACAATCTGTCGACAGTTTACAATTTCGCTAGTTAGATTACAATCTAACGGTTTTTGCAATCTAACGGTGACAAATATGAATAGGTAGTATGGAATTTTCATTGCTTGCCATTTCTAAGATATTAGCCGTTACTAGTTAGTGCATTAGTAATCAACCCAACCGGAAGTCGACCCGGGATCCTCATTCTTCCGAGACAAGTATTTGCAGAGCATTTTATTCTTGAGATTAAAGTCTATACTTGCACGTAGCACGGAAAAAAGAAATAGGGATGATGTCAAAAATATATTACTTGTTACTGATTTATCAACCGACTTCAAAAAAAGGAGGAGGTTCTCAATTCGACTGTATTTTTTTTTTTTTTTATGTTTGTTGCCTCAGAACTTTTGACTGGGTGGAACGATTTGGATGATTCTTTTTTTATTTGAAGGAGCATACTTCCCATGAGTGGTCCCATATAAATTTTATCGAAATCGGTCGAGCGGTTTTTAAAATATCAACAATAAAATAAAAACTTTGTATAGCGTGTGCTTGTTGTTGTAAAGTTGGCGCGGGAGTTTGAAGTCGGTTGTTTAAAAAGTATTTTTTATATTAAATTATTTATAGACGGTCTTCCAAAAACCTGAGTAATATTCATATCCTCGGTTAGGTTTTAGTTTGATAACCATTTTAAACTATAGATTAAAGAAAAAAATTTGATTGATTTCTCATCACCTGTAACTGACCTAACTCAATGTCGCTAAATAAATCTATACTTAGATACTTACTTCATAGTATACTATAATATTATTATAAACGCGAAAGTTTGGATGGATGGATGGATAAATGAAAGTTTTATTACTCAATCACGCTAGTTCATTCTGAAAGGATCTGGATGAAATTTTGCACAGAGATAGATTATAGTCTGGAATAACAATATATTACACATAGGCTACTTTTTATCCCGGAAAATCAAAGAGTTCCCGCGGGAATCGAAAACCTCAATCCACGCAGACGAAGTCGCGGGCATCAGCTAGTTATGTAATACATATTACTGTTTAACACTGTACACAATAAATTATTTAATTTATACATAAATATCTAGGTAAAATATTCGCAGATAAGAGGGGACATAATCGCACCTTACATGCGTTTTTTTGCCGTTTTGTTACGGAACCCTAAAATAACTGTGTGGTCGAATAAATACCTGTGGGTTACTTTGTATTATCAAGGTAATGTAAAATTCACTTAATAAAATTGGTTCCTTCATGTACATACTTAATTATAAAGGTAGGTAATGTAAAATGCACAGTCCATAATGAACTTCAAAGCGTCATTATAAAAACCTGTTTCCAGGGCTTTCTTGTAAAACCATTACCTACTAATAAAGAACCGTCTGGATTTCCAGTGACAGACAGGAAATTGAAAAAAAACCGGCTAAGTGCGAGTCGGACTCGCTCGAAGGGTTCCGTACCATCGAACAAGATATAACACTAATGTACTTTTTAAATAGTTACCTGGTACATTTCATAAAATAACAAGAGATGGCGCTCAAATATCACGTGTTTTCTAGCCACCCTACAAAAGAGTACAACTCGAATAGCTACCTAATGAAAATCCGCAAAAAAAGTTTTTTTAAGTAGTTTCAACTTTCAGATCTCATTTTTTTTTAAAAAACAAGCTTTACGAAAGAGTTATAAATACAAAAGTTTGGATGGATGGATGTTTGCTACTCAATCATGCCAGAACGGCTGAACGGATTTGGATGAAATTTGGCACAGAGATAAATTATAGTCTGGAGTAACAAATAGGCTACTTTTTACCCCGGAAAATTAAAAAGTTCCAGCGGGAATAAAAAAAACTTATACCACGCGGACGAATTCGTGGTCATCCGCTAGTATAATCTTTAATTAAATAGAATTTACTTACATTAAATAGAACCTTCTGGATCCCTCGAACAAAATAAACACTCACACTAACAAATTTATTATATAAAAGAATACAGAATATATACAGATAAAAAATTGAGCAGAATTTAAATACTCTTTTCACAGATGCACTAAAACAAGTCGTAAACTTTTTTTTATTATAAAAGCACAAGTGAAAGGTCTGCGTTCGCGCGCCTTTAAATGTCAAATGCGTTAAATTTCGCGCTTCTATACATTTTATTTGTCATTTTCTCGAAAGTTTATATCTTCGAGTTCGTATAGCTCTAGAGACCGTGGGAAGTCTGAGAGAATAGCTTAATAATTGTTAGTAACTAGTTGATGCCCGCGACTTCGTCCGCGTAAATTTAGGTTTTTGGTTTCCGGTTGGGATAAAAAGTAGCTCATATTATGTGTTATTCCAGCCTATATTCGATCTCTGTGCCAAATTTCATCCTGATCCGTTCAGCCGTTCTAGCGTGATTGAGCAACAAACACCCATCCACAGCATCCATCCATCCAAACTTTCGCATTTATAATATTAAATAATTATAGACTAATTGATGCACGCTGCATGCAGGTTTCTTTAAGCAAGAAATAATTAATAAATGCAACGCACATAACGATAACTCAGAAGTATCTTCTCGGTAGGAAATATCATTCCGAATAAGTGGTAGATTCAGTCGACGATTTAAGGCACTAGTAAAACTTTATTTGAATCAATATTATTTGAATTTAAAACCGTCTAGGGTTCATAATGTCATATCAGTCGATTGCGATTGTTAAGCAACGTTGACCCAAGTCGGTAACTGGATGGGTGACCTAATTTGGCAGTCCGAATTTGGCCTTTTCGCTTCCTCCGTGGCTCGGAGAGCACGTTAAGCCGTCCATTCCGACTATTATCACTAACATCTGATAATAATCGTTAGAAACCTAAGATTTGAAATAGTACCTAGGTACCTAATCTTAGTCGAGTCGTATGCGGAAGGACATGGGAACCCGTCGCATTATTTTCCCAAGAAACCCCCTGCCATTATGTGATTAATGAAAAGGGGCTCACGATACTCAGCAATGAGGAATACGACGCAGAGAGAGGGAAAGGGTTTACATTAAATAGGAGGCCGATATAAACCAGCCAGCACCGCGTCCCAGAAATTAATTACTAGCTCTGAAACTATATGTAACTATCATTGTATTTACTTATGATTGTGTGTGTTCTTAGTATCTCTACGTATTGTTTACTTATTATTGACAAGGCCCTGGAAAGAGCGCTGGCCCGTATGGTCAAAGATCCCAGGGCCTCCAAGCAATAAAGGTACTTTTCTCAAACATGCTTGGAAATTTGAGTATTATTTTGACAACCTTCTTCGAGATAAATCGAAATTGCTGTACTGGCCAAATACATGCGAGCAGCGGCCGGCAACAGTTGTATGAAAATCCATATCTGTCGTGGTTTAGCGGCCAAATAAATTACATAGTAAAATACATGTCTGTCATGTAATTTAAAAATGGAACGATCTTGTACTCCAAAACATCCAACCAAGGAGGTAACTAATAAAAGGTTTTATTTAAATTTCGAACTAGCTTGCAAATAGAAAGCTGTGTATTAAAAAAAAACAAATGAACACTTTAACGCGGGAAAAATTATTGTTGTTCGTTGTTCGTCATTGATTTTGAAATGTAGGTATTTGACAAAATGAGTTCAAGTGAAGACAATGACAGTGATGAATTTACCTTAACGTCACCTGAAATTCAAGAGGCGGTAAGAGCCGTAATAGAAAACTTGTTACCGCCAAAATCGAAAGAAAAATATTGAAAACCTATGAAAACTTTGTTCAATGGAAGAATGAAAGAAAATCAAAATCGAAGTTCTGTCTAGGTATTACTTAGTTTTAATTTCCGCGCATTATTTGAGAAAAGCCTTGGCCACAACTAGGCATTATTGGACTTACGTATGTCTCGGCTTCGCCTCGGCCCACATTTACGTTCGTCCTTCAATGCCGGTTTTGCTGGCCGCTGCAGTAATGTACTTACTATATTTTGTGAGCAAAATAAATTGGCAGTCATAGGGACTGTCGATAGAAGTGAAAACGAAATCCATTCAATTTTACTTGTAACGATATACACAGCACAGTTATAGATGTACTGCTATAACGCGTGTCGCGAACTCACAAGATTTCAATCCAAAGAGTGTCTAACGCGCCCAGCACACGGTCAGGTATATACGTGTATATGTATATATATATGTATTCGTGTACACAGGCCGCTGCAAATGCGCCAGTCTATATAGATATGTACTAATATATATAGATATACAATTAACATTAGCATGTCGGTGACGCGAACCCATAAGATTTTCCGCTATACCAAAAAATGCACAACGCGGCTAAAGAAGTTTTCACTTCAAAATCTTCGAAAGCGTCAGGTTTCGGAGACTCAAAAGCTAACTATCCAAGTTATATTTTACTCGACAATGGCAATAGTGGCAACTTTGCTGGCTGTACCTATTTCCGCGCTGGACAGCCAGGCTGATCCTTTGTGCAAAGAATGAGCCAGCCTTTCTGTCACCAGAGGCAATTTCACAAATTTAAGGCAATTAAAACAGCGGTGAAATGTCTCGCAAAAATTTATTGGCCTTGCGATTGTTTAAGAAAATCATTTATTAAGTATAATCTCTCTCTCTGCGTCGTATTCCTCATGACTGAGGGTCGTGACTCCTTTCCATTAATCAAATAATGGTAGGAGTTTTCTTGGGATAATAATGGGGTGGGTTCCCACGTCCTTCCGCATAATTTTCACACAATCTTTCGACAGTTTACAATCTATCGAGATAAAAAGCTCTATTAGATTACAATCTAACGGTTTTTACAATTTTACGGTGACATATACCTACATAAAGTAAAATGAAAATAAAAACACTACTACTAGGTACTTATAACAACTATACTACTATAGCAAGTTTTCTGTGACGACATAAGTACGAGAACTAAATAAATCAATCACTTATCTTGAAATATCGTCACAGACACGTTTTAAGAAACTCTAATCATGATTCTGATAAAAATGTAAACATAACAAAATACGTAAACTGTACTTCCCTACATCCGACATACGAAACTAACAAAACAAAAATCAATTTCAAAAGAATTAAACACAACACAAAATTATGAACAAAATATAGTATACAAACTTATCTGACCCGGTGTCAGATAGTAGATATGAAAATAAAATAACACGCATAAAAATTCAACGACCTCAATTTATAGACTGGCACTGTCAAACAAAGAATGTGGACTTATTATACTAACGC
This sequence comes from Erebia epiphron, assembly GCA_963932025.1. NCBI lineage: Eukaryota > Metazoa > Arthropoda > Insecta > Lepidoptera > Nymphalidae > Erebia > Erebia epiphron. The sequence goes on along the minus strand of OZ009953.1, from coordinate 7,163,377 downwards.
CATCTAGTCTGAAAAGCGGGTCAGCGCTATCGCGGGGACAAGGACAGGCTTATACAGACGAGGGGCATGTCCTACCGGACGCCCAACTGTTTTCCATGAAAGGGCCCATCCATAGAGGTAGTATATCTCTATGGGCCCATCCTTTGATTAGGTATATAGAGAAGGATGTGTTACATTTTACTCAATTATAGTTATACGATGCATTTTGTTAATAAAACATGTACTACTATGTTTTGACTATTCTTACTTATTGAAAGCTACGTTTTTAGAATGAGACAGGTGTATTATGTTATTGCGTGAACGTGTCAGGCAATTGTCATATGACGTCATCAAATTTTGCTATTGAAGCCAATTTTTTTGTACCTTTAAATGGCGTCTGTATTGCTTCCGGTGTTTTGGTTGTGGCTAATTACCAGTTTTGTGAATATTTTCATAATATTTCAGAATATTTTCATGGTGTTTTTGCTTAGTTTTGTGCAGTTTTGTGTAATCAACAATGGTGAAGTGCTCAGTTGTGGGGTGTCGTAATAATAGTATTGTAAAACGCCCAGGAATTTCATTTCATAAGTGAGTAACATAGTTGTTTTTATTTTTCTTTTTGTGGCGAGTATTTTAAGTTATTTCAACTAATTATAGCTTAGTTTCTTCTTTACTGAATCCAAAACACGTCAATTTTTGCGCTATCCCTGAAAATTTGGATTATTTCATTAGTTTTTGTTTGAGTGTTTATATAGTGTGGGGATTGTATTGTTTACAAATAAATTGAGTATCGATAAAATTAAAATTTCATATCACTCTTACTGTTTCTCACTCAGAGGGGTAGAGAGATGAAATTAAACAGTCAGCTTCTACTTATAATATTGGCAAACTCATTTTAGGCTGTAGCGATGACAACCTTGTGATTAAGACACCCGATCTCCGGGATGGTGTCTCGTATTCGAAAATTACAGTGTCTATTCAAGTGGTTTTTGGTCCCTTCATTGCAGTTATTGTGTATCATTTTAACTAATTACTATTTTTGACTGCCTCGTTGGTCTAGTGGTTAGCATAGTCGACTGCGGATCACGAGGTCCTGGGTTCGATTTCCGGTCGGGCATAAAAATTAGGTATTGGGTTTTTCAATTAAGAAATTCTCAGTGCCAACCCGGAGTTTCATACAAAATTTCACCCCGTATTTCACCCCCGTAGGAGTGGAATTTTGAAAAATCTTTCCTTAGTGAGCGCCTACGTCACAAAAGGAACCTACTGTCTAAATTTCAAGTTGCTGACCCCAGCGGTTTAGGCTGTGCGTTGATACCGGTACTTTCACTCCACTCTTCCATTTATTATAGGTATTTTCTGAAATAAACACCTCCATATATTTTTTCTCCGAAAAATTATGGAGAGTTCTTCTTTAAAAACAAATTTAGAAATGGAACCGCACCCGCCCGCGTAGACCGCGCGGCCCACTGTCTACTTACTTGCTCTCCTTCTATCCTAGTGTTTACTGCCTACGTGTTCTGAAGTAAACAACACACTGCTATGCTAGCGAGCACAGTGGAAGCGCCAAAGTGCCACGCGTCCGACAGACGTAAAAAAAATCTCATAAGAAAACACAAAACAGAGACCCCCTTAAGAATCTAAAAGGGCCTTTAAATGTAAAAAACACTTTCCAGACGTGCATCTGTTTAAGAGACCGTTGAAGTAAAAACACAAAGAAACCTTCCTTGGTTGATTAATATCAATATCATACCACTGACGATCGGGTACCTTTGGGTGCCATTGAACTTCGCCAATTTGGCTTTCCTAACGGCAAGCCGACAATTCTTCCATACAGAACAAATCTTGTAAAAAAACCGCATCAAAGTCTTGCATAGTTCTACACTTGTAAGCCTCTTCAATACTATTTACATTTTCTATGGAAAAATAAATTCCGCCATCTTGAATTTTTTCCTGTTCATCAAGTAGACCTTCATGTCCTGATCATCTTTTGCCAAGAAACCACTCTTCCATCTTTTATACTCTCCGAGATAGACACCGACGAAATTTGTATGGCGGCCATCTTAAATCCGCCATTTTGAATTTTTTTTCAGCACACTGTCAATTGGATGAAGTTTCGAGTGACATTTGGTTGAGCACACCCCAACTATCACCCTGGCTGTGCTCTTCATCCGTCTTCGAAATCCTCAATCATCAGCTCTCTCCGTATTTTTCCTCCTAATGAATTTTTGTCTTCTATACGAAACGATGAGTAAAAAAGTTTTTTTAATAAAAAAATTTTTCATACAAAAAACCTCAATTCACGCAGACAGGGACGCGGGCATCAGCTTGTTCATTATAAAATACGAATACTAGTGTATTTCAAAAATTATGTTTAATTATTTATTAATCATATTTTGATAATTTTATATCGAGTATATAAGTATCGACATAATCAAAGGTATCGATAATTTCAGCCCTAATGACCACATTAAGCTCCGCCCATGCGCCATTTTAAGGATAAAGGAAGCTTCAATTTAAATATGTTAGGGCACATCCTACTCTTTAAATCTAATCAAAGGGCCCATCTATTAGGTACCACCGTAGACTGAGAGAGATATTACCACAGACATATTAAACTATTACCTACAATACTACTTACCTACAATATATCGATGGAGAAATTAGTTCCAATTTTGGCCACCGGGTCAGTTTAGGTTTGACGGACTATAGTTTGTTTGTGATTTAAGAGCGGTAAGAATAGTCCTACATACAAACTTATTTGGCCCGGTGGCAAAAATTCGAACTAATTTTTATGACTTTAGTTTTTGCCATGTTTTTGCAAATAGGGTCAGATTTTTTTGGGACTATACCTAGTTTTGTTTACATACGAGTTGACTCATGTCAGCCCGATGCTGACAGGCGAGGGCTGACCATGCATCGTTACGACTTTGTAAAAACCCTAACGCCGTTTTTCAATAGGTAATATTTGTGACAAGAAAGGAAAATAAAACTCGAGTGGGTACCTACGTACTAGGTAACTTTAACAGCCTCGTTGGTCTAGTCTAGTGGTTAGCATGTTCGACTGCGGCCGACGAGGTCCCGGCGTCAAATCCCGGGTCGGGCCATAGTTAAGTACTGTGTTTTTCTAACAAGAAATTCTCAGTAGGTACTAGCCCGGAGTTAGGAAGTTGGCGGTGTTTCACCCCCGTGCCTCAGAGAGCACGTAAGGCCGTCGGTCCTGCGCCTAATCTCTCTCCGGTAGTGTCGGATTTTCCGTCCCATCAGGCTATGAGAGTAATGGAACAGAGAGTGCACCTGTGTATGCGCATACACTTGTGCACTATAATAACTCCCGCGCTGATGTCTAATCTCTCTGGAGATTGGCCGCCGTGGCCGAAATTCGGTCGGGAGGACCATACTAGGTACTCACTAGAAAATAATTTCTCACTCAATTATTTCGAGATTTTTGTGCGATTTATAATTACCTAAAGACCTAATAATTTTATTTATTCCAAAAATCACTTAAGCGGGGTAAACCACTCGTACCTATATAAGTCAAAAGTCAAAGTATATACCTCCTTTAGAATCGATCTTACCTATATAAGCCCGGGGTACGACAATTAATTATGGGTAGTAAAATAAAATTTTCTCCGTTACGTTATGTTTCCATGACTTATGTAAATATTGTATTTTGATGGTTATAAATGATTTAATTAACATAAATAAATGTATCAAGCATGCTTTCAGTAATACGAAAAGTGCGTTCATTTACCCTCATTTACTAATCTAGGTATATTAGGGAATACTACCCTAATATACCTAGTCGCGAAGTCGCGGTCATACTAGCTGATGCCCGCGACTTCGTCCGCGTGGATTGAGGTTTTTTGGTTCCCGCGCGAACTCTTTAATTTTCCGGGACCGGGACGGGGAGATCCGTTTAGCCGTTCTAGAGTTATAAGTGTTCGAAAAAACCCGACTTTATTTATATTTACATAATACATATAAAATATAAATATAATAAAAAAGATAGATAATTAATCGTTCGTAAAGAGTAAACTCCAGTCGTGCGTCGGAGCTGACACACACAATTTTTTTAAATTTAGGTCATTGAAATAGAATAAATATTAAGTATACTAGAATGTATACTGTAGTACTGGGACTGTAGGACACTTTTAAAATTGGCGCATCTTTCCTCCAGATCTGTTCAGCCGTTCTGGCGTGATTGAGTAACAAACATCCATCCATCTATGTATCCAAACTTTCGCATTTATAATATTAGTTTAAATTACCAGCTACCTACTCGAAGAAATTGATTTATCTAACAGCTGTCACCCTACTTGGCTCGGAATCGGATGTAGGTAGATTCTGAAAATTGAGAGACTCTTATAAAACTGATAAAAAAAGAGCGTGTCGGACTCGCGCACTGAGGGTTGGTACGTACCTACCTTGGATGGATTTAGTTTGATAATAATAATTAGACAGCTATCTGCATGCCAAATTTCAGCCCGATCCGTCCAGTGGTTTGAGCTGTGCGTTGATAGCTTTTTTTGCTCCCATTCTTAAAACCTCACAAAATAATAATATAACTGCTTTGTAGCTCTGCCTCTAACTAGGTCCTTCCGGAACCCAGAATCCTTAAAAAACAAACAGAAAAAATCAATTGAAAAAATACACTCGTCGGAAGAAAGTCAATTTTCCAAAACTTTCGATCAATCCTACCAAATTGCGAAACATCAAATCCACTATACATTAGCAAAATACATAAGACCTTTTTGTTCCAAGCTAAAATAAGTGGTATACCATTTTTAAACCAGAACAAAGTTGCCGCAATTCCAAAATAGCGTATCCTTATGTCAAATCGTATGGAACATACGACATTTTGGAGGCAAGCTAGTGTATTCGTAAAAGTAGTATACTATTTTTCGCTTGTGATTTGCAAAACGTCCTAAGTGCTTAGGTTTGAGAAACTCTTGCGTACACACTACTTTGCTTATTTAAATTTATTTCTATATCGTGGAAGGAAAACATCGTGAGGAAACCTGCATGCTTGAGAATTCTTCATAGTAAAATTTGGGGTGTGAAATGTGAGGAACAGCTTAGAAATAGGCACCAATTAATGCCCCCTTATTATTTTTGTACTCTAATACAACCCCACAGGAGTAATTTGCTACAACTCGAAAGGCCCAATGGCTACGTTGGTAGGATTTCCAGGGCCCAATCCTACAAACCTAATAATCTAACAGAAACTTAGCTGAAACCTAACAGAACCTAACAGAAAGTAGGTAAGTACCTACCTATGCCAATCGGCACTTGACCTGCATGGTGAATTGTGGCCTAAACCCTAATTTTGAGAGGAGACCCATGCTCAGCAGTGGGTCAGCAATGTTTTAATTAATGGTCACGGAAGTCAGAACGGAATTATTTTATAGACTAAAAAAGAATTCAAAAAAGAAAACGCATGTATTTAACCTAGGTACTAGTTCTAAAGAATTGTAAAATATACGAACAGACAGACAGATTCTAGTATTTTTGTTCGGATTTATTGTAGGTACTCAGGGCTGATTTTTTAGTAAAAACATCACGTCTTCATCATTCGCTTCTCGAAAATAGGTGAGCCTGTCTGTTTGTTGAATAATTTTACATATTACTATAAGCTTTGTGCTCACTGGAGTCTGGGCAATATGTACCAATAATTACCTGTGTTAGTACTTACATTATGCAGCTTGGCAATTAATCCAGCAACCTCAGCCACTTAGGCAGAGACTGTTTGTTTTTTTCTAAGATACATTACTATGCATCCTGCAATAAATGCAAAATTACATACAAAATAATAGATATTTAAATAGTACGAAACTTTGTGACTTCAGTGGACGCCAAGCTTTACAATTTAGGGTATGTTCCGATATACACTGCGAGCACTGTTCAGTGCTCTTACTGAGGAGAAATTCGTTCTATTAAGGACTGACAGTATACTGCCGCAGTATCCTAGGGAAATATATGACGTCATAAATCGTAGCCATTTTTGTACTGTGAGCACTGGCGTTTTCGAGGTAAAGTGCTCTCAGTGCTGACTGCGTTCCGTTTTAAACAGTAACCAGTATAGGTAACTAACCAGTGTAAGAACGGCTTCGCAGTAGACTAAAATCTAAATTGACGTCACACCTTACAGTGCTCGCAATGGTATATCGGAACATACCCTTAATTCAGAGATTTGGGGTATGTTCCGAAATACACTGCAAGCACTGTAAGGTGTGACGTCAATTTAGTATACTGCGAAACCGTTCCTTTATAGTTAGCTACACTGGTCACTGTTTAAAACGGAACGCAGTCAGCACTGAGAGCACCTTACCTCGAAAACGCCAGTGCTCACAGTACAAAAATGGCAACGATTTATGACGTCATATATTTCCCTAGGATACTGCGGCACTATACTGTCACTCCATAGCGAAACGAATTTCTCCCCAGTAAGAGCACTGAACAGTGCTCTCAGTGTATATCGGAACATAGGGTTAATTGACTTACGATCAGATACTTGTATTGGTAAGATGAATGGATAATGTCATTCAAATCATAGTTATTTTATTAAATCCTGATTTTAAAAACAATACCAAATCATATTATAAAATATTTAAATAAATAATTTATTTATAAATGCCATTAAAATAAAACTAGTTTTTTTTTTGACAAGATAGCATCACAGATCACAATGAGAATGACAATTGACAGTTAATATTTTAAAGTGAAGAAACGCTTTGAGTATCCGAACTTAACCTCAAAAAGTCCTAGCTTGTAAACAAAAATAATTGTAGTGTTTTTGTGGGTTAATTGCGTTATCCATTTGTAATTCAAAGATTGGTAAATCTCACAATAATGTCGGATGCAGAAGTTGAAGTGCCTTCCACGTTTAAAAGACGAAATCTTAAGAGCAGAGGTGGCAGGCAAAGAAAGAAATCTAGCTCTTCAGGTAGGTAAATACATAATAATTGCTTTTACGTATCCCCAACACATAGGTATTAGAGAAATGTATACCACGAGGATACCTATCCCTTACCTATGCTATGTAATTCAGTAGTGCACCATGAAAACTTCATATTTTTTTTAGTAAGGTCAAAATTGAAATCATTTACATTTCGTTACCTACTCCCTATATACCTTAACAACCTCGTTTGTCTAGTACTTATAGGTATTTTCTTGGTGTTACATAAGTTAAGATTAATTTGGAAGATTTGTGTGGTGTGGTGAATATCACAAGCTACAAGTGTAAGATATACCTACACTGTAGGTAGGTACCACATGAATTTACCTACTGTAGCGGATTATAGCGAATTAAACTTCTAGTTTCTTCATTATCATGGACTTCCGCAAAGTAGGTAACACTTGCTTCTATCAATATTTAGAATTATGTTTATTTATCCTTAAAAAAAAATACTATACTTAAGATGATGATTATTGGGGAAATATTAGTAATTTTTAGTGCTTAGTTTGCTTTTAGTTATTACCTATTATATTATATACTTACCTAAATAGAATTCCTATTTATAGTAATTATTAATAACATTAGGTTTTTTACATTACCTGCATTCAGTTTGTTCCACCAGTTCAGTCATTGTCGAGTCAACTTTCACATATTTGCTGCACAGTCATAGATTTGTCTGTTTCAGTGAGCTAAAGTTATTGTTCCTTAGTTAATGGACTTCTGCAAAGTAACTCTTGCTTTTATCTTACATGTAAATGACATTTAAAAACCAACACAGACCACAAATTACACCCAGATACCTTTAGTCAGGTTTAGCCATGGAGGTAGGAAATTATTACCATTTAGCACAATACACACTGTTGTATTTTATGAAGTTAATTTTATTTATGTTTTTAATTTTATTGGGTCTTGGCCCTTGGGGCCCTTCTGAAAATCAGCGTTGTGGTATGTTAGGTAGGTATATACCTACCTCTCATGCTGTGGCACAAGCTGAGGAGGTGGCCCATAGACCTCACATAGTTTAAGCACAAGTATAAACACAGTACTTAATTTAAGCATGTTAATTAAGTAATTAATTTGTATAATTTTTAACTTGTGTTGGTCAATAAACATTTATTTATTTATTTAAATACCTAAATCGCAACGACCTCCGTGGCACAGTGTTGACCGCTGATGCCTATACGTGCGGAGGTTCCGGGTTCGATTCCCGGCAGGGTCAATTTGGGAATTTATAATTTCTGAATTTTCCCTGGTCTGGCCTGGTGGGAGGCTTCGGCCGTGGCTAGTTACCACCCTACCGGCAAAGACGTGCCGCCAAGCGATTTAACATTCTGGTACGATGCCATGTAGAAACCGAATAGGGGTATGGGTTTTAATATATCGACTTACTTACTAGAAACCGGCATAAACTAGTAATGCCGCAATGTTGTCTACGCAAGGTGCAGAAATCCTTTGTGGGGTCGAGTATTACCTGTTATAATATGGTTCCAAAAGAACTTTTTGATTTGCCATTGCACAAATTTAAAAAAAACCATATGAGTCGGGGCTATTATACAACTGACGAATTTCTTAATGACAAAGTTGTATGGAAGCAACCGACTTTGGGTCCAGCTCCCGACAGAATAGTATAATAACTTACTATTGTATTTTATTTAATTTATATACTTACCCTAAGTATTGTAATATATTGTACAAAAAAAAAAGAGCAACTGCTGAGTTTCTTGCCGGCTCTTCTCGGCAGAATCTGTTTTCCAAACCGGTGGTAGAGTCAAAACATGTCGTAGCATAAGAGACACCTGTATGTCCTACATGTTTTAAATAAATTGAACTAAATTGTTTTACACCGGTTTCTAACAGGTTAGCCCGCTACCATCTTAAATCGCATCATCACTTACAATCAGGTGAGATCGCAGTCATGGGCTAACTTGTAGTGAATAAAAAAACAAAGGTTCTAGAGTCTAGACAGTCAATTTTGACATTTGATTCATGTACTCATGAATGTATGTATTTATTTTAGAAAAAAACAGCTCCGACTCTGATGAACCAACGGTTGTGTTACCAACAAAGAGACAACAGAAATCCAATCCTAACATACAGTCAACGGGACAGAAAAAACAAAAAGTTGAAATACACAATAGTGGGGATAGTAGCAATGATGAGGAGACGGTAAGAAATAGTACATTACTGTCCAGGTCCAAACCTGATGCCTAGAATATTTTGTCTCATATAACTATAAGACCACATCACACAAATCTTTCAAATTATTCTCATTAATTATTGCATATGAATTATCTATAATTCTTTACTACAATATAATACCTACATGCGAAAGTTTGGATGGATAGAAAGTATGGATTCCCTGTACTATATATATATAGTACAGATAATTAAAAATAAAAATAGTTTATTACTCATTATTACTTTTTTTTTAAAATCAATCTCATCACTACGGCTGAACGGATCTGGATAAAATTTGACACAGGGATTATGGATATGGTTTTGAATAATGTATTTTTTGAGTGGCTGTTTTTTAATAGATGACATAATTCTTCTGTTCCAGAAGAAACCAAACACAACACTCTCCGTCCAGCAGCAGAGGGAGAATGCAACAGCCACATACGAGCTGGACACAGAAGTAGACAAGGACGCACAGGCTATATTCGAGAAAGCGCAGAAGATAAACGAAGAACTATTGGGACAAGCTGATGATAAGGTAAGGTTTTAGTTGTGTTTTAATAACGTACCTCCGTGGCGCATTGTTGAGCGCTGTTGTCTTGGCATGCGGCGGTCCCGGATTCGATCTCCGGCAGGGTCAATTTGGGAATTTATAATTTCTGAATTTTCCCTGGTCTGGCCTGGTGGGTTCGGCCGTGGCTAGTTACCACCTTACGTGGTAAAGACGTGCCGCCAAGCGATTTAGCGTTCCGGTACGATGATGTGTAGAAACCGAATAGGGGTAGGGGTTTAATATAACTGCCATGCCCCTAACAGGTTAACCCGCTACCATTTTAGACCGTATCATCATTTACCATCAGGTGAGATCGCAGTCAAGGGCTAACTTGTACCCAGCCCCCCTAGCATGGGCCGGGACATTTTCTCCCCGAGGAAAGGATAAAAATTAAAGAGTAACGAAAACAAGCAAAATCAAAAGCACAGATAAAAAATTATGACTCCTTGACATTAGTCGGGGACTAGTCTTTCCCCGCCTTATCACCGTCGATAATTATATCCACCCCTGTGCCCATACTCGGAGAGTGGATAAAACTGTCGGAGGGGATAAAATTTTTATCTCCGGCCCATGCTAGGGGGGCAGAGGATAAAAAAAACGTACAGTCGGGGACCGAGTGATCTCGTTGGTCTAGTGGTTGGCATGTTCGACTGTAACCAACGAGGTACCGGGTTCGAGTCCCGGGTCGTTACGTTAAGTTGGCGGTGTTACACCCGTGTGCCTCGGAGAGCACGTTAAGCCGTTGGTCCTGGTTATTATCCGGTTAAAGCCCGCCAACCCGCATTGGAGCAGCTAAGCTCCAAGTGGGTCTAAGCTCTAATTCCCTCTCTCCTATGACAGTGGAGGCCTGTGCCCAGCAGTGGGACGTTAATGGGCTGTAGTGGTGGATGAAATTTGGTACAGAGTACTGAGTAAGGTTGTGTCCCGGGGAAGGACATATTATGCTGTTTGTTATCCCAGAAAATTATTTACAAAGTGTAACATTTATCTGTTTATGAAAAGAGCAACTGCTGAGTTTCTCGCCAGATCTTCTCAGTAGAATCTACTTTCCGAACCGGTGGTATATTCTTACGACTTATCATAAGTGGCACAAGTTGTCCTACATTTTCATAATAGTAGTTGTAGTTGTATATATTTTTGGAGTTTACCTCCTTTAGAATCGATTTGCATAAATAAGCCCGGGGTATGACAATTTAAGGGGAGTAAAATCAAATTTGCTCCGTTACGTTATTGACTTTGTTTCCATGGTAACACTTGTTTATGTTTCCATGACTATGTAATGTATTTTGATGAATATAAATTACAAAATTAATATAAATAAATGTATCAAGCAGTAATATAAAAAATGCGTTCATTTACCCTCATTTATTACTAATCTATATATTTTATAATCGTTCGTAAAGAGTAAACTCCAGTCGTGCGTCGGAGCTGACACACACAATTACGTTAGTAATATAATAAGTCTATGCACACAATTTTTTTTTTCAGGTATACAGAGGTATAAATAACTATGCCCAGTATTATAAGAAGAGAGACACAGCCGCGGGAAATGCTAGTTCAGGACTTGTGAGGAAAGGGCCTATCAGAGCGCCGGCTAACTTGAGAGCTACTGTCAGGTAAGTTTGATTTATTTACTAGCTGATGCCCGCGACTTCGCCCGCGTGGATTGAGGCTTTTGGTTCCCACGGGAACTCTTCAATTTTCCGGGATAAAAAGTAGCCTTAATCTATCCCTGTGCTAAATTTCATCCAAATCCGTTCAGCCGTTCTGGCGTGATTGTGTAACAAACATCCATCCATCCGAACTTTCGCATTTATAATATTAGTATAGATTAACATAAATGTCTCTGTTATTATCACTAACATGATAATTTTCGTCAAAGCCCACCAACCCGCATTGGAGCAGCGCAGTGGGTCTAAGCTCTAATTCCCTCTCTCCTATGAGAGTGGAGGCCTGTGCCCAGCACATAAACGTCACACGTAATATATTTTTTGCAGATGGGACTACCAACCGGACATTTGCAAAGATTATAAAGAAACTGGATTCTGCGGTTTTGGAGGTAAACCATTACATACGTTTTTTTTATGTGGAAGGACCTGGGAACCCACCGCATTCCCAACAATACCCCTGCCATTATGTGATTAATGGCTGAATTTGATTAATGTATGTCCCACCGCGCCGTAGCGTCTTACTACTGAGCCGATTTTGATGAATGAGGTATCAATCGATTAGTTATAATAGTCCGGGCTACATATTATGCTACATTTTGTAAAAACAAAATCGATATAAAAAAGTGGAGGTCTCGGAAATTTTTTCGTAGTTGGGTTACAGTTTTTTAGTAATAAACACCTACTGTTTTTTTTTATTTAATTCCAGATTCCTGCAAATTCCTCCACGACAGATCGGACTACAAACACGGCTGGCAACTAGAGAGGGAGGAGATTCAGCCCCGCGAGGGGGGAGGGGGAGACTCCGACTATGAGATACACAGTGACGAAGAACTGCCCTTTAAGTGCTTTATATGTAGAAACAGTTTCACAGACCCCGTAGTCACCAGGTGAGGATTTTTTTTTTAATTCCACTACAAGCCAGTCCTTTACAGCGATCTCACCTAATGGTAAGTGATGATGCAGGCTAATGTGGTAACTAGAGAGGGAGGAGATCCAGCCCCGCCAGGGGGGAGATCCAGCCCCGCGAGGAGGGAGATTCAGCACCGCGAGGGAGGAGGGGGAGACTCCGATTATGAGATACACAGCGGCACAAAAATCAAAATACACGTATTTCAATTGGATGCCCTACGACAGCATTACTCCATGCGACACGCAGTCGGCGCGCGGCGTATCTGTTAAATAGACTGAAAAAATTCTTTCCAAAAAATGTTGTCTAAAAAAATTCTTTCCAAAAAACCGACTTCCAAAGCCACTGTAAAGTAAAAAATAATTTTGATTTCTACACACTATGTTGAAGTCGGGCGAGTATAACAAAGATAGGCAAAGTTGACGCGTCAGTCTCGCCCGACTTCAACATAGTGTAGAAATCAAAATTATTTTTTACTTTACAGTGGCTTTGGAAGTCGGTTTTTTGGAAAGAATTTTTATTTTTAACTTTTTAGTGTACTCTAAATATCTACGGCTTAAGAGTGCAGTACCATGCAGCATCAGAGTTGAGGAGTTGGAAATTTGGTTTAAGTATGAAGTCGTTGCTTGATACCTACAATATTAATTCACCATTAAAAAATCCTAAATCGCTATTTTTAAGGAGTTCTGTACCCTACAGCATCAGGGTTGAGGAGTTGGGACTCAGAGTTGTATCGTATACACGTGACTTAATACCTACTATACAATGAATTCACCATCAAAATTTCCTAACTCACTAGTTTTTCGGATTTCATGCAGTTCGGTACACCTACAGCATCAGGATTGTGGATTCGGAGTCAGAATTTTTTATGGGACCACCTCGCGAGACCTTCCTCTAACCAATGAAAAAAAATTTGTTCAAATCGGTTTAGAAACCACGGAGATATGAACCGACATACATTAAAAAAAAAAATACGCGCCGAATTGAGAACCTCCTACTTTTTTGGAAGTCGGTTAAAAATCACTGAGTTTTCATCATGAGATAAATGTAACTTGTATACTATTTCATTCTCTCGCAGGCCCTATTATGAATATGTTTGTCTCTTTTTCGTTTCGTTTTTCGTTTCATCGAATTTTCAAATCACAACGATTCTAAAGAAGTTTCACTTCAACAAAAGTACTTATTTTATCGTTGCAGATGTAAACACTACTTCTGCGAGAAATGCGCTCTCGCAAACTACAAGAAATCGACGCGATGTTTCATATGCAACGCCCAAACCAGCGGAGTGTTCAACCCGGCCACCGAACTGCAGGCCAAACTGAAGGCCACGGGTGATGATGATGACGACGATGATGATGATGATGATGATGATTGATGATTAAATCGCTTAAAAAAATTGTAATTGTAGTTTTATTGTACTAGGCTACTAGAAATATGAAAGAGTTCAGCGGAGTGTTCAACCTGGCCAGCGAACTGCAGGCCAAACTGAAGGCCACGGGTGATGATGATGACGACTGTTCGCGCCACCTATAGGCGCGTATTATTAGTTGTCTGTGGTCCTTATGATAGATTGAATGCTGATCTGTGAACGAAGCGAGTTTTGCCGCGTTCCTTGATAAAAAACCTTTTTTTGACAGTTCGAAGAGTTCTATGGTTCCGGTCGTCGAATTGAAAGTTTTTGAGCCGAATCACGCGTAGATTAATCTTTTGTAACGCGCATTGTTGGTAATTCGTGATTTGATTGGTTTAGTTCCCACGAGAACCTGCTATTAATTATTTGTGAACCACTTTGCTGTCCAAGAGTGACAAGGGGAATTGTTATCCACCAACCAAGGAACTTTTCGCCACGTTGACGCCACGGGCCAAACTGTATATACTTATGTAAATATTTAATCTAAGTAACTTAGGACAAACTTTAGTTACCAGTGATCAGTGTCGTGCCGTCTTGAAGCCAGAAGCGACAGGTCGACCAGCAAGCACCCTTTATTTCCTGCCCCATCCTAACCTCAAAACCTACACTCTTCCTATAGTGAGGTAGCAGCGATCATTCAAGACTCGTCTCGACGCAGCCACACCTGCCATAGGTAAGTACCATAAAACATTTACTAGCATCTAGTAGTAGAAACCCGCTCACACATTAGAAAAGGCCCAGCCTCAGCGACAGCGTTTCCAGCTTGCTATGGGCCCCAAGGTGGTCGCTGATAGCTTCGCTGAGCTAGCTTGCAGCCCCAACAACGACGATGATGATGATGATGATGATTGATGATTAAATCGCTTAAAAAATGTGCAATTGTAGTTTTATTGTACTAGGCTACTAGAAATATGAAAGAGTTCAGCGGAGTGTTCAACCCGGCCAGCGAACTGCAGGCCAAACTGAAGGCCACGGGTGATGATGATGACGACGACGATGATGATGATGATGATTGATGATTAAATTGCTTAAAAAATGTGTAATTGTAGTTTTATTAATACATAATATAAAACTGAATAACTCCCTAGTTTTGAGACGTAGGTATACCTACAGCATCAGGATTGAGGATTTGGAGTCAGATTTTTTATGGGACCATCTCGCGAGCTTCCTCTAACCACTGAAAAAAATTTTTTTAAATCGGTTTGGAAACCACGGAGATATGCGGTAACATACATTAAAATATATATATATATATATATATATATATACGCGCCGAATTGAGAACCTCCTCCTTTTTTGGAAGTCGGTTAAAAATTGTAGAGCATAAAATTTGCAACAAAACAGACAACTGATATACAACAAATACCTAATATTATTCTCGTTAAAAATCAAGTCAGTCTTATGAAACCGTTACAATTAGGAACAAAAAAACAATTAGGTATTTTAAGAGTCGTTATTAAAACCAAAAACTTCATCCAATGAATCAAAAACTTCTAAATTAGGTGTCTCATTTTGCGTTACCTCTACCTATGAAATCTCTGATAATGCGAAGGTATAGCATTCGTATAACATTTATTAAATCCATAAACAAAACATTCGACTACGTGGCCTTCTATCTATTTTTTATTAGACGGGCACTACGTAATGGCCAAATCCATAAGACCAAACAAGATAACACATTAATATGTATTTAAAAATATGTATCTATACTATCTTATACTATAAGACTAATCGTTAGATACTTAGGTTCCTACAGTTTACGTACGAAGTACGAGTTAAGAACGATTTCCACCTATCTGATAACCAGACGGGAGGTGTTTTTATGAATCCACTAGCTCATGCCCGCGACTTCGTCCGCGTGGATTCGCGGTTCCCGCGGGAACTCTTTAATTTTCCGGGATAAAAAGTAGCCTATGTGTTATTCCAGACTATAATATATCTTTGTGTCAAATTTCATCCAGATCCGTTGAGCCGTTGGGGCGTGATTGAGTAACAATCATCCATACATCCATCCATCCAAACTTTCGCATTTATAATATTTATTTGATTTGATTTGATTGATTGATTATTTGATGCCTTGAATAGCTTGCCTAATGAAATCAAATACCAATATTCAACACACAAAAGCTTTCAAACTGATATCATGTTTATCATGCTTAGTCTTAGGAGCCTTAATATACCGAAATAGGGGACACTTACGTTAGTCCTAGTTTTGTCACGATTGAAAAATTTTAAGCCAAAAAATGTCATGTTAATGAGCCATAATTTAAGAATTGTTCTATATTTATTAAAGTTTTGAAGCGCTTTTTTTCACATTAGTCAAAAGATGGCGCTGTATGTAAATGCATCGCGCTAACTCCTGTTATACTAACACAAGTATAAGATTCATACGTATGACACCGCGTACCTAATAAATTAAACGGTCTTACCGAATTCTAAATTTTTGTGAAGTCCTTTATCACTGATACTTCATAGTTACCAGAGGATAAAGGACGCATAACTAATAACTACAAAAATCGTTTAGTAAAAATAGTTCAAAACTGATATTATGAGGGCGCGTCGATGCGATGAAAAGTAGGATTACTAGGGAATAGGGATAAAAACAGCCAACACAGGAAACGTCATTTTTGTCTTCGGGATTAAAAAATAGACTAGTTGTAGTGGTATATATTTTTGGAGTTTACCTCCTTTAGAATCGATTTGCATATTATAATATAAGCCCGGGGTATGAAAAGTGGAAAATTTATAGCGCGTAAAATCAAATTTGCTCCGTTACATTATTGACTTTGTTTCCATGGTAACACTTGTTTATGTTTTCATGACTATGTAATGTATTATGATCAATGTAAATTACATAATTTATATAAATAAATGTATCAAGCATGCTTTCAGTAATATAAAAAATGCGTTCATCTACCCTCATTTAGGTACTAATCTACATAATATATATTTTATAATAGTTCGTAAAGAGTAAACTCCAGTCGTGCGTCGGAGCTGACACACACAATATTTTTTTTCAGGTATACAGAGGTATAAATAACTATGCCCAGTATTATAAGAAGAGAGGCAGTCGCAGGAAATGCTAGTTCAGGACTTGTGAGG
Organism: Erebia epiphron; assembly: GCA_963932025.1. Lineage (NCBI taxonomy): Eukaryota > Metazoa > Arthropoda > Insecta > Lepidoptera > Nymphalidae > Erebia > Erebia epiphron. Next base: position 7,146,622 of record OZ009953.1, on the reverse strand, counting down.
AAAGGGCCTATTAGAGCGCCGGCTAACTTGAGAGCTACTGTCAGGTAAGTTTGATTTATTTACTAGCTGATGCCCGCGACTTCGCCCGCGTGGATTGAGGCTTTTGGTTCCCACGGGAACTCTTCAATTTTCCGGGATAAAAAGTAGCCTTAATCTATCCCTGTGCTAAATTTCATCCAAATCCGTTCAGCCGTTCTGGCGTGATTGTGTAACAAACATCCATCCATCCGAACTTTCGCATTTATAATATTAGTGTCTCTGTTATTATCACTAACATGATAATATTCGTCAAAGCCCGCCAACCCGCATCGGAGCAGCGTGGTGGGTCTAAGCTCTAATCCCCTTTCTCCTATGAGAGTGGAGGCCTGTGCCCAGCAGTGGGACGTTAATGGACTGCAGTGGTGGTAACATATACGTCACACGTAATATATTTTTTGCAGGTGGGACTATCAACCGGACATTTGCAAAGATTATAAAGAAACTGGATTCTGCGGTTTTGGAGGTAACCATTACATACCTTTTTTTTATGTGGAAGGACGTGGGAATCCACCGCACTATTATCCCAACAATACCCCTGCCATTATGTGATTATTGGCTGAATTTTATTTATGTATGTTCCACCGCGCCGTAGCGTCTTACTACTGAGCCGGTTTTTATTAGTTATTATAGTCCGGGCGACATATTATGCTACATTTTGTAAAAACAAAATCGATAGAAAAAAGTGGAGGTCTCTGAAATTTTTTCGTATTTAGGTTACAGTTTTTAGCAATAAATACCTACTTACTGTTTTTTTTTTTTTTTTAATTCCAGATTCCTGCAAATTCCTCCACGACAGATCGTACTACAAACACGGCTGGCAACTAGAGAGGGAGGAGATTCAGCCCCGCGAGGGGGGAGGGGGAGACTCCGACTATGAGATACACAGCGACGAAGAACTGCCCTTCAAGTGCTTTATATGTAGAAACAGTTTCACAGACCCCGTAGTCACCAGGTGAGGATTTTTTTAAAAATTCCACTACAGGCCAGCCCTTGACAGCGATCTCACCTAATGGTAAGTGATGATGCAGGCTAATATGGTAACTAGAGAGGGAGGTGATCAAGCCCCGCCAGGGGGGAGATCCAGCCCCGCAAGGGGGGAGATCCAGCCCCGCGAGGGATGAGATCCAGCCCCGTGAAGGAGGAGGGGGAGACTCCGACTATGAGATATACAGCGACGAAGAACTGCCCTTTAAGTGTTTTATATGTAGAAACAGTTTCACAGCCCCCGTAGTCACCAGGTGAGGATTTTTTTTTTTAAATTCCACTACAAGCCAGCTATTGACAGCGATCTCACCTATTGGTAAGTGATGATGCAGGCTAATATGGTAACTAGAGAGGGAGAAAATCCAGTCCCGCCAGGGGGGGAGATCTAGCCCCGCGAGGGGGGAGATCCAGCCCCGCGAGGGATGAGATCCAGCCCCGTGAAGGAGGAGGGGGAGACTCCGACTATGAGATACACAGCGACGAAGAACTGCCCTTCAAGTGCTTTATATGTAGAAACAGTTTCACAGCCCCCGTAGCCACTAGGTGAGGATTTTTTTTTAAATTCCACCACAACAGCCAGCCCTTGACAGCGATCTCACCTATTGATAAGTGATGATGCAGTCTAACATGGTAACTAGACAAGGAGGAGATCCAGCCCCGCAAGGGAGGATATCCAGCCCCGCTAGGGGGAGATCCAGCCCTGCGAGGGGGAGATCCAGTCTCCCGAGGGGGGAGATCAATTTTTGTCTCTTAAATAGGTACTTGAGATGACCAACATAAATTATTTATTTTGATTGACTGCCTCGCTAGTCTAGTGGTTAGCATGTTCTGCGGCCAACAAGGTCCCGTGCCTCTGAGAGCACATGCAAATTGCAATCTCTTAGCACCATTACCATGATGATCGGTCAATAATCATAGAAGCTACATCTCTTATACGGAAATACCCGTTTTTCTTCAATTCCAAATCTTAAGGGATCTAAGGTCCAAATAATTATTAACAGTTTTTTTTCGCCATTTTGTAGTAAAACTAATACTCTATGACCCTTTTTTCATTTTATCTTAAGTCGGTTGTTTTGCCGAAATATTTACAATTTAGTAACCAAACACCCCCCAAAAAATTCTCGGAGCTATGGCCAAAAATACGTTTCAGGCGATTTGCATCAGTGATAACCATTTTCAGTGGTAAAAAAAAGGGCAGTCGCGATGCGCCCGCATTTCGGCTTTGTGCTATTATAGCATTTATAGCTGATCGATTCTTGTATTTAGTTATGCGCCCTCTATCCTCTGGGCTATTATAGCATTTATAGCTGAACGATTCTTGTATTCTCTGATTCTTTACTAGTTATGCGCCCTCTATCCTCTGGTAACTGTGAAGTATCAGTGATAAAGGACTTCACAAAAATTTTGAATATGGTGAAATCATTTCATGTATTACATTGTTGCATAGCTGCCATTTGAATCTGCCAATAGTTATACTTGTGTTAGTACAACAGAAGTTAGCGCGTTGCAATTACATACAGCGCCATCTTTTGACGAATGTGAAATAAGAGACGAACTAACAATGACGAGGATATGAACAATGACTAACATCTCTCGGTTTGTTTTGAACGGAAAAAAAACTTTGCGTTTTTGCATCCGATTGAGGTATATCGCGTTTAGTTTCGGTTCCGCGTACCTAGCTACCTTGGTCCCTGGTGCCAGTTGTACTCACTGCTTGCAGTTTGAGGAAGCGGCCGGGTCGATCTCGCGTTAGCTACTGCCCCCGACCGGGACGAAAACGCCGCGTATCCCTACTGCCCTTTTTCGTGAGGAAAAAGGTGCACGGGATCAAACCCTTCTGCCTACGCCCTCCACACCACGCAGGGTTGACCCGTATACTCCGGTCCGCGGGCGCCTAAGCTGGGCCTCCCCTTGGGGTCTCACCTGGCTGGGTTGCACGCGAGGAGTTGCAGGTCGCCCTGTTAGGGTCGCAGTTTTTAAATCGTTTTACCCATTTTTAATAAGTTTTACCGTTTTATCCATGCTACCGTTTTATCCATTTTTAATTCATTTTAACGCATTTTAAACCGTATGCTGCCATGGCCGAGAGACGAACGCTCAACCAGAGGCCGCACCAGTTAGGACGAGGTCGTACCGGGATCCCGCGCGCAGTGGCACGACGGAATGTTATGGACCTGTCGATGACTCCGCTCCCTGTCGCAGTGATCACGAGACGTCCTCCGACCACCACGTCCGCTATAACATCGCCGCCACCTTCATCAGACGAAAATAGCGACGACGACCCGCCCGCCATCGTAGCCCGCGTAGCTGCGTCCACGCCCGGCTGCGAGCTGGCAAAGCGGGCTCGCCCGAGCACCTCTTCCTCCGGTTCGTCGGGTACTCAGGAGGACAAGCGGGTTAAGCTCAGCTTAGCCTTACCCGCGCCGCCTCCTGACTACCAAGACCCGCCGCCGTCACCATCACCGACCCCGAGGAAGCGCCCCCCACTGCAGGAGCCGCGCCCCCCACTCTTCCGCACTGAGACTCTCCCATGCATGGAGACCGCTGCCCCGCTTCACACCCCTGTCGCCGCGCGCCGCACCGCACCCCCGACGCCCGCTCGAGCGCGAGAGTCATACGACTCGGCTAGCTGGTCGAAAGACTCGACCAGCTACGCAGGCCTTGCCTCGCCAACCAACCGCGACGTGCAAATGACGTCGCCGCAACCAAGCGCCTCGTACGCCGAGGCCGCCGCCGCACCGCCCTCACCGCGCCGCTCGCCACAGCCTGCCGCGCCTACCACCGCACCCACACCCAATGCCACTGCTGACCCTGCGCAACCAACGCCGCGCTCTGGTTACCCGCCACTAGTAGCGGAGTGCCTCCCTAACTGGTCGAGGCACTTCCAGGCGCTCTCTCGAGTGCTCGGACGGCTACCAAACGCGAAACCGTTGGGACGCGGGGTCCGCTTTCTTCCCAAAGACGCCGACGAATTCCGGGCTGTGCAGCGGCATCTCACAGAAGCCGCCGCAAAAGACAGTGCCATATCGTGGTACTGTTACAGCCCGGCCTCCGAAATCCCAGCGAAGGTGGCCATCCGTGGCCTCCCCCTCGATACCCCAGTGGACGAGCTGGTTGCCGCGCTGCGCGAACTCGGCTTCCCCGCCGAGGCGGCGCGAGACATCCCACCGCCCCGAGGACGACATGGACAACATGGCTGCACCTACTTCGTGCGGTTGGCGCACATGACGAAGGAAGAACTACGCCAACTCTACCAAGTTAATGAAATCCTGCTCATGCCGCAAATCACTGTTGAGGCGTGGCGTGGAGGATCGAAACCGCCCCAGTGCCACCGATGCCAGACTTACGGCCATAATTCGGCCAATTGCCATAGACCCTTCCGCTGTGTCCGCTGTGCCGGTGAACACAGCGTGAAGGACTGCCCACGACCCCGAGATGCTGAGCCCACATGTGCTAACTGTGGGCAAAAGCACTCGGCGAACGACCGCCGTTGCAGCCTCTATAAACGCGAGGCGAGAAAGCGAGGCATTAACCTGCCGCCGCCACCTCGCGCGCCCGCCCGACAAAAACAGCGGGGCGTGGCCACAAGCCCCGCAACCACCGCCGCTCTATCAACCGCACAAACCCCTGCACCGCCAACCACAACGCAGCCGCCCACTGTCGCACAGTCGGTGATGACCGACACGCGACCTGTATCGGCACCACGAACCACGCAACCTGCCACCGCTGAGAGTGCTACGACTCTGGCAGCGGCCGCAAACCCGCACACCGAACGGGGCCAGCCGGTGCGAGCGAGAAGACGCCGCCGAAACCGCGCGCCTCGCTCACGCCGCACCGCACCAGCGGCGGCCTCGACTCCGCAACAGCCGGAGCCCGCCGCTGGCCGACGATCACCCGCCGAGGCCACAAGCCAGGTGCCACCCACCCGCCTACCAACCGTACCACTAGCTACTCGCACGCGTCAGGCTGCACCAAGCCCGACACAATTCGACGCACCGCGTCCCCGCCAGGCCGCAGCTGCACACCCGGCCAGCCAACCCGCCCCACAACCGTCAATCTCCGCTAACGCCCGCCCTGCAACCCAACCGGCCCAACAAGAAGCGCAGACTGACCCGGACATTGTGGCTATAGTCCGGGCCGTGATCGAGGCGCTCACGACTGGGCTGACGGCGTACCTGCAGGGCCAGGGCGCAATACAAGCCCTCACAGCAGGCTTGGCGGTGCTTACGCGCCTCCAGGCCTAAAAAGAAGAAACGGGTCCCGCAAGCGGTGACGATGACGTCACCCGCAGTGCGGACCCACAAAACACCAAACTTTAGGGCCCGTAGCCTCCTAGGCAGGCCCAAGCCGTCGTTACGGCTTAAAGCTATCCACCGGGGCACAGAGTTGCCCCGCGCCCCGCCCGGGTAAGGAGGCTCAGCCTCGAGGCCCGTACCCCCGCTTGGCCCTCACGGGCCAAACGGAGAAGACCCACTGATGACGAGGATATGGAGGACTAGCGGACGCCCGCGTGGCATAAGTTTTATAACTCCCACAGGCATTCCTTAATTTTCCGGGATAAAAAGAACCCATGAAAAAAAAACACGTCGATCCGTTGCTCTGTTGCAGCGTAATTGAAGGACTATTTAACGTCCTTTGGGAAAGAATTTTCAAAAAATGTTAATTATGTATTTCATAATTTAAACCCGTTGCCCAAACGTCAAGTTTCATGGCTATAACTTGAACATCGGCGACCTTTTACACCAACTTACAACCCCTATTTTACCCGTTTGGGGGTGGAATTTTGAAAAACTGTGTCACACGTACTTCTTTATATTTTACCGAAAGCCAAAATACCCAGTTTTGTTGTTATAACTTCAAAAATATCTTGATAAAAATGAAGGTCATTCATCCCCTATTTCACCCCTTTAGGGGTAAATTTTTCAAAAATGGTGAAACACGTACCTACTTCTGCATATCTAACTGAAAGCCCAAACGCTAAGTTTCATAGAAGAAACGAAGGACTTTCATACAAACTTTCAACCCCTATTTTACCCCTTTGGGGGTGGAATTTTGAAAAACTGTGCCACACGTACTTCTTTATTTATTACTAAAAGCCAAAATACCAAGTTTCGTTGATACAACTTGAAAAATATCTTGAGAAATGAAGGGCTTTCATGTAAACTTTCATCCCCTATTTCACCCCTTCGGGGGTAGAATTTTCAAGAACTGTGAAACACGTATTTCTTTATTTTTTACCGATAGCTCATATACCAAGTTTCATGGATATAACTTGAGAAATGACGGACTTTCATACAAACTTTCAACCCCTATTTCACCCACTTAGGGGTGGAATTTTAAAAAATCCTTTCTTAGTGAGCGCCTACGTCATAAAAGGAAGCTACTGTCAAAATTTCAAGTCTCTAACCCTAGCGGTTTAGGCTGTGCGTTGATATATAAGTCAGTCAGTCAGTCAGGACTTTGAATTTTATATACATATATAGATATAGATTACCGTAAGCGGGTTAAAGTTTTTAAACTATTTTATCTTGTTTTAACACTTCAATTTAAGTTGGATTTTAGTGTTTTTGCTTGTTTATGCAAGAAAATAGAAACCCCCAGTCCAAACTCTTCTTGACGACCTCCGTGGCGCAGTGTTGAGCTCTGTTGTCTCAACGTGCGGAGGTCCCAAGTTCGATCCCCGGCAGGGTCAATTTGGGAATTTATAATTTCTGAATATTCCCTGGTCTGGCCTGGTGGGAGGCTTCGGCCGTGGCTAGTTACCACCCTAACGGTAAAGACGTGCCGCCAAGCAATTTACGCGTTCCCTTACGATGTCGTGTAGAAACTGGATAGGGGTATGGGTCATGCCCCTAACAGGCTAGCCCGCTACCATCTTAGACTGCATCATCACTTACCATCAAATGAGATCGCAGTCAAGGGCCAACTTGTAGTGAATTTTAAAAAAACTTGTCAAAACAAGACCACGTGCAGCATAACAATGGCGGATCGAATCACTGTGACGTCGTACGTGAAATTTGTCTATTGTTAGGTTAGTCACGACTCACGATGACCCACACGTAATATTAGAATTATTGACTTTGGAGATTGTACTTGATGGTTGAGTTTGACGACCTTCCATGTCCCAACAGCCTTCCAAATCCAAAAAGTTTTGACTTGTGGCTTCGGCTGGTAAAAATCATAGACATAGAATTTTTTCGCTACGCTCGGTAAAATAATATGTAAGCTATATTTTTTTACGCCACTACAAGTTAGCCCTTGACTGCAATCTCACCTGAGTGATGATGCAGTCTAAGATGGTAGCGGGCTAACCTGTTGGTAGGTATGGCAGTTATATTAAACTCATACCCCATCGATTTCTACACGGCATCACATAAAAAAATAGAATTGCGGACTCACAAAAAGATTTACCCTCTCTTTATAATGGGTATTCTAGATTATCTATACTTATAATAAAACTGTAACAGGTCCAATTCTGTACATTGAAGATATTTTGAAAATTTTTTTTGGAGGGCACTCATTATTTGATACTGAAGCCAAATCTGTAATTTTTTTCATTTTTGTCTGTCTGTCTGCCTGTCTGTCTGTATTTTGGCCGCGCATCACGCCGAAACTATTGAATGAATTCAAACGAAACTTGGCACGATTTGAGCCCATACTACGAGGTAGGACATAGAATACTTTTTATCCCGAAATTCTACCCCCGAAGGGATGAAATAGGGGTTGAAAGTTTGTATGAAAGTCCTTAATTTCTCAAGTCATAGCCATGAAACTTGATATATGAGCTGCGGGTTGAAAATAAAAACATATTACAGTTTTTCAAAATTCCACCCCCGCAGGGGTGAAATAGGGGTTCAGAGTTTGTATGAAAATCCTTAATTTCTCAAGTTATAGCCACGAAACAGCATTTGGGCTTTCGTTAAAATATGAAGAATAGGTACGTGTTTCACCATTATAGGGGGATTATACCGTGGGATAGTAATATAGGCTACTTTTTGTCCCGGAAAATTAAGGAGTTCACGAAAATTATAAGAGCTAGGAAAAAAACGACAAGAACAAAATGAAAGTTTATAAAATCATCAACAAATAACTTTTTATTTCATTTCAATAGACCTAATACTTTCGGAAATATTACGATCGAAAATTTGCATGACATTTTATATGAAAATCATCGATGCTATAATACAATAAACTAATAGAAATAATCATGATATCTTTATCTATCTATCTACAAAACAACACCACACTTTGTAAATAATGGGGGGAGGGGGGTTGTGAGAGGGGGGAGGGGGTTGTGGGAGGGAGGAGATGGGTTGTGGGCGGTGGAGGGCGGCGTTCGTGGAGGGTGGGTAGGGGGCTGTGGGATGTGGTAGGGGGTTGTGCAAGGTGGGAGGGGGGTTGTGGGAGGTGGGAGGGGGGGTTTTTACAAAAATATGTTATTTGTTTATGGGTTCATTTCTATTTATTTCGTAGTATTATGCTAAGTCTACATGACTACCACCGGTTCTTGCACAACAGCAAGGTATATTTCGAAAACTATTTGTCCTATCAAAATAAACTAAACACTATTTTAAAGGTAAATTAATAATCTTTGTACTAAGTGCTGAAATCTTTTTTCCTAACTCTAATACTTTTTCTTGAAATTACAAAAAAACATTCACGGATTTTACAAAGGTTTATTTTTTTATTCCAGTTAGGCAGCCATATTTCCGAAACTATTAGTTCTATCAAATTAAACTAAAAACTATTTTGAAGATAATTTAATGAAGTTAATTTTTGCTTATGATATTTTTTTCCCAGTTCTAATAGTTTCTGGGAAAATTCTAAAACATACCCACGGTTGTTGCAAAAAAAAAAACTTGGAATATAGGTTGCCATATTTCTCGAACCATTGGTCCTATCTGAATTCACTATACTTTGACTTTTTTGTAGGTAATTTAGTGAAATTAATTATACTGCCGAGTTTTTTTTTCCAGGTCTAATAGTTTTTGTGGAAATTGCAAATAACACAGGATTCTAGCAATTTTTTTATTTCTTTTCGTACACTATACATGCATGTATATTCGAAATTATTAGTCCTATCTTTATGAACTAAATATTTTTATTAAAGTGGTTAAATGGTGCTTATTTTAGGAGTACTTGTAGGAGTATTTTGACTAGCTCTTACAGTTTTCTAGAAATTACAGAAAACATATAAAATTTTGAAAAATATTGTTTTCATGTTAACTATGACAGGTATATTTTCGAACTTATTAGTGCTATCAAAATGAACTAAATACTATTTTGTAGGTAATTTAACTATGTTTCTTACTGTTTCAATTAGTTTTTCCTCTGTTTTTTTTTTCAGAAACTAAAAAAAAACGTACACGGTAATTACATATTATTTTCTTAATCTTACACAATAAGTAGGCATAGCTCCAAAACTATTGCTCTTATCAAAATAAACTAAATATCATTTTATAGCTAATTTTATAACCTTTCAATTTGCTTCAGACAACATTTTACGTAGCTCTATCAGTTTTTATGGAAATTACAAGAAACTACATTACAAAAAGCCATATATGCAAAATATTTCTTTTTATGCACAAAGGGTTAACATAACTCCTAAACTATTAGTCTTATCGAAATGAACTCTTATATTATTTTGTAGATAATTTAATGAAAATAATTTTCGCCATAGAAAGTTTTGTTCTAGCTCTAATATTTTTTGAGAAAATTATAAAATACCGCGCTCAGGGAGACATTTTAGGGGCCAGGGGGGGAGGATAAGAAAGCCCGTGGCCTAGGAGGGGGGAATTTTTAAGAGGTACTTCTCAGACCCCAAGGAACACTTGTGCCAGAAATCAGCTTTACATTTTTTATTTTAGGGTCAATGTTTATTAGTCCCGTACTATTACGATCAGGTAAAATCGCATTCAAGGGCTTACTTGTAGTGGATTAAAAAGAGGTGTTGGATTCTAAAGGAAGATTAACTTACCCTTTGTATAGGATCAAATTCGAATCCAGTAACACAGAACAACGGTATGGCAGTTCCACCAGCACACAAGTAGAATTTATCACATCTTTCAGGATCTGCCACATTTCCGAAGAACCCTGGTGGGCAAATTTGTGGAGTTGTTTCTATGTTCGTTGTTGTTTCGGCTCCAATTGTTGTAAGAACTTCAATTTTTGTCGGTTTTGGTGTTGTTTCTAATACGGTTGCAAGTTTGTCCGTTTGTTGTTGTCTTGCAAAACAGCCGTTTTCGGAAATTATCACACATTGCTGAAAAACAGTCAAATTTGTTTATGCTTGCTCTGTTAGACGAGAATTTAAACGAGGATAATATTAAAAAATAAATCTGATATATTATAAGCACTTACTTGAGTGATCTCGTCGAATTCGAACCCAGCACTGCAGTACAATGGTATAGCCATGCCACCGGCGCACATATAGAATCTTTCACATCGCTCCGGGTCCGCAATATTGCCAAACAGTTGGGTGGACACAGACTCCTTGTTGTCGTTTCTACAGACACTGTTGTTTCTGGATTATTTGTTGTTGTTCCAACAAACTCTATTGTTTCTGTATTTCCAACGTCATTATCATCTTCTGAAAAATGTTGCGTATTAAAATATCTAATATAATCTTTGTCTTAGTAGCCATTAGTCAGGTAATGTCATATATTTATGATAATCTACTTTTATTATTTTAAATACCAGTAAATCATACTTAATTTGTTTCCATTTCCAGTAAATATTTTTATGGATTCGATATCCATTAAACCATCGATTTTTGTTAAGGTCCATTCGGATTATTTTTTTCTATGGATTTTGCCAAAGTGTCAGGTAATCCAATCATAGGTGATTGCGATCGTTACACTGTAGCATTTATAAATACGTAATAGGCCCCTGGATACCTTTGGTCTTTGTTGTGGATGTCAGATATTTTGTTGTTTCCTTTCCATCAGTGACATCAGATTCGATTGTTGTCGGTTTGTCGTCTGGTGTTGCCGTGTACGCGTCTGTTGTTGGAGATCCCTTCACAGTTGTTGTGAACATGCCTTTAGACGCGTAGCAACCGTGCGGCGATATTGGTACACATTGCTGAAATTTAATTTTTAGTTGTGATCCATCGAATCATAAGATTAAAAAATAATAAAACTGTTATAACATAAAATAATAATGTCCTCCCGACCGAATTTCGGCCACGGTGGCCAATCTCCGGAGAGATTAGCCATCTGTGCGGGAGAAATTATAGTGCACAGGATTAACGGCTTTACGTGCTCTCCGAGGCTCGGGGGTGTAACATCGCCAACTTCCTAACTCCGAGCTAGTACTGAGAATTTGTATTCAGAAAAACCAAATACTTAATTATGACCCGACGACAGTCGAACATGCTAACCACTAGACCAACGAGGCAGTCCCATATAATAATTCCAACATACTTACCAAGGAACCCGGATCGAATTCACTTCCAGAACCGCAGAACAGCCTTATCGGATGACCAACTATACACTGATAGAAGCTATCACACGCTGCAGGATCTGGTATGAACCCAGAGAATCCTGGTGGGCATATGTTGGCTGAAGGATCATTAGCTACACCAGCAGTGGTCTGAGATGCGGCTTCCGTTGTAATCTCTGTGTTAATCTCATCTGATAACGTGGTTTGTATACCAGTAGAAGTATCTATGTTCACTGTAGTTGGTGGATCTCTTGTAGATTCTTCTTTATTATCATTTTCATTTGGTTCTGTTGTAAAATCTGCTTGTGTAGTTGTTTTTGGTTGATCGCTTGGAGAATCATTATCATTTTGTTCTGTGCTTATATCTATTACAGTTGTTGGTCTATTTGTAGGATTTTGGTTATTATTTGACTCAGTTGTCGCGAAATTTGTACTTCCAGTGACTAATATAGTAGTTTTTTGTGAATCTGCGTCTGTAGTTGGTACTTCATCTTGTTGTGTTGTTTTTGGTATGTCATCTTCTGACCTTATAGTTGTTGCTGTTATTTCATTATCATTTTGTTCTGTAGTTAAATTTATTTCAGGTGTTGGTCTACTTGTAGGATTTTGGTTATTATTTGACTCAGTTGTCACGGAATTTGTAGTTCCAGTAACTAATATCGTAGTTTTTTGTGAATCTGCGTCTGTAGTTGGAACTTTATCTTGTTGTGTTGTTTTTGGTATGTCATCTTCTGACCTTATAGTTGATGCTGTTGCGACTTCGTCGATTTCTCCTTCAGGTGTAGTTTTGTAGTCATCTATTGTTGTTTCCTTGTCTGTTATCTCATTGGCCGCATTTGTTGTTGTCGCGTTAACGTTGTCGTTGTTGTTAATAGTTATAGCTTCTGAGGTACCAGAATCTGTTGTTTGTGGCTCAGTTGGTGTCCATTTTCCTTGAGCGGCAAAACAACCATTTTCCGAAATGGGTACGCATTGCTGAAATAGTTTAAAAATAATTGAAGATATAATAAAATAAAGAGAATGATATGTTTAATGTAATATACTAGTTGATGCTCGCAACTTTGTCCGCCTGGATTGAGGTTTTTTGATTCACAAGGGAACTCTTTAATTTCCGGGACAAAAAGTAGCCTATGTCACTCTCCATTTATATCCATGCCAAAATCACGTCGCTCCTTTGTGATTTTACGGCGTGATTGAAAGACAAACCAACAAACTTGCCTTTACCCAAGTTTAAGAAATCCATTAAAAGTATGCTTCTGAAGAAAGCTTATTATACTGTTGAAGATTACGTAAATGATAAAAGCGCATGGATTTGACTCGCTCCAACAATGCTTAGGACTGTGGTAACTAATGTATCTACACATTAATTAAATCGTAAATTAATTCTTTCAAAAGAGCAACCACCGAGTATCTTGCTGGTTCTTCTCAGTAGGAATGGAATTCCGAACCAGTGGTAGATTCACTCGATGATTCTAAAGCACTTATAAAAGTTTATTTGGATAAACATTTGAATTTTGAATTTTGAAACAAACACACTTTCGCATTTATAATACTAGTTTATTTTTTTAAGATTTTTTGAACAACTTACTTTGGAGACAGGTTCGTATTCCAAACCAGCCGGACAGTACAGTGGTATAGCATTACCAACCACGCAGTTGAAGAATCTGTCGCATTGCATTGGATCTGCTATGTAACCGGAATAACCTGAAAAAAATAAAAAAAGTGTATGTGTGCAATTCATACACAGCAGAACTGAAACTTCAGAAAAGTATATGAATATAGCTAGTAAGTACAGCGTGTTTAGCAGGCTAAAGCCTGCGGGAGGATGAGATAATTATAAATTGTATTCTATCTCATTCTCTCGCATGCTAAATCTTATTATGAATATGTTTGCCTTTGTTTAGTGCCGCTTTTTCGTTTCATCGAATTTCCAAATCACGACGATTCTAAAGAAGTTTCACTTCAATTTATAAGTTCTAGACTTAGTTCTAGTTTAGTTTTCGCATAACTGCCAATTCATGGAATACTAATAAAATGGCAGACTAAACTGGCGGACATATATTACTAGTTGTAGTTTCTATAGACGCTGTAGTAGCAGAAATATCTACTGTAGTTTGTGCAAGAACCGATGTTGTCTCGTAATCTTCTACAGTTGTATTACTGATTGTGCTCTTTCTTTCTGTAGTTGGATCCATTTCGCCATGCCCGTTGTCTTTTGTAGTGGTTTCTGTGTCGCGTACAGTTGTATATGACTCTGTGGTTTGAGGTTCGGTTGGTGTCCATTTGCCTTGGCCGGCAAACAACCGTTTTCCGAAATCGGAGTGCATGTCTGAAAAAGATAAGAACTCTTTTAACTAATAGTTTTTTCTTTCTTTTCTTCTAGTCTTTTAACTAATAGTAGTTAGACTGACTTAAGGTGGCCAAAATAAAAACTATTAACCCTAAAAACTTATTGTTTTAATTTCAGTGGACCATAATCCAGACCTTTTCCAAAACAGGTGTAAGATCCCTAGGATCATCTTGTCCATACCGTAAATCATCTTGGACATGTGAGTGTCCAAGATGATTCTTTGGAAGGGTTTTAAAAAAGTGAAATATTACAATAAAATTTAAATAAATTTAAAGATACCAATATATTAACAAATATCAAGACAGTTAAATTTGCCATCAGTAGACGCTTTATCTTATGTATAAAAATTGATATTCTTTAAATTACGGGCTTTACAGGTTTCCCCTAACATTGATGGGAAACTATATAGATTGAATTTAAAGTTAAAAAGAGAAAATATGTTAATAACAGAGAAGACGGACAATAATTTATGGCATAGAAGAATGGGATACTTAAACTATCAATGTATGAAGATACTAGGGCTACCATTATCTAAAGAACGGTGTACAATATGTATGGAAGCGAAAGGAACCCGTTGTTCATTCAGTCCGACCCAAATGCCAAGAACGAAGAAAATTGGAGAGTTGATTTACTGTGATATTGGAGGTCCGATCACACCAATAAGTAAAGATGGAGAAAAATACTATCTTACAATAATAGGCGATTATTCACACTTTATGGAAGTTCATTTACTAAAAACCAAGGATCAAAAAGATTATATTAGAAGCGAATGCGAACGAAAATATTTTTTATAGCTTTACACAGGGTTGCGGTAGGTATATCATTTTAAAGATAAGTAATAGAGAGATTAATAGAGATTTTAAAAATAGGGTTCAAATAACATTTTACAGTAGGTATTATTAAATATTTTAATCGGCTGAAAAGATGTCGTGAAATCGTAGCAGGCAGACAGACAGACACACTTTCAGCAACATCAAAACACATTATACTATTATGCACATGTAACACACACACAAAACACATTATACTTAGTGCATTCCGCATGCATTGTTCATTTTAGGAATACCACCATCACAGCCCGCTATGGTCCCACTGCTGGGCACAGGCCTCCACTCTCATAGGAGAGAGGGAATTAGAGCTTTTAGACCCACCACGCTGCTCCAATGCGGGTTGGCGGGCTATAACGACTATTATCATGTTAGTGATAATAACCTGGACTAAAAATAATAAACTCCCCGAGGTACGGGGGTGAAACACCGCCAACTTCCAACTCCTGGCTGGCGATGAGAATTTCAACAATTTTAATTCCCGACCGGGAACCGAACCCAGGACCTTGTGGACCAGATAAAAGGGCAATTTTATCTCTTATATAGGTACTTGAGATGACATAAATTATTTATTTTGATTGACTGCCTCGCTGGTCTAGTGGTTAGCATGTTCTGCGGCCGACAAGGTCCCGTGCCTCGGAGAGCCCATGCAATCTCTTAGCACCATTACCATGATGATCGGTCAATAATCATAGAAGCTACATCTCTTGAAAATATCCGTTTTTCTTCAATTCCAAATCATAAGGGACCACCGAAGGTCACAATTATTAACAGATTTTTTTCGCCATTTTGTAGTAAAACTAATACTCTATGACCCTTTTTTCATTTTATCTTAAGTCGGTTTTTTTCCCGAAATATTTACAATTTAGTAACCAAACACCCCCCAAAAAATTCTCGGAGCTATGGCCAAAAATACGTCTCAAGCGATTTGCATTTGTTAACCATAACCATTTTCAGGGGTAAAAAAAACCGGCCAAGTGCGAGTCGGACTCGCGCACCGAGGGTTCCGTACAAACCTGTACCTAGTAAGTTTTAAATTATTAAAAATATTTTTATTTTAAATATTTGAGTTGATTGTATGAAAGTTAAATTGCAGTTTACGATTTATGACGTATTAAAAAAAAAATTTAAATAAAAATTGTAAAAGGTAGTTATAGCTAGGTACTTTTAAGATTCGTTCGTAATACTGTAGATGTAACACGACTAAAACTGTAACCACCAAAGATGTAAAACGGTAATAATTACCTTTGTTAATGAACCGCAAAACTAACTTTCTTTGTAGAGGTTTACTGTTAATATCAAAAAAACTATGCTAGTTAGAGCATTGGCTATAGTTTTCCTGTAAAATATACATAAATTCCTATTGACCATAATTATTTCAGATTTTTCGATTGGTAAACTCCGGAGATAAGGGGGGGGAACGGTATTTTTTTAAACTTTTTCCCCGATAAATCAAAAACTATCATGACTAAGAATAATTAAAAATCTGTTTTAGAATGTACAAAGTAAACCCTTTCATATGATATCCCACACAGTACAGTTATCTCACTTTTAAATTTCAACCCTCCGATTTTCCCCCCTTTTTAAATAAGAACAAAAATAATTTCCAATTTTTTTTAATTCCAGTGTCTTTGGGCCACTAATATACACAACTATTCCAAATTTCATGTCGATAGCTTCGGTAGTTACTGAAATAATCGAGTGTGACGGACGGACAGACGGACAGACGGACAGACAGACGGAGAAAGTCGCACCATAAGGGTTCCATTTTACCATTTTGGTACGGAACCCTAAAAAAGGGCAGTCGCGATGCGCCCGCATTTCAGCTTTGTACTTTTATAGTTTTTATAGCTGAACGATTCTTCATTCTTGTATGCTCTGATTCTTTAATCTTTATTAGTTATGCGTCCTCTATCCACTATGTGACTATAACTGTGAAGTATCAGTGATACAGGACTTCACATAAATTTAAACATTGCCCAGGTTTAAGCTAATCTGCCATTTGAATCTGCCAATAGTTATACTTGTGTTAGTACAACAGAAGTTAGCGCGTTGCAATTACATACAGCGCCATCTTTGGACGAATGTGAAATAAAAGACGAACTAACAATGACTATAATATGGAGGATTACCGTAAGCGGGTTAAAGTTTTTAAACCATTTTATCTTGTTTTAACACTACATTTAAGTTGGATTTTAGTGTTTTTGCTTGTTTATGCAAGAAAATAGAAACCCACCAGTCCAAACTCTTCTTGACGACCTCCGTGGCGTAGTGTTGAACGCTGTTGTCTTAACGTGCGGAGGTCCCAGGTTCGATCCCCGGCAAGGGTCAATTTGGGAATTTATAATTTCTGAATATTCCCTGGTCTGGCCTGGTGGGAGGCTTCGGCCGTGGCTAGTTACCACCCTAATGATAAAGTCGTGCCGCCAAGCGATTTAGCGTTCCGGTACGATGCCGTGTAGAAACCGGACAGGGGTATGGGTTTAATTATTAATATAACTGCCATGCCCCTAAAGGCTAGCCCGCTACCATCTTAGACTGCATCATCACTTAGCATCAAATGAGATCGCAGTCAACTTGTAGTGAATTTTTAAAAAACTTGTCAAAACAAGACCACGTGCAGCATAACAATGGCCGATCGAATCACTGTGACGTCATACGTGAAATTTGTCTATTGTTATTTGTTAGGTTAGTCACGACTCACGATGACTCACACGGCATGTTAGAATTATTGACTTTGGAGATTGTACTTGATGGTGAGTTTGACGACCTCCCAATGTCCCAAGTGCCTTCCAAATCCAAAAAGTTAAAAAAAGTTTTTGACTTGTGGCTTCGGCTGTGGTTAGATAATAATATGTAAGCTAGATTTTTTACGCCACTACAAGTTAGCCTTTGACTGCAATCTCACCTGAGTGATGATGCAGTCTAAGATGGTAGCGGGCTAACCTGTTGGTAGGTATGGCAGTTACATTAAACTCATAGGTACCCCAATCGATTTCTACACGGCATCACATAAAAAATAGAATTGCGGACACACAAAAAGATTTACCCTCTCTTTATAAAATGTATTCTAGATTAAAGTACATATATTATTTTATACCTAAGTATCTAGGTAAGTAACGGTCGGTTTCTGAATTGAGAATTTCATGTTGAGTCTGTCTAAAAGACTACTTAAGGACTAATTATTAAGCAATTTTTTGTTTCTGAATTGATATTGTGTAAGGTTTGAGAGTTGGAACTTGGAACTTGCTGTTTTTGCTTGATTGCTTAATTCAGAAACCGGCCGTAAGTACTTAATAGTGTTTAAAATCGATTATTCGCTAATTATTCAATGTAGTTATGCCGTATGCGTCCTCTACCCTCTGGTAACTGTGAAGTAGCAATGATAAAAATACTTCTCAAAAATTTGATACAAGGTGAGTCCGTTCCATATTTGTTGGTTGAATCTTTCTGCCAATGGATAAACTTGTGTTAGTACAACAGAAGTTAGCGCGGTGCAATTACGTACAACGCCATCTTTTGACGAATGTGAAATAAAAGACGAACTAACGAGGACGAGAATATCGAGGATCACCGTAAGCGGGTTAAAGTTTTTTAAACCTTTTTATCTTGTTTGAACACTACATTTATGTTGGATTTTAGTGTTTTAAGTTCCACTACATTAAGTAACACTACATTTAAGTTCAATTTTTTTTTCAACAATGGAAGCCCCCAGTCCATACTTGTCAAAACAAGACCACGTGCAGAATAACAATGGCGGATCGAAATACTGTGACGTCATACGTGAAATTTGTCTATTGTTAGGTAATTAGTCACGCTGACTCACACGTAATGTTAGAATTATTGACTTTGGAGCTTGTACTTGATTTTAAGTTTGACGACCCCATGTCCCAACTGCCATCCAAGTCCAAAAAGCAAAGAAAAAAAATTTGACACGACCGGATCTAAATCAGCTCAGTAGGTAGTTTTTCAGAAAAAAGTTAACATAATAAAAATCACGATTGCAGCGCAACGTGGTGGACTTTGACCTTATAATACCTATATCTGAGAACCTCTTTACAAGCTATAAGTACATATCTAATGCAAAAAAAACTAGTACTTTTTCAGAAAAATGGTAACATAGGTATTGAAAAATAAAAATCATAGACTACCTACAGCTCAGCTTGGTTCTCTATGGTCCTAAGACATATGTAAGAACCTTACCAGAAGTTATGCTTATCTAATGCAAAAAACCAATTATTAATCAGTCCAGTAGTTTTCCAGGAAAATGGTAGATAACAAAAAGTGCACAAACATAGAAACAAACAAACAAACGCACAACCTCTTAGGGCGAACACATCTCGTCTCCGTTTCGTAAAAATAGAATTGCGCACACACGAAAAGATTTAACCTCTCTTTATAATAGGTAGGTATTCTAGATTATAGTACATACTATATTATTATATACCTAAGTATCTGGGTAAGTAAGTGTTTTATTAGTGATTAAAATCGATTATTCGCTAATTATTTATTGTGAAGCAATTACTTTTCTTTTGCAATATGGCATTGTGAGGGAGTGATCGTCGGTGGCTAATATGGGTATGTAGATTTTTTTTTCACTGCAGGTTAGCCCTTGACTACGATCTCACCTGATGGTAAGTGATGATGCAGTCTAAGATGGTAGCGGGTTAACCTGTTAGGGGTATGGCAGTTATATTAAACCCATACCCCAATCGGTTTCTACACAGCATCATACCGGAACGCTATAGATCGCTTGACGGTACGGTTGCTGGTAGGGTGGTAACTAGCCACGGCCGAAACTTCCCACCAGGGAAAATTCAGAAATTATAGATTCCCAAATTGACCCTGCCGGGAATCGAACCTGGAGCCCCCAACGAAGACAACAGCGCTCAACACTGCGGCAGGGAGGTCGTCGTTTTCTTTTGCTCTGTCTTGAACACCTATAATAGGTAGGGGTTGGTAGAGCAGGGGCGGACTAACGGTTGGGTGGGGTGGTCCGCCCCGGTCCTTGTGTCAACCAGGGGGGCCAAAATATTGAGAAATTCTTATTAATTAGTCAATTAATCTATACTTATATTATAAATACGAAAATTTGGATAGACTTTGGATAAACTCAATCACGCCAGAAAGGATTTGGAATTTGGCACGGAGATAGATTATAGTCTGGAGTCTTTTTATATTGTAAAATTAAAGAGTTCCCGCGGGAACCGAAAAATCCTCAATCCACGCGGACGAAGTCGCGGGCATCAGCTAGTTATAAATAGTATTTAAGAATAATAATAAGTTAGTGACATCATTCACGGAACAACACAATGACGTAGACCGGCTGTTTATTATTTTATTTACGAGTATATTTAAAAAAGAAAATCTTAGAACTAGAAAATGTAGTTAAAACCGAATAGCGCAGTAGGAAAGGACTAAAGTACCTGTTGGTATAATTTTGTGTTCATCCAATTTTTTTTTCTTTTATTAATCAGAAACACATAATATTAAAGATCATTGATCAGAACAAAATGCTTGCAAGGAGACAAAAATATATTAGGTAAAGATAAAATATTGTACATAACTCTTACAGTTTCTAATGAGCTGGATCTTTCTTTTCTTTTCTTGAATTTAAATATACTCGTCGGTATGTGTAGGTACAATATATTGTGTGCCTTTCTACTTATAAGTAACTAGATGATTCCCGCGACTTCGTCCGCGTGGATTAATTTTTTTTGATTCCCGCGGGAACTCTTGAATTTTCCGGGATAAAAAGTCCTATGTCCTAAGCCTATGTCCTTCCCCGGGATACAACCTGTACCAAATTTCACCAATCGGTTGAACAGATGGGCCGTGAAAGCGTAGCAGACAGACAGACAGACAGACACACTTTCGCATTTATAATATTAGTATGGACTAGCTGATGCCCACAATTTCGTCCGCGTAGTTAGGTAGATGTTTTTGGTTCCTAGTTGGTTTTTGGTTTTATAAAAGTAGTCTGTCCAGCTTATAATCTACCTCTGTACCAAATTGTATCCAGATACGTTCAGATGTTCTGGCGTCAATGAGTAACAAACATGCATCCATCCAGACTTTCGCATTTATAATATTAGTATAGATACTTGATTCTCTACATATTTCTAGCTAAGTACTCTTTAGGTGGCGAAATGTTGCGTCAAAAATATGCTCCCGCAACTTTAAACAGATAGAAGTATTTCTTAGCGGGACTTTTGTGTTCCAGAGCTATTCTTATTGCTCTTGCTTTACCTGGCCACGGCAGCAGGCAATCCATGTACCAATCGTGCCCTGGGCTCACAGCCTTACCCGGACGACTGTCGAGCTTACGTCGTGTGCTGGATGTCCGTGCCTTATCTCAATACCTGCCCCAACGATCAGCTGTACGACATTCAGACTAATGTGAGTATCAGTCTGTATTATTCGATTAGGGCTATGGGTTTAAAATAACTGCCTTAATGAAGGAACTAGAAGTTTAATTCGCTATAGTTAATCCGCAGCAGACAAATCTATGTGGTACAGCGTGTAGCTTGCGATATTCAACGCCGAGTAAGCCACCACCAGCAATAACACCACACCACACAAATCATTCTCAGCGTATGTTTCACTCCAACACCGGAGCATCTTCAGGAGATGTTGACTTGACAATGCACGATTGTAAAGATCTTTATAATCGTGCAATGTCGAGTACACATAGATTTACCTACTATGTACTTCCGCAATGTAACGCCTGCTTCTATCCAATGTAACTGCCATTCTCCTGCCAGGCCCGCTACCATGTTAGACTGCATCATCACTTACCACGAGGTGAGATCGCAGTCAAGGGCTGAATTGTAGTGGAATAAAAAGTAAAATATAATTTAAAGTGGCGTCAAAAAGACTGGGTAATATTTTCGAAAATCATTTGTTGAGCCTGGATACGCAGCCAATATACTTCGAACATTTCCACGAAGACATTATGTAGGTACAGTTATTAGCTGTAAGTTTTCTAATTATTTACAATAATATGTAAACATTAAAAGGATGTAATGGATCATGATGTACATATTATGAATTTTAAGTTTGTTAGTTCATATCCAATTTGACAAGGCAACCACTGATTTGGAAAGCACATTCTATTGAGAGAGTTCGACGAAAAATTCAGCAGTAGTCTCTTTAAAATGCAAAATATAACAGTAACAATGGGCAGAATATGATACCATAATAATATACTCGTAGATAAGTTGATTCCATATGTAACTTCTATTGTTATGAAATAATAGAAATTTTGCATAATGATTACTAAAATTTACTTAAATGTACATATCAAAAATTTGCAGAACCGGCAGGATTTGAACCTGCATCTCTCTGGGAATCGCGCCCTGAGCGCCTTGATCACTCAGCCATGGTTTCGGCCTTCGGTTCCGCGAATTTTTGATATATATATATAAGTAAGTTTAGAAACTATCCTCGTGTGTGAAGCACTGTAATAAAATTATAAAATTACTAAAATTAATTACTAATTACCTATTAATTAATTATTATATTTGTTTTTTTTTTCAGAGTTGCCAACCAACACATCTATCGATATGCTGCAACATAACCTTCCCAACTACATCACGACAATCATTACCTCCTATTAGTTCTGAATCTCCCTATATAACAAGTAGTACAACAATTTCGACTACTAGGCGTATTTTACCACCTGTCCCTACAACTAAACCTTCTTTACCACCTATCATTACTTCAAGTAAAATTGATACAGTAGCTCCCATTAAAACAAGTACAGCAACTCCTATCACATCTAGTACAAAAACAGAGTCACCAGAAATATCTGCAACAGGAAAAGTAGTAACAACAAAATCACTTACTACAGTAACGCCTATCGATCATAGTACAATAACAGATACAGTGATAAGTGAGTTACCTAACTCAGCAACTTCTATTAAGTATGATACAGTAACAACTATAATGCCTACTATAGAAACTTCTGTTGTTACCACTACTAAACCTAGTACAGAAAAAGATTCATCGCATACAACTGAATTATCTACTGCACTAATAGAGTCAGTAAAAACAGAATTACCTACCACATTTAATCCAACTTTACCACCTATAACTACTGCAAAACAATCTACACAGGCAACACAAGAAATTACAATCACAAACACCATACCAATCTCAACATCAACTACATATTTCACAGATAAACCATCAACCGGATCAACTATTACAGTTCCAACTATTCCTGAAGAAATATCCGTAATACCTAAATTAACCACAAATCAACCAACATTAACAACTGCTAATCCATTAACCTCCACTTATTCCCCAACTAATCAGACTACAACTGAGCTTTCATCAAAAACTCCCACTGCATTACCTACTTCACCTAGCCCTGATCATCTTACAACTGACTCTCCAATCATAAGTACAACTGATGTATCCACTTCAATTGTAACAACTTCTAAACCAATAACTGAACTGACTTCAACTCCAGAGCCTACAATAACGACTATAATAGAAGATCTATATACTACTGCGATTACATCGCCACCTACTAATGGTTTAACTATTATTTCAACTGATTCCTATCCACCAAAATATCCTACCTTAGAACCTTTATCACCAATAGCAACAAGTACTATACCTATTGAATCTTTAACTGTAACTCATCCTGCGACAGAAATCTCAGAATCAGAAACTACTAAGACTGTGTCTATTACGACAGAACCGTTTCCAGCTTCAGTTGAAACGTCCCTAGCAACAGAAACTACTATAAGTGTAGAAAATACAACACTTGTAACTAAAACATCGGTTATAACTCAACCCGTTACAGACGAAACCGAATCAATTCAAATAACTACTAGTAAGACTTCATCCACAGAATTTTTACCTAGTGTAACGACATCCGAAGAAAGTATACCTAATATTACTATTTCTTCAACAATAAATAACTCTGTAACACACACAACAGATTTATTTACTACTACACCGTCATATACCCCTACAACACCCACAGAAGAACCGAATCCTCCATCAAAAATACCCTCATTACCGTCTGCAAGTATTACTGAAAATGTTGTAACTACATCATCACCTGTAACTAAACCTATAACAGAAACATCAGAATCAGTAACTAGTGTCCCTACATCAAATACAAACGAACTGATTACTACTAAAGTTGTATCATCTGAACCAGAATTAACAACAACAAAAGCAACATCTGAGGTTACAACAACAACTCAAACTATGCAACCTATCACAATCACTCTTATACCGAGTACAGAAAACGCAGCCTCCTCGTTTTCAACAAGACCTTCCTTGCCAACTATAATGGTAAAAACAACAAGTATGGAGCCCATCTCAACAACACTTGAATCGATTTCACCAACAGAAACGATGACACAAACGGAACGTCCTACAACGCCTCATATGACTACAAAAATACCTCTACCATATATGACAAGGACTCAAGAAACCATCTCAACAACAAATGAACCTATTTCTCATGCTGAACCATTAACAACTACTGAATTTACAACAGAATCTCATTTAACCGCGAAACCATCCCTACCCCCTATTACTTTGACAACCTCGAACCCTACTGCTACGAGTTCTGAAGTTACAATAACGGAACATACAACAACAAATACGGAACCCATCTCAACGACAGTCGAACCGATTTTAACAACACAAACAGTGATACAAACCGAACGTTCTACAACACAGTATATTACCACAGAAATACCCTTTCCATATACAAAAGCTACTGAACAATCCATCTCAACAACAAGTGAAACTATGGCACATGTAGATTCAGTGACGATAACTGAATTCACAACAAAATCTTTTTTAACAACTAACCCACCTCTTCCACCCGTTACCTCGTCAAACTCCAATCCCATTTCAACCATACCTGAAATTACAACAATGGAAAATACAACACCAGATATGAAACCTATTTTAACGACGTTTGAACCTATTACAACATCTAAACCATTGATACCAACTGAAAATGTTACATCACCAGAAATAACAACAATTTCTTCTCCTGTAAGTGCAATCACATCAATTTCTAGCTCAATAACAACAGAGTATACTACAACCTTGGAACCTATTATGTCAACCTCAGAAATTATGCCAACATTAGAACCCATCACATCAACAGAACTCACTAAAACATCACTTGAACCATCATCATCATCAACTTCAACTTCAATGAATCAACTAACATCATCGCATTTTACAACGAAACCTTCCGTACCACCCATTAAAATAACAACTGCGGCACCGATTTCAACAACATTAGAATCTACAACAGCTGAATTAGTGACAACAACTAACACTGGTTTACCACATAGCACAATGAAACCTTTGCCGTCACCTTTTACCACAGCTATAGAACCCATTTCGAGTACATCGCATGTCACAAGCGAATCTACCGAACAGCCTGTAAGTGTTACATCTTCAAAGTCTAGCTCAACAATATCTGAAGCAACAACTGTATCTTTTGAGCCTAGTACAATCCCAACATCATTCGAGCCTGTTATAATAACAGAATCAATGCCAACAATCAAACAAGTGACAACATCGCCTATCACAACAAACGCTCCGCTACCTAGTATTAACTCAACAACTATGGAACCTATCTCAACAACACTAATGACATCAACTCAAGTGACGACATCAGAATATCCTGCAACACACTTAGCCACGAAACCAGCTCTTCCACCAATTTCAACAACTATAAAACCTATTTCAACGACATTGTATCCAATAACATCTGGTTCAACATCAAAAAGCTCTATATCTGACGTAACTACAACTAATGCATTATTAACTTCAACTATCTCTTCTACAGTCACTGTTACAGAAACCAATAAACCTACAAATATTCCAACGACAGAAACACATACGGTTACAGATCAAGAACCCACAATATCAACTCAAACAATCGATTCTACTTCGCGAACAGTACCTAATACAGATGTATCCGATACTACGCTAAATCCTACAACCTCTGCAGAACTGGTTCATAAATCAACTGTATCTGTGAATATACCAACAGTGACTTCAAGCCAATTTACTGGCTCAACAAGTACTTCGCCGGATATAACTGTAATGCCAACTAAAGTAACTAAAGAAACTCCAATAAATACTCCTACAGTAAACTCAAGCCCTACTATATCGATCACTACTCAAACATTCCCTGATATATCTATTGTACCAAATACATCAACCACGCATTCTGATCAACAATCAACTATGACTTCTACTAGAACAGTCACAACAAAAACTTTACCCGATATAACAGTGAAATCAACGATACTGACCACTGAATCTGCAAGTCAACCTTCAATGATTAGCTCTCCATCAACTGATTCAAATACAATAATAGTTGAACCTACAACAATATCAACAGATCGGGAAATCACAACAACTTCAATATCAACCATTGGGTCAACTACTATTGTAACTGAACCTAGTATAGTATCTACACCGCGAGATAGCACAGTTTCAACTCTAGCATCCACTCAGCATACTAATGCACCAACTGCTGTAGAGACTACAACTTTTGGTTTGACTACACCGGATGCTATAACTACGACTCTAGAGCCAGTTATAACACACATTACAACTACGGAAGCATCTTTAACTACACAACAATCAACTGTAAATGATACTATGACTTTAAAACCTGTTATTTCTACTACAACTGACCCTAATACATCGGAATTTATAACTACTACTCTAACCACAAAAAATCCAGTGACTGAAGTACCAATAACAATACAGCAATCAACAACTAATACTATTTCTTCAAATAAATCAGAAATGACATCAACCATAGAACCCACATCCAACCCAATGACTCCTTCATTTACTTCTACTCATAAAATGAACTTGACTATTCCTCCTATGATAACAACTACTAATGGAATTCCATCAGAAAATCCCATTACAACCTCACCATCTTCAACAATTACCGTACAAACAGATACACCAACATTGAAACCTGACAGTCTTAGTACAACTCTAAATCCTCACACAAATACTGATGAAATAACAATTCCAACACGACAAACATCATCTTCACGGTTACCACAAACACAGAGACCTATAACACTAATTTTATCAACTGACGCGAATTCTGAAACAACGATCGTTACACACATTCCTTCAACAATATCTCCATCACCAACCACTTTAAATCCTGAAACTACAGACACCAAATCTTCATCATCTTCTCTAATTTCATCACCATCTTCAACCATATCACCATTACCCTCCACAATATCAACAGTAATAACACACCAATCAAAATTAACACCTGTACCTACCAAACCTACCTTACCCCCCGCTCCTTCAACTAGTACAATACCCCCTTGCTTTACTACTCCGAAACCTTTCTCAACGACTCCCGAAGTACCTCTTCCTATACCTATGTGTAGACCTGATGGTAGGTTCCTATACCCTGATCTGAATAGCTGCAGCTTCTACTACGAATGTTTCTATGGCAGCATCAGGAAAATGAAGTGCAAATATGGATACCAGTTCAATCCGCGAGCCTTGGTAAGAAATCTTTACATATAAAAGAAAAAATATCTCCTAAAATGATGCCCGCGAATTGGTCCTCGTGGATTGAGGTTTTTTTAGTTCCCGCGGGAACTCTTTAACTTTCCGAGATAAAAAGTGAGCCTATGTGTTATTCCAGATTATAATCTATCTCTGTGCAAAATTTCATGCAGATCCGTTCAGCCGTTCTGGCGTGAATGAGTAAGAAACATCCATTCATCCAAACTTTCGCATTTATAATATTAATATAGATACAGCTCTAACCATTGGGTCTAGGAACTAGACAGATCTTTTGTAAACATAAACAAAGTATTTCCTCAAAAAAAAATAAGTATATTGTAAAATAACATGGGTATTGATACCTACTTTATGATTTTCCGGAATAAAAATCAGCCTATGACCGTCTTGTAAATTATCGGTCGAACGAATGGGTAATTGAAAAGGTGACAGACTGACAAATACACTTTCGGATTGATTATGAATAACTAGCTGATGCCCGCGACTTCGTTCGCTTGGATTTAAGAATTTTGGTTCCCGCGGGAACTATAATGTTCTATTGATGTGTTATTCCAGACTACAATCTATCTCTGTACCAAATTTCATCCAGATCCGTTCAGCCGCATTTATAATATTAAGTACAGTATAATATCTAATCATAATATTTCTGTTGTTTTCAGAAATGTATGCCAAGAATAGAAGCAAACTGTCGAGTGTTGGTGTCACCGAGGATGCAGAAGGCTTTCTATGAAGAATTCCTGCAACTGTATGATCTAAAAAGCAATCATTGAAAGATCACTTGAACTAAGAAAAACTGCAACATCAAGAAAAACATCCATGAGAGTCTGAAATTAATTACGAAATAGCTTGAAGCAAGAACCAAATAATTAATCTTAAAAGAATGGATAACTAGCATAAAACTGATGATATCAATCAGAGATCATTGAATATCATTCTCATCATCAACCGATAGACGCCCACTGCTGCATGGATTTCTTCACGCCGCGATCTTGCCGTCCACCTAGTAGGGGGTCTACCAACGCTTTCCAGTGAGTGGTCGCCACACCAGCACTTTGGGACCCCAATGTCCATCTGTTTTTCGAACTATGTGCCCCGCCCACTGCCACTTCAGCTTCGCAACGCGTCGAGCAATGTCAGTTTCTTTCGTTCTTCTGCGGATCTCCTCATTTCTGATCGCGCAAAGAAACCCCGAGCATTGCTCTCTCCATCGCCCGCTGAGTGACCCTGAGCTTTCTTATGAGGCCCATTGAAAATACAAACAATTATCTAAAGAACTGATAAAAAATTAAGGAAATCTTGAAGTATGCATCACAAAAAAAT
This sequence comes from Erebia epiphron, assembly GCA_963932025.1. Lineage (NCBI taxonomy): Eukaryota > Metazoa > Arthropoda > Insecta > Lepidoptera > Nymphalidae > Erebia > Erebia epiphron. Next base: position 7,118,086 of record OZ009953.1, on the reverse strand, counting down.
AGCAATAAATAAATGTAAAATGATTAAATCTTTTGTTTTATTTTACTTTTCATAGAATTTCTTTGGATTTTTGAAACTTTTTTTTTGAAAATCTTTATAAGTACTTACCTAATTCAGTATACTCAATCGATGCGGTTATTAATGTGTTTGTCTGGATAAAGAAAAAATAAAAAATCAATCATAATAGCAATATTTATTAAGTGAATCATAAAATAACTGTACAAACACGTAATATTTAATATATCAATAAAAAATAAATTACCACAGCCTTTTCCGTTAATACTTTTCGTTGAAGATAATACTCGGAATAATTATTTAATCATATATTCGTCACAAATGAATAACGTTAAGACATCATCAGTAAAACATTTCAATTTACATAATCTAAGGGGATTCAATGACACTGAGTCAAAATTAAAAAACAGAATTGAAAGTACAAAATTTAATTACCGTCATGGTGAAAGTTAAGTTAGATACACTTGAAAAGTTTTTCAAATTGTACAATTTTTTGACTTTCTAGTAAAAATTACTTATTGGAAGTTTATGTGTTCAGTGTTGGCTTAAGTGTTCTAGCGACATTTCATGGCTCTCATTTTAATAAAATTGCATGGACTTAATTCAAAATCTACCTAAATAAAATTATATTATTTTAATATTTATATAAATATATGTTTTGTAAAGTGGGATCCAAAATAATATTTAGAAATAAAAACCACATAATCAACGAATGTAATAAACTTTTCTTCCAAAGTAATAAGTGATTATCTAGATTTTCCGAAAAAGCAGAAATTAATTATCAATTTATCAAAAATATCAAACCTTCAGTTCAAAAGAATTTTAAACGTTTATCACGATGAAATCTACTTATTCAAGTCAATATTTGTATGCCGGCATGAATTAATAGTTTTGAATCAATTTTGAAGTTGGTACATTTTTTAGAAAAAATGTACCAACTTCAATATTGATCTAGATTTTGTAATCAAATTGGCTTCGACTTTTTTTAAAGGAGTTTTAAATTTAAAGCATAAACACCATCACGGAAACATACAGACACGCTGATAAAGGAGTTCAAAATTTAAAGCATTAACACCATCCACGGAGATTTACAGACAGACGCTGATGATGATGGAAAATGTATAAAATTATGAATGAAATGACGTTAATCATTTTAATTGTGAAGGCCGCAAATCGTTAGTCCAAGTCCAGCAGCGTAGTTCAATATTTCCATTAACTTCTCTTCGCTGTGCATCCATTTTCGGAAATCACCGCACATTGCTGAAAGAAACAAAAAATGTTATAAGTTCATAAAAAAAACTTGATAATTACTAGATTGGCTGTTATACGTTCCATAAACTTTGAGAGTTATTCGTAAGCTATATTTTATTACCAAAATCTTTTTTAAAATCCTTGTAATTAATGATTTTAAAAACAGATCTTTACTAGAGAGAACGTTACGTTATATCAAAACGTAACGTTTCGTAGCGATTACATCGTCTAGACTGCCACGTTGGAGGTCTAGTGGTTAGCATGTTCAACTGTCCGGGTTTGAGTCCCAAATCGGGCCATAATTAAGTATTGGGGTTTTCTGACAAGAAATTCTCAGTACTAGCCCGGAGTTAGGAAGTTGGCGCTGTTTCAACCCCATGCCTCGGAGAGTACGTTAAGCCGTCGGTCTCGGTTATTATCAGTAACATGATAGTATAGTCGTTACAGCCCGCAAACCCGCATTGGAGCAGCGTGGTGGGTCTAAGCTCTAATTCCCACCCTCCTACGAGAGTGGAGGCCTGAGCCTCTGTAAGTAAGGCTTGTAGTGGCATCTTCTGGGAATTTCTTGACAGAAAATTCAATAAGATTTTTTTGAGGCAGGAGGCTCTATCCCAGTTCATAATTATTCGCAGTCTGAAGCCCAACAAGGTGACGACCTTCGTGGCACAGTGTTGAGCGCAGTTGTCTTAACGTGCGGAGGTCCCGGGTTCGATCCCGGGCAGGTTCAATTTGGAAATTTACTATTTCTGAATTTTCCCTGGTCTAGCCTGGTGGGAGGCTTCGGCCGTGGCTTGGTACCACTCTACCGGCAAAGACGTTCCGCCAAACGATTTAGCGTCCCGGTACGAAACCGTGTAGAAACCGAATAAGGGTATTGGTTTAATATAACTGCCATGCCCCTAACAGATTAGCCCGCTACCATCTTAGACTGCACCATCACTTACGATCAGGTAAGATCGCATTCAAGGGCTTGCTTGTAGTGGATTAAAAAGAGGTGTTGGATTCTAAAGGAAGATTAACTTACCCTTTGTATAGGATCAAATTCGAATCCAGTACCACAGAACAACGGTATGGCAGTTCCACCAGCACACAAGTAGAATTTATCACATCTTTCAGGATCTGCCACATTTCCGAAGACCCCTGGTGGGCAAATTTGTGGGGTTGTTTCTATGTTCGTTGTTGTTTCAACTCCGATTGTTGTTACAACTTCAATTGTTGTCGGTTTTGGTGTTGTTTCTAATACGTTTGCAGGTTTGTCCGTTTGTTGTTGTCTTGCAAAACAGCCGTTTTCGGAAATTGTCACACATTGCTGAAAAACAGTCAAATTTGTTTATGCTTGCTCTGTTAGACGAGAATTTAAACGAGGATAATATAAAAAAAGTCATCTGATATATTATAAGCAATTACTTGAGTGATCTCGTCGAATTCGAACCCAGCACTGCAGTACAATGGTATAGCCGTACCACCGGCGCACATGTAGAATCTGTCACATCGCTCCGGGTCCGCAATATTGCCAAACAAGTTGGGTGGACACAGACTCCTTGTTGTCGTTTCTACAGACACTGTTGTTTCTGGATTCTTTGTTGTTGTTCCAACAAACTCTGTTGTTTCTCTATTTCCAACGTCATTATCATCTTCTGAAAAATGTTGCGTATTAAAATTTCTAATATAATCTTTGTCTTAGTAGCCATTAGTCAGTTAATGTCACATATTTATGGTAATCTACTTTTAATATTTTAAATACCAGTAAATCATACTTAATTTTTTTCCATTTCCAGTAAATATTTTTATGGATTCGATATCCATTAAACCATAGATTTTTATCTATGGATTTTGCCAAAGTGTCAGGTAATCCAATCATAGGTGATTGTGATCGTTACACTGTAGCTATTATAAATACGTAATAGGCCCCTGGATACCTTTGGTCTTTGTTGTGGATGTCAGATATTTCGTTGCTTCCTTTCCATCAGTGACATCAGATTCGATTGTTGCCGGTTTGTCATCTGGTGTTGCCGTGTACGCGTCTGTTGTTGGAGATCCCTTCACAGTTGTTGTGAACATGCCTTTAGACGCGTAGCAACCGTGCGGCGATATTGGTACACATTGCTGAAATTTAATTTTTAGTTATAGTTTTAAAAAATAGTGTTCAACTCGGCTCTGAAATTTTCAGTTTTATGAAAATTCGGCCGAAGTAATCCATCGAATTATATAGTTCACTTATAAGATTAAAAAATAATTAAACTGTTATAACATAAAATAATAATAAAATAATAATTTATTTATCATAGTAGTAATAGTAGGTACATTGTTCCTTTGGTTTATACTCTTTTTATCATGTAAGTAGTTAAGTACTTGTGATCGGTTGTTTCTCTTTTATAATATTTTATTATTCAATAGCTGTGTATACCTATAAGTGGCGTGCCACACTGTTATAGACCTTATGTACTATTTTTTAATTTAAGCTTTGTGTACTCGCCGTTGGTATACCGAAATACAATAAATAAAAAATAAATAAATAAATAAATAATGTCCGAATTTCGGCCACGGAGAGATTAGCCATCTGTGCTGGATAAATTATAGTGCACAAGTGTGTGCCCAAACACAGGTGCACTCTCTATTCACTCACATAGCCCGATAGGACGGAAAATCCGACACGACCGGAGAGAGATCAGGCGCAGGATTGACGGCTATACGTGCTCTCCGAGGCACGGGGGTGTAACATCACCAACTTCCTAACTCCGGGCTAGTACTGAGAATTTGTATTCAGAAAAACCAAATAATTAATTATGGCCCGACCCGGGACTCGGACCCGGGGACCGCGTCGGCCGCAGTCGAACATGCTAACCACTAGACCAACGAGGCAGTCCCATATAATAATTCCAACATACTTACCAAGGAAACCGGATCGAATTCACTTCCAGAACCGCAGAACAGCCTTATCGGATGACCAACTATACACTGATAGAAGCTATCACACGCTGCAGGATCTGGTATGAACCCAGATAATCCTGGTGGGCATATGTTGGCTGAAGGATCATTAGCTACACCAGCAGTGGTCTGAGATGCGGCTTCCGTTGTAATCTCTGTGTTAATCTCATCTGATACCGTGGTTTGTATACCAGTAGAAGTATCTATGTTCACTGTAGTTGGTGGAACTCTTGTAGATTCTTCTTTATTATCATTTTCATTTGGTTCTGTTGTAAAATCTGCTTGTGTAGTTGTTTTTGGTTGATCGCTTGTAGAATCATTATCATTTTGTTCCGTGCTTATATCTATTACAGTTGTTGGTCTATTTGTAGGATTTTGGTTATTATTTGACTCAGTTGTCGCGAAATTTGTAGTTCCATTGACTAATATAGTAGTTTTTTGTGAATCTGCGTCTGTAGTTGGTACGTCATCTTGTTGTGTTGTTTTTGGTATGTCATCTTCTGACCTTATAGTTGTTGCTGTTACTTCATTATCATTTTGTTCTGTGGTTAAATTTATTTCAGGTGTTGGTCTATTTGTAGGATTTTGGTTATTATTTGACTCAGTTGTCGCGAAATTTGTAGTTCCAGTAACTAATATCGTAGTTTTTTGTGAATCTGCGTCTGTAGTTGGAACTTTATCTTGTTGTGTTGTTTTTAGTATGTCATCTTCTGACCTTATAGTTGATGCTGTTGCGACTTCGTCGATTTCTCCTTCAGGTGTAGTTTTGTAGTCATCTATTGTTGTTTTCTTGCCTGTTGTTATCTCATTGGCCGCTGTTGTTGTTGTCGCGTTAACGTTGTCGTTGTTGTTAATATTTGTAGTTTCTGAGGTACCAGAATCTGTTGTGTGTGGCTTAGTTGGTGTCCATTTTCCTTGAGCGGCAAAACAACCATTTTCCGAAATGGGTACGCATTGCTGAAATAGTTTAAAAATAATTGAAGATATAATAAAATAAAGAGAATGATATGTTTAATGTAATACTACTACTATGTACTATGTACTAGTTGATGCTCGCAATTTCGTCCACCTGGATTGAGGTTTTTTGGTTCACACGGGAACTCTTTAATTTCCGGGCTAAAAAGTAGCCTATGTCACTCTTCAGGTTCTCAACTATATCCATGCCTAAATCACGTCGATCCTTTGTGATTTTACGGCGTGATTGAAAGACAAACCAACAAACTTGCCTTTACCCAAGTTTAAGAAATCCATTAAAAGTATGCTTCTGAAGAAAGCTTATTATACTGTTGAAGATTACGTAAATGATAAAAGAGCATGGATTTGACTCGCTTCAACAATGCTTAGGACTGTGGATACTAATGTACATATTAATGAAATCGTAAATTAATTCTTTCAAAAGAGCAACCACCGAGTTTCTTGCTGGTTCTTCTCGGTAGGAATGGCATTCCGAACCAGTGGTAGATTCACTCGACGATTCTAAAGCACTTATAAAAGTTTATTTGGATAAACATTTGAATTTTGAATTTAGAAACAAACACACTTTCGCATAATTATAATACTGGTATAATTTTTTAAGATTTTTTGAAAATCTTACTTTGGAGACAGGTTCGTATTCCAAACCAGCCGGACAGTACAGTGGTATAGCATTACCAACCACGCAGTGGAAGAATCTGTCGCATTGCATTGGGTCTGCTATGTAACCGGAATAACCTGAAAAAAATAAAAAAAAGTGTATGTGTGCAATTCATACACAGCAGAAGTGAAACTTCAGAAAATTATATAAATATAGGAAGTAAGTACAGCGTGTTTAGCAGGCTAAAGCCTGCGGGAGAATAAGATAATTATAAATTGTATTCTATCTCATTCTCTCGCATGCTAAATCTTATTATGAATATGTTTGTCTTTGTTTAGTGTCGCTTTTTCGTTTCATCGATTTTCCAAATCACGACGATTCTAAAGAAGTTTCACTTCAATTTATAAGTTCTAGACTTAAGTAACTTTTTAGTTTTTCAGTTTAGTTTTCACATAACTGCCAATTCATAGAATACTAATAAAATGGTAGAATAACCTGGTGGACATATATTACTAGTTGTAGTTTCTATAGACGCTGTAGTAGCAGAAATATCTACTGTAGTTTGTGCAAGAACCGATGTTGTCTCGTAATCTTCTACAGTTGTATTACTGATTGTGCTCTTTCTTTCTGTAGTTGGATCCATTTCGCCATGCCCGTTGTCTTTTGTAGTGGTTTCTGTGTCGCGTACAGTTGTATATGACTCTGTGATTTGAGGTTCGGTTGGTGTCCATTTGCCTTGGCCGGCAAAACAACCGTTTTCCGAAATCGGAGTGCATGTCTAAAAAGGTAAGAACTCTTTTAACTAATAGATTTTAGAACTGGGTCAAAACATCAAAATTATTGGTCATTGGAGTTTTGTTCTCAAGACATTTTATTACATCGATACGTATTTTTTAAATCTAAATATTATATTTAGAGATTAATTTTGTTTTAAGTTTAACTTACCGCAATCACTGGATCGAACTCAAAACCGGCAGCGCAAGTTAGCAACGTGGCAACGCCTCCCAAACATAAGTAGTACTTGTCACATTCATACGGATGAGCAGTGTTTCCGAAAAGTCCTGGAGGACAAATACTGGGTGTTGTTGCTGTTGTTGTTGGATCATACTCAGCTGTCGTTGCATTACTGGCTACTGTTGTTTCATAACTAGGAATAGTTATTCCGGAGTCAGTTGTTGCTGTTGAATCAGACTCTGACGTTGTTGCGTTACTGGGAACTGTTGTTTCATTACTTGGAACTGTTACTCCTGCCTCCGTTGTTCCTGAGAGTTCATATTCAGTTGTTGTTTCATTACTAGGAATAGTTATTCCAGAGTCAGTTGTTGTTGTCGTGTTATATTCAGCTGTTGTCTCATTACTAGGTACTGTTATTCCAGACTCGGTTGTTGTACTGGAATCTGTCGTCGTTATATTACTGGGAATTGTTGCATAAGACGCCGTTGTCGTTATAAATTCGATTGTTGTATTATCAGTAATTTCCTGCGAAGTTGTTGTTTCGACAGTTGTGTCACTCATTGTTGTTGTATCAACTTCATCAGTAGTGTTTGTTGTTGTGAGTAAGATTTCCGTTGTTGTTGGTGGTAACGTTGGTGTCCATTTGCCTTGGCCAGCAAAACAACCGTTTTCCGAAATCGGAGTGCATGTCTGAAAAAGAAAAAACTCTCTTAACAAATTTTTACAACTGGATCAAAAGGAAAAAAATAACCGGCCATTGGAGTTAAATTTGCTCTCAAGACATTTTATGCCATCGACAAGAAAGTGGTCGACATTAAAGCGTTGATAGAATCTAAGTACCAAAAGTAACTGACATAGCCCAGGGAATAAGTAAGCTGAAGTGGCAGTGGTCAGGTCATGTCTGTCGCAGTAACTTTGGCCGTTGGGGTAGACACGTTCTAAAGTGAGGACCGCGTACTGGTAAACGCAGTGCGGGACAACCTCCAGCCGGCTGGACCGACGAACTCAAAATGGTAGCGGGAAATGGGCGGATGAGGAAGACGGAGGACCATTTGGTGGCGTGCAAAAGGCCTATGGATGAATGCAGACTGATGGATGGATGAAACTAGTGATTCATTTGAGTGTTTTTTTTTAAATTTATAATAGAGATTCATTATGTTTTAAGTTTAACTTACCGCAATCACTGGATTGAACTCGAAACCGGCTGCGCAAGTTAGCAACGTGGCAACGCCTCCCAAACATAAGTAGTACTTGTCACATTCATATGGATGAGCGGTGTTTCCGAAAAATCCTGGAGGACAAATGCTGGGTGTTGTTGCTGTTGTTGTTGGACCATACACAGCTGTTGTTGAATTACTGGGTACTATTGTTTCATAACTAGGAATAGTTTTTCCGGAGTCTGTTGTTGCTGTTGAATCAGACTCTATCGTTGTTGCATTACTGGGAACTATTGTTTCATTACTTGGAACTGTTACTCCTGCCTCCGTTGTTCCTGTGAGTTCAAATTCAGTTGTTGTTTCATTACTAGGAGTAGTTATTCCAGAGTCAGTTGTTGTTGTCGTATTATATTCAGCTGTTGTCTCATTACTAGGTACTGTTATTCCAGACTCGATTGTTGTACTGAAATCTGTCGTCGTTATATTACTGGGAATTGTTGTATAAGACGCCGTTGTTGTTATAAATTCGATTGTTGTATTATCAGTAACTTCCTGCGAAGTTGTTGTTTCGACAGTTGTGTCACTTATTGTTGTTGTATCAACTTCATGAGTAGTGTTTGTTGTTGTGAGTAATATTTCCGTTGTTGTTGGTAGTAAAGTCGGTGTCCATTTGCCTTGGCCGGCAAAACAACCGTTTTCCGAAATTGGAGTGCATGTCTGAAAAAGAAAAAACTCTCTTAAAGGGTTTTTACAACTGGATCAAAAGGAAAAAATAACTGGCCATTGGAGGTTTGCTCTCAAGACATTTTGTGACATCGACAAGAAAGTGGTCGACAGTAGAGCGTTGGAAAATGGCATTCTGAACCAGCACGGCAGATTCACTCGACGATTCAAAAGCACATAGCGGGCTATGTTGGGTGTTTCGCTGAGGGATATAATCTAATTAACTAGGGAACTACAGTAACTGACATAGCCCAGAGAATAAGTAAGCTGAAGTGGCAGTGGTCAGTCATGTCTGTGGCAGAAACGTTGGCCGTTGGGGCAGATGCGTTCTAAAGTGGGGACCGTGTTCCGGTAAACGCAGTGTGAAACAACTTCTAGCCCGCTGGACCAACGACCTCAAAAAGGTAGCAGGTGGGCAGATGAGGAAGGCGGAGGACCGTTTGGTGGCGTGCAAAAGGCCTATTTCTATCTGTGGATGAATACAGACTGATGGATGGATGGATGAAACGAGTGTTTTTTTTTATATTTTATTATAGAGATTCATTGTTTTAAGTTTAACTTACTGCAATCACTGGATCGAACTCGAAACCGGCAGCGCAAGTTAGCAACGTGGCAACGCCCCCCAAACATAAGTAGTACTTGTCACATTCATATGGATGAGCGGTGTTTCCGAAAAATCCTGGAGGGCAAATGCTGGGTGTTGTTGTTGGTGAAACCGCCTCCGTTGTTGTAGGTACTAGTTTTGTTGTTGGAATCTCTTCCGTTGTTGTTGTTAGAGGAGGTAGTGTTGTCATAGTAGTACTCATTGTCGTTGTGGGAGGAACGGTTGAAGGAGGTAGTGTAGTTGTAGTAGTACTGGTTGTTGTCGTTTCTTCCTTTGTTGTTGGCTCTTCTGTTTCAAGTGTTGTCGTAGGAGGTACAGTCGGTGGTGGTAAAGTTGTCGTAGTGGTAGTTTTTATAGTTTCTTTCTCTGTTGTTGTTGGCACCTCTGTCGTGGTGGTTGTCGTAGATGGTACAGTCGGAGTAGGTACCGTTGTTGTTGGTGCCTCAGTTGTTTCAACTCTATCAGTAGTCACTGTTGTTGGTGATATGATATCGGTGGTTGACGGCGGTAGCGTGGGTGTCCATTTGCCCTGCCCAGCAAAACAGCCGTTTTCGGAAATTTGGACGCATTGCTGAAAATAATATAAATTAATGAATAAACTTACTGATGCTAGAAACTCCAGTCACATGGATTTAGGTAATTTAAAAAATAAATTGAGAACCTCCTCTATTTTGAAAGTTGGTAAAAATTCCATGGGAACTCTTTTAATTTCCGGGGAAAAAAACTATTGGTGGAATAATATTTTATTTTTATTTTTATTTATAGACTATCGCTTGGCTTCAATCAGAGGTGCTGGCGTGATGCAGCCTGAGGTTGAGCTCGCTTGTCTAGAAGATACCTATTTACTCTTAATATTGGAAGCAAATCGATATGTATCATAATCGATCATCTTCAAGGGGCAAGTCAAATTTCGACAAAATCTGTTTGTTGAGGACTTCCGTTTAAGTAAACGAGGCCGTGAATTATTACTATTTCGGCCGAGACTTGTATGGCACTTTTCTCTAATTTGCGAGGGAACAATAAAAAATTTATTCTAAAAAAAAACCGGCCAAGTGCGAGTCGGACTCGCGCACCGAGGGTTCCGTACAAACCTATGTTTTTTTTAAATATTTGAGTTGATTGAATGAAAGGTAAATTGCGGTTTACGATTTATGACGTATTAAAAAAAAACTACTGACTAGATCTCGTTCAAACCAATTTTCGGTGGAAGTTTGCATGGTAATGTACATCATATATTTTTTTTAGTTTTATCATTCTCTTATTTTAGAAGTTACAGGGGGGGGACACACATTTTACCACTTTGGAAGTGTCTCTCGCGCAAACTATTCAGTTAAAAAAAAAAAATAATCATTTTTGAAGACCTATCCATGGATAACCCACACGTATGGGTTAGATGAAAAAAAAATTTTTGAGTGTCAGTTCTAAGTATGGGGAACCCCCAAAACTTATTGTTTTTTTTCTATTTTTGTAAAAAAATCTTAATGCGGTTCACAGAATACATCTACTTACCAAGTTTCAACAGTATAGTTCTTATAGTTTCGGAAAAAAGTGGCTGTGACATACGGATGGACAGACAGACAGACAGACAGACATGACGAATCTATAAGGGTTCCGTTTTTGCCAAATTTGGCTGCGGAACCCTAACAATGCGAGGTACATCGACTTTGGTCGACAAGTCGCTTGTAAGTCGGTTTTTTATCATTGTCATAATATATGCTGCTAGAGCTAACAACATATTTTTGTTATGGAAAGAAACATTTGAAAAGTTTTCTGGAAAATGGAAAATTCAGCAACAACTGAAAGTGCTCTTTTGTATGGGTTTTTTGGATGAACTCGATTTATTGGGACATATTCTGTCGGGTCCAATGGTAGCACGTATCCTAACTCTATGGTCGGGTCAGCAATTTTTTTCAAATTTAATATGAGTAAGATATGATTCGTTTGGTGATGAAAAGTATGATTGATGTAGTGTAGTTTTTGTAGTAAACTCACCGCTGTAACTGGATCGAATTCATATCCGGCAGCGCAAGTAAGCAACGTAGCAACACCTCCCAAACATAAGTAGTACTTATCACATTCGTATGGATGGGGGATGCTACCGAAAAAGCCTGGAGGGCAGATGCTGGGTGTTGTTGTTGGAAGTGTTGTCGTGGTAGTAACAGTTGTCGGTGCTATCTCTGTTGTTGTTGTTTGATCCTCTATTGTTGTTGGAACCTCTGTCGTGGTTGTTGTCGGCTCCTCTGTCGTTATTGTTGTCGGAGGAGGAAAAGTTGTGGTAGTTGTACTCGTTGTTGTTGTTGGAACTTCTGTCGTGGTTGTTGTCGGAGGAGGTAACGTTGTTGTAGTGGCACTCGTTGTTGTTGTAGGCTCCACAGTCGTTGTTGTTGTCGGAGGAGGTAACGTTGTTGTAGTGGTAGTCGTAGTCGTTGGCACCTCTATCGTGGTTGTTGGTTCCTCTGTCGTTGTAGTTGTCGGAGGAGGTAATGTTGTTGTTGTTGTACTCGTTATTGTTGAAGGGTCCTCAGTCGTCGTTGTGGTCGGAGGAGGTAACGTTGTTGTAGTAGTACTCGTTGTAGTTGTTGGTACCTCTGTCGCGGTTGTCGGCTCCTCTGTCGTTGTTATTGTGGGAGGAGGTAACGTTGTTGTAGTTGTACTCGTTGTTATTGTTGTAGGCTCTTCAGTCGTTGTTGTAGTGGTTTTTGTTGTTGTTGTTGGCGCCTCTGTCGTTGTTGTTGTAGGAGGAGGTAACGTCGTTGTAGTTGTACTCATTGTTGTTGGCTCCTCCGTCGTCGTTGTTGTTGTTGGAGGTACGGTTGGAGGAGTTAGTGTTGTATTTGTAGTACTTGTTGTTGTTGTCGTTATTTCTTCCTTCGTTGTTGTTGGTACCTCCGCCGTGGTTGTTGTCGTAGGAGGTATAGTTGTAGGAGATAGTGTTGTTCTTATTGTTTGATCCTCTGTTATTGCCGGTACCTCAGTTGTTGTTTCATCTCTTTCAGTAGTCACTGTTGTTGGGAGTATGGTATCGGTTGTTGTCGGCGGTAACGTGGGTGTCCATTTGCCCTGCCCGGCGAAGCAGCCGTTTTCGGAAATTTGGACACAATGCTGAAAATAATAGAAATTGATGAATAAACCAAGATAAAATGTCATTTTAACATAAAACTAGCTATTTACTAATGCTAGAAAGTAGAAACTCCATACGCATGGATTAAGGTATTTATTTTTAAAAGCACCGAATTGAGAACCTCCTCCTTTTTGGAAGCCGGTTAAATATTCCAATTTTGAGCTCTTTTATTTCCCGGGAACAAATAACTATTGTTGGCATATGATTTTTTTCTTTTAATCCATAGACTAGCGCCTGGCTTCAATCGGACTTACTAGCAAGTGGTGATGCAGCATAGGATGGAACGTGCTTGCCTAGAAGACGTGTACCTATTCACTCTTAATTTGAAGATACCAAAAATTTTAAATACAATAATTAATGATTTTCTTAATGACAAAGTTGCTTGGAAGTCATTGTAATACTTGTTACGTATGTGTTGTGTATTGTTTACTTTTTGTAACATTTTTCTTTTTATGAAAAAAGCAATTGCTGAGTTTCCTGCCTGCTCTTCTTAGTAGAATCATCTTTCTTATTCTTAGTCTTGAAGTATCATAAGTGACACAAGTTGTCCCTCGTGAAATAAATAAATTATTTACCATTTATTTATCACTAAACAAATCGATTCAAGAAACAATACGGGGTACATACGGTAGCGACTTAGGTCGACAGTGGCTAGTAAGTAAGTAAGTAAGCAAAGATGAGCACGCCTGGACAGATACTTTGGCTCCTGCTTTTTAAAATGTCATAGCGCCTTAGATGATGACGAGTAAGATTTTTGTAGTGATTGTGGTAAACTTGAGGGACGAAGGGACGAGTGGCCTAGTTGTGACAACGAATATCAGTCGATTGCGAAGGTTAAGCAACGTTGACCCAAGGCGGTAACTGGACGGGTTAACGAATTTGGAGGTTAAAAGGCCTTTACGTTTCCTCCGTTCCTCGGAGAGCGCGTTAAGCCGGTCCCGGTTTATTATTATCACTAACATCTGATAATAATCGTATCGAAAACCCAAGAGTTTAAATACTCTTAGTCGAGTCGTATGCGGAAGGACGTGGTAACTCACCGCATTATTATCCACTAGGTGATGTCCACAACTTCGTCCGTTCCGGGTTGAAAAGTAGCCTATATCACTCTCCAGGTCCTCAACTATACCCATACCAAAAATCACGTTGATCCGTTGCTCCGTTGAAGCGTGATTGAAGGACAAACCAGTAAACCAACAAACAAACACACTTTCGCATTTATAATATTAGTACGATGGAAACTCATACCATTATTTGATAAATGGAAAGAGGTCACGACCCTCAATAATAAGGAATGGGACGCAGAGAGAGAAAGAGTGGTAAACTTACCGCTGTAACTGGATCGAATTCATATCCGGCAGCGCAAGTCAACAGGGTCGCAACACCTCCCAAGCATAAGTAATACTTGTCACATTCGTATGGATGGGGTATGCTCCCGAAAAACCCTGGAGGACAGATGCTGGGTGTAGTTGTTGTTGTCGTTGTTGTAGTGGTTGAAATATCCTCTGTTGTTGTTTTTTGCTCCTCCGTCGTTGTTGTCGGAGGAGGCAAAGTTGTTGTAGTTGTACTCGTTGTTGTTGTAGGCTCCCCTGTCGTGGTTGTTGGCTCCTCTGTCGTTGTTGTTGTCGTCGGAGGTAATGTTGTTGTCGTAGTACTCGTTGTTGTTGTTGTAGGCTCCTCTGTCGTCGTTGTGGTCGGAGGAGGTAACGTTATTGTAGTAGTACTCGTTGTAGTGGTTGGCGCCTCTGTCGTGGTTGTTGGTTCCTCTGTCGTTATAGTTGTCGGAGGAGGTAATGTTGATGTTGTTGTACTCGTTGTTGTTGTAGGCTCCTCAGTCGTTGTTGTTGTCGGAGGAGGTAACGTTGTTGTAGTGGTAGTCGTTGTAGTTGTTAGCACCTCTGTCGTGGTTGTTGGTTCCTCTGTCGTTGTAGTTGTCGGAGGTGGTAATGTTGTTGTTGTTGTACTCGTTGTTGTTGTAGGCTCCTCAGTCGTCGTTGTTATCGGAGGTAACGTTGTTGTAATGGTAGTCGTTGTAGTTGTTGGCACCTCTGTCGTGGTTGTTGGTTCCACTGTCGTTGTAGTTGTCGGAGATGGAAATGTTGTTGTTGTTGTACTCGTTGTTGTTGTAGGCTCCTCAGTCGTTGTTGTCGGAGAAGGTAACGTTGTTGTAGTAGTACGCATTGTAGTTGTTGGCCCCTCTGTCATGGTTGTCGGCTCCTCTGTCGTTATTGTTGTTGGCGGAGGTAACGTTGTTGTAGTTGTACTGGTTGTTGATGTTGTTGTTGAAGGCTCCTCAGTCGTCGTTGTGGTCGGAGGAGGTAACGTTGTTGTAGTAGTACTCGTTGTTGTTGTTGTAGGCTCCTCAGTCGTGGTTGTTGGTTCCTCTGTCGTTGTAGTAGTCGGAGGAGGTAATGTTGTCGTTGTTGTTGTTGTTGAAGGCTCCTCAGTCGTTGTTGTCGAAGGAGGAAACGTTGTTGTAGTGGTAGTCGTAGTTGTTGGCACCTCTATCGTGGTTGTTGGTTCCGCTGTCGTTGTAGTTGTCGGAGGTAATGTTGTTGTACTCATTGTTGTTGAAATGTCCTCAGTCGTCGTTGTGGTCAGAGGAGGTAACGATGTTGTAGTAGTACTCGTTGTAGTGGTTGGCACCTCTGTCGTGGTTGTCGGCTCCTCTGTCGTTGTAGTTGTCGGAGGAGGTAATGTTGTTGTAGTTGTACTCGTTGTTGATGTTGTTGTTGAAGGCTCCTCAGTCATCGTTGTGGTTGGAGGAGGTAACGTTGTTGTAGTAGTACTCGTTGTAGTGGTTGGCACCTCTGTCGTGGTTGTCGGCTCCTCTGTCGTTGTAGTTGTCGGAGGAGGTAACGTTGTTGTAGTTGTACTCGTTGTTGATATTGTTGTTGAAGGCTCCTCAGTCGTCGTTGTGGTCGGAGGAGGTAACGTTGTTGAAGTAATACTCGTTGTAGTTGTTGGCCCCTCTGTCATGGTTGTCGGCTCCTCTGTCGTTATTGTTGTTGGCGGAGGTAACGTTGTTGTAGTTGTACTCGTTGTTGATGTTGTTGTTGAAGGCTCCTCAGTCGTCGTTGTGGTCGGAGGAGGCAACGTTGTTGTAGTAGTACTCGTTGTTGTTGTTGT
Organism: Erebia epiphron; assembly: GCA_963932025.1. Classification (NCBI taxonomy): domain Eukaryota; kingdom Metazoa; phylum Arthropoda; class Insecta; order Lepidoptera; family Nymphalidae; genus Erebia; species Erebia epiphron. Next base: position 7,102,631 of record OZ009953.1, on the reverse strand, counting down.
AGGCTCCTCAGTCGTGGTTGTTGGTTCCTCTGTCGTTGTAGTAGTCGGAGGAGGTAATGTTGTCGTTGTTGTACTCGTTGTTGTTGTTGTTGTTGTTGAAGGCTCCTCAGTCGTCGTTGTGGTCGGAGGAGGTAACGTTATTGTAGTAGTACTCGTTGTATTGGTTGGCACCTCTGTCGTGGTTGTCGGCTCCTCTGTCGTTGTAGTTGTCGGAGGAGGTAATGTTGTTGTAGTTGTACTCGTTGTTGATGTTGTTGTTGAAGGCTCCTCAGTCGTCGTTGTGGTCGGAGGAGGTAACGTTGTTGTAGTAGTACTCGTTGTAGTGGTTGGCACCTCTGTCGTGGTTGTCGGCTCCTCTGTCGTTGTAGTTGTCGGAGGAGGTAACGTTGTTGTAGTTGTACTCGTTGTTGATGTTGTTGTTGAAGGCTCCTCAGTCGTCGTTGTGGTTGGAGGAGGTAACGTTGTTGTAGTAGTACTCGTTGTAGTGGTTGGCACCTCTGTCGTGGTTGTCGGCTCCTCTGTCGTTGTAGTTGTCGGAGGAGGTAACGTTGTTGTAGTTGTACTCGTTGTTGATATTGTTGTTGAAGGCTCCTCAGTCGTCGTTGTGGTCGGAGGAGGTAACGTTGTTGAAGTAATACTCGTTGTAGTTGTTGGCCCCTCTGTCATGGTTGTCGGCTCCTCTGTCGTTATTGTTGTTGGCGGAGGTAACGTTGTTGTAGTTGTACTCGTTGTTGATGTTGTTGTTGAAGGCTCCTCAGTCGTCGTTGTGGTCGGAGGAGGCAACGTTGTTGTAGTAGTACTCGTTGTTGTTGTTGTAGGCTCCTCAGTCGTGGTTGTTGGTTCCTCTGTCGTTGTAGTAGTCGGAGGAGGTAATGTTGTCGTTGTTGTACTCGTTGTTGTTGTTGTTGTTGTTGAAGGCTCCTCAGTCGTCGTTGTGGTCGGAGGAGGTAACGTTATTGTAGTAGTACTCGTTGTAGTGGTTGGCACCTCTGTCGTGGTTGTCGGCTCCTCTGTCGTTGTAGTTGTCGGAGGAGGTAATGTTGTTGTAGTTGTACTCGTTGTTGATGTTGTTGTTGAAGGCTCCTCAGTCGTCGTTGTGGTCGGAGGAGGTAACGTTGTTGTAGTAGTACTCGTTGTAGTGGTTGGCACCTCGCTCGTGGTTGTCGGCTCCTCTGTCGTTGTAGTTGTCGGAGGAGGTAACGTTGTTGTAGTTGTACTCGTTGTTGATGTTGTTGTTGAAGGCTCCTCAGTCGTCGTTGTGGTCGGAGGAGGTAACGTTGTTGTAGTAGTACTCGTTGTTGTTGTTGTAGGCTCCTCAGTCGTGGTTGTTGGTTCCTCTGTCGTTGTAGTAGTCGGAGGAGGTAATGTTGTCGTTGTTGTACTCGTTGTTGTTGTTGTTGAAGGCTCCTCAGTCGTCGTTGTGGTCGGAGGAGGTAACGTTGTTGTAGTTGTACTCGTTGTTGATGTTGTTGTTGAAGGCTCCTCAGTCGTCGTTGTGGTCGGAGGAGGAAACGTAGTTGTAGTAGTACTCGTTGTAGTTGTTGGCCCCTCTGTCATGGTTGTCGGCTCCTCTGTCGTTATTGTTGTTGGCGGAGGTAACGTTGTTGTGGTTGTACTCGTTGTTGATGTTGTTGTTGAAGGCTCCTCAGTCGTCGTTGTGGTCGGAGGAGGTAAAGTTGTTGTAGTAGTACTCGTTGTTGTTGTTGTAGGCTCCTCAGTCGTGGTTGTTGGTTCCTCTGTCGTTGTAGTAGTCGGAGGAGGTAATGTTGTCGTTGTTGTACTCGTTGTTGTTGTTGTTGAAGGCTCCTCAGTCGTCGTTGTGGTCGGAGGAGGTAACGTTGTTGTAGTTGTACTCGTTGTTGATGTTGTTGTTGAAGGCTCTTCAGTCGTCGTTGTGGTCGGAGGAGGAAACGTAGTTGTAGTAGTACTCGTTGTAGTTGTTGGCCCCTCTGTCATGGTTGTCGGCTCCTCTGTCGTTATTGTTGTTGGCGGAGGTAACGTTGTTGTGGTTGTACTCGTTGTTGATGTTGTTGTTGAAGGCTCCTCAGTCGTCGTTGTGGTCGGAGGAGGTAACGTTGTTGTAGTAGTACTCGTTGTAGTGGTTGGCACCTCTGTCGTGGTTGTCGGCTCCTCTGTCGTTGTAGTTGTCGGAGGAGGTAACGTTGTTGTAGTTGTACTCGTTGTTGATGTTGTTGTTGAAGGCTCCTCAGTCGTCGTTGTGGTCGGAGGAGGTAACGTTGTTGTAGTAGTACTCGTTGTTGTTGTTGTAGGCTCCTCAGTCGTGGTTGTTGGTTCCTCTGTCGTTGTAGTAGTCGGAGGAGGTAATGTTGTCGTTGTTGTACTCGTTGTTGTTGTTGTTGAAGGCTCCTCAGTCGTCGTTGTGGTCGGAGGAGGTAACGTTGTTGTAGTTGTACTCGTTGTTGATGTTGTTGTTGAAGGCTCCTCAGTCGTCGTTGTGGTCGGAGGAGGTAAAGTTGTTGTAGTAGTACTCGTTGTTGTTGTTGTAGGCTCCTCAGTCGTGGTTGTTGGTTCCTCTGTCGTTGTAGTAGTCGGAGGAGGTAATGTTGTCGTTGTTGTACTCGTTGTTGTTGTTGTTGAAGGCTCCTCAGTCGTCGTTGTGGTCGGAGGAGGTAACGTTGTTGTAGTTGTACTCGTTGTTGATGTTGTTGTTGAAGGCTCCTCAGTCGTCGTTGTGGTCGGAGGAGGTAAAGTTGTTGTAGTAGTACTCGTTGTTGTTGTTGTAGGCTCCTCAGTCGTGGTTGTTGGTTCCTCTGTCGTTGTAGTAGTCGGAGGAGGTAATGTTGTCGTTGTTGTACTCGTTGTTGTTGTTGTTGAAGGCTCCTCAGTCGTCGTTGTGGTCGGAGGAGGTAACGTTGTTGTAGTTGTACTCGTTGTTGATGTTGTTGTTGAAGGCTCCTCAGTCGTCGTTGTGGTCGGAGGAGGAAACGTAGTTGTAGTAGTACTCGTTGTAGTTGTTGGCCCCTCTGTCGTGGTTGTCGGCTCCTCTGTCGTTGTAGTTGTCGGAGGAGGTAATGTTGTTGTAGTTGTACTCGTTGTTGATGTTGTTGTTGAAGGCTCTTCAGTCGTCGTTGTGGTCGGAGGAGGTAACGTTGTTGTAGTAGTACTCGTTGTAGTGGTTGGCACCTCTATCGTGGTTGTCGGCTCCTCTGTCGTTGTAGTTGTCGGAGGAGGTAACGTTGTTGAAGTAGTACTCGTTGTAGTTGTTGGCACCTCTGTCGTGGTTGTCGGCTCCTCTGTCGTTATTGTTGTTGGCGGAGGTAACGTTGTTGTAGTTGTACTCGTTGTTGATGTTGTTGTTGAAGGCTCCTCAGTCGTCGTTGTGGTCGGAGGAGGTAACGTTGTTGTAGTAGTAGTCTTTGTTGTTGTTGTAGGCTCCTCAGTCGTGGTTGTTGGTTCCTCTGTCGTTGTAGTAGTCGGAGGAGGTAATGTTGTCGTTGTTGTACTCGTTGTTGTTGTTGTTGAAGGCTCCTCAGTCGTCGTTGTGGTCGGAGGAGGTAACGTTGTTGTAGTTGTACTCGTTGTTGATGTTGTTGTTGAAGGCTCCTCAGTCGTCGTTGTGGTCGGAGGAGGTAACGTTGTTGTAGTAGTACTCGTTGTAGTGGTTGGCACCTCTGTCGTGGTTGTCGGCTCCTCTGTCGTTATTGTTGTTGGCGGAGGTAACGTTGTTGTAGTTGTACTCGTTGTTGATGTTGTTGTTGAAGGCTCCTCAGTCGTCGTTGTGGTCGGAGGAGGTAACGTTGTTGTAGTAGTACTCGTTGTTGTTGTTGTAGGCTCCTCAGTCGTGGTTGTTGGTTCCTCTGTCGTTGTAGTAGTCGGAGGAGGTAATGTTGTCGTTGTTGTACTCGTTGTTGTTGTTGTTGAAGGCTCCTCAGTCGTCGTTGTGGTCGGAGGAGGAAACGTTGTTGTAGTTGTACTCGTTGTTGATGTTGTTTTTGAAGGCTCCTCAGTCGTCGTTGTGGTCGGAGGAGGTAACGTTGTTGTAGTTGTACTCGTTGTTGATGTTGTTGTTGAAGGCTCCTCAGTCGTCGTTGTGGTCGGAGGAGGTAACGTTGTTGTAGTAGTACTCGTTGTAGTGGTTGGCACCTCTGTCGTGGTTGTCGGCTCCTCTGTCGTTATTGTTGTTGGCGGAGGTAACGTTGTTGTAGTTGTACTCGTTGTTGATGTTGTTGTTGAAGGCTCCTCAGTCGTCGTTGTGGTCGGAGGAGGTAACGTTGTTGTAGTAGTACTCGTTGTTGTTGTTGTAGGCTCCTCAGTCGTGGTTGTTGGTTCCTCTGTCGTTGTAGTAGTCGGAGGAGGTAATGTTGTCGTTGTTGTACTCGTTGTTGTTGTTGTTGAAGGCTCCTCAGTCGTCGTTGTGGTCGGAGGAGGAAACGTTGTTGTAGTTGTACTCGTTGTTGTTGTTGTTGTTGAAGGCTCCTCAGTCGTCGTTGTGGTCGGAGGAGGTAACGTTATTGTAGTAGTACTCGTTGTAGTGGTTGGCACCTCTGTCGTGGTTGTCGGCTCCTCTGTCGTTGTAGTTGTCGGAGGAGGTAATGTTGTTGTAGTTGTACTCGTAGTTGATGTTGTTGTTGAAGGCTCCTCAGTCGTCGTTGTGGTCGGAGGAGGTAACGTTGTTGTAGTAGTACTCGTTGTAGTGGTTGGCCCCTCTGTCATAGTTGTCGGCTCCTCTGTCGTTATTGTTGTTGGCGGAGGTAACGTTGTTGTAGTTGTACTCGTTGTTGATGTTGTTGTTGAAGGCTCCTCAGTCGTCGTTGTGGTCGGAGGAGGAAACGTAGTTGTAGTAGTACTCGTTGTAGTTGTTGGCCCCTCTGTCATGGTTGTCGGCTCCTCTGTCGTTATTGTTGTTGGCGGAGGTAACGTTGTTGTAGTTGTACTCGTTGTTGATGTTGTTGTTGAAGGCTCCTCAGTCGTCGTTGTGGTCGGAGGAGGTAACGTTGTTGTAGTAGTACTCGTTGTTGTTGTTGTAGGCTCCTCAATCGTGGTTGTTGGTTCCTCTGTCGTTGTAGTAGTCGGAGGAGGTAATGTTATCGTTGTTGTACTCGTTGTTGTTGTTGTTGAAGGCTCCTTAGTCGTCGTTGTGGTCGGAGGAGGTAACTTTGTTGTAGTTGTACTCGTTGTTGATGTTGTTGTTGAAGGCTCCTCAGTCGTCGTTGTGGTCGGAGGAGGTAACGTTGTTGAAGTAGTACTCGTTGTAGTTGTTGGCACCTCTGTCGTGGTTGTCGGCTCCTCTGTCGTTATTGTTGTTGGCGGAGGTAACGTTGTTGTAGTTGTACTCGTTGTTGATGTTGTTGTTGAAGGCTCCTCAGACGTCGTTGTGGTTGGAGGAGGAAACGTAGTTGTAGTAGTACTCGTTGTAGTTGTTGGCCCCTCTGTCATAGTTGTCGGCTCCTCTGTCGTTATTGTTGTTGGCGGAGGTAACGTTGTTGTAGTTGTACTCGTTGTTGATGTTGTTGTTGAAGGCTCCTCAGTCGTCGTTGTGGTTGGAGGAGGTAACGTTGTTGTAGTAGTACTCGTTTCAGTTGTTGTAGGCTCCTCAGTCGTGGTTGTTGGTTCCTCTGTCGTTGTAGTAGTCGGAGGAGGTAATGTTGTCGTTGTTGTACTCGTTGTTGTTGTTGTTGAAGGCTCCTCAGTCGTCGTTGTGGTCGGAGGAGGTAACGTTATTGTAGTTGTACTCGTTGTTGATGTTGTTGTTGAAGGCTCCTCAGTCGTCGTTGTGGTCGGAGGAGGTAACTTTGTTGTAGTAGTACTCGTTGTAGTGGTTGGCACCTCTGTCGTGGTTGTCGGCTCCTCTGTCGTTATTGTTGTTGGCGGAGGTAACGTTGTTGTAGTTGTACTCGTTGTTGTTGAAGGCTCCTCAGTCGTCGTTGTGGTCGGAGGAGGCAACGTTGTTGTAGTAGTACTCGTTGTTGTTGTTGTAGGCTCCTCAGTCGTGGTTGTTGGTTCCTCTGTCGTTGTAGTAGTCGGAGGAGGTAATGTTGTCGTTGTTGTACTCGTTGTTGTTGTTGTTGTTGAAGGCTCCTCAGTCGTCGTTGTGGTCGGAGGAGGTAACGTTGTTGTAGTTGTACTCGTTGTTGATGTTGTTGTTGAAGGCTCCTCAGTCGTCGTTGTGGTCGGAGGAGGCAACGTTGTTGTAGTAGTACTCGTTGTTGTTGTTGTAGGCTCCTCAGTCGTGTTTGTTGGTACCTCTGTCGTTGTAGTAGTCGGAGGAGGTAATGTTGTCGTTGTTGTACTCGTTGTTGTTGTTGTTGTTGAAGGCTCCTCAGTCGTCGTTGTGGTCGGAGGAGGTAACGTTATTGTAGTAGTACTCGTTGTAGTGGTTGGCACCTCTGTCGTGGTTGTCGGCTCCTCTGTCGTTGTAGTTGTCGGAGGAGGTAACGTTGTTGTAGTTGTACTCGTTGTTGATGTTGTTGTTGAAGGCTCCTCAGTCGTCGTTGTGGTCGGAGGAGGTAACGTTGTTGAAGTAGTACTCGTTGTAGTTGTTGGCACCTCTGTCGTGGTTGTTGGCTCCTCTGTCGTTATTTTTGTTGGCGGAGGTAACGTTGTTGTAGTTGTACTCGTTGTTGATGTTGTTGTTGAAGGCTCCTCAGTCGTCGTTGTGGTCGGAGGAGGTAACGTTGTTGTAGTTGTACTCGTTGTTGATGTTGTTGTTGAAGGCTCTTCAGTCGTCGTTGTGGTCGGAGGAGGAAACGTTGTTGTAGTTGTACTCGTTGTTGATGTTGTTGTTGAAGGCTCCTCAGTCGTCGTTGTGGTCGGAGGAGGTAACGTTGTTGAAGTAGTACTCGTTGTAGTTGTTGGCACCTCTGTCGCGGTTGTCGGCTCCTCTGACGTTATTGTTGTTGGCGGAGGTAACGTTGTTGTAGTTGTACTCGTTGTTGATGTTGTTGTTGAAGGCTCCTCAGTCGTCGTTGTGGTTGGAGGAGGTAACGTTGTAGTAGTAGTACTCGTTGTTGTTGTTGTAGGCTCCTCAGTCGTGGTTGTTGGTTCCTCTGTCGTTGTAGTTGTCGGAAGAGGTAATGTTGTTGATGTTGTTTTACTCGTTGTTGTTGTAGGCTCCTCAGTCGTCGTTGTTAACGGAGGTAACGTTGTTGTAGTGGTACTCGTTGTAGTTGTAGGCTCCGCTGTCGTTGTTGTTGTCGGAGGAGGTAACGTTGTTGTAGTAGTTTTCTCCTCCTCAATAGTTGTTGTTCTCGGAGGAGGTAACGTTGTTGTTGTACTCGTTTGTTCTGTTGCGATCCCCTCTGTTGTTGTTGGGCGTGGCGTGCTCGATGCAGTACAATTCACGGCATGTGGCCAATTACAAACCTGAAATGAGTAGTTATATTAAACCCCTGTCCCATAAAGTTTTAGCCCCACTACAGAGTCGCGGTGCGGCGCGGCACGTAGCGATAAGTATTATTATTTGTATAAGGCTGTACAGAGCTGGGGCATACATACTGCCAACGCCTAAAGCAATACTTTGGCATTAGTACTCAAAATGGCAGTTAGTTGTCACGTACCTTGACGTTCCTATAGTAAGGATTATAATTCTTTAACACGAAAGTCAATAATAATGAAACAATATGGCTTTAATGATTTTGATGAAAGGTATAGACTATATAGATAGATATAGAGATAGATAATATATAGATAAAGAGATATATATAGATATAGGTTGCATCCCGGGGAAGGATATAGACTACTTTTTATCCCAGAAAATCAAGGAGTTCCCGCGGGTATCAAAAAAGCTTAATCCACACGGACGAAGTCGCGGGCTTCATCTAGTTTATAATATTAGTATGGATGCGTATCACTTATATGATTCACCGTAAGATTGCAAAAACAGTTAGATTGTAATTTAACTTGCGAAATTGTGAACTTCTTCTTCCCTCACTGGGCTTTTCCGCACTTAAGCAAGGGTGCCCGTTGTGTGTGAGACCTCTGGTGCGACTCCCCGCCGGATCATTCCAGCCAGCCGACCTCACTCCAGAATCCAAGCAGGCCGCCCAGGTCGGCGAGGACTTCCGGGAGTGTTGCTGGGGGAGCCTTAGATGTAAGCTTCTCGTTGAGAGGATTACAGCACTACGATAGTTTACAATTTCGCTAGTTAGATTACAATCTAACGGTTTTGCAATTTTACGGTTACATACGCATACTATCGTACAGGTAAGTAGTAGTTAAATAATACTTGTTACTCAATTAAACCTTGTAAAAGTTCACGGGTCCTGTCAAGTCCAAGATCCATCATTATCATTTCCTATCGCAATTATCGAATGACAAAAACATGAAAATCTGCTCCAAAACATTAGCTACACTGGTTTGATGACAGTTTTAGATTTTTATCGATGTTTTAACAATGACTAGAGGTCGCCCGTGACTTCGTTCGCGTATAATTTCTGATTTCCTATGAGGTTGTGAAATTTTCCCGCTGCAAGAAGCATTTTAATATATATATAGCTGCTCGTGCTGATTGACTCACTCATTGATCACCTCTCCCGTAAATTTTTGTATGAAAAATTTTTTTTTTACTCATCGTTTCGTATAGAAGACAAAAATTCATTCAGAGAAAAAATACGGAAAGAGCTGATGATTGAGGATTACGAAGACGGATGAAGAGCACAGCCAGGGTATTGAAGATAGGTGGGGGGTGCTCGACCAAATGTCACTCGAAACTTCATCCAATTGACAGTGAGCTGAAAAAAATTTCAAAATGGCGGATTTAAGATGGCCGCAATACAAATTTCGTCGGTGTCTATCTCGGAGAGTATAAGAGTTGGAGGAGTGGTTTCTTGGCAAAAGATGATCAGGACATGAAGCTCTATTTGATGAACAGGAAAAAAATTCTAGATGGCGGAATTTATTTTTCCATAGAAAATGTATGGCGAATATTGAAGAGGCTACAATTTAGGGTTGAACTATGCGAGACTTTGATGCGGTTCCTTTTCAAAATTTGTTTTTAAAGAAGAACTCTCCATACATTTTCTGAGAAAAAAATATACTTATGGAGAGCGATGATGATCGAGGGTTTAAAAGATGGGAGCACGGCCAAAATTTCATAGATGTCTATTTCAGAAAGTATGCTAGATGGAAGAGTGGAAGTAAGAAATATGCATGACTTTGATATGGTTTTTTTTTACAAGATTTGTTCTGTATGGAAGAATTGTCGGTTTGCCGTTAGGAAAGCCAAGATGGCGAAGTTCAATGGCACCCAAAGGTACCCGATCGTCAGCGGTATGATATTGATATTAATCAACTAAGGAAGGTTTCTTTGTGTTTTTACTTCAACACTGTATGCATGTCTGGAAAGTTTTTTTTACACATAAAGGCCCTTTTAGATGCTTAGGGGGGTCTCTGTTTTTTGTTTTCTTATGAGTTTTTTTTTACGCCTGTCGGACGCTTGGTAGCTGGCGCTTCCACTGTGCTCGCTAGCATAGCAGTGTGTTGTTTACTTCAGAACACGTAGGCAGTAAACCCTAGGATAGAAGGAAAGCAAGTAAGTAGACAGTGGGCCACGCGTTCTACTAGTAAGTATCTATAGAGGCTTTATATAGCTGCAGGTTTTTATTATTAAAAACTAAAAATTTAAATCCCGATTTTCAAGTCTCTAATTTCAAAAACTTAAAAACTTTATTATGAAGTTTAATGATTTAATGAAGTTGTTATCAAATCATTGATATTATCAAGATCAAATCAAAATCTTAATCAGATAAACTTTTTACAGTTTGCGGCATTTTAAATCATCAGCGTAGTAGGTACATGCAAAATTCAATCACAGGTACTAACATCATAAATGCGAAAGTGTGTTTATTTGTTGGTTTGTCCTTCAATCACGCTGCAGCGGAGCAACGAACCAACGAATGGGTTTAGTTGAGGAAAGTGACATAGGCTACTTTTTATCCTGGAAAATTAAGAAGTTCCCGTGGGAATCAAAAAAAAACTTAACCAACCCGGTTGAAGTCGCGGGCATCAGCTAGTATAAACGTGTTTAAATTCCAACTTAGGTTAGTTTGAAATTTTAATATTTAACAATTTATTCAAATAAACTTTTATACAAGCTTTTTTGGGTGGTTAACTTTAAAAATTACTATACCTGTATGTTAGGATCAAAAAGAGTCCCAGGCGGGCAAATTCTTTCAACTTTTTCTCCAAAGTTACAAATGTAGAATTTGCTGCAATCATTTTCATGTGGCAATAAATGATGTATGTTGAAACTTGCTGGACAACCGTTTGGTAACCATTCTACTTCAGGTGTTGTTGTTGGACCCCTTGTTGTTGTTGTTGGGGCATGGGTTGATGTTGTTGAGATCCCTGGTATTGTTGTTGGCGTTGTTGGACCACGCGTTGTTGTTGTTGTAGACCCCGTTGTTGTAGTTGAAGGTCCGTCAGTTGTTGATGACTTGCAATCGACCGCATACGGCCAATTGCAGACCTATCAACAATAAAAAATAACACTTTTATTAAATTTCTAACTAGACGGAGATTAGATTATGTTAATTTTTTTTTTATGTTCATCGAAAATTAATAAAAAATGTAGATAATATAGGATGTAGAGAACGGTATAAAGATGAAAGAATGTATACCTAAAACGAAAAGGTGACTGACTGACTGATATATCAACGCACAGCTCAAACCACTGGACGAATCGGGTTAAAATTTAGCATAAATATACCTACAGATAGCTAAAATTATTTATTTTTATATTTATATTTATTCTTCACATAGACTTATAAAAAGCGCTTACGAGAGTCAGATCGGTATGGTACAATAATATTATTAATAATAACTAGCTGATGCCCGCGACTCCGTCCGCGTGGAGGTATGAAAAATAGATAGTAGACGATTCTCATACCTACTGAATATACCTACATATGAAATTTCATCAAAATCGGTCAAGCCGTTTCGGAAGAGTAAAACGGTGGCACAAGAATTTTATTAATACTAATTTTGCATTGATATGTCCGAAAAAGTAATAAGTTACCCAAGTACCTAGGCATACAAAATTTAAATAATGTTATTTACAAATTACAATGTCGTAGCTTCATAATAAAAATGATTTTTGAAAATTTCACCCTTAATAAAATAATTAAATAGGCGTATAGCCAGATTGTGTAAGTCGGCCTTAAACTTTTATCGAATAAAAAATGACATTGAAAATTAAACACCTAGACATTGGCATTGCTGCACTTCGATATTTTTTTTTTGTAATCTCAAAATAATCTTTGATTGGGAATTGAACTGATTTATTGATTACTAGAAGATAATATAGCAATACGACTGATTGTTTTATAATGCGTTATCTTGTTCCGCCTTCTCTGTACAACCGACCAATAAAATAAAAATCATAAAAGATATACGTATGCCTATGACCTAATAAAATTATATTATGAATTACTAGCTGATGCCCGCGACTTCGTCTGCGTGGATTGAGGTTTTTTAGTTCCCGCGGGAACTCAATAATATGCCGGAATAAAAAGTAGCCTGCGCTATTGCAGACTATAATCTATCTCTGTACCAAATTTCATCCAAATCCATTCAGCCGTTCTGGCGTGGTTGAGTAACAAACATCTATCCACCATCCATCCATCCATTCAAACTTTCGCTTTTATAATATTACTATTATCGATATTCATCTTTGTAATTTTTTTAAGGTCCTGTACCTCAAGAAGACTGGTGCCCGTCTGTCGGTCTGTCTGTCTGTCAACCACCTTTATCGTGAACACATGGTGGTATCAAGCTGAAATTAATGTCAAATACTTAGGGTCTACTGTCCCCTGGAGCTGTAAAAATCAAGCTTCTAAGTTAACGCAGTCAAAAGATACGGCCGTTTATGCCGCATATTTTGTCACTCGTCAATAAATCAAAACTTATTTGGTAAGTCCCATCGACCTAGAATCATGAAGTTTGGCAAGAGGCGAGGTCCCACAGCACAAGTACAAGAAAAAAACCGAAAATCGTTTATTAGGGTTCCGTACTCATAGGGTGTCGAATTGTTTGTCAGGAGCTAGGTACCAGTTTAGCGCCAAGGTAAGCTAGTTATTTCACAGCTGATTACTTGTTGTTATGACAATATTGTGAGGTGGTACGGAATCCTTTGTGCGCGAGTCTGATTCACACTTGACCGATTTTTTTCTTTTTATAATCTGAACATGAAATATTTATTTCATGTACTATATATTATTATGCTATTCAGATGCTATTAGGATTATAGATAGCCTTCTATCCTTTTCTCTGGAGTAATGTGACGAGTAATTATTTTCTCTAAATACAAATAGAATAATAAAATTGGATAATCTCATAAGATCAAAAGAGATTATCCACTATAGTATCTGGATATGATAAAAGATAACTTGTGTCACTTAACTGCCTTGTTGGTCTAGTGTTTAGCATGTTTGACTGCGGCAGACGAGGTCCCGGGTTCAAGTGCCAGGTCGGATGAGTTTTTCTGACTAGAAATTCTTAGTACTAGCCCGGGGTTAGGAAGTTGGCGGTGTTTGGCGGAGCACGTTATGCCGTCGTTCTCGATTATTATCACAAACATTATAATAATCGTTAAAGCTCGCTAGCCCTCATTGGAGCAGCGTGGTGGGTCTACGCTCGAATTCCCTCTCTCCTATGATAGTGGAGGCCTGTGCCCAGCATTGGGAGGTTAATGGGCTGTAAACTGTAGGGGTTGTGTCACTTATAATATGATGTCAGGCCACCACCGTTTCGGAAAGAAAATTCTACTGGAAAGAACCAGTAAGTTTTTAAACATTGCCTACCTGGTATGGTCTGTGCCTACCTGTATCTTCGGATCGAAATATAGTCCCGCCGGGCAATTCCTCTCGACCTTGTCTCCAAACACACAGTAATAGAACCTCGTACAATCCGACTCGTGCGGCAACAGATGGTGGACTTCGAAGTCCTTGGGGCATCCGTTGGGCAGCCATTTTGATTCGCAACCGGCGTTTTCTCGCGTGTCGCATATCTGAACAAAGTGCGCAAAACATATATTTTTCAACAAAAATCGTGTGGTGTCGTGGGACACCAGATAGGAACGAAGTTTCTTATTACATAAATATTATTTTCAAGTTCTAGTCGAGGTAAAAAGAATATAAAAAAAATTCAGGTATAAATTTTTTTTTAACACTAAGGAATTAAAGTTTAATTTCGAATGTAGTATATTTATATTTAAGACCTTTTGTCTTCGTAACAACGCGAGCATGTATTCACTTCAAAATCTTACGCATTTTCGTTACGGACGTTTTTTGCCAGCTGGAATGCGGAAGAGTAGGATAGGTACCCCTAGCTGATGCCCGCGACTTCGTCCGCGTGGTTTAAGTTTTTTTTATTCCCGCGGGAACTCCTTAATTTTCCGGGATAAAAAGTAGCCTATGTTACTCTCCAGGTCCTCAACTATACCCATGCCAAAAATCACGTCGATCCGTTGCCCCGTTGCGGCGTGATTGAAGGACAAACCAACAAACCAACAAACAAACACACTTTCGCATTTATAATATTAGTATGATTATCTATGTAGATACACAATTTGAATAAACGGCTTTTGCTTTGACTATACTAACGAGTCAGTCACTACTTACTAGATGTTAATACAGTGAGTATAAATACCTCTAATCCAACGTTAAAGTGTAATCCAGCTGGACATTCCCTCTCTGTTTTAATACCAAACGAGCATTGATAGAATTTGGCGCAGTCATCGTGTGGTAACAATTTGTTAATACTGAATTGCCTGGGGCATCCGTTTGGTAATAACTCACTAGATCTCTTATTTCTTCTTCTTTCTTCGTCTTCTTGTGACTTATATTCTACATTTGTGCTTAGTTCTTCTTTATTGCACCTCACTTTCTCCGATGGTTTGCAATCCTAAAATGTTCATTAAATAAATAAATAAATTTTTATTTGGAATAATTACAAATGATACAGATAAAATACAAAACAAAATGACTTGTAGGTACAAAACTTAGTAACTAAACTGTGACCCAAAAATAATTCCAAAAAGGGACTAAGGGACTCAGTGTGATGCTGTTATGGTGTAGACTGTAGACGCCATAAAAGCGCTGATTTTCTCAAAATACATATTTTTCATATAACCTGCATTGAAAATGCGAGTTTCAATGCCTGTTGAGCCACCTGAAATTTCAATTCAATTTCAGACGAATACGTCATGCAGCGGGTAGAAAACTAACACTATCATCATAGGACAGAAAGTGATGGTTATCTACCCGCTGAATGACGTAGCAGGCTAGTAGCCTTTCAATCCTGTCAGAGTATTATTTGTTTATTTCAAACCTTTTTAATTGTCATTTCACCCATCCACTAAACTGCCAGATATGATATTTGTAAACAACAACCAAGCAACTAAAATAAATAAAAATATACTTACAATTATTTTTAAAAAAATTGCATTTTTATGCAGATTATATGAAAAATAGTGTGTGCGCCACGGGATGAAACACGATTTCAGATTTCGAGTGATGCTACACTGCACCCTCGTCTGAAATAGTCTTGTTTCACCCCTAAGCACACAATATTTTATTTTTTACATATTTTTATTTCTTAATGCAGAAAAATATGTAAACCCTTATATTTACAATACATACTCTTAAATACTATTACATAATTTTCTTATACTTAGGCACAATAATATTACCTACTTACTAAATAAAATATAAGTTTTAACAAATTAAAATCTTATTGTCCGTTTCTATTTCTAGGGCAGCTGGTAATTTGTTCATGTGTGGAATAATTATGTTTTATTTACTTAATTCGGTAGCTAAATGCTAATTAAATTAAAGACACGATCTTTATCGTGTCTTTAGTTAAATTACCTAATTAAGTCTTTAATTCTTTAATAAAATTTACAACAACTTAAATTCTGTTGAAAAGTTGTTAATAACCGAGGTTAATTGCGCAAAACCTGTCACCCATTTTTTCTGCTGCCTAAGAAACTTACGATAATTATTATTGAATTTACAATAATATTCAAGTTAATAATGTATGTAATGTATGCAATAGTATATGCAAACTAATTAAATAAATTATTGTTTACACAAAATACGTTGTGAAAACTAAAACGTTGTTAGCTACCGTTCAAACTTAAGGCGCAGTTTTTCTTTTCATAGGGACAACCAGGTTAACACTTATTATTATTATGTCTGTCTCTTCCATCTCGGGACCATGGGGTCCCGGACCTTTGGAAGGCGTACGAGGGGCCGAAACCAACTCGCAGAGGCCCGTTAGACAATTTTACTCTAAAGGAAATGTGACACCAACCGACGAATATCCCTATACGCACTATGCGAGTGCATCCAAGGACAATCCCCGGTTAGTGCAGGACTATTGCAGAACATGGAAGCAAATGATATGATGTATGGGTCTACGGGTTTGGGTTGCTAAAATGGATTGGTGATCTGGGTCTATGGAAGTACTATGGCCCCTGCCTGACCAATTATATTTCACACGGATAAAATGGCAGGGGGTGACTCGCACACTCAGTAAATGGGCCCCCGGAAACGGCCATTAGCACATAGTGACGTTATTATTATTATTATTATATACTCTTTTTTTGTACCACCATAAAAATAACAAAAAACAAAAAGAAGGAATGAAAAAACACAGATATGATACAAAAAGCGGCCTTATCGCTTAGGTAGCGATCTCTACCAGGCAACCAGAATAGGAAAAAATAAGGAAAACACTTGCTGGTGGTGACATCCTATAACATACATACATTCGAATAGCTACATTCTAATACATAAGCTAATAATAAACATTAACAATACAATATATATATGAATAGACTAATAAATATACTATAATTCAGTTTAAATAAGAGAAATCTATCTTTTTCTTATATATATATATATATATATATATATATATATATAAAAGCGAAATACCACTCACTCACTGACTAATCACGATATCTCAGGAACTATAAAGCGTACAGACTTGAAATTTGGAAGGTAGATTCCTTCTATGGTGTAGACGCCAGCTAAGAAAGGGTTTTGAGAAAATCCACCCCTAAAGGGTTAAAATAGGGGTTGGAAGTTTGTATGAAAGTCCTTTGTTTTTGAAGTTAGAGACTTGAAAATAGGCAATTAAGTTAATAGTTATAAAAAATAAAAACTTGTATAAGCAATTTTACGAAAACGTACCCCAATAGGGGTGAAATGGGGGTTGGAAGCTTACATAAGGGTTCCAAGTTTTTGAAGTAAGAGACTTGAAAATCGGGATTTAGGTTATTAGTTTTAAGTTATAATAAACTGTATAAGCAATTTTAGGAAAATCTACCCCACAGAGGGTGAAATGGGGGTTGTAAGTTTGTATGAAAGTCCTATATTTCTGAAGTTAGAGACTTGAAAATCGCGATAGTATAATAGCTTTAAATAATAATAACCTGTAAAAGCAATTTTACGAAAATCCACCCCAAAAGGTAAAAGGTTACATACAAATTTAATGACTTTGAAGTATAGACATGAAAATCAGCATTTAAGTCATCAGTTTTAAATAATTAAAAACCTGCATAAGCTATATTATAAAGCGTCAATAGATAGGCATTTTGCAGCGGGAAAATTTCATTATCTCATAAAAAATCAACAATTGTACGCGGACGAAGTCGCGGGCGACCTCTAGTAGTTAATATACTTAATTTTATGATGTCTTCAGTTTGAAAGATTACAAAGTTTATAAAAGTTATTAAAGTTAAAGTTTATAATAGTTATTAAAGTTTTTTACAGCATTTTTGAAAATGTCTAGTGACTTTGACTGGCGAATGGTCAGTGGAAGTGTATTCCAAAGCTCAGTAGCTTGCACAGCGAACGAGTTTACATAAAACTTCGTTTTATGAGGAGGGATTTTCAGTGTTAAAGTTCAGCACGGTCTTAAGTCGGATTGCACTCCAAGAAAACTGAATTTCTCCTTGAGGTAGGAAGGATTTTTTAAGTGAAATAGCACACAGTACAGAAGAGAAAGTTCATACAAATCCCGGCGACGGCGAATAGGGAGCCACTTAAGCTTTTGACGAAATTCGGATATGTGGTACCTATGAGCCAAACTGACAACGCTTAAAGCCATATTGTTGACTTTCATGTTTTAGAATATTCTAATCCTTATTTTAGGAACGTCAAGGTACGTGACATCAAACTGTCATTTTGAGAAGTACCTATTGTTTTAAGCGTTGGCAGTATGGCCCCAATTCAAACCGCTTTTTTGTATTTTTATAAAATCCATTCATAATTACTTATCAGCTTACACTAGGTAAAGGTTACCCAATCTGTGAAAAAAATATAACCGCTTCAATCTATAAACCAAAAAAAAAACCACGCCAACCCATCAAAATCATATACCACCACAACAACAAAAAAAAAACCAAAAAAACCCAAAAAAAAACAACAACCATAAACTGTAATTTTGTAGTAGGTACTTACCTTTGGTCATATTGTAGTGTAAACTTCCATTTTACTGCTATTTTAACTAAAATCGACTAAATTTCTACATAATAGAAAGAAATTGTTTTTGAAAATTACATTTCCAAAACAAATAATGTTTTTAGTGTGAGGATATAACTCAAATTTAGCGTACCAGTACGATTCTAAATGGCCAATATGTGTGTGGATCCATCTTAGACTTGCAGTCAAGAGCAAACCTGTGTAATTTAAAAAAAATATAAAAAAGGATATAATTTTGTTGGTAAGCGTGATATTTTTTCGTTTATGTAGGTATAGATAGGAGCTTAAAGCTGGATTCATAATTGAGTTTGGAACATTTAGACCGGCCATACACGGACTGCTGGGGCAGTTAGCTAGTGATCAACATACATGGACCGCTAGAGCAGTCATAGTCAACAGTTTCTAATTAAATATTGGATAGAATCAGGCGTTACTTTGCGGAAGTTCATGATTTAGCAAGATAAGAATACGATTATTTTGCTATAATCCATACTTATAGCAAAATACTTGTATTTTTTTTCTTGCTAGTTTCTAATTAATAATTGACAGGACTCAAAATCTTTCCAAACCTATTGTTATTTGAAACCAGCTTAAGTAATAACATACAATCAATATTCAAAAAGCTATTTATTGTCACAAAAGAAACTTAAATTTAACTACAAACATGACATACATGATAAAATTAAACTGCAACAAGAATTTCATATAACAGTGAAATTATATAAACGAAATTCTGGATAACTAAGGTATTTCACAATTAAGATAGCAATCATACCATATTTCATCAATTTTAAATTGCGATGAATCTATACCATATCTATATCTAGATCTATTATACTATTTATATCTCAATATCTGTACAAATATAATAAATGTAAAAGTTTGGATGGATGGATGTTTGTTACTCAATCACGCCAGAATGGCTGAACGAATGTAGGTGAAAAGCATAGAGATATATTATAGTCTGGAAAAACACATATATTCCATATAGACTTTTTATCCCGGAAAATTACTTACAGATTTCCCGCGGGAACAAAAAAGCCTCAATCCACGCGAACGAAGTTGTGGACATCTGCTAGTTAAATAATAAAACGAATAATAAATTGGTGTTTTTGTCAGCGTGGACTAAGATTTTTTTATTAAAATATCATTGGAGCTCTTTCATACTCTTCCCCTCCCTTTCATACTTAACAATAAACCTTATCTCCAGGCCTATAGTCAGCTTTAGGTATGACGATATCAAAAAATCACGTCAACCAGTCATTCTGTTGCAGCGTGGAAACACAAAAAATCAAACACACTTTCGCATATTTTAAAATATTAGGACAGTTATCATTAAAATAAAAATTCTTTCCAAAAAACCGACTTCCAACGCCACTGTAAAGTACAAAATAATTTTGATTTCTACCCACTATGTTGAAGTCGGGCGAGTCTGATGCGTCAACTTTACTTATCCTTGTTTATACCCGCCCGACTTGAACATGGTGGGTAGAAATCAAAATTATTTTGTACTTTACAGTGGCGTTGGAAGTCGGTTTTTCGAAAGAATTTTTATTTTTAAGTTTTTAGTGTCAGGGTTGAGGATTTGGAGTCAGAGTTTTTTATGGGACCACCTCGAGAGCTTCCTCTAGGCGACTAACGAAAAAATTTTGTAAATCGGTTTAGAAACCACCTCCTTTTTTGGAAGTCGGTTAAAATCAGTTTATTTATAAATAATTAATAGTTAATTGATAGGTTTCTAATGAGATAAAGATCTAGACAAGTAGATGCGTATCAATTGATAAAAAATACAAAAAAGCGGCAAACACTCACTGAGGATTAAATGTATTTCCTTGTAATCATTGTGTTTTTGTACATAATTAGTAAATAGCGTTTAATTAAGATGGTTTTACGATACGCACTTACTTTACAATATCTCCCAAATGTATCAGATTGTTTTTTGTCTTTTAAAGATAAACTACCAAAGTGATTATAATAAAAATCCCTTTATCCATATATAAAAATTCTACTTTAGATATGAACGTGTGTTTGTTTGTTACCTTTTCACGGTGCCTCCGCATAACTGATTTTGATAACATTTGGAACATATATAGCTTGCATGTGATGCAAACCCGAGCTTTTTATCACCGAAAAACCGAAAATAGGACGTGATTTAAAAAAAAAACTTTATCCATAAAGTTGCAGGCGTCATTTACATAGTTTTTCTTTTTTTTTGGTGTACCTAAAAATATTATTGCTCAAACTGTAAACACATGTTTTTGAAGTCTTGTAAATTTTTTATTATTTTTAAATAAATACAATAAATTTCAGTGTTGAAATGTGTTAAAAGTGTTCTTTTACCCACCAGGCAGTGTTTCCTATAATAACTCCTGTGATTTTTGCACCTTTTGTGTGTCCTCTAATTCACTGTCACTACTCAAGCACACACTTCTATAATGGAGTCAATTAAACAAACCATCACTGAGCTCAGTGCTCATTTCAATTCAAGAATGGAAGAATTCCAACGCAACATTCAGGGCGCAATTCCAGCCACAAGTCCTACTTCTAATATTGCAGCACAATTCAGCTCTTTCAGAAGTTTTGTGTTGGCAGCACTCGAAGGTCTCCAAATGCAAGTAAAACTCCTTTATCGCTCAACTGATGACATTGAAATGAGAAGCAGGCGCAAAATACTCCTGGTCCATGGTATTCCTGAAATCAAGGATGAGGCATTGGATTGCGCCCTCACTAAGAAGCTCTCTGATCATCTTAAATTGGCAGTTAGTTCTGAAAGCATTAGTCGCTGCCATCGTCTGGGTCGTTCCAAAGCCGACAAGCCTAGAGCTGTGCTGATTAAGTTCCGTGACTTGACATTAAGGAATAAGGTGTGGTACGCCAAGACTGGCTTGAAGAATTCAGGTGTTACTCTGTCTGAGTTCCTTACTAAGGATCGTCACGACGTTTTTGTAGCGGCACGCCAGCGTTTTGGTGTTACCAAATGCTGGACCAGAGACGGGCACATCTTTGTAGTAGGCCTAGACGGCTCTCGGCACCGTATTTGCACAAGCGAGGAGCTAGATTCCATTCCAGCGGCGCCCCCTGCACCGTCGATCTCAGCTTGTGCTCCGACGACTGCATCAGGAACCCCAAAGACCTCTAGACCTAAGAGGGCCGGTAGGAGGTAGACTTTTTGTTTTGATGCGGTGGTTTTAATAATAAGTTGCAAGTTTGTTTTCCTGTTACTTTTAGGTACTCAGTTTGTAACTTTCTAACTTTAAGATTATAACTTATAATAGGTATGCCTATACTTAGAGCCTGTGTTCGTTGTGGTTATCTTTTTGGCTAGCTCTTATATTAATATTGCAAGTTGAAGTGAGTTCACTAACACCGTCTAATTTATTAATTTTATTTTTGATGTTTGCTTCAGAGACAAGTAACATATTATGGTTTGCTTCAATCAATGCTGTCACTTGTCGCTGTCTAAACCCAATTTTGACGTTGACATTTGCTGTCAGTGTATGGCATGCAGCATGCAATGCTCACCATAGACAATTCCACTCGTTTAGGAACTGAACGTCCATTGGTACACCTATGTAAATATTGTAACCAAAGACCTAGTATGAGTGCTAGTTTAAGTTTGCCTTTTCTGTATTGTATTTTATTTTTGTTTATGCTTATTATGTTACGCGAAATTGTTGCTGGGAGTAGTAATCTTAATATAGCTGATTACAGATATGTAAGCAATCTCCTTAGTCTGTGGTCACTGGTGGGGAAAAGAACAAGTTTAACTGATATTCACTTTATCTCTTTTTGTTGTTGTATAATATATTTATATATATATATATATATATTATTTTATCATAATATTATTTATTTATTTTTAATCTATGGATACTAATGATCAAATTAGTGATAATGATATTTCAGACGACAATGTTAGCTTTTATTCAGCAAATTCGGATGAGAGTTTCCACAGCCTCTCGCTTCCTCTTAAATCTCTCCTTGACTCCACGTTCTCCCCTTTGTCCAAGAACTTCAATGTGGTTCACATTAATGCCCAAAGCATTCCTTCTCACTACCCAGATTTTCTTGATTCATTTGATAATAATAATAATATACACGCTATTTTAGTTTCGGAATCCTGGCTTAAGCCATGTCTACCCTCTTCTTCCTACGCCTTACCTAACTTCCATCTAATTCGTAACGACCGCGTCGGCAAGGGTGGTGGTGGAGTTGCTATATACTTACGCAACCAAATTCCATTTTCTATTTTAAGTAAATCTCCTTCGCAATACTCAGAATCTGCCGAGCATATCTTTCTTGAGGTTCTTTTTGGTAGTACCAAAGTGCTTCTGGGCGCTTTTTATAGCCCGTCGCTCCATATCGATTACTTCAATTCACTTGAAATCCTATTAGAACAATTCGTGCCCACTGTTGATCATTCAATTATTATGGGCGACTTCAATACGTGCTTGATAAAAAACGACCACCGATCTAGACGCCTTGTCAATATTGTTGAGAGCTCCAACCTTTCCCTACTCCCCACTAATGCAACACACTTTTTCCCAAATTGTACCCCTTCCCAGTTGGATTTAATGATAACTTCCACTCCAGACCGCGTCCAAACCCATGGCCAACTCTCGGCTGAGGGTTTCTCATATCATGATCTCATTTATCTGTCGTATAAAATTCGCCCCCCAAAGCCTAAGCCGACCGTTGTTATGCGGCGTAGTTTTAAGAAATTCAATAACCTTAGCTTCATGTCTGACCTCAACAATATTGATTGGGATCTTATCTTTAAGGCCGATACGATCGATGACAAAGTTGAACTATTCAACTCCTTCCTCACTGAGTTGTTTGATAAACACGCTCCGCTACGTCCTATTAAGCTGAAACATCTCCCTGCCCCGTGGCTAACGCAAGACATCAGAGCTTTGATGTCTAAGCGAAACGCTGCTAAAGCCAAATATAAGTTACTGCCTACTCAAGAGAATCTTAATAAATATAGGTCTCTAAGAAATCGCTGTAGTAAAGTTTGTCGTGATGCGCAAAGGAACTTTATTCATACTTCTATTGATAAGAACCCAGGAAGGACTTGGAAATTCTTAGAATCACTCGGTATTGGGCGTCAACACTTGATTTCTCCTGACAAACTTGATATTGATGCACTCAACAAACACTTCTCCACCATCACGCCCATTGATAGCCAAGTTAAATCCGCTTCATTAAATCACCTTAGATCCTTACCTACCTTGTGTTCCACTCCATTTAGATTTCAGAATGTTACTACAGATGATATAAAAAAACACATCATTGCTATCAAATCGGATGCTGTTGGGTGTGATGGCATAAATCGTAAGATGATTCTTCTTTTACTTGACCATGTGTTACCTATCCTCTCTCATATCTTTAATTTTTCCTTCTCAAACGATAAGTTCCCTAGCTCCTGGCGTAAGGCGTACGTCATCCCAATTCCGAAAACCAAAAATCCTACTTCCTACTCTAACTACCGCCCTATTTCCATCCTCCCCTTCCTGTCTAAAGTCCTTGAGCGTATCGCCTGTCAGCAACTAAATCTGTACCTATCCAAAACCAATTTTCTCAGTCCGTACCAGTCTGGCTTTCGAACAGGGCATAGTACTACTACGGCTCTTATTAAGGTATGCGATGATCTTCGTGCCAATATGGATCGCAAATTGGTTTCTGTCATTGCGTTGCTAGACTTTAGCAATGCGTTTAATACTGTGGACTTTGAGCTACTCCTGTCTGTCCTAGAATCCCTTAATATTTCTTGTAATAGTATCTCTTGGTTCTCCAGTTATTTGTGCGACCGCCAGCAGTGTGTGAAGCTTAACAATAAATTCTCCTCCATCACCTCACTCACGGCTGGTGTCCCACAAGGTGGTGTCCTCTCTCCTCTCCTTTTTGCGATCTTTATAAATACTGTCACTCAACTCCTCTCCTCTTCTTTTCACTTATATGCTGATGACCTACAAGTTTACGTTGCTGCTCCTGCCCATGACATTAATGTGGCCATTCAAAGATTGAATAATGAATTAGACAAGATCTGCGTATGGAGTAAATCTCACGGTCTCAGCATTAACGCTAATAAATCCCAGGTAGCTGTAATAGGTAGTACCAGTCAACTAGCTAAACTGAACTTCAACGCTTTGCCTCCCATCCGAGTAGATGCGACCAACTTACCATTTAGTTCTACCGTCAAAAACCTTGGTATTCTCATTGATAGCTCACTCTCATGGGTCCCCCAGTTAGCTGAGGTGAGCCGTAAAATATTTGCCACAATTGGGTCGTTAAAGCGTTGGAAAAACCTACTACCTATCAAAACTAAGACTGCATTAGCTAATTCCCTTCTTCTCCCCTTACTTGACTATGCTGACTGTTGTTACCCTGACTTAACAGAAGAACAGCTCAATAAGCTGGAGCGGCTACAAAACCTCTGCATTAGGTTCATTTTTGGCCTACGCAAGTTCGACCATATTTCCAGCTATCGCGCCCAGCTTAAGTGGCTCCCGATTAGGCAGCGGCGCAACATACATGTTCTGACTCTTCTTTACTCAATTCTTTATAATCCCTCTACTCCCTCTTACCTCAAGGAACGTTTCATTTTCCTCGGTGCTGATAATCCGTCGGGTCACTATCTTAGGTCTCGCTTTGATAATCGCCTTAAATTTCCTACACATTTTACTAAATTCTATGGTAATTCTTTTACCATCAAGGCTGTCGTATTGTGGAACTCCCTACCATTTGAGATTCGCCATTCTAAATCGCTCCCTATATTTAAAGATCGTCTGAATAAGCATTACCTTTCTATACAATCCTAGTCAACATTAGTTTATCTCAACCACTTATGCATATATTTTTATTACTATCGTGTACCATATTTATGTTTATTCAAAATATATTGTAAGTATTTATGGATATGTATTTATATATATATATATATATGTATGTGTGTATATATACATATTGAGTATAGTATTGAGTTTATTTATTTATAGTATCTTACCTAGTAGGTATATATTTTATTGACTATTAATTAGTATTATATCTAATGTGTTTAAGTTTTACTTGCACTATCCTGTTATCTTTACTTTTTCCTCTCTAGCCAAGGGTTGCCTGGTAGAGATTGCTTGCAGCAATAAGGCCGCCTTTGCATACTACCATGTTAGTTTTGATAATATATACTTTGTTATTTTTCATGTAACTTTTTTGGTGTGCAATAAAGTTTTTTCATTCATTCATTATTTTCAACCGACTTCAAAAAAAGGAGGAGGTTCTCAATTCGACTGTATTTTTTTTATGTTTGTTTCCTCAGAACTTTTGACTGGGTGGACCGATTTGGATGATTCTATTTTTATTTGAAAGGGCATACTTCCCAAGTGGTCCCATATAAATTTTATCGAAATCGGTCGAGCGGTTTTTAAAATATCAACAATAAAATAAGTACTTTGTATAGCGTGTGCTTGTTGTTGTAAAGTTGGCGCGGGAGTTTGAAGTCGGTTGTTTAAAAATAATTTTTTATATCAAATTATTAGTTTACTATTAAAAGAACAATTCAAAAAAAGCTCAAAAATCTTCATTCCTAAAATTTTTTGTATAATTTGCCGAGAACACCATATCGAAGTTTTTATTTTTTTTCTTTGGACATCTTAGCAACAGTTTAATATCATTGCCGCAGTGGAAATACTTTTCACAATCTGAATTTTCTGGTAGTTTCAACATCACTTGCCATTTACTTGGACAGTCATGTGGAGGTGTTGGTCTGAGTGTTGTAGTTGTTGTTGTTGTAGTTGTTGTATAATTTACTGTTGTTGGTACTGTTGTAGTGGTTATAGGTGTTGTTGGGTTTACAGTTGTGTTTGTCGTAAGATTTGTTGTTGTAGTTGTCAACGTTGTTGTCGTATTTATCGGTGTTGTAGCATATTTTGTTGTTGTAGTTGTCAATTTTGTTGTTGTATTTATCGGTGTTGTTCTATATGTTGTAGTAGTTTCCGCTGGAGTTGTTCTCGTGGCAGTCGAGTCGATGTCTTGAGGCCAGTCGCACATCTAAATATAGGCAATTATTGTAACAGAAACATCATAATATAAATAAATCTAAAAGCATATGAAAATAAAATAAAAGCTACTAAGCTCTGAAATAAAACTAAACCAACAAACAAAGTCATATTTTATTCCAAAGCTATAAAATATGTTCTAAGCTACATAGTCTTTTATATTATTATGTATGCTAATTTAGATCAAGGATCAGCCTGGCTGTCAAACGCGGAAATGCAGCCAGCATTCTTGCCATCATTCCACGCGGGCATGTTTTATAATACTTAGTAATTATGTTAGGCTAGCTAGCTTTAAGTTCTATTGTATTGTTTTCAATAAAGGTTTTAAAAAAGTTTTGATGTTTTTTGACTTATTACGATTTAACTTTTTGCTTGCCCCATCCACGCCCCATCCTACTTGACTTTATGTCTCATTTTAGCCAAAAGGGATCTGGCCCCCGATTGTGTAAAGAAATCGTTATCGTTATCGTTTATCATACGTATAATTTGACCGGTTAAAGGAGTTCATAAATGCCTGCACATCAAAAAACATGTATGAACTCCTATAACAGTTCGAGTAACACGTTTTAAGCTGTCAAATGATTACGATTTGCTTAGGCAATTGGGCCGGTTGCTTACAGGAATAAGGCCGCTTTTGCGGCTTTACAATTAAGTTTTACAGAAAAAAGATTACGTAATATTAAGTAACACTAAATTAAGTAGCATATATTTTAGTGTTACTTATAATTTTTTTTCTGTAAATCTTTGGTGAAAAAAATTCAGGATCCGTTTAGTACCTGTAACTCTGCATCAAAGGACAGGCCCCTAGGGCACCGCATGAGTACTCGACGTCCATTGCTGCACGCGTAGAATTTGCTACATTCAGTCTCGTGCGGCAGCAAGCGTTCGATACTGAAGTCTGCTGGACAACCGTTCGGGAGTAGACTAGCCCAGCCATAGCCGAACAGTAGTAGAAATACTAATATTGGCATATCTGGAAGGCAGTTAGTCAGTTAGTTTTGAACTTTTGAATCCTTTCACTAATAAAAATCCGATTTTTGTCTGAAAATTCATTATTTTCACCTCAACTCAGTACACTGAACTAATAGGCGCGCTGATTGAGTGACATATTCTGTAATGGAGGTGGTGGATCATTCCATGCCTTTGTGGCAGTTCAAAAAATACCCCCAAATCCTAACCTAAAATAACGTCTTGATTACGAAATATTACGAAAAGAGTTCTACCTATCTGATTAATTGATTACTAAGCGAAAATTATTATCATCTACCGAAAATAAATTTTCGCCGAAAATGACGTTAGATCGCGATAAAAAACAAACGTACATTAATTCACACTGTAATACACCAGATATTATAGACTTATCGCACAGAATCTTTATTAATTTCTGTAACTTAATTAACAAATTGGATTTTTATGTTATTGCTTTATTTGTAAATAATTATTTATGTTTCTTATTAGTAGCATATTTGCGAATGCATCATACCAAAGTGATTTTTATTATTTTTACAAGCTTTTATTTAACTTGGAAAGTTTGTGGGTTTGGTTAGAATCACAGAATAGGAAGAAAAAAATCTTTATTCGGGGATATAAGTACAAATAATAAAGAAAAGAAAAATCGCGAAATGAGACCTGAGGTGCAATCATGCAAGGATTGCCGATCAAATCGTAAAAGTTCGGCTTCAAAGTAAAATAAATCATAACAGCATTGAATTAGAGCTCAATTTCATGTATCCATTCTAATACGTTTAGGTAAATCAAATGTTAATATTGTATGATTTTAATATTGTATGTCTGTTAGAGGTAGACTGTTCCTACTATGTAAAATTATTTTAAGATCTTAAACTATGTAACAGTCAAACGATTAAATAAATGAAATGAAATGAAATGAAAACTAGCTGATGCCCGCGACTTCGTTCTCGTGGATTGAGGTTTTTTTCGGTTCCTGCGGGAACTCGTTAATTTTCCGGGATAAAAAGTAGCCCATGAGTTATTCCGGACTGTAACTATAACCTATCTCTGTGCCAATTTTCATCCAGATCCGTTCAGCTATTACGGCGTGAAAGAATAACAAACATTCATACATACAAACTTTCGCGTTTATAATATTAAGTAAGGAATGACAGCTTTATGTCACGTGCATCCCTTGACGTCCCTAAAATAAGAATTTAAATAATTCTA
This sequence comes from Erebia epiphron, assembly GCA_963932025.1. NCBI lineage: Eukaryota > Metazoa > Arthropoda > Insecta > Lepidoptera > Nymphalidae > Erebia > Erebia epiphron. The sequence continues at coordinate 7,074,952 of OZ009953.1, read as the reverse complement.
AAACACGAACTTCAACAATTTTGAAATACCTTTTATCCCGGAAAATTAGAGTTCCGCGGGAATCGAAAACTTTAATCCGCGCGGCAAAGTCGCGGGCATCGTCCAGTCATACAATAAAGGTAATTTCCTAAAAATATATAATGCAGAGGAATTGGTAAGTCAGTTTTATTATAAGGTAGATAAGGTGCCTATTGTTATTATTTTTATGACGCAGTTGTTATAGTTTATAACCACCATAAATCTACAAAGTCCTAATTTTATGATTAATTTGATAGCAAAAACAGCTTTTTTAGGGTTCCGTTGTCAAAAAGGAATTTCATCTGTCCGCAGTTATTCAAGTTGGTCGACTATGATACTTATAAAGTTTCGTTGAAACTATGTAGGTAAATTCTACTTAGCTAAGTATAATAGATTTGCTTTTAACTTCGTTATACTTGTATATTACTTCCATTAATTTTTCACACATCCAAAAGTTACCGTTTAGCTGGTAGAGGAGGGGGGACACAGAACTCTAACAAAAAAATTAGCATGATTTTTATTTTCCTGGGTTAATCATAACTGCCATGCCGGTAACAGGTTAGACCATCTTAGACTGCATTATCACTTAACTATGTGAGATCGCAGTCAAGGGCTAACTTGTAGTGGATAAAAAAAACTAATATAGTCTCAGAGCTAAGCCGCGGACAGACGGACGGACCGGACGGCCGACGGACATGGCGAAACTATAAATATGGGTCCCCTGTCGACTACGTTACCTACCCTAAAAAGGGAAACTAATCTATCAGAAGAATTACAGTTGCGAAAAAGTTAAAACAGGCGATTCGAAAAACGTGACGAAAATCTTAGACAATGATATATTTTTCAAGAATTTAAGCCCTTTTAAGTTATTTAATCTTACAATAGATAATAATATAAGATTAAATTATGTGCGTATTTCCTATGGATTTGAGTTGTTGGAAAATACCAAGAAATATACTTTTAAAAAACAAAGGAAGTGTGATGATGACTTAAATCCATATCCATACTAATATTATAAATGAGAAAGTGTGTCTGTCTGTCTGTCTGTCTGTCTGTCTGTCTGTCTGTCTGTCTGCTACGCTTTCACGGCCCATCTATTCAACCGATTTTAATGAAATTTGGTACAGGGGTAGGTTGTATCCCGGGGAAGGACATAGGCTACTTTTTATCCCGGAAAATTCGAGAGTTCCCGCGGGAATCGAAAAAACTTGGTCCACGCGGACGAAGTCGCGGGAATCATCTAGTACAAAATATAAATAAATGCGAAAGTGTGTCTGTGTGTCTGCTACGCTTTCACGGCCCAAATACTCAACCAATTTTGATGAAATTTAGTACAGAGATAGTTTACATCCCGGGGAAGGACATAGGTTACTTTTTATCCCGGAAATTGATGAAATTCGGCGGGAATTAAAAAATATCAATCCACGCGTTCTAGTAAAAAATATGCTTATAGATAATCGCCGGCCTACTTCCTGCCAAGCACGAGTTTCCCGCTCGGCTCTCGGAATGGGGAGAATAAGGCCATAGTCCACCATGCTGGCCAAGTGTAGAATGGCAGACTTGATATACCTTTGCGAACATTTAATTCTAAACTTCTTAACTGGCGAAAAGTTAGAGGTACGTGCCCGGGGATCGAACCCGCGACCCCATAATATAGGTCGGGTGTTCGATTTTTTTAGGTAAGAAGATACTAATTTGACGGACGAGTGGCCTAGTTGTGACAACGCATATCAGTCGATTGCGAATGTTAAGCAACGTTGACCCAAGTCGATAACTGGATGGGTGACCGAATTTCGAGGTTCAAATATGGCTTTTTCGCTGCCTCAGTGCCTCGGAGAGCACGTTAAGCCGTCGGTTCCGGTTATTATCACTAACATCTGATAATAATCGTACAAAAACGTAAGAGTTTAAATACCCTTAGTAGAGTCGTATGCGGAAGGACGTGGGAACCTACCGCATTAAAATCAGGCGCGGTCCGAAGGGGGGGGTCACAGGGGACATGACCCCCCCCCCAAAATCTAAGGTCAAATTGAAAAATCTCAAAAATTTGCCAAATAATAAAAGGAAATTTCTAGCTATCCCCTAACAGTAATAAATTTAGTTTGCTGACATCTAGTGGTGTTTTTATGAACCACGTACGATGGCCAAAATAACTTGGAAATGACATATAGTCTAGAAACAAGGAACCGAACTACAGTGCTCCCAACCTAAAGTGATAATGCGCATAGAAATCTTCGTCACTGTTCGGCAACGGTCGTATTCCCCGAGCGTCGGAAGACGATATGTATATTGTATATAGAGTGGTTAAGTGCATTTTCTTCATGCATAATTTAGTAGAATTATGTGTTTTGTGCTAAAAGAGATAAATATTGATTTATCAGTAACGAAATTTGATTCGATAATTCCATGTAAGTAAATAGCGAGGATAACCACACGACTGCGAATATGCTACAATCTAAACATTCACCCGGAAATAGTACCAGACGTCTCAAATATTATCACCCGATTCGCAAATGTAAAAAGACGACTTCCATTTGTTTTATAGGTGATGTATAAAATAAAATTGTGTCTTGTGCAATAATGTTTATTTTATTCCAGATACCTATTTTTAGGGTTCCGCAGCCAAATTTGGCAAAAACGGAACCCTTATAGATTCGTGATGTATGTCTGTCTGTCTGTCCGTCCGTATGTCACAGCCAATTTTTTCCGAAACTATAAGAACTATACTGTTGAAACTTGGTAAGTAGATGTATTCTGTGAAACGCATTAAGATTTTCTTACAAAAATAGAAAAAAAAAACAATAAATTTTGGGGGCTCCCCATACTTAGAACTGAAACTCAAAAATTTTTTTTCATCTAACCCATACGTGTGGGTTTATCTATGGATAGGTCTTCAAAAATGATATTGAGGTTTGTAATATAATTTTTTTGTAAACTGAATAGTTTGCGCGAGAGTAAAATGTGTGTCGTCGTCCCCCCCCCCCCCCCCCCCCTGTAACTTCGAAAATAAGATAAAACTAAAAAAAATATTTGGTGTACATTACCATGCAGACTTCCACCGAAAATTGGTTTGAACGAGATCTAGTACGTAGTTTTTTTAATAATTTAAAACTTACTACATGTTTGTACGGAACCCTTGGTGCGCGAGTCCGACTCGCACTTGGCCGGTTTTTTATTAGTGTAGTGAGTGACCCCCTCCAAAATTTCTGGCTGCGACCGCGCCTGATTAAAATCCCAAGAAAACTCCTACCATTATTTGATTAATGGAAAGGGGTCACGAGTCACGACCCTCAGTAATGAGGAATACGACGCAGAAAGAGTGATACTAATAGGATAATGTTTTTAAAAGTTTGTTTTGTTTTGGATTGTTTTGGTTGCTGTAGATATTTAAAATATCAAATACCATACGATTAAATAAATGTATAAAATATATTGTGAGTTGTAATATTATTATTTGCATTTTCCATTTTCTTTGATATATTTTGTAAAATTATAAAATAATTTCGCGCTCGCTTCTTTCACACTTTTTTATATTACGCTAAGCTTAGTACGAGTTTGTTTACATCGACCACATTGATCGATTTTGAACATCGAAACACGTCCAGTCAGAGAATCCGATGTGACTGTAAGTATATCCCAATGTCTGCGGTAGATAAAGCAATGTATATGATTAGGGTTAGTTTAAAATACTAAATAAGGACAAGTTTTCTACATAATACTTACTGAAAAACATTTGTTCTAAAACTTTTTTAACTCAATAAATTAACAAAAAATTTTTTTTGCTTTTTACCGGGGGTGTTACTGGGGGTTACAAGTACAACCATCAATTAAAGTAGTATTATTTCAAAATGAAAAAGCCCGAATTGTATTTTCATAATATTAATTACCCGAAGGGTTCCCGAGTAGGTATGTGTCCCCGTCGTTTTATACGGTCCTTTTAATATTTCGCTTATAAAATAAGCTTTCGCATAGAAAACGGTGCGACAGTTTCTGACGTTAAATAAAATAGTGACTTGATTGTATCCCGGGGAAGGCCATAGGCAATGAAGGATTTCCCGCGGGAATTAAAAAAAACTGACGAAGCCTAGACACCATCAAGTCTTCAAATACATTTCCTCCGTGTCCCGTTAGTCATTTCTATTTTATTTTTCTTTCTTTTTAGTATCATAAATGTACCTAGGTAATGTGTACCATGTACGTGTGTAATCTTTAATTAAGTATAACTAGCCGATGACTTCGTCCGCGTGGTATAAGTTTTTTAATTCCCACGGGAACTCCTTAATTTTCCGGGGAGCTACTTTTTAGCTTATTGTCACGCTCCAGGTCTTCAACTATACCTACCCATGCAAAAATGACGTCGATTCGTTGCTCTGTTCAAACCAAACCAGCAAACAAACATACACACTTTCGCATTTATAATACTAGAAGATGATGCCCGCGACTTCGTCCCCGTGGTTTAAGATTTTTTGATTCCCTTGGTAACTCCTTCCCTATGATACAACCTATCCCTGTGCTAAATCTGTTGAACAGATGATCCATGAAAGCGTAGCAGACAGACATACGCACTTTCGCATTTATAATATTAGTATGGATTAGTATGAATTTATTTTGTGAAAAGTGGTCAATAAATGTTAATTTATTTTATTTATGTATGATCTTTAGTTTTAATTTCTTATTTTTGTGTTATTTTTTCCTGTGTGATCTGTGTTAAGCTAAATAAATCTTTTTTTCATCCCACCATCTCGGAAAGAGTATTTTTAATCTTCGATATCTGAATGCAAAAGCCGTTATTATCCTCTTGAGGATAAAGTAAATTGAATTTAGAACATCGTGTGCACGTTAGTAAATATCACTCGTCTATGAAGTTTGTGAATTCAAAACATCATTAAAACCTATTTACTTCTACCTTTATGGTGCCGAATTTCCATACAACCTTTTTTAATTTGTTAAAAACTCACACTCGTAACCTTCTTGGTGTACTTTTTTAATTTGCTTTGCGCGCACCATTTTCTTTCACGTCATGTCATTTCCTCGCTGAGGTAGGATGAAAAGTTACGTGTTGCACTCGAGTGAAAAGATTTTTCACCTCGTGCTCTTTTGATTCCCTCGCTGACGCTCAGGATTCTAATTTTTGAATCACGAGCACAAGAATCCTTCGCTTGCTCGGTCATCAAAATTGAGCACGCGGTTAAAAAACAACTTTTCACTCTTGTATAACAAATAACTATTTTTTAAATATAGTTCGACTCACCAATTACATCCAGGGCTCTTATTTTTTTTTCTCACAGTACACCGTTCGCACAAAATGCAACACTGGTCTAAATAATCAACGCGTACACGGGTAATATAAATTGATTAGGGCTTGATTGATTCCTTTGGTAGATAAAATGATAACTCATTTGTACACATGTAAAGTTTTGTTAATTACAAATTATTGTTATTTTGCGTTACTTCATTTGATAGGAATTTGTATTTTATTTGATAACATTGTGAAAAGTACATTAGGCTACGAAAAAAATTCAAATTAAATAAAATATTTTTTTTTCAAGTAGACTTCTGTTCTATAAGTGCTTTTGAATAGTCGAGTGAATCTACCACTGGTTTGGAATGCCGTTCCTACCGAGAAGAACCAGAGAGAAACTCCGTGGTTGCTCTTTTGAAAAAGAAAATTATTTACAACTACTTACACCAATGTGTAGATACATGGTTATGTATAACCGCAGTCCTATCCCATTGCTGGAGCAATTCAAATCCATACACATTTAACATTTATATTATAATATCTTACCCAAATAATCTTCAACACTATTATTAGCTTTTTTTCAGGAACATACTTATAACGGATTTATTATTCTACAAACTATATACTCGTACATAGAGACTGTCTTATATACCTCTAGTGGCTAGCCGATTTGACTATGGATTGAGATTTGAGATTCCAAATTTGATTCCCGGCTCGGACAAAACTGTGATGTTTCTGTCAAGAAATTCTCGGCAAACGCCCGAAATTGGAAAATTGTTGGTGTTTTATACCTGTATGCTTAGTTAAAGATTTTACACTGAAAATTTGAATGATCGTACATATTGGCGCCAAAGTAAAATGGACTCAAAAGCTCTTGATTTATAGTCACAAGTTCAGTACAACAGATTTTAATTTCGAATCGTCTCTATTTTGAGCGCTGGCTGTAAATACATACATGAAGTTGAGCTCTAAATCAATGCTATTAAGGTTCGTTTAACTTTGATCGGACGCTCGATAACGATCCTCAATCCACGCGGACGAAGTCGCGGGCATTTACTAGTAATTAATAATTTTATTGCGATTTTCGCGACCGGAATACAATACAATACTGTATTGACAATAAGAATACCGAAACCGTACTGAAATTAAATTCAGTGCATCTGTTCAAATGTAGGTACATTGTAATTTTCCGGTTCCTTTTCATATTCAAATACTTTCAGACATAGTCGGGTCAGTACATTGAACTTAACACTTTAGCTACTCAGCTGTATTAGCAACAATTAGGTTTTTTTTAAATTTACTACAAGTTAGCCCTTGACTGCGATCTCACCTGATGGTAAGCGATGATGCAGTCTAAGATGATAGCGGGCTAACCTGTTAGGGGCATGGCAGGTATATTAAACCCATACCACTAATCGGTTTGTACACGGCATTTTTCCGAACGCTAAATCGCTTGGCGGCACGTCTTTGCCGGTAGGGTGGTAACTAACCACGGCCGAAGCCTCCCACTAGGCCAGACCAGGGAAAATTCAGTAATTATAAAAAACCGGCCAAGTGCGAGTCGGACTCGCGCACCGAGGGTTCCGTACTCAAGAAGTAGGTATAATTACCTTTGTTAATGAACCGCAAAACTAACTTTGTTTGTAGAGGTTTACTGGTAATATCAAAAAATTACGTTTGTTGTATGGGAGCCCCCCTTTAATATTTACTTTATTGATATTTAATTATTTATTTTGAAAGGTAATATACAAGTTAATATTCTGTGAAAATTTGAACCGTCTACCTGTTACCGTTTTTAATATTGAGCAAAAAAATACGAAAAAAACACGTTTATTGTATGGGGACCCCCCTTAATATATATATTTTTTTAATTTTTAGTATTTGTTGTTATAGCGGCAACGGAAATACATCATTTGTGAAAATTTCAGCTTTCTAGCTATCACGGTCTATGAGATACAGCCTGGAGACAGACAGACAGACAGACAGACAGACAACGGAGTCTTAGTAATAGGGTCCCGTTTTTACCCTTTGGGTACGGAACCCTAAAAAGATACAGTGTGTAGTGTTACAGTATGCAGCTTGGCTTGGCTTACTGGGCGGTGAATATCGCAAGCTGCAAATACAAGGCACACACCGTACCTACCACATAGATTTGTCTACTTCTGGTTCCTTCATATGATAGGCTTATTCTTAGGGCAAAAACACACAACGTACTGGATATAACAAAATGTCCACATATGCTCTGTCTTTTCCGGAGAAGGTACTTTACTTAAACGACAAGGAAGCTTGGCAATAATTTGCTCTAATGGCTCTGATAGTTCCTTAAATAAGATGATTTGTGAGATGGTGATAATAATAAAAAATCCCGGCTGAGTATGTTGTGAGCTCTTCTCAGACCAGGGCGCGTTTGGAACCCTTAGCTTTAGTTTTAAGATACCGTAACCGATTATCACCATCATGTTTTATAAGTAAGTAATTACGTCAGTGTAATCTATATTGAATAAATGATTTGATTGATTGATTAAGTTTTCGCCCTTAGGTAATCAGGGCTAGTTTTCATGGCATATTCGTGGCCGTATGTACTTTATAGTTCTAGTTTCAAATAGTTGACGTAAGGTGACGCTACTGAATTAACTTTTCACGATTCGCGTCGGAAAATCAAATTGATCAAAATAATCTATACTAGGTAATAGTTATTATTATAAATGCGTAGGTACCTACTGGATGGATGGATGTTTGTTACTCAATCACGCCACAACGGATCTGGATGAAATTTGGCACAAAGATAGATTATAGTCGGGAATAACACATATAGGCTACTTTTTATCCCGGAAAATTAGAGAGATCCCGTGGGAACCATAAATCCTCAATCCATGCGGATGAAGTCGCGGGCATAAGCTGGTATACCTATTATAATGATAAACAAAGTATAAACAATTAGATAGGCAAGTTAATTCGCTTTTTTTCATATTATTAAAAAACTAGATTATGCCCGCGACTTCGTCCGCGCGGTTCCCGCGGAAAGTATAAAAAGTGTTATAATATTGTTGACGTTCGTGTTATAGAATTATAATCCTTACTGATGCCCGCGACTTTTCCCGGGATAAAAAGTAGCCTATGTGTTATTCCAGACTGCAATCTATCTCTGTGGCAAATTTCATCCAGATCCGTTATTACGGCGCGATTGAGTAACAAACATCCATCCATACATCCATCCAAACTTTCGATAGGTACTCAATTTATTTATGTATTTATGTAATAAATAAATTGAGTATTGAACATACAGGTGTCTCTTATGTTAGGTCATGTTTTTGAATCTACCACACGTCCGGAAAGAAGATCTTCTGAGAAGAGCCGGCAAGAAACTCAGCAATGCTCTCGTTCCGGTACGACGCCTTGTATGGGTTTAATTATAGATTAATATGTACATGGCCTATTATAACAGATTAGCCCGCTACCTTCTTAGACTATCATCATCACTGTTAGTACCTACCAGGTGAGACGCAGTCAAGGGATAGCCATCGATATACATATGTAGGAACTAGATGGGCCCTTTCATAGAAAAAAATTGGGCGTCCAACCTAACCTAACCTGTATAGCCCTGTCCTTGTCCCCGCCATAGCGCTGTCCCGCTTTTCAGACCAGATGGCGTTAGTAAAATAGGTCCACATTCTTTGTTTGGCAGGGCCCGTCTATGTAAATTGAGGTCGTTGGGGGTAGCCGATAAAAAATCGAAAGCAATCGGATTCTTTAGTCCAGCTAGATAACTATATTTTTAGGGTTTCGTACCTCAAGATGAAAAAAAGAACCCTTATAGGATCACTTCGTTGTCCATCTGTCTGTCGCGTTCCCGAGAAAAAGGGGGTTGACAACCACCTTTTTCTCGGGAACGCGTGCAGGTATCAAGTTGAAATTCATATCAAATACGGTCCCTTGGAGCTGTAAAAAAATCAAGCTTCTAAGACAATGCTATCAAAAGATACGGCCGTTTATGTCACATATTTTGAGACTCGCCAAAAAATTAAAACTTATGGGGTACTTCCCGTTGACCTAGAATCATTAAATTTGGCAAGAAGCAAGGTCTCACAGCACAAATATAGGAAAAAAACTGAAAATCGATAGTTAGGGTTCCGTACTCATAGTGTTGAATTGTTTGTCAGGCGCTACCAGTTTAGCGCCATAAATGTGAGCCAGTTATTTTACTGCTGATTACGTATATTGTTGTGACATCTTTCTTGTTATTTACTAAAATAATTTTTTCGTACCACTTGCTCAAAAAAGTGACATTCTATGCCAAAAAAAGCGTAGGTGCATAACAATAGTCATTTTTAATCTGTTAAAAACAGGGAAACAAAATTGTACTGAATTTCATTCATCCTCTAGGGGGAGAATGTGATTTAAATTTGGAATACTTACATACTGAACTAGGTACATCTGTGTTTACACCATTGAGTTTGTATATAAAGCATTAAACATCTTTTTGAAAAAGGAATACGCATTTATTATGCAGTTATGATTATAAATTAAATAAAATTACGAAAACCGACGAGGCCGTATGAGCTTGATGCCTTTGCTTTTCCGACAAAAAAAATATTAGTCTAGGAATTTGCCGCGTTTTTGTTTTCTTCAAATACATTAACGTTAAGTTTATTTTAATTTATTTTTATAAATAAGTTAAACAGTTCCTCAGACGCAAGAACAGAGAAATACTTATATATAATAAATCAACTCATCAACAATAAATGTACCTACCAAACAGAAATGTAACTCTCTCTATCAATAATTGGACCAATGTTTCGAATGTTAACTTTTACTTTTAAATGTCATTATCTATACTAATATTAGGTATATACTAATATTATAAATGCGAAAGTGTGTCTGTCTGTCTGTCCGTCTGTCTGTCTGTCTGCTACGCTTTCACGGCCTAACTACTCAACCGATTTTGATAAAATTTGGTACAGAGATAGGTTACGTCCCGGGGAAGGACATAGGCTACTTTTTATCCCGGAAAATTGTAGAGTTCCCGCGGGAATCAAAAAATGTATCTGTTCAACCGATTTTGATGAAATTTGGTACAGGGATAGGTTGTACCTACCCCGCGGAAGGATATATGCTATTTTTATCCCGGAAAATTGAAGAGTTCCCGCGGGAATCAAAAAACATCAATCCACGCGGACGAAGTCGCGGGCATCATCTTGTTTTTAATAAATGCTTATCTCATATTATTATTGTGTTAATTTTTTCGCAAATGGTACGAAAAGTAGAGTATTTTCCTCGGTGATAAAGCTGTCTTAGTCTTGGGTGAACTTAAATCCCTCGCTACACTCGCGATTTAAATCGTCACCTGCGACAGAAGACACTGCTTTATCCCCTTGGTTAATAATCTACTAATATTGTGTTGTAGTACGAAACCCTATGTGCGCGAGTCTGACTCGCACTTGACCGGTTCTATTGTTAGTTGCAATCGCACCTTGGAATCTCATTAAATATCTACTAATTACAAGAAAAAATACTACAGATCTCGCTGATATAAAATGTAACATAAAGTAGTTGATTATAATCATATCAATTATTAGTAATTTTGGACATGGATTGTTAAAGTAAAGTAAAATATACTATTATTGTGCACCTTAAAAAATAAATACAACAAAATTATGGAGGTACTAAATGGGCCCTTTCATTGAAAAAGTTGGGCGTCCAATTTGTGGTGCATGCCCCTCACCTGTATAAGCCTATCCTTGTCCCCGCCATAGCGCTGTCCCGCTTTTCAGACTAGATGGCGTTAGTAAAATCGGTCCACATTCTTTGTTTGATAGGGCCCGTCTATGTAAATTGAGGTCGTTGTATAAAATAGATCCTCAAAATGTACATAGCAGTGATAGTGAAGCTTCAGAAGTATTATCGCTTATTTTCCTCGCAGGTGTAGCATAAGAAAGAAAGAAAGAAAGAAAGGAAACACATTTATTCACAAATGGTGGCACAGACAAACATCTGTCATACATAGCTGTACACAAATTTATGTTTGTCTGTGACACCATCCGGAATGGGTTACAATACAGCTCAGCCGTGTGTCCAGCGTCATTCTTACAAATGCATGCATGATGCCGGACGCTGATTTTCAGCTGTGACCCGGGTGACGTCACAGCCAACGCCATAAAGCACTATGAAGAAAGTGCGATTCCTAATTCGCGTGTATTGAGGCCCATAAACATAAAATCAATCACACCAATAATTGGGTAGGTATTGGACTTTTATTCAAATAAATTATTTTTTAGTGTTTTTAGGGTTCCGTACCAAAATGGTAAAATGGAACCCTTATGGTGCGACTTTCTCCGTCTGTCTGTCCGTCTGTCCGTCTGTCCGTCTGTCCGTCCGTCACACTCGATTATTTCAGTAACTACCGAAGCTATCGACATGAAATTTGGAATAGTTGTATTATATATTAGTGGCCCAAAGACACTGGAATTAAAAAATATTGGAAATTATTTTTCTTCTTATTTAAAAAGGGGGGAAAACCTGAGGGTTGAAATTTAAAAGTGAGATAACTGTACTGTGTGGGGTATCATATGAAAGGTTTTACTTTGTACATTCTAAAACAGATTTTTAATTATTTTTAGTTATGATAGTTTTTGATTTATCGGGGAAAATGTCTAAAAAAATACCGTTCCCCCCCCCCCCCTTATCTCCGCAGTTTACCAATCGAAAAATTTGAAATAATTATGGTCAATAGGAATTTACGTATATTTTACAGGAAAACTATAGCCAATGCTCTAACTAGCATAGTTTTTTTGATATTAACAATAAACCTCTACAAACAAAGTTACTCTTGCGGTTCATTAACAAAGGTAATTATTTATTAATAATGGTACGGAACCCTTCGTGCGCGAGTCCGACTCGCACTTGCCCGGTTTTTTTTTTTTTATCCACTACAAGTTAGCCCTTGACTGCGATCCCACCTGATGGTAAGTGATGATGCAGTCTAAGATGGTAGCGGGCTAACCTGTTAGGGGCATGGCAGTTATATTAACGCCTATTCGGTTTCCACACGGCATCGTACCGGAACGCTCAATCGCTTGGCGGCACTTCTTTGCCGGTAGGGTGGTAACTAGCGCCACGGCCGAAGCCTCCCACCAGGCCAGACCAGGGAAAATTCAGAAATTATAAATTCCCAAATTGACCCTGCCGGGGATCGAACCCGGGACCTCCGCACGTTAAGGCAACAGCGTTACACACTGCGCCACGGAGGTCGTCAAATAGTCCCCTGATAGTTTTAATATGTTGTATAACCATTTTAAACAATCGATTAAAGTAAAAAAGTGCGTCTAACTTTAATGACGTCACATTTCAGAATTTCATATAAATCCCATACTTAATTAGGACGCGTTTTGACGTTTGAAAAAAGTTGTTGATTTTGAGATGAGATGATTGATGCAACTTTTACAAAAATTCAGATATGCTATTATGATAACAAACATAGGTTTTTCTCATTTCCTCTTATGAATACAGTCACTGTAGAGAAAAGGACAGAATGCTAACTGTCGTCCTAAAATATATGATAGTAATATTATAGTCCGACAAACTTATCTGACCCGGTGACAGCGTCGCTAGAATCTATGAAAAATAAAATAAAAACAATAACTAAACGGGCATAAAAATTTGTTCCAATTTTGGCCACCGGGCCAGATAAGTTTGTTGGACTATACTGGATCCATAGGAAAATTAAATGAAAGAGTAGTCTAAATTTCTCACAAATTTTATTTACTAAAAACATGGCAACAATTTTCTTATACCGACCTACTTAAAAAATTACATTCGGTTTTTAGGCGTTTTTTGTTAATTTTTGCAAATTCTAACGTCACCCTTAAAATATATCGAAATTAATTTTTGACTATAAAGCTGAGATCTATAGAGCAGGGATGTTATGGATATGAAAGGGTTTAGACAATAAGTTTTATAGCAGCATTTGTTAAGTCGAGGTTATTATACCATCGATGATTTTCCCAATTGCAAATTTGTATGGAAGCAACCGGCCTCCCATCCAGTGACCCACAAGTCAGTGTAATACTTGTTACGTAAAGTAAGTATGTGTTGTATTGTTACATATAGTAACATTTTTTTTAAATAAACTAATTTTTTTTTTTTTAATAAACTAACTATTATGTTTAGAAAAGAGCAACCGCTGTGTTTCTTACCGGCTCTTCTCAGTTGAAATCCTTTCCGAACCGGCAGTAGAGTCAAAACATGACGTAACATAAGAGACACCTATAATATGTCCTACATGTTACAAATAAATTGAGCATTAAATCCTGTCGGCTTAGAAAATTTCGTCTAATACATAAAACTTGCTTGCGGTTATTTCTAAAAAAAAACGATACGTTAAGTAGGCCTAGGTAGATAGATTCGCTTTACACGGAGCAACTATCAAGCTACCACTGGCACGAGAGTGACGCTAGCTCGAATAAAGCAATAGGGATGATGCCTATTTCCAAAATAAATTATTGCTTATTGATTATTAAATAGAGGGTCTTCCTAAAATTCTTATCCTCAGTTAGTTTTAATTTTGATAGTCATTTTAAACTACACTAAATTGAAGAAAACAGTTTAAAATGATTCTCAAACTCAAAACTAACCGAGGATGTGAATTGTAAGTCTTTTGGAAGACCTTCTATTTAATAATCAGTAAGAAATAAATTATTTTTGACATAGTCGTCATGCCTATTGGTCACAATAGTCACCTAAATAATATGTGTATGCGTTAAAAACATGTGCATGTTAAAAAACAAATTACATGAATCGATTCAAATTATCGCACTGGTAACTTAGAAATTTTATTCAAACTGGTTTGAAATTAAACCAGTTTCATTTGTCCCCAATAAGGGATAAATAAAAACCAGTCAAAACCTGAGCTTTGTAATTAGGGGCTATTAATTGAAAAGAAATATTTTAATAAAAGTAGTCGTTACTATAAAATAATATATTCCTATATATGCGCGCCATCTCGCTTTTGTAGTGCTAACTCGTGCTAAACAGGTGTATGTTAAAAGTATACACAAATAAATATTTAAAGCTACCCTGTGGAGCCAATTGGTAGGTTGGATTTTTCTAAATTACCAGTTACAGAATCTAATAATAATTCATCAATCAAGTAAACATTTTCACTGAAAAATAAAAATAAAACATTATTTAGGAATGGTTAAGATTTTTATAATACTGTAAGTTTTGTGTTGGCATCTCAAACATTAAATTAAATAAAAAACTTCTTATTATGTTATAAATTATAATTATAAAGCTATAAGTACTGGTAACTTTTAAGTAAGTATCTGGTAAGTGACATTTTATTACAATAATTTATCTGAGAATGATGCATTATTCTAATGGCCTGACCAATAAAAAATAATTTATACAGTGAGCAAGCTTACATAGTGAGCAAGCTAATTATAAGCAGCGTGTAAATCTTTATTGGTACTATTATTTAAAAATGTAATTCAAAATTTCCTAAAATTGACATTTAATGTTTTATTATCAAAATTGTCACATACCAGACTTTAATTTCTAACCGAGTTAGAACAAAAACACAACATTTTATGATTTAACTTAATGTGTAAACAAATAAAAATTCAAAAATAAAATATGAAAAAAAAACTTAACAAAAATAAAAATTTAATTTGTACCAAATTCTGTGCATCTACGCAGTCGGTAACTAGTTTAGCTTAACATCGCATGGTAAGCATTATTAAATCTAGCCCAGTTCAGTATCTTTGAAAAAAAGTAAAAGCCTAATTAAAATGTGGAGTATGTTTATCTTTCACGAGTAATCTCAAAAATATCTGGCCTGAATATGGGCTGGGCTGAGTTTCAAATTACCCCTGATATTTTATCAAGGGTCATTTGAAACTTATTATAGAGTGACACAAAGACCCAAAATATTAAATTAATCTCAAATACAGACCCAAGTTTTCTAATTTGAGATTTGTACATTATTAATAATGAAGGAAATGTATGTTTGAAGACCTCGTAGACACTTGAGAGTCATGTTAACATACGAAACAATAAGACCCTGGGGGCCCAAAATAATAACACTAGACCCAAACAACACATAAACAAATCAGGATGTGCATTTGATGTTTACGGTGCATATGAATGCACCGTAAATAATGCAAGTCAACCGGCGTATGCTATATTACATGTCATACCACTGAGCGTTATTTATGATTTGATGAATTAGGACAGTTTAATAAAGACATTTGGAGGGATTTCACTCACTCACTCACATTAATTCAATAACTAAACAATAGAATAACGTTCATACATTAATTAAATTTCCCATCACAAAATAAAAATGCGCTCACGCTTATTTCTATTGTTGGATTTGTAAAGGGATTGTTTTTATTATTGTCACTATGCAGTAAATAAAAATGAAGGATTCTAGATAATTGTATGACAATACAAGCAGTTAATATCATTTGACCCTAACTAAGACAGGTGTGCTCATAAATTAAGACAGTTGGGGACATTTGAAACTAATAAAGATACTTGGGGGGCGATTTTTCCACGTAAATTCATTAATAAAATTTTCGTCACACAATAAAAATGCATACAATCCGACGTCCAGGGCGCTCGGCCCGATACTCGCTAGTATCTGTAGTAGTTGGGTTTGAACGGACCCACTTTGTTGAGGCCGAGGTACTTGGCTTGTTCGTCTGTCAGTTCGGTGAGATGCGCGTCAAATGTCGGCAGGTGGAGACTCGCCACGTATTCGTCCATTTTCTTGGGTAATAGGTATACGTCAGCCTGAAAAAAAACATTTCATATCTGTCGCACCTTAACGAATAATTTGAAATTCACTTCCACGGAGAACTTTGAGGAGTAGAGTTGTAGTATAATTAAGTTACAGAGGATTTGTCTGAAAGCAAATCTTTTAAATATTTTTTAATTTGGATTTTAAAAAAAACAATTTAAATTAGCAATTGCCTTAAACTTTAGGTAAACACCTCTATACGTACTGCAATATAATGCACAGATTAATCAATCTTTAAGATTTTTTAAAATAATGAATATTATTTATTTACTAGCAGATCCCCGTGACTTCGTCTGCGTGGATTGATGTTTTTTGGTCCCGCGGGAACTCTTTAATTTTCCGGAATAAAAAGAAGCATAAGTGTTATTCTAGACTATCTATCTGTGTGCCAAATTTCATTCAGAGTGATTGAGTAATAAATGTCCATCCAACCATACATCCATATTTTCGCATTTATAATATTAGTAGAGATATAGATTTAGCAATTGAGGTTTTGTTAGTGTTTTTCATAACAGTTCTACAATGTGCATACCTTATAGCGATGTTGTGGCGCATTATACAATTCTATAAGGGCTAGCGCCTGAGTGGCCGCCGTAACCGACACAACGAAAGATGGCAAGGAAGAGCAGCAGAGATTCGCAAGACGACCCTCCGCCAAGAGGACTATGCGTTTGCCGTTGCCCCAGATTATGTGATCCACCTGGACAAAAAATACAGATTCAACAATATAGTTTTTCAATTACCAATAATATAGTGGTTGCTACGTGAGGTTAGTTGATAGAATAGTCGATTGAGATAAAAATCTATGGTCACGTATAGGTAAGTGCCATAGATATTCCCCCCTTGAAAAAAGAATCCCAGCGTCACACTCTTGTTTTTTTTTTCTAAAACTATGACACTTACCAATACGTGACCATAAAATTCATTACACACTTCATAAAAAACTTTTCAAAACACTACATTCAAGACCCCGAAATAAAAATGTCGGGGGGATTTATGGAACAAATTTTAAAAAAAGCGCTGGGTACATATGAAACTTATTTGTTTAAAATGGTTTTATTGCATGCTGTGCATAATTATAATAATACTAGCATCCTCACCTGACTCCGGACTCTCTCCCACATAAGGTCGGGCGTCCGCAGCGAGTGGACGTCTATCTCGGTATTACTGTGTCCCATGTTACACACGACACAGCCGTTCTTCATTCGCTCCATGTGGTCGCGTGTGACCACGCCCTTATTGCCCGTCGCTGTTATCACTATGTCCACTTGTCTTATCACCTGGAATAAACAGTTTAGGGTTGTAACGGAGGCGTTCTTAGCGGAAGCAGAGGCGGACGCGGAGGTGAAGGGGCTTTCCATCCGCGGATGCGGAGGCGGAGGTGGATTTCCACACACATCGTCCATTTCCTGTGCTTTAGGATGCGATTAATCCCACATTTGATTTTTTTTAGGATTCTTCTAAGGACAGTTGCCTTTTTGCTTGTTGTAATGGTGTAACTGACGTCCCCTGCTTCGATTTGTACCTCTCGTAAGTTGTAAGTCGTCATTGTAAGTTAACGTTAATAAACCTCCGTTACAACTCCGCAATAAAACTGCGGAGGCGGATGCGGAAGCGGAGGTACGATTTATTGCGAAAGTTCCGCACTTACGGAGGCGGAGGCGAGGTTCCGTTAAAACTAATAGTTTTTATGGTTTCAACCATAGGTACTAAAGTTTTACATCAATGGTTTCAATCCATCGCTAGACCATGAGCACGAGTCAAAGTCAAAGTAAAAAATAATGCATGGCATTCCGAACCACTGCCACGTTGGTTTAGTGGTTGGCATGTTCGACTGCGGCCGACGAGGTTCGAGTCCCGGGTCGGGCCATAATTTTTTCTGACTAGAAATTCTCAGTACTAGCCCGTAGTTAGGAAGTTGGCGGTGTCTCACCCCCGTGCCTCGGAGAGCACGTTAAGCCGTCGGTCCCGGTTATTATCACTAACATGATAATAGTCGTTAAAGCCCGCCAACCCGCATTGGAGCAGCGTGGTGGGTCTAAGCTCTAATTCCCTCTCTCCTATGAGAGTGGAGGCCTGTGCCCCGCAGTGAGACGTTAAAAGGCTGTAGTGGTGCTTACCTCATTTAATTTGACCACTCTAAAACCGTCCATGGCTGCTTGTAGCGCGCATATTGGATCTATTTCTGTTATATATACCTGTAAGAATAATAATAAATGTTTAACATACATCAAAAGCGAATGTGAAGTGAAAGAGAAGTGAATTTTTTTGTGAAGTGAAAGCGAAATCAAAAAGTAATTACAGTGAAGTGAAATGAAGTTAAATGCCTGTTTGGCTAGTAAGTAGAAATGTAAGCAAATTAAATTATCAGCGATAATAAATATATTGTGAAGTGAAAGCGAAATTAAAACTTAGTTACAGTGAAGTTAAATAGAAGAATGATAGAGGAGTGAAATAGAAACGATAGCGGTATGAAATAGAAGTGAAATTGAAGTGAAAATTAAGCTGGAATGACATTGGGGCTGGCATTTGAAATTCTGTAGTGCACAATCTCTAAACTAAAATGACAGCATAAAAAATATTGCTAACCCTTTCATAATACTCCCTGAGGAAAGGGTCAGAACTAAATTCAATGCTGTCATTTTAGTTTAGTTTAGAGTTTGTGTAATACTGAATTGGCCACAATGTAGTCAGTACCTATATATATTTTTTTAATTCCAACATATTTATGACATTTTTACCATAAATCTACGACATTGTAAATAACATTATTTAATTTCTGTGTGCCTAGGTAAGTATGTACTTGGGTGACTTACTATTTTTTATGTCCTACGACATATTTTGTAGGCTTATTTTACTAATTGTATTTTACTATACCGATCTGACTTTCGTAAGCGCTTTTATGAGTTTAAATCGAAGCATAAAATATAAAAGACGTGTGGCACTCGGAGACTGCCGCGGTAAAGCTATTGCATAGCATTTTTATCAACTTACCTAACACTTTGGTTGCTATGACTACCCGCGTTGCTGACTTCAAATTATTGAAAATAAAAAGACCATTTTTATGAAAAGATGATTTGGAATATAAAGGCGAAATTCTTTAAAATTATTTCGCTAGCAACCAAAGTGTTAGGTTTTTAGGGTTCCGTAGCCAAATTTGGCAAAAACGGAACCCTTATAGATTCGTCATGTCTGTCTGTCTGTCTGTCCGTCCGTATGTCACAGCCACTTTTTTCCGAAACTATAAGAGCTATACTGTTGAAACTTGGTAAGTAGATGTACTCTGTAAACCGCATTAAGATTTTCTTACAAAAATAGAAAAAAAACAATAAATTTTGGGGTTCCCCATACTTAGAACTGAAACTCAAAAATTTTTTTTTCATCTAACCCATAGGTGTGGGGTATCTATGGATAGGTCTTCAAAAATGATATTCAGGTTTGTAATATCATTTTTTTCTAAACTGAATAGTTTGCGCGAGAGACACTTCCAAAGTGGTAAAATGTGTGTGTCCCCCCCCCGTAACTTCTAAAATAAGAGAATGATAAAACTAAAAAAAATATATGTTGTACATTACCATGCAAACTACCACCGAAAATTGGTTTGAACGAGATCAAGTAAGTAGTTTTTTTTAATACGTCATTAATCGTAAATCGCAATTTACCTTTCATTCAATCAACTCAAATATTTAAAAAAAACATTTAATTTAAAACTTACTACAGGTTTGTACGGAACCCTCGGTGCGCGAGTCCGACTCGCACTTGGCCGGTTTTTTTTGTAACGGAATTTCTGGATTCGGTCTCCACGCTCAAAGCCCGCGATAGAAGCTATGCAATAGCTTAATAAATATACGAATATAATAAATACAGTGAAAACCAAATGAAGTGAAAAGGGATTTACCTGATAATAAGTGAAATTAAAGAGAGAGGTCGCCTTAGGCGGAGGACCGCCTTTGCATACTGTGTTGTCCAAGTCGTAGTTTTATTGTCTTTTTATGTCCGTGTACTTGTGTGCAATAAAGATTTAATAATAGTAATAAAGTGAAAAGTGAAATTAAAGTGAAAAGTGAAATTAAAGTGAAAAGTGTAGTGAAAGTGATACTTACAACACATCCCAACGCTTTCAACGCTTGACAGCACCCTTTCCCGACTTCTCCGTAACCGCAGACGACCGACTGCTTTCCTCCGAACATGATGTCTGTACTACGCTTTAAGGCATCTATTATACTTTCCCTGAAATAAAGAAATAAGAAAGTTAATTAATCTGCATAAACATATAACACAAAAAAATAAACTACCTATATAAGTAGACTTTGAAGTCATCCGACTGATTCGCCCCAAACTGGTTTCATTAGAAAGGCAATCATGCGAATTTTTTAGGCATAATAGCACACGCCAGTTATGCGTTAGTCCATACTAATATTATAAATATGAGAGTGTGTCTGTCTGTCCGTCTGTCTGTCTGTATGTCTGTCTGTCTGCTACGCTTTCACCGCCCATCCGTTCAACCGATTTTGATGAAATTTGGTACAGTGGTAGGTTGTATCCCGGGGAAGGACATAGGCTTATTATCCCGGAAAATTAAAGAGTTCCCGCGGGAATCAAACAATCCTAATCCACGCGGTCGAAGTCACGGGAATCATCTAGTAAGTAATTATAATATGGGGCTCTTCAAGGCTCTTAATTTTTTCCTCAAAAGGCAGCAACGCATTGGCGGCTCCTCTGGTGCTGCAAATGTTCATGGACGGCGGTAATCACTTAACATCAGGTGATCCGCCAGCTCGTTTGCTCGCTATATATTACTAGTGAACCCGGCAAACTTTGTCCTGCCCTCAACTTCGAACCCGATTGTAGCGCCCCCTACTGGGTCCAATTGTGAATATAAACCATCCCTGGGTCCAAACAAACACAACAAAAAAAGAATTAGCGAAATTGGTCCAGCCGTTCACGCGTGATGCCGTGACCAAGGGAAATAGGGATTCGTTTTTATATATATGTCACCGTAAGATTGTAAAAACCGTAAGATTGTAATCTAACGCTTTTTTTTTCGATAGATTTACTATCTATCGAAAAAAAAAGCGAAAAAAACAGTCGAAAGATTGTGAGCCGTTCAATGTTTTAAGTGTCAATTTTTGAAATATTCATTAACAAGAAAGAGACAAGAAAACGTAAATTTTCTTGTCTCTTTCTTGTAGGTTAGTTTAGGGTTCGACATAAAAATAATCAAATAATAAATAATCAGTTAATAAACCTAACAGATTACAATCTACCGAAAAATAATCCGTTATATTGTAATCATTCGACAGTTTACAATTTCGCGAGTTAGATTATAATCTAACGGTTTTTACAATCTTACGGTGACATATATAAGATAAAACAAGAGGGCACTCACCTACAAGAGTAAAGGTTGTCAAACTTGGTCTTGGTAACAGAATCGTTTACGTTCATAGCGGGAACACACAGCTTGCCCGCTTTGCTCAGCTGGTACAATCTGTGGACGCCTGTCACACTCTCCTCCACTATGCCTGGCGACAAAACACACGTAAACAATCTATCAATCAATCAATCAATATATTATTCAATTTAGGTACTCTGTACACTTATTGACGTCCGAAACTTATAAAAACCAGATAATGCCCGCGACTTCCTCCGCGTGGATTAAGTTTTTAGATTCCCGCGGGAACCGGGAATAAAAAGTAGCCTATGTTTTTTCCCAGGATGTAATCTACCGCTATACCATAATTTCATCAAAATCGGTTGAAAAGATGAGCCATGAACGCGTAGCAGACAGACACACTTTCGCATTCATAATATCAGTATAATATGGATGATGATGATGATATAATCAATTACGGTATCACAAAACTAAAGCTACGAGGGTTCCAAACAAGCCGTCTGAGAAGAGCCCACAACAAACTCAGCCGGGGTAATAAGTACCCCGTCTGTGACAGACAGACGGACGCACGGTGCGTTTCCACCAGAGTTTAGAATAGAATAGAATAGAATAGAAACTAGCTTACATATGGCGCTAAACTGCTAGCTCCTAACAACCCTAATTAACGATTTTCAGATTTTTTCTATACTTGTGTAACCACCCCAACTTACCACCACTTACACCCAGTGGCGTGCAGTTCATAGAGGCATAAAAGCACTGCTTACCCAAATGGTAATACATCATTGCTCATTTTCCGTCGTGACAGTCATTAAATAGATATTCTGACTAACTTATGCCTACCCTAGGCTACAAAACCATGTGCACGCCACTGAATACACCCACGTACTTGTGTACACCTCCAAGGGAGTAATATTTTAATTTCAACTAAATAGATACCTCCACGCGTTTCCGAGAAAAAGGTGGTTGACAGACAGACTACGAAGTGATCCTCTATGGGTTCCTTTTTTCCTCTTGAGGTACTGAACCCTAAAAACAATCTCGATCAGCAAATCTTTTTTGTAGTTTTGTCAACAAAATTATGAATGAATGAATGAATGAATGAAATTTATTTGCTGAATATGAGTATGTACAGATGTTTACAATGTCATACAATGTCTGTCACCATCACAATTTTGTCAGCAAAACAAACCTTTGATAAGTTCTTCAGCATCAGATGCGTGGCGTCGCCACCGTCGTCCAGTATCATGTTGGGTTAGTAATGGGTCTACATAGTCGGTTTTCCGAAATGCCACCTACTATTTACAAACATTCTAAACAAACGACAATAGCTACACCTAAGTTGCCACATTATACATTGGTTTATGGCACCGGGCAAAACCTAACCCAATTCTATCAGTAAAACACCTTCTGAGCAAAACAAACCTTTGATAAGTTTGAAGGCGGCGGAATGTTTCTTCAACATCAGATGCGTGGCGTCGCCACCGTCGTCCAGTATCATGTTGGGTTGCCACGCTCCAGACGCGGTGCAGCACTGGTCTATACACCACCAGAATGCTTCCTCGCTCTCGCCTCGCCACGCGAATATAGCAAAACCTGGGGAGGGACCGAGACGGTATGATTTTTGGTGGTACTGTAGCGGTTACCACAGTGTAAACTAGATGGCGCTCATTGTATTTGTATTGTAATCAATCAAATATAATATAATAAATACTATAAATGCGAAAGTTTGGATGGATGTTTGTTACTCAATCACGCCCCAACGGCTGAACGGATCTGGATGAAATTTGGCACAGAGATAGATTATAGTCTGGAATAACACGTAGGCTGTTGATGCTCTTGTTTCAGAATTGTAATCCTTATTTTAGGGACGTCAAGGTCGTTATGAACTTGACATTTTAAAATAATACTGCCTTGTTATGCTTACTGGTGCGGTCACATGTTGGGTGCCATTGAGAGGAGAAGAGAAGGATTAATTAAATTATCAAAGTAATAATACCAGCATGCGCCAATGCGGCCGCGACCTCGTTCTGCGTGCTGTAAATGTTGCACGCGGCCCAACGCACCGTGGCGCCGAGCGCAGCGAGCGTTTCTATCAGCACCGCCGTTTGTGCGTTGATGTGCGTGCAGCCTACGATCTGGAAACGGGAAGAAAATATACTGTGATTTGTGAAACTAATAGACCTGGAGTCAGGGACGTCACTCGAAAATCCTGCCTGAAATGTGGTCATCATGTCACGCTTGAAAATAGTCGAAATTATCGACTTTAATTTCAAGCTAGAACATACCATAAGCGTTTTTAGATGGGTGCCTGGTTCAGTTCTTTGAAAATCCGTCCCGATACTAATTAGGTTGGAGACAGCCTTCTTCATCTTTCTAAGATCCTCCAAATATTTCACATTGGGCGCCCAATTTGGTCGAAGTGTCGGAATATTTAAAGGGATATAGAATTTTGGGGGAAGAAAGGAATTTTTTGGAGCTTCGCTAAGATCTGGGAATTAGGCTCAATAGTTGAGGTCTGATAACATTTTAAGATGTCAAATTTCAGAGAGTCTGCTAATATGATGGAAACTTTCCTAAGAAACCATTTGGACATAGGATCAAAATTACCTTGGCATCCTTCAAAGACTTGTCATCCTTGGCCCTGGCCCTCAGCGCCATGATGCCAGACATCTCCTGCTCAGCTATGTTGATCTCCCGTCTGCCGAACGCGTGCTGTTCCACGTTGCGAACACAGTACGGTGGGTTGGATGTACCTACCCTGGTTTTTCTACAGGATCCCATCTTCTTATGAGGGAGTGCTTAAGAAGACAGTCTCCTTCAACTTTCTACGATCCTCCAAATACTTCACATTGGGCGCCCAATTAGGTCGAAGTGTCGGAAAATTTAAAGGGATGTAGAATTTTTGGTGGAAGAAAGGAAATTTTTGGACCTTTGCCAAGGTCTAGGCGCGAGGCTTAATAATCGAGGTCTGATAATATTTTAAGGGATGTCAAATTTTTAAGAAACCATTTGGACATAGGATCAAAATGACCTTGGCATCCTTCAAAGGCTTGTCATCTTTAGCCCTAGCTCTCAGCGCCATGATGCCAGGCATCTCCTGCTCAGCTATGTTGATCTCTCGCCTGCCGAACGCGTGCTGTTCCACGTTGCGAACACAATATGGTGGGTTGGGCTGTCCCGCTGCTATGGCCTTCTCGTGGGGCTGGATACCTTCATCCTCGTCTGATGAGGACCCTGGAAAGTGGGAATGGTTTAACTTTAGAACCAAGGTTTCAAGAAAGAAAGTATTGACTTATTGAATTTACATCATCTTCTTTATCAAAACATAGCATTAATGATTGACGCAATTTATAAAAATGTTTTATTGGATTTTAAGATTACTGTTTTCTGCACTTTCTTAATAAATATAGAGTAGGTACAGTCCCACGAACTTATCTGACCCGGTGACAGTGTGGCTAAAAATTAATTCCAATTTTGGCCACCGGGTCAGATAAGTTTGACGGACTTTAAATTTTTTTTTGACATACGAGTAGTTCAGGAGTAGTAGATCAAATTGCGCTATGTTACGACGAATCGCAGTACCCCGGGTTGCGGCGTTTTATCATCTGAGGGTAGCGCGGCGTGTGGTAGTCCCTACAAGAGACCTGCGTCCAGCAGTGGACGTCTTTCGGTCGACGACAACTACCCAGTCCCCCGATTGTGTAAGGAAATCGTAATCGTAATCGTTTGTCAAACGGATAATTCGACTTGTTTAAGGAGTTCACAGATGCCTGCACGTCAAGAAGCATGTATGAACTCCTCAAACAGCTCGAGTAATACGTTTTAAGCTGTCAAATGATTACGATGGCCTCAGGACCTTGATACTCAGTTACTCACAAAAGTCGCTCCTCCCAGAAATAACTGAATGCCGTTTCTTTAGCGCCGCGGAGGTTTCTTCAACGATTTCAGCCATTGGCGTCTTCAGTATACCAGTAGATGGCATTTAGATTTATGATATGAGCTTTTTAATCACTTTTTTACTCTGTTTGAGGTTATTTTTATGAAATTTTTGATTACTTTTCAGCTCTATTTGAGGATAAGTTATATGAAATTTTTGATTTCTTTTCAACTCTGAGGTTTTTTTATATGAAAGTAGATGATTCCCGCGACTTCGTCCGCGTGGATTAAGTTTTTTTGATTCCCGCGGGAACCCTTGAATTTTCCGGGGTAAAGTAGTCCTTCCCCGGGATACAATACAACCCATCCCTGTACCAAATTTCATCAAAATCGGTTGAACAGATGGGCCGTGAAAGCGTAGCAGACAGATAGACAGACACACTTTCGCATTTATAATATTAGTATGGATATGGATTTTTGATTACTTTTCAGCTATATTTGAGGTTTTAATTAATTTGATTTTTTCCAGTTATTAAATTCAATTTTTGATTAACAGTAACTCATAAAAGACTTTATTTTTTGTACTTTTTATTTTTATTTGTACATTTTATGTTCTGGCAATATATAGAATCTATCTATTTATGTTTTAAGATAGTCTCGTTTTTTTATCCACTACAAGATGACTACAAGTATGCGATCTCACCCGATGGTAAATTGTGACGCAGTCTAAGTCGGAGTGAAGCGTACGTTGAGAATAATATGGAAGATTTGTGTGGTGTGGTGAATAATGAATATGGCAAGTTACACGTGCAATATACACACTGTACCACGTAGATTTATGTCCTGTGGCGGATTATAGCGAATTAATGTTCTAGTTCTTTCATCATCATGGACTTCCGCAAAGTAACGCTTGCTTCTATAATAGCTGTTTTGTATGATGTTTTTTGTTGGGAATAGAACCTGGAAATTTACCCGAAAATATGATCGTGGGACGCGTGCCAAAATGAGCACACGAGGAAATGCATTTATTACGTCGCAACTCACTGGATAATTTACTTGGCGTGTATTAATTTGTATGTGAAACGCCGCCATGTTGCGTCTCTATGGTTATTTATAAGTGGGCTAACTAACTAACTGGGTGGCCTTAATTTCTGTGTATCATAGTTATCAATATGGTTTGACCTCCCTGGCGCAGTGTTGAGCGCGCTGTTGTCTTAACGTTGGAGGTCCCGATTCGATCCCCGGTAGGGTCAATTTAGGAATTTCAGATTTTTTTCTGGTCTGGTCTGGTGGAAGGCTTCGGAAGGGACTAGTTACTACCATACGGGTAACAATGTGGCGCGAAGCGATTTAGCGTTCCGCTACGATGCCGTGCTCAGCGTGCTATGAAAAGAGCTATGCTCGGAATTTCTTTGTGGGACGTCCGGAAGGAAGTGATTCGCCAAAGAACTATAAAGTTACCGACATAGATCGCTCTTAGGCTGAGATCTACAGAGCGTACTTTGACTTGGCTCGAACTTTATTCAGAGTGTAAACGAGGTGGAGTTATGTGAGTAAAATAAAGCTATCTCGTTTTACTTAAGTCCAAGCAAAGACAAAGTTCGCTCTAAAGATCTCACCTTTAGGGCTGGCACGCTGAAGAGGCAGTGGGCTGGTCACGTGTATCGGAGGACCGATGGACGTTGGAGTCGAAAAGTCCTCGAGTGGAGACCGCGCAACCAAAACCTATATCTACCTATGAAGTGTTGCAAAATATAATCAACCACATGTTAATTAATAAATATTAATTAATAATTAACTATGCGCATGTTAATCTTAAGGAAAATATATCATGTAACTGTACCTACCTACATACTGTGTGTGTAACTGTGAGGAATAATAAATAAAAAAATAAGTTATTTTGTCTTATTTTATTTATTTATCCTGGGCTTAACGTGTAATGGAATAAAAAATACTTACATAATATTAAGTATATTATACTTATATTTACTAATATGAAGGTATAAATATTGAGTAAGGGAACTTTTAATTCCATACACAAACCGAATTAGTTTCGGCTATAATCGCGAATAGAAACACAATTAGACACACACTTCAAGATCGACCTTCGCTTTAATCGATTTGAGTTGCATTATTACTGAAAATCTGAAGCGGTGATAGGCCTAGTCTATACTTCTAT
Source organism: Erebia epiphron (assembly GCA_963932025.1). Classification (NCBI taxonomy): domain Eukaryota; kingdom Metazoa; phylum Arthropoda; class Insecta; order Lepidoptera; family Nymphalidae; genus Erebia; species Erebia epiphron. The sequence continues at coordinate 7,047,447 of OZ009953.1, read as the reverse complement.
ACTAATATACTAATTACTATTACTAATTAACTAATCAATACTTCTTATCTACACTAATATTATAAATGCGTAAGTTTGGATGGATGGATGTTTGTTACTCAATCAGGCCATAACGGCTGAACGGATCTGGATGACAGAGACAGATTATTGTCTGGAATAACACATAATATAATTGGCTAGTTTATGCCCGCGACTACGTCCGCGTGGATTGAGGTTTTTTGGTTCCCGAGGGAACTCCTTAATTTTCCGGGATAAAAAGTAGCCTATGAGCTATTCCAGACTATTCTATCTCTGTGCCAAATTTCAGCCAGATCCGTTCAGCCGTTGGCGCGTGATTGAGTAACAAACATCCATACATCCATACATCCATCCATTCAAACTTTCGTCGTCGTCGTCGTCGTCAACCGATGGACGTCCACTGCTGGACATAGGTCTCTTGTAGGGTCCTCCACAAGCCACGGTCTTGCGCCGCCTGGATCCAGCGACTCCCTGCGACTCTCTTGACGTCCTGACGTCCTCTGTCGTCCATCACGACGACATTCAAACTTTCGCATTTATAATATTTATATATTTGATTTGATTATAGAAGTATAGATTCTGAACGCTCATAATATTGGATCATCATCATATTGGATACGAGGATCGAACTCGGGACCGTCATGAACACGGTCGTTAAAAGAGTCATAGCTTTACTATACTTAATCTTATAAATGCGAAAGTTTGGATGGATGTATGGATGGATGGATGGATGGATGTTTGTTACTCAATCACGCCACAACGGCTGAACGGATCTGGATGAAATTTGGCACAGAGACAGATTATAGTCTGGAATAGCACATAGGCTACTTTTTATCCCGGAAAATTAAAGAGTTCCTGTGGGAACCGAAAAGCCTCAATCCAAGCGGACGAAGTCGCGGGCATCAGCTAGTTCATGATAGGCCTACTGGTAAATACGAGTAGGTGGAAACTTCACAAATAACAAGAGCTGGCGATAAATCAATACCTACCGCAACGTCACACCACTAGTATGCCGGACAGGCTAAACTTACTGCGGTAACTATAGGTACATAATATTATTATCATTTAAGATCCACTATAGCCACCGAGTAGTAAACCTATTGAGAGCTAATAGCCACATTTTCGCTTTGAAACACATCTCACCACTTTCAGGTGGGGGACGAGGTACTAATAGCATTTCTTATTGGCTGGTTCAAGGTCAACTTTACACAGTTATAAGTACAAAGTATATGTTACCGCGGCACTTGGGCTGCCCGCTGCGCGACAAAAATATATCGATAAAAATTACCATTGGAAAATCAATACAATTAATTTTATTCAAACAGCAAAAGACAACCATATGTATGATTATAGATAATTATCTGATATATAATTTTTTTTTAATTGCCCAAGTGCCCAAAATCTATACTAAAGAACTTAAGTTTTCAACAACAACTTTTAATCAAATAAATAATAGACATCTAACCTGTTCTTCTACTTCAGAATTGTTCGGAATTTAATGAAATATAAGTTTTTACTCAGTAAATTAATTTATTGGCATTCAAGTAGTCTAAGGCTATCGATATAATTTATCGATAGTTACACGGGCTACACTGGGCTATGCGTGGAAGAGACGGAGATATGTAGAACAACATGTGAAAGACAAAGAAAAACTGAAAGACATCAACGGGTTCCTTTTCATTTTGGTAAATATTTTTATGTTTTTTGTTTTTTTGCGTATTGATGATTTTCATTTATTATTACAAAACTACACTTACTTATGTAATGTTATCCCATCCTTTACATAGCTGGAGGTATTGCTTCTCTTTCCACGCCATTTAATGCTACAGAGAGGCCTATTTTTCGTTTTTTACTCGATCAATTTCCGAGCACGGTCGAATACGGACTGAGGGCACAAAACGTAGCGTTAGTACTGATACTGCTAACGTTTGGCTGGTGAGGGGGCACGCTATGCTCAGTCAATTGGTTGTATGGTCTGTGACTACAGCCCATTACATTAACGTCCCACAGCTGGGCACAGTCCTCCAATCTCATAGGAGAGAGGAAATAGGGATGATGACAACTCAATCAAATCAGCAACTCTTTATCAAACTTGAAAACGCGCTTCTGGTATGGAAGTTGTATGAAATTCACAGTTGTGACGTCATCAAAATTCAAAGCACTTTTTTCTTTAATATATTTTTTTTTTAAATGGTTATCAAACTTAAAACTAACCGAGGTGAGTTTTAGGTCTTTAAAAGACCCTCAATTTAATAATCAGTTAGAAATAATATGCGGGTTGGCGGGCTAAAGACTTAGGATTAAAGATTCCCAAGTGCGAATCTAACTCGCACACCAAGGGTTCCGTACCTTGGAAGAATCTAATAAAACTCACCTCGACCCATTTAACACTTAAAGCCATATTGTTTTTTTTTTATTCCACTGCAAGTAAGCCCTTGACTGCGATCTCACCTGATGGTAAGTGACGATGCAGTCTAAGATGGTAGCGGGCTAACCTGTTACGGGTATGACTGTTATACCTATTAAACCTATAACCCTAATCGGTTTCATTATTGTTGACTTTCGTGCTTTAGAATTATAATCCTTATTTTAGGAACGCCAAGGTGCGTGACACTGTTATTTGGAGTAATAGGTATTGCTTCGTTGGCAGTATGGCCCCAATTTTCATCAAAATCGGTTGAAGAGATAGGTCGCTAAAGCGTAGCTGACAGACAGACACACTTAAGCATTTATAAATAAGTATTAGTATGGAATAGTATGGATTCTATTCTTAGAAAACTCAGGATTTATAATATGGGAATATATAAATCCTGAGTTTTCACTAGTCTGGTCTGGTGGGAGGCTTCGGCTGTGCTAGTTGCCACTCTACCGGCAGACTATCCTGCCTAAAGACTCTACCGTAGTAGAGGTTTCTACTGATACCCCTTACAAGTTAGCCCGCTACCATCTTACACTACATCATCACTGACCATCAGATGAGATCGCAGTCAAGAACAATGTATAAGTAGGTATGTACCTATGTAAAATAATAATAGAGTTATCAGATTATAGTATACCTAAATAAAAAAGTGTAAATTAGGAAACAGTAGGTATTTGGGTCATTTAAGTATACCTACACTTTTAAAAAAACATCAAAGTAAAGGTTATTTTCACGTCACTTTATAAAATACGAACGTTTAAAAAAAAGTCAAGATCAACAACTAACGACTCGACGAAGTTCTTTATAGGCGACCCTAATTAATTAATCCAAGGTCGACATTGAAATAATCAAAAGGCACTTTATAATGTATATGGTACACACAATAATAATTGCGGTTGATTACCGATTTATTTATATTTTTAATTTGCACAATTAAAATTGAAAATATTTTTCACACGCAATTTTACGTTTGTTTTTTTTTGTTTTGTTCCGACACCCAATTTTATTACGATTGATTGCCGATTTTTATTTTTTTAATTTGTATAATTAGTGCTTTTATCGTTTTTTAAGCTCGAGATACAGAATACTGCATTGCTCAGAGACGCGGGCCAGACTAGGCTGCATGCATCTGTCAGCATACAACGTATTTTAAAGGGTGAGTTTTTGGCAGGGGTCAGCGGGGTGAAAACTGAAACTTTCAGACGCCAACAATTTACACGTACTAAATTGTAATTCAACTGTAGAGTTTTTACATAATATATTTAGAGCAATTTAGCTTTTATATTTAGCTCGACTGGATTCTAATTTCTTAAAATAAGCTGAAGTGGAAATAGGGATGATGACAACTCAATCAAACTTACAACTAACCGAGGATGTGAATTTTTGGTATTTTGGAAGACCCTCTATGTAATAATCAGTAAGTAATAATTTATATTTGACATAGGCATCATCCCTATTAATGCTGGAATGGCCGCCCGCATTGGTAAATGTAGCAGACCTTCCACTAGGTGGACGGACCATCACCGGATCGAGCCCCCGATTGTGTAAGGAAATCGTAATCGTTTTGTCAAACGTATAATTCGACCTGTTTAAGGAGTTCATAGATGCCTGCACATCTAAAAGCATGTATGGACCTCTTAAACAGTTCGGGTAATACGTTTTTAGTTGTCAAATGATTACGATTTGCTTAGACAATTGGACCTCGAAACCGCAGCGTGTGGAAGTATGAAGACCTATGTATGTCCAGCAGTGGACATATTACGTCGATCGCATTACGACGTCGACTATACTATATTTTACAACCATGGAATTCTAATGTCTTCTCCGAAATCAACGTCATAGTTCATTAAACTAAACTTCTTGAAACTAAAGCTAATTTGTTACTCAATTGATTTATTCAATTTTGTGATGCTGTTACATTCTGGTAAGCTTTTCATGGTTGACATGGAAAAAATAGATATAAGAAAATTTTCGTACAAGTGACCCTAAAAATTTCATTTTTAAATCACTGACCCCACCCAAAAACCTACCCTGCTACACATATTAGGTATAAATTATGGAACCTACTAGGTCATTTGGCCGTCGCTACGACTTGTTGTACTTGCATTTAAAAATCTAGGTAAGTATTGGCGAACTTTAAAAGGAAATGCATACGAAGGTATTGTTTGTCACACGACTGCGCAAATAAAACCGGCCAAGTGCGAGTCGGACTCGCGCACCGAGGGTTCCGTACAAACCTGTAGTAAGTTTTAAATTAAATGTTTTTTTTTAAATATTTGAGTTGATTGAATTAAAGGTAAATTGCGGTTTACGATTTATGACGTATTAAAAAAAAACTACTTACTAGATCTCGTTCAAACCAATTTTCGGTGAAAGTTTGCATGGTAATGTACAACATATATTTTTTTTAGTTTTATCATTCTCTTATTTTAGAAGTTACAGGGGGGGGGACACATTTTACCACTTTGCAAACTATTCAGTTTAGAAAAAAATGATATTACAAACCTCAATATCATTTTTGAAGACCTATCCATAGATACTATAGGTTAGATGAAAAAAAAATTTTTGAGTTTCAGTTCTAAGTATGGGAAACCCCCAAAATTTATTGTTTTTTTTCTATTTTTGTAAGAAAATCTTAATGCGGTTTACAGAATACATCTACTTACCAAGTTTCAACAGTATAGTTCTTATAGTTTCGGAAAAAAGTGGCTGTGACATACGGACGGACAGACAGACAGACAGACAGACAGACATGACGAATCTATAAGGGTTCCGTTTTTGCCAAATTTGGCTACGGAACCCTAAAAACGACCTCCCTGGCGCAGTGTTGAGCGCTGTTGTCTTATGTGCGGAGGGGTCCCGGGTGCGATCCCTAACAGGGTCAATTTGGGAATTTATAATTTCTGAATTTGCCCTGGTCTGGCCTGGGAGGCTTCGGCCGTGGCTAGTTACCACCCTAACGGCAAAAGTGTGCCGCCAAGCGCTTTAGCGTTCCGGTACGATGCCGTGTAGAAACCGACTAGGGGTATGGTATGGGTTTAATTTAAGTAACTGCCATGACTCTAACAGGTTAGCCCGCTCCCATCTGAGACTGCATCATCGCAGTCAAGGGCTAACTTGTAGTGGATTAAAAAAAGGAGTGTAATCTTTTCGAGTGGCCTAGTTGTGACAACGCATAATATAATATATGAGTCGATAGCGAAGTTGAGCAACGTTGACCCAAGTCGGTAACTGGATGGGTGACCGAATTTCGAGTTTCAAATTTAGCCTTTTCGTTTCCTCCGTGCCTCGGAGAGCACGTTAAGCCGTCGGTCCCGGTTATTATCACTATAATCGTTACAAAAACCTAAGATTTTAAATACTCTAGTCGAGTCGTATGCGGAATTACGTAGGTACTGGGAACCCACCGCATTATTACCCCAAGAAAACTCCTACCAGTATTTGATTAATGGAAAGGGTAACGACCCTCAGTAATGAGGAATACTACGCAAAGAGCACGTGCTAGCCACTTGCTGGACAGTTGCAGTTGAATAACAAGCGGTATTTAGTTAATTCGGCAGCGGTGGAAAACTAACTAACTATCTATAATACTATAGTTAAACACTTGGGCTAGGACGCAAGTAGAAGGGAAGATAAACACGACCTTTATTTGCTGTTAAGCCCTGACACACACAATGCGCGGCGGCAACGCATCCCGCGACTCCTAGTAAAGAAAGTTCAATCCAGTATGGGGCGCTTCACTATTTTTGATCCCATCAGGAAATATCTAATTATATTTAAAGTCTAATATTATAAATGCATGCATAGCAAACAAACCAATCACGCTTCCAAGGCCAATTTTTCCAACCAATTTTTGATGAAATTTGATAGATACAGACATAGGCTGTATCTTTTTATCCCGGAAAGTTAAGGAATTCCAACCTGTGGAATTAAAAGGTAGGAACTGCATTCGAAACCCGTCCCACACAGATTCCGAACCAGTGGTAGATTGATTAGACTATTCAAAAGCCTTTACGTACTTGTCTACTTGAATAAAAAATATTTGATTTTGATTTTGTCACCGCAGCGTTGTTCTGATTAGACTACAATCCCGTTGGTCGATACCAACTGGCAAGAAATAATGTATTTGCTAAGACTAAGGTATTAGCTACGAATTTTACACGTATACGCGCGCGGTTACTGTGACGTCCTGCCATGCAGTTTCAGTCGACCCTTGTGTGTATAGATTTATAGGTTTGGGCACAATAAAATATACCTACTGCATTAAAATACTAATAAATACTAAACTTTTTTTATGAAATAAACCGGCAGAGCTGTTTAACTGTGGACCTTGACCGACTGCGGCGGCGCAGCGTCATAAAAAAGTTGGGATTTAAAATTGGAATGCGCGATTTCCTCATATACTATAAGTATACACTATGTAGCCTATTGTATGATCATAAGTAGTTGCACTATCCCGCTCCTTTTTAGGGTTCCGTACCTCAAAAGGAAAAAACGGAACCCTTATAGGATCACTTTGTTGTCCGTCCGTCGACCCTTTTTCTCCGGAACGCATAGAGGTATCAAACTGAAATTCATATCAAATACTCCTGGTCTACTGTCCCTTGGAGCTGTGAAAAAAATCAAACTTCTAAGCCAACGCAATCTATATATTATATAAAATTCAAAGTCCTGACTGACTGACTGACTGACTGACTGACTGACTGACTGACTGACTGACTGACTGACTGACTGACTTATATATCAACGCACAGCCTAAACCGCTAGGGTTAGAGACTTGAAATTTTGACAGTAGCTTCCTTTTGTGACGTAGGCGCTCACTATTTTTCAAAATTCCACCCCTAAGGAGTGAAATAGGGGTTGAAAGTTTGAATGAAAGTCCGTAATTTATCAAGTTATATCCATGAAACATAGTATATGAGTTATCGGTAAAAAATAAAGAAATACGTATTTCACAGTTTTCGAAAATTCTACCCCCGAAAGGGTGAAATAGGGGATGAAAGTTTATATGAAAGTCCTTCATTTCTCAAGATATTTCTCAAGTTATATCAACGAAACTTGGTATTTTGGCTTTACGTAATAAATAAAGAAGTACGTGTGACACAGTTTTTCAAAATTCCATCCCTAAAAGGGTAAAATAGGGGTTGAAAGTTTGTATTAAAGTCCTTCATTTCTCAAGTTATAGCCATGAAACTTAGCATTTGGGCTTTCAGTTAGATATGCAGAAGTACATGTTTCACCATTTTTGAAAATTCGACTCCCAAAGGGGTGAAATAGGGGATGAATGTCCTTCATTTATCAAGATATTTTTCAAGTTATAACAACGAAACTTGGTATTTTGGTTTTCGGTATAATATAAAGAAGTACATGTGTAACAGTTTTTCAAAATTCCACCCCCAAACGGGTAAAATGGGGGTTGTAAGTTGGTGTAACTTGATCTTTGGGCTACCGGTTTAAATTATGAAATACATAATTCACAGTTTTTATAAATTCTATCCGTCCTTTAAATAGTCCTTCAATCACCCCTCAACAGAGCAACGGATCGACGGGTTTTTTTTTTCATGGGTTCTTATTATCCCGGAAAATTAAGGAATGCCTATGGGAATTAAAAAACTTATGCCACGCGAACGATGTTGCGGGCGTCCGCTAGTCAAAAGATAAAGCCGTTTATGCTGCTCGACATAAACAACACTCGCAATCAGAGTACTTGCCGTGAACTGAAGCAACGTCTTATAGCACAGATAAAGGAAAAATTGCGAAATGTATAAATTTTTAGTTACATCATTTAATAAAAATATTTTTAATAATTTTAAACTTACTACAGGTTTGTACGGAACCCTCGGTGTGCGAGTCCGACTCGCACTTGGCCGGTTTTTTTATACGGTTAAGGGTAGAATTTCTGAAGAGCCTGTGTATGTTTTCTTTAAAAAAGCAAGTAGGCAGGTACTTTTGCTACCACTGGTTCGGAATGCCAGATAGACGATAATTAATAAAGTTAAAAATCTACTAGAGAAGACCTACAAGACGCTACGAGGTGCTTCGCCGAAGGTCTTCACAATTATAACGCATAGTAAGTACCTATAACGGAACGACATTCCGAACCAGTGGTAGATTCATTCGCCTATTCATAAGCACCTTTTAAAAAGGGTATTCGAATAAAAAAAGTTTTTTTATTTTTTATTTATAGCTCTGTCCAATCAAAGTTGAAGGTTACGGAAGTTTAACGTTCTCAATGTTACACGACCTCCCTGGCGCCGCGCAGTGGTGAGCGCCCATAATATGTTTGCAAGCCTTGAGGTCACGGGTTCGATTCCTCCGATGTTTCCGTCGAATGACTGGTATTCGTTATGTCCCAAGTAGCAAAAAATTCCAAAAAAGTCGTATAAATCTAGAGTTATACGACGTCATGTTGTGTAGTAGTCTTATAATGGTAATAAGACAACAATAACGTCCTATAGATGTCATCGATTCGGCCTTTTAGTCGTGCGACTATTAAGTTATAATAAATAGTCGAGTAAACGTCTATAAAACGAAATTATATGACGTTATGTAATGGTAACAGCCACAACGCTTATACGACATTCATGATTGTTTAAACGTCGGCGTATGATATTTATATGACTGAAAGTCATGTAGACGTTAATTCATAACATTTATATAACTAACATTACTTTGTTTTTTAGTCGTCGTGGTTAAGCCTTTTATACAACCAAGTAGTTTTCTTGTGACTGCAATATAACTATTACGAGACATTAAGTCCTATAAGAGTCAAACTCCAACTTTAATAAGACTTAAAGTTGAGTAGGAGTCTAGACCCAACTTTAATACAACTTATCCTACACCTAATAATATTACTTACATTAGTATAGATTGTAATTTTAGTTAGGAAATATATATCTATACACATAATAATAGAAAAAAAATTGTGATTATACACTAAAATAGTGTTTTAAATACACCCTAGCTTGAGGAACCCTAATGTCTAAAACATGGCGTTTTCAATGGTCGTCACAAAAACATTTACACGACAAATAGTTATTTTAACGTCGTTTAGAGGTTGGACACTAACTAAAACATCATGGCCGGAAGTTTTGAATGAAGAGATAATTTGAAATTATTTAAATATAATGCATAAAACACAAAATCACGGGGGGGCATTAAAATATTCATAGTATTTTCATATATACTTTCTCGTAAAAATTAAGGTTCCAGTCGGAATCAACTCTACGCAATATAATACAAACATAGAATAATTAATTTTTAATAGAATTAGTTTTACTTAATTGCCTTCTAACCATAAATTTTTAGTTAATTATTTTTTACACAAGAGCACGTACGATTTCTTTTCAACTTCCACAAAAAATAGTCAATCGCATAACGCTAATAAGACGTTTTAGTCACTTACAAAATTAATATGAATATGTAAGAGTTATCTCGTAACGTCTATATAATCAAAACGTTCTATTCTGCAACGTCTACAGGACGTCTAAACGACGTAAATGGTCATCGTCGCGACCTTTATGTGACCATTAAACGACAAATGGTCTTATAACTGGGGCCATTTTCGCGTTTTGTAAACGTTATAATAACGTTTATACAACCTTTCTTTAGGACTAAAAGGTAAACAAAAAACGTTGTCACGACTTTTATACGACAACGAATTGTTACTTGGGGTAGCTCCGTAAAGTCAAACTCAAAACTAACGTAACATTTTTCGATATATTTTACATTCTTTTTACTATTAGCCTGCGAGAGAATGAGATAGAATACCAACAAGATATTTATCTCATTCTCTCGTAGGCTACTTTTCTGAAGCTTCACACTTTTTTTTACATTCTTTTTACTTATTATCAGTTTTTTTGTATTAATCATGCACTTCTGGAGGCCGCTGCGTTATTTCGATAAAACAATGGCAAACATAACAGGGCTTTGTTCACTCGACTAATAATGCAAGGCGCGTCGAATGCGTACTAAAGGCCTGGATATAATAAACGTGTGGCAGCAACAGAATTGTATAACTAATCATCATCATCAGCTCAACAGCACCGAGTACTGAGCACAGGTCTCATCTCGGAATGAGACTGGTTAACTCTTAGTCCACCACGCTGGCCGACTGCAGTAATGCTCAGCGCTGGTTTTCAGTTTGCTCCGGTTCTATTAGATCATGCAAAATTGCGCTGCGCCTTCTGCTTAATATTTTAACCAGAAGACGTACTATTACCTATTCTGTGCTACAAGTCAGAAGAGCCTGCCCGAGGAATGAACCCCCGATCACCCGAATAGGATGCCGGGCGTCTTAAGCACTAGGCAATGACCTAGTCCTAGTAATTATTGAATATTGGTGGGTAATTTAGCAACGTAGCACCTGGCGGAAAGGCAGCCTGAGTCCTTTATGAGGGTTCCACTAAAGCCCATTAACGTCCAACTGCTGGGCAGAGGCCTCCACTCTCATAGGAGAGAGAGAATTAGACCTTAGAGTCACCACGCTGCTCCAATGCGGGTTGGCGGGCTTTAACGACTATTATCATGTTAGTGATAATAACCGGGATCGACGGCTTAACGTGCTCTCCGAGACACGGGGATAAAACACCGCCAACTTCCTAACTCCGGGCTAGTACTGAAAGTTTCTAGCCAGAAGAACCCAACATTTAATTATGACCCGGGACTCGAATCCGGGACCTCGTCGGCCGCAGTCGAACATGCTAACCACTAGACCAACGAGGCAGTTACGAGGATTACTGAGGGTTACCAACTCGTAAATATGAAAATGGCGGCTATCAAATAAAGTGGCCGGAATATTTCCCAAGCACGCAATACTCTTATCGTTTATGAATAGGCAATTTGCCTATTTGTTATTCGGTACACTCACGCGTTTTTCCGAACGCGTTTCTCAAACTTTTTACCTATTTCTTTTTTTTACAAGACTAAGGGTGATTACAAAATAGCGTATTTTTAGAACGTATAATCTCGTAACTGCTTCGTTGGTCGAGTCCCGGGTCGGGCCATAATTAAGTGTTGGGTTTTTCTGACTAGAAATTCTCAGTACTAGCCCGGAGTTAGGTAGTTGGCGGTGTGTCACCCCCGTGCCTCGGAGAGCACGTTAAAAGCCGTCGGTCCCGGTTATTATCACTAACATGATAATAGTCGTCAAAGCCCGCCAAACCACATTGGAGCAGCGTGGTGGGTCTAAGCTCTAATTCCCTCTCTCCTATGAGAGTGGAGGCCTGTGCCCAGCTGTGGGACGTTAATGGGCTGTAGTGGTGGTGGTAGATAGTTAGATACATAGATAAGTAACCGCAGTCCTAAGCAAATCACGCCACAACAGAGCAACGGAGTGACGTGAATTTTGGGCATGGGTATATTTGAGGACCTGGAGAGTGACATAGGCTACTTTTTATCCCGAAAAATTGAGGAGTTCCTGCGGGAATAAAAAATCTTTTTCCACGTGGACGAAGTGGCGGGCATCAGCTATACTTAGTCCCACAAACTTATCTACTCGGTGACAGCGTCGCTAGTAAATATTAAAAAATAAAATAAAAACAAAAAGTAAACAGGCATAAAAATGAGTTCCAATTTTGGCCACCGGGCCAGACAAGTTGGTGGCACTATTGTTATAAGTATCTAAGATATCAATCACTCAACTTTCAAGTAGTCACTATCCCGACACATTTCCCGTGGGCGAGTTATTTCGTGAATAGACTTGGGCAATTTGTAATCCTTTATTAAATCCAAAGCCCTCGAAACAATGACGTAACTACGTAAGCGATGACGCAGTAGAGAAAACGCATTATCATTTCGCCAGAACCATACTGCCAACACATAAAGCAATACAAGCAATGTTACTAGAAATGTCAGTTTGATGTCACGTCCCTTGACGTGATGCCCGAGAGCCTATGTCCTTTCCCGTGATACAACCTATCTTTATACCAAATTTCATGAAAATCGGTTGAAAAGATGGGCCGTGAAAGCGTTCTAGAGAATCTAGACGGACACACTTTCGCGTTTATAATATTAGTATGGATGCGAAAGTGTGTTTCTTTGGTTTGTCCTTCAATCACGCCGCAATAAAGCAACGGATCGAAGTGATTTTTTTGCACGGATATAGTCGAGGACGAAAGTAACTGTCTATTTTTTACGCCGGAAAATTAAGGAGTTCCCGTGGAACTTAAAAACCGGCCAAGTGCGAGTCGGACTCGCGCACCGAGGGTTCCGTACTCAAGAAGTAGGTATAATTACCTTTGTTAATGAACCGCAAAACTAACTTTGTTTGTAGAGGTTTACTGTTAATATCAAAAAAATACGTTTGTTGTATGGGACCCCCCCTTTAATATTTACTTTATTGATATTTAATTATTTATTTTGAAAGGTAATATACAAGTTAATATTCTGTGAAAATTTGAACCGTCTACCTGTTACCGTTTTTAATATTGAGCAAAAAAATACGAAAAAAACACGTTTATTGTATAGGGACCTCCCTTAATATATATATTTTTTTAATTTTTAGTATTTGTTGTTATAGCGGCAACGGAAATACATCATTTGTGAAAATTTCAGCTTTCTAGCTATCACGGTCTATGAGATACAGCCTGGAGACAGACAGACAGACAGACAGACAGACAGACAGCGGAGTCTTAGTAATAGGGTCCCGTTTTTACCCTTTGGGTACGGAACCCTAAAAACACTTACTCCACGCGGATGAAGTCACGGGCATTGCAGCTAAGATTCTTATTATTGTAAGTGTATGGCATAATAGCCTAATAAATTGTCATTGATATTGATCAAGAGTCAGGCTTGTACTTAATTAGCAATTTCTAGGTCTTAATAAATCACCTAAGTTAGTATTAGTTAGCGTTAATAAATCTCGAGTCTCAACCGAGTTTCTATATAAAGAGCCTAGTACACATTCGGCCTAACTCTGCCAACTTAGGCCACTTATCGTCAGCGGCGCAATATTGTTCAATCTATGCGATTAACCGGTCCGATGACCGATACTTGAGGACTCGTTCTTAGATGTCAGCTTAATAATACAGGCCTAAATTGCCGGAGGCCGATTAGGTGAATAGCGAAGGTCTCAGAGTGTACTTGAGTGAATTTGCACTTGTCCGTCCGTCCGTCCGTCTGTCAGAGCCTTATAACTTTTGAATTACTTAACGTAATTACTTCAAATTTAAATATAATAATATGTAAACTAATGGCCTCCAGCCGAATATGGCTTGAAAAGATATAAAAGTTTTTATTTCAGGGGGGCTCTCATAGAAGCGAATGCGAAGTAAAATATTTTTTATAGCGTTACATAAGGTTGCGGTATATCATTTTAAAGATAATTAGGAATAGAGTTTAAATTTTTTTTTTAATTTTTCTCTTAAAATTGACGAAATGGGGGTCTTTCAAAGTGGAGATTTTCTAACGTAAAATACTAAAATTAGATAAATATTATAAGGAAACGAACTTATTTAATTTTTAATGAGCTTCAGTATTTTTAACAGTGATGTCAATGGATGGCACTCTATTATGGCGATACCGCGAGGTCTCAGTTCGGGGCGAACCACTAGTATAACTGCAATGCACCTGCTAGATTCGTCCGCTATAATCTTAGGCTGTATCATCAGAATCACATACCATCCGGGTGAGATCGCAATCAAGGGCTAACTTGTAGTGGAAAAAAAAACTGTTTTCTTTATTTATGGTGCGGTACGTACCACCACCATACTGCGGTGGTGGTACACCGGATAACGATGGTCCTGTTACCCGTATTATTGAAACTCTGCTGTCCGTCCGTCTGCCTGTCAGCGGGCTGTATTTCATGAACCGTAATAGATATACCTACATATAAAATTTTCACAATGTATTTAACATCAAATAATAAAAGTAAAATAAACTAAAAAAATAAAGAGGGACTCCTATAAGTATAAGAAACGTGACTTTTTCTCTCTTGTTTCTTTTACGATAGTATTTAAAAAGAACAGTGTTCAATCAATGGCAATAATATGGAATCCTTAAAAATCATATCAGACTCGGGATTCGCCGTTCGCGCGATATTTTACAGAAAAATCGCAATGGGCCTCCAGCTTCAAACTACATTTACTCTTACTTACTAAAAATATTTCGGTCTGATTTGGCCGACACCTGCCGCACACATTGGGCCAACATGTGCTGGAGCCTTTAAAGTGAACTGCCTTGGCATTATTATCTCGGTAAGTCGGTAATCAAGTGGGTAATTTATGTGTCCAAAGCACCGAGTAGTAAAATGATCTGTGGTCCAAAGAGAGCACAAAATACTACAAATAACAATCACATAACAATAATATTTTCGTACCACTTGCTCAAAAAAGTGACATTCTATGCCACAAAAAGCGAACATAACAGTAGTCATTTTTAGTTAAAAACAGGGAAAGAAAATTGTACTGAATTTCATTCATCCTCTAGGGGGAGAATGTGATTTAAATTTGGAATACCTACTTACCGAAATTTATACTGAAATACATCTGTGTTTACACCATTGAGTTTGTATATAAACTTTATATAAAGCATTAAACATCTTTTTGAAAAAGGAATACGCATTTATTATGCAGTTATGATTATTAACAAAGATTATTAAATAAAATTACGAAAACCGACGAGGCCGTATGGGCTTGATGCCTTTGCTTCTCCGACAAAAAAATATTAGTCTAGAATTTGCCGCGTTTTTGTTTTCTTCAAATACATAAACGTTAAGTTTATTTTAATTTATTTTTATACTTAAATAAGTTAATGTTCTAAAAATACGTTACGATGTTAAATCAAAGCTACAGTGACAGTGAATTGTCGGATTCCATCAGTGCAAATGCTGCCGCAATTATAAATAATTTGCTTCCAACAAAATCCAAGGAAAATTATTTAAAAACTTATGAACTCTCTCTATCAATAATTGGACCAATGTTTCGAATGTTAACTTTTACTTTTGATTGTCATTATTTTTAATAAATGCTTGCTTAGCTCATATTATTATTGTGTAAATTTTTTCGCAAATGGTACGAAAAGTAGAGTATTTTCCTCGGTGATAAAGCTGTCTTAGTCTTGGGTGAACTTAAATCCCTCGCTTCGCTCGTGAGTAAACCTTGAGTCCTTCGTTACGCTCGCGATTTAAATCGTCACCCGCGACAGAAGACTCTGCTTTATCCCCTTGGTTAATAATCTACTATTACATACCTATATCCTACTAATATTATAAACGCAAAAGTTTGTAAGTATGGATGTATGGATGTAACGGATCTGGATGAAATGTGGCACAGAGATAGATTATAGTCTGGCTCTGGAATAACAAATAGGCTACTTTTTATCCCGGAAAATTAAAGAGATCCCGCGGGAACCAATAAACCTCAATCCACGCGGACGAAGTCGCGGCATCAGCTAGTTAAACTATAAGGTCAGAGGTGTAAGGGGTGAAATGTAAAGTTAGGAACTTAGGACTACAAAAACATTGGATAGGTATTTGACCGTTTTTATACGACTGCCTGAAAAAAGGAGTATATTGTTTTCAGGGTTCATGTATGTGTGTATGTATGTATGTATGTATGTACACACCATAACTTCTATACACCTGAACCGATTTTGATAAATGAGGTATCGTTAGAATCCCTAGCTTATTTCGGGTGACATAGGCTAGTAAAATTTAAAAAAAAAATGATGGGGTGACCATGGTCCCGCATTAAAGACTAAAGTTGTTTTTTTTTTTTTCGAAAATAAGATTAACTATATAATCATCATCTAGAAAATGATGAGTAGTTCAATATCCAGTGATTCCCAAAAAAATATCATTTAATAAAAATGTGAATAAGATTCCATAGGTAATTAATGACTGTTGTATCGTTACGCAGTAGATAGTTACGGGCTACGGCAGAGCAGTCGTATTTATTAATAATTTTAATTTTAATTATATTCACTTGTTGTATTTTAACCTTTACCATTTAAATATCGTAAGTAATATTCATTTTAACAATAGGTAAGTAATTACCGGATAAACTCACTGGTTATATCGATTTTCCGACTAGTGTTGTACCCGTTTGAGGCCCTTAGTCATCATTTTAAGTATCAGTAGTCATCGTTTTAACATAGTTCTTTATGGCAACTCAGTTTACTCCATGGTTTACAAGAACATAGGCTGGGATTGCAGTCAAAAACTAGCTCTTAAAGATTCTTATTTGAGATATCAATGACTTAAAGTTTTCTGCTGTCTCTTCTCTGTAAAACCTGCTTTCCGAACAATGATAGTGTCTATCAGTGATTTTATATTGAACATTATCAGTTTGTAATAAGATACAAATTTTAAAACCATATAACATTGCCAAATTGAACTCAACACTTGTGGCAGGAGATCGCTTTATGGAAAACAACCAATTCATTAAAAATTAAACCTTATAGGTTGGTGTGAGGCTGACGGAACACCTTTACACATTATATGCTACTGCCCTAATGCACAAACGCCTCTACCTAGGGAAGCACCTGAAAAGGCAAAGAATATTCTAGCCAAGAAGCTGCCTCTGTTCTTAGCAGCAAGTAGTATAAATACCGGGTCTCTAGTTAAAGCTCTGCATAGCCAAATCCCCAAGAAGAAAGAAAACCTTACAGGTTGGTTCTCCTCTATTTGTATTGCCTCTGTTTAGCAACAATAAATAAAAGCAAGCTCTTTCTTTGGTGTAATGGAACATACTTAAATTTTTAAGCACTCAAAAGACATACAGTGCAATACAATATTGCTTTAATGGGGCTGCCCTGTTTCTGTAGCAACATATTTACACCTCAATGACTTTGTATGTTACTTGAAATAAACTTCTATTTACTTATCTATAATGAACTATCTGATGCCTGCAATGATTTTTGTGTGGATGAACTGTTTGATCTTCCGGGATAAAAAGTAGCCAATTTGTTATTCCAGACTACAATCTATCTGTGCCAAATTTTATCAAGATCCATTCAGCTGTTCTGGCATGATTGAGTAACAAACATCCATCCATTCAAACTTTCGCATTTATAATATTAGTATTCAGTCATCTTCCACGTGGCACCGATGGAAACTGGGATAGGGAGGGGGGTTCACAAGAGTGTCCTAATGCGATATAATGCACGATCTGACAACGTAGCATTTTAGAAATATCACAATGTTTTATTGTGTACCACTGTTTCATTGTTGGACACTTGACCCTAGAGTATAGATAATGGCAGGATTTTATACTTACCAGTATAAGATGTGGAGCTGTAGGAGTCGGCAGACGACGCAGACAGCGACCTGCTTCTGTACCGTGCAGACTTCTTAAGAGCTCCCGACTTTCCACGCTGACCTTCGAACTTCCCTGCGGCACCGTCCGGCGCAGCACCCCTTACTTGACCAGGGTCCGTCACAGGACTGTCACTGGCCACATTAGCCGTCGCTACACTCTCTTTCCTATGTTGGTTAGGCTCTCCATGCCCTTCAGACATCTTGAAACTCGATATGTTCAATATATTCACACACGCAAACGATCGGCACAAATCACAATATTTTTACAATAAAACAAAATAATATTACTGAATCGAATACACAGTTAAATAAAACGACGACCCAAAAAAACACGGCAGTAATTAGAAATCAATATGTGAATCTATAATCGGAAATAAAAAATATCAATAATATAAACAATCATGTAACGCAATGTTCGTAGTGCGGTTCGATTAGACGAATTTTACTGGCAATTGATTGTTGATTTGAGAAACTAGGGAAACGGTGACGAAGATTTGCACATGGGGTACAGGATAAAATAGCTTCTCAAGTTACAATTTACATTATAAAATGAAAATTTAATAAATTTCCATTTCCAGTTTCCACCATACTTCAACCGCACAAACCGACACACTTTCCCCTGACCCCAATTGCCCTGTCGGGCCTGTCCCTGTCTGTCCTGAAAATTCTGAAAAGAAACGTCAAACATCTCAAATCTCATCGAATCGAAAATCGGTACAATTCAGATTTCTTGAAAAACCGGTGTTTGTATAAATTATACATACATACTCGGCGCGGCGAACCTTGATCCCTATGACACTGACAGCTAATGTCACCATATAACATTGTAGTGGCGTCACCATTAAATTGGGATCATTTTGGGGGCGTCTAAAAATGCTATTTATAAATTTTACGTAGCTTTATACCATTAGTAATGATATTCCGTTGATATTTTTAACAATTCTTAACATTTACAAGAAGTTATCTCAATCTGAATTTATGTTTATGTCCTGCAAAACTTACGTCGTGTGACGTTTATCGACTAGGGCGGCAAGTGAAAATTTCGGTAATGGAAACGAGTGCACAATTTTTTTTCATACTCACATTTTAGTTCATATATTATGGAATGGAACAGAATATTACGATCATACCATTCATACATACACACATGATTATATTATACCCAAGAAAATTAAAAAATAATAGCTATAGGACAAAATGAAATGAAACAAAATCTGTTTAACAATTATTTATTTACATACACAGGGTCAAGGGTGTAACAAAAGTAAGTGATAATACTTTAGGGTTTGCATGTGTTTCTTATATAGTTTACAGTGAAAGTACTCAGCGCTGAAAGCGAAAAATTTTTTTTTGTGATTTGTATGGGCAAGCGCCACATGAGCTTCCCCATGCAAATCACAAAAAAAATTTTTTGCTTTTAGCGCTGCTACTTTGCCAGTGAACTCTATATAAGGGACACTACACACCCTAAAGTATTATCACTTACTTTTGTTACACTCTGTATTTTATTCTGAATCTGATAATGACATGAGTGTTTGCGTCTCAGACTCGGAATCTGAACTGCAACTGCTGTCACCTACATTTATCAATAATGGTTGATCTTCAAGAGTGTCGTATCGCACATCTCGATCCCAATCATCGTAGCAAAGTTTTTTGGTCTTTTCTACGACTTTCCTCCAATTATTGGAGTTGGCGGCAATGGCGGAGTTGTGTTAAGCCTGGCTGCACAACCTGAAACAATATTTATTTTGAGTATGATGCAAAGTAAAAGAGTGAGATTGAAGTAAAAGTACATAATATGTAATTTGTACATAAAAGTTAAAATAAATACAAATTACCCACCTTTGATTTGCGCCCATATCATCTCAATGGCATTATATTGGCAGTGGTATGGCGGTAACCGAATCACTGTGTGACCTTTAGATTTTGCCATTTCATCCAAAAAATATGTCCGCTTTGTTTGGAGTTTTTGTAAGTTTAATAATCTGACCAACTCTTTTTTTAACAGTTGACTGTCAGCCTCCACACCATTGCGTTGCAGCCACTCTAGTATTTCACCTTTATTACTGTTGCTGGTGGGTGGTTTGTTTACTTGTACGGAATGGGATGGGGCGTTGTCCATCAAAATATAGTGGGGCTCATGCAGATTATCCAAAAGTTTTATGAACCATTGCTTACAATTTTCAAAATTCATTTCTTCGTGATAATCTGTAGTTTTGACTGATTTGAAGGCCCACAAGCAATTAGGCACAAAACGTTTGGCTGTACCAGCGTGGCAGATAATCAAACGCTGGCCCTTGCCTTCAGGAGCTTTGATACAGGATTTCGCTGTATCGTCTGTCCATGTTTTGGAGACTGTGTGATTGGCGTTAAGCCACGTTTCGTCCAGATAGACCACATTGTCCCAATTCTCTTTTTTCTTTATTTTTCGTCATCACACCTCATCAATGCTATATCCTTACGCTCCATTAACACTTTTCTTTTGTCACACTTCCCATACCGCAATCCGCATTTTTTTATGACTACTCTGAGTGAAGTCATACTGCCATTAAATAAACTGGCTGATTTCAGCGACGTCAATAACTTTTTACAAGTCGGCAGTTCACCTCGGAAGTAGTAGCCGTAAATATGGTTACGTATCGCAGCCATGTCGAAGTCATCTGGACTGGTGACGGGATGTACCCTATTACATTTTTTCTTCTTTGGAGTTGAGAGTTTGTTCTCCTCCATCGATGATTCGCCGAACTTTTCCTTTGTGATTCGGGAAACGGTAGCCTTGCCAATCCCTAGAGCATCAGCAACACGGTCAAGTACGTTGTCAAGTGGCAACAAAGGGCCGCCATTTTGTTGTTCACGAGCGAAGTAATCTCGCAAACGCACAACAAACTCTCGCGTTTCACTGTTGAGTACAGTTTTTCGTAGTCTTTTCGACATTTTTTAATACCAGCAATAACAAAACAGCAACAAAAACAAAAAACAGTAATAACAAGTAACACTCCGATAACAAAAAACACGTAGCGCATACAAGGCGTTAGCACTCGTACTGAAGAAGCGAGCGCCGGACGCCGGCCGCCGAGCGATCGCGCGCGTCGCGTCGTAGTGACCGACCAAATAGTGTGGCTATATCGAAAAATATCCTTAATTTTATTATAACCTGTTGTAGGTTATAGTGGACATTAAAAATGCACATTATAATATTTTTTAAAACATGTTTACCAACGTGGCTGAATGCAAGCCACGCCTTTGTCTAAAAAAAAAAATTATTGACACGACCAAAGACACGACCCATCACTAACACGAACTGTCATAGGGATCAAGGTTCGCCGCGCCGAGTATAATTGAAATGTATAGATATAGGAATATAAAAGAAGGAATATTGCCAGATGTGGTTTGTCATTAGTGTCCTATCATATCTTCCTAGTGATGAGTGGGAGCAAGAAGGGAAATTTTCAGCAACCGCAAATTACATGTCAACAAAATATATTATTATATTATATGACAAAATTGAATGACACGTGCAGTTTGACCAGCAATAGGATATTTTCAAAATTGACAGTATTAAAAGATTAATTTAACAATTTAAGCTTAGTGTCGAGATCATAATCCAATTGACACAAACAGCGATGTATCGTTTCACTCACACTCCTTTCTATAATACTTCCCTATCATGTAAACATATTGAATATATATATATATATATATATAATGTATAGAAGTTTTTACTTTAGTCCGGGTTTTATTTATAATCTTCCTAATTCTATGAATAAAATTAAATATTAAAGTTTAATAGCTCCTTTGAAATTAAAAAGTACCTACCTAATGAAATTATATTATGCATGTATTGTGTACTAAAACTATGGAAATTATAATAATTTTTACTAAGTACCTAACTAAAGTGCAATTGGTTAAAAAACTATCAAATCATATAATCAGATCTAAACCGATTTTACTTAATATTGCCTTTTAGAAATAATAATAATGGGTACTGCTATTGCGTACCCTGGCATGTTTATTTTAAAATTACACTTTTAGTTTTTCATTATACAAAAATAATCAATAAAAATCGGTAAAAGTTTTCAAAATTTATCTGTGATGGAAATGTGAAATTGAAATCACTAGCGTCGCCATTAGGGAAAATGAAATGCATGACAACCGCTACGTGAAACAAAAGTAGAAAAAATAAATAACTACAAAACCCGCTATTCGGTGAGTAAAAACTTACAAATCTAATATAGTTAAATGATTGTACAGATTTTGCGCTGTTAACAAAGCACCAATGCCTGAGTTTAATCGATAAGGAACATTCAAAAACCCTCCAGTCAAATCGTCATCAAAGGTGCACCGGTCAAAACTCAAAGACGGTTCACACTTCACATTAATGCTAGAAATCTCTGAAATATCGAGACACAATAAATTAAACATGAAGTGATTTTAAATGTACATTTTCATTTATTCCTTTACGTAAATCGTTTGAAATGCGTCTCGATATTTTGCCATGGAATAAAAGACTGACATAGCGATATATGTCAGGTTTATTCCGTATCTTTGTTCTACGTAATTAAACCTGTGTTGTAAGTGAATAATACCGTTATTTACTCGTCACGTTGTGTAAATATATTAAAGGTTGCTGTAAGGTTTCTTGGTAAACATGACTTAACTTGGTTACTAGGAAAAACAGTGTCTGGTGGTTTAATAGTTACAGTTACATGTTTTTTATAAAGGTGTTTTGATTTATGGTAATTTGCTGTATGCCTTTTTATTTATTCTAGCTACCTATCAGCTTTTGCCAAATTTTATACAGAATTAGCTGATACCTGCGACTTTGTGCGCGTGGATTGAGGTATTTTGGGTCCCGCGGGAGCTTTCTGGGATAAAATGTGTTATTCCAGACTGTAATCTATATCTGTGTCACATTTCATCCATATCCATTCAGCTGTTCTTTTGTGATTGAGTAACAAACATTCACATCAAACTTTCACATTTTATTATACTTACTTATATATTTCCTAGATCTTAGTGTTTTCAGCTATATAAGGATACATAACACATATTCTAACCAACTGCTGCCTCATATAGCCGGCACCAATTAAGTTTAGTTGTGTCTCAAGATGCACTGCAATAGCATAGTATAATGTTGACTTTACAGTTTATATGAAAACTATGTAAATAAGCACTCATAACTCAGTTCAAAGATTTGATTGGCGCCAAGAATACTGTTTAAGTATGTTTTTCATTATTAATTTTCATTATCTTTTCAGTTTTGTTTGTTTACTGTTGTTGTATTACATTTTTAATTGTCACCAGACAAGTGAATAGCCTGTCCTGTGCTTAATTATTAGCCTATTCCACTCAAACCTACCTATAATCTTTTATCATTATAATATAACTAATTTAATGTTAAAATTTCTGAATTTTCTACCAAAACTCAAATAAAACTTGAAAAAATAACACCCTTCTTACAAACTTTTATTGCTATTTAGCCCCTATTAGGGTGGAATGTCCAAAAATCTTGCGACACTAACCTAAGCAAAGGTCCAAATACAATTTTCAAAAAATCCTTTATAGTTATCATCATCATTGTTTGCCTGTTGACAAAGGCCTCGTCCAACCTTTTGCTTGCCTTTTTGGGCCTCAAAACTTAGACTAAAACACAACTTTATCATGATGCAAAACTTTACTTCTATTCTAGGAAAATATGTCGTCCACAGGACGCGGTCGGGGTTATACGGGGCGCCACCAGTTGCCACAGAGGGCGGCACGACCGGGCGAGACAGACCTAGATGAGAAGAACGCAGCCCGCACACTCGCTGAGCTTAGCCCTAGAGTTACAGGTAGATATATATTTATTCAAATCAATCAGTATTTATTTAAAATGGTGATAATCAGTTACAATATCTTAGAACTAAAGCTATGACGGTTCCGAATGCGCCCTGGTCTGAGAAGAGCATTCAACAAACTCAGCCGGGTTATAGGTCTATCTCTTTTTGATTCTTCTCTTATGAATACAGTCACAGGAGAGAAAAGGCTGGACTGATCTGTCATCCTTAAGCATCTGGATGTTAGGATTCAGGATGTGATAGTACTGGATATGTCTCACAAATCATCTTAAACTAGCCATTGAGCAAATTATTGCCAAGCTTCCTTGTCATTTAAGTAAATCCTTATTGACATACCGCCCTATTACTACTTTATGGTACTTATATAATACTTAGTACTTCTAATATGTACTTATTAGTATAGCAGTAGTTTTTTGTATTCATGGTTTCAGTTTTCTTTATATCCCGCGAGAACTCTTCCACTTTCCAGGGTTAGAAGTCCTTGCCTGAGACACAATCTATGTCTGTAGGTACCAAATTTTATCAAAATTGTTTGAAAATAAATAAATAAATAAATAAATAAATAAAGCCTTTATTCAGACAATAATTCTTAATCTTAACTAAGTCTTATTTAGTACTGCCTCGACAACCCTGTCCGTTTGCCTAATGGCAAAGGCCTCCCCCAATATCTTCCACACCTCTCTATCTCTCGCTGTTCGGGACCATACGCCACCTGCCACTACTTGGATATCATCGACCCATCTTTTCATTGGTCTACCCCTTTTCCTCTTTAAATGACCCGTGTACCAGTCCATTACTTTTTTGCTCCATTTATCCTGACCCCTAATTGTGTGCCCCGCCCACTTCCACTTAAGGCTCTTGATTGTAACAGTAACATCTTTTGTTTTTGTATATTCCTTTATAGTAGTTGTTTTTATTCTGTCTGTCAACCTTTTCCCCATCATACCCCTGTTCATAGCGTTCTGACAAGATGCAATTTTTTTCATCTGTGCTTTAGTCAGGGACCATGTTTGACAGCCATATGTAAGTACTGGTAAGATACAGGTATTAAAAAGTTTTCTTTTTATGGTCATATTTATATCTCTATTTTTGAAAATTTCTTTGAGACTCCAGAACCTCTTCCATGCGTTCCCTATGCGTCTTTCTATTTCCTTTGTTGCTTGGTCTTTTAGTGATATTGTCTGGCCTAGATATATATATTCTTCTACATATTCAATTATGTTGTTCCCAAGGTATATAGGTACTTTTTTTCCATTTGTGATGGCCTTGGTTTTTTGTGTGTTCATAACTAATCCTGCTTTCAGACTTTCTTCAGCTAGTTCATTAAGCATTCTCTCGAGACTATCGTGTGTTGGGGAGAAAATAATGATGTCATCTGCGAATCTTAAATGAGACAGGCTTTCCCCATTTATTTTTATACCACTATGCTCCCAATTTATTTGGCGAACGATCTCCTCCAGAACTGCAGTGAATAGCTTCGGTGACACTGGATCGCCCTGGCGGACACCTCTTTCTATCCTTATTTCGTTTCCTTCTTTCTCTAGTTTTATCTTTGCTTTACTGTTTCTGTAGATGTTCTTCAATATACTGACATATTTTTGTTCGACCCCCTGGTTCTTAAGTGCTCGCCAGATCACCTCATGTTCGAGTGAGTCGAATGCCTTACTAAAGTCCACAAAGCAGCAGTAAAAGGTTATATTGTATTCCTTGCTCTTTTCGAAAAGTTGTTTGACTACATAGATGTGATCTAAGGTTGAGTAACCACTTCTAAATCCTGCCTGCTCCACTGGTTGGTTCTCATCCAGTACCTTGCTTATCCGGCTAAGAATTATTTTAGCAAAGATTTTGTATATATTAGAAATTAGACTAATAGGTCTATAATTGTTTATATCATCTTTGCTGCCTTTCTTATGCAATAGAACTATGGTTGAGGTTGTCCACTGGCTTGGAATGAATTCATTCTTAATAACATCATTAAATATATATGTCAGGATGGGTGCTAAGGTATTTATATTTCCTAGAAGAAACTCGTTTGTTATGCAGTCTGAGCCTGGAGCTTTGTCCTTTTTTTGAGATTTTATTGCCTTTTCTACTTCTGTCAACATTATTTCTGGAATTGTGTCCTCTCCTGTTAGATCTATGGAAGTTAAAGTGCTACAGCTCGAATATAAGTTCTTAAAAAAGTTTGTAGCTAATGCTCTTATGTCTGGGCGTTGGGTCAAATTTTTGCCACATGTGGCTTTCATTTTTGGTATCCAATCTCGTTTTTCGACCAGTTGTTTGACTGCTTTTTTGGTACCCCCTGTTTTTTGTATACATTGTTGTAGCTTTTCTAATCTGTATTCTTCTCTGTCTTTACGTATATTTATGTTTATTTCTTTGCTAATCTGAGTTATACACCTTCTTATACTTTTGGTTTTATTTGGTGTATTAATAAGTTTGATTCTGTCTTCTAAAAGAGTTTTTGTTTTGTCGGATAACCAAAGTAATCTAGAGTCTCCTCTCATGGCTGTCTTCTTAGTATTTTTTGCAGTCAACAGCTCTAGCAATATATTATATTTTTCTTGTGTGTTAAGGTCTTTGGTGTTTTCAATAAAGTTTTCAGTTTTATCCTTTAGTTCTTTAGCGTCTACAAATGTGTGCTCACTCTTCGTTTTCACTTTAAACGGTCTACGTTTGTTTGTATTCATTGCTAGTTTGGCCCTGAGTGCTCTATGATTACTGTTGAAGTTAAGCTTATTTATTACTCTACAATCATTGAAAGCGTTGCTTCTGTTGGAGAGAATATAATCAATTTCATTTTTATATCTGCTATCTGGAGATTCCCATGTCCATCTGTTACTGGGTCGATTTTTATAATGGCTATTTAGTATTCTAAGATTATGTTCATACGCCAATTGCATAAGCTTTTCTCCATTTCTTGTCCTTTTACCTGAGCTATAAGAGCCCAACACTATTTCTTCTCCATTTCTTCGACCACCGATTTGGGCATTAAAATCTCCCATTACTATCAAGTTTTTAAATGTGTGGTTTTTAATTGCATCTGTAAGATTGCAGTAGAAAAAGTCGATTTCTGAGCTAGTAGATTGCTCGGTTGGGGAGTAGACTTGAACGATAGACCACATTTCTTCCAAAGGCGGCAGCACAATGTTAAGTATTGCGATGCGCTCTGATATTCCTATGAATTCATTAATGTAGTCTTTAAGTTCTTTCTGTATTAAAAACCCCACTCCATGCTTGCCTGGCGTTTCTCCTTTATGATAGAGAATAAATTCTCCGTGGTCTTCTATATTTTCTCCCAATCGTCTCACTTCACTCAATCCTATAATGGACCAATTTACATTTTCTAATGCTATCATGAGTTCTGTCAATTTTTCTTCTGTTCTTAATGAGAGTGTATTGTATGTGATTATGCTGTGAACAACAATCCTGTCCTGTTTTTTAGGTGGCAGTTTTATTTCTATATTTGGAGGGTAGTAGTCAGCTTCCCCCACGGTGACTAGCCGGCTTGGGGTGCATTTTTTCCGTGTTGGTTTTAATGTGGAGTTAGTGTTAATATTGTTATTCCGGTTATCGAGGTCAGTTAGTTGTTTTTTGAAGCCTCTGATGTCGAAAACGATCTGCCGCGTGCTACGTAATTCATCATACTGGGTTTTACTGTTTTGTCTTGAGTGACAGCTGCTGTGAATGGTGTCTTCGCGGTATTTGAGTTTGATCTCTTTTGCGTAGGCGAGTTCGGCGAACCAGTATTTTCTCTCTTCCTCTTTTCACGGCTTGGGTCATTTGGTTTCCTAACTATAAGTTTATCATGTTTTAAATATGCAATGTTTCCTTTCTTTCTCTCCTCTTCTACTTTCGGTTGCAGTTGCTTTCGAATTTCTAGTACGCTTTTAGAGTAGTCTTCTTTGACGTAGATGCCAGCAGGAAGATGAGTTTTATTCTTGTTTGAAAAGATGGGCTGTTAAAGCATAGCAGACCGACACACTTTCACATTTCTAATATTAGTATGGATGCTACTTACATAAAAACTTACAAGTATAATAAGGATGATACCTATGTGTAAAAATTAATTATTTCTTACTTATTAATAAAAAGAGGGTCTTCCAAAATACCTAAAATTCACATCCTCGGATAGTTTTAAGTTTGATAACTATTTTTAACTCTATAGATTAAAGAAAAAAAAGTTGTTGAAATTTGATGACATCACAACTATGTATTTCATACAAACTTCTGTAATAGTAGCACATTTTTAACTGACTTCCAAAATAGGAGGAGGTTCTCAATTTGGCACGTATCTTTTTTTTAATGTATGTCTGTGCATTTATCTCCCTGGTTTCTGAACCTATTTGAAATTATTATTTTTTAGTTTGATAGAGTTGCTAAGTTGATTGAGTTGGCATCATCCCTATTGCGGCATATCACTACATTTTTCCCAGATGATGCTAATCAATACAATCTACAGGTAAACCGTCAATTTCAGACCTGTCAAAAGTGGAGCCAGCCAAACTGGACATGGAGGAGCCTGTCAAAGACGACAAGCCTGTCAAGGAGTCAGTGGAAAAGCGCTGCGATGACGACGCCCTGGTGGAACTGCTCCATGTGGATGAACAGTTTGCCTCACTGCTGGTTCTGGTGAGTCCTCAACAAATGACTTACTTTATGATCGTATGTATTGATGTTTGTTACTCAACCACACCAGAATGGCTGAACAGGTCTGGATGAAATTTGGCACAGAGATAGATTATAGTCTGTAATAACACATTTTATCCCAGAAAGCTCCCGCGGGACCCGAAATACCTCAATCCACACGGATGTAGTCCCGGGCATCGGCTAGTAAATGAAAATTATTTATGTGATGTGGTGAATATCGCAAGCTACAAGTGCAAGATACACACTGTACCACATAGATTTACCTACTGTGGCAGATTATAGTGAACTAGCTGATGCCCGCTAATATGTTTGGAAACATAAAGAAAACACTGGAGTTCGATTTAACACATGTATTAGCTAGGTAGCTTGACACAAACTGAAAATGACATACAGTATCGCGACCTACCCACTTAAGTTAACTTTATTGACAAACAAAGTAACCAAGTACTCTCACACAAAACATACCTTATACATTTCATCATAGCAATACTGTATACATAACACCCGCGACGACGTCCGCGTGGTTTAAGTTCTTTTGATTCCCGCGGGAACTCCTTAATTTTCCAGGATAAAAAGTAGCCTATGTCCTCTCCAGGTCCCCAACTATACCCATGCAAAAAATCATATCGATCAGATGCTCCGTTGCAGCGAAATTGAAGGACAAACCAACAAACAAACACTTTTGCATTTATAAAATTAAGTATGGTAGTAGAGAAAAGGCTTTTTATGCAAGTGTCAGAACACAATTAAATATAATCAACCTTGAAATATGGCCAGCCCATGATTTTCAGTAAGGAAGACATATTTCCCTAATAGAAACAATTTTATCTATTTCAGCTAGAACAGTTCTCTCCAGGCGAAGATGGAATACAGTTCAACAGGAAACTGCGACATTTTGAGACTACAGTCACTAACATGTGTCCAGACGAGGCCAGGCTACAGTAAGTTTCAGTAATGACATGAAATGAAATTATTTACTTACTAGCTAATGCCCGCGACTTCGTCGCGTGGATTGGGGGTTTTGGTTCCCGCGGGAACTCTTTAATTTTCCGGCATAAAGAGTAGCCTATTTGTTATTCCAGACTATAATCTAACTCTGTGCCAAATTTCATCCAGATCCATTCAGCCGATCTGGCGTGATTGAGTAATAAACATCATCCAAAATTTTATTTCTATAATATTAAAAATAAAATAACGATAAGTAATGAATCCACGCGGAAGAAGTCGCGGGCATTATTTAGATTCTAGTTGTTGAATAAATCCATCCATCTCATAATTTTATGTTTCGTTATTGACCGATCATTTCATAAAAAACAAATAACAAATTTTCATTTCACAAACAACGTTTCCCAAAATTATGAATCATATATTAATTGTTATAAAACTTGGTCAATAATTCAGTTGACAAAACAATTAACACACAAAATATTATCATTTCATAAGATATAATTTGACAAACAATTAATTTATAAATCGTGTTATTTAATAAAATAACGTAAAGCATATTTCTTTATTGATAAAATGAATTGTTTGATAAATACTGTAGGAGTCTTCTGGCGTAGCCCGTTTTAAAAAGTTGACATTTTTGGGTGTACTTAGTATTACCTAAGTCAACTTGGGTAATGTTCAAATAATAATGATAATAAATTTTAATTTGGGATTTACCCACTCATGCAAGAGCGAGCGAAGCGAGCTCGGGACTGGGGGCACTCCGACTCGGATAGTTTAGGTGACGAAGAGATAACCACGAAGGATGGCGGGGTCTTTCTCTTTCAGACCCCGCCATCCTTCCTTTTTATACCACTTTTCATACCACCAATTATTTCCTTTTTATACCACCCAGAAATGAGGAGCCCCCCAAAGCGGGGCTCCGTCAACTGGGCCTTGGAGGGGGTGAGAGGGAGAGGGTAAAAGCTAAGCGGTTTTACCTAGGTGAGTTAGTAAATGAGTTGGTAAATCCCAAATTAAAACTTATTTTCATTATTATTTGGACATTACCCGAGTTGACTTGGGTAATACTAAGTAAACCCAAGAATGTCAACTTTTTAAAACGGGACTACGCTAGAATCAGCAAAAATTCATTTTATCATTTACCCCGGGTAAACCTAAGTTTATTCCAACTTCCAACCTTACCCTGACATATATATTTTTTTTCATTCATTCATCACCGTAATTAATATTTTATGTTAGGTTAGGGTTAGACATAAATATTCAGGTATATTTTAAACTTTGATGCCTTAGTTTTGAGATTTATATTTTAACTAGTAAATGCCCGCGACTTTAGAATTTTTAGTAGATTTACTTTTACGCGTAAACTAAGTTTTTTTATTCCTGCGGGAACTTCTTAAATTCTTTATTTTTCGGGATAAAAAAGCGGTTGCATCCCGGGGAATGCAACCGCTGTGCCAAATTTCCAATACTAATTGAAAAGATGGGCCTTTTAAACGTAACGTTCGTTCGCGTGGCATAAGTTTTTTAATTCCCATAGGCATTCCTTAATTTTCCGGGATAAAAAGAACCCATGAAAAAAAACCCGTCGATTCGTTGCTCTGTTGCGGCGTGATTGAAGGATTATTTAACGTCCTTTGGAATAGAATTGAAAAAAAAACTGTGAATTTTTTATTTCATAATTTAAACCGGTAGCCCAAATATCAAGTTTCATGGCTAAAACTTGAAAAACGCCGGCCTTTACACTAACTTACAACCCCCATTTTACCTGTTTGGGGGTGGAATTTTGATACACACGTACTTCTTTATACTATACCGGAAGCCAAAATACCAAGTTTCGTTGTTATAACTTGAAAAATATATTGATAAATGAAGGACATTCATCCCCTATTTCACCACTTTGGGGGTCGAATTTTCAAAAATGGTGAAACACGTACTTCTGCATATCTTACTGAAAGCCCAAATGCTAAGTTTCATCACTATAACATGAGAAATGAAGGACTTTCATACAAACTTTCAACCCCTATTTTACCCCTTTAGGGGTGGAATTTTGAAAAACTGTGCTACATGTACTTCTTTATTTATTACCTAAAGCCAAAATACCAAGTTTCGCTGATACAACTTGAGAAATATTTTGAGAAATGAAGGGCTTCATATAATCTTTCATCCCCTATTTCACCCCTTCGGGGATAGAATTTTCAAAAACTGTGAAATAAGTATTTCTTTATTTTTTTCGATAACTCATACACCAAGTTTCATGGATATAACTTGAGAAATGACAGACTTTCATACAAACTTTCAACCCCTATTTCACTCCCTTAGGGGTGGAATTTTGAAAAATCTTTCCTTAGTGAGCGCTTACGTCAGAAAAGGAAGCTACTGTCAAAATTTCAAGTCTGTAACCCTAGCGGTTTAGGCTGTGCGTTGATATATAAGTCAGTCAGTCGGGACTTTGAATTTTATATATATAAGATTATGTTAATTTTTTTTTCTTTTTTATATAAGTATATTTTTTTGTTTTTTTACAGACAAGCATTCGCAACCTTCCGAGCGGCAGCCCTTCAGAGCTCTGTGACGTCACGCAAGCTGGCGGCCGTAGGGGCCTCCTTCACACGACAGCAAAGACAACAACTGCTTAGAGCGGCCCTACTCAATATCGTTATGCAGGGAACATTCACTAGTAAGTGCAGTTCTGAATCACAAAATAAATGAGCCTCTACAAATCACCCGTTTTGAATCTTACAATAACTTAGCCTCACCCGTTTTCAATCTCACGATATTTTAGCCTCACCCATTTTGAATCTCACAGTAACTTAGCCTCACCTGTTTGAATCTCACAATAACTTAGCCGCAGCCTGTTTTGAATCTCACAATAACTTAGCCTCACCCGTTTTGAATCTCACAATAACTTAGCCGCAGCCTGTTTTGAATCTCAATAACTTAGCCTCACCCGTTTTGAATCTCACAATAACTGAGCCTCATCCAATTTGAATCCCAAAATTACTCAAAGCTCAATTATTTTGTCAATGTTTTGTGATCACAAAACAATTGGGCCACACAAAGTCTGATAAAAAAACTGAGCCTCTTAAGTTCTGAATATAACCTTTAGTTCTGTAATAAACAATTTCAATAAAATGAATATAAATGAATTTAAAACTTTTCTTTTACAGAACTAGACATATTGGAGCGAGCGAACCCCATATACTTGATAAATGCAGCAAATCTTATGGGGGATTATTTTGCAGGTAAAGTTTTATTTTTAAACTGTCTAGGGCTAGTCCCACAAACTTATCTGACCCGGTGGCCAAAATTGGAACTAGGTTTTATGCCTGTTTAGTTTTTTTTTTTCATGTATACTACAGAGAGACGCTGTCACCGGGTCAGATAAACTTGTAGGACTATACTTATATTATAAATGTGAGAGCGTGTCTATCTGTCTATGGGCATAAGTCATAAGTCACAAGTCAGTGCAATTCTTGTTAAGTAACATATGCATTGTACATTATTTACAAATTAACATTTTTCTTTTTATGAAAAGAGCAACTGCTGAGTTTCTTGCTGGCTCTTCTCAGCACTGAGTACAGCTTCCCGCACCAGTGGTGTTTCTTTTTAATGCACCACAAGTTATCTCTTTGACTGTGATCTCACGTGATTGTAAGTGATGATTCGGTCTAAGATATGGGGCGTGGCAGTTATATTACAAATTGCTTGGTCTTGTCTTTGCCTTGAGGATGGTAAATACCCACGGCCGAAGCCTCCCACCACGACAGACCAGGGAAAATTCACAAATTTCCAAAAGGAAATTTCCCACATTGACCCCGCCGGTGATCGAACCCCACACGTTTTTTTTCCGCTCTCAAATTTTCGTCTGACAAGGTGTCAGAGACCATTTTGCTGAGAGTTTTGCTCTGAAAGGTGCCAACTCACGATGGTCGTGAAGTAGGTGTGTGTGCGTGTTTTTTTTCGTGTGTAATATATGTGTATGATTGTGAGTAACACGCAAGTTAAGACAACAATGCCCAACACTGCGCCAGGGAGGTCGTTCAATCTTTTCAATTAACATTTCAGAGGCCCGCTTGTGCAACGGCAACAAAGTCCACATACTAGCCAACCCGCTGTTACAGTACATGCGCGCATTACTGGCCAGTGACGACATTAGAGCACATCGCAGTCTGGCAACACAGGTGAGAGACTAATTGCAACTCATGTAACCACCACTTGTCATGTTGCCTAGTTGCAACTCACGTAACTATCGCAGTTGCAACTTTCGTAATTCGTGCAGTTGCAAATTTCGTTACTTCCATAGTCGTGGGTGTCGTAACTACGTCAGTTGCGAATCATGTGACTATGGCAGTTGTAGTATTTGTAATTATCATAATTTAAAATTCAAAAAATTCAAAATTCAAATGATTTTTATTCAAATAAACTTTTACAAGTACTTTTGAATCGTCGAGTGAATTTACCACTGGTTCGTAATGCCATTCCTACCGAGAAGAACCAGCAAGAAACTCGGCGGTTGCTCTTTTGAAAAAAAATTTGATTATTAATAATTAATAATTTATTTAATATTTTAATAATTTAATAACATAGTTGCATCTCTGGTAATTTACGCAGTTGCAATACTCGTAAAATTTGAAGTTGCAACACTGTAAATCTCGGCAGTTGCAACTTGTGTCTACCACACATAAATCTCGTATTTCACGCAATTGCAATTTGCAATTACATAACGTGAAATACGAGAGTAACTAGTAAATTTGTATGATATACTAATCATAACAATAGTACAAACTTTATGCCATTTGGAAAGGAAAAGGACAAAACTCATGATTGTAAGTTTGTAACAGCAACAAAGTCTAATCCGCTAATACAGTACATGCGCGCATTACTGGCCAGTGACGATATTAGAGCACATCGCAGTCTCGCTACACAGGTGAGAGACTAATTGCAAATCACGTAACGACCACTTTTCATGTTGCCTAGTTGCAACTCACGTATCAGTCGCAGTTGCAACTTTCGTAATTCATGCAGTTGCAAATTTCGTTACTTCCATACCATTCGTAACAAAAGTACTAACTTTATGCATATTTGGAAAGGAAAAGGACAAAACTCATAATTGAAACAGCAACAAAGTCTAATCCGCTAATACAGTACATGCGCGCATTACTGGCCAGTGACGACATTAGAGCAAAACACAGTCTCTTTGCACAGGTGAGAGACACGTGTTGTTGGCTGGTTGCAACTCACGTAACATGCGCAGTTGCAACTATAGTAACTAACACTTAATCTTTCGTCACCAAAAACCCTGCTGAGTTTGTTATGGGCTCGTCTTAGACCAGGGAGCGTTTGGAACCCTCGTAGTTTTAGTTTTAAGATACCCTAATTCATTATCACCGATATCTTCTATCTTCTATATATATAAAAATCAATTGCTGTTCGTTTGTCTCGCTAAAACTCAGAAACGGCTGGACCGATTTAGATGGAATTTTTTTGTGTGTGTTTGAGTGCATCCAGGATTGGTCTATATTCATAATTGGACCCGGTAGGGGGCGCTGCAATCGGGTTCTAGGTTCAGTGCAGGACAACGTCTGCTGGGCCCACTAGTGTTTTTATAAGTTAATGGATGTCAAAAAGTGTAGTGTGTACCTAATTTGAATAAATGAGGAAGTGTATCTGACTGTCTATCTCTCTACTCTATAAATAATTTCATCAAAATTGGTTATAGTGGTAGGTTACATCCCGCAGAAGGACATAGGCTACTTTTTATCCTGGAAAATTAAGGAGTTCCCATGGAAATCAAAAAAAACTATTAAGTAACCTATTTTTTTTATTTTTTTCAGCTAATGCAGAATGGAAGGGAACTACTATCGGTGCTAGCTCAAGAATTAGACGACCTTTCCATATCAATACGTCTCAGGCTATTAAGCCCACCGCCAGTCAGCATCATATGGCTGTTGCTATCCGCAGATCTTTGCTTGAACAAATTCCTTCCGCTACCCAACACATTACAACAATTCTACGCGGCTCATTTAGACTTGACCATGGACGAAAGCTTTAGCGAAGTCACATACGGGTCGTGGAAGAACAAAGACACAGATTACAGATCAGACATCAGTTCGGATGCTGATAAAGCGAGCCAGAATTTATCCCAGATCAGTTTAAACAATGATGATGATGCAAAACCTAAGTTGAGGCCTATATTGGGTGCAGGCGCTGGGTTGTTAAGACAGGAACAAATGACGCAAGAAACCTTTGATACTTGGACAACGAAGACTAACTTAACAAAGAGATATGATTTGAATTCCTGGAGACAATCCGAAGAGAAAAAAGAGGATTCCGAACCGGTGTTCAACCCGACCGTTTTACCACCAAATATGCAAAATTATGTAGTGCCAGATTATCCACCGCCTAACTTTAATAATTATCAAGAGAACTATGCGAATTATTTGCAACAAGGCGATGGGGCGTATATCCAGAATTTTCAGAACCAACCGAATTATAACGCCCCAGAATTCGTTCCGCAGTTTACAGCAACGGATACAAATGTAACCCAACCTGAAAGGGTTAACAACGAAGTCCAACAAACGGCGAATGTTAAAAAACCTATAGAGAATTGGAGGAAAGAGAAAAGCGATTTGAGTTTAAACGAGGACTCAAATAAAAAGAAAAATTGGACTAGACAGCGTTCCAAAGATAACGTTAACGATGAGGATGCCAAGGAGGAGAAATTTAGATCAGTTTCGAGAAGTTCACGGGATTCCAGACAGTCCCAAGGGAGGTTGAACCGGAGAAACAGCGGAGAAGGGAGGTCCAAAACCCCTCCGAAGAGACACGTCATGGAGGTGCCACGCAACCATAAATATTGGGATCACGACGATAGATGTGATAAGGATTACAATAGTTAGTGACAGTGATTTTTGTGTGCAATAAGTGTTGATAAGCGATTTTTTAATCTATATGCCTTCTGAGGGACTGATTGTGTAAGGACTTTCGACATTTAGCAACTTCAGCGGGGTGATTGTCTTAAAAAGACAGCTACAGTGTGACGATCGCAATCACCTCCGTTTGGCCCTCTTCCGCTATTGGCCAAAATTAAATGATGCAGCCAAAATACCATAAATTCATTCGTAACAATTCAGACTGTAACAATGATTGGTGCAGGTTTTACGCAATCGCCCTGCTGCTATTCTCTTTGCAAGATTTT
This sequence comes from Erebia epiphron, assembly GCA_963932025.1. Taxonomy (NCBI): domain Eukaryota; kingdom Metazoa; phylum Arthropoda; class Insecta; order Lepidoptera; family Nymphalidae; genus Erebia; species Erebia epiphron. The sequence goes on along the minus strand of OZ009953.1, from coordinate 7,011,118 downwards.
TGACATTAAGCAATAGCAGTCACCTGTCATAAATTTATGACATACTAGCTGATGCCCGCGACTTCGTCCGCGTGGTTTAAGTTTTTTTTATTCCCGCGGGAACTCCAGAATTTTCCGGGATAAAAAGTAACATATGTCACTCTCCAGGTTCTCAACTATACCCATGCCAAAAATCACGTCAATCCGTTGGTCCTTCCTTTGTGGCGCGATTGAAGAACAAACAAACAAACAAACACACTTTCGCATTTATAATATTAGTATGAGTATGATGATACAATATTATGTATACAATCAGTCAAGATTGCGATAATTGATTTTGATCGCGGATCGTTATCTAGATTGACTGTGTACGGTCTGCCATAGTTGCTAACTGTTAAAAATCCTGCAGAGCGAACGACAGTTCACAATTACTATAGTTGCTCAATGTCAATAATAATTATCTTACGAACTGGATGACAGCTGTCGTATCTTAGGTTGCTGTCAAAAATCTTGAAAAATACCGGGTTAGTCTAAATTAAATCTAGTACACCTGAAAACTGAAAAAAAATTAAATTTTGAGTTGAACACTCAAAATTTAAATGCAATATTACTATAATTTTAAAGTTTGTTTTACAAAAAACAATTTGAAGGGTGTTTAAATTTGTTCTTTTTTTCCGGTTTTCATTCGTAAGATAATGATCTCATAGCTGTCTTTTTTTAGATTGAGAAAATTTTAATGTCTTTTTTTCACGGAAACCAAGAAAAGAAAAAGAGTTGTATAAATAAAAATATTTGGTAAGTTATGATGATAAATTTAATATAATAACTAGGCTATAAAAATTACAACCATAATAAAATATAATAATAACATATATAACATCTGTAGACATCTATTTAAAATTAAGATAAAAACAAAAAAGGACTGAGTAATAAATATTGTAAAATAGTTTTAAAATTTATCACAATTTTAGGACACATTTGGAAGCCACTACGCATAATCTATAAAAAAAAAGGTTATTGACCTAACACATATTGAAATATTAAGTTTTCAAATTAACAGCTTTCGAAAATCGCTAAAATTTCAAATAATTTTAATACGTCATAGACGTTTTGGTTCTTAAACTTGAAAAAACTTAGCATATTATCTTCAATTATTCTCATTTCTCATCTCATTTGAGGTATTTATGGGATTTATTAATCACCATAAGTGAGCATAGCACAAAAATGTACTTCTTCTTCTTCTTATTTTGGTATATGGCTTTTATTAGTGCCAAACCAGCACAATGCACTTTGCCAATTTCAGGTGGAGTGGAAGATCCACAAAGGAGTATAAGTAAAGAAAAAAAAAACAGATTGAAGCTAAGAAGAGTATGCAATAACTGGATTTAATTAGTCACATTAATTATCTACAAGTCTAAAACATTAAGAACACATAATACAAGGAGGGTTTAGGCAGGGATATATATAAAGTAAATTATAGCTATTTACACTTTTATTTTGTTAGTATTAATATATTTACAAACAAATTTAACATATCGGCTAAAGACTAGCCTAAGGAAACACTCAACATTTATGGGACGGGGAATGTCAGGAGGGAGAACGTCATAGAGTTTATAAAGGAGTTTTGGGCAGGAGAAAAGGATGTGAGAGACCGATCCTTCATCAAGACCACACTCGCATAATGAACTGTCTCTTATTCTTAATTTTGCAAGATGAGCAGGGGTACATGCATGACCAAGTCGCAGACGGCATAACACAGATGAAACCCAGCGATCTGTGTTGCGGTAGAGGAAGAACCAGGGACGACATGGAATTTCAGGTTGTATTGTTCCGTAGAATTTGCCTTTGACTGATTTTGATTCAATCCAGGTTGAATTCCATGTGTCAGTGAGGTCAGATTTAGCGAGAGACCTAAGGTCCAGAGTGTGATTCCTAAAATGTTCTAAAGCACCAGTCTCAGTTGCCAGTTTAGCACATGCGTCCGCATTCTCATTGCCTATTATTCCTGAGTGACCTGGAATCCAAGCCAATGTAACTGAAAGTCCTTTCTGCTGACATGAATATAAAACTTCCCTGATCCGAAAGATGATGGAAATAAGGGGCTTACTACGGAAAGGGTTTGCCCTAAGCACCTGGAGGCAACTTAGGGAGTCGGTCAGTATAATTGATTGTTTTATGTTATGGGATTCAACAAAACGAATGGCTTCAAGAAGTGCTATGGACTCTCCAGTAAAAACAGAGGATTGTGGGGGGCATTTGTATTGAAGAGCTATTTTGTATTTGGGTATCCAACAGGCAACACCAACGCAGCCATTTCCAGAAAATTTGGATGCATCTGTGAATACTGCTAAGTGCTCTGACCACTTATCATTCATTACTTGGTTAAATTTAGTATTGGCCTCTATTGTTTTTTTATTGAGACCCAGATCTGTTATTTTTGGTTGGTGTGTCAGACCAGAAAAACTAGAAGAAAATATGGGTAATTTAGGTGAAGAATTGATAGGGTGAGGTAGACTAGTAAATTTCCGGAAACTTTTGAGTAGGCAAGTGGGATTTTGATTGGGTGTCAGAGCTGAGGCGAGTTGTCTTAGTTTGTCTAAAAGAGGGTGAGAGGAGAGTTGTAAGATTTTGCAGATAAAGCGATCACTCAGATACTGGCAGCGGAGGGGAATTGGTGGATCAACACATTCCACCTGGAGTGCATTAGTGGGGGAGGATTTCATTGCACCAAGTACAATTCTTAAGCATTTATATTGAATTTTGATAAGTTTGTCTAAGGCTGATTTATTAATGGGGTCTAATACAAAGAAGCCGTAGTCCATGTGGCTACGTACTAATGCGTTGTACAGTAGTTTTTGAGTGTATGGGTGGGCACCCCACCACACCCCTGATAAGGCTCTAAGGATGTTAATATTTTTTTCACATTTTTTCAGAATGTATTCTACATGTGAGGCGCCATTTAATCTACTATCTAGAACCAATCCGAGAAATTTGGTTTTGCAGGTAAGTGGTATGTGTTGGTCTTCAAACAGGATGTTGGGTAGCGGGATCTGCCTTTTTCTGGTAAAGATAACTGCCTTGCACTTAGCGATTGAAAGTGAGAGTCCATGATCTGATAACCACTGGCCTAGATAATACAAAGCAGAGTTTAGACGGGAACAGATTTCATCCATAGATTTTGAGCTAGAGTAAAGGGCAATATCATCAGCATATTGTAATATATTACAAAAGCTGTCAACAGACAATTCGAGGTCGTGGGTATAGATACTATATAGTAGAGGGCTGAGAACGGAGCCCTGTGGGAGACCTTTCCAGACTATTCTGGGGGGAAGGCTTAATGAGTTTGTTCTCACCAGAATAGTTCTAGTCGAGAGAAGGTTGCATATTATTCGCGTCAGTCTCGGCGGAACACTCAGCTGTTGCAATTTTTGCCTGAGTATCGGGAGTAAGACGTTATCGTATGCTGCAGCTACATCCAGAAACACACCCACAAGGTACTCTCCTTTAGCTAGGGCAATGCGAATGTCTGTTGAAATAATGCCGAGGCTGTCCGTGGTACCAAGACCTTTTCTAAACCCAAACTGGGTCTTGGCAAGTAATCCTCTGCTTTCCATTAACCATTCCAAGCGGTTTTTAATCAAGTGTTCCATTACTTTGGCCAATGTGGAGGATAGGGCGATAGGTCGATAGGAATTAGGATAGTGTAATTAATTATTATTTAATTATAATAATTTGACTATAAGATACGTCAAAAAACTCTTTTAATGCTTTTTAAATGTCAAAAAATAAGAACATTTTAAGATAAAAATCTCAAGTTACATATTTTAAAATAAGTGGTATCTTTATTTAAGACACACACATAGACAATGGACAAAAAAGCTTTGTGCCTCGAACAACACATTTTTAGTTACATTTTTAAAATATTTTGGTGGTTTTATTTTGCTCAATTAAATTACTAGACCTATACCTCGAAATCATGACATCAATACAATTTTAGAAATAATATTATTGTATAATTAAAAAAGCCCCTTTTTATTTCTTAAAAATTTTAAAAAAATATGTGAATAAAGTAAAAAATAAGTAAATAAGAAATGAATATGCATGAACAAAAGAAAAATGTAGAAAATGCCCATAGTTAAACACCAAAATCATAAATGCACTTTTAAAGTTGAGCCCCTTTTTAATTCATAAATCGTAACTTAGATGAGGGCATCTATACCTTTAGACTTTTAAGTAAAAAAAGGCCTCTTTTTAATAGTGCCTATAAAATTAAAGGCCCCTATTGAATTTCCAAAGCATTAAACAATGGTTTACCTCTAAACATCTCTTCAAATTCTACATAGTTGGACCTGAAAAACGCTGTACTATGAAATAGGGCCAATTTTTAACCATTAAGGACTGTTTAAATGTACAAAACATTAAACAAAGGTTTAAATTCGAAATCTTATCTTCTTTAAATTCATCATCTAGTTCCCCATCTAGGACCTACAAAGCCGTATTTAATTCTCAGATTAAATAAAGACCCTTATAAGTTCTTGAACCATTCAGGCCCCTTTTCTATTCTGAAAATATGGCCTCACTTTTAATTTTAATCCTATTATGTGTTAGTGAATTAATTTACTTTGCAATGAAAGCTATATATATGAAACGCAAAAAATGTTTCTACCTATGTCCGTTATAGACTTTGAAACCATCCAACCGATGTGGCCCAAACCGGTTATTAGAATGGCAATAATGCGAAGATGGTTTTAAGTTTTTTTTTAGCGTGATGGCACAAACCATATTTGGACTAGTATATTATAACTGTAAAGTAATTGCCAATGAAATGACTTCCGAACATTAGAAATGATACTTAATTATCTTAAATAGTTCTATTTCAGGGTTCCCTAGTAACCTTAGTTAAGGGGTTTGAATATTTTGGCCTACCTACCGTTCCAGCATTTTTTGTCAATCAATAAATCAATCGTTTATTTACAAGAAACATTGTACAATTAAGATGACAAACTAATTAAAGAACAAACATGTTTGTCATTGCTGACGTGCAACAAATTTATAAAGTAACTAGGTAGGTACTAGGTAGGTTACTCATAAAACCTGTATTAATCAATAGCTGGCTTCAATAAAAGTATTATATGAGGCAAAATCTTCTGAAGTGGCAAGATTCCGAGAGCTGTCAAATTTAAAGTTTACTCAATGATGGGAGCCACCAGTACAATGGAATTCAAATGTTGGAACAGTGGGGAAAATATTTTAACCCCTTTATTGATAAGTACATATTTTTGACTATGGCTTCACTCGCAAATTTCGGAACATCCCGCGGGTTCGGGAAACAAGAAAGTGAAACAAGTGATCATTTAAAAAAAATTGTGGCCAATTCGGTTGTTATGCAAATCTGTAAACTAAACTAAAATGAAAGTTCTATTTATACTGCGAAAAGGGGCAGCACTAGTCATTTTAGTTTAGTTTAGAGTTTGTGTTAAACAGAATCAGCCCCATTGGCCGATACTTGAGTACTTGTTCTTAGATGATGTCGTTTTACAATTCGTGCCTAAGACTCTGTAGGCTCTGGCCTTTTGACGACACTGGTTTGATTCCTGCCCCCCGATTGTTTAAGGAAATCTTGATCGTAATCGTTTTTCAAACGTATAATACGACCTGTTTAAGGAGTTCGTAGATGCCTACACGTCATGCATCTATGAACTCCTTAAATTAATTTGAGTAATATGTTACAAGCTGTCAAATGATTACGATTGGCTTAGACAATTGGGCCTCGGGTTTGGACCATCAGCAGTCCCAGATCATGAGGCCAGAAAAATGTCATAATGTTAGTTTAAAGTTAAACGAACGGTGCATTAGTAAATTAATTTGTATATAAAGAAATATTAATATGATAGGACTTGCAATATAGCTTTATTAGAATGACAACAGCTGTCACTAGTGCCACTTTCTTGATGAGACGAATGGCTAAAAAAAATATAAGCGCCGGATTGAGAACCTCCTCCTTTTTTGGAAGTCGGTTATAAATTTCTGTCATTTTTAGCCGGTCGCTCTGCAGACCTCCAGTAGTCACATTAGTTTGAGTGCTGTCATTCTATTCAAGCTGTATTTTTATAAGACTAATTTGTAATTCCATGGCTGATTTTTGAATTGCCAAATATAATGTAACTAACGGAACAATTCATAGTTGACAGATTTCAAATACAAAACCTTTTATTTATATATGGGTATTTGACAAATAGTCAAATCAGTAACTTTTTTTCAAACGTCAAAACGCGCGCTTAGTATGGGATGTTGTATGAAATACTGAATTCAGACATTAACAAAGTATTTTTAAATACTTTAATCGATATTTTAAAATGGTTATCTAAATATATATAAATCACGTGTCACATTGTTTGTCCGCGATGGACTCCTAAACTACTTAACCGATTTTAAATTAAATTTGCACACCATGTGCGGTTTGATCCAACTTGAAAGATAGGATAGCTTACATCTTAATAAAAATATTATAAATGCGAAAGTGTGTCTGTCTGTCTGTCTGCTACGCTTTCCCGGCCCATCTTTTTGACCGATTTTGCTGAAATTTAGTACAGAGGTAGGTTATATCCCGGGGAAGGACATAGGCTTTTTATCCCGGAAAATAAGTTCCCGAGTTCCCGCGGGAATCAAAAACCTTAATCCACGCGGACGAAGTCGTGGGCATCATCTAGTTCAATATAAAACTAACAGACTAACAGACGTGGATATTACGACTTTTAGGGGATCCTCTATTTAATTTTCACTAAAAAATAATTGACACCTCCTTGACTCTGTCAACTGTCAAAATTCCTCGGTTAAATGTTATTTGGCAGTTAAAATAACTCTGAATAAACTTAAATATTTTAAGGTATTTCATAATTGTAGGGTAACTATAATAATTATGTGGCAGGATTTCGTTAGTGGACATTAAAAAAGTAACAAGAAAAATAAATGTATACTTCTTTTTCACATAAGAAGTCACTTTTTATATTTGGATGTCATTGGCTATGACAACAATAATAAATATATCAGCAATACTATCATAGTTATCCGCTAGGATGACAGCATAATAGGTAGGTTCTCTGTCACTCTCCGTCTGTATTAGAGGGAGAGAGATAGAGACAATACTTTTTTATTTATTTTTCCCCCCGCCATTTTGTATTTCTTCCACTAGGCTGTTGATATACCATACATTTATTTAATTCCCCAAGTTACTCCGCCTTCAAAAAAGTAATACTCTTAAGATTTCCTTACATTATAAGAACTTGTTATATATTTTACTACCCAATGGCAAAGCCAAAAGGTATGTTTTTATGCATGTTCCACCGTAGCGCCTAAACTACTGAGCTGATTTGGAAGAATGCCCGCCATAATAACGAATCTATTGACAATAATTGTCAATAGATTCGTTATTATGGCGGGTGACATAGGCAACATTTTACACGAGCAAAGTCTATATGACTGATGTTACATCCAAAAAAGTGGGGTCTCTGAAATCTAAAAAAGTGGGGGGTCTCTGAAATCCAAAAAAATTGGGGGTCTCTGAAATTTTCCCCGTAGTTGGTTACTGTTTATTAATGAATATAAGAAGTCCTTATAATTTTAAGGAGCTCTTAAAAGCATAATAAAATAACGACTGAACGAGAATTTAATAATAAAATATGATCATGTACCTGTATAGAAATTATGCACAATTTTCTAACTCTCATGTTAGTTTTTTGGAATAAGGTTTTAGTTTAGCTTAGAGAACTTTCTAGACTTAAATTAATATTTAATAGACTTAATTAGTTTTTATATTATATATCCCTCTTTTACAAACATCCTACTGCATAACACAAATAATAATATGAAAAATTTGCAGTTGCACTCTTTTTTGTATAACTCACTCATAATTATTGTGAGTGACACTCACACTAATTCGCTATCAATAATTTAACCCATACAACTAATGTACGGCTACCTTTTTTTAATTATATTTGATGACACTATAATTCTAATATAATAAATAGTATTAAACTGTAATTTTCACAGAAATTGTAATGAAAGGGATCTAAATAATATGTTGATATTTAGAGCTGGCATTTTAGTTAGTCTGTGTACAGCAGAATTGGGTATTTGACAATTAGTCAAATCGGCACCTTTTCAAATGACAAAAGAAAATACGCGCCGAATTGAGAAGCTCCTCCTTTTTTGGAAGTCGGTTAAAAACGCGGCGCTTACTATACTGAGGATGAAACCTCTCAGAAAAAAATCATAAATTTTTGTAATTCTTAAATAGAGGATTCTTGCCAAATCCAATTCTAAGTCTGCGTTTAGAGGTTCAAAAAAGAGTTGCTGATTTGACTAGTTGTTAAACACCCAATTCTCTGGCATGTGATACTCAATTTTATCACACACTCTTGATCAGTCACACTCAAGTTACTGAGTTAAGAGAAAAAACTCATAAGGCTTCAGTGTGAAGAGGGCTTTAAATTGCTCGAAAGAAAAGTGTAAATATTAGTTACGATTTTATTTAAGCTCTCGGTTAACTAGGTTAATGTTATTGTGAAGGCGCCTTTAGGATGCGATTCGTGAGGAGCCTAAGACGCATTGGTCCTACGTACTTGACTAAATTTAGGGCCACTAATTGTATTGCTGTCCGTTTGATAATGCCTCTGTAGATAGGGGACAGCATTAGATTTATTTAGGCCTGTCAATTTTGCGTACGACAAACTTAACCATTGATTGTCCTAGGCGACTGACAGAAGCGACGCGACGTTATACGACGCCATAAAAATGACGAACTTGTCTATGCGACAACGTAGGCCACGTGAAGGGTCAGCTACTGTTTGATAGTCGCGTCGTTTCGCGTTTGTCGCTTAGGACAACGGGTTAGAATTAGAACAATGTAATATACTTATAATAAATAAAATTAGAATAAATTAAAAAAGAAAAGGTAGATTTTGTAAACTTTAAGATGATAAAGTTTTTCGATTTGGTTTCGCCGACACGGAAAATGCGTCGGTAGGTTTTGTTAATATTTAACAAGAAATGGAAAAAAGTACCTAGTTAATTTTTTTTTATACTTACTTTAAATATTAATAAAATAACGGTATGATTTTGTCGAAAATTATGTAATCCTGAATAAAATGAAATTTAATTTCTTTACATAGTTTTATTTAACCTTAACGTAACATTTTCTGTACTTATGTACCAAGTACCATAGAGCTAGGATACCTACGTCCTTCAACAGTATTTCCCAGTGGTCAGATTGCTGATTAGACTAGTCTAACCAACGGGAATTTCTGTGACCGTTTCCTAGATTGATAATAGGGTTCATAAGCTTTAAAAAATAAATATAGATAAATAAAAGAATTTATTATTTTGGACCCATATTTTATTGAATACGGTCGTAATTTTACATTTTAATACTTTGGTATTTCATATTGCAAGCTCATACCCAGCCAAAGCTTGAGGGGTCACAACTTGACCTGACAACAACAACTTGGTCACAACAACTGACAACACCCCTCTTGTTTTATAATAATAAAATATTTTTAAGATAAAATATAAACCGTAGTTTTATAATATTAATATATAGCTATATTTCTTACATAAAAATTAAGTGTAAATAATCACCAATAAACCATATAATCTATGGAATAAACCTAATAAAAATAATAATTACTTAGATAAGTAGTTATCAGGTATCGAGTTACATAAATTCTCTGTTCAGTGAGGTACTCAGTTAAAACTTACATTTATAAATATTTTAACATATATAAAACTTTATTTTTGAGCCATCCAAAGCACAGTGCGAGAAAAATTTAATTGATTAATTTCATTTACATATAACTTATTATCCTCTTTGAATAAGATGCACCATATAATTTGTGTTTTGATGTTTGTAGTGATTTCAGCAAGCATAAAATATTTATTTATTATTTATACTTATATATCTACTTACGTTTATCGTACTTATTTTATATAGTTTTTGGTGAGATTATGTTTACTGCAAGCAGATAATATAATAGTCGCAAAAGTGCAGCTTGTTGCTCCAAGATGGGCCATAATTAATTGATAAGGCAAGAATCTAGTTCTAGGTATTCACCGACACTTGTCTCCACTTGTCTCTGCTACTGCTCAATGCTCACCCCTGCTTTTTTTTTAAATATATATAGTCTATGGTATATTTTTCTTTCCAATATTTCTTGAAAAATAAAATAAAAACAAAAACTAAACAGGCATAAAAATTAGTTCCAATTTATTTATTTTAATCCAGGCCTAAGGGCCTTTATAGTTATAATAAAGGCCTGGATCACAAAATCTGCGAATTACCAGCGCATGTCAGATTTTTTTATCTGACGCTGAAGTAAGTTTTATTTACTGTATAGAACAAGAGAAAGGGTGGTACAGTAGCATATTAAACATGGCCGATGTGCTAGCAGCTACCTCCATTTGCAGTTGTTTGTCTGTCTCTTCGTCATCCAGTACCGCCGAAACCGAGCGTTCTTCTTTGGGCGTAGAATCTTCTAGAAGTAAGTCCGTGGATTTGTTGTCGTTGTCCGACTTTGGGTCTATGAAAACCTGTGAATAGGGATGATAACAAGTCAAATCAACTTAAAAGCGTGCTTCTAGTATGGAAGTTTGTATGAAATACATAGTTGTGACGTCATCTCAACACTTTTTTTCTTATCGTTTAAAATGGCTATCAAACTTAAAACTAACCGAAGTGAATTTTAAGTCTTTTGAAGGAGCCTCTATTTAGCCATCTGTAAGAAATAATTTATTTTTGACATAGACATCATTTTTATTAATTTAAGCAAAAGCCCACGTCTCTTGCGCGCTTAATAATTTTCCGGGATAAAAAGTAGCCTATGCCCTTCATATTCGGGTGTCGGAGGCGATTGAGCCTCCTCAATTGAATTGATGCTTAATGACGGCTTTCCTCAGTAGAACTGATTTCCGAACCGGTTGGTCGGCACTCGGCCCTAGTTAAGAGGTCTCATAACTAAGATGCTCACCTAGACAAGTAGCAAAGGTAACCCAACCTAACCAAAGGGACCCCTAACCATAGACAGGCCACTCCCAGATGAGTTTCTCTTAGCCAAGTGTTCCCCGCCCCCTAGCCAAGAGCTCGAACCTATCCGAAAGTATCCAAAATTGCCCCCTAAACAAGAGGGCCCCACCAAGAAGGCACGTACAAGGAGGTCACTTGACCCCCAAAAGGCCCGGATTAACTAAACAGAATATGCTAGACCCTAGGACGAAGAATATTACCTCATCATCATCGTCATCAACTAGTTGTGATAGACCGAGATTGTCGACTTCTTGATTGTAAGAAGTGAAGTCCTCATCCGAACTGTATTCGTCGCTTTCTTCAGCACATTCGAAGTAGCGGCCCTGGAATATTACGACTTCAAGTTATAGTTTATGGCTTAACATTGTTTATAAGTTTAAGGAACCAAGTATGAGCATAAAAAGATTTAATATGCAGATGCTTCTAGTACATGAAGCTTGTATTATACCTTGCAGCCATGTTGAAACTCGTGAGAGACGACAGGAAACGTTACGCTAATATCTAGAATCCAGGGCCAAGGCCCAAGGAAGCCGCTGTCAGACTGTCAGTGTCAAAACTCAAAGTCAAGCTGACAACTGAATGTCGTTTTTTTTTTGGATTACTCATTCAATCAATTGTTCCATCGCAAATTATTTAGATTTTAGTGGAAAACAAAGAGAAATCATGCATGAGTGCATGTCGTGATGCTTTTCCTTCCGATATCACAACGCAAAACCGTTTAAATGATAAATTAATTCACGGCAGTCCATTCCTCGACCAATTGTGTAAATACATTTACCGTGTTATAAATCTAATGAAATGTACTAAACCCAAGGCTAAAGTGATAAATTTAAAGAGCAAAGAGTGTAATGCTGCTTTTTTTTAAAAGTTACGTGATTTAAAAAGGTTGTAATCATGGCTGCTGCTATCGCGAACGATTCGCCAAAATACAGGAATAGTTTAATATGCTGTAGCCCTCGTAGTGCGGATGTGGTATCAAGATCGTCGTCTTCCACGTCAGGTTGTGTGTCTGCAGAGGAGAGTGTGGACTCAAACTATATACCTAAGTCTATATCAAATAAAAAACTCAAAATCCACAGCACTGCCACCAGAGAAGAAATAGAACGAGCTATCAATCAGTGTAAGGAACTCGTTTTAAGCAGCCCACAATGTTCGGATGAGAGAAAATGGTTAGTGCGATATTTAGTTGAACTACGGTTAAGATTAGAGGATTTAAAAGACAATGACGGCCAGTTACGATCCAAAGTTGCGATTAAAGGTCACCATTTTGAGCAACAGATTATTATAGCGAACAGAAAACAGTACTGCGACCATTGTAGCGGTATTGTATGGAATATTGTACAGAGCTCGTACATTTGTACGGATTGTGGTTACGTTTGTCATTACAAATGTGTCGATGACATTTGTAGGGTCTGCGCTCACGTGGTTATGACAGAAAAAGGCCAGTTTGAAATGAATATTTGCCCGGAAAAAGGATTGGCTGCTCAAGATTATAAATGTGCAGAATGTGGTACAGCATTAACGTTTAAAGATGCTTGGAACGAACCGAGGTTATGTGATTATACTGGATTGTATTTCTGTGGCACTTGCCACTGGAATGATTTATCCGTTATCCCTGCTAGAGTTGTTCATAACTGGGATTGGGATAAGAAATATATATCACGACTAGCATACCAAATGTTAAACTTATCGTGGTCAAGACCATACATAGACGTTGAGAGTATAAACTCAAGGTTATTCAACTTTATTGCTGAGTTGGAATGGGTACACAAAATGAGGAAGGATTTAGAATGGATGCGAAGGTATTTATGCGCTTGCAGTGAAGGTTCAAGTCTTCTGTCTCCATTATTTGTTCAATTGGGTGATGTTAATAAGAAGTACAGTATGGCACACTTACAGGCGATTAACGATGGGACCCTAGAAACCCAGTTAACGGAGCTCACAGAAGTATGTAGATCACACATAACAAACTGTGCTTTATGTTCTGGCAAAGGTTATTTATGTGAAGTTTGCAGCAACAACGAGATTTTATATCCATTTGATAACGGTGCCATAATGTGCGAGAAATGCAACTCAATGTACCACAGAGGCTGTTGGCTAAGAAAAGGACAGAAATGTCTTAAATGCATGCGTTTGGATGAGAGAAAAAAGACCACTGTACAAGTTACAGATGATATTGACTCACATTTAGAATATGAAATAGATAAATTTGTTGAATAGATTTACTATTCCGTTACACATATTTCAAAAATATGTTTAATACTATTATTGTACTGTTTTTATCAATTTTATTAACGAAAAATAAATGACTAACAAAATATCATTACTTTTGACTAACAATAAATTATAATTTAGTGTAAATATTGAGATTAGGTTATATTAAGTATCATAATATATTTTATCTCTTCATAGAGAATGTGAAATATGTTTCTATAAGACATTTAAAATGCAAATTATGCTATGCTATATAAATAGCTGAGTGTTCATGTAAGTTTTAATTTATGTATGAAATACAGGTGTCCTATAAATAGCACAATATAATCAATATTTGGAAGTTTAAGACGCTTTTGTCTTTATTACAGCAGATAATCATATTATATATTATGTTAATCACCAAATTTGAGACTTCAATTTCATATCTCATTTTCAATCAATAAAACCTGTATGTTTTAAAAAAGAAAAAAGTTGTAATTTACACGGTGTGTTCTATGTAGTAGGATTTTGAAAAAAATCTGGCCTTATTGCTTGTCTTCTACATTAAAAAGAGGAGGACAGTGTAAAATTTTACCTTTCTAGGTACAATGTTACTATGCCAAATATTATAATATTAGTGGAAGACCTAGAATCATTTTAGAGATACAGTGAATTTTGTCATTAAAATAGACCCTTATTGACAAAATTTTCCAAGTTTCACATCTGCAATCCATCTTAAATCTCTAAAAATGTTGTCAAAATTGCCAGAAACTGAAATTTAAGTAATACGATGCTTTTTCCTAAAAATTAGTAAATGTGAGCCAATTGTTTTGTATTTAAATTTTAAAAGACACCTGTGCGTAGGTATAATTGATATTGCCATGGTGCTGAATTTTTGACTTGTTTCAATAAAAATTAAGCTTTAATAAAATAATGAGGGACACATTTTAAATTAAAATAGCTCTGTAATAAGTAGGTATGTTAAAATATAATAAATAGTATGTTTAGATTTTAAATCTATTTTCGTTGCGTTTATTTGGCTGGGTCGCAAATAAAAATGATACAATCATATTCTGTAGTATTGCTTTATTAATTTTACCTAGAGCAAAGAGTCTGTTATGACAATAATTACACAAATTGAAATGAACGTCGCAATTGTGTTTTGAACACTTCCAAATGGCGACCTCCCTGGGGCAGTGAGGTTTGTCAAGTCTTACCGTGGGAGGTCCCGGGTACTTTCCCCGGCAGGGTCAATATAGGAATTTATAAATACTGAATTTTCTCTGGTCTGGACTGTGGGAGGCTGTGGTCTTTGCTGTGGCAATGACGTACCACCAAACGATTTAGCGTTCCGGTACGATGCCTTGTAGAAACCGATTCGGCATATCCCCAACAGGATAGCCTGCTACCATTTTAGACTACATCATCACTTACCATCAGGTGAGATTGCAGCAATTTAGAGACAACTTCTAGCGCCATCTTTTAGCAAATCAAGTGATGTATCGCTCACCTGCCAGTCTAGACACCGACAGGTCTCCTTGTAGGTGCAGGTGTTGAGCACCAAAATAACTTGAAAAGTTTATTTGAATAAAAGCATTTTGAATTTTTCATGACGTGTGTGAAGTCTGCCAATCCGCACTTTGCCAGCGTGGTGGACTGTAGCCTAACCCTTCTAATTCTGCGAGCCGACCATTGGACTTTGGAATTTGTCTATAATCAATATAGCGCAATTCAGAGAAGCCATCTATTAGCAAATGTAGCGATGTGTCACTAACTTGAGATCACTCCTCCAACCATTGAACTTTGGAATTAATAATAATATAATAACGCAATTCAGAGAAACCTTCGCAATCGCGATGCAGACCTTGCCCCTTGCGTGGAGATTCCGTCGTATGCTACCAGTAGCGCCATCTATTAGCAAACCTAGTGATGTGAAGCGTACCTGGCAGTCTAAAATCCTCCGGGCTAATAGTGTTGTAGTCGGGGACCGCTGCGTTTTCCAGGTTATACTTACATAATATTATGAGTCTATGTGCTGTCTGCTCCAACAGAGAAAACTTCACAAACGCGATGCAGTCCCTATGTATAGCGCCATCTATTATCATATCGAAACTTAGGTAATCGTAATGTGGTATCTGCGATACAAGTTCCCTAGTGTGGAGGGGTGGACCTTGTAAAACATATTATATGTAGGTTTTTTTTTAAATCTAGCGATTTGAAGCGTACCTGGCAGTCTAGACACCGACAGGACTCCCTATAGGTGCAGGTGTTCAAAACTGAGTCCAGGTGCTGTAGATACACTTGCGTGGACGCCAGGCGTTGCTTGCGCCGCGCGAGCGATGACAGGAACGATATGACGGACGGACGGGCGGACGGCTTATGGTCACTGTGGATAGAACTTGAGTTTAATTATGTTTTAGAGGTAAGTACCCTTATTGAAGTGAAGCTTCGATAGAATAGTCGTGTTTTGGACAAACATATTCATATTATGATTTAGCCTGCGAGAGAATGAGATAGAATACAAGTTATATTTATCTCATTCTCTCGTAGGCTACTTATCTGAAGTTTCACTTCTGCCGTGTGTGAATTGCACACACGCACCCATTTCTTCTTATCTTTAATCTCATTTTTACATGAGCCCTATAATATACAGTCCGATTTTTTATGACTTTATGACTTCTCGGAACATGTGTGTTTTGGGTATCAGCGGTATGGTTTCAGTTGACTGTACCTGTGCGAACCTACACTCGCGGCTAACTTCCGAGACGTAGGTAATAAAGTTTGAATCCGACTGTACCTATATTATGATGTTCTCTGACTCACTTATTTTATTACTGACTCATCAACAGCTGCTGCCAGCTCAAATTCTTGGACATGGAAAGCCGAAATTTCGCACAAACGTCGGGTGAATCTACCGCTGGTTCGGAACGTCATTCCACCGAGAAGAGCCAGGAAGAAACTCTGTTGTTGCTCTTTTTTAAAAGAACATCAGAAATTACGTACTTAGGTAGTTAATCATTATTGATTTAATTACTGCAGTCCCAAGAATAGCCTAGCCAAATCCACGCTCTTTTATCGTTTACCGTTTACATCGGACTGTGCCTACGTACTTATCATCTCCTATATTCAACACAGCAGGCTTGGATTCTTCGGCCAGAAGCGCTTCAGAAGAGGGCCTCTTCCCGCGTCTCTTCACACAGCTCACTGGCACCGTTCTCTCGTATATCACTGGCGACAAGCAGTAGATTCATTAGTATTTACAACATTACATAAATGACAAGGACTAGTTAGCTTGGCAATAATTTGCATCAGTGGGTCTTCTCCGTTTGGCCCGTGAGGGCCAAGCGGGGGTACGGGCCTCGAGGCTGAGCCTCCTTACCCGGGCGGGGCGCGGGGCAACTCTGTGCCCCGGTGGATATCTTTAAGCCGGGTATAACCGGCTAGGGCCTGCCTTGTAGGCTACGAGCGCCTGGGTCGGGTGTCACGTCCGGTGTTGGGTCCGCACTGCGGGTGGCGTTGTCACCTCCGCGTGCTGGACCCGTGTCTTGTCCTGGATTCTCGGCGCTGCGGGCAATGGGGTCGCTCTCGCGCGCCGAGATGGTGTCTAAGTCGGTGGACTCCGCGTCGCGAGCGATAGAGTCGCCGCTGCGCGCGGAGTCGATGTCAAATCCGGTGTTGGTCGCGTCGTCGTTGTCGCTACGATCGCCTGTGTGCCGCGCAGGTGATGGCGATCGTAGGAGCTCACGAGGTAGTGGACGCCCGGTCGGAGGTCGAGTGGTCGGCGGTGCGATCCCGTGGAGGTGTTCGTACGGTCCGTTGTCTGCGCGCGCAAATAGGCGCCGCGCGAGCGTACGGACGTACTCCTCCACGGTGGGCGTCTTGAGGTCGCGATGGATCACGTCGTTCCTCACGTACCTCGGAGCTCCCACGATTTGGCGCAGGCACTTATTCTGCCGGACTTGTAGGCGGCTCTTCTGGTATGCAGAGCACAGCGCATACCAGGCGGGAGCCGCGTACGTCAGCCTCGAGCGGACATAGGCTCCGTATATCCGGAGCTTGGTCTTCGGTGAGAGGCTTGAGGTGAGGACCTGGTGCAGCATCGACGCGGCAGCCGTGGCGTGGTTCACAACATGATCAATCATGGGAACCATGGCCAGGCCGGCGTCAATGTGGCACCCCAAGTAGCGCACCGAAGTCTGCCACTCTATGTCCTGTCCTCGCAGTTGGAGCTGACGCATGTGCTTCCGGGCGCCGAACAAAATGGCGGCCGTCTTTCCCACGTTGACGGCCATTCTCCACTTGTCCAGCCATTCCGGAAGCAAGTCCAGCAGACGTTGCATGCGGTTTGTAGCGACGATTTGGTGGTACGACGACGCGAAGTACGCGCTGTCGTCGGCGTAAAGCGACAACAGCACGTCTTCCTCTCCCTCGCGCAGGTGGTCGGCGAGGGTAGGGATATCATCCGTGTACACCGCGTAGAGACACGGGGACAGGCAGCTGCCTTGGGGTACTCCGGCCCGTATCGGACGCGGCTGGGAGTCCGCGCCCTCAACGGCCACTCGGAAGGACCTGCCTTCCAGGAATGAGGCTACCAGCCGCACGATCGCGGGTGGTAGGGTGGTCGAGAGGAGTTTCGCCAGGAGTCCATCGTGCCACACACGGTCGAAGGCCTTCTCGATATCGACAATAATTTGCTCTAACGGCTCAGTTAGTTCTTTAGTTTAGGATGATTTGTTATGAGATAGTGATAATTTAAAAAACCCAGCAGATTTTGTTGTGGGCGTGGCTTAGACCCAGGGCGCTTTTGAAACCGTCGTAGCTTTATCATGTCTTATATAAGTAGTTGGACGTAAATAAGTGTACCCAACCCAACCAACCACTACAGCCCATTAACGTCCCACTGCTGGGCACAGGCCTCCTCTCTCGTAGGAGAGAGGGAATTAGAGCTTAGACCCACCACGCTGCTCCAATGCGGGTTGGCAGGCTTTAACGACTATTATTGACACAGACCATACATTTACTACTCGGTGATTATTGACGACCTCCGTGGCGCAGTTTGTAGCGCTGTCGCGGAGGTCCCGGTTTCGATCCCCGGCAGGGTCAATTTGGGAATTTATAATTTCTGAATTTTCCCTGATCTGGCCTGGTGGGAGGCTTCGGCCGTGGCTAGTTACCACCCTACCGGCAAAGACGTGCCGCCAAGCGATTTAGCGTTCCGGTACGATGCCGTGTAGAAACCGAATAGGGGTATGGGTTTAATATAACTGCCATGTCCCTAACAGGTTAGCCCGCTACCATCTTAGACTGCATCATCACTTACCATCAGGTGAGATCGCAGTCAAGGGCTTGATGCAAGGGATGTTTTTGAAACATAATTCTTTAAAATTATTTCGCCTTTATATTCCAAATCATCTTTTCATAAAAATAGTCTTTTTATTTTCAATACGTGGGTTCAATTCGTCGAGGGTAAAAATAAATAATACAAAGGTTTCTTAAATTACCCTAGACCCCCAAACTAGGATAGCCTAAACCTGTTTTGACTATTTTTCAACCGACTTCAAAAAAAGGAGGAGGTTCTCAATTCGACTGTATTTTTTTATTTTTTTTATTTTTATATTTGTTACCTCAAAACTTTTGACTGGGTGGACCGATTTGGATGATTCTTGTTTTATTTGAAAGGGCATACTTCCCATGTGGTCCCATATAAATTTTATCGAAATCGGTCGAGCGGTTTTTAAAATATCAACAATAAAATAAGTACTTTGTATAGCGTGTGCTTGTTGTTGTAAAGTTGGCGCGGGAGTTTGAAGTCGGTTGTTTAAAAAGAATTTTTTATATTAAATTATTCTTTCACCTATAGGTACCTGTAGAGAGTAGAGACCTTACAGTTACGTATACGTCTCGACATTGAGAGACGAGATGTCTAGTACAACGCATATCGGTCGATTGCGATTGTTAAGCAACGTTGACCCAAGTCGGTAACTGGGATTCGGTTGACTGAATTTGGAGGTTCTTTGGCCTTTTGGTTTCCTCCGTGCCTTGGAGAACACGTTAGCCGTCGGTCCCGGTTATTACCACTAACATCTGCTAATATAATCGTTAGTAAGCTACACAGACCATTTTACTACTCGGTGGTAGGTAAGCTAAGAGTGGAAATAGTACCTACCTATAACTACTCTTAAGTCGAGTCGTATGCGGAAGGATCTGGGAACCCACTGAATTATTATCCCAAGAAAACCCGTTGTGTTAAGACTCACGACCCTCAGCAATGAGGAATACGACGCAGCGAGAGGTAGGTACCTGTATCATTTTGATCGTTGAATCTCCATCCAAGCTGCCCATTGCAGTTGGAGTCCAAATCTGTGTGTTTGTCTGTCTGCTCGTTCGGCCATAGCTCCTCCACCGAAGCGTTGTAGATTGTCTCTGTTGACGCGTTGCCGTTTTCTATGTCGCAGTTATTTGGTTGTTCTAACACCTGAAAAGGGGGAAGACGTGTGACCAACAGTGCCTACTTCATAATATAGAAGCCATACTGCCAACGTTTAAAGCCTTATTTGTTTCATTACTGTTGACTTTCGTGTTTTGGAATTATAATCCTTACTAGACTAGATGATGCCCGCGACTTCGTCCGCGTGGATTAAGGTTTTTGATTCCCGCGGGAACTCTTGAATTTTCCGGCATAAAAAGAAAGCTTACGTCTTTCCCCGGGATACCACCTGTCCCTGTACCAAATTTCATCAAAAGCGGTTGTACAGATAAGTTTTTTATTCCCGCGGGAACTCTTGAATTTTCCGGAATAAAAAGTAGCCTATGACCTCCCCGGGTTACAACCTATCCCTGTACCAAATTTCAGCAAAATCGGTTGAACAGATGGGCCGTGAAAGCGTAGCAGACAGACAGACAGACACACATTCGCTTTAATTTGAACTTGTCAACTTACTTGGTAATGCGCCCGGGACCCTAGAAAGAAAACTGCTCCCGCGCCACTAGCACTCATTTTCCCCCTAAAACAAAAATAATAGATTAGTCTAGGTACGGAATACAAAATTGAAGCAAATGTTTTTTTTTAATACGTGATAGGCTTGCGCTTGACGACAATCATGCTGAGTGCAAAGCAATGAATAGATCTAGGTTGGAGCGCGCTTGCCTATAGGCTAGAAGATGTCTATGCACTCTTTGCCTTGAAGGTACCTAAGTTATACGTGTCAGGAAACACGTGCGCTGGGAGAGTTTCATATGAGCGGTTCGTATCAGAAACATTCGTGTGAAATCTAAAATGATTAAATAAATAAATAATTCGTACATACATATTACAGTTAGTTATACATATAGTTGATGGCTAGCATGCGTTCCTAGTTCTTACCCGCCTAGCCTAGCCCGCGAACCCGCATTGGAGTTGCGTGGCGGGTCTAAGTTCTAATTCCCTCTCTCATAAGTGAGTGGAGGCCTGTGCCCAGCAGTGGACGTTAATGGGATGTAGTGGTGGTGGAGGTAGTGATCCGTTCTTACTAAGTGCAATGCGCGCCACCAGTGAAGCATTTACTTACGCAAATGCCAAGAAAAATTGTACAAAATTTCAAAATAGATTTTTCAAAGATCTGCTAAATATATTTTTTTATAGCCCGTTAAGTAAGTTAGCTTTAAACTGAATAAATTGATATAAAAACTCAAATCAAACTGTATACCTAGTACCTACCTATATATCTTGTTTGTTTATTTGTTTAAAGATTGAAAGACCTTAGGGCATTTGTTTAGGTTAGCTCTACAAAAACATAAGAAATTGTCATCTTGTAATAAAGAAAAACAGTTTGATTTCTCACCTAAAATTCAAAAACCACTCTTAACTTCAACCCTAAAATTGTTAAGTATTAATGTTATGACATCATTGACTAAGTGCTAAATATTATGTAGAACACACGAAATAACACTGCAATGTTTTGCACTATTGGGACATGACGTTTTTGTGTCATGCGCAGTAGGCTGAAGGTATTGAGTAGGGTTTAATGTTTATGACTTATGAACCCATTGAGGGCTAGCTATCCTTTATTTCCTTGCGAACATATGCTTTAACTAGCTTATGTCCGCGGTTTCGCTCGCGTTAGGTTCGATTTTCATGCAGATTTGAAAAAGCCTTATTTTACCCCCTAGAGTACGAATTTGACAAAAATTCTCTCTTAGCGGATACCGTCGTCATGAAAGCTATCTGTATGATGTATCCCAAATTATAGGCTGATCAATCCAGTGGTTTGAGCTCTGCGTTGATTGATCAGACACTAGACAGTCAGTCATCTTTTTCTTTTATATATACCTACTAGCGGACGCCCGCGACTTCGTTCGCGTGGCTTAAGTGTTTTAATTCCCACAGGCACTTCTTAATTTTCCGGGATAAAATAAATATGTCACTCTCCAGGTCCTCGTCTATACCCATTCAAGAACACACGTCGAACTGTTTCTCTGTTGCGGAGTGATTGAAAGACGCCGCGGCGGAACTCTCTATTTAACGTCCTTGAGGATACATTTTCAAAAACTGTGGAACACTTATTTTTTTATTTTAAACCGGAAGCCCAAATACCATCTTTCATGGCAATAACTTGAAAAATTTATGACTTTCATATAAACTTTCAACCTCTATTTTACCCCTTTAGGGGTAAAATTTTGAAAAACTGTGTCACACGTATTTCTTTATTTTTTACCGAAAGCCAAAATACCAAGTTTCGTTGATATAACTTGAGAAAAGAAGGCCTTTCATACCAACTTTCATCCCCCATTTCACCCCTTTGGGGGTCGAATTTTCAAAAACTGTGAAACACGTATTTATTCATTTTTAACCCGCAGCTCATATACCTACCAAGTTTTATGACTATAACTTGAGAAATGAAGGACTTTAACTTTCAACCCCTATTTTACCCCTTTGGGAGTAGAATTTTGAACAACTTTGACAGACGTACTTCTTTATATTTTAACGATAGCCAAAATACCAAGTTTCGTTGATATAACTAGAAAAATATCTCGAGAAAAAAGGTCTTTCATACCAACTTTCATCCCCTATTTCTGCCCTTTGGGGGGTCGAATTTTCATAAACTGTGAAACACGTTTTTCATAATTTTCAACCCGCAGCTCATATACCAAGTTTGATGGCTATATATAGCTAACTTGAAAATCGACGGACTTTCATACAAACGTTCAACCCCTATTTCACCCCCCTTAGGGGTGGAATTTTGAAAAATCCTTCCTTAGTGAGCGCCTACGTCACAAAAGGAAGCTACTGTCAAAATTTCAAGTCTATAACCCTAGCGGTTTAGGCTGTGCGTTGATATATAAGTCAGTCAGTCAGTCAGTCAGGACCAAAGACAATATATAAAGATTTATAATTAATCTATGGTCAGGACTTCGAATTTTATATATATAGATTTAGTCTAGCAGCTCAAACACGAAATTTCATAGATATAACTTGAAAAACTATCCTTTTTTAAGGATCTATCTTCTCGTCTCACAGAGTCCACAGGTGACCGGAGGGCTGGCAGTTACCTCGGCCAACTTAAAAGTTTGGCTATTCAGCGGGGTAACGCAGTCAGCGTTCTGGATACACTGCCTCATTGCAGCGGCATAGATGATATTTTTAATGTTTAGTTTTAAGTTTTTAATTTGGATTTAATTTAGATTTTAATGTGATTATAATGTATGGATTTTTTAATTAATATAATAAAAATAAATAAATTAAACTTGAAAAATGATACTTAAAAATAATGGACTTTCATATAAACTTTCAATCCCTATTTAAATACCCCTTTGGGGGTGGAATTTCGAAAAATCCCTTTCTTAGTGGATACCTGCTCTTCACAAAGAAAACACCCTCTCAATTTGATGTCAAGGACCAGCGGTTTAGGCCGTGCAGTGATATATCAGTCAGTCAGTCAGGACTTTGAATTTTTTATATTAAGTAAGAAGTTTAGTGTTTACCTATCCATACCCAAGAGCAATAGCATGAGTCTCCTCTCAGAATGAGAAGGGATTGGCCATAGACCACCACGCCAAGTGCACCTTTGAGAACAATACAATGAACTCAGGCATGTAGGTTTCTTTATGATATTTTCCTTCAACGTTGAAGCAAGTGATTTTTAATTCCTAATTAAAAACGCACATACAACTCCTGAAAACTTGAGAGGTGAGTGCCCGGTGATCGAACCACCGACCCGAATAAGAGTCTCGACCACTAGGCTATCACGGCATTTAGGTCATAATTGCAATCAAGGAATTAAAAAACCTTTCAAGTGAGGGTCAGCCTCGCGCACAAAGGTTCCGTAGTCCGTACCACAACACAATGTATAAACACTCTTTTAGAACCTAAATAACTAGAAAATATGTCATTACAACACATTAATTAATAAGACTGGCTGCGTTGACTTGATTTTGCTTGTTTTTTTTTACGGCTCCAAGGGACCGCGGAGCTAAGAATTTGATATTAATTATTTAAAGTGGATACCTCCCACGCGATCCCGAGAAAAAGGTGGTTGATAGACAGACAGGCGGACAACGAAGTGATTCTATAAGGGTTCCTTTTATCCTCTTGAAATACGGAACCCTAAAAAAGTGTGTCTCCGTTCGCTGAGATGTGAGAAGGTCAATCAACTTCCCGAAAAGACCCGAATAACCTTTGCTGACCTATCATTATGTCATTGACCTTTCAAATTTTCCTTCCGGTCATACAAATATTATATTAAATGCGAAAGTGTGTTTGTTTGTTGGTTTGTCCCTCAATCACGGAGCAACGGATCGACGTAATTTTTTGCATAGGTGTATTTTTCCAGGTGGAAAGTGACATAATCTACTTTTCATCCCGGAAAATTAAGAAGTTCCCGCGGGAATCAAAAAAGTAAATCACGCGGACGAAGTCGCTGGCGCCTAGCATCAGCTAGTTAATAAATAAAAATAAAAAAGAAACGAAAATTCAGCGTCGCTTTTATCACATTTACAAAAATTAAATAGCGCTGCGGCAGCATTGGATCTAAACATTCGGCTAGTGCGTTACGAGACAAATACTGCCCGTATCTATATTTCCTGCTATGCGTTACGACCCTATATTTTGCCGTACCGGAACCTGACTTTCAAAGTCCATGCAGACGTGGAAACTTCTCATATGAATGTTTTTTTTGAACAAATCGATAGGCTACATCCTCGTGTATACCTAGCTGCGGTAGCCCCGGGTTCTCTACGATATTGCGAAAGATACAGAGATTTTTCAAAATCAGTCATTTACGGCAATATATATGCCGTAAGTATAGCATAGAAGTTAAAAAATTGCTAGAGATGGGGGGTTTACTTCTGAAATGACAATCGATATTTTAAAGATATTCTTTATTCTAAAGACACAACAAATACAACATAATTCTTTATAATTAGTCAACATAATAATTATTATTACAAGTGTCGGAAATTATAAAAAAAATAAAAATAAAAATCAGTCACATGTACTTAGTACAAAAACACTAATTAATAAAAATGTAAATAGGTTTTTTTAAATTTTGATTCATTTTAGGGTATCAATTTATTATAATTACTTTTTTTAATCTATGATGAGATTAGGAACTTTAATTTAACGAAATAAAATAAATTTTGAAAACTAGGTATGGTTTCATCAACGTTCTATATATATTAGCCTTCTGTATTCTATAGAAGTGCTAGTAACTAGGTAGTTATCTATAGTTAGTTCAATGAACAACTTTCACACTTGACATCGATAGTTTTTTGCATAAAAAATATCGAGCGCTTACGTACGTCTCACTTACGGCCAACACTAGTGCAAACTGAGAGACCGCGCGGACGCATGCAGGGAGGCACGGGGTTGGGGGGGTACGGCAAGATAGTTGCCGTACACCCCCAAAAAAAAATACTTACCTTACGTTACGGCAACTATTTTGCCGTATATTATTAGTGTACAATATTATAATACTACCAAAAGCTACCATATTGAAAAATCACTGCCTCTTTCCTACACGCATGGGAACATAGTTAGATCACCCCCGCACGGCGCGCAAAACAAGGATAAATAGCTGCCGCACTGGCTGACCGTCAAATACGGCAAAATACTTGCCGTAACGCAGCGAATGTGTTAATAAAAACAAAAATTAAACAGTTATAAAAAATTGTTCCAATTTTGGCCACTGTCCTAGATTAGTTTATAGTCCCACAAGCTTAACTGGCCCGGTGGCCAAAATTGGAACTAATTAGGGTTCCGTACCTCAAAAGGAATAAAAACGGATCACTTTGTTGTTCGTCCGTCTGTGTGTCAAGACCCTTTTTCTGAGGAACGCGTGGAGGTATCAAGCTGAAATTCATTGCAAATACTCAGGTCTACTGTCCCTTGGAGCTGTGAAAAAATCAAACTTCTAAGCCAATGCAATCAAATGTACAGCCGTTGCCCGTTTATGCTGCAAATTTTCGACAATCGCAAGGGAATCAAAACCTACAGGGTATTTCCCGTGAACTCAGAATCTTGAAATTTTGTAGGAAGCAACGTCTTATAGCATAGATGAAGGAAAAATTGCGAAAAGCATAAATTAGTATGATTAAATATATTATATATAATAAAAATATTTTTAATAATTTTAACTTACTACCCTTTCCGCATGAACGCATAGAGGTATTAAATTGAAATTTAAATAGAAAAGTGGAATAAAAATATAATAACTTTTACTTATGTACCTACCTACAGGTTTGTACGGAATCCTCGGTGCGCGAGTCCGGCTCGCACTTGGCCGGTTTTTTTATAGTTTTTGTTTTTATTTTATTTTTCATAGATAGGTACCTACCAGCGACAGATAAGTTCGTGGGATTGTCTGCGCAGTCGTGCAAAACCAAGACTTCCAACCAAGCATTTAAGAGCTAACCTTTTACCGTTCAATAATACACCGTAAAGATAAAGCTTTAGAGTTTAAAATACCTTAATTTTAACATCTTTAAAGGTTACTCACATAATTCTTTATTAAACCATATGTTTTTATTATTAGAGTTGAAATTACATTAGCAAAGATTTTTTTAAAAGCAGTCAATAAGAATATTCTTCAAAGAGAAACCTGATTCAGCCCCTTCCACATGTAAGAATATATAGAGTAATGAATGTTCAGAGAGTTTTATATACTAGCTTTTGTGTGTGACTTTGTCCGAGCTTTTTTAGTTTAAGATGTAGCTTTGGTTCTAACTTCTAATTAACCGATATTGATTAAACTTAGTCCAAAAAGTCAGGCTTATGGAAGGCGTTTCTTTTCTATGTATATGTCACCGTAAGATCGTAAAAACCGTTTGATTATAATATACCTCGCAAGATTGTGAACTATCGAAAGATTGTGAACTGAACATACTATTATTTTTCGGTAGATTATAATCCGCAGTCGAACATGCTAACCAAACCAACGATTCTTGCTTGAATTTAAATGCATGCAGTGTGCTGTATGGCATGCCTTGTCGCATATACGTGTTACTTTAGCTGAACTCAAAGTCAAAGTCGGAATTAATTTATTCAAACTGATACCAATTGTACACTTTTTGAAGTATTAGTTAGGTACTTATTGGTAATTACTCAGTATTCAACAAATTCATGGTCCTTTACAAACGGACACCTTTTTATGATCTAAAAAAAATTATGGATTGCTTGAAGATACGCTCACGAGCGTAGTTACGGGAAATGTCTAGTCTTACAAATGCATTATACGTTGCATTCTGCCTCTGTATCTAGACTACTCTGCAATCCTGACTCACGCTATCGAAGTTTTTATCCAACCGTAGCATATATTCAGCCATTCTGCATTGAACCTCAGGGAGTCCGTTACCACAAGGTACGGCGGTTCACGCAGCCGCCTCACACAATTGCGTCGCACGCTAAATTCAGCTCTCAGGCTCTGTAGACATAAGATATAATTTCAAGATTTGCCATTCGGTCGACTAGAGTAATTGCTAGAGCGTACACTGTACCGGGACACCAGAGAATGACGAATACTTGGACTACAAATGACTGCTTACAGTTCCGATGTGGTAGATTTGACTCCTTTTTTACCAGATTTCTTTTTAAGCCTTCTTTTATGGCAAGTCTTGAATTTCTTATACATAACATAAACGCCTTGCTTCTCATAGAGACCGTACATAACTAAACTAGCGGTTCGCCCCGAAGTGAGTCCTCGCGGCGCCATCTATTGACATAATTGTGAAGTTCTGTTGTAAATAATAAGGCTCATTAAGGACGCATTTCCGAAATGGATAGGTATGAAATCGCACTACTACACATGGTTCATTCCCACGCACACACATGCACGGATAAGCTGCGAGGTCATTGATCTAAAATTCTACATCAATGCGTTGAATCAACTTATATCATAACTTCGATATATTATTATTTATTGGTGACGAGTTTAGGCTCGTTTTATTAGTTATAATGAGATCTTAGCGCAAGACTTGGTAAAATGACCTGAAGGTACACTTCGATGACCACTACTGGAACTCCTAGACGCGTAGAGCTAGGTGTATCGAATTTGGACTCAATTTGTTAGTTATGATGAGATCTTACCGCAAGACTTGGTAGAGTGATCTGAAGGTATACTTCGACAACCACTACTGGAACTCCTAGACGCGTAGAGCTAGGTGTATCGAATTTGGACTCAATTTGTTAGTTATGATGAGATCTTACCTCAAGACTTGGTGGAGTGACCTGAAGGTACACTTCGACGACCACTACTGGAACACCTAGACGCGTAAAGCTAGGTGTTTCGAATTTGGGCTCGTTTTGTTAGTTATGCTGAGATCTTACCACAGAACTTGGTGGAGTGACCTGAAGGTATACTTCGATGACCACTACTGGAACTCCTAGACGCGTAGAGCTAGGTGTATCGAATTTGGACTCAATTTGTTAGGTATGATGAGACTTTACCTCAAGACTTGGTAGAGTGACCTGAAGGTATACTTCAACGACGACTGCTGGAACTCCTAGACGCGTAGAGCTAGGCGTATCGAATTTGGACTCAATTTGTAAGGTATGATGAGACCTTACCTCAAGACTTGGTAGAGTGACCTGAAGGTATACTTCAACGACCACTACTGGAACTCCTAGACGCGTAGAGCTAGGCGTATCGAATTTGGACTCAATTTGTAAGTTATGATGAGATCTTACCTCAAGACTTGGTAGAGTGACCTGAAGGTATACTTCGATGACCACTACTGGAACTCCTAGACGCGTAGAGCTAGGCGTATCGAATTTGGACTCAATTTGTTAGTTATGATGAGATCTTACCACAGAACTTGGTGGAGTGACCTGAAGGTATACTTCGACATCTACTACTGGAACTCCTAGACGCGTAGAGCTAGGTGTATCGAATTTGGGCTCGTTTTGTTAGTTATGATGAGATCTTACCACAGAACTTGGTGGAGTGACCTGAAGGTATACTTCGACATCCACTACTGGAACTCCTAGACGCGTAGAGCTAGGTGTATCGAATTTGAGCTCGTTTTGTTAGTTATGATGAGATCTTACCACAGAACTTGGTGGAGTGACCTGAAGGTATACTTCGACATTGACTACTGGAACTCCTAGACGCGTAGAGCTAGGTGTATCGAATTTGAGCTCGTTTTGTTAGTTATAATGAGATCTTACCACAGAACTTGGTGGAGTGACCTGAAGGTATACTTCGACGACCACTACTGGAACTCCTAGACGAGTAGAGCTACGTGTATCGAATTTGGGCTCTTTTTGTTAGTTATGATGAGATCTTACCACAAAACTTGGTGGAGTGACCTGAAGGTATACTTCGACATCCACTACTGGAACTCCTAGACGCGTAGAGCTAGGTAAATTGAATTTGGGCTCGTTTTGTTAGTTATGATGAGATCTTACCACAGAACTTGGTGGAGTGACCTGAAGGTATACTTCGACATCCACTACTGGAACTCCTAGACGCGTAGAGCTACGTGTATCGAATTTGGGCTCGTTTTGTTAGTTATGATGAGATCTTACCACAGAACTTGGTGGAGTGACCTGAAGGTATACTTCGACATCCACTACTGGAACTCCTAGACGCGTAGAGCTACGTGTATCGAATTTGGGCTCGTTTTGTTAGTTATGATGAGATCTTACCACAGAACTTGGTGGAGTGACCTGAAGGTATACTTCGACATCCACTACTGGAACTCCTAGACGCGTAAAGCTAGGTAATATCTCATCATAACTAACAAAACGAGTTAAAATTCGATACACCTAGCTCTACGCGTCTAAGAGTTCCAGTAGTGGATGTCGAAGTATACCTTCAGGTCACTCCACCACGTTCTGTGGTAAGATCTCATCATAACTAACAAAACGAGCTCAAATTCGATACACCTAGTTCTACGCGTCTATGAGTTCCAGTAGTGGATGTCGAAGTATACCTTCAGGTCACTCCACCAAGTTCTGTGGTAAGATCTCATCATAACTAACAAAACGAGCCCAAATTCGTTACACCTAGCTCTACGCGTCTAGGAGTTCCAGTAGTAGATGTCGAAGTATACCTTCAGGTCACTCCACCAAGTTCTGTGGTAAGATCTCATCATAACTAACAAATTGAGTCCAAATTCGATACGCCTAGCTCTACGCGTCTAGGAGTTCCAGTAGTGGTCATCGAAGTATACCTTCAGGTCACTCTACCAAGTCTTGAGGTAAGATCTCATCATAACTTACAAATTGAGTCCAAATTCGATACGCCTAGCTCTACGCGTCTAGGAGTTCCAGTAGTGGTCGTTGAAGTATACCTTCAGGTCACTCTACCAAGTCTTGAGGTAAGGTCTCATCATACCTTACAAATTGAGTCCAAATTCGATACGCCTAGCTCTACGCGTCTAGGAGTTCCAGTAGTGGTCGTTGAAGTATACCTTCAGGTCACTCTACCAAGTCTTGAGGTAAAGTCTCATCATACCTAACAAATTGAGTCCAAATTCGATACACCTAGCTCTACGCGTCTAGGAGTTCCAGTAGTGGTCATCGAAGTATACCTTCAGGTCACTCTACCAAGTCTTGCGGTAAGATCTCATCATAACTAACAAATTGAGTCCAAATTCGATACACCCAGCTCTACGCGTCTAGAAGTTCCAGTAGAAGTCGTCGAAGTATACTTTCAGGTCACTACCACGCTCGGGGAATAGAGACTGCAATAAATTTCTAAATGCTAGCAAATAATAAAATTGTATTGTGTGGGTAGCAGGTACCATATCTTACCTTTTCAAAATATCAGCACAGGTGATAACTATAAATATAAATTTGGTTCGCTGAACTAGGTACTTTTGGTAGGTATTTCGTGTATGTACAGCGATCTTTTCGACACCAGCGACTGCTCGCAACCGACGCAGCTCACCTAGCTCTACGCGTCTAGGAGTTCCAGTAGTAGATGTCGAATTATACCTTCAGGTCACTCCACCAAGTTCTGTGGTTAGATCTCATCATTACTAACAAAACGAGCTCAAATTCGATACACCTAGTTCTACGCGTCTAGGAGCTCCAGTAGTAGATGTCGAAGTATACCTTCAGGTCACTCCACCAAGTTCTGTGGTAAGATCTCATTATAACTAACAAAACGAGCTCAAATTCGATACACCTAGCTCTACGCGTCTAGGATTTCCAGTAGTGGATGTCGAAGTATACCTTCAGGTCACTCTACCAAGTCTTGAAGTAAGATCTCATCATAACTTACAAATTGAGTCCAAATTCGATACGCCTAGCTCTACGCGTCTAGGAGTTCCAGTAGTGGTCGTTGAAGTATACCTTCAGGTCACTCTACCAAGTCTTGAGGTAAGGTCTCATCATACCTTACAAATTGAGTCCAAATTCGATACGCCTAGCTCTACGCGTCTAGGAGTTCCAGTAGTGGTCGTTGAAGTATACCTTCAGGTCACTCTACCAAGTCTTGAGGTAAAGTCTCATCATACCTAACAAATTGAGTCCAAATTCGATACACCTAGCTCTACGCGTCTAGGAGTTCCAGTAGTGGTCATCGAAGTATACCTTCAGGTCACTCTACCAAGTCTTGCGGTAAGATCTCATCATAACTAACAAATTGAGTCCAAATTCGATACACCTAGCTCTACGCGTCTAGAAGTTCCAGTAGAAGTCGTCGAAGTATACTTTCAGGTCACTACCACGCTCGGGGATTAGAGACTGCAATAAATTTCTAAATGCTAGCAAATAATAAAATTGTATTGTGTTGGTAGCAGGTACCATATCTTACCTTTTCAAAATATCAGCACAGGTGATAACTATAAATATAAATTTGGTTCCCTGAACTAGGTACTCTTGGTAGGTATTTCGTGTATGTACAGCGATCTTTTCGACACCAGCGACTGCTCGCAACCGACGCAGGGTCCACTCACGACGGCGGTCAAACGCAGACTAATTGATAATTTGAAATCAAACCAGAGACCGAGTAAAATCAAAATAACCCTTATGTTCACTCAGTTAAGATTTACAAAATATGTGAAAAAAATACAAGCAATTTTTATTTCATTTCGTATACTATTTGTCCTATTTTTAATATTTTTATTACCAAAATTTGTAGGTGAACATATCTACTAATAGATGGTATTTTTTAATGACAATAAAACGGCATATTTACAGTAAAAAATGTACCTAAAGTCCCTACCCTACCCTAAATCGGCAATTTTGAGTGAAGAGGTGAGGGAAAATCATTTTTATATTATTAAAAATAATAGTTATTTGTTATACAAGAGTGAAAAGTTGTTTTTTAACCGCGTGCTCAATTTTGATGACCGAGCAAGCGAAGGACTCTAAAATTGAATCACGAGCGCAGCGAGTGGTTCAAAAATTAGAATCCTGAGCGGCAGCGAGGGAATCAAAAGAGCACGAGGTGAAAAATCTTTTCACTCGAGTGCAACACGTAATTTTTCATCCCACCTCAGCGAGGAAATGAAATACTTCTCGCGTGATTGTTGAGGGAGAAAGCTCATTTCCGCATTTTTAACAGTTTCAGTCAATTCTGTTGGCGTCAAATTAACTTCTTCGTCACTAGAATCACTCATTTTAGGGTTTTCACTTATTTTCAATCTTCTTGTTTTTAATCGAAGGGTTTAATTTTAAACAATATGACGTAAAAGAAAATGGTGCGCACAAAGCAAATTAAAAAAGTACACCAAGAAGGTTACGAGTGTGAGGTTTTAACAAATTAAAAACGGTTGTATGGAAATTCGGCACCATAGAGGTAGAAGTAAATAGGTTTTAATGATGTTTTGAATTCACAAACTTCATAGACGAGTGATATTTACTAACGTGCACACGATGTTCTAAATTCAATTTACTTTATCCTCAAGAGGATAATAACGGCTTTTGCATTCAGATATTGAAGCGTAAAAATAATAATCTCTTTCAGAGATGGTGGGATGAAAAGATTTTTTTCAATGTTATTACCAAAAATTGGAGATATAGGATCAATCTTTGTATAGCAATTTTTAGTTCTATCCTATTTTGCTTGACTTAGTCACAAAATGTACTGAAAACTCCAATATTTTAAGGGATTTGCAAATGCGTTCTTAAAAATTAAATTATTTCGTTTCCTTATAAATTTATCTAATTTTAGTATTTGTTGTTCAAGTAGGTACAGGATATAATTCAAATAAGTGATCAAGTTTCAGGCTCAGGCTCATTTCATAAAATTTTGAGTTCTGAGGTCAACTTTGGACGTTAGAAAATCTCCACTTTGAAAGCCCCCCATTTGGTCAATATTAAGGGAAAAATTAAAAAAAATATTTTTGGACCCTATTCCTAATTATCTTTAAAATGATATACCGCAACCCTATGTTACGCTATAAGAGGGTCATTTTAATTCGAGTGCTGTTTTTTGATACGAGGCTTGCCGAGTATCAAAATAGGATAGTACGAGAATTAAAATGACTAATTACGTACAGTTGCATACAAGATTTTATCTACGACAAGGACGTCTTTATAATTTTTTACTTTATAAATTAATAAAAACCAAAAGTGCCAGAACCCAGAGCCGCTAAGCTATAGGTATCCTATTTATGAAGATAACCATATCGATACAGCTACGACTCATAACGATACAGCTCCCATACAACGAACTGTATCGTTATGAGAAGCAAACACGAAAGAGGGTTCAATTCGATATAGTTGTCAAATTCGAAATTGGAACTTTTCGATGCTGGAGTAGATAAAAAATATTTTCGTTCGCATTCGCTTCTATGAGAGCCCCCCTGAATTAAAGATTTTTATAACTTTTTAAGCCATATTCGGCTGGAGGCCATCGGTTTATATGTACCTACTTACCTATAATATTTAAATTTTAAGTAATAACGTTCAGTAATTCGGTGACAGGCGGACGGACGGACGGACGGACGGACAAGTGCAAATTCACTCAAGTAGACTCGGAGACCTTCGCTTCGCTCGGTCAATAAAAATAGAATACTATAAAAAATAAACTAATTAACATAATTAGAAACCCGCGAAAATAAATGGGCGCATTATTATTCGAAAGTGAATCGACCTCTTGCGAAAATAAAAAACCGGCCAAGTGCGAGTCGGACTCGCGCACCGAGGGTTCCGTACAAACCTGTAGTAAGTTTTAAATTATTAAAAATATTTTTATTTTAAATATTTGAGTTGATTGAATGAAAGGTAAATTGCGGTTTACGATTTATGACGTATTAAAAAAAACTACTAACTAGATCTCGTTCAAATCAATTTTCGGTGGAAGTTTGCATACATCATATCTTTTTTTTAGTTTTATCATTCTCTTATTTTAGAAGTTACAGGGGGGGGACACACCCCCCCCTGTAACCACCTTTTACCACTTTGGAAGTGTCTCTCGCGCAAACTATTCAGTTTAGAAAAAAATAATATCATTTTTGAAGACCTATCCATAGATAACCCACACGTATGGGTTAGATGAAAAAAAAAATTTTGAGTTTCAGTTCTAAGTATGGGGAACCCCCAAAATTTATTGTTTTTTTTCTATTTTTGTAAGAAAATCTTAATGCGGTTCACAGAATACATCTACTTACCAAGTTTCAACAGTATAGTTCTTATAGTTTCGGTAAAAAGTGGCTGTGACATACGGACGGACAGACAGACAGACAGACATGACGAATCCGTTCACACGGAACAGGGTTCCGTTTTTGCCAAATTTGGCTACGGAACCCTAAACGAACCCGAAACGGAAAAGCTTTTTCGTACCACTTGTTCAAAAAAGTGACATTCTAAGCCACAAAAAGCGAACGTAACAATAGTCATTTTTAATCTGTTAAAAACAGGGAAAGAAAATTGTACTGAATTTCATTCTGTTCCATTTTCACATTCAATTCAGTAGGTACAATTTGAATGAAATTGAATGTGATTTAAATTTGGAATACCTACCTACTTACCGAAATATAAACTGAACTACAATGTACATCAGTGTTTACACCATTGAGTTTGTATATAAAGCATTAAACATCTTTTTGAAAAAGGAATACGCATTTATTAAGCAGTTATGATTATTAAATAAAATTACGAAAACCGACGAGGCCGTATGAGCTTTATGCCTTTGCTTTTCCGACAAAAAAATATTAGTCTAGGAATTTGCCGCGTTTTTGTTGTCTTCAAATACATAAATGTTAAGTTTATTTTAATTTATTTTTGTAGATAAGTTAATGTTCTTAACAGTTCCTCAGACGCAAGAACAGAGAAATACTCAAATCAACTCATCAACAATAAATGTACCAAACAAAAATGTAACTGTAATTGGACCAATGTTTCGAATGTTAACTTTTACTTTTAATCGTCATTATTTTTAATAAATGCTTATCTCATATTATCATTGTGCTAATTTTTTCGCAAATGGTACGAAAAGTAGAGTATTTTCCTCGGTGATAAAGCTGTTTAGTCTTGGGTGAACTTAAATCCTTCGTTACGGTTACGCGACGTCGTCACCCGCGACGTAGAAACGACCGAAAACGTAAATACAATGATGAATATTTCAAAAATTTACACTCGGAACATTGAACGGTTCACAATCTGTCGACAGTTTACAATATCGCCAGTTTGATTACAATCTAACGGTTTTTGTAATCTTATGGTGACATATATACCTTAATCTTTACTACATCGTATACGATCTACGTATTTTAATTTAAAAATAGAGTACCTACCTTGCGTCCATGACTTAGTTTACGATTCCAAATTCAAAAATTCGATTTATAGCCATAGAGTGCATATTAAATTAGAATAGAAAATCTAAATTAATTGATAGCATTATTTACTAAAATAAATAAATTCTATGAGATTTGTATACCTAAACGTCTTTCATCATACTAATTTTGTATATGTACATAGAATTTACTAATATTATGCAACTGGTTTAAAATCAACTTGTATGCACTGTTATGTAATTTACTGTAGAGTGTAGACAAACCTTATTACGTATATTATGACTCTACAGTCGTCTACATTGAAGATATGTAGTAGAGCTTGTTTCAAAATTGATACCTACTTTCGTAAATACTAATCAATGTATTTTGAATTATTGGGTAGGCACTAGGCAGGTATTGTTATTAAACAGCCTTTGTCTTCGGCATCACTTGTTTTAAAATCAGGGAATGCTGTACCAAAATTGTTTTGGCATATTGGAAATTTTGCTGTTTTGATTCTTATTTTGAAAATACGTAATTTTAGTGAATAGTTAAATGGTGTATTAATATGATTACGAAGAGAAAACTTTAGGATAAGTTATATATGACATATTTTATTCATTTATACTTATTTACGTCCTTATTTCAAATAGCCCCATCGATGAGGGATAATCAGTAATTTCAACGGGACCTTTGATAGGTACTTAATTAATCTAAATAAACGTGAGTGAAGTCACAAGAAAAAGTATGAACAAAGTTAGCCCAGCCCACTCATTTCATAAGAACCGTAGTCCGTAAACAGTAAACACGTGCCAATTTACAATTCTATTCTCGTAACACGTTACTCGACGTCAGTCCATTCCAACCAATGGGAGTAGAGCGCCTGTATCGCGCTTTCGAAGTTTTTTCCTTTTAGTCCTTTATATAAGCAGTATGTTCCAGATTAGACGGGGAGTCCGTGCTACACGGGAAACCGGTCGTGGTGATGGGCCGGTCTAAACCGTCACCAATCTGTATGCTGTCGCTCTACAGCGGCATGTATGGGTATTATTGAAAAATGGTCTTATAATGAACATAAAAAATACATAATTCTTTAAAATGAAAAATCGAGAAGTTCTCTCACACACACCGAAGTAGCAGCTTTGACTTCCCTTTTGTATTTTGAAAAATAAAATAGGTTTAGAAAAAGTCTAGAGTGCAAATAATTCAAAAAGAAGATCACTTTATCATGTCAATTTTACATGGAAAGAGACAGAAAACTCGTTTGATTTTGTTGTGTGGGCTTCTCTTAGACCTGGCCTATTTGGAACCCTCGAAGATTTACTTTTAAGGGGACATTAAATTATCACCATTATTAAAGAACATTCAAAAAGTGACAGTAATTCTTGTATGGTTGTATCGAATTCGTGGATTTTATATATTATTTTTGGGTAGGTAAACTGTACGGATGTATGTTGATATCCCTAAATCCATACTAATAGGTATTATAAATGCGAAAGTGTGTCTGTCTGTCTGTCTGTCTGTCTGTCTGCTACGCTTTCACGGCCCAACTACTCAACCGATTTTGATGAAATTGGGTACAGAGATAGATTATCCCAGGGAAGGACATAGGCTACTTTTTATCCCGGGAAATTGAAGAATTCCCACGGGAATCAATAAATATAAATCCACGCGGACGAAGTCGCGGGAATCATCTAGTAACCCATAAACTTTTACCGAGTACCTACATCCAATACAATAAAAAATGGCTGGTAAAGCAATTAATTAATCGGATGAACCTTGAAGATTAAGCTTCTCATTACCACGGGCAAATTTTGGACTGACACTCCAAAACAAGGTCAAATTAGCAACTCGCATTATTATTTTTCTATTAGCAAAAGAAGGTCAAATCAGCTACTAGCGTGTGGATGAGGCCAAAGCCTCTCTTTATCATTTTCTTGAACATATTTGACAATTAAGTTTATCCATATATGACTGCTTTACAGCGCTTCATCTTATTCAGACGGCAGAGATTTAGACCGGCTCCCTGCCAGCACCAGCTTACTTAGTAGCTACGGACCTTCCGAGTTACAACTAAAGCTACCCGTTATATATACTCAACAAAGAAAAAAACTTCGATAGCGCGAGTTAGGCTTCCAAATTCCAAGTCAAATTGCTCCTACACACCGCCCTCAAACTTATATCATAGGCTCATATCCAAAAAAAAGTAAGCTAAAGTACAATTTGAATAGTAGTAATATATCATTATGTGCATGTTATGACTTTTATTTCATAATTAAAACTTGTAGCGGTTTTAATACGAGTTTCTGTGTGAATGAAAGAGATAGTCGATTGCATGCTTCAATAATATTGATTCAGTACAGTTCTATTTGCATTTTTGCTCTACATCGACTCTACATGGCCACGACCATAACCGTCTCTATCTCCAGGGGATAGAGACGGCTATGCTACGACGAGTCATTGATATTTAGAATGAGATAGGGCTATGCAGCCAAAAGAGATAAATATACACGGTAAGGTCCATCTTAAATATATGAATGAACAATAAAACTACCGAATGAATCACTGGCGGCAGAGAGTAGTATAATCCTTGATCACTGGATTTCATTCTACGTAATGGCTGTCACTTCCATAACATTACATTTTTTGTAATATCAATAATAATTGTTCTCATCAATGATAATAATTCATGAAGAAATGATGTTATTAATTTAAGAGGCCATCAACTCCTCTCATTTTTAATTTATTTATTTTTAATTAATATATTTAATAACTATTAAAACAATTTAATAATTTGACTATAATTTCAAATTGATTTATTGCCAATCTTCTCTCTTATGCTTGTTTATCATAATATTATTATTATTATTTACTAACAATTTTACATTGATGTAGAATTTTAGCAAAAAAAATAAAGAAGAAAATTGTATTTTTACTGCTGGCACCATTTCATTGAATTTGATGAAATCTCGCCCGTGTGAAAATAACATGGCCAAACATGGCGATAGATTAAGTGATATCGTGATATTTTAGTTGATAGAATCTATTTAGGCTTTTATTAGACCGCTTTTGGTATAATTACGTGAAAACAAACGAATACCTTTACAAAAACAAATCAATTTGTTGCCATCAAACGTAAGTAATATTGTTGCAATCATTAAATTATAACTAAGTTTAATAGAAACACTAAAATGGCGGTGTTGCAATAAATATGCTTCTTATTTTGATTTCTGGACATTTATTTGACGTTTGTTTATTTACGAATTCTTCAATAATGAAAATTCAAATAATTAAAATATTTCTCCGGTCCTGTTTAGTTTTACTTTACATAGTTTGAATAGAAATGTGTAAAATGCTTGAGGACGTATTATAATGCAACATTATTGGTTATTTAGTCGACCTCACGAAGTTAAATTATGTTGGATGTTTTAATTAAAAAGTTACTCGCTATCTAAGTAAGTGAAAGTCCAAAGCGGAAGCTTTATATGAACATTACCATGTATTTTAGCGTCCTAGTTGGAAGCCATGTAGAAACTGATTAGAATATACGGGATAGTTAATTAAAAAGTTTTAGATTTCTACATGAATACGAGACCGAAATTATGGCCAAGTGTGTATCGTCATTACATTAAAAAAATACCTAGTTTATCGACAGCCGCAACTTTTCCACTAAAGTTAACATAGTGTGGGAAACCTTTGTTAACTTGTGATAAAAAGCTACTAGTAGCTAGCTAGCTATTATCTACTCTCAAGGACACAAACTATATCTGTGCCAGTATAAAGGCCCTATGCATTCAAATATTTTTTAATTTTTATTGCTAAGTGCCAGTAGAGCTCCTGCAATAAGTCCTACAATGTCTTACAGATAAATCATGTCAGACGATGAACAATCATCCGAATCAGGAACTACTGTACTAACAGCCGAGTATAAAAATGGTATTTATGTTTTTTTCTCATATTCTGCCAAGCCAACCAGCCAAGCTATTGTACCGCTCTTCTCAGTGGAACTGCTTTCTGAAGTGGTGACATTCTTAATTTGTTGTAAAATTCACAAATTATCTATGACTATTGTACTAATATTATAAATAATATGTGAAAGTTTGAAATTGTGGGCATTATCTAGTACAACATATTATCCATATTCTGTCTGTCTGTCTGTTATGCCCATCTGTTCAGCTAGATTTGGTGAAATTTGTATGTTTGTAACTTATTACATCCTAGGGCAGGACATAGGCTCCTTTTTCTCCCGGAAAATTAAAAAGTTCTTGTGGAAATTGAAAAATCCTAACCCACCCATTACAAGTCAAAGGCATCATCTAGTGTTCAATATTTTAAATATTGCAGTTGGTATCACAGAAGAAAATTTGTTTATCTGCCCCTTGAATAGTCCCAAATTGTAGTTTTAAAGGCTTTGTATAAAGAGAATAAGTAAAAATGTAATGTGGCCAATTCTGTATAACACAATCTCTTAAGACTTAAACTAAAATGACAGTTTTAAATCTAATTCTGTCACTTTCTGCAGGGAGTATTATGAAAGGGTTAACAATGTTTTTAATGCTGGCATTTTAGTTTTAGTTTAGAGATCACTACAGAAACAGCCCCAATATAATATCTTTAAGAGGATATGGCATGGACGGGAAACTTTGAGAATAGGTATTGAATAATTATATTGCCGTCGTGCTGCTCCTCGAATAGAATTTCATAACACCTGTAGGCCGAGCATGGGCGGGGAGATTTTATCCACGGGGAAAGGATAGGATGTCCCAGTTGGCTCGAGACATCTTTTTTATAATTTAATGGTATGAAAATAAACTTAAACCTACGTCCTATGCACAAGTCAAACAGGGATATACTTCTCCTTTCCCCTGTTGCCATGCTCTAGCATAATTTTATCTCTTGTCAGTGGATATAATCGGGGGATAAGATTTTTGTCCTCTCCCATGCTCGGCCTGCTGATAGGGACAACTGCAGCTTGGACGGATAATACCTATGAAAAACTGTCGAAATCTTGCTCTCGTATTTTTCTGTTTCCTCCTCCAAAACACAACCTATATTAATTATTTTTTCAACAATAATTTAAGCAAGGCTCAGGCTATGTATATATGTATGTTTTTCTTTTCTTGATTATATCCATGAAATTTATTTGCGGGATGTCTGATGATGGCGCGA
The DNA here is from genome assembly GCA_963932025.1 of Erebia epiphron. Lineage (NCBI taxonomy): Eukaryota > Metazoa > Arthropoda > Insecta > Lepidoptera > Nymphalidae > Erebia > Erebia epiphron. Next base: position 6,970,560 of record OZ009953.1, on the reverse strand, counting down.
AAACTGGGCCATTTTTTGCAATTTTTGAAGGTTCCTTGCTCTTAAAATTATTAATTTATTGAAAAAAGCAAAACATAGGAGCGTGGCATGGACACATATGGATTTTATAGTGCAAAAATATTTTCTCTATTGTAATAATTATCCAAGGAGGAAACAGACAAATGTTTTTGTATGGAGAAACTGCCGGGAGAATTCCTCTTAAAGGTTAAGAATTAATGTAACAATTTCAGGTCGTTTAGAAATCGTGGATATGCCGCCAGCCAAGAAAAGTAAAGTAAGTAATAGCTACACACTAGATTATACAGTAAGTTTTGCATGTCACTAAAGTGTATCTGAATAAAAAAATATTTGAATTGAATTGAATTACTTAAAATTCTTATTTTTAATATAAAAAATTAAAAATGTATGACCCATCTGTTCAAAGACGGCATTGTTCCACGCGAATCGCGCCTATTACTGCCCTACTTTGAGGTGCAGCAAAAATATTTTTCTCATGGTGAATATATAAATTAAGTTTTATAAAAGTTGTAGTATGACAGTTGTTCAGTTTAATCTAGAGTGGTTACCCAAGGTTATCAGTATTACAGTATAAGATCTCAGGCTACCAGTAATACAGTACAGTATCAGTATACAGTATCGGAAAAAATTCAATTGTCTAGGAAAAATCCATCATATTAATTTTGATGGACAATAACGAATTAATTTCAATCTCGTTCATCAAAACCGGCTTAGTACTTAAGGCAATACGGTGGAACATACATACATACATAGAAGACCAATTTTCCCGCACGAAGCGTTTTTGCTCGACGTTTCTGATCCGAACCGCTAAGGTGTAGAACACACTCCCAGCACACGTGTTTCCTACCCCCTTATGACTTAGGTACTTTCAAGGCTAGAAGATTCTAGGCAAGCGCGTTCCAACCTAGACCTCATCAAACTTTGCAGGCACTAAGTATGATTGTCATCTAGTGCAAGCCTATCACACAATAAAAAAAAAAACTTAAATCATAACCCTTCCTTTTGGCTTTGCTCTAGTCAGGTAACACAGTGTAATAAAGACTTCAAAGTTTAAACTAGCTAATATTCCTTTCAGCTCCAAACAGTAGAAGGCCACATACTGGAGGGTTCGGAGAGCAGCAACGATGATCAGTTCAAATACGTACAAGTGTTGGACTCGGACAAGAACGTTGTCGTCGATTTACTCAATTTGACACTTGTCAAGTAAGTTTACTAAATTCTAAATGACGAACAGTTTAAATACTTACAAGTGCTGTACCTTGATAAGAATATGGTCATCGATTTACTCAATTTGACAAAAACTGATGAATTGAGGGAAACTGCATGTCTGAAAGATATCCATAAGTTTATCGAAGGTGTGAGAACTCTATCCACATTTGGCCAAACAATATATTGTCAAATAACAATATGTTGTCAAGGAAATGTATTCTAAATATAAAATACATATAAAACCTTCAATAACTTTGTTCTCAGATGCCAAAACGGCCAGGAGTCTTACCGTCTGATAAGCAACGACGAAACAGAAAGCGGTGGCGAGGAAACTGTCACATGCGTGCTGTCCAACGATGACGGTGACGGTGAGTCCATAAAACAATACATACAGTCGCAATCTGAGTCAAGATAATATATACAGTCACAATGGTTTTTTTTTCTATTATTGGGTACAGCGAGGTATTCAATTTAGTGATGTGCCGGATATCCGTATATTATAAGAGATAACTGCACTTTTGGTAACGATCGCCAGAAAAGCTGATTCAGTGTTAGGTGGGTGAAGGGCTCTCTACTCATGACGTTAGTGAAAGTTTGCCGGCATGCAAATGGGCCTTTCACTAGAAATGGCCGCTCAAAAACGGTGTATGGTTTCCAAAAATGAACCATAATTAGAAAAGCTGATTCTTGTACAGTATTAAAGTATGCACAGTACTTATGCAAACAGTACTAAAACTGTTGCTATTCATCGGGCCTTTGACTAGATATCACCTTTCAAAGACGTTATGAACATACATACTGTAAAAAAATATTAGCAATTATTATGTCGGCAATTTTTATTAGCAAAAATTATGAAGGCACCTTCATAATTTTTAATAGTAATCAAAGTGACGACATAAGAATTGCTAATATTTTTACAGTATGTATGTTCGTAACGTTTTTGAAAGGTAATATCTAGTGAAAGGCCCGGACAATAGCGTCAGTTTTAGTACTGTTTGCATAAGTACTGTACAAGAATGTCTAATTATGGTTATTTTTGGAAACCATGAACCGTTTTTGAGCGGCCTTTTCTAGTGAAAGGCCCATTTGCATGCAGGTAAACTTTCACTATCGTCATGAGTAGAGAGACCTTCAGCCACCTAATACTGAATCAGCTTTTCTGGCGATCGTTACCAAAAGTGCAGTTATCTCTTAGTCTAGTATCCGTATCCGCGGATATCCGCGGGTGAAGAAAGATCCGCATCCGTATCTGTTACTTTTTTGATGGATCTTTTTACGCGTCTTTTACCTTATTAATTTTGAATACAAAGATGAAAATCTATATATAGGTGATTAGGTAGCAAAGAAAAACTATTAAACTCCATTCAGATTATTTTTTTATTTCTTAAAATTAAATATTTGGCACCTTTATATTACAAACATTGGAACTCACTACGATAAATGAAGAAGAAAGAGGTCACGCGCACCGACACCGATTAAGTAAAAAAGGTAAAATCCGCGGATCTTGACACCAAATATCCGTATCCGGATACGTATCCGCGGATATTTTAACGATCCGGCACATTTTTTTTTTTTATCCACTACAAGTTAGCCCTTGACTGCGATCTCACCTGATGGTAAGTGATGATGCAGTCTAAGATGGTAGCGGGCTAACCTGTTAGGGGCATGGCAGTTATATTAAACCCATACCCCTATTCGGTTTCTACACGGCATCGTACCGGAACGCTCAATCGCTTGGCGGCACGTCTTTGCCGGTAGGGTGGTAACTAGCCACGGCCGAAGCCTCCCACCAGGCCAGACCAGGGAAAATTCAGAAATTATAAATTCCCAAATTGACCCTGCCGGGGATCGAACCCGGGACCTCCGCACGTTAAGGCAACAGCGGTACACACTGCGCCACGGAGGTCGTCACTAGTATTCATAAAACTAAGACGATCTAGCCTAAATAATTTTTTGGTTTTTTATTTTACATCAGCTAGAAAACTCGCCAACAAAACAATTACAAAACAGATACAGCTTCTCGTTGATAGTTCAAATTTGGCATTTTAACACTTAGATGTATAAGATTTTGATATGTGACGTCACGAAACTTAGAACCCCCTCCCACCCCTTGTCACACAATGTCACACTTCGCCGAACCCCTTAGTGTGTGACGTGCTTTATGGATGATCCCTTAAGGTGATGTTTCCAGAGCACGACACAGACTCTTACGTAGTGATGGATGACGGCGACGATGGCCAAATCGTGTTCCTCCAAGCCGCGTCGCCCGACCAACCGCCGCCCGAGGAAACAGAGAAACCGGCAAAGGTAACGCATAGTAATATATGTAATATTATCCAATCTATCCAATCTTAGTAATATTAAATCAGTGTCAGAGTAAAATAGACCTACGGCCGGTTTCTGAATTGAGAATTTCATGTTGAGTCTGTCTCAAAGAATACTTAAGGACTAATTAAGCAAATTTTTGTTTCTGAATTGATATTGGACCGGTTTCTTAATTAAGCATTCAAGCATAAACAGTAAGTTCCAACTCTCAAACCTTACACAATATCAATTCAGAAACAATAACGTAACGTAATAACCGCAATAACGTAACGTAATAACCGCAAGAAACAGTGTAAAATTGCGAGAAAACTGGGTATAAATCAAGTAAAAAATGTTTCTCCACTAAATATTGTTTGATTTTCTCATTGTGATTCTATGCTACGTTATTAAAAATGTCGTAAAATCGCCAAAATTCTCTCACGTAATTAATGGAAGCCGCCTTATTATCAGATGATAGTGATGATAAACGGGACCGACGGCTTAACGTGCTCTCCGAGGCACGGAGGAGACGGAAAGGCCAAATTCGAACTACCAAACCGACTTGAGTCAACGTTGCTTAACAATCGCAATCGGCTCATATGCGTTGTCGCAACTAGGCCACTCGGCCCTCAACTGTTCACACTGTAGCAATCATTTTTACACGATAAGACCCATGGTTATTTTTCTTTCTTGTATTTTTTCAGAAATCCGCGCTCTCGCCTGTCGAAATATTGGAAAGGGCCAAAGCGTTGCAGAAAGCAAAGTGAGTGTTTTTTTCTTTTCATTGTTAACTAGATGATGCCCGCGACTTCGTCCGCGTAGATTGAGGTTTTTTGGTTCCCGCGGGAACACTAATTTTACGAGATAAAAAGTAGCCTATTTGTTATTCCAGACTATAATCTGTCTCTGTGCCGAATTTCATCCAGATCAGCTGTTCTAGTGTGATTGAGAGCGGGAACCAAAAACATCAAACCACGCGCGGACGAAGTCGCGGGCATCAGCTAGTTAAATTAGTTCAATAGAATAATAGCACATTCGTATTAATAATCTATTATTTATTAATACGAATGTGCTTTTATCTACTACTTCCGTACTAATATTATAAATGCGAAAGTATGTCTGTCTGGCCACCTGTCTGTCTGCTGCGCTTTTATCACAAAATTTTATCAAAATCGGTTGACATAATCTAGTATACTTACATATTAGTCCAATACGTGAAACCTCAATGTAAGTCACACTTATGTTATGTATTCCAGAACGCTAATGGCGTTTCACACGCCCACAACAAACCGCGGACGGCGCCGCAAGTCGCAACTGCCGCCGCCGCACGAACTTTTGTCTTCACCCCAATTCAAGCTGTATCTATACTCGTGCAAAATGTGCGACTTCAAGTGCAACGCCATCAAAGAGCTCACAGCACATAAGGTGAGTGAACTCCGAGCTTCAGTTTTTTTTATCCACTACAAGTTAGCCCTTGACTGCGATCTCACCTGATAGTAAGTGAAGATTCAGTCTAAAATGGTAGGACATGTGCCGCCATATTGTTTCAGTACCGTCATATTGTTTCAGTACCGTCAAATTGTTTCAGTACCCTCATATTGTTTCAGTACCGTCAAATTGTTTCAGTACCGTCATTTGATTAATCGTCAAATGACGGCACTCCCATAGCGACCGCTATATGATGCCATGTTGTCACGAAATCTTGTGTAGTCAAATTTTGTCAAAAATTGACGGAACATTTGCCTTTATTCGACTCCATCGTTCTTAAGCTGCGGTGCTTCAAACGAACTCCTGTCTTCTCCCTAATTCAAGCTGTATCTATACTCGTGCAAAATGTGCGACTTCAAGTGCAACGCAATTAAAGATCTCACAGCTCATAAGGTGAGTCAATTCCGAGCTTCAGTTTTTAGGGTTCCGTGCCAAATTTGGCAAAAACGGAACCCTTATAGATTCGTCATGTCTGTCTGTCTGTCTGTCTGTCCGTCCGTCCGTATGTCACAGCCACTTTTTTCCGAAACTATAAGAACTATACTGTTGAAACTTGGTAAGTAGATGTATTCTGTGAACCGCATTAAGATTTTCTTACAAAAATAGAAAAAAAAACAATAAATTTTGGGGGTTCCCCATACTTAGAACTGAAACTCAAAAATTATTTTTTCATCTAAATTCTAACCCATACGTGTGGGGTATCTATGGATAGGTCTTCAAAAATGATATTGAGGTTTGTAATATAATTTTTTTTCTAAACTGAATAGTTTGCGCGAGAGACACTTCCAAAGTGGTAAAGTGTGTGTCCCCCCCTGTAACTTCTAAAATAAGAGAATGATAAAACTAAAAAAAAAAATATGATGTACATTACCATGCAAACTTCCACCGAAAATTGGTTTGAACGGATCTAGTAAGTAGTTTTTTTTTAATACGTCATAAATCGTAAACCGCAATTTACCTTTCATTCAATCAACTCAAATATTTAAAATAAAAATGTTTTTAATAATTTAAAACTTACTACAGGTTTGTACGGAACCCTCGGTGCGCGAGTCTGACTCGCACTTGGCCGGTTTTTTTAAAATCCACTACAAGTTAGCCCTTGACTGCGATCTCACCTGATGGTAAGTGAAGATGCAGTCTAAGATGGTAGGAATATATGTGCCGCCATATTGTTTCAGTGCCGTCATATTGTTTCAATACCGTCATATTGTTTCAGTACCGTCATATTGTTTCAGTCCCGCCACATTGTTTCAGTACCGTCTTTTGCCTAAAGCGTCAAATGACGGCACTCCCACAGCGAGCGCTATATGAGGCCAACTTGTCCCGCCATCTTTGATCTTGTAAAGTCACATTTTGGCAAAAATTTTGACGATAAAAAAAGTTGCCTGATTTAAAATAAATAAAAATTGACAAAAAATATGGCCGTTTTTCGACTTCACCGTCCTTAGGCCGCGGCGCTGCAAACGAACTCCTGTCTTCTAGTATATTTTTTAAACTGTAATGCATCTTTGACGTAGACGTAGGGCGTGCCCCTCACTTGTATAAGCCTGTCTGTGCCCCCGCCATAGCTTTGTCCCGCTTTTCAGACTAGATGGCGTTAATAAAATAAGTTCACATTCTTTGTTTGACATTCTTTCTATGTAAATTGAGGTCGTTGTTTATTTTATTTTACGTACATACACTACTTTGAATATTGCAAAATACCATAATATATTCATACATTATTAATTGGCAGAATGTATAAGTCTCTCAAACTGTAATAATATCAACTTAATATCACCTACATTCTCATGAATAAATTATTATTTATTTATTTATTCTCCCCAATTCAAGCTAAATCTATACTCTTGCACCTATAACCTTTATAACGCTATTCCCCATACCAGGTTAGCCTACTAGCATCTTAAACTGCATCATCAGTTACCATGCAGGTGAGAATACATACATAAATTTTACAAGAATTAAAAAAAAAAGTAAATTCATAAAAACGCTAAAGTCGTCAACAGATAGCGCTGTACGATATTAACTCGCACTATGAACGTAGCTAGAACTGTAGTATAATATGGGTATACATGCCCCACTAAACTAACTATAAGATATAACAATTGTAAAATTTTTGGGTCCTGCATTCCTGTCGCTAAATACATTGAATGCGGACAATTATTGTCATCGATATTAACGTTACTATAATAGTGAAAGTGTGTCTGTCCATCTGCTCTGCTTTTACGGCCTATCTATTAAACGGATTTATTATACAAACGTTTCGTGTTACTATAGAGATCCCTCTTTGCGTCGTATTCCTCTATACTGAGGGTCGATTTCCCTTCCATTAATCACATAATGGTTAGGGTTAGAGGTGGGTCGGTACCCGTTTTCTTAATACCGTAACTATTTATTGGTATTATTGTCAATAAACAGTTATGAAACTATTTATTTTAATAACTATTTATTGGCGAAACCGCAATACTGATTACCGAGCTAGGTGTAGGTGTAGTGTTTTATAACGTTTCGCCGGTATTATAAAAAATATTTCTGAGATAACAGTAGTATCCTGTTCATATTCTTATGGGCTGCTTACAATAATTATTATTATTATGCACTACGCACTCGCAGTCGCACATAATTCATGACTGCAGAAAAAACCAAAAACTAAGTGAAATCGGTAGGTACTCGCTTCGGCGCTTGCGGCCGGCGATTTCACCCGAAGGCGTATCTCGTCATGATTCGGTAACGCGACGTGAAGGGTTTCGTTTCGTTGCGTTATTCGGCAATAAATAGTTTCTGTCGAAAACTATGTATCGGAGAATACCTATGTTCCGTGAACCGAGTACCGACCGGCCGCTACTCGTTGACTGTCGCGTTTCGGGTGCGCGTTTGTTGCGTCATTCGTGGTATTCTCCAATACATAGTTTCTTGAAATAAATAGTTTTCATGCCGCCTAATACCTTATTTATGGTATTTTACCAATACATAGTTACTGCAACTATTTACGGTTTGCAACGCCCACCTCTAGTTAGGGTTTTCTTGGGATAATAATGCGGTGGGTTCCCACATCCTTCCGCAACGACTCGACTAAGAGTATTTAAACTCCTAGGTTTTTAACGCTTATTATCAGATCTTGGTGATAATGACCGGGACCGACGGCTTAACATGCACGGTGGAAACGAAAAGGCCAAATTTGAACCTCCCAATTCAGTCACCCATCCAGTTACCGACTTGGGTCAACGTTGCTTAACAATCGCAATCGACTGATATACGTTGTCACAACAAGGCCACTCGTTCCTCATACTATAATTCGTCATCGTAATTAGATTAGGCTAGCGAGCTTTAAATTCAATAATTGTATTGTTTTCAATAAATGGTTATAAGAAACTAGCTGATGCCCGCGACTCCGTCCGCGTGGAGGTATGAAAAATAGATGTTGGCCGATTCTCAGACCTACTCAATATGCTCACAAAATTTCATGAGAATCGGTCAAGCCGTTTCGGAGGAGTATGGGAACGAAAATTGTGACACGAGAATTTTATATATAAGATGAAACTATTTTTTGTAATATTCTAAGTTTGTTATACTGTTGAAGATTATGTAAATGATAAAAGAGCATGGATTTGACCCGCTCCAGCAATGCTTAGGAGTTAGGACTGCGGTTACTTATGTATCTACACATTGATGTAATTGTAAATTATTTTTTACCAAAGAGCAACCACCGAGTTTCTTGCTGGTTCTTCTTCGTAGGAATGGCATTCCGAACCAGTGGTAGATTAACTCGACTATTCAAAATCACTTGTCAAGGACTCAAGGTCTACTTGAATAAAAAGTTTTTTATTCAAGTAGAAATTTTATGATATATTTTTTTCAGGAGCATACTTTTAAAGAAGGTCGGTCAGCTTCATACAAACTGTGACCTGATTGTAAAGTGTCGCGACCATAAATGACCTAAGGTGGGATCGATTGATAATATAGCAGTGTATTAAATGTAATGATTCTTTTTTTTTTTAAAAGCCGGAATTTGCTGGTAAATTCATGTTTGGTTTTGAGGTTAGGATTGAATACGACACCGGCGCCATTATTCAAAAACAACCATAATAGGTAGGTTCTCCAGTATATTATGTCTTTCATTTATTTTGGAGTATAAGCCATTTTTGCTTTTTCGATGTTGGTTTTTAGTTAGTTCATTTTCGATGTTTGCCGTAGAAGCATGATGTTTTTAAGAACAATGGTGCATCCATAGAACAGGATGTTTATAGGACTGGCAACCCTAGTAATTTCAGATTTTGAATTTGATTTGAGTTTTGACGATACTCTTTGACTGATGACAGCTGTCACTTGACGTTGACGTCTGCGATCCGTTTCATATAATTTTTGCTGTTACACAAAATTATTCACACATGAAACACATTAAACAAGATAAAAACTGTAACTGCATTAGATTACGTGATGAAACGAAACGTAGTGATGAATTATGATGCACAGATTAAAGAATACATCTAAAGGTGTGTTCAGATTAGACATGAGTTCGTTATACCAAAACGTAACATATAACGGATATGTGTTAGATATCATACCATATCGATAACTTTATCACAAAAACTGATATCACAAAAACTGTATCGACTATCGAGTCAAAACCTACTAGCGCGCGAGAACGATGCGAACACGTACGAACAAAACGCAAACTTCACAAAGGATATGATATGAACCATATTCGCTACCTCACCTCTCTTTCTAAGTTTACTAGTATAAAAGAGATGAAGCGAATATGAGTTATGAGAATATAACTTAAGCCATGTTTGCGTGGTTAATATATTTTACTGCACTAGCAATAAGAGTTAGTTTCTATTGTATAGTTACGATCACGGTTTTGGCGGCTACGGCTACTCGATATAAGTGAGACACTTTATTACAAAATACAAAAAACAAAAACTACAAGTCCAAGTAATAAGGTTGAATTTGAGTTGTTACAATATGGATACATTTATAAAAGGTCTGTATATAATATTGTATATACAATCATTGTAAATATGACGATTTTTAAATGCGCCAGAAAAGTAATCTCAATTAACAATTTTTGACATTTACTTTTCAAAAACTTTTCTGCTAGTCCTAAGCCTAGTAAAGCATGAAGGGAAATCGCCATAGTTACAAGTAGCTAAACTGATAAATAACTATAAATATCTACCTAAGACCTGCATCGATATACTGCATAACTGTAAATGTGAGTTTGCGTTTGCGTTAGTTCGCATTCGTACCTATTTGCTCAACTGTACTACTGATATCGATATCTGAAAACCGTTTTTCATTTCGATATGAAAACTTAATATCGGATATGTAGCCGATATGCGAAATAACTGAAAACCCCCATGTCTAGTTCAGATACATTAATACGATCCGATATGGTATTTTGCAATTATTTTATTTTTTATTCCGGCTTTAATAAAAAAATATAATAGGTGTACTTAAATGCCATTGTATTTATCAATGGTCGCTTTCATTTTTGGTCAGGTCTAGGAGTGGGCGATACGAAACGTATACAGTTATTGAAACTATATATTGATTCAATATCGTAAATCCGATATCGGCCTAACCTAAAACTATATATTCGAGCGAAACACTATATCGCTTGTCCGGCCGATTCCGATTTGTGACGATATTGTATCGCGGTGGAAACGAAATTCGAAACCGAACCGAATCACGATATCTAGGTAGGAGAGGGAGTGCGCGATGGTGAATCCGAAATAGCCATACAATACATACGATTATAAACTTTAACTCTAACTTGTTAAGTCTGTTTGAAGGTTTTAGTATTTTGTATCTTTTAGTAGTTTGACGCGATCGATCGTATTATGAAATTTCAACTTTTGACCAATGCACTTGTATGTTGTAAGTTTGATAACATTTGGCCTTGAACTAGAGAGCAAAGAAATTAGCTGAGAATATTTTTTTAAAAGTATTTTTGAAGTATTCTTTTTTTAGTTTCACTTAAACAGTCGAGAGAGCACATTTATTTGTTGTTCCTCCATAGTTTTGAAAGTTTAATAATTTATTTATTATTACGGTTTATTTGGGTTATTTTGGTATTTAAAAAACAATTTAATTTATTAGTTGTAGTACATTCCTACTGTAATTTTCATAATAGTAGTCATTGTAAGTAGGTAGTTCAATAGATAGTAGATACTGTACTTAGCCCAGTATCAGGTCAGTATCCACTTTGTCAAAAATCGTTGCGAACCCGATATCGAAAGAGGTCGATATTCATCGCGAGGTATTTGATAGAACGGCATATCAGTCAATATATAGTTTCAGAAAATATAGTGTTTCGAAATCCGATATCAAATATCAATATATGGTTTCGATTCGATATTCAGAAAAAGCGATATTACCCACTCCTAGTCAGGTCATATTTGGCCATCCTAGGAGTGGGCGATACGAAACGTATACAGTTATTGAAACTATATATTGATTCAATATCGTAAATCCGATATCGGCCTAACCTAAAACTATATATTCGAGCGAAACACTATATCGCTTGTGCGACGGCCGATTCCGATTTGCGACGATAATTGTATCGCGGTGGAAACGAAATTCGAAGCCGAGCCGAATCACGATATCTAGGTAGAAGAGTGAGTGCGCGATGGTGAAACCGAAATAGCTATACAATACATACGATTATAAACCTTAACTCTAACTTGTTAAGTCTTTTTGAAGGTTTTAGTATTTTGTATCTTTTAGTATTTTGACGCGATCGATCGCATTATGAAATTTCAACTTTTGACCAATGAACTAATGACGTATGTTGTAGGTTTGTTAACATTTGGCCTTGAACTAGAGAGCAAAGAAATTAGCTGAGAAAAAAAAATTGAAGTAGGTAGGTACTTATTCTATTTTTAGTTTCACGTATACAGTCGAGTGAGCACATTTATTTGTTGTTCCTCCATAGTTTTGAAAGTTTTGAGATTAATTTATTTGTTATTACGGTTTATTTGTGTTATTTTGGTATTTAAAAAACAATTTAATTTTACAACAATTTATTTTATTACTCAAGTATTTACATTCCTACTGCAATTACTAGTTTAATTTTCATAATAGTAGTCATTACTTATAGGTAATGTACTAATATTACTAAAGATCATAGTAGGTAGTTACAATATATAGTAGATACCTACCTACTGTACTTAGCCCTTAGCCCAGTATCCACTTTGTCAAAAATCGTTGCGAACCCGATATCGAAAGAGATCGATATTCATCGCGAGGTATTTGCTAGAACGGCATATCAGTCAATATATAGTTTCAGAAAATATAGTGTTTCGAAATCCGATATCAAATATCAATATATGGTTTCGATTCGATATTCAGAAAAAGCGATATTATCCACTCCTAGGCCATCCTTCTTTATGTTTTACCATGTATTTTTGACCGCAATCTCTCAGATTGCGGTTTCCAAAAATTTGCTAGTTCTTTTTTAAAGTTAGCTTAAATTGGTAGTGTATGTATACGTATGACTTATGTTAAACAATAGCGCGATACAATAGCGTACAGCGCCATCTGTTGACGGCTTACGGCTTAAATTAATAATAATCAGTCATTACATTCTTTAATAATTTTTATTCTACCAGAAGTTTGCTCTTGACTGCAATCACACCGTGGTAAATGATGATGCCGTCTAAGATGGTGGCGGGCTAACCTTTTAGGAATAATGATATTATCCATAGCCCTTCCCGACAAAAAATCGGATTTTTAAAAGTTAAATGGAATTCTCAAGTTTTCAAAACATTGCACAACACTTCACAAGTGTCTCTTAAAGTTTACAACACTTTCACAACATTTCATCGTGCGGCGGGCAAGTGGCGTGCGGGCACCATCATTCTGCAGTGCGCGAGGTGCCCCTTTAGGTGTCACAAGCGTTCACAACACTTCGTAAGTGTCCCTTAGAAATAAATAAAATTTGTTTGTTTCAGACCCTCATTAACTCCATATTATGTTGTTAGTATTAACTTAAAAACTATCTATGTTAGTATACTCAAAATAAAACATAAACGAAATAACTAATTTTAATATCGCCGGTTGCATGCATGCGTATGGATCCAGTGCCTCAGCATGGGGTTCACAACACTTTCCATTGCATAAATTTAAATACTGTGTTAAACAGCATTTGTTAAGTCGAAGTTATTATACTATCGATGATTTTCGTTGCATGGTAACAACCGGCCTCGCATCCAGTAGCCCACAAGCCAGTGTAATACTTGTTACGTAACGTGTGTGTTGTATGGTTTACATATTGTACATTTTTATTTTTAAGACAAGAGCAACTGCTGAGTTTCTTGCCAGCTCTTCTCATTAGAATCATGGATCCGAACAGGTGGGTAGAGTCTTAACGTATCATAAGTGACACAAGTTGTCCTATGTGAAATAAATAAATCATTAACGGCAACGGTACGGGCAAGTGGCGTGCGGGTACCATCATTCTGCAGTGCGCGAGGTACACAACACTTCACAGTTGTCCACAGCACAGTACAAGCGTCTCCTAAGGTTCACAACACTTTCACAACATTTCATTGTCGGCAGGCGGCGGAGCACGCGGGCGCGGGCCGAGGAACATCAAAGTGGCGTTCTGGCATCATCACACCGCAGTGCGCTAGGTGCCCCTATAGAGCGAACACGCACTCAATGGTAACTACTTTTTTTTACAATCATTTTTTACAAACTTTTTACATTCGTGCATTGTCGAGTCAACATCTCCTGAAGTTGCTCCGGTGTTGGAGTGAAACGTACGTTGAGGGAAGTTTGGAGGATTTATGTGGTGTGGTGAATATCTCAAGCTACAAGTGCAAGATACACACTGTACCACATAAATAGATTTATCTACTGTGGCGGATTCTAACGAATTAAACTATATTCGGGATAATAATATAAAAGATACTTTTTAAACAACCGACTTCAAACTCCCGCGCCAACTTTACAACACTTTACAACAACAAGCACACGCTATACAAAGTACTTATGTTATTGTTGATATTTTAAAAACCGCTCGACCGATTTCCATAAAATTTATATGGGACCACATGGGAAGTATGCTCTTTCAAATAAAAAAAGAATCATCCAAATCGGTCCACCCAGTCAAAAGTTCTGAGGTAACAAACATAAAAATAAAAAATAAAAAAATACAGTCGAAATGAGAACCTCCTCCTTTTTTTTAAGTCGGTTGAAAAGTAGCATATTCCAGACTATATTTATCTCTGTACCAAATTTCATCCAGATCCGTTCAGCCGTTCTGGCGTGATTGAGTAACAAACATCCATCCAAACTTTCGCATTTGTAATATTAGTATTGATTCAGTAGGCCGAGCATGGGCGGGGAGATTTTATCCACGGGGAAAGGATAAGATGTCCCAGAAGGCTCGAGACATCTTTTTTATAATTTAATGGTATGAAAATAAACTTAAACACACGTCCTATGCACAAGTCAAACAGGGATATACTTCTCCTTTCCCCTGTTGCCATGCTCTAGCATAATTTTATCTCTTGTCAGTGGATATAATCGGGGGATAAGATTTTTGTCCCCTCCCATGCTTGGCCTGCAGATTGAATATGTTAAGTAAGCCGTACTTTGGTGGTGAAAATCGAAGTAGGAAAATGTATTGAACAGTTTCTGAGAGGGCACACGGATGGAAAAATTACGCGGAGGCATTTCGTTAAACCCCGACGCAAAAATAGGTGTGTTCTAAGTTTTACGTGTGTCTGTCTGTCTGTCAACCACAAAGTTGAAATTAAATCAAGTACTAAGTCTGCGGCTCCTTGGAGCTGTAAAACATCAAGCTTCTAAGTCAACGCAATCGAAAGATACGGCCGTTTATCTATACTATTCTATATATATATAATAATAATTACAAAAAAAAATATTTTTAAACCAAATTCGAACTACCAAATCCTGTCACCCATCCAGTTACCGACTTGAGTCAACGTTGCTTAACAATCGCAATCGGCTGATATGCGTTGTCGCAACTAGGCCACTCGTTCCTCGATTAGTATGCTAGTATGTATATGGATTAATGTTTTTTTTTTTCAGTTAATGAAACACGTGAAAGACAAACATCAAGAAACAGCTACAGTTAGCACGAGTGAGTATTAATATGTACAGACAAAACTGTCTCGTTGGTCTAGTGGTTAGCATGATCGACTGCGGCCGACGGGTTCTAGTCCCGGGTTGGGCCATATCAAGTATTGGGTTTTTCTGACAAGAAATTCCTGAGAATTTCCTGGGAAAATCAGTAGTAGATGATGCCCGCGACTTCGTCCGCGTGTATTGAGGTTCTTTGATTCCCGCGGGAACTCTTTAACTTTCCTGGATAAAAACTGGCCTATGTCCTTTCCCGGGATGTAACCTACCTCTCTACCAAATTTCATTAAAATCGGTTGGACGGATGGGCCGTGAAAGCGTAGCAGACAGACAGACAACACTTTCGCATTTATGATAATAGATGATTCCCGCGACTTCGTCCGCGTGGACCAAGTTTTTTCGATTCCCGCGGGAACTCGTGATTTTTCCGGGCTAAAAAGTAGCCTATGTCCTTCCCCGGGATACAAACTACCCCTGTACCGAATTTCATTAAAATCGGTTGAACAGATAAATTTTTTGATTCCCGCGGTAACCTTTGAATTTTCCGGGATAAAAAGTAGCCTATGTCCTTCCCCGAGATACACCCTATCCCTGTACCAAATTTCATCAAAATCGGTTGAGTAGTTCGGCCGTGAAAGCGTAGCAGACAGACAGACAGACAGACAGACGGACAGACAGACAGACAGACTTTCGCATATATATTTAGTATGGATTAGTATGGATTTAGAATATAGTAATTTAATATTTTGATGATTTCTCTCTCAGGCACGGGCCTGCTTTCGAGCGAGGAAGTAAACAGTGCGGATGTGCTAGTATGCGGCGCGTGCGGGTTCGAATCCGCCGCTCGAGACGTGTTCAAACGGCACATCGAAGAGGAGCACGGCGTCAGCGCGTGCTAGTGTGTACACGCCTTTACATCCAGCCACCCGCCACGTGATAGTGTGTGCGTGGCTTTATACACTACCATGTGACAGTGTGTGCGCTTCAACGTACCGCCAGCGTGTGTTCGCACGCTTACGAAGTGACGACTGGTGTGTGTGCGCGCCCTTAAGCAGTGTCGTAGTGGCGCTTGATAGTGTACGCGCGGCCTAACTCGCCGTTTGCTGGTGTGCGTGCACCCTAACTCTACCATGACGACGACCATCTGAAAAGGTTCAAGCATAGTGTGAGCGCGCCTCTTTAATAGGGATTAGGGTTGTAACGGAGGCGTTCTTAGCGGAAGCAGAGGCGGATGCGGAGGTGGAATTCTCCAATCTCATCATCCATTTTCTATGCTTTAGGATGCGATGAATCCCACATTTGTTTTTTTTTTGAGGATTCTTCTAATGAAAGTTGCCTTTTTGCTTGTTTTTATGGTGTAACTGACGTCACCTGCTTCGATTTGTACCTCTCGCATTGTAAGTCAACGTAAATAAACCTCCGTTACAACTCCGCAACAAAATGGCGGAAGCGGAGGTACGATTTCTTGCGAAAGTTCCGCACTTACGGAAGTGGAGGCGAGGTTCCGTTACAGCCCTAATAGGGATGATGAGAACTCAATCAAATCAGCAACTCTTTATCAAACTTAAACACGCACTTCTAGTAAGGAAGTTTGTATGAAATAAATAGTTGTGACGTCATCGAATTGCAACGCACTTTTTCTTTTTAATCTATATTTTTAAATGGTTATCAAACTGAAAACTAACCAAGGATGTGAATTTTAGGTCTTTATTTTTGATTTAGGCATCATCCCTACTATCATTTATGCACCTAACTCTTACCAACATGATAATGTATGTGCGGCTCATTAAAAGGACTGAAAACTCACGACTGTTTAATTTTATACATGTCTTTTTAAAAGATTAAGGAGTTAATATGCTCGAATATGGGTAAAGACAGACAAACACACTGTCGCATCATACTAATATAAATGCGAAAGTGTGTTTGTTTGTTGGTTTGTCCGTCAATCACACCGCGACAACGGATCGACCTAATTTGCATGGGTATAGGAACCTGGAGAGGCTATAGGCTCCTTTTTATCCCGGAAAATTAAGGAGTTCCCGCGGGAGCCGGGAATAAAAAAACTTAATTACTTCATATATAGATTCTAGAATTAGCTCTAGTGATTACATTCTCTTTGATTAGCTCTATAACAGCTGTGAGCTGGTAGGGCTTTGCAAAAACTATTTTTTAAGTATTGGGTTTTTTTTCTGTCAAGAATACTTAACTCAATCGCATTATCATTATATTATCCTCAAATGAACACCCATATAATAGTGCGATGTATTAACGTACAGCGCCATCTATTGGCAGACTTCGAAAGTTTCGAAGCTAGCCTTCCACCTTTCTAAACCTTTTTTTTCCGGATTGAGAATGCTGCGTAGGGCCTACTGGTTAAAGAAATGAGCCCTAGGGATGAAGACATCGGGGAATTCCTACGTTGCTAAGATGTGTGTCAAACCTACCAATAGGAGTGCTTCATCTAACATTTAGCGATCAAAGCTATATGTTTTTTTATTCCACTACAAGTTAGCCCTTGACTGCGATCTCATCTGATGGTAAGTGATGAAGTCTAAGATGGTAGCGGGCTAACCTGTTAGGAGAATGGCAGTTATACTAAACCCATGCCCCGATCGGTTCCTCCGCACGGCATCGTACTGGAACGCTAAATCGCTTGGCGGACAGCTTTGCCGGTAGGGCAAGCCACAGCCGAAGTATTGTGTTGATGTAATTGTATTGTATGTGTAATAATTTTCACGCCATATGATTGGCAGATTGTGGCTTGGAACTATACTAGACGATTCCCGCGACTTCGGCGGCGTGGATTAAGATTTTTAATTTCCGCGGGAACTCTTTAATTTTCCGGGATAAAAAGTAGCCTATGTCCTTCCCCGGGATACAATCTACCCCCTGTACCTTTCATCAAAATCGGTTGAGCAGATGGGCCGTGAAAGCGTAGCAGACAGACAGACAGATACACTTTCGCATTTATAATAATATTAGTGTGGATTATGTACTTATTGTAACAACTTGTTATGTACCTACTTACCTACAATCAGGAAATAAGTGATTATGATTACTTCAATATCAACATTCATGTTTGGCCAAAAATATTTTTGAGTGTCAATTTTCCGGTAGCGCGTATCCCGAGATGGCTTAGGAAAATTAAGGAGTTCCCCCGGGCATCAACTAGTGTCTAAATATGGAAGAAATATCATTTATGCTCCCTGGCATAGTAGTGGTAAGCGATATGGGTCTTTTAAAAAGCAGGTTGAGAATCGCAGATGAGTAGGTAGGTATCGTACACGATTCGTTAGGTTTCTTTCAGTGGAGCTCGTGTGGCACAAATGTCGAGCTTTTCAACCGACTTCAAAAAAAGGAGGAGGTTCTCAATTCGACTGTTTTTTTTTTTATGTTTGTTACCTCAGAACTTTTGACTGGGTGGACCAATTTGGATGATTCTTTTTTTATTTGAAAGGGCATACTTCCCAAGTGGTCCCATATACATTTTATCGAAATGGGTCGAGCGGTTTTTAAAATATCAACAATAAAATAAGTACTTTGTGTAGCGTGTGCTTGTTGTTGTAAAGTTGGCGCGGGAGTTTGAATTCGGTTGTTTAATAATTTAATATAAAAAAATCTTTTTAAACAACCGACTTCAAACTCCCGCGCCAACAGCTGCCGCGACAAAACCGCGACTTCAAACAAAAAAAATACAGTCGAATTGAGAACCTCCTCCTTTTTTTGAAGTCGGTTGAAAATAATTTTTTATATTAAATTATTTGTATAGCTAGACTTTATCAGATGGGTCAAAACTGTTTTGTGGTCAATGCTCAGTTCCTCGGCTATTTCGTAACTACTAATATGCCGATCTTGCTCCACTTTTTGAAATGGAATCGACTTTATCCGTATGAAGGCGACCAGAGTGAGCTGCGTCTTTGACATCAAAATTCCCGGAAATGCATTAAATTCATCTACATTTGCTACATTCATACCATACCCTTTGCCTACACCAGCGCCACTGTGGAAGGTTTTTGAACTGTTATTTATAGCAACTACTGGACACTTTTTCAACTTTTCTCCCATAAGAGATGATTCTACCCTCCATATTGTTACCACAAGCTCTGCTGAAGTTGGAATCAATCACTACATTTATCATTATCAGACACTAAGAAAACACTTCACTCAAGAGGGCGCCTCTTGCATCAGCGCTGCCACCATAGCAAGTCGGATTTGAGGCGCGCTACGACAGCTTGGCCAACCGTCTGCCAACTGCCGTACACAGAATACAGATAATGTACACAGCTAAGGGCGACAACACAAAATTCGAAAAGACTTTTTCCCCGACCTATTATTCATTTTGCGTGAGAGAAAATAATATAATAGGTTATTATTGATTAACTAATGTCTGCAACCACTGTGGTAACTATGAAGTATCGGGATTGCAGACTTGCAAAAATTAATCGAGTGTCTTTCGCGTCGAATTTCAAGATTAAATATTTATATCGTCACATGCCATGAATGAAAATATTATATTTATTAGGAAAACGAATAATCTAGCATGGTGCAGTGACGTGCAGCGCCACCTGTCGGTGATTTTAAAAGTTACTAAAGTCTGCAGGGCTAAAGCCAATCTCCCTTCAACGTGAGAGGTCCCTTGTTCGATTCCCAGCATGGTCAATTTGGGAATATTTGTTACCTAGCGAATTCCCATTTGAACCGCTCGGCCCATCGGATAATTAATGGGCACCGAGTAAACTTGGTGGGTCGTAGACTCATAGCAATTAGCAACTAATAAAACTATTGCAAAGATTTTATTCTTACACAAGCTGATGTCCGCGACTTCGTCCGCATGGATTTATGTTTTTTTGGTTCCCGTGGGAACTCTTTAAATTCCGGGTTACAAAGTAGCCTGTGTGTTAGGTATTCCAGACCAACTTTCGCATTTATAATATTAGTATAGATTTATTAAAATTACATTATAAATGCGAAAGCGTGTCTGTCTGTCTACTACGCTTTAAAGGCCCATCTTCAATCGATTTTGTTGAAATTTGGTATGGTGATTTATCCACGAAAACTGTCTGGATCTCGCGATCATAACAACAGAAATTGACGCGGACGAAGTTGCGGGCAACAGCTAGTTGTAAATATATATGTACTTATATATTGTTTTTTCAAAAGAGCAACCACCGAGTTTCTTGCTGGTTCTTCTCGGTAGCCATTCCGAACCAGTAGTAGATTCACTCGACTATTCAAAAGCACTAGTTTTAAAAGTTCTACTTGAATAAAAAAATATTTGATTTAATGGCGCTACGGTCTCCATAAGTATGAGGTCGTAGACTCGTAGCATCAAATAAAACTATTGCAGTGATTTTAGTCTTACATTTATTAAAATTACATATAAATCCTTATTGCTAGTTAATTCTAAGGGCATTTTCTCTCCAACTGTCCCTTCCCACCCTCGTCGTACTCCTGTGAGGATATCCACATCTGTTGGAAGGAGCCGATCGATGCCAGTATAGAGCCTCCTGGAACAAGGGTAGAGAACAACGCTTAAGCGACAATCCATATGTAGGTATTAATAAAACACTTTTAATATCCTCCTCTCCGGTTCCAGTTTCAAATGTCCTCTCATTTGAAACTGGCACGGAAAAATGGTTCAACGTGTAGGATTTAAGAAATAATATTACCTAATCTACTGTCTGCAATCACAGCGGTAACTATGAAGTACAATCGGGATTGCAGACTTACAATAATTGAGTGTTGTCTTTGTGCTGAGCTCTACGAGCTGACAAAATGTATAATATTGAATAATGAAAAGATTATACGTATCAGGGAAACGAATAGTCTAGCGCGATGCAGTAGCATTCAGCGCCACTTGTCGGCGACTTTAAAGTTACTACAAGTTTCGCGCCCACCGAAGCAACTGTATGGTAATCATTGGTTTTTGACGACCTCCGTGGCCTCTAGGTGGGAGGCTTCGGCTGTGGCTAGTTACCACTCTATCGGCAAAGACGTACCGTGCCACCAAGCGATTTAGCATTCCGGTACGATGCCGTGTAGAAACCGAACAGGGATATGGGTATAACATAACTGCCATGCCCATAACAGGTTAGCCCGCAACCATCTTAGACTGTATCGTCACTTACCATCAGGTGAGATCGCAGTCAAGGGCTAGCTTGTAGAGGAATTAAAAAAAATTGTTACTGATACATGGTAAAAGAATGAGTCTATGTATAGGTTTTACAAATTCACCTTTTGGAGTTTTTACTTTATCAGATCTAACTAGGTTATCTTTAGAGTTCCTATTTACATTTATGATTTTAGCTAAAGGCCAACAAGTAGGTAGGGTTGATTCGTCTCTCAATATAACTATATCCATCACCTCCACTACAGCCCATTAACGTCCCACAGCTGGGCACAGGCCTCCACTCTCATATGAAAGAGGGAATTAGAGCTTAGACTCACCACGCTGCTCTAATGCGGGTTGGCGGGCTTTAACGACTATTATCATGTTAGTGACAATAACCGAGACCGACGGCTGAACGTGCTCTCCGGGGCACGGGAGTGAAACACCGCCAACTTCCTAACTCCGGGCTAGTACTGAGAATTTCTAGTCGGAAAAACCCAATATTTAATAATGGCCCGACCCGGGACTCGAACTCGGGACCTCGTCGGCCGCAGTCGGACGTGCCAATCACAAGACCAACGAGGCAGTCAGTAAATTACCACAAATGTTCAAATTTGAATTTGCAATTGCGATGATGCCTATACCAAAAATAAATTATTTCTAACTGATTATTAAATAGAGGGTCTTTCAAAAGACCTAAAATTCACATCTTCGGTTAGTTTTAAGTTTGATAACCATTTTAAAATATAGATTAAAGAAAAAAAGTACGTTGAAATTTGATGACGTCACAACTGAATTCCATAGAACTTCCATACGAGAAGTGCGTTTTGTTAAAGAGTTGCTGATTTGATTGAGTTGTCATCATCCCTATTAATAACCACTAGTAGTAACTTTTAAAGTCGCTAACAGGTGGCACTGCACGTTACTGCATCGCGCTAGACTATACGTTTCCCTGATATGTATAATCTTTTTATTCTCCTCTACATGTCGCTCGTTTAGCACCACCCTGAGGGTAGTGTATAATTTTTGCAAGTCTGCAATCCCGATACTTCAAGAGTCATCGTAGTGATTGCAGACAATAGATTATTCTCATTCTCATTTCGTACGTCTTGATGCCCGCGACTTCATCCGCGTGGATTGAGGATTATTGGTTTCCGCGGGAACCTGTTTGTTATTCCAGACTATAATCTACTGTTATGCCAAATTTCATCAATTCAGATTGAGTAACAAACATCCATCCATAGTCCATACATCCATCCATCCAACTTTCGCATTTATAATATTAGTATAGATAGATATAGATACACTACAAGTTAGCCCCTGACTGCGATCTCACCTGATTGTAAGTGATGATGCAGTCTCAGATGTATGACGTATGTATGTATGTATATTCTTTATTGTACACCACAAAAACACGAAAGAAACAGACAACAAAAATGAAATTTTAAAACGTAGGTACAATATGGCAAGTAGGTAGCGGGCTAACCTGTTAGCCCGCTGTTGGCATACCCCTAATCGGTTTCTACATGACTTCGTACCGGAACGCTAAATCGCTTGGCGGCACGTCTTTGCCGGTAGGGTGGTAACTACCACGGCCGAAGCCTCCCACCAGGCCAGACCAGGGAAAATTCAGAAATTATAAATTCCCAAATTGACCCTGCCGGGGATCGAACCCGGGACCTCCGCACGTTAAGGCAACAGCGCTACACACTGTGCCACGGAGGTCGTCAAACTTCAACTTCGTCTGCGTGGATTGATGTTTTTTGATTCCCGCGTGAACTCTTCAATTTTCCGGGATAAAAAGTAGCCCAAGTCTTTCCCCGGGATGTAACCTATCTCTGTACCAAAGGAGACGGTTCAGTTTTGTATGGGGCGTAGGCCATGTCTTGTACAAGCAGAGAAATGAAGGAAAATAAAATAAAATACTAGACCAGTTTTTATTGGTCAAATCTACGAATTCATCGTAATTTCAGTGGTAAAATTATTTAATCTTTCCAAGTTATGGAACACTAAACATGAGTGGGTAACAATGGCGGATTCATATTTTTTGACGCTTTCAAAAGAAAAACACGTTATTTTGACAGTGACTGTCAGAAATGACATTTGATACATTTCGCGCCTACTGCTTTCTTTGGTTGTATGGTCTGTGGCTTTCTCTATGGCTGAATCTTGGAAACGTATCGAAAACTTGAAATAAATTTTTTTGCTTCTTATTTACTTTAAATTATTATATTTTTAAATTATTATATTTACCGTTACCGTTTTAAATTATTATATTTTTAGGCTACTTTTATCCCGGAAAATTAAGGAGTTCCCGCGGGAATAACAAAAAACTTAAACCACGCGGACGAAGTCGCGGGCATCAGCTAGTTTATTTATGTATATATTATTTAAACTCATGTACAGTACACGCGCGAAGTCCGAGGAATCTACGAATGTTGACGTATGATATGAGGCAATGAGATAGAGTTGTGATTTAGTCGATATTACGTTATCGATACCATAGATTAATTATAAACCAAGTATAGATTGCTAACTCCCCTATAATTTTTTTTCTAGGTTAATACTATCGATAGGTGGCGCTACCAGGCTCGCTCGACAAATGATTATAGTCATCATCATCATCACTACAGCCTATTAACGTCCCACTGCTGGGCACAGGCCTCCACTCTCATAGGAGAGCGGGAATTAGAGCTTAGACCCACCACGCTGCTCCAATGCGGGTTGGCGGGCTAAATGATTATAGTAAAAATATATATAGTGATTATAGTAATTTAAATGACTATAGTAAAATCGGTGAAATATCGTATTTTCTTGGTTCAATTTGTATTAATTATTTATATAAAATTATCAAAATACAAAAATTTGATAAAATCACATAAGCAAATAGCAAATTTACATTCAACTAATTTTAACAAAATTAACTTGTAGAAGTAATTCGATTTGAAACAAGTTCTGTGTATTCTTATGTTATAATTAGCTAGTAGACCATGCAGTTATGCTGCATTCCTATAGATGGCGTCACAAACTGACGATACACTAAAATAATTTTTTCCTCTTGTTTTGGTGCCGGCCAAAGACAATATATAAACCAGGTTGGTACTTGGTATTATAATTAATCTATGGTGCCGGCTCAGTGAATTGTGCGTTTCTTGTGTTTTTAGGGTTCCGTACCTCAAAAGGAAAAAATGGAACCCTTATAGGATCACTTCGTTGTCCGTCCGTCTGTGTGTCAAGACCCTTTTTCTCAGGAACGTATAGAGGTATCAAGCTGAAATTCATATCAAATACTCAGGTCTACGGTCCCTTAGAGCTGTGAAAAAATCTAACTTCAAAGCCTACACAATCAAAAGATACAGCCGTTTATGCTGCAAATTTTCGAATTTTCTTGCACTCGCAAGGGAATCAAAACCTACAGGGTACTTCCCGTGAACTCAGAATCTTGAAACTTGGTACGAAGCAACGTCTTATAACACAGATAAAGGAAAAATTGCGAAAAGCATAAGTTTTTAGTTACATCCATACTTCCATACTATGTCCATACTCCATACTAATATTATAAATGCGAAAGTGTGCCTGTCTGTCTGTCTGTATGTCTGTCTGTCTGCTACGCTTTCACGGCCCATCTGTTCAACCGATTTGGATGAAATTTGGTACAAAGATAGGTTACATCCCGGGGAAACATTTTTTTTCGATTGTAGGTTCGATTATTTCATGGACTAGTACCTACTGTTGTGTTTTACTTTTTAGGGTTCCGCACCCAAAGGGTAAAAACGGGACCCTATTACTAAGACTCCGCTGTCTGTCTGTCTGTCTGTCTGTCTGTCTGTCTGTCTGTCTGTCTGTCTGTCTGTCTCCAGGCTGTATCTCATAGACCGTGATAGCTAGAAAGCTGAAATTTTCACAAATGATGTATTTCCGTTGCCGCTATAACAACAAATACTAAAAATTAAAAAAATATATATATAAAGGGGGGTACCCATACAATAAACGTGTTTTTTAATAATTTAAAACTTACTACATGTTTGTACGGAACCCTCGGTGCGCGAGTCCGACTCGCACTTGGCCGGTTTTTAATTCGTACTGTGACTTTGCGTTTCATTAAAGCTGGGGTAGCTTCATATCATATTATGATCATCATCACTATTGAGCACGAGTCTACTATTGAGGATAGAAAATCCCACACGAACAGAGAGAGATCACGCGCAGGACCGTCTGCTTTACGTGCTCTTCGAGGCACGGGGGTGTAACAACCCCAACTTCCTAACTACGGGCCAGTACCTACTACCTACCTCCTGAGAATATCTAGTCAGAAACATAACATAGGCTACGTTTTATCCCGGAAAATTGAAGAGTTCCCGCGAGAATCAAAAAAATATATCTGTTCAAGCGATTTTGATGAAATTTGGTACAGGGGTAGGTTGTATCCCGGGGAAGGGCATAGGCTTCTGCGTTCAAGAGTTCCCGCGGGAATAAAAAAAAACATCAATCCACGCGGACGAAGTCGCGGGCATCATCTAGTCATATATGAAAAAAAATATTTTTAATAATTTTAAACTTACTTCCCCTTTCCGCATGAACGCGTAGAGGTATTAAATTGAAATTAAAATATTAGATAAGTTGAAAAATACTATAACTTTTACTTATATACCTACATGTTTGTACGGAACCCTCGGTGCGCGAGTCCGACTCGCACTTAACCGGTTTTTTTTTGTTTGTGACCGTAATAAGACTAATGGACTCCGAGATCCTGCTACTTAACTGCTGACCTACGCTTGTTCTGGACTCCGAGATTCTGCTGCTATACGATTAATCTTTGAGGTTAAGTTTGGCAATTGTTAGGTATTCTTTAGCCATTTAGCTAATAATAATATATTTATCGACATGCAGGGTTCCGAAATATGTTAATAAATAAATATAATATAGATAATTATTTTATTTATAGCTAATTACAGTAGAAGTTTGGTTGATGGCGATATAATTTAGGTAGGTACTTAGGTAATAATCAAGAAAAAATATTTACAGTAGGTATTGTGCATTATTCAAGAAATACTTGATAAAAATACTAAATCTACCATTACTCTAGACTCTACCTACTTCAAAACTATAGGCACATTAGTTCTGATCTGCTTAGAGCCTTCGGTCATGGCTAGCTATAACCCTACCGGCGAAGCCAAGTGCTGCCAAGCGATTTAGCGTACCTAGAAATCGATTTGGGGTTTATTATAAGTACCAAGCTGTTATACCCCTTCTTATTAGCCATCTTAGGCTACATCATCAAATACCATCAGGTTGAATCGCAGTCAAGGGCTGACTTGTGAAAGAATAAAAAAACAAGAATAACTAACATAATTATTATAATATAAGAAATACTTTTAAAAAACACAAAAACAAGTGATATAGTTTGTTTATTTAAAAAAATATATAATAAGACACGTTTACGTGCTCTCCGAGGCACGGGGTTGAAACACCGCCAACTTCCTAACTCCGGGCTAGTATTGAGAATTTCTTGCCAGAAAAACCCAATACTTGTTATGGCCCGATCCGGGACTCGAACCCGGGACCTCGTCGTTCGCAGTCAAAGACAATAAATAAACCTGTATGTAAACGAGGCAGTCATGGATATATAACTATACGTTAGATGGCACTAGGTAAGTTTGATCGAGTTGATGATTCAACTACTACTCGTTAGATGGCAATAGCTATGTTCGTTATTAGTTATTTTTCAGCTTGCACAGTTACGCCATCTCAGATAATGCGAAGAACTACAAGGTACCGGCGACTTTAATGCGCATTTAGCGAGCTTTGATTGAATGTATGAAGTAAACAGTCTTAAACTGGAATAAGGAAGAAAACAAGAAGTTGTTGATAATTTCGTCTATCTGGGCTCAAACATCAGCAACAAAGGTGGCTGTGAAACTGAGGTCCGCCGTCGCATTGGGATGGCCAAAAGTGCCATGTCTCAACTCTCCGAAATATGGAAGGGCAAAAACATATCGCAATGGACAAAGGTGCACCAAGTCAGTACCCTTGTCTTTTCCATATTATTATATGGTGCCGAGACGTGGACGCTTAAATCAGACAGCCGAAATTCGAAAACGGATGGATGCATTTGAAATGTGGTACTGGAGGCGGATGCTCAACATTTGTTGGACAGAACACAAGACCAATGTCTCGATCGTAAACAAATTAAAAATAATTAAAAACCGGGCAAGTGCGAGTCGGACTCGCGCACGAAGGGTTCCGTACCATTATTAATAAATAATTACCTTTGTTAATGAACCGCAAGACTAACTTTGTTTGTAGAGGTTTATTGTTAATATCAAAAAAACTATGCTAGTTAGAGCATTGGCTATAGTTTTCCTGTAAAATATACGTAAATTCCTATTGACCATAATTATTTCAAATTTTTCGATTGGTAAACTCCGGAGATAAGGGGGGGAGAACGGTATTTTTTTAGACATTTTCCTCGATAAATCAAAAACTATCATAACTAAAAATAATTAAAAATCTGTTTTAGAATGTACAAAGTAAACCCTTTCATATGATACCCCACACAGTACAGTTATCTCACTTTTAAATTTCAACCCTCAGATTTTCCCCCCTTTTTAAATAAGAACAAAAATAATTTCCAATTTTTTTTAATTCCAGTGTCTTTGGGCCACTAATATACACAACTATTCCAAATTTCATGTCGATAGCTTCGGTAGTCACTGAAATAATCGAGTGTGACGGACGGACAGACAGACGGAGAAAGTCGCACCATAAGGGTTCCATTTTACCACTTTGGTACGGAACCCTAATAAAGACGCGGCTATCCAACATCTGTCTGCGGCGGATGCTCGACTACTTCGGTCACATTGCCAGGAAAAACTCAAGCAGCATTTAAAAGCTCATCATCACTGGCAAGATCGAAGGAAAGAGACTCCGCGAACGAAGCCCGAGACGTTGGTTTGAGCAAATAAAAGAAGCGGTCGAAACTCCAATAGGGAGAGATGGCGTTACACCGTGAAGGCTGTAATATCACGCACACCACCAAGCCACAATCCTCAAAGTTGAGGAAACGACGCGAGAAGAAGGAAGAAAAAAACAAATTGTATCATAAAATGTAATTATAATAAACTGTACAAAATGAACGTAAAATCTGAACGAACGAACGAACGCAATCTGTCGAAATCAGAATAATTAGTACTTTTTATTATTATTAAGCCTTTATTTTCTTTATCAGTTATTCTTATTAAATTATTCTTACAAAATATAAATCGAATGCTATCGTATTGTCTATTCTAAATGTTATGTTAGTTTGTCAGTAGGTATCTTTTTTAGGGTTCCGTACCCAAAGGGTAAAAACGGGACCCTATTACTAAGACTCCGCTGTCTGTCTGTCTGTCTGTCTGTCTGTCTGTCTGTCTGTCTGTCTGTCTGTCTGTCTGTGTGTCTCCAGGCTGTATCTCATAGACCGTGATAGCTAGAAAGCTGAAATTTTCACAAATGATGTATTTCCGTTGCCGCTATAACAACAAATACTAAAAATTAAAAATATATATATATTAAGGGGGGTCCCCATACAATAAACGTGTTTTTTAATAATTTAAAACTTACTGAATGTTTACTACATGTTTGTACGGAACCCTCGGTGCGCGAGTCCGACTCGCACTTGGCCGGTTTTTTAATTTACGTATATGTGTGTAGGTGCGTGAGTGTATGTGTGTGTGTGTGTGTGTGACTGTGAAGTGTGTGTGGGCATGTGTGTGTGTTTGTAGTAAGAGTTGTTTTGTTTTGCGTTAGTAATTGTTAGTTTTTATATATGTATATTATGTTTCTTGATTGTTATCTATATTTTTGACAAGGACCCCTCTTTGGGTATAGGCCTCCTCCAGTTCATGCTATTTTTCTCTGTCTTTGGCAATTTCGAGCCAATTCTTCCCTGCTATCTGTGCTATGTCGTTTGACCAGCGTGATTTCGGCCTTCCTACTTTTCTCTTTCCTTTTGGGCCTGACCATGTGGTTGTTTCAATAGTCCATCGGTCATCTGTTAATCTTGAGACATGTCCTGCCCACTTCCATTTTAATTTGAGAGCGTGTTTTAGAGCGTCCGTTAATTTTGTCTTTTTAGGGTTCCGTACCCAAAGGGTAAAAACGGGACCCTATTACTAAGACTCCGCTGTCTGTCTGTCTGTCTGTCTGTCTGTCTGTCTGTCTGTCTGTCTGTCTGTCTGTCTGTCTGTCTGTCTGTCTGTCTGTCTGTCTCCAGGCTGTATCTCATAGACCGTGATAGCTAGAAAGCTGAAATTTTCACAAATGATGTATTTCCGTTGCCGCTATAACAACAAATACTAAAAATTCAAAAAAATTTATATATTAAGGGGGGTCCCCATACAATAAACGTGTTTTTTTCGTATTTTTTTGCTCAATATTAAAAACGGTAACAGGTAGACGGTTCAAATTTTCACAGAATATTAACTTGTATATTACCTTTCAAAATAAATAATTAAATATCAATAAAGTAAATATTAAAGGGGGGCTCCCATACAACAAACGTAATTTTTTGATATTAACAGTAAACCTCTACAAACAAAGTTAGTCTTGCGGTTCATTAACATAGGTAATTATACCTACTTCTTGAGTACGGAACCCTCGGTGCGCGAGTCCGACTCGCACTTGGCCGGTTTTTTTCTTATATCCTCACTTTTTATTTTCTGTATTTTACGTAGATTGAGGATACTCCTTTCCATCGCTCTCTGGCAAGTTACAATCTTATTCTTAATATTTTTAGTGTAAACCCATGTTTGGCAGGCATAAGTGAGACAAGGGAGTATACATGTGTCCTTAACTGTTCTTTTTAGGTTAATTAGTACTTCAAGGAATTTAAAAATAAAACAGCTATTTGCACAGGCAAAGAAACTTTTATGTGTTGTACTATTTATATGTAGTACAATATAACCCTGCCATTGCAAAATTAAAAACAGGACTCGATAAAGCTTACTCTCGCGTCAAGGTCGGCACTAGTATGGAAGTGTGCGGGGTATGAAGCGACGGTCGGGCGCGGAGCGCACCCGCCCGTTACAGCCCCGATTGCTCAGGACTGGCGCGCGGACTGTACTTATGCATGTTTCGAAAGAAATAAATCTTTATTGGGGGATACAAGTACAAGAAATAACTATTAATAAAATAAGATCATAAAGAAAAGCAAAAAATGAAAACTACTGTTTTTCACCAAAAGGCATACATAGATCGAGTATGTAAATGGAGAAGTTTCCATCTTATTTTAAATTTATGATGAAAATTAAGACAAAATAAAACAAACATTTGAAAGAATTTTTCATTTTTTCATTTTTTCTCAACAAATGAAAAAGGTATGGAACTTTAAAGTTGCGCTTACATAACGGTCGAGTGACGTCACACGACCTTAGCAATCGACTTTATAAAGCCGAATAAAAGAAAGAAATTAACATTAAACACTTAATTTAATGCACTTAATTTGTGTGTGAAGATAATAATTTTGAAGTATTAAATCTCGACTAGGTAAAAACTCACTCACAAAATTTCTCACTCGAGTAAGATACAGCAATCGGTGTACCTATATTAAATAACAAAACTTAATTTCTCAGTCGTATAATGATGGTTTTAAAAAAACAAAGATTTATTAGTTTTAATCTATATTTTACTTGCGTTGCGTTAAAACATGAAACTTCTCCATTCTGGTGAAAAATCTTTTACTAGTCTTAAATTATACTAGATGATGCCCGCGACTTCGTCTGCGTGAACCAAGTTTTTTCGATTCCCGCGGGGGACTCCTTAATTTTCCGGAATAAAAAGTAGCATAAGTCCTTTCCCGGGATACAACCTATCCCTGTACCAAATTTAATCAAAATCGGGTGAACAAGTGGGCCGTGAAAGCGTAGCAGACAGACACACTTTCACATCATACTAATATTATAAATGTGAAAGTGTGTTTATTTGTTGGTTTGTCCTTCAATCACGCCGCAACGGAGCAACGGATCGACGTGATTTTTGACATGAGTATAGTTGAGGACGGAGAGTGACATAGGCTACTTTTTATCCCGGAAACTTAGGGAGTTCCCGCGGGAATCAAAAAAACTTAAACCACGCGGACGAAGTCGCGGGCATCAGCTAATGAGGCGTATATATCGGAACAGGCAAAAAGAACAGGTATTTAAAAGTAACACCTTGGAAGTGTTCTTTCCAAACTGAAATACCTGTTTCGCCTGTTCCTAAATATTTTGGAATGGGTTAAGGAGTTGTTGCTGTGAAACAGTTGGTTCTAATTTAAATAATAGGATTTCTGTTCCAGTTCCACATACCACAACAGCCCGAATCTGAAACGCAACATGCTTTTCTCTATTCTAGCTTATGGAGGTTACCTTTGTTAGACAGAGATTACGTCACGGAACATGCTCTTCTCTATTCAGGCTTACGCAACTTACCTTTATTGGAAAGAGATAGCAGCTGTTATGCCCTGTTCCAAGCAGAGAACAGGTGTTGCATTCGTTCGGATATTCAAATATACTCATACTATGTTCCAACACAACAGGCTGTTATTTTGGAACAGGTTTCCGAAACTGTTATTTTACTGGAACTGGAACAGGCGGAACAGGTAGGTTTCTTACTTTACCTGTTCCAGGCTCCAGCTCTGAGCTCACTCCTAAGTCCTAGTGCAAACCTCTATCAAGTATCATATTTAGTTTACTTTATAATATGTATGGGAAGGGAATCTATAGTCTGCAACCACTGCGATAACTAAAGTATCGTGATTGAAGACTCGCAAAAATTGAACACCTGCCCATTGGGCGGTGCTCCCTGCTGTTAGAGCATAATGTAGAGGAGAGATTATACGTATCAGGGAAACGAACAGTCTAGCGCGATGCAGTAACGTGCAGCGCCACCTGTCGGCGACTTCTACAAGTTTCCCCCATGGAAGTGACGGTGTATTCAGAATGGAATAAAAGTTCCTAGTTTATAACTTTTTTTTTTAATTTAATTTTGACATTAAATTAAGTCCTTGACTGCGATCTCACCTGATGGTTAGTGATGATGCAGTATAAGATGGTAGGGGCATGGCAGTTATATTATTAAACCCAAACCCGTAATCGGTTTCTACATGGCCATTTATAATGGTAGGAGTTTTCTTGGGATAATAATGCGGTGGGTTCCCACGTGCTTCCGCATACGACTCGACTAAGAGTATTTAAACTCCTAGGTTTTGAACGATAATTATCAAATGTTGGTGATAATAACGGGGACCGACGGCTCAACGTGCTCTCCGAGGCATGGAGGAAACGAAAAGGCCAAATATGAACGTCCAAATACGGTCACCCATCTAGTTACCGACTGGGGTCAAAGTTGCTTAACAATCGCAATCGACTGACATGCGTTGTCACAGCTAGGCTGAGTGATCATCTATTTAATAATCAGTTAGAAATAATTTATTTTTAACCGACTTCTAAAGGACTTCTAAAGGAGGTTCTAAATTCGGCGCCTATGTTTTTTTTTTAAATGTAATGTTACCGCATATCTCCGTCGTTTCCAAACCGATTTGAAAATTTTTTTTTCAGGGGTTAGAGGAAGCTCACGAGGTGGTCCCATAAAAAATTCTGACTCCAAATCCTCAATCCTGATGCTGTAGGTATACCTACGACTGAAAACTAGGGAATTAGGAAGTTTCGATGGTGAATTCATATAGTAGGTATCAAGTCACGCGTATCCGAGTCCCAACTCCTCAACCCTGATGCTGCAGGGTACGGAACTCCTAAGCCGTGGGGATTAAGAGTACACTAAAAAGTTAAAAATAAAAATTCTTTCCAAAAAACCGACTTCCAAACCAACTGTAAAGTAAAAAATAATTTTGATTTCCACACACTATGTTGAAGTCGGGCGAGTATAATAAAGATAGGCAAAGTTGACGCGTCAGGCTCGCCTTCGACTGCGCGACTTCAACATAGTGTGTAGAAATCTAAATTATTTTTTACTTTACAGTTGGTTTGGATGTCGGTTTTTTGGAAAGAGTTTTTATTGATATAGGCATCATCCCTATTGGGGAGATCAGGCCTCCCATGGAACGAGCCCATAACGTGTGGCGCATAAGAGATCCCTCTTTTATGCGAAACCCGTTATGGGCACGGGCGTAAGTTCTTTAAGAGTTCCCGGGGCCCCTCATTATGAGCTGAGGACGGTCACCGTGGTAGTTTTAGTGGGTAAAAATCCCACATAACCCGATCCCATGTGGTCGGGTATCTCTGGAAGATTTCCAAATTTCCACCCCGTCATCAAAATAAAAAAATTCAGATTTCGCATTCCCGCAAGAATCGGAGTATTGAAAATGAATACAAAAATTTGCGAAAAAGCACTTCTCGCCTGCTTCCGCATCTTTTAACACCATACCATGACAATCCGTTAATAATCATAGAAGCTACATCACTTTTAATATATACGGAAATACCCGTTTTTTGATGGTACCCGTTTTCTGATGGTAAGTCACGATGCAGCGTAAGATGGTAGCGGGCTAACCTGTTAGGGGCATGGCAGTTATATTAAATCCCCTATTCGGTTTCTACACGGCATCGTACCGAAACGCTAAATCGTTCGGCGGCACGTCTTTGCCGGTAGGATGGTACTAGCCACGGCCGAAGCCTCCCACCAGACCAGACCAGACCAGACCATATATTATAAATTCCCAAATTGACCTTGCCGGGGATCGAACCCGGGATCCCGCACCTTAAGACAACAGCGCTCAACACTGCGCCATGGAGGTCGTCAGAGGTAGCACCATATAGCGCCATCTAGTGTAACCAACGACCTCAATTCACATAGACGGGCCCTGGCAAACAAAGAATGTGGACCTATTTTACTAACGCCATCTAGTCTGAAAAGCGGGACAGCGCTATGGCAGGGACAAGGACAGGGCTATACAGGTGTGGAGCGCGCTCTACGGGTTTGACGCCCAATTTTTTTCTATGAAAGGGCCTATCTAGTATCTACATATATATCGATAAGTGTAACAGTGTGGTAACTAACCGATCCAAGCAGCGAATCGCCTCTCATGGTGCGCGGGCGGAGCGCTAGTCTTCAGCCTATGCGCGGAGGGCGCTCGGCTGGACAACTCTTTGTTGAGGCGCTCCAGCCAGCCGGTGGCGCAGGCCCCTCCGCCGCACGCCACCACGGCGCCCCATAGGGCTGCTCTGGCGTCCGCGTCGCAGGCCGACGCTGCTGCGCATACTGGAAAAAAGATAAAACAAAATAGAAGATCCGATTCGAAAGACCAAAAAAGACGCATGACATAATCAAATAAAATTTGTTTAATGGGGATGATGCCTGTGTCAAAAATGAATTATTTGTTACTTAAAACTATCACTCAAGCGGTTAACAGTATAATAACTTAATAGTTAATAGAATAAAAATAATTAATTTAAAAATAGCCTGGTCAGGATTTTGATAGGCGAGCTATTTTAGGCGTATTTATCTATTATTATTAAATAAAAATAAATGTAGGTTTCATCTGGTTAACAGATCAGTGAAGGTCGTTGTATATCCGGCTCTTAGACCATAGATGTTAGTTGTGGACAGTTACCTAGATGCGGCGCCCCCAGGTTTTGCTCGAATAGGCATTCGGTCAGCTTGAAGCGCTCAGGACCGAAGTCCTGGTGATATCCGCCGGGGAATTCGTAATGTACCATTGGTACAGCGGCAGCGGTTCGTTCGTCGTACACTGATTCCGATACCTGGAATGAGATAATAATTTTTTCACCTCTCTAGCTCGGAAAACGCGCCTTTGCTGCTTGTAACCAGTTTTCAAAACCAGTGAGCAAAACTCGATTTTGCTCATTTTCACCTTAATAGCTTTTAGTTTGCTCGCTATTGAGGTAAAAAACTGTATCCATATACTAATCTACTATATAAAAATCTACTATATAAAAATAAGTCAGGTTTTCCTTCCTGACGCTATAACTCCAGAACGCACGAACCGATTTCCACGGTTTTGCATTCGTTGGAAAGGTCTCGGGCTCCGTGAGGTTTATAGCAAAGAAAATTCAGGAAAAATTTCAACAGAAAAGCGGGAAAATCTTTTTAGCGGGAAAGCCATCTGGTGGCGAAACGGAGTTCGCCGGGTTTGCTAGTATAATTATAAATGCGAACGTCTGTCTGGTACGCTTTCACGGCACACCTGTTCAACCGATTTTGATGAAAATTGGTACAGGGATAGGTTGTATCCCGGGGATACTTTTTATCCCGGAAAACTAAGAAGTTCCCACGGGAATCGAACACCTTAGTCCACGGGGGTGAAACACCGCTAACTTCCTAACTCCGGGCAAGTACTAGAAAAACCCAATAACTACTTAATTATGGCCCGACCAGGGACTTGAACCCAGGACCACGTCGGCTGCAGTCGAACATACTAACCACTAGACCAACGAGGCAGTCAAGTCACTTGCAGTATCTAAACAAAAGCCCAAAAGGGTCATTTTCATTAGGGTTCCGCTGGCACCCTAAATGGGTACGGAACCCTCTCATTACCTGCGCCACACAGTGCACGAAGTCTTCGTACTGTCTTTTCAGCATGTACTGTTGCCACGAGGTTGTCAGCCCGGCGGGGAGGGTTTTGAGTGTGTATCTAGCACGCTCCCGCTCACGAATCACCTCCTTGCTCTGAAAGAACATAAGTTACGAGATGGTGATAATAAAAAAAAACCCGGCTGAGTTTGTTGTGGGCTCTTCTCAAACCAGCAGGGCGACCGCGTATCTTTTGCATCAATCATTGATACATCGCAATCACCTCCGATTGGCTGAATTTATGGTATTCTTGCTGCGTCAATGTATTTCGTCCAATAGTGGAAGAGTGTTAACCAATCAGAGGTGATTGCGAATATATCAATGATTGATGCAAAAGTTAGGCGGTCGCCCTGCAGGGCGCGTTTGGAACGTTTCGTAGCTTTAGTTTTAAGATACCGTAACCGATTAGAGGCGAGTCCTCTAACCCCGTACTATATTAGATAATATATTTATTTTATCTATAATTACTTTCAATGAAGGGGTAACAAATGCTTCTTTATCTAAAATAAATTGCGAGAAAAGCAAAAACCACAAACAACATGGTAGACACAGGTATAATAAAAACTTATTGAGTGTTTCTTGAACGAACCGGTGGTGGAATCTTGACGTAGGTATCATAAGTGACACAAGTTGTCCTACATGAAATAAATAAATCATTTGCTTACGTTGAATAAATATTATTTCGTATTTAAATTATTTTAAAATGTAGCAGGAAGTGGGCGGATGGGGATAGCGGGGGACCGTGTGTGGTGGCGCGCTCTCCAAAAGGCCTATGTCCAGCAGTGGACGTATGCAGACTGATGGATAGATAATATTTTATGTTGTCTTGTAAGTATCTCGCAAAATATGTGTCATAAACGGCCGTATCTTTTGATTGCGTTGACTTAGAAGCTTGATATTTTTGCAGCTCCAAGGGACCGTAAACCAGAGTATTTGATGTAAATTTCAATTTCATGCCTCGCGTTCCCGAGCAAAAGATGGTTAACAGACAGACAACAAAGTGATCCTTTATGGGTTCCTTTTTCCTCTTGAGGTACGGAACCCTAAAAATACTATTTCGCCTTCGTCGGGTGTCCGCCATATTGGATTTAGAATGACGTCACTTAATAACCATGCTGATGGCAATTCAAACGAAACGTGTATACAAAATTTCAGCTCAATCGGTTGGGGATAACTGTTTAAAAATTCAGTTGTAAAATTTGACCTGGAAACATACTGCCAATGCTTAAAGCCATGTATTGTTGACTTTCGTGTTGGCATACGGTACGCGCGTGTTGCCTAAGTCTTTGATGTAAATTTCTTACTAAGCTTGATACTTGCAGTATAATGTATTGTGGGTATTTTAATAAATAATTTATGTTCTTTTGATAGTGTTCTGTCATTTGTATGATCAGTCCGGAATAAACCGTTGTTGCGACTCATTTAAAATTTAAATATATTACAGTGGAGCAGTCGGTAGGAATGTTTGGGGATTACAATACTTCCACGCGTTTCCGAGCAAAAGGCGGTTGACAAACAGACAACAAAGTGATTCTATAAGGATACCTCTTTCCTCTTGAGGTACGGCACCCTAAAGACGCAGACAAAGTCGCGGGCACTCACCGCTATGCTGTAGACGGGCAGCATCTGTATGTGTAGATTGTTGAGCATGTTCTTCGCTTGAGCTGCCAAGTGGTCACCACCCACCGGGGAGCGCACCGCTGCACTCACTAACGCGTATCTGTAAAATATACATGAAAACAAGTGAAAATCATTAAAAAAATTTAGGCCTCATTTAAAAACCTCTCTACTTGGGGCAATGTTAAAAGGCATGAAAACTCCGTTAGGGACTATATTTGCTATTTAGAGTTGCAGTTGAGAGAAACTTCTCTAGTGCCATTTACCTGCGTGCAGCGACATCTAGTGACCAAATTATTGATGTCAATGTCTCACCCATATATAACGCGGGCGCTTGGTATTTCTCAAAGAGTAACTCGGCCAGCTTCTAGAATTCTAGCTAGTCTTATCCAGAAGTAGTCTTAGTACGAGTTACGACTTCGAAACTACCTACTCAAATAATAGAGCAAAATGTAGGCCTTAGTTACAAACGTACTTGGGGCCATGTTAGAAGGCTTGAAAACTCCCTAAGCGATTACAATCATAAAAATATGTTACAGTCGAGTCGCGGGCTCGTACGAACGGTACGGTTTGCTTCCTCGTTTCTGTTTCGGACCGTTAGGATATGGAATGCACTTCCGGCTTCGGTTTTCCCCTCCTCTTTTAATATGGGTACCTTCAAGTCAAGAGTGAATAGGCATCTTCTAGACAAGCGCGCTCCACCTTAGGCTACATTATCACTTGCAAGCAAGTCTGATTGCAGCCAAGCGCTAGCTTATATGTTTAAAAAAAAAAAAGGCAAGAGAAACTTCTCTAGCGCCATTCAACTGCGTGCAGCGACATCTAGTCACAAAATTACTCAAAATTATTGATGTCTTACCCCGTCAATAACGGGCACGGCGGAGGTCTGACTGGCGCCCGCGTCTACAACCAACGCGGTGGACTTTCCGTTGGTGAATGCTGCCAATACCGCGTTCTTTACGAGGAAAAACACGGGCGCTTGGTATTTCTCGAAGAGTAACTCGGCCAACTTCTAGAACTGTAGCTAATCTAGTCCAGAAGTAGTCTTAGTACGAGTTACGAATTCGAAGCTACCTACTCAAGTAATAGAGCAAAATGTAGGCCTTAGTTAGAAAACTTTCTTCTTACTTGGGGTAGTGTTAGAAGGCTTGAAAACTCCTTAAAAGAGACTACAATCATAAAAATACGTGAGTTTCAGTTGAGAGAAACTTCTCTAGAGCCATTTACCTGCATGCAGCGACATCTAGTGACAAAATTATTGATGTAAATGTCTCACCCATCTATAACGCGGGCGCATGTTATTTCTCGAAGAGTAACTCAGCCAGCTTCTAGATGTCTAGCTAGTCTAGTCCAAAAGTAGGCTAAGAAGTATGAGTTACGACTTCGAAACTACCAATTCAAGTAATAGAGCAAAATGTAGGACATAGTCAAAAACCTTTCTACTTACTTGGGGCAATGTTAGAAGGCTTGAAAACTCCCTGAGCGACTACAATCATAAAAATATATTACAGTCGAGAGAAACTTCTCTAGCGCCATTCAACTCAGTGCAGAGATATCTAGTGGCAAAATTAATGATGTCTCACCCATCTATAACGGGCACGGCGGAGGTCTGACTGGCGCCCGCGTCTACAACCAACGCGGTGGACTTTCCGTTGGCGAAAGCTGCCAACACCGCGTTCTTTACGAGGAAGAACGCGGGCGCTTGGTATTTCTCGAAGAGTAACTCGGCGAGCTTCTCTCGAGCCGGTCTAGTTGTCCACACGGCTTCTGTGAACAACGCTGGGTGGTGCTCTGATGGTGATCTTATTACCTGGGGAAGATGGAATTCAAATTTAAATACAATAAGCTCCCAGAAGACATGTTGATGATGTATCTGAATAAGTTCAAAGTTAATGTAAAACGTAAACTCATTGAAAAATCTTATTACCATGTAAAGGACTACTTAGACAAGGAAGCTAGGCAGTAATTTGCTCTAACGGCTTATATAGTTCCTTAATTTAGATGATTTGTGAGATGGTGATAGTAAAAAAAAGACGTGTGGCACTCGGAGACTGCCGCGATAAAGCTATTGCATAGCATTTTTTATCAACTTGCTTTGACTACTTGTGTTGTTGACTTCAAGTTGTTGAAAATATAAAGGCGAAATATTTTTATGAAAAGATTATCTTAGTTGCTATGACTACTTGTGTTGTTGACTTCAAGTTGTTGAAAATATAAAGGCGAAATAATTTTAAAGAATTATGTTTTCAATAGTCCGGGTGTCCAAGGGGAGTCAAAAGGTTTTTGATTCCCCTTGGACACCCGGACTATTATATCCGCAATATATGTATTTATTGCGAACTTGGGATTATGACAGATGTTACACAAAAAATACAGAAAATATGTAGAGCCAAATTCTACTGGTGTAGAAACCTGCATGGAGTTTATTTTCTCCAAGGTGAGTGCCTGCCGTGCCTCGTTGGTCTAGTGGCTAGCATATTCGACTGAGGCCTATGAGGTCCCAGGTTAAAGTCCCGGGTCTAGCTATAATTAAGTATTGGGTTTTTCTGATTAGAAATTCTCAGTACTAGCCCGGAGTTAGGAAGTTGGCAGTGATTCCTTATTAGGAAGTTTTGGTTTCAGCCGAAACTGAGACTTAAACTGAAATTCGGTTTCAGTTTTGGCCGTAAAAACTAGTTTTGGTTGGACACTACTAATTTGGTAAAATATATGTCTACCTTTGAATAGCAATAGTCAAGCATCTTCTCAAACAAGTCCCAGTTGTCCACCTGCCCGTCTTTCATATATGTCTGCACTTCCATGTTAGGCCTCGGCACATGTAGCTCAGTGACATCTATGTAGTATCTGAGCTCATCCTTCTTGGTGGCTGAAACATGGCCATAGAAACTTGAAAGCAAATGAAAATGTACCTAACTATGTGATGCCCATTTGCATGGGTAGATTAAGGATTATTGATGGTAAATTTGAAAAGTGCTACCTATATGGAGAGGTAAGGTGGGTACAGGGGGACGGAGGAGGGTATTATTAACCCCTCCCATTAAACTCCTCTTGCCAGAGTTAATTTTTTTTAATTTTGTATTTTTTTGTAAAAATGTAGGTTAAATTATCAAATTCCTTTTGTACAGTTTCTTTTTGTTTTTTGAAATTTTATGCAATTTTTTTTTCGGCAAATAAAATCTATATTGGGGGTTCCATCTTAACCCCTAGACCCCTACAGAGACAACAACTCCCGATCAAGGTAAGTAGCACATTCCAAAATCCAACCTTTTTTATTCTTGTGGACACTCAAAATCAAAGTGTTTGTTGCTAATTAAAACAAAATTTTACAACTATTATAATCTTTATTATTAGTTTTGACTGAACATCCACTCGTCCTGTAATATATGCCTCCACCAAAGACTTTCAGCTCCTGTATTCTAGTGAAGTTCACACTACAAACTTCTTGCTAATCTAATCTTCTAACCTTAAAATACCTAATCACAAGTTTATGTTTGAAGGTTAACTGATTTAATAATTTGTCCTTCGATCAATGAAGGCCTGGCTAGTGGCTAACTATCTCATTAATAGTTCCTACCTTACCGGCAAAGACACGTACCTTCAAGCATAACAGGGTTTCATTAATATGATGCCGATTAGGGGTATGGGTTTAATACAAC
Source organism: Erebia epiphron (assembly GCA_963932025.1). NCBI lineage: Eukaryota > Metazoa > Arthropoda > Insecta > Lepidoptera > Nymphalidae > Erebia > Erebia epiphron. The sequence goes on along the minus strand of OZ009953.1, from coordinate 6,929,478 downwards.
TGCCTTCTAGGTTAGTCCGCTACCATCTTAGACTGCAGCATCACTTACAATCGCAGTCAAGGGCTAACTCATAGTATTTTGTTTTAAAAGACTCCATAGGTAGGTAAAGAAGTATCACTTAAATATAACTTCATAATTACCGGTTTGAGTAACATTGCCATCTGGTACCTTCTCCTCGGCATCAGGTATATGTGTAGCCGGCCCCACGCCTATGACAGCTGGAATATCAGCTTTCGGCGTGTCTTCTTGGGCATATCCAACCCTCAATGAATGATGCCCTGGGTCAAACACTAACGCTCCTATCTCGTCACCGCCATATAACATGCCGTTTGGGCCACTCATCGCTCACTTGAAATCGTAGCACACTGTTTAATTACAAATTATTGCGTTCTATTACATATATATTAGATTATTAAAAATGCAATACTGTTTCATGTTTGGGAAATGGGAGCCGCCAATTTTTTTTTTATTCATTCACCACAGACGAATAACTTTTTGAGAATGTCATTTTGGTTTCGTGGATTCACGGCTCTGGACTCTAGTTTGAATTAGTAATAAATTAAAAATATTTCTTATTTTAGATAAATAGATATCGAGGTCGAATCAGGAAGGACCACAGACATATAAATCTGTGCTATTAACCTTTAATTAGGTACTTAATCAAAGCTATTAACGCGATTTTGTCTCTGGTTATGCCCCGACCAAATTTCAAAAAAACTCGTATCTCGGGCATAGATAAATATGTACAACCTGAAAATCTCGGGGATACGAGATTAATGAAATTAAAAAACTCAAATATGGAGTTAAGCTACGCCATCAACGCCATCTAGTCTGAAAAGCGGGAACTTGCTTACAACATCTTGAATGAAAGCTTGAAAACTTAGGACTCGGTCATAGGCATACCTAGAAGCCAAAAGACTAAAAAAAAAATTATACTTACATACAGTTTGCCGCGGAAATTAAATGATTGCGTAATGGATAAAAATATTAAATAGGAAGACGTAATGGATAAAAATATTAAAAATAACGTTTTTTTGGAAATGTATAATAGTGACTTAAAACACTTACCTTAAAATAAAAATTGTACAGTGCCAAACTAATAAGACTAGATGTTAACTTGAATAACAAATTATCTACACGACGAGCGACCGTGACTATACGCTACGATGGGGACAAATACAGGTTAGGAACGCGCTCTCAAAGTCGGACGCCCGACCCTTTTCTATGAAAGGGCCCATCTAGCCTACATATATATCGATGGTCGAACAGCCTATGAAAATTAGATATAAAATTAAATCTTTTCCCTCTTAGGCTTTAACTACCTTTACTCCTAAACCTAAACTTTAGTAAAAATTTCATTTTGAACCTAGTGGTTGATTTAAATATCTTATTTCAAAAACATGTATCCAAATGCGTATAATAATATGTGTAAAATATTATTATTTATTGAATCAATAATTTCCCCTTACATACCCCTTAAAATTTAAAACTGCTCGATGGAGCTTGTATGGAAAAGAGAAATAATCGCTTGCATTGCCCACTCCTTTTATTACGAAAATATGTATACTACAAACAAAATTTTGGAACCTAGGCCAAGATTGTCCTAAATTCTTGTCATGGTGTCAGTTACGTATTTTTAAAAGTTATATTGCGTAAAAACTCGCTGTGGACAATGTTGGCTTAAAGTCCAGATTATTTGGCCCGCCATTAAAATCGAACAAATTTTGGTTTAAATGTTAATTTAAAAAATAAAATACAAATCGAATGCTTGCGTATAATCATATAGTTGTAAGAAATGGGAAAACATACTTAATTTTTTTATTAAAATCGAAATTTATCCGATTTTAATAAAAAAACGGGCAAAGTTGGCTAGTTTCACGGTAATTATCAATTTCGATAAAATCTGAGATACGAGTTTTTATAAAAGTGCTGACGATATGTGGATTGTGGACCTTGCAGTTCGCATTCCTTTCTACCTATTTATCGCTATTGGACTTCGAAAGGGAGATTGTTTTAACCAGTGAAACAACAAAATGTTTTTTCAACACAAATATTTATTACAACACATTGTATTATGTTATTGATGATCGACACCAAACACAAAACCTAGATACTAACTTAACATAAAAATGTAGAGCCATCCTTTAAATTTAGTTCACTAGAAAAAAGGACAGATTCATTTTCTGTCTGGGGCCATACCTGTGGGCTGTGGGCTGTGGCCATACTGCCAACGCTAAAGCCATAAATTGTTTCATTATTGTTGACTTTCGTGTTTTAGAATTATTATAATCCTAAGAACGTCAAGGTACTTGACATCAAACTGTGATTTCGAGTAATATTGCCTAAGTATTGCTATAAGCGATGACAGTATGACTACGTTAGGTTTTAATACTATTAGTATTTTCAGTTTTGTGTACGAAATAATTATACTTACAACGTTGACTACTACACATCAAACATACAAAGTTACAAACTATTCGAGTCATATGCAAGGTCTCGTTGAAACATGCTCAACGAGCAAGCTCGAAGACCTAGCTTTATATACAATATCTGAACCGAAAACATAGACCCAGAGTTACTACAAAATATACATAGGTATAATTAATAACCTACGACAGTAATAATTATAAACTCGCACTATTTTAATGTAAATGTAATATCATAAATACGGACTTGATTAGGTACTTTTACTAACTGAACGGGATGTTAGGTAACTAAGAAAAAAATTGTGCAAGTAGAACTTCTTTGACTTTTAGCATAAACGATTAGTAGTTATTTGTTATACAAGAGTGAAAAGTTGTTTTTTAACCGCGTGCTCAATTTTGATGACCGATCAAGCGAAGGATTCTAAAAAATCCTGAGCGTCAGCGAGGGAATCAAAAGAGCACGAGGTGAAAAATCTTTTCACTCGAGTGCAACACGTAACTTTTCATCCCACCTCAGCGAGGAAATGAAATACTTCTCGCGTGATTGTTGAGGGAGAAAGCTTATTTCCGCATTTTTAACAGTTTTAGTCAATTCTGTTGGCGTCAAATTAACTTCTTCGTCACTAGAATGACTCATTTTAGGTGTTTCACTTATTTTCAATTTTCTTGTTTTTAATCGAAGTTTTTAATTTTAAACAATATGACGTGAAAGAAATGGTGCGCACAAAGCAAATTAAAAAAGTACACCAAGAAGGTTACGAGTGTAAGTTTTTAACAAATTAAAAACGGTTGTATAGAAATTCGGCACCATAGAGGTAGAAGTAAATAGGTTTTAATGATGTTTTGAATTCACAAACTTCATAGACGAGTGATATTTACTAACGTGCACACGATGTTCTAAATTCAATTTACTTTATCCTCAAGAGGATAATAACGGCTTTTGCATTCAGATATCGAAGCGTAAAAATACTATTTCCGAGATGGTGGGATGAAAATTACGTTTAAGAAATAAGTCGCGTTAAAAATTATATTTTGTTTATGAGATGGTAACGGGGCTAAAATAAATAATTCAAAACACCTCATTAAAGACGGCGGCTTTAAAATAACTGTTTTGTTTGGTGGTCATTTGAAATACGGACAGAAGTGACTTTCCCGTGACTTTAGTCCGAAAAATTTCTGGGTTGTTTCAAATCGCGTCTAAAGAAAAAATTTTGCTTCAAAATTACAAAAAGCAGTTGCCCCCACAGGAGTACGTAATACGCATAATTAGGTAAGGTACAAAATGGATACCTACTATTATTTTATTTAACCCATATTTTGTAAGAAATTGCACCCTATTAAGTACGTAGGTGCGTACGGCTAAATCATAAACTGCACTGCAATCAAACGATAAGATTTAAATTATTCGTTAAAAAGAAACTCATAGGAACTATAAAAAAGCTTTCTTAGCTTGTATTAATCGTAGACAGTATAAAATACCTATTATAGACTTATGAAATTACACCTAAAATGTATATAATATTATCTAAAGTAGTACCTACTTATTCAATCAGCAAGAAGAGATATCTTTATTTTACAGATTCTGTGAAATAATTATTACTGAAAGTATTATTAGATGTTGTTGATGAATTACAGCATGAAATTGTATAAAATTATTATGAAAATCTGATGCAAAATAATTACTAAATGTTTTGGTTTCTACAGGCCAATAAATAAGTAGATTAGGACCATAGAGCGTATGTCAGTTCCAAAAATATGCTCAAATGTGCTAGACTCAGAGCTGCAAACCAGCTCTAAAAAATGCTAATTTGGCGCCAAATTTAACAAAACCATAAAAAGTATCGTATATTTTTAAGATTTTGAGGTATTTTTACTAATTTTGGTAAGTTCAGTAAGACTTTTTAAACTACAAGTCAATAAAATAAGTAGGTGGCTACTTGACTGCTATACGAAACTATATTAGATACGGATAAGTACGTAAACAACGAACGACGACGAAATTTTTTTTTTACAATTATGTGAATTTTCTTCCATTTCGAATCTTACGCAAGTGTTCAGTAATTCATTCATTATACATGTACCTACTTACTTAGTTAAAATTACCTTTTCCCATCAGTCTTAAAAATAATTTCTAGGCTTTCCTACCTAATTTAACTTAATTACGCTGTGTTGTTCAAACCGAATATAGTAAAAATCATAACCCGTGACATTAAAATACGAAAAGAGCATTAATCATTATATTATTTCACTTACACAGAATACCTGTGTATAGTGTGTCATGTGTTTGAGTGAGACGCAACGATAAATAGAATTTAATATGTTAAACGTGTATTATATTGAAGCAAAACATTATAAATCATTTAACATAATCTAGACGCACTGTTTCAATCAAACCAATGAAACTGTGCAATACAAAAAAACAACTAATTTAAATAACCGCATGCCTATTTTACAAGACCTTACCCATGACCATTGACATGACATTCCATGACCGGAAGAAAATATTCTTTCGTCCCATGCCTTTACCTAAAATTTATAATAATTAAAACTAGATCCACATTTATTTATCCTCACTATATGAATTAAAATGTGGGATACATTAAGTAGTTAGGCCAGTTGCCCGAAAAATGCACTTACAGAGGCAGTAAACAGGGCTTGTAAGTTAAATTTACCTACTGCCCTCGTACTTTTTTTTTTTTTTTGCAGAATTTACTGCCCGTTGTTACCGGCCATTGCCAAAATACCAATAAAAAATAATTGCTTTTTTTCCAACGTGTTTAAATGCCAAGTAATTGAATGCTTTTCGTTTAAGCACCCAGCTCGATCCATCATCTTTATCGATACACGCGTGCGACGCATCAACACTATCGTGAGCCAACACCGTATAGCGACATCTAGTGTAAGAGTAGTAAGATGTTGATGATGATGACTCATATATACCTTCGTGGTTAGCTGTTTAGGTGCAAGAGGGCCTTAATTTTGAAAAGTTCCTGCAGAAATGTGTGTCAAAAATATTTGGTACCTACTTGTACAAATGTTCTTTCTTACAAATGTCCCTAATTTAGAATATGACCCCCGGGATCCAAGTTTTCGCGGGTGTCAGTTGAAACATCGTTTTGCCCTGCCGCGCTAGTGTGTGCAGCTATTGTGTGACAGGAGAGTAGCTATTACACTCACGGGTAGATAATTTGTTAGATAACTTAATTAGTACCTATGGCGCAATACCCTCAGGGCAGTAGCGTGCAAAGGGTTTGAACTTGAAGCTGGGGTAGGGATTAGTTGGTCAAAATACCTTTTAAATAGCTTATTGGATGAAATGACGTATTTCCATTTGGGTAAGCAGTGCTTTTATGCCTCTATGAACTGCACGCCACTGATTCATGTTTTCAGGGGTGTCAATTAAGATCCGAGTTTTCAGGGGTATCAGTTACGATCCGAGTTTTCAGGGGTGTCAGTTACGATCCGAGTTTTCAGCGATGTCAGTTATGATCCGACTTTCTTCCAAAAACGGGGAAAAATTTCCGGTATTAATACCGGTATTGAAAAAGCCGGTATTCGAAAGCCTTAGTTACGATCCGAGTTTTCAGCGGTGTCAGTTCCAGTTCGAGTTTTTAGGCGTGTCAGTAACGATTCGAGTTTCCAGGGGTGTCTGTTACTGTATCTGGCAGCCGACATTGATGGCGGTGAGCAGGGGCGCAGCGCCCAGGCCGCCGTCGCCGTCCGCGACGCCGGCGAGGTACTTCGCCCCCGTGCAGTCATCACAAGAGCAACTGTCGGTGAGGGTACAGAGTCCGCGCGAGGTCGCTATCGCCTCCCATTTGATCTGCTCGTCTAGGGTCCCGCTACGGATTAGGAGGTTCTGGAAATAAGAGATAAGAAAACGTGATGATAATAATATGTAAAATGTACTATAGTCCCACAAACTTATCTGACCTGGTGGTAGCGTCGCTAGTAGGTGTATACCTATGAAAAAAATTATACAAAAACTATAAAATATAATTAGTTTGTGGGACTATAGGTACGCCTGAAATGGCTGGATGCATGCTGTGCATTTATTTATTTGTTGGATGATAAAAAATATATCATATCATACTAATATTATAAATGCGAAAGTCAGTTTGTTTGTTGGTTTGTTGGTTTGTTGGTTTGTTGGTTTGTTGGTTTGTTGGTTTGTTGGTTTGTCTTTCAATCACGCCGCAACGGAGCAACGGATTGACGTGATTTTTGGCATGGGTATAGTTGAGGACCTGGAGAGTGACATAGGTTACTTTTTATCCCGGAAAATTAAGGAGTTCCCGCGGGAATAACAAAAAACTTAAACCACGCGGACGAAGTCGCGGGCGTCAGCTAGTAAAAATATAAATACAAAGTCGCATCGTATGTGGTAGATACGTATTCACTCGTCATCTAACACTGGGGGCATACCACCCATCGTTTAAAGCCGTATTGTGTTAATATTGTTGACGTTCGTGTTTTAGAATTATAATCAAGCCAAGATGCGTGACAAAAAACTGTAATCCTACTAATATTATAAATGCGAAAGTGCGTTTGTTTGTTGGTTTGTCCTTCAATCACGCCGTAACGGAGCAACGGATCGACGTAATTTTTGCCATGGGTATATTGAGGACCTGGAGAGTGACATTGGCTACTTTTTATCCGGGAAAATTAAGAAGTTCCCGTGGGAATCAATAAAAATTCATCAACGCGGACGAAGTCGCGGGCATCAGCTAGTTGTAAAATAGCCAAGATCCAACAAGTGTTCCTTTACGGCTTTTTCAATTTATGTAACGGCAAATCCAAAAGTTCTTTTGGAACCATATTATAAAAGCTACTTAATACTTAAAATTTATGAATGAATGAATAACGACCGAACGAGTGAATGATTACCTGCATAACCTCTATATTGCTAGCTTGCCACATATCCAAATCAGTCAGTTGCTGCTCCTTTGAACGGCTTTTCTTAGGCTTCTTCAACATAGCACAATACATCGACACGTCCTCGCTTTCCGCTATCGAGCTCTCGTCGAACTGTATCGAGTTCGCGTCGTATGTGGTAGATGCGTCTTCGTCTAACGCTATAGTGTCTAGTTCGTTCTGCATCTGTGATAACGGATCAATATCTTCGAGGGTGCTTAAAGATGTGCCTGATGATTGGTTTTGGAATTGGTGGTAGTCTATCTGTGAATCAAAATCATACTAATCTAAACTATCTATACTAATATTATATTCAATAATCGTTTAAAGGATTATTACTTATCTAGTACTAGAAGGTATGCTATAGAAGTATAGAATATTTAAGTATTGTATATGTAGGTTTAAAAGTATATATTTATGTTGGTATTATTTGTATGTAAAGTTTATGTAGTATATTGTGTTGCTGTCTATATTGTTGCACTATCCTTCTCTTATCTTATAGGTTCTTAATTAATGGGTTGTCTGGAGGAGATCACTTTTAAAGTTTTAGTGATAAGACCGGCCTTGCGCCCTTGTTTTGTTTTGTTTTATTTTCTATGTATTTTTATTTTTTATGTCTTGTGTAGCAATAAAGAGTGTATTAGACTATCTAATATTATAAATGCGAAAGTTTGGATGGATGGATGTTTGTTACTCAATCACGCCAGAACGTATGAAAGGATCATGAAATTGAACAGCATGCATTTTGGCACAGAGATAGATTATAGTCTGGACTCTGGAATAGCACGTAGGCCGAAGCCGCTTGAATTGAGGTTTTTTGGTTCCCGCGGGAACCAAAAAACCTCAATTCACGCGGACGAAGAACGAACCTATGAATTCACGCGGACGAAGTCGCGGGCATCAGTTAGTCGTTTATCGTAATTTATTTGGAATTTTAATAGAGGTTTATTTTAAGTAACTTTAGGTACCTAACGGAATTTTGGGACGCCATCGCTATGACAAGCAAATAAGGGTAAGTAAGGAGGTACCTAATCCTGCAAATAAAATATTATTTATTTATTTAATCTAAGAAATTAAAAATTACCTGTTGTTCGTCTAATTTACTGCACTGACTGACCGGCCGTGAGCTGCGATGGTCGTCACAGATTATCTGGAACAACGACAGTGCAACAACTATAATAATATATGTATAGAGGTAATTATAAGGGTCAACCAAAAGTTTAAAAATGGTCAACGTCTGCCGCAAGAATGAGAATTTAATTATTTTCTATATTAATATTATAAATGCGAAAGTTTGGATGGATGGATGGATGTTTGTTAATCAATCACAAATTAAAGAAAATAAAAGAGTTCCCGCGGGAACAGACAAACCTCAAACCACGCGGACGAAGTCGCGGGCATCAGCTAGTTTTTCAATAAAATTAATACTTTTTTGCAATAATTCACTAAGAAGGGATTATTCTTTAATGTTCTTATTTATTTTATTATATTATAATTTAAATATCTTATGCACAAAGCTCATCAGAAGTTCATAAAAAACGGATTAAAAGCGGGAGTTTGATTCATCATCACATCATCACTACAGCCTATTAACGTCCCACTGCTGGGCACAGGCCTCCACTTTCATAGGAGAGCGGGAATTAGAGCGTAGACCCACCACGCTGCTCCAATGCGGGTTGGCGGGCTTGAACGACTACTATCACGTTAGTGATAATAACCGGGACCGACGGCTTAACGTGCTCTCCGAGGCACGGGGATAAAACACCGCCAACTTCCAACTCCGGGCTGGCACTGAGAATTTCTTAATTGAAAAACCCAATACCTAACTTTTATGCCCGACCGGGAATCGAACCCAGGACCTCGTGATCCGCAGTCGACTATGCTAACCACTAGACCAACGAGGCAGTTGGATACGGATTACGGATTCTTAAATATTCGCAAAATAGATATGTATGAAATCGCACTTATTTATTTTTTCTATGACTACACGTATGCATCGTTCACACGCACACGCATGCACGGACAAGCTGCGTTGAATCAACTTGTATCAATACTTATTTATTTTTTACTTGCGGACTTGGTGGGGTCACGAAGTATACCTTCAGGTATGCTTCGAAGACTACTACTGGAACATCAAGACGAGGACGCTCGGTGTGACGAGTTTGGGCTTGTTTTGTTAGTAATGATGAGATCTTACCTAAGACTTGGTGGACCGACCTGAAAGTATACTTCGTTAACTACTACTGGAACTCCTAGACGCGTAGAGCTAGGTGTATCGAATTTTGGCTCGTTTTGTTAGTTACAATGAGATCTTACCTCAAGACTTGGTGGAGTGACCTGAAGGTATACCAACTTCGACTACTACTAACAACTTATTCAATATATATCTCACCTCGTCATCATCGTCGTCATCTATGCTAAGTATGGAGAATATTTCTGCTGTAATCAAGTCGTCGTTGCCCATGAAGCCTTTACTTGTCGATGGCACGGGGGAATCCGGGGCTTTATCTGTCAATAAAAAAAGAAATTGATTGGGTATTTGACTGCTAGTGAAATAATAGTTTTTTCATCCCACCATCTCGGAAAGAGTATTTTTACGCTTCAATATCTGAATGCAAAAGCCGTTATTATCCTCTTGAGGATAAAGTAAATTGAATTTAGAACATCGTGTGCACGTTAGTAAATATCACTCGTCTATGAAGTTTGTGAATTCAAAACATCATTAAAACCTATTTACTTCTACCTCTATGGTGCCGAATTTCCATACAACCGTTTTTAATTTGTTAAAACCTCACACTCGTAACCTTCTTGGTGTACTTTTTTAATTTGCTTTGTGCGCACCATTTTCTTTAACGTCATATTGTTTAAAATTAAACACTTTGATTAAAAACAAGATTGAAAATAAGTGAAAAACCTAAAATGGGTGATTCTAGTGACGAAGAAGTTAATTTGACGCCAACAGAATTGACTGAAACTGTTAAAAATGCGGAAATGAGCTTTCTCCCTCAACAATCACGCGAGAAGTATTTCATTTCCTCGCTGAGGTGGGATGAAAAATTACGTGTTGCACTCGAGTGAAAAGATTTTTCACCTCGTGCTGTTTTGATTCCCTCGCTGACGCTCAGGATTCTAATTTTTGAACCACTCGCTGCGCTCGTGATTCAATTTTAGAATCCTTCGCTTGCTCGGTCATCAAAATTGAGCACGCGGTTAAAAAACAACTTTTCACTCTTGTATAACAAATAACTAAAATTGTGTGCTTAGGGGTGAAACAAGATGATTTTAGACGAGGGTGAAGTTGCCTGCCTGAGCGAAGTGAGGGCTGGCATCACATAGCAATAAATATTGATTATATTATGTAATAGAGCAAGATCCCAGGGCCGCCAGACCTTACTTATTTTCTGAGAAACAAAATGTGTGTGTGTGTGTAGCTTTGGTACGTAGATTTAACGTACACATACTCGTAAATTTGGTGCGACGGCCATTTCATAGTTATAAGGTGCTAAAGGTTCGTAAAAACTTTGCTAACTTTACTTATTTTCTGAGAGCTGATTTTCATGTATGTTTTAGAGAATATTGTTAATAATGAATAATCAATACTCCCAGACTCATGCCGTGGGCCGTTATTTCAGCCAGACAAAATAAAGCTCGCAAAATGCAAACGCCTGTTACATTTTTAAAGCAATCATCGTATTTGATAAATTAGTATTCCGAAATGACCGGGCGCCTGGAACAATGCCATTAAATATTATTATATTATAAAATTAATTTCTGTCAAAAACTTTACCTAGTTTTCTAAATAAAAACAAGTAAAAATTTTCGTCCTTAAGTCAACAATGATATTTTAATATATTCCACTAAAAGTTAGCCCTTGACTGCAATCTCACCTGGTGGTCCGTGATGATGCAGACTAAGATGGTAGCGGGAAAATTTCATAATCTTGCATGAAATCAGGAATTGTAATCCCAATTGAGTATTCATAAACTACTATTTTAATAGTACATGAAAAATTCATACGAAAATTTAGATATTAAAGCATAGATAAACATATTAATCAGTACTATTGGTCGCCCGGCACTTCGCGTGCAATTTTTGATTTTCTATGAGATTATGAAATTTTTCCTCTGTAAAAGGCGTATGTATAGAGGCTTTATTATATATATAATTTAAGAAGGTTTTTATTATTTAAAACTACTTAATAACTTAAATGCCGATTTTCATATCTCTAACTTCAAAAACATAGAACTTTCATACAAACTTCTAACTCCCATTTCACCCCCTTAGAGCTGCGTAAAATTGCTTATACAGGTTATTATTATTTAAAACTAATAATATAAATACCGATTTTCAAGTCTTTATCTTCAAAAACTTAGAACCATCATGTAAAGTTCCAACTTCAATTTCACCCCCTTTGTTGTGGATTAAACCTGCTTAAACAGGCTTAGATATGGCAATAAATAATGGTTTTCCTTACTCCACGCAATGAAATAGGTGCCTAAAACCTTGAAAATAAAGGCAAAATTTTATCACAGCGAAATTTCAAATTGAGTCTGGCGGATGTTCGGCCCATCAGATTAGTCTGGCTGCTTGCAAATAGTATTGAAATAGTTCCCTGAGTATCGTGTATAAAAAATCAAGACTCAGAAAATAAGTAAAGTTAAGTTTTTTTTTGCCAGCTTTAAAGTGTCTGGCAGAAAAAATGGCCCACGGCATGAATCTGGGAGTATTTATTATTAATTATTAAAGCTGTTCTGTGAAACATATATAAAAATAAGCTCTCAGAAAATAAGTAAAGTTAGCAACGTTTTTACGTACCTTTAGCACCTTATAACTATAAATTGGCCGTCGCTCCAAATTTGCGAGTATGCGTACGTTAAATATTCGTAACAAAGCTACTATATTACACACATTTTGTTTCTTAGAAAATAAGTAAGGTCTGGCGGCTCTGGGATCTTGGACCATAATAAATCTATGGATACCAGATCACATCTAATAGCAGTATTACATCAAACTAGATGGAGCCACTGGCAACTTACGTCGCGCTATGGTTCTCTTCAGTTCTCATGGTAAGTAGGAGCCAAAATAAATTTTTTAATGAGACCTACAAGGCTAGTGTGTGTAATGTATTCCTGGGGGTGACCTTAGATGCAAAACTTCAATGGGGCACCCATATATCAACACTTTCTGGCAAGCTTAGTTCTGCTGCTTACGCTGTCAGAAAGATTCGACAGTTATCTGACATCGAAACTGCCAGGATGATATAATATTTTGCTTATTTTCATAGCATTATGTCTTACGGAATCTTACTGTGGGGTAAAGAGGCAGATATTCAAAAAATTTTTGTATTACAAAAAAGGGCAATACGTGCAATTTATAATTTAAAACCGCGTGATTCCCTTAGAGAGAAATTTAAAGAAATTGGCATTCTAACTGTCGCCTCGCAATATATTTACAGTAATATAATTTTTGTAAAACAGCATATCCATAATTACAAAAAAAATTGCAATCTGCACGATAGGCAAACTAGAGGCCGTAATAGGCTCGTGACTCCATCGCTCCGCCTCCAAAAAGTCAGAGGGTCATTCGTGGGAATGAGCATTCTTTTACTATAACAAAATTCCACAACCTATTTTAAACTTGCCTATACACAAATTTAAGAAATCCATTAAATGTATGCTCCTAAAAAAAGCTTAATATACTGTTGAAGATTAAGTCAATGATAGAGGAGCATGGATTTGATCGCTCCAGCAATGCTAAGGACAGCGGTTACTTATGTACAGAGCAACCACCGAGTTTCTTGCTGGTTCTTCTCGGTAGGAATGGCATTCCGAACCAGTGGTAGATTCACTTGACGATTCAAAAGTACGTACTTGTAAAAGTTTATTTGAATAAAAAAAACATTTGATTTTGATTTGATTTGAGTAAGTAGTAGCCTTGCAGGTCTCATTAAAAATTTATTTTCAAGGCTACATTAATAAATTAAACGTTTAACGTACGATAATTAACACTAATGCTATAAATAATACCTACCGGCAAAGACGTGCCGCCAAGGCCAAGCGATTTAGCGTTCCGGTACGATGCCGTGTAGAAACCGAATAGGGATATGGGTTTAATATAGCTGCCATGCACTTGACATGTTAGCCCGCTACCATCTTAGACTGCATCATCACTTACCATCAGATGAGATCGCAGTCAAGGGCTAACCTGTAGTGGATAAAAAAAGTTTGGATGCATGGATGTTCGTTACTCATTCACGGAAGAACGGCTGGACGGATCTGCATGTTATTTGGCATAGATAGATTATAGTCTGGCATAGCACAAAGGACACTTTTTATCCCGAAAAACTAAGGAGTTTCCGCGGGAATGTAAAAACTTATTCCACGCGGACGAAGTCACGGGCATTAGCTAGTTAATAGTTTTGGAACGAAAACTCCATTTATCGGGCCAGCGGAGGGCGAATTGCCCATACAAACGTAATACCAAAATAATTTGTAATTCGAGAATATTTCCACCATATTATTTGATTATTATGATTGAACTTGTATTTATCTAGGTCCCTGGATAATTATTTTTTCAAAATACTTTCCCAAAATTAAATGTAAGCACATTGCGTTTCGCATGTTTTAATTTTTATATTAATAAATGACATGTTTTCTCTTTATTTGTTTCATATTAAAACCAACGATATCTCACGTACTAATTGATGAGGAACATAGCCTATATTGTTAAGTTACAGAATAACAACACGAAGTTAATAAAAACACAACAATTTTTCATTCATCATTTTTGGTATGATCACGGAACTTGGACTAAATGTATACCTAACAAATTCTGTACGCTCATATTGTTATCGCGCTTGCACGCGATCATGTGTCATTAGCCAAATAGAGATAGCAATATACCGGCAAATTTATATTTGCGGTTCAAATAGAAGTTGCGAGCGGCGTTCTCCGGGACGATGCGGAGGGGTGCCTAGCCGGCAAAAAACGTCCGTAACGAAAATGCGTAAGATTTTGAAGTGAAAACATGCTCGCGTTGTTACGAAGACAAAAGGTCTGAAATATATATTATATACTAGATACATTCGAAATTAAACTTTTAAACCTTAGTAAGGTTTATGTTTTAATAAAAAAAAAAATTAATATTCGTTTTCACTTAGCTATGATTGTTTGTCTCTATTTTTTTATGTATGGTTTATGTATTTTCGCTATACACAGTCACAGTGTCTTATTATTAAGGAGGAGGAGGAGGTTCTCAATTCGACTGTATTTTTTTTTTATGTTTGTTACCTCAGAACTTTTGACTGAGTGGACCCATTTGGATGATTCTTTTTTTGTTTGAAAGGGTATACTTCCCAAGTGGTCCCATATAAATTTTATCGAAATCGGTCGAGCGGTTTTTAAAATATCAACAATAAAATAAGTACTTTGTATAGCGTGAGCTTGTTGTTGTAAAGTTGGCGCGGGAGTTTGAAGTCGGTTGTTTAAAAATAATTTTTTATATTAAATTATTATATAATATATTTTTATGTGTCTCACGACACCACACTTTTTTTTTAAATTTTGTTTAGGTTTATTGATCGAGTTTTGAGACGTAAAATAAATAATATCGAAAAATAAATATCCGGGTGCTTGATAAAAAAAAGAGCAATTAAAAAAAAAACAAATACTCACAATGCTCAACTTCATTGGTGCTTTCTAGAAGGTTCTCAGTGGAGGGCTGCTCTGGTTGCTCTCTACTCCTGGACTTGAACAGGCCGAATTTCGTCGGCGCCATTTTCTGGAACAGATATGTTTCATGCAACGGTTTCATGTGTCAAAAATAAATTATTTTTTAGTGATGATTATTTTTATGATCGTAAGTTGTAAGTAAATGTAAATTATATTTACATTGTGATTTTTTAAGATTTTTACCAACAACGGAACGGAGACGGTGTGTTTGCCCTAAGAGGTTGTGCGTTTGTTAGTGCAATTTTTGTTACCATTTTCCTCGAAAACTATTGGACCGATTTTAATGCGGTTTTTTGCAGTAGATACACATATTAATATAGCTTCTGAGAAGATTCTTGGATAGGTTTTAGGGCTGAAGTCCACCAAGTTGCGCTGCAATCGTGATTTTTAGGGTTCCGTAGCCAAATTTGGCAAAAACGGAACCCTTATAGATTCGTCATGTCTGTCTGTCTGTCCGTCCGTAAGTCACAGCCACTTTTTTCCGAAACTATAAGAACTATACCTACTGTTGAAACTTGGTAAGTAGATGTAGGTATCTGTGAACCGCATTAAGATTTTCTTAGAAAAATTGAAAAAAAAAAAACAATAAATTTTGGGGGTTCCCCATACTTAGAACTGAAACTAAAAAAAAAATTTTCATCTAACCCTTACGTGTGGGGTGGGGTATCTATGGATATAGGTCTTCAAAAATGATATTGAGGTTTCTAATATCATTTTTTTCTAAACTGAATAGTTTGCGCGAGAGACACTTCCAAAGTGGTAAAATGTGTGTCCCCCCCTGTAACTTCTAAAATAAGAGAATGATAAAACTAAAAAAATATATGATGTACATTACCATGCAAACTTCCACCGAAAATTGGTTTGAACGAGATCTAGTAAGTAGTTTTTTTAGGGTTCCGTACCCAAAGGGTAAAAACGGGACCCTATTACTAAGACTCCGCTGTCTGTCTGTCTGTCTGTCTGTCTGTCTCCAGGCTGTATCTCATAGACCGTGATAGCTAGAAAGCTGAAATTTTCACAAATGATGTATTTCCGTTGCCGCTATAACAACAAATACTAAAAATTAAAAACATATACATATTAAGGGGGGTCCCCATACAATAAACGTGTTTTTTTCGTATTTTTTTGCTCAATATTAAAAACGGTAACAGGTAGACGGTTCAAATTTTCACAGAATATTAACTTGTATATTACCTTTCAAAATAAATAATTAAATATCAATAAAGTAAATATTAAAGGGGGGCTCCCATACAACAAACGTAATTTTTTGATATTAACAGTAAACCTCTACAAACAAAGTTAGTTTTGCGGTTTATTAACAAAGGTAATTATACCTACCGGCCGGTTTTTTTTAAATACGTCATAAATCGTAAACCGCAATTTACGCATGAATACGCAGCGTATCTATTGTAAGGATACAATAGATACGCTTTCCCGGCCCATCTTTTCAACCAATTTTGATGAAATTTTTACGGACTCGGAGGTAGGTTGCATCCCGGTGAAGGACATAGGCCACTTTTTATCCCGGAAAATCAAGAAGTTCCCTGGCATCATCTAATTGTGGAATAAAGTAACTCACATATCTATACTAATATTATAACTCCGAAAGGCACAGACATAGATTATAGTCTGGAACAGCACATAGGCTACTTTTTATCCCGGAAAATTTAAGGGTTCCCGAGGGAACCACAAAACCTCGATCCACGCGTACGAAGTCGCGGGCATTAGCTAGTCAAGCAAATATTTTTTATTCAAGTAAACTTTTAGCAAGTGATTTTTAATAGTCGAGTGAAACCTACCACTGGTTCGGAATGGCGTACATAGATAAATTATTTACTTATGGTGTAAAAAATGACGCCTTTATTATAGCCAACAAAAGCATATCAAAGAACTTGGTCAATATTTTTGATAGAAAGTTGGCCATACAACAAATACAAAATACTCCATAATATGGCCATTAAAGTATAATGTTTTTCTTGGATCTCTTGACAAAAAAACTCACACTCTACGTTAATAACTGGAAACAAAATAAAAACAACGCAAAAAACAATAGATATCTAGTACTTAACTATTTCGACTTTAAATAATATCTCTGAGCTAAGGTTCTCAAGGTTAAAGTAGGTAGGTACCAAAAGCACAAGATGACCTAAATAAACATTCTGGAGTAGGTACTTACCCACCATTTGTATATTTTATATCATCCAAGTATATAATACAATATTAGCTAATTGCTAATACTTTGGCGCCCGACGTGGGACGAAAATCTTAATTTATTTACGTTACAAAATGTATTTTCTTATAATCTTAATTTTAATCTACACTTACAAAGATATGCATTCGCAAGTTAAATAAAAATTACTTACTCACCTCAAACTCCTAAATTTAGTTGTAGTAAAGGTGTAGGTATATTTACATTAAACACGAAGATTTTGGAAAACAATTTTATAAAACAGATTGTAGACGCTATAATTATAGTACCTAGTTGATGTAAACACTTCAGTATAGTAAAAACCCAAAAAATAGTCCGTAAAAGAATATTTTAACTTGTTCCCGAAATATAAGTGGTTATATTTAAAATATTGATAAAAAAGGTCGTATATGGGTACCGAAAATATGAATGCTTGCAAAAATACACGCGATAAAAAAACACTATCTTGTCGAATTCCTCAAAAACACTGAAAAGGTGTTTTATAATGTCAACTAGTATCTATTATTTTGTGGTCACCACAGACGATACAGTCAAATCGGATAAAATCGAAACGCGAAACCTATACAGAAGCAATTTCAATTCAAAAATTTCAAATATCAATATTATAAATAATTTCACAGATGATCCAAGTTTGTTGGTAGATACCATAGACAATTTTCAATCTGGACACGATAAAGAACCTTCTACAAAGCTTCGTAGATGCGCGCGCAGCCTGCTTTGTAATCTATTTATCTTCGATTACACAAAGAATGCAGTTGCTATAGCAATTAGAACTCTGTTATTTTCAGTTTAGAGATCACATTGGATTGTAATAGTTTAATTTACTTGCTTTATTTGGTCAAGTGATCCCGATCTTGATTGGCAATCAAGAGATTCATGCTTACAGCAAATGGTGAATGAAGTCATATTATGATATTTAATTATCATGATTGGTTGATTAAAATGAATTCTGAGAGTCCCACTCTCCGTCGCTAGAAACAATAAGAGAGAGGAAATATGTAGAATACATCATTCTTGGAGCTAGTCCCATTTTCAACCGACTTAAAAAAAAAGTTCTGAGGTAACAAACATATAAAAAAAAGAATACAGTCGAATTGAGAACCTCCTCCTTTTTTTGAAGTCGGTTGAAAAGGAGGAGGTTCTCAATTCGACTGTACTTTTTTTTTTTAATTTTTGTTAGGTACCTCAGAACTTTTGACTGGGTGGACCGATTTGGTTGATTCTTTTTTTATTTGAAAGGGCATACTTCCCAAGTAGTCCTATATAAATTTTATCGAAATCGGTCGAGCGGTTTTTAAAATATCAACAATAAATTAAGTACTTTGTATAGCGTGTGCTTGTTGTTGTAAAGTTGGCGCGGGAGTTTGAAGTCGGTTGTTTAAAAATATTTTTTTATATTAAATTATTTCACTGGGTTTTTCCGTTGGCTTTTTCTTGTTCGTATTAGTAAATTAATTGCAAAAAGTATAGTACTTTATTGGCGAAAAGTTTGCTTCCTTTTCATGGCTTCTACTGAATTTTGGACAGAGATCATACAGCTTACGTCCTCGAGGCAGAGGGTACATTATTTTATACCAAGAAATGAAAGGAACTACGGGATTAAGTAAATCAGCCCCTCGATTGTGTAAGGAAATCATAATCGGAAACGTTTGTCAAACGTATAATTCGACCTGTTTATGAAGTTCATAGATGCCTGCACTTCAAAAAGTAAGTATGAACTACATAATATATGCAGTTCGAGTAATAATACGTTTTATCAAATGATTCACTACTTCACTACAGCCTATTAACGTGCCACTGCTGGGCACAGGCCTCCACTCTCATAGGAGAGCGGGAATTAGAGCTTAGACCCACCACGCTGCTCCAATGCGGGTTGGCGGGCTTTAACGATTATTATCATGTTAGTGATAATAACCGGGACCGACGGCTTAACGTGCTCTCCGAGGCACGGGGGTGCAACACCGCCAAATTCCAACTCCGGGCTGGCACTGAGAATTTCTTAATTGAAAAACCCCATACCTAACTTTTATGCCCGACCGGGAATCGAACCCAGGACCTCGATGATCCGCAGTCGACTATGCTAACCACTAGACCAACGAGGCAGTGATTACGATTTGCATATGTCACCGTAAGATTGTAAAAACCATTAATTGTAATCTAACTAGCGAAATTGTAAACTGTCGACAGATTACAATTTAACGCATTATTTTTCGGTAGATTGTAATATGTTAGGTACGACGACCACAATTTACATAGACGGGCCCTGTCAAACAAAGAATGTGGACCTATTTTACTAACGCCATCTAGTCTGAAACGCGGGACAGCGCTATGGCAGGGACAAGGACAGGCTTATACCTACAGGTGAGGAGCGCGCTCTACAGGTCAGACGCCCAACTTTTTTCTATGAAAGGGCCCGTCTAGTACCTACATATACGTAAGGTAAATCATATATCATACCGCCGCCTATAGATGGTTAGGTAGGTATATTAACCCGATAAAACATAAGTGTTAGTGATTGTATTGTAAACCTAAGTGATTGTTTTTGTCGAACCCTTACCTACCTAATCTACTTACAAGAAAGAGACAAGAAAACGTAAATACAATGAATATTTCAAAAATTGACACTCAGAACATTGAACAGATCACAATCTGTCGACAGTTTATAATTTACAATTTTTGCATATTTATAGCCCGCCAACCCGCATTGGAGCAGCGTGGTGGGTCTAAGCTCTAATTCCCTCTCTCTCATAAGAGTGGAGGCCTGTGCCCAGCAGTGGGACGTTAATGGGCTGTAGTGGTGGCATATTTATACAACTAGCTGATGCCCGCGACTTCGTCCGCGTGGTTTAAGCTGTTTGATCCCGCGGGAACTCCCTAATTTTCCGGGATAAAAAGTAGCCTATGTCACTCTCCAGGTCCTCAACTATACCCATGCCAAAACCACGTCTATCCGTTGCTCCGTTGCGGCGTGATTGAAGGACAAACCAACAAACAAACACACTTTCGCATTTATAATATTAGTATGATTGAGACTCTGAATCCAGATAGGAGTATAATAAAACAAACATATCACATTCCGTGATTCATTTCAGAAATACTATTTAATAAAACTCTACAATTGCTTTTCATAAACCATAATATACATAACTAACAATTTAAGTCCATAAAATAATATAACAGGATAGTGGCCAAAAATCCCAAAAATAATTTTCTCCCAGCCCGAAAATGTATATTTGGGATATAAAGTCGTGAATTTAATTGACTAAAGTTATACTCAATTGACTAGAAAGATTTTGGCATCGAATTGTCAATAAAATGAAACAGTAAGTAAATAATTCTCAATAATTAATAATTACAACATAGACGTAGTACGGCGTATTTATTATTCTTAAATTCTAACGCTTTAAACAAAAAAAATAATGAAAATTGACTAGGTATTAGACAAATATTTACAATGATTTATTTTCTTAGTTTTATCTATCATATTTAAATAATAATGGGACGTTTTTTTTTGGTTTTCTTTTTATTTGCGTAGATTTCAGTTATTACTTAATAGTACATTCGTTAGGTATTACTTATATCCGAGGTGTTTAAAGATGGAGTTTTCGCTGTGCATTTCGTCGAAAAATGGCATTTCTCTGAAGACAATCGACGAATCCGCTATGTGCATTTGTCTTTTTCCGTATCTGTAACAGGAAAAATTATGAGATTTGTGTGAAAAAATAGTTTTAATATAAAGATTTTTGATGCGGAATAGCGCCACCTAGCGAAGAAGTTATGAACTATGAGGTTCTTCGAAAATCCATGATATAAATTAGGTACTCTCGGAGACCGTGAGCGAGACTTAACCCTCTTCTGACACCCTCATAGATAAATATGGACACCCTACCAATAAGCAATTTATGACTAAATTCCAATTTCCGTGAGCCCTACAGGATACGAGTTAAAACATACCTACTCAATTTCAATTTCTTTATTAATTGGCAATTGCAATTACTAGCCCGTACACTTATTCCTCACAATATAACATTTACTTACTCTTAGGTAAGGTAGACTATGGACTTTGGACCCCGCCAAATAAGAGCGCTTGATCTACTCGTAACTTTATGATCTTACCAAAATATGATGCCTGCGATTAGGTTTTTTTTAATTCTCGCGGGAATTTCCGGGATTTTCCGGGATAAAAATAGCCTATGTCCTTCCCGGGTTATAAACCACATACACTCATCATAATCGGTTGATTTTCAACCTTTTAAGACCGTCAAAGCGTAGCAGACAGACACACTTTCGCATTTATGGATTAACCATCATCTAACGATCTACGGTGGAACTGGAAAGACAGATATAAAGTCACGCACCGTCCTCTCCCATGCACGGAGTAATATTCCTGCAGCTCCTTCAGATAGTTGGAGATCTGCTCCGCTGTGTCGAAGCGCTCGGGGCGGCGCGGGCGCGGGTACTGCGCCTGCGCCGCGCAACACAAGATGGCGCTCAGCAGCAAGATGGCCGACACGAGGGCGCGCATGGCTGCAAGGCTGCAACCAAGGATTATTAATACTAATTGCAAAATACTTTACTGCGTAAAAACAGGACATATTAATTAAACAAAGAACATTATTACAAAATTACAAACAAAAGGCGTCCTTATCACTAGATCTCTGCCAGGCAACCTACATGAATGGATCAACAACAACAATGAATGAATGGTGGATGTTTCTTTTACAAATACGAAAATTATTCTATCCAAGTACACTTTGACAAGTGTTTTTGAATAGTCGAGTGATAAAACCACCACTACCATTTATTCGGAATGTCCTTCCTACCGAAAAGAATCAGCAAGAAACTCGGTGGTTGCTCTTTTGAAAAGAAATAATTCACAATTACATCAATATGTAAAAAAATACATTTAAACGCTGTCCATAACATTGCTGGAGCGAGTAAAATCCATGCTCTTTTATCATTTACACCTTCTTCTACATCTTGATAAGCTTTTTTCAGGAGCATACCTATATTGCATTTCTTGTGTAAAGGCAAGTTTATATGGAATTTTTTCTCAAAAAAAAAACGGTCAAATTCTAGGTCACCGGGAAACTAAGGTTTTTATCGGCGAGTGGCATGCGCCACCTGTCGACGGGTAGCGGCTTAACCTAACGACGCCGCCTGCCATCGGCAGGTGTCACCTGTCGGCGGGACGCCGCGGCATGTTACGCCTTATAAACGTACGTATATCTTTTGATTGCGTTGACTTAGATTTTCGTAAGTTTCGGAAGTATTTGATATTAATTTCAACCTGATACGCGTTTCATAACAATTTCAACCTCCACGCGTTCCCGAGGAAAAGGTCGACAGACAGGCGGATAACGGATAAATAAAATAAATAATATTTTATTAGCAGCAATATGGGTACAGTTAAAAGGTTTAAAAAATAATATTTCCCTTGCATACCTATTCTACCATGTAATGGTGTGCAAAAGTTATTTCATTAGATCATATCAAATAATTTTTGATAATCCTTCTTATCCAAAATCTTAATCCGAAGTAATCCTCTATGGGTTCCTTTTTTCGTCTTGAGGTGCGGAACCCTAAAAATAGTAAAATGGCAGTAAGTAATAAGTACTTAAGTACCTATCCAATAAAAAAATTACGGCTTCGGAACTTTCAGAGAACTCAACTTTTTGGATGTAGCATCCATAGTATTGATTTTGTTCGTGTAAAATGCAGGTCAGCCGGACCAGCCAGATCCGTTCAGTCGTTATGGCGTGATTGAGAAACTAACATCAATCCATCCAAATTTTCGCATTTTTATTATTAGTAACTATAGAATATAGATAGATTTTATACCCTCGAAAACAACCCTCCTCCCGCTTCCCCGCTCTCGCCAGTAGCGACAGCATTACTGTTACCGTTGCGCGTATCATTCCTTCCGTTTGAATTTCAGAGTAGGTAATTTGTTTGCTGTTATTTGTTATTGTTATCGGATTTTTGTTATAATAGTTACGTTTGGACGTTTTCTTCAGTGTTGTGGTTTTTTCCAACAAAGATGGTGGGAAAAGTTATAAAAATAATATATAAAATAATAATAAAATAAAATTATTATGTATTTTATTTTTTTGCACTCGGTACTTTCGTTCGCACTAATCGTCATTCATTCGAGCCAGGTGCCTTGTTAATTCGCACGGATAATAGATAATCGAGATACAAGTAGTTCATTCAAGTCATATTAGTGGGATTCGTGTCAAAGTTTCACCCACTTCAAAAATTCAAAACAACACTTTCGCATTTATATATATTAGAGTATTACATATAAATATGTTTATACCCGTGACTTCGTCGCAGAGAAAAAGTTTCTGGTTCCATTTACATTCGGAACGGACGCAAACCGTAGCGCGACGTAAGTTTCCAGTGGCTCCATCTAGTTTGACGAGTTTCAACTATAAAACTTTACTAAAAACTGGCAAAAAAACTATAGAGGGAATTAAAGTATTCATATTTCAGCGATGCCAAGCTTCTATTAGGGTACCGTACAAAATTACGACTTTGGCTGTCCGTCTGTCTGTCTGTCACCCTCGCATATTTCGGTAACTATCTACTATAATGCTATAGGTATTATAATTAATAGAGATAGACTGGGGCATTTATAATGCTGGGTATTTAACAGGTATCCGTTTGTCCAGAGGTATACTATAGCTGCTATAACAGCAAATCCATACTTCCATACTAATCCATACTTATTATTAATTATTATAAATGCGAAAGTGTGTCTGTCTATCTGTCTGCTACGCTCTCACGGCTCATCCGTTCAACCGATTTTCACGGCCCACAGTTTCCTCTTAGTACCTCTTAGTACTTTTCATCGAAACGATAGTCGAAATCCCCGAATCGAGATTTAATTTCGTAATCGGCGAATGAACGACGCCGGTTCCTTTGTAATACAATCAACTTTATCTAATTAGTAATTACAGGAAAATGCGGACGCCTTTATAGATAAAAGAGAGCCGCTTTACATCAAAAGCGTACTTACGCCATTTTGATTATGATTAGAATATTGGTTGCAAGTAAAGTAAAGAGTTCATACATTTACCAGATTTAACAATCATGTACTTTTTAAATACAAGTTTATTGTTGTAAGTATATTGTATAACCCTTTGATTTATGAATTTTTATTTATTTATTACTAGATGATGCCCGCGACTTCATCCGCGTGGATTAAGATTTTTGAATCCCGCGGGAACTCTTGAATTTTCCGGGATTAAAAGTAGACTATGTCCTTCCCCGGGATACACCCTATAGGTACCGAATTTGATCAAAATCGGTTAAACAGGTGGGCCGTGAAAGCGTAGCAGACAGACAGACACACTTTTGCATTTATAATATTAGTACCTATCTATGGATATTGTACTTTTTATCCGTGTCCCGTTTGGCTAACTTGTAGTAGCGTAAAAAAAAAACTTCTGCTATTTGCAGTTTGTTGGTAGCTATACATATATTTAGAAGATACTCGTGCCAGGTATGTAGTGGGCCGTGAGTTGAAGTGATGAACTTATGATACAAATAATATAGTCTATGTCATGATACCTAATAATAGCACAGCCTACGGCAGTACCCGACTGATAGGGATGATGCGTCTACCTATGTCAAAAATAAATTATTTCTTACTGATTAATAATTATTAAATAGAGGCTATTAGGCTATGAAAGTGAAAGGAATACCTGAGAAGTATGTGAGGCTTATGAAAGCGATGTACGCAGAAGCGAGCACAAGGGTCCGGTCAGAAGCTGGCGTTACAGACAGGTTCAATGTGGAAGTGGGCTTACACCAGGGATCGGCTTTAAGTCCTTACCTGTTTCTACTGGTAATGGATGCTCTAACATCAGACATACAGGAGCAGGCACCCTGGTGCATGATGTTCGCTGACGTGAGTGGAAGAAGAAAACATGTTGTGTCGACTGCCGACACGTAGCGTGGGACAAGGGCAGGAGGAAGAAGATTATTAAATAGAGGCTCTTCATAAAGACCTCGGTTAGTTTTAAGTTTGATAACCATTTTAAACTTCATTTATTAATTAAAAGTCATTCATTAAAACTAAAATAAACGAATATTATACATTGATATGCTAAAATCTATATACTTATCAAACTAACTATAGAATAAATCATACTAATATTATAAATGTGTTTATTGGTTTGTTGGTTTTGTTGGTTTGTCCTTCAATCATGCCGCAACGGAACAAACAACGGATCGTGATTTTTGGCATGGGTTTAGTTTAGGACCCGGGAGAGTGACATAGGCTACTTTTTGTCCCGGAAAATTAAGGAGTTCACGCGGGAATAAAAAAATACTTAAACCACGCGGACGAAAAATCGCGGGCATCAGCTAGTTTAAAATAAATCCTTAAATACCTACTAACAAAAAATAAAACCCCAATCAAAAAGACCAGCCCCTGGGGCCAGAGGTACCCATCAAACTTGCAGCATTGCCACGCTGAATGGCGATAGATAACCTTTGAACCAGGTAGGAAACAGAACGTGGGTGGCATCCCCTTTCTTTCAAACGACGCGACGGGCGTTCTCTTTTACCTATATTTTTTTTAAACTATAGAATAAAGAATAATTTAATATAAAAAATTCTTTTTAAACAACCGACTTCAAACTCCCGCGCCAACTTTACAACAACAAGCACACGCTATACAAAGTACTTATTTTATTGTTGATATTTTAAAAACCGCTCGACCGATTTCGATAAAATTTATATGGGACCACATGGGAAGTATGCCCTTTCAAATAAAAAAAGAATCATCCAAATCGGTCCACCCAGTCAAAAGTTCTGAGGTAACACACATAAAAAAAAAAAAAAACAGTCGAATTGAGCACCTCCTTCTTTTTTTTGAAGTCGGTCGAAAAAAGTGCGTTGAAATTTGTTGATGTATTTCACACAAACTTCCATATTAGAACCGCGTTTTCGAGTTTGTTAAAGAGTTGCTGATTTGATTGAGTTTTCATCATCCCTATTAGAACCCTTGACTATGGCGGCCATGTTTGTAAAGCACTTTCAGCGCTTTGCAGCGATAGGTATCTATAAAGAGCCGACAAAAGGCAGACTAATTTGTGTAATGCGTTTATTCTGCCCACTTATAGTTTTACAATCTAAGTTTAAAGTGTTTTATAACTTTATTCCACGCGGGCGCGTACGAAGCGATTTGCTTCCTCGTTTCCAATTTGAACCGCTAGGATATGGAACGACCTTCCGGCTTCCGTTTTCCCTTCCGGTTTTCTTTTTTAGGGTTCCGTACCCAAAGGGTAAAAACGGGACCCTATTACTAAGACTCCGCTGTCTGTCTGTCTGTCTGTCTGTCTCCAGGCTGTATCTCATAGACCGTGATAGCTAGAAAGCTGAAATTTTCACAAATGATGTATTTCCGTTGCCGCTATAACAACAAATACTAAAAATTAAAAAAATATATATATTAAGGGGGGTTTATACAATAAACGTGTTTTTTAATAATTTAAAACTTACTACATGTTTGTACGGAACCCTCGGTGCGCGAGTCCGACTCGCACTTGGCCGGTTTTTTATCCACTACAAGATAACCCTTGACTGCAATCTCACCTGATGGTAAGTGATGATGCAGTCTACGATGGTAGCGGTTTACCTGTTAGGGGCATGGCAGTTAATTAAACCTCCCTATTCGGTTTCTACACGGCATCGTACCAGAACGCTAAATCGCTTGGCGGTACGTCTTTATTATTATATCATTATACACTTTATTTAGTACCACCACAATAAGTAAAAATAACAAAAATTACAAATTCCCAAATTGACCCTGCCGGGAATCGAACCCGGTTTAAAATTGGTGTTTTCAAATCAAGAGTGAATAGGCATCGTCTAGGCAAGGCTGCATTCGAACATGCTAACCATCAATGAGGCAAGGGCAATTTCAATGCATAAAATCACGTCGATACGTTGCTATAATGCAGTGTAATTGAAGAAAATACCAACATATCAACAAACAAACACACTTTCGTCTTATATTTAATTTTATAACATTGGTAGGATTAAAAATATAGATAAATAAATAAATAAAAGTTTATTGACCAATATACTATACCACTACATTATACTACGTATAACTAAATATAAACAAGTACAAATTAAACATAAAAACTACGTTTGGCCAATGGGCCACCTCCTCAGCCCGTGCCACAGCATGAGAGATAGGTATATGCCTCTACCAAACATACTGCAACGCTGATTTTCAGGAGGAGCCCAAGGGTCAAGACGTCACGGACCATCACTTACACCTAATAAAATTTAAAATGAAAATACAAATTATTAATAAAATAAAAATATAATGCCACTTGTAGATAGTACAAATCTCTCTAATCGAATAATTTACACTAATCGCATATATCACACAATTTACCGCGTTTGTATTCAGACTATATTCTCATGAGCAACGAAAACAACGCGACGCCACGCGACGCGACGTGGGATGGATGGATGTTTGTATCGCCAGATTTCATCTCTGTGCACGCCAGAACGTCTTAGCACAGAGGTAGATTATAGATAGGAACAAGTAATAAAATTTAAAAATTTAAAAAAACCCACGACGAACTGCAGAGCTCCATTATACCTTTGACCTTTATAACTTTGAAACAACAATCAGAACGTAGCAAACGTACCTATATATTACATAATATCTAAAACACAAAACTGCATCTTTGACAGCTCAGTAGTTTTTTTGACCAGTGTGGTGGACTATGGCCAAACCCTTTTCAAATGGACAAATCAAAAGAGTCCAAACGCGACGGGTATATCTACGATGAGAATTTAAGGAGTTCCCATGATCGCTACTGACTCCATCATGATACCCTAGGCAGC
The DNA here is from genome assembly GCA_963932025.1 of Erebia epiphron. Classification (NCBI taxonomy): domain Eukaryota; kingdom Metazoa; phylum Arthropoda; class Insecta; order Lepidoptera; family Nymphalidae; genus Erebia; species Erebia epiphron. The sequence goes on along the minus strand of OZ009953.1, from coordinate 6,901,321 downwards.
ATCTAGGTACAAGCTAAATATATCTAAAACAAAAAGCCCGCATCTAAATCAGCACAGTAGTTTTTGAGAAAAATGGTAACATATTGAAAAAATAAAATCATAGACTACAGCTCAGCTTTGTTGTCTATGGTCCTAAAATATATCTAAGAACCTTCTCACAAGCTATACACATCTAATGAAAAAAACCGCATTTCAATCGGCCCAGTACTTTTTGTAAAAAATGGTAACATATCGAAATATTAAAATCATAGAGACAGCTTAGCTTGGTTGTCTATGGTCCTAAAATATATCTAAGAACCTTCTCTCAAGCTATATATATCTAACTAGTATTTCGCCCTGTGCGCGAGCTGCTAAAGCAGCTCACGGGTTGTGGTTAGACTTACAAGTAGTACAGATTTTACTGTACTAAACTGAATTCATTTATTATGGTGATAACAAAATAAATAAAAATGGCGCTGACTTTTTAAAACTTTGGTAATAGTTTCCTGTTTCGTAACCCCAGGGAGTCCTATATATCGATTTTGAACGAAATTGGTCAATTAACAAAGAATTTCAAAATGGCGCTGATTTTCTAAAATTTTGGTAACAGTTTCCTGTTTTGTGACCCCAGGGAGCCCTAAATATCGATTTTGAACGAAATCGGTCAATTAACACAGAATTTCAAAATGGCGCTGATTTTTTAAAATTTTGGTACCAGTTTCCTGTTTTGTGACCCCAGGGAGCCCTGAATATCGATTTTGAACGAAATCGGTCCATTAACAAAGAATTTCAAAATGGCGCTGATTTTTTTAAAATCTTGGTACCAGTTTCCTGTTTTGTAATCCCACGAAGCCCTAAATATCGATTTTGAACAAAATCGGTTAATTAACAAAGAATTTCAAAATGGCGCTGATTTTTTTAAATTTGGTTACCATTTTCCTGTTTTGTGACCCCAGGGAGCCCTAAATATAGATTTTGAACGAAATCGGTCAATTAACAAAGAATTTCAAAATGGCGCTGATTTTCTAAAATTTTGGTAACAGTTTCCTATTTTGTGACCCCAGGGAGCCCTAAATATCGATTTTGAACGAAATCGGTCAATTAACACAGAATTTCAAAATGGCGCTGATTTTTTAAAATTTTGGTACCAGTTTCCTGTTTTGTGACCCCAGGGAGCCCTAAATATCGATTTTGAACGAAATCGGTCAATTAACAAAGAATTTCAAAATGGCGCTGGTTTTTTTTTAAATTTTGGTACCAGTTTCCTGTTTTGTAATCCCACAAAGCCCTAAATATCGATTTTGAACAAAATCGGTTAATTAACAAAGAATTTCAAAATGGCGCTGATTTTTTTAAATTTTGGTACCAGTTTCCTGTTTTGGAACCCCAGGGAGCCCTAAATATAGATTTTGAACGAAATCGGTCAATTTACAAAGAATTTCAAAATGGCGCTGATTTTTGTAAAATTTTGGTACCAGTTTCCTGTTTTGTAATCGCACGAAGTCCTAAATGCAATAAACCGCATCTCAATCGGCCCAGTACTTTTTGTGAAAAATGGTAACAGTGGTTGAAAAATTAAGATCATAGACTACAGCTCAGCTTTGTTGTCTATGGTCTTAAAATATATCTAAGAACCTTCTCACAAGCTAAACATATCTAATGCAAAAAACCGCATCTCAATCGGCCCAGTACTTTTTGTGAAAATTTTTAACACATAGAAAAATTAAGATCATAGACTACAGCTCAGCTTTGTTGTCTATGATCCTAAAATATATCTAAGAACCTTCTCACAAGCTATACACATCTAATGCAAAAAACCGCATCTCAATCGGCCCAGTAGTTTTTGTGAAAAATGGTAAGTAACATGTTGAAATATTAAAATCATAGACTACAGCTCAGCTTGGTTGTCTATGGTCCTAAAATATATCTAAAAACCTTCTCACAAGCTATACGTATCTAATGCAAAAAACCGCATCTCAATCGGCCCAGTACTTTTTGAGAAAAATGGTGACAAAAAAGTGCACAAACAAACAAACAAACACACAACCTCTTAGGGCAAACACATATACTGTCTCCGCTTCGTCGAGGGTAATAACACATAGACTACGTTTTATCCCGAAAAATTAAAGATTTCCCGCGGGAACCATAAAACATCTATCCACAGGGACGAAGTCGCGGGCATCAGCTATCCTAATAAATTCAGAATTTTAAATAGGATTTTAGGCTATAAATTCTTCTAAATAAATTCTATAGACTAGAAATTCTCAGTACCAGCCCGGAGTTAGGAAGTTGGCGGTGTTTCACCCCTGTGCCTCGGAGAGCACGTTAAGCCGTCGCGTCGGTCCCGGTTATTATCACTAACATGATAATAGTCGTTAAAGCCCGCCAACCTGCATTGGAGCAGCGTGGTGGGTCTAAGCTCTAATTCCCTCTCTTCTATGAGAGTGGAGGCCTGTGCCCAGCAGTGGGACGTTATTAGGCTGTAGTAGTAGTAGTAGTAGTAAATAGGCTGACCGTTGCACGATTAAAAAAAAGTTATCTATGGACGAGAATTAATTGAAAAAAAGCTTAAAGGCCACTATACACTATCGTACGTACGTAACGTAAACCGTATATTATGATTTATAGTGCAATATACTGGCCGTACAACGTTTTACTTAGCGGTTACTTTATTGGCTAAATAATGAAATATTGTTTGAAATACCTGCACTTTATTTGAAAATATTAGCTATCTTATTGCCCCGTCAAATAAGATTCTGTCCTAGAAATCCATACGAATAATATATGTATTACTAGCTGATGCCAGCGACTTCGTCCGCGTGGATTGAGGTTTTTTTGGTTCCCGCGGGAACTCTTTAATTTTTCGGGATAAAAGCCTATGTGTTATCCCAGACTATAATCTGTGCCATGCCAAATTTCATCCAGGTCTGTCCAGTCGAGTTGGCGTGATTGAGTAACAAACATCCATCCATCCAATCTTTCGCATTTATAATATTAGTATTATAGATCTTATTGCTCCATCAAATTAGATTCTGTCCTAGAAATCCATACTAATATTTTTTTTTTTCTAGAAGCATAGGTACTATAATATGTATAGCTTCACGGAAGAGCAGTGCTGTATCCTAACAGATATAGCACATGCTGAATGGATACCATTTTGGGGATCAAGTCTTATTTCGCGATTTTTTCATTTTTATCAGAAAAACAACACTAAGTTTATGGCCCGACCCGGGACTCGAACCCGGCACCTAGTTATGGCCACAGTCGCAGATGCTAACCATTAGTGATTAGACCAACGAGGCAGGTTTTAATTTAAAAAAAAAAATCTACAGATTATCGAAACAACAAAACGTTATTGTTTAAAACGTGAAAAAGGGCTTGTTATCCTTTCACCGGCTGGGAACACAAGCAGCACCGTATTTTCCCCTGTAATCGTGGATGAATTTACCCGCTTTTCAATAAATCTGTACCGGGAAAATTACAAGCCTTCTCTACGGTGAATTTAGTGTTGTGCCTACGTTTCAATATCAATATAACGATGCTCGACTTGCCTCAGCATCGCTCGATAAAAATTTAATAAGTGTGGATAAAGCCCTATTGTACCCCCTTAGGGGTTGAATTTTCAAAAATACTTTCTTAGCGGATACCTACGCCATAATAGCTGTCTGTAGGCCATATTTTAGCCCAATCTGTCCTGTGGTTAGAGCTGTGCGTTGATAGATCAGTCAGTCAGTCAGTCACCTTTTCCTTTTATTTATATTTTGATAAATATTTAATAATATTTTGTATCGATATTGTACTAGTCACATCACTAGTTGCAGGTGATTTGAGCTGCGTTTACAACAACGGAATGATTACCGCTATGTTTACTACAAAGATTTTATTCTTTGTGCCATTCGACACGATCAAATTGACAAATAATTATCTTACTAATAACTATAGGGACCGCTCGAAGCACCCTCCCTTGGAAATTATTAAGTACCTACCGAGAAACATTTTTTTTAATGTGGTCCTCCTTTTTTCGTCCGACATGGCGATCGGAGACTGTTCTAGGTCGGTACTCTGAATGACTTTTTTTTCTTGCCTTTGTTTGAAGGCAAGAATAAAAACCATTAAAATAATATTAAATAAATAATTTAAAAATCAAGATAAAAAAATCTTTTTAAACAACCGACCGACTGACAACCGACAACCGACAACCGACTTCAAACTCCCGCGCCATTTTTACAACAACAAGCACACGCTATACAAAGTACTTATTTTATTGTTGATATTTTAAAAACCGCTCTACCGATTTCGATAAAATTTATACGGGACCACTTGGGAAGTATGCCCTTTCAAATAAAAAAAGAATCATCCAAATCGGTCCACCCAGTCAAAAGTTCTGAGGTAACAAACATTAAAAAAAAAAAAAAAACAGTCGAATTGAGAACCTTCTCCTTTTTTTGAAGTCGGTTGAAAATGTGTGTGTACGTATGCACAGAGTACGCACGCAAGAAGTTATACTTTTTGATAGCAAATAATAAATATCTTGAATATAGTTATCAGTTCTCACCCAACATACAGTAACTATATTTATTAACCGACTTCAAAAAAAGGAGGAGGTTCTCAATTCGACTGTTTTTTTTTTATGTTTGTTACCTCAGAACTTTTGACTGGGTTTGACTGGATTCGGATGATTCTTTTTTTATTTGAAAGGGCATACTTCCCAAGTGGTCCCATATAAATTTTATCGAAATCGGTCGAGCGGTTTTTAAAATATCAACAATAAAATAAGTACTTTGTATAGCGTGTGCTTGTTGTTGTAAAGTTGGCGCGGGAGTTTGAAGTCGGTTGTTTAAAAATATTTTTTTATATTAAATTATTTTTATTTTGTTCATAAACCTTTTTCTGCAACACTTAAAAGTTGACCAACTAACGTGAGGGTGTCGAATTTGGGAGTCGGTGTGCGCACGCATTGAAAAAATGAACTCTGATAATTTTTCCCTAACGCGCGAAAAGAAGTATATAACTTCAATAATTTCGAAGTACCTGTCACTCAAATTGCCTTCAAATTGGCATACAGATTAACTGCCTCGTTGGTCTAGTGGTTATAATCTTGACTGCGGCCGACGAGGGCCTGACTAGAAATTCTCAGTACTAGCCCAGAGTTAGGAAGTTGGCGGTGTTTCACCCCCGTGCCTTGGAAAGCCCGTAAAGGTCCTGCGCCTGATCTCCCTCCGGTCGAGTCGGATTTTTCGCCCCATCGGCCTATGAGAGTAAAGGAACAGAGAGTGCACCTGTGTTTGCGCACACACTATTATATCTCCCGCGCTGATGACTAATCTCTCTGGAGATTGGGCGCCGTGGCCGAAATTCGGTCGAAGGTCGGTTATTTGGGAAGAACGTAAACAAACCTTTTGATCTGTAATCGCATTTTAACTGGTACTTAAAGTAATTAAGACTGAGTTTAATTAATGGTGGATTAAGGCTCACTCACACAATGCCGCTAAATGTGTTTGAGCTAAAGTTATAACTTTTCTTTTCATCAATAAATGCTAAATCAATTTCGATAAAATGTATATGGGACCACCTCTAAAGTATGATCTACCAAACAAAAAAAGAAACATCAAAATTGATTCATAATTGGCGGAATTATCGCGTAACATACATACAAAAAAAACACAGTCCAATTGAGAACCTACTCCTTTTTTGAAGTCGGTTAAAAACCAAGAAATTGGTTGTTTTTTTAAATTAACAAATTCTCTCTCTTCGTAATGCGATTTCCGGCCTATTCGTTAATAATTTTGTCAGTCTCTGTCTGTGCTTCAAGGCTATTCAAATGATTTTGACGAAAATTGGTCATCCCTGCGAAGCATCATTATTTAGTGCATCCATCCTACTTTTTATGCCGGAAACATTGGAAAATAAAAGAGTTCCCGAATCCCGCGGGAATTAAAAGCAAATCTAGTTTATTAAATTAGTGAGGTAAAAGTAGGCGGTCGTACATTTCCATATAACAATAATATAAAACAAGTGAATATAATTAAAATTATTAAAAAATACGACTGCTCTGCCGTAGACACACATACATACACGAACCCTGAAAACATAACACTCCTTTTCTGGCCAGTCGTGTGGTAAAAAATCACATTTTTATTAAATGATATTTTTGTGAATCACTGGATATTGAACTATAGTGTTATATATTTTTGGAATCTACTCATCATTTTCTAGATGATGATTATACCTATAGTTAATCTTATTTTCGAATATTTTTTTTCAACTTTAGTCTTTAATGCGGAACCATGGTCACCCCATAAATTTTTTTTTTAGTTTTACTAGCCTATATGTCCCGGAATAAGCTAGGGATTCTAACGATAACTCATTCATCAAAATCGGTTCAGGCGTATAGAAGTTATGGTAGAATATACAAACTCACATACATACATACATGTAACATACATACATACATGAACCCTGAAAACAATATACTCCTTATTTCAGGCAGTCGTATAAAAAGGAAATGTAGGACTTATTAATATTATATCTACCTACCTAGTTTTTGCAACAAAGTTAAATCTTTCCAAGCTAGAAATATTCATTTTTATACGATTGCCTGAAAAAGGAGTATATTGTTATACGACTGCCTGAAAAAAGGAGTATATTGTTTTCAGGGTTCATGTATGTATGTATGTATGTGAGTTTGTATATTCCACCATAACTTCTATACGCCTGAACCGATTTTGATAAATGAGGTATTGTTAGAATCCTTAGCTTATTCCGGGTGAAATGGGCTAGTAAAATTAAAAAAAAAATTGATGGGGTATAACTATGGCTCCGCATTAAAGACTAAAGTTGAAAAGAAATATTCGAAAATAAAATTAACTAAAAAATCATCATCTAGGAAATGATGAGTAGATTACAAAAATATATAACACTATAGTTCAATATCCAGTGATTCTCAAAAAAATGTCACATAATAAAAAAGTGAATAAGATTTCAAAGGTAGGTAATTAATGACTGTGGTATTTGTTGTGGGAGGAGGATTTTTTATTACACGACTGCCCAAAAAAGAAGTGTTATGTTTTCAGGGTTCGTGTATGTATGTGTGTCTACGGCAGAGCAGTCGTATTTTATAATAATTTTAATTATATGTACTTGTTAACTTTAATACATGTTTAATGTATGGCAACTTGGCAATTTACATAACTAAGATGACTAAATCATTTCAAAAGGAAGGAATTATAAAACTTTTGTGTGCGCGCCCCGACCGCCATTTTGAAACTCACGTATCTTATTAGAATGTTGCCAGGCGTGAAAACAATATCCGACGCGAGCTGAATTCCTTTGAGTTGCAACACTGAGCTTTAAAATTCAAAGTTGGAACTTTGAATTAGAATGTACGCCGCCATTTTGAATTTCTGTTAATTGAGGCCCACAAATTGGGTGATATTATAATATTAATAATTTTATTTCGTCCTCTGTTGGTTTTGTATTTGAAATATGTTATGGATTTGCTGTATAACTAACTGATTCAACCCGGTTTCACACGGGTGCCGATAAAACTTCTTTGAGAAATATTTTACTAAGTATTGTATATTTAAAAGTATTATGGTGAAGACTGCATCGATAAAATCAAAATCCATTAAATCATACTAATATTATAAATGCGAAAGTGTATTTGTTTCTTGGTTTGTCCTTCAATCACGCCGCAACGGAGCAACGGTTCGACGTGATTTTAGGCATGGGTATATACCTAGTTGAGATCCTGGAGAGTGACACAGGCTAACTACTTTGAATCAAAAAAAACTTAAACCACGCGGAACAAGATGCGGGCATCAGCTAGTCAAATAATATTCTTATCCATACAAAATTATAAATGGGATGGTGTGTCTGTCGATCTGGCGTCTATCTATCCTGTCGTCTGTCTTTTACGCTTTAGGGACTTCCTACGCGAATTTTCAAAATCCACGCCAATGCTATATTATCATGTTTTTTAAATGCCAAAGTGTGTTTGTTTGTTGGATTGTCCTTCAATCATGCCGCAACAGAGCAACCTAACCTAACAAGTAACTATAATACCTATCTATATATGTGTCACCGTAAGATTGCGAAACCCGTTAGATTGTAATCTAACTAGTGATATTGTAAACTATCGACGGATTGTGAACCGTTCAATGTTCCGAGCGTAAATTTTTGAAATAATGATTCAATTTGTATTTACGTTTTCTTGTCTCTTTCTTGTAGGTTAGGATAGGGTTCGACATAAATAATCAAGTAGTGCCCGGCCCCGGGCCGGGCACTTAGGTTTTATCGGGTTAATAAACCTAACAGATTACAATCTACCGAAAAATAATGCGTTGAATTGTTATCTGTCGACAGTTTACAATATCGCTAGTTAGATTACAATCTAACGGTTTTTGCAATCTTACGGTGACATATATAATATATATAAAGTAGGTAAGTATAAATAAAGTAGAGATAGGTATATACCTACCTTTATACCTAGCTCTACTTTAAAAGCTTTTCGGCAATGTTTTACTAAATTTTTTAATTTGTATTATAACATCTTTAAAAAACCATTTCATTATTTGGGGTGAGTAGCATAAAGGTAGATTTGCAAAATTGCAACCCATAAGTTGCGCCTAGAAATCCTAGTTAATAAACTAATTTTTTAAGTTGTTCATTACCAAAAAAAAAAGAAAAAATAATAATGTTCAGAAAGTGAATACAGCAATTAATCTTAATTTTTTTAATACACCTACCTATAATTACAATTCACTTAAGCGGGCTCTGTAACTCTTTGAAACCAACAATAGATTTCATTAACAATAGGACGTTCACTTTTTAAAACCTTTTAACTGTTTGCTTATTCATTGCAAAATAGGACTATAAATATCTTTCAAATATAAGAAATATTGTAATATGGATGATGCCTATGTCAAAAATAATTTATTTCTGAAAAAAAATATTTTTATAATTATTATTATTATAGGTAGAGCCTTATAATAATTCCCTCCCGACCGAATTTCGGCTATACACATATTTTAGGTCGATGAATATTAAAATTTTAAACAATAGATTTATTATTATTGTAATTTTGAATGCCTGATTATATGAGGTGAAACATTTCTACTGAAAAATCAATAAATAGCATCTCATTGTAAAAAATGTTTCTGCTATTAAATAATTTTGAATTTGAATAGGTACGGCGGCCAACCTCCAGAGAGATTAGCCATCTGCGCGGGAGATTTTATAGAGCACAATTTTGCGGGATAAAAAGCAGCCTATGTCTTATTCCAGACTAGAATCTATATGTGTGCCACATCCAGATGGCAGATCCGTGCAGCCGTTCTGGCGTGATTGAGTAACAAACATCCATCCACCCATCCAAACTTTCGCATTTATAATATTAGTAAGTAAGTATAGAAGATGGTATCAAAACCAGCGTAGTCGACAGTCGATCGAGAAAGCTAATTTAAAAAAAAGGGTAGAAGACAGTAGACTTTTTGTCGTGCAAAGTACATTTTATGCCTTTTACAGAGTTTGGAAGTTTTGATAGGTATTAATGACTTTTGTTGGGAGATCAAAAGGATCAAATACGGAAGTTATGATTGTCATCGTCACATACTAAAGCAAATTTTACTTCGTATTGATGGAATTAATGAGACCATAATCCACCACACTGGAGAATGCGGATTGTCAGATTCCTTTGAAAACATTATGAGGAACTCTCGGGCGTTCAGGTTTCCTCACGATGTTTTTCTTCACCGTTTTGAGCAAGTGGTATTTAATTTCTTATAATGCACAATACCAAGACCAACGACCTCAATTTACATAGCCCTGTCAAACAAAGAATGTGGATTTATTTTACTAACGCCATCTAATCTGAAAAGCGGGACTGCAGCGCTATGGTGGGGACAAGGTAGGGTTGCCAGCATTTTTTCAGCGAAATATAGTATTTTCAGACTAAGCTATTAAAAATATAGTACACTTGACTGCCTCGTTGGTCTAGTGGTTAGCATAGTCGACTGCGGATCACGAGGTCCTGGGTTCGATTCCCGGTCGGGCATAAAAGGTTAGGTATTGGGTTTTTATATTAAGAAATTCTCAGTACCAGCCCAGTTGGAAGTTGGCGGTGTTTCACCACCGTGCCTCGGAGAGCACGTTAAGCCGTCGGTCCCGGTTATTATCACTAACATGATAATAGTCGTTAAAGCCCGCCAACCCGCATTGGAGCAGCGTGGTGGGTCTAAGCTCTTTATCCCGCTCTCCTATGAGAGTGGAGGCCTGTGCCCAGCAGTGGGACGTTAATGGGCTGTAGTGATAATGATGATGTGATTTGCACTTCTTGCATTTTTTAACAATTTTTATCTAAAAATAAAAGTGTGATATGCTTTATCACATTCAATTTTAAATTAAAGTAAATCAAAAGCTCGTTTTTTAAAATACAGTATTTTTGCGTACAGCTTCTTCAACAGTATATAGTACGCAGACCCGAAATACAGTACAATACTATATATTATAGTACGGTTGGCAACCCTAGGACAAGGACAGGCTTATACAGGTGAGGAGAATGCACTACAAGTCGGACGCCCAACGTTTTTCTATGAAAGGGCCCACCTACATAATATATATACATCGATGCACAATTTACTCATTACTCTGAAAAGTTAGAGGTGCGTGGCCTGGGATCGAACCCGCGACCCCGTATAGGTGGCTTCACCGAGGCTTCACCGATTGGTATTTACTAATTACAAGTAACTGGGGCCATACTGCCAACGTTTATAGCCATATTGTTTCATTATTGTTGACTTTTCTGTTTTAGAATTATAATCCTTATTTTAGGAACGTCAAGGTATACGTGACATCAAACTGTCATTTTGAGTAATATTGCTTAAATATTGGTTTATGCGTTGGCAGTATGGCTATACTAATTAGCCACCTTAAAATACCGCCTTACAGATGTCGCAAAATTGCCAAGGGCCCTTATATATTTGATGAAGATTACCCACACAAGTACCTATACCAATTATTTGAGTCGAATCCAACGTTTTTGTCAACATTTTCGACAGGAGGCGTATTGGTTCGTTTTCAGAGTCCCGTAATAAACAAAGGTTCAACCATAACATAGTTTTCATACCATCTATTCGAAAAGGACGACTTGGTTCGCCTTTAAGTGCGCCCAAAGATGGTGTTTTCTATAAGGAACTTTTAGCGGGCAGAAATGAGCTTTTCATCCCATCTATTCGAAAAGGACGACTTGGTTCGCCTTTAAGTGCGCCCAAAGGTGGTGTTTTCTATAAGAAACTTTTAGCAGGCAGGAATGAGATTTTAATCGTCTTTATTTCAAAAAGTGCGCCGCAATTATCTTTTCCGCGCACTTTTTGAATTTGGAACATCTTAGTGTTTGTTCAGTGCTAAAGAAATCGAACGCAAATATTGTTTGAATAGAGACTGAATGATACGACGGCCCATAGTCGCGCCGCCGGCTTTAATTTGATTTCTTTTTTTTTAATAAAAAAAGGAACTCGCTCGCTCGCTCGCTACGCTCGGGATTCTACTCTAGAATCCCTCACTTCATTCAAAAATCCCTGGATTCAAAAAAGCGCCCTCGCCATGAAAATACTATTTTGTTCCCTTATATTATACAATCTACTATTCACGCATTATAAAAGCGAAAGTTTCTAAGTATGGATGTATGGATGTTTGTTACTCTTTCACGCCAGAACGGCTGAACGGATCTGGAGGAAATATGGCACAGGGATAGATTATAGTTTGGAATAGCACATAGGCTACTTTTTATACCGGAAAATTAAAGAGTTCCCGCGGGAACCAAAACATCTCAAATGGATGTTTGTTACTCAATTGCGCCAGAAGTTCTGAACTGATCTGGACGGCAAGCGCATCCTATCGTAGGCCACAGTATAACTTGGTCAAACGTGAGCCTATAATGAATTAAAAAACCGGCCAAGTGTGAGTCGGACTCGCTCTCGTAGGGTTCCGTACCATCGTACAAGATCAAGTACAAGATTTAACACGAATAGTTACGTACTAGTAGTGTTAAATCAATACACACTCTGAAAATTTAAAATATCTTGCTATTACGGTTCATGAGATACAGCCCGCTGACAGACAGACAGACAGATGGGCGGACGAACAGCAGAGGCTTAGTAATTAGGGTCCCGAAACCCTTAAAAATTGTTACACTCACAGTTGTCGAGATTTTTAGCAAGTAGTATGTTTTTAGTCATGAGTAAATCGAATTTATTAAATTTTTGACTCTTTTTGTATCATTGTAGACAAACTTTCGTATTTTATTGTATTACATAGTATGGGTTCTTTTTCGAGCGAAACACTTAAGTTTACAACTTTAACTTATCAACATAATATTCAATGTTGATTGAGTTTGTACATAAACTCAAGCAAAAATTTCAAATTCTCAAGGATTAAATTAAAAAGATAGATTTTTAATAATGTCCTGTGTTGGTTTAATCCGTAAGTATATCTATGTACCTACTATTTATATTTTTATGCGTTACACAACTGCAGCTGGTAGAGTTTTAGAATTTTTTTATATTTCAAATTATTATTTTTCTCTAACAAAAATACGAAATAAGAAAACAATTTTTAAAATACCACCATATCGAGTAAATATTTATCTATTATTAGAATCAATATCGTTGAACGTGTCAAACACATATTATTTAAAATTAAAATTAATAAAAATCTGTTCACCATTCAAACCAACTTTTTAAAGTTTTATTTGATTGAACAATAAATAGGTTTTTTAAATTTAACTGTTTTGTTATCATTAAAAAAAAATAGTATTTTTCTAATTTTACTCCAATTCTATTAAAAAATCTCTAACTCTATGTTAAAAGACTTTATAGTAAAAAAAACATCCAGTCGACATGTCAAAGCACCCAATCAAAAAAAAACTTTTTTAAAGTGAACACGAAACATTCAAATTTGGAAACTCACCTATGGCTCTTTGGGGTGCGGGTAACTTTGATGAACTCGCGCCGTTAGTGCGGCGCGCGCGGGCCCGCGGTAGCTTTTATGTGATCTTTGCTTGAGCCTTGGCGCTTGCAACGGTAGGTGTAACAGGTGGGAGAGGTGCGAGCAAGGGAGGCGTGGAGACGACTTATTTAACTTTTTTATGACAGGCTGGCTCATTTTTTCCGCAACGGATCAGCGTGGCTGTCCATCGCGGAAATGTAGCCAGCTTTCTTGCCACCATTCCACGCGGGCATCTATGCTAATATTATAAAGTTTGGTTGAACGTATGTTTGTTACTCAATCACGTAAGAACGGCTGAACGGGTTTGGATGAAATTTAGCACAGAGAAGGATTATAGTCTGGAATAACACATAGGCTACTTTTTATCTAAGCTAGTAAAGTATAAAGTAGTAACTGTAAGTGGCATTGATCTTGACATATCAGGACTCTACTCACCACTGTTTTATGTACAAGCATCGATATATATGTAGGTACTAGATGGGCCCTTTCATAGAAAAAGGTTGGGCGACCGACTATAAGAACGCGTTCCTATCCTGTCTTTGTCCCCATCGTAGCGCTGTCACGGTCGCTCGTCGTGTAGATAATTTGTTATTCTTAGGTTAACATCTAAAGTCTTATTAGTTTGGCACTGTACAATTTTTATTTTAAGGTAAGTAGGTAAGTGTTTCAAGTCACAATTATACATTTCCAAAAAAACGTTATATTTTAATCTTCTTATTTAATATTTTTATCCATTACTCAATCATTTAATTTCCGCGGCAAACTGTATGATATATTTTTTTTACTAACTGGCCTTACGGCTTCTATGGCTACGGTCTATATTATCTATGACCGTGTCATACGTTTTCAAGCTTTCATTCAAGATGTTGCGAACAAGTTCCCGCTTTTCAGACTAGATGGCGTTGATGGCGTTGCTAAAAATACGCCCACATTCTTTGTTTGACAGGGCCCGTCTATGTAAATTGAGGTCGTTGGGTACAAGTAGTCCTACATTTTTTTTTTTTAGTAGTCCTACATGAAATAAACATTTCATTTTCATAAATACACACGCGCACGTGTTTCCTGCCTCGTATGACTTAGGTGCCTTCAAGGCAAGATTGAATAGGCATCTTTTAGGCAAGCGCGTTCTACTTCCAACCTAGACCTAATCATTGCTTTGCCTTATGCATGATTGTCTAACGCAAGCCCATCTTGCAATTAAAAACATATTTACCTACCTAAGGTGACTCTATTCCACCCCTGTTCTCGCGATAGCAGCATCTTAACATCTCGCATCTTTGAGGGGTGGATTTTTGTAATTAACCCATATGTATCTCGGGGGTTAGTTTAATGAGTGCGAGGATTGTACGTGCGATTCAATTAACTCGTTTAACAGGCAATTAACAAGAAAGGGGTCCCAGTTTCTACTCCGGGTGGACCTATTTTTGGAAAGCTTCGACGATCTCCCTATTTTTACCCCCCTTACTATCTTTGTATCTGTACTAATATTATAAATGCGAAAGTTTGGATGGATGGATGTTTGTTACTCAATCACGCCAGAACGGCTGGACGAACCTGGATGAAAGGAGCCGTCTCCTTTCAGATTTGTATGGGGCGTGTGTCCGGTCCTTTTACAAGTAGAAAAATGAAAGAAAAAAAATACTAGACCAGTTTTGATCGTTCAAATCGACTAATTCCTCGTAATTTCAGTGGTGAAATTATTTAATCTTACCACGATTTAAAGCAACACCAAACATGAGTGGGCAACAATGGCGGATTCATATTTTGTGACGTTTTCAAAAGAAAAAAAAAACACGTTATTTTGACTGACTGTCACAAATAACATTTGATACATTGTTGATATCTCTATGGCTGAAGGTTGCCATCTTGGAAACGTATCGAAAACTTGAAATACATTTTCTATTTTTTTTCACGTTATTTACTTTACTATTATAATATTATAATATTACTAAAGTATTATATTTTTAATACAATCTATGTATTTTCCTCTATTCATGGTAGAGTGTACAAAGAGTCCACCAACCTTCTCTTTAGGTTATAGTAAATTTTATAGTCTAAGAATAACACGTGTGGCGTTACGACCCCACACCTATACACGTAAGCTACTTTTTAACCCGGAAAATTAAAGAGTTCCCGCGGGAACAAAAATACCTCATTCCACCCGGACAAAGTCGCGGGCATTTGTTTTGAAATATTTGTATTTATTTAAAACAAACAAAAGTAAACATAAACATTATCTAGTTCCTGATAAATATCAATCAAAATCAACCTCATTAATATTTTTATTGCGGAAATACTTCAATGCGAAGTAAACCCACGGGCTGTATGCAACAATAGACAATCAATCTATGCATATCACACCTCACCTGCGTTCTATTGAAACCCCACTATGAATCTAAACAGGTAGGTTTCAGAGAAGATTACACTTTTATTGAGAGAAGCGAGATGAAATTGTGATTGTCTGTACGTCCGTCTATCTAGGGGCCATACTGCTAAAGCAATACTTAGAAGCAATATTACTCAAAATGACAGTTTGATGTCACGTAGGTATACCGTGACGTACCTAAAATTAGGATAGTAATTCTAAAATACGAAAGTCAACAATAATGAAACAATATGGCTTGTAAGCGTTGGAAGTAGATAAATGGGGGCCATTTTGTTGATGTTGGAGGCGTCATGAACTCTTGACAGAACAACGCTGCAGGGTGACAGGGAGTAAACTGACAGAATTTTCAATGAGTAGAAATTTTTGTCACTCTAAAATCTAAATTCTAGTCTTTGTATATGCAGTTTCCTCTCTCTGTCAACCACAGGTAAGAGTACCGTAACTCTAGGTGCTATTATCTCTCATGGTAGGCGGATCTGTCATTTGTATGGGAATGGGCGTCGACCCACTGTATGAATATTATGGTATACTTACGCTGTGTGCAGAAGTCGTTACAGTTTTATGTATAGTTCAAATAATAATAAAGATCTCTCTCTCTGCGTCGTGTTCCTCATTACTGAGGATCGTGATTCGTGACCCCTTTCCATTAATCAAATAATGGTATGAGTTTTCTTGGGATAATAATGCGGTGGGTTCCCACGTCCTTCCGCATACGACTCGACTAAGAGTAATTAATCTCTTAGGTTTTTGAAACGATTATTATCAGATGGTAGTGATAATAACCGGGACCGACGGCTTAACGTGCTCTCCCAGGCACTGAGGAAGCGAAAAGGCCAAATTTGAACCCCCAAATTCGGTCACCCATCCAGTTACCGACTTGGGTCAACGTTGCTTAACATTCGCAATCGACTGATATGCGTTGTCACAACTAGGCCACTCGTCCCTCAATTATAAAGATAGATAGTATAGATGGATATGGGCTTGGCATTTATGGATGACCATCGACCACCAAAAAAGATCATGACGTCACAGCATGATGGACGAATATCTATCGGTAGGCCAAAGCTGCGCTGGACATGGAGTCCGAGATGCAAAAGCCATCGGATTGAACAACTGGAGCCTTGGAGGATATATGCAAAAGATAGAGATGGACAAGTCTTATGAATAAGTTCAAAGTTAATGTAAACTCATTGAAAAATCTTATTACCTTAAGTGAAGGATTAGGTACATAAATGACAAGGAAGCTTGGCAATAATTTGCTCTAATGGCTCTGATAGTTCCTTAGTTAAAATGATTTGTGAGATGGTGATAATGAAAAAAAACCCGGCTGAGTTTGTTGTGGGCTCTTCTCAGACCAGGGCGCGTTTGTAACCCTAGATACAAGATGACAAACAATTCGACACCCTATGAGTACGGAACCCTAATTAACGATTTTCGGAATTTTCCTATACCTACTTGTGCCGTGAGACCTTACGGAAAGTACCCTATAGGTTTTGATTTATTGGCGAGTGTCAGAATATTCAAAATATGCCGTATTTTTTGGTTGCGTTGACTAGGGGCTTGATTTTCTTACAGCTCCAAGGGACCGTAGACCTAAAGTATTTGATTATTAATTTCAACTTGATGATCGTTCCAGAGAAAAAGTGGTTGTCAGACAGACAGACGGACAACGAAGTGATCCTATAAGGGTTCCTTTTTTCCCCTTGAGGTACGGAACCCTAAACATGTCCCTTTGTTCTAAAATGTCTCAGTACCTAATGTTTTGAAAACTCATATTATACCTAATGCACATTTAGAATGAATAGGTAAGGTAATAGATTATTATGCAACACCTATGCGTTGTGGTGCTTATTATATATTATTATTATTATAACACAGGCCCTTTTGTTTTGATGGGTAGCAAATTAGTGTTGTTAGTAGAAGCCATTGGTATTCCATATTATTGATAAAATCTATCGAAATCGATACTTTTTTATCTCTAAGTATAATAATTTACCCCTGTCAATTTTTTTCTATTAGTTCTAAGACGATATTTTGTGCATAAATAATAAAAATAAAAATAATTTTAAATACTGAGGGCTATGACTTCTTCCAACAAATATCTAATGGTAGGGTTTTTTTTAAATCCCATTTATGAAAAAGCACATGTTTGGCCTAAGTCACTCTCCAATTTTATTCTTTGCCGGTAATAACTAGCCACAGCTGAAGCCCCTCACCGAACCAGACCAGAGAAAACACGGGAATTATAATCTCCATAACTCCAAAAAACCTGCCGGGAATCGAACCTGGGACCACCCACTATAAGATCACAACACCAGGTAGGTCGCTTTTATTTTCAACCGACTTCAAAAAAAGGAGGAGGTTCTCAATTCGACTGTACCTATTTTTTTTCTTTTTTTCTTTTTTATGTTTGTTACCTCAGAACTTTTGACTGGGTGGACCGATTTGGATGATTCTTTTTTTATTTGAAAGAACATACTCCCCATGTGGTCCCATATAAATTTTATCAAAATCGGTCGAGCGGTTTTTAAAATATCAACAGTAAAATAAGTACTTTGTATAGCGTGTGCTTGTTGTTGTAAAGTTGGCGCGGGAGTTTGAAGTCGGTTGTTTAAAAAGTATTTTTTATAATCGATAAATGATGAGTCGACGAACTTAGGTACAGCACTATTCAAGCAAATAATAAATGTGGAGTACCTATTACCATAGATATTATAATATCGACAGTTCTACAAAAATCTCTGTACGGTAGAGGCGTAACGATGATACCCGTTTTGATAAAGTTTGTGTTGATTTTGAAACTGCGGGAGTGTGTGGGCAGTTTTCACGAGCAGTATAGAGGTAAGAGTGTACCTACAGAATATTTTTCTTTTTTTGGAAGCGTTCAGTGAAGCGAAAATCTAAAATTTTGACACAGATTAAAAAGAGTTTTTTACGACTTCCCTGACGCAGTGTTGAGTGCGGAGGTGCCGGGTTCGAGCCCCGGCAGGCGCAATTTGGAAATTTATTATTTCGAAATTTTCCGTGGTCTGGCCTGGTGGGAGACTTGGGCCGTGGCTAGTTACCAGTTACCACCCTACCGGCAAGAACGTGCCGCCAAGCGATTTAACGTTCCGGTATACGAAGGCGTGTAGAAACCGATTAGGGGTATGGGGTTAATTAAAACTGCCAGGTCCCCAACAGATTAGCCCGCTTCCATCTTAGACACGTCAAAGTGAAAGAGAGAGCACGTCATATTATTAACCATTTACCGCTAAATAAATGTAACTTAGTATAATTAAATGTAACTTAAGTAGTTAAAATCAATTGCAGTTTCATATTTTATTTCAACGTTGCAAAAATGCTAACAGTGTTTGTTATTCGATACAATGTCAAAACTTAAAACAGACCAACGTATATTTTGCAAAATAATCGAATACACAAATCATAGTAATATAGGTACCTATCTAACTTCAATCCTTATTAATATTATAAACGCGAAAGTTTGTAAGTATGGATGTATGGATACCTACTCTTTCACGCAAAAACGGTTGAACGGATCTGAATAAATTTTGCCACAGAGATAGCTTATAGTCTGGAATAACACATAGGCTACTTTTTATTCCGAAAAATTAGAATTTCCGCGGGAACTGAAAAACCTCAATCCATGCGGGATAGACAAAGTGAAAGTACTCTGGCCTCTGCGCCGCGGACGAAGTCGCGGGCATCAAGTATTATATGTTAATTTTCATTTGTTATTAATACGAAATTATGAATACAGAAGTGGTACCACTTTTCAAAAATTATTTTATGTGTGTTAAAAGTTGAAATTCTAACTCAGTCATGTACTACATAGCCTTGGTTGTTCTTTGATAGCGCCATCTTGTAACGACCTCCGTAGCGCAGTGTTGAGCGCTCGTGCGGAGGTCCCGGGTTCGATCCCTGGCAGGGTCAATTTGGAAATTTATAATTTTTAATTTCTCCCTGGTCTGGCCTGGTGAGCATCGGCCGTGGCTAGTTACCACTTAACACCCTACCGGCAAAGCCGTACCGCCAAGCGAGTTAGCGTTCCGTTACGATGCCGTGTAGAAACCGATAGGGGTATGGGTTTAATATGATTGCCGTACTCCAAACAAGTCAGCCCGCTGCCATCTTAGACAGCATCATCACTTACCATCAGGTGAGATCGCAGTCAAGGGCTCACAATCACAGATTTCGTCCCTTACAATCACAGTCCCCGCAAAAATCGGAGCATTGAAAATGAATACAAAGTTTTACGAAAAAAAATTGTGAAATAAAAAATCTTTTCAACCGACTTCAAAAAAAGGAGGAGGTTCTCAATTGTACTTTTTTTTAACTGTTTTTTTTTTTATATTTGTTACCTAAGAACTTTTGACTAGGTAGACCGATTTGGATGATTCTTTTTTTATTTGAAAGGTCATACTTCCCAAGTGGTCCCATATAAATTTTTTTCGAAATCGGTCGAGTGGTTTTTAAAATATCAACAATAAAATAAGTACTTTGTATAGCGTGTGCTTGTTGTTGTAAAGTTGGCGCGGGAGTTTGAAGTCGGTTGTTTAAAAAGAATTTTTAATAAAAAATTAAGGGAAGTATGCCCTTTCAAATAAACAAAGAATCATCCAAATCGGTCCGGTCCACCCAGTCAAAAGTTCTGAGGTAACAAACATAAGTTTTTTTTTTTTTAAATACAGTCGAATTGAGAACCTCCTCCTTTTTTTGAACTCGGTTGAAAAAGGGACCACCCACAGGTCACAATTATTAACCGATTTCCACAAATTTTCGCCATTTTGTAGCTAAACTAATAACCTAGGACACTTTTATTATTTTTTCTTAAGTCGTTTTTTTCCGAAATATTTACAACTAGCTGATGCCCGCGACTTCGTCCGCGTGGTTTAAGTTTTTTGATTCCCGCGGGAACTCAAACAACAAACAAACACTTTCGCATATTTATAATATTAGTATGATTTAGTAAACAAAAAAAAAAAAAAAAATTCTAAAAAAAGTTACCAGCCGATTTTCAAAATTCAAACGCTCACACGAGTCTCGATAAATTCCTCAACTGTTGTTACTCATCTCGATCCTCCCTAAATCCTCGGAGCTATGACCAAAAATACGTCTCAGGCGATTTGCATCTGATAACTATTTTCTATAAAAAAAACCGGCCAAGTGCGAGTCGGACTGGCGCACCGAGGGTTCCGTACTCAAGAAGTAGGTACTGAAGCAAAACAATCAGGCAAAAACCAATATGTTTATTTGACGACGAGTACGAGGTTTACTGTTAATATCAAAAAAACTATGCCAGTTAGAGCATTGGCTATAGTTTTCCTGTAAAATATACATAAATTCCTATTGACCATAATTATTTCAGATTTTTCGATTGGTAAACTCCGGAGATAAGGGGGGGGGGGGGGGGGGGGAACGGTATTTTTTTTAGACTTTTTCCCCGATAAATCAAAAACTATCATGACTAAAAATAATTAAAAATCTGTTTTAGAATGTACAAAGTAAACCCTTTCATATGATACCCCACACAGTACAGTTATCTCACTTTTAAATTTCAACCCTCCGATTTTCCCCCCTTTTTAAATAAGAACAAAAATAATTTCCAATTTTTTTTTATTCCACAGTGTCTTTGGGCCACTAATATACACAACTATTCCAAATTTCATGTCGATAGCTTCGGTAGTTACTGAAATAATCGAGTGTGACGGACGGACAGACGGACAGACAGACGGAGAAAGTCGCACCATAAGGGTTCCATTTTACCATTTTGGTACGGAACCCTAAAAACTACTTTCTATGATAATACTGTGTACCTTTCGTTTTATTCCAGTCCCCCGCGCATCATCC
Organism: Erebia epiphron; assembly: GCA_963932025.1. NCBI lineage: Eukaryota > Metazoa > Arthropoda > Insecta > Lepidoptera > Nymphalidae > Erebia > Erebia epiphron. The sequence goes on along the minus strand of OZ009953.1, from coordinate 6,880,101 downwards.
GACCGCTGGGAAGCCTATGTCTTCAACGAGAAAGAGTATTTGATACAGAACCTGCCAGTAAATTGGCAGAACGCCAAGATTTTATGTCGGTACGTTTAAATTAAAGTCGCGATAACCTTGTGGTTAAGAGTAAGACACCCGACCTCCTGTACGGGGTCGCGGGTTCGCAATCGACTTTGCGTACAGCCCCCACAAGATAGTATAGTAACTTAAACTATGTATATATTATAATTATACTAGATAATGCCCGCGACTTTGTCTACGTGGATTAAGTTTTCTGTTATTCCCTGGGGACCCCCTTCATTTTCCGGGATAAAAAATAGCCTATGCCCTTCTTTGTATTTACCAAATTTCATCAAAATCGGTTGAAAAGATGTAGCAGACAGAGAGACAGACAGGCACACTTTCGCATTAATTTATTAGTGCCTAGGTATGGATAATACCAACTTATTGATCCACCTAGACTACATCACCACTTGCAAGAAAGTTTTATTGCAGCCAAGCGCTGGCCTATATCCATACTAATATTATAAATGCGAAAGTGTGTCTGTCTGTCTGCTACGCTTTCACGGCCCTCCTGCTCAACCGATTTTTATGAAATTTGGTACAGGGGTAGATTGTAGTACATCTAGTATATATGTCACCGTAAGATTGTAAAAACCGTTAGATTATAATCTAACTCGCGAAATTGTAAACTGTCGAATGATTACAATATAACGGATTATTTTTCGGTAGATTGTAATCTGTTAGGTTTATTAACCCGATAGAACCTAAGTGCCCTACTTGATTATTTATGTCGAACCCTAACCTAACCTACAAGAAAAAGACAAGAAAACGTAAATACAATGAATATTTCAAAAATTGACACTTAAAACATTGAACGGTTCACAATCTTTCGACTGTTTACAATCTATCGAAAAAAAAGCGTTAGATTACAATCTTACGGTTTTTACAATCTTACGGTGACATATATACATAAAAAAAAGAATATAATAGTTTGCTTTTTAAAAAGAGTAACAGTGCTGAGTTTTCTCTTCTCAGTAGAACTTCCCGAACCGGCGCGGTGGTAGTCTGGTAGAGTCAAAACATGACGTAATAAAATTTAAGAGATAAGTACTTGTTTGTAGATGGAATAAATAAATTGAGTTAGAACCCAGAACCGCAGCCTGCAGCACTCGTCACTGCGCCAGGGAGGTCGTCTAAATAACTACTGTTTAAAAATATCTTTTATCTCAACTCGAAGCTTGAAGGATTAGTAGGTTCCGGTTTCAGAAAGGATCGGATCTAACTCAAGCATCCGCCTTACCATAAAATTCATTGGAGTATTTACGTAAAATCTTTATTTGTGCCAAAAGAAATAGTACAATGTTTCTTAAATTACCCTAGACCTCAAGCTCGTACCTTGGGGTCAGTCTCTTCCCAGTAATTGTGCAATACATAAAAATTTATTTTAATAAATGTGTGCTTTGGATTAGGCTTAAAATGTAAATTAAAATTTGTATTTTCCAGTGGACACCATAACGGTTCGCTTGCTATATTGGACACAAAAGAAAAGGCAGAATTTATGGCCGAGGCACTGTCAGAACTAAAGTTTAGTGAGTATACTGACTACCTACCTACGTACATAGTCAAAATCAAAAAGCTTTTATAGTCCCACAAACTTATCTGACCCGGTGGCCACAAATGGATCTAATTTTTATGCATGTACCTATAGTTTTTGTTTTTATTTCATTTTAATATATAGTATACTAGCAACGCTGTAACCGGGTCAGATAAGTTTGTGGGACTATAAAACGTGTATGTAAAGGAGACGGTTCAGATTTGTATGGGGCGCAGGCCAAGTCTTGTACAAGCAGAGAAATGAAGGAAAATAAAATACTAGACCAGTTTTTATTGGTCAAATCTACGAATTCGTCGTAATTTCAGTGGTAAAATTATTTAATCTTTCCAAGTTATGGAACACTAAACATGAGTGGGTAACAATGGGATTCATAATTTTTGACGTTTTCAAAAGAAAAACACGTTATTTTGACAGGACTGTCAGAAATGACATTTGAGACATCTCGCGCCTACTGCCTTCTCTATGGCTGAAGGTTGCCATCTTGGAAACGTATCGAAAACTTGAAATACATTTTTATATTTTTGCTCTTTATTTACTTTACTGTACTTGTGTAAATTATTATGTTTATAATACAATCTATCTATTTTCCTTTATTCATGGTAGAGTGTACAAGAGTAGGCCTAAAATGAACCTTTTCCTTTAAGCTCAATCGCTTGAAGGTAGCTGTTTTTAAATTCAGTCGCAAGATTTGACCGAAATAAATAACCGACAAACATAACAAATTAAATAAAAGCTTTTAATTTACTTAGTAAATTTAATTCACCGATATAGCTGTCGATTAATCATAAGCTAAGTACCTACCTTTTTTTTTTTTTTGCCCACTACAAGTTAGCCCTTGACTGCGATCTCACCTGATCGTAAGTGATGATGCAGTCTAAGATGGTAGCGGGCTAACCTGTTAGGGGCATGGCAGTTATATTAAACCCATACCCCTATTCGGTTTCTACACGGCATCGTACCGGAACGCTCAATCGCTTGGCGGCACGTCTTTGCCGGTAGGGTGGTAACTAGCCACGGCCGAAGCCTCCCACCAGGCCAGACCAGGGAAAATTCAGAAATTATAAATTCCCAAATTGACCCTGCCGGGGATCGAACCCGGGACCTCCGCACGTTAAGGCAACAGCGTTACACACTGCGCCACGGAGGTCGTCAAAACCTGCACTAACCGTCGTCTTTCGAATGGAAGTACTAGATCGAATGGTTTTAGATGTTATATACTTAAACAGCAGAGGCCCAAACATTTTCTTAGCAAATTCGAACTGTTTTAGCAGCGGGCGACCGCGTATCTTTTGCATCAATCATTGATGCATCGCAATCACCTCCGATTGGCTGAATTTATGGTATTCTTCGTCAATGGATTTCGTCCAATAGTGGAAGAGTGTTAACCAATCGGAGGTGATTGCGATGTATCAACGATTGATGCAAAAGATACGCGGTCGCCCTGCAGTTCATACGTGCTTTTTGACACGCAGGCTCCTCAAATTACGATTTCCTTACACAATTTGGGGGGCATATTTTTGTTCCTAACGTGAGCGAAGCGAGTGAATTTTTTATTGCAATAACTTGTTCCAGCGATCGACTCAGCGTGGGTGGGTGCTAGACGCCAATCAGCCGAGGACCCCGAGGGCTACCGCTGGAGCCAGGGTGTGGAGCTGAGGAGGACAGCATCAGATGTGCTGGCCAACGAGATGGATGACGCGGGGGGACACTATCCTATGGTAAATATATAATGATAATTCCTCCCGACCGAATTTAGGCCACGGCGGCCTATCTCCAGATAGATTAGCCATCTGCGCGGAAGATATTATTATAGCGTACAAGTGTGTGCGCATACACAGGTGCACTCTCTGTTCTTTTACTCTCATAGCCCGATGGAATGATCAATGATACAAGTATTGGGTTTTTCTGACAAGAAATTCTCATTACTAGCCCGGAGTTAGGAAGTTGGCGGTGTTTCACCCCCGTGCCTCAGAGAGCACGTAAAGCAGTCGGTCCTGCGCCTGATAACTCTCCGGTCGTGTCGGTAAATCTATACTTATAATATAAATGCTAGATAAAGTTTGGATTTATGGATGTTTGTTACTCAATCACGCCAGAACGGCTGAATGGATCTGGATGAAATTTGGCACAGAGACTTATTATAGTCTGGAATAACACATAGCCTACTTTTTGCCTAACTAAGTCTTGATATCGATTAGTTAGATGGACCACGAAAACATGGTAGATAAACTTACAAACAGACACACTTGCATATTCACATTATTAGACGGATGTCAATGACTGCCCCCGGATTGTGTAAGGAAATCGTATTCGTTTGTCAAACGGATAATACGACCTGTTTAAGGAGTTCACAGATGCCTGCACGACAAAAAGCATGTGTGAACTTCTTAAACAGTTCGCGTCATATGTTTTAAGCTGTCAAATGATAAAAATTTGCTTAGACATGTCGTCGCTTTTCCTACGAAAGGACCTAACTGACATCGAGTTAATTGTTCAGGCCAAGCGTTTTTCGGTTTCGTGCTCAACTATATTGTCCACAGCCTGCTCAAATAAAGCTATATTAAAATTAAAAAAATATTCTTATAATCTGTGAATCAAGGCCTTTTTGCAAGTAGGAATTGTCTTATTTAAATGTGCGTATTAATTTAGGTAAAAATATTTAAAACAGTTACGCCACTTCATAAGAACTTTGTTTTTCCGAAAAATTAATTACTTAGGAGATACGACTGTATTTTTTACTGAATAATTAAATCACATTTAATTCAAAATAATTTGTTTTTTATTTCTTTATATATAATAATAATTAGGATAGTTTTAAATCATTTTTTGACTGAAAGTTTTTGGATTCGTACTATTTTGGATTTTTTTACTGCCCAAGGTTTTATACATTTTTTGTCACCAATTTACATAAATTTTTAATTCTATTAGTTAATGTCTAAGGTATTCCGTCGCAATCAAAATCCAGACGTAAGTGAAAACCCCATTTTTATTCAATATAGTCTAGTTCACACTAAATGACGTATTTTCAGTTACGTCATAGTTGATAGATTTTTATTTAGCTGATCACTAAATAAAAATCTTTCTAATAGCCCTAAGTATAAAATACGTCACTTACGGCCGGTTTCTGAATTGAGAATTTCATGTTGAGTCTGTCTCAAAGACTACTTAAGGATTAATTAAGCAATGTTTTGTTTCTGAATTGATATTGTGTAAGGTTTGACAGTTAGAACTTGATGTTTTTGCTTGAATGCTTAATTCAGAAACCGGCCCAATATCTATTCAGAAACAAAAATTTGCGTAATTAGTCCTTAAGTAGTCTTTGAGACAGACTCAACATGAAATTCTCAATTCAGAAACCGGCCGTTAGTATGATTTCCTTTTCGCAAATGAGCATATACGCCATACTTACCGATTGTCCTAGCCAGTAAACGGTAAAAGATATGAAAAAGTCGATAAGACAGATCGACAGAGAATCAAAAGTACATTATTATGATGTATTTAGTGCAGTTACGTCAAAAGTGTCAGATAGGTCCTTTCGTAGGAAAAGCGACGATGTGAAGGGTGTAATGGTAATTTCCAGTGGGTGAATCGCACCCATGTCCCGGTGCCCGAGGGTGGGGCGGACTGCGTTGCGCTGGAGAGGGTGCAACACGACAAACCTGTGTTCCTGGACTTACCCTGCAGCTTGGAGAGGCCTTTTGTTTGCGAAAGAGGTAACACTAATCTCAGGTACTTAATATTATACAAGAATATATAATTAAAATTATTAAAAAATACGACTGCTCTGACGTAGACACACATACATACACGGACCCTGAAAACATAACACTCCTTTTTTGGGCAGTCGTGTAATAAAAAATTCCCCTCCAATGAAAGTACGGCTACAACTGCTACAACGTACCTAACGATACCACATCACCTTTGGAATCTTATTCACAATATTTTTTTCTGAATCACTGGATATTGAACTATAGTGTTATATATTTTTGGAATCTACTCGTCATTTTCTAGATGATGATTATATATTTATTCTTATTTTCGAATTTTTTTTTCAACTTTAGTCTTTAATGCGGAACCATGGTCACCCCATCAATTTTTTAATTACCTCATTTATCAAAATCGGTTCAGGCGTATAGAAGTTATAGTGGAATATACAAACTCACATACATACATACATACATGAACCCTGAAAACAATATAGTCCTTTTTTCAGGCAGTCGTATAAAAACTAGATTTTTTTTCCTGGTTATTGAGTACCAGTGAGGTACTCGTTTAACTACGATCTAGCCCATTTAATTGGCTAATGAGTAAATAGTTTAATTTTAACCTAAACTTATAATTTATCTTATGTAAGTAGGTACCTACTAAGAAATTGTCCATTGACGCATCTTAGTCTTTCTTGAATCTAGATAAAGTTAGACAGTTCACGTGTTCACTACACACTACCTAACGTAAAGAAACTAGTGAGAAGAGTAAAAAAGACTAAGACTTTTGACTTAGTGCATAGTGATAAAACTAGATGATTCCCGCGACTTCGTCATCGTGGATTAGGATTTTTTATTCCCGCGGGAACTCTTTATTTTCCGGAATAAAAAGTAGCCTGTGTTTACAAGGTACAACCTACCCCTGTACCAAATTTCATCAAAATCGGTTGAACGGATGAGTCGTGAAAGCGTAGCAGACATACAGACAGACACATTTTCACATTTATAATATTAGTATGGATAGTATGGATGGATGTTTGTTAGGTACTCAATCACACCAGAACAGCTGAACCGATCTGGATGTTTGGCACAAGAGATAGATATTATAGTCTAGAATAGCAACATAGGCTAGTTTTTATTTCGGAAAATTAAAAAGTTCCCGCGGAAACCAAAAACCTCAATCCGCGCGGACGAAATCGGAGGCATCAGCTAGTGATCCAACTACGTACTATAGAAGCGAAACAAAACCCAGGAGAAGTCTTATAGTTCTGTAGATCACGTTTAAGTAATAAACCAGAGGCCCAATTGTCTAAGTAAAACATAAGCATTTGACAGCTTAAAACGTATTACACGAACTGTTTAAGGAGTTCATACATGCTTTTTCACGTGCAGGCATCTATGACCTCCTTGAACAGGTCGAATTATACGTTTGACACACGATTCCGCTTTCGATTTCCTTACACAATCGTGGAGCTGGTCAGATAAGTTTGTGGGACTATAAAAGCTTCAATTCAAAGCTTAATTTACGTTTTTTTTCACCAGAGGCTCGAGAAGAAGTGAAGGTGCATGAAGTGAAGATAGTCCGGTGTCGCACCGGACTGTACCACGTGTATGACGGAAGGCTGGACTGGAACCAAGCGGCGGCTTACTGTATTTTGAGAAAGATGGCGTGAGTATTGAATTATAATTTATATCTTAGCTCCGAAGATTGTAAAGTGAAAAATCTATAATAATTTAAGTTGATAGAAGTTAACTTAACTTAGTCTGAGCTAAGTTAAGCTAACTTTACCCGAAAAATATAGGTACTTAACGAAATTTCTATCCAGGATAGTTTTTGAGAAATCAACCTCTGGGACGAGTGAGTGTTTTTTTTTAAATTAGGTATATGTACTCGTCCGCACCAATAGGAAAATCTTCTTCCGGGCAGACCAGAAAGGTCCCCGGCCACCAGTCCGAACAAAACAACAAACTTAGTTTTGTGGTCCGAAATAAAAGGGACGATTTTAGGTTTTTTTTAAACTTTACAGGAAAAAAAAAAGCAGTCGAATTGAGAACCTCCTCCTTTTTTTGAAGTCGGTTGAAAAAGGAAGCCTTTACTTTAGTGATAAAATAAAATATAATTTTAATCAATTAATGCTATTGTTAATTTTTATTTATAGTTATAGATCTAAAAGTTTCCAAAAGTCTCCAAATTATTCACACTGTAAAAATGTATTCCATTCCATCAGGTTAGCCAACATCGCTTCAATGAAATGCTTGAAGAAGCTTGGACTTACCATGTTGAAGTCAAGACCGAGTGAGTATTTGGGCTTCTTCGCATACCAGCATATGGTTTTTACCAGCATATGGTAACATAGGGTTTTTTTTTTTTAAATTTATAGACTAGCGCTTGGCTACAGTCAGACTTGTTGGTAAGTGGTGATTACTGATGCCTCAGGTGGAACACGCTTGCCTAGAAGATGTCTATTCGGTCTAGATTTGAAGATAACTGAAATAGTCAAAAAATACAATATACGTAGCTGTAGTCCCAAGCATTGCTTTCTAGCGAGTCAAATCCACGCTCTTTTATCGTACTAATTACCTATCTACATAATAATCTTCAATAGTATAGTAAGTACCTAAGATTCTTTAAAAATGAAATGATTTATTTCACGTGGGACTTGTGCCACTTATGATAAGGCGCAAGAATCTACCACCGGGTTCGGAAAATGATTCTACGAAGAGCCGGCAAGATACTCAGCAGTTGCTCTTTTTTATATTACAGAAAAATGTAACACTTTTTAAACTAGTGGTTCGCCCCGAACTGAGACCTTGCGGCGCCATCTATTGACATAATTGTGAAGTTCTGTTGTAAATACTAAGGGTCATTCAAAATTAAATAATTTCGTTTCCTTATAAGATTCTAATTTTACTATTTGTTGTTCAAGTACAGGATATAATTCAAATAATTGATCAAGTTTCAGGGTCAGCATTTCAGAAAATTTAGAGTAATTCTGAGGTCAACTTTGGACGTTAGAAAATCTCCACTTTGAAAGCCCCCCATTTGGTCAATATTAGTTACGTAACAAGTAAATTACACTGACTTGTGGGTTGCTGGATGCGAAGCCGGTTGCTTCCATACAACTTTTTAATCGATAAAATCATCAATAGTAGGAGCATTACTTGTGCCTCTTGACAAGTTTAGGAAATCCATTAAAAACATGCTCCTGAAAAAAGCTTATTATACTATTGAATCTCTATTTAAATATTAAGTAGGTATTATGTTAATGATAATAGAGAGAATGGATTCGACTCGCTCCAACAATGCTTAGGACTGCGATTACTTAATGTATCTTCTCCATATATATTTTTTTCAAAAGAGCAACCACCGAGTTTCTTGCTGTTTCTTCTCGGTATTCCGAACCAGTTGTGGATTCATTCGACTATTTAAAAGCATTTGTAAAAAGTCTACTTTAATAAAATATTTTTTTATTTTATTTCATTTAACACTAGCTGATGCCCGCGACTTCGTCCGCGTGGTTTAAGTTTTTTGTTATTCCCGCGGGAACTCCTTAATTTCCCGGGATAAAAAGTAGCCTATGTCACTCTCCAGGTTCTCACCTATACAATAAAAAAGAATTAGCGAAATTGGTCCAGCCGTTCACGCGTGATGCCGTGACCAAGGGAAATAGGGATTCATTTTTATATATATAGATATAGATTTAATGGACTTTTTAATCTTGTGCAAAGTTAAAGAAAACTGCTTTATAGGATTTTTTTTATATCTTCACTCTCCAGGTATAGAAAGCGCATGGATAGGGGCCACAGGTGCCCTGGGACAGTGGACGTGGACGGACAGTGGACGGAGCATCTTCAGCACCACTCGATACACTGATACTCCGATCTGGCCGCCTATGAGGTTTCTCACTCACTCACTTACTTCAATTTATTCATTTACTAGCTGATGACCGCGACTTTAATTCACGCGGGATTAAATAATACACTGGTTAACTTAGGCATTTCATGCACATTATAATTAATGTCTTTTACACCATAAAAAAAAACCGGGCAAGTGCGAGTCGGACTCGCGCACGAAGGGTTCCGTACCATTATTAATAAATAATTACCTTTGTTAATGAACCGCAAGACTAACTTTGTTTGTAGAGGTTTATTGTTAATATCAAAAAACTATGCTAGTTAGAGCATTGGCTATAGTTTTCCTGTAAAATATACGTAAATTCCTATTGACCATAATTATTTCAAATTTTTCGATTGGTAAACTCCGGAGATAAGGGGGGGGGGGAACGGTATTTTTTTAGACATTTTCCCCGATAAATCAAAAACTATCATAACTAAAAATAATTAAAAATCTGTTTTAGAATGTACAAAGTAAACCATTTCATATGATACCCCACAAGGTACAGTTATCTCACTTTTAAATTTCAACCCTCAGATTTTCCCCCCTTTTGAAATAAGAACAAAAATAATTTCTAATTTTTTTTAATTCCAGTGTCTTTGGGCCACTAATATACACAACTATTCCAAATTTCATGTCGATAGCTTCGGTAGTTACTGAAATAATCAAGTGTGACGGACGGACAGACAGACGGAGAAAGTCGCACCATAAGGGTTCCATTTTACCATTTTGGTACGGAACCCTAAAAATTGGGCTGCCGATAGAAGTGAAAACTTATTTAAACTGAGAATTTTAGTAGGTATTATAAAATTTTCAAGTAAGGATTCGAACGATACCTACCTCATACATCAAAATTTGTTCTGGCATTTAGAAGTTATGATTATGGAGGGTAGAGATAGTGGAATAAATACATTGGCATATATTATACAGATATACCTAGGTACATTAGCCCTGAGAACATTACACTACACCCCTTTTTTTGATTATATTAACTGCCCCATTGGCCTAGTGGTTGGCATGTTCGACTGCGGCCGACAACTCCGACGAGGTCCCGGGATCGAGTCCCGGGTCGGGCCATAATGAGTATTGAGTTTTTCTGACCATATTATATTCTCAGTACCTACTAGCCCTAGCTCCTAGTCTAGGAGTCTAGACGAAGTACTATACTATACTAGTACATAATATACTGGAGTCTAATATACTAGTCTAGTAACTAGACGAAGTTGCGGACATCATCTAGTACTAATAATATACCTAAGTGAGAAAGTTTGGATGTATGGATGTTTGTTACTCTTTCACGCCAGAACGGCTGAACGGATCTTGATGAAATTTGGCACATCAATAGATTATAGTCTGGAATAACACATATCTACTATTTAACTCGGAAAATTAAAGAGTTCCTGCGTGAACCCAAAAACCTCAATCCACGCGGATGAAGTCGCGGGCATCAGCTAGTCTCTAATATTACGGAATAAAGCTGTGGCCTGTGGGTTTATCCCGTAAATAGTCAAAAGTCTAGCCATATTATTCTCGTAATATTTAGTTCGCCTTTTATTTTACAATACACAATACTTACAAGTCACAACCATACACATGCAAGCTATACAAAAATAACATTTCGTTGCCTCAACAAAGACTAGTCTCTTTAGTAAAAACTATCATAAAAATCTATAATAAATTACCGAATAAACTAAAAGAACTCAATCTACCATCATTTAAAAAGGACTTTTCGAGTATCTTTTAGATCATTGTTTTTATTCGGTACTTTACTTTAATACAATGGTCAACAGATGGCGCTGTACGTAATTGCACAGCGCTAATTTCTGTCGTTCTAACCAGTTTAAGGATTGATAGTACCTATTAATATTACCCACCGCTCGGTAAGCTTGGTCTTAATTTTTGCGATGTCCTTTGACATAATTAATCCAATACAATCCTATAATTGATTATTTTTAAACTAATCCACTACTTCCAAAGCCAAACTTACCAAAAACTTAAATTTTCCGAGATAATAAGCAGACATGTGTTATTCCAGACTATAATCTATCTCTGTGCCAAATTTCATCCAGATCCGTCCAGCCGTTCTGGCGTTATTGAGTAACAATCATCTATCCATCCATCCAAACTTTCGCATTTTAAATAATATTGGGGGTTAAAGTATGAAATTGCCGATTTGTACTGAAAAATTGAAATGCGTTTTTTTTTTAATTTAACATATTTATTGAATCAAAATATTTACCATTACTAGCTTTTGCCCGCGGCTCCGCCCGCGTGAAATTCGGTTTTCCGTTCCCGTTCCCGCTCTTGAAATTTTCTTTGCTATAAACCTCACGGAGCCCGAGACCTTTCCAACGAATGCAAAACCGTGGAAATCGGTTCGTGCGTTCTGGAGTTATAGCGTCAGGAAGGAAAACCCGACTTATTTTTATATAGTAGATTATCTATTCATCATTGCTGCCATGTAATAGGAAGGTCATTTACCTATGCCTTTGCGATAGAACTCTGGTGATATAGATTCGACAAACTGTGTGAAAGCATTTTGTACTGCATCCTGAGAAGAAAACTTTTTATCATGTAGAAAATTGTCAAAATCACGAAAAAAATGGTAGTAGGTATTGTTATTTTCATCATGCTGCACTTGTATATTTATAACTACCTACTGACTTTTGAAGTTTGACATCTTTACAGGGACGGATTGGCAATTAAACAAAATGGCTGCCTGCAAATCGATAGACATGAAACTAACCCACCTGTGTTTTTGGAATCGCGCTGTGAAAGAAAAATGCAGTTTATATGCTATCAAGGTACCTATATTCAATCAATATAATAATCTAGGCGAGATTTTACATAGGGCGTCTGAGGCGATCATTGGTCGTTACATATTACTATACTATATTATACAAATATTATACCTACTTTAAGTTCGGTTCACATTATTCCAGTCCAGTGAGCCAGTGAGTTAATCCAGTACTATATTGGACTGGATCTTCATTATTAAACTTTAGTCATTTAGAATTAGCCGTTGAAGTGGAACACTATTGTAAATTATTTCTACTATCACTGGCACTGACTGAAAAGCATGCAGATAGCTTTTATGACGTAGGCATCCGCTGAAATAGGATTTTTGAAAATTCAACCCCTAAGGGGATAAAATAGGGGTTTGAAATTTGACATAATAATATGCGAAGCTCCGGGCAAAGGATAATATTTTTTTTACAGGTATAGAAACTCTCCAGCCGACAGCGCCACCAAGCGATGACAATTATTACTACGTTCTAGTTAGAAAGCTCTTCTACTGGCAGCACGCATTCGAAAACTGTCAAAAGCTCAACGGCTCCCTCGCGACCATCGAAAATTATGATGTTTTTATACAACTACTACTGGTGATGGGCGAAAATAAAGACCAGCGTATGTATCCAAGGTTGTTATATTTTATGAACTGGAAAATAAAAACTTTAGTGCGACAGAATCAAGAAGCTTGAATGAAATTATTTTGATTTTTGAAGGATGTTCAACTAAGCAATGTAGCGCCATCTATTTTTGAGTAGTGAATTTTAAATTACCTCTTATTGTGCTCTGGGTTCCAGTTTTTGTAGTCATCCACGAACAGTGCCATCTATTGTTGATTAGAAATTTTAAGATTTGAAAATGAGTATCTTATCAAAAAAATAAATTCAAACTTCAGCTGTCGAACACATCTGGATCTCCGGTCGTCTGGACATGAGAAAAGACGTCTCCACAGATGCGGTCACATACTATTGGTACAATCCAGCCAATGGGAAAAGAATACCAGACCCAAAGACCTTCAATGAAACTTCAGTCGGAGTGTATGTGAGTAGGTTTTGTTTATCCACTACAAGTTAGCCTTTGACTGCGATCTTACATGCAGTAAGATTGTATTAGGCTAGAATATTAAAGGTATGGCAGGTATAATCATAATCATATCATACTTATAATCAAATAAATATTATAAATGTGAAAGTTTGGATGGATGGATGTATGGATGTTTGTTACTCAATCACGCGCCAACGGCTGAACGGATCTGGCTGAATTTTGGCACAGAGATAGATTGTAGTCTGGAATAGCACATAGGCTACTTTTTTCCCGGAAAATTAAGGAGTTCCCGCGGGAACCAAAAAACCTCAATCCACGCGGACGTAGTCGCGGGCATCAGCTAATATTATAAATGCGAAAGTGTGTTTGTTTGTTGGTTTATTGGTTAGTCATTCAATCACGCCGCAACGCAGCAACGGATCGACGTGTTTTTTGGCATGGGTATAGTTGAGGACCTGGAGAGTGACATAGGCTACTTTGTATCCGGGAAAATCAAGGAGTTCCCGCGGCAATACAAAACACTTAAACCACGCGTATGAAGTCGCGGGCATCAGCTAGTTAAGTATATTTTATTCTCAAAATCTATCCCCATTTTAATAAAAAGGTTATTTCTTCATCACTTCAACCCATTGCCAGTTCACTACTGAACACGAATCTCCTCTCAGTCAGAAAGGTTTGGCCATAGTCCACAACTTTGGGCAGGTGCGGATTAACATATGTGAGAACTGGACACCTACATACATCTGGCTGGTTCAAGTTGATACAGCTACGTCGTCAATCAGTCGTTTAATTTGGGCTTTAGAATTAATGGTGTGTCAAACAATGTAAACATCCACCACCACTACAGCCATTAATGTCCCTCAGCTGGGCACAGGCCTCCATTCTCATAGGATAGAGGGAATTAGAGCTTAGACCCACCACGCTGCTCCAATGCGGGTTGGCGGGCTTTAATCATGTTAGTGATAATAACCGGGACCGACGGCTTAACGTGCTCTCCGAGGCACGGGGGGTGAAACACCGCCAACGCCGACGACGGGGATGTAAACATATTAAAAATATATTCCTATCCATATCAAAGATGCCTCAAATGATTAATTCTCTCACAGAATACTTTGCATACCTTCTAAAACACTATGAACAACTCTCACGCAAGCAGGTTTCTTCACTGTTTTCCTTCACCGTTTGATGCAAACTTTATAATATAATAATTATTTTAATTTGTAAAAACGCCATCTTTCGGCCTCACACATTTCTGGTGGAAACGCTAACTCCCGCTACTCACCACTAGATGGCGCCATGGCTTACCGAAGATTACTCCATGGACAATTCCTGCTTGAACCTGGATAGGCAGGATCATCTGAACGGGCTTCTCTACGGCCTGCCCTGCGATACTCAGCAGTACTCCATTTGTATGATAGGTAACTCGGATTTATCATCATCATCAGAGAATACACGTTCTTACCAGTCGTTCGACGGAGGCGTCTAATAAGCGATAGCACCGAAGCTCTTGCTGGTAGCCGGGTCTGTTCATTTGTGTGAGCGTTGACCCACTATGTGAATGTACCTTTATTTTCCTTTTTTTTTGCCCGTGTTCAGAAATTATAAATTCTTAAATTGACCCTGCCGGAAATCGAACCCTGGACCTCCCACGTTAAGACAACAGCGCTCAACACTGCGCCAGGGAGGTGGTCAAAACCGTTGGGAGACTTTGGCCATGGCTTATGGGCTGATTTGGCTATATTAGCAGGCTGTTTTTTTTCAGAGAAACCCTCATCGACTCCTGTCAGTGAAAGCACTACCACAGGCACTACACAGATATAAAAAGGTAGGTTCGATAGTCGATTGAAACTATTTTCATTCACTGATTATTATAAACTATCATATTATTATGGATACCTACCGTGAGGTCTCATTTCGGGGCGAACCACTAGTATAATGATTAAAATAAATTATTATTTTTCATTTCAGAAACAACACCATTGACGTATCAGTTATACAAACCTTGAAAGTCTAGAAGGTCATTCATACAAACCTAGCATCGCATAACTATGTTACATGCAAAAAGAGAGAAGTTTAAAATATAAAACTTGAAAATAAATGTGTCATTTTACCATCTCATTGCTTTGTCAAAACTGCCTCGTTGGTCTTACTCTAGTGGTTAGCATATTCGACTGCGGCCGACGAGGTCCGAGGAATTCAAATCCGAGGTTGGGCCATCATATATTATTGAATTTTTGTTAGGAAGTTAGCAGTGTTTCACTCCCGTGCCTCGGAGAGCACGTTAAGCCGTCGATTAATTACCGTCGTCGTCCCGGTTATCACGAACATGGTAACAGTCGTTAAAGTCTGCCAACCCGCATCGAAGCAGCGTGGTGTTTCTAAGCTCCAATTCCCTCCTATTTTCTTCTATGAGAGTGGAGGCCTGTGCCCAGCGGTTGGACATTAATCGGCTGTAGTGGTGGTGGTTATTTTCCCAACAAAAACCTTTTTATTAGCATTGCTGTCTACATGATGGAAAAAAACTAATGGGAAAGAAAAGTGTAGTGTTATAGAATTTTTTCATACACCTATTGCTGGGCCTCATTAATGACTTGACCGTATGTTTATACCTTGCCCGATCATGCGTTATTAGTAGGTACCTGTCAAAGGGCCTTTGTTTGGCGGCTAGAGAGGTTTATGTTAAATGTTATGAGATCGCGTTCACAGTACCTACGGAGCTTTTGTTATTTCCTTTGACTATTTCGGCGTAGTGTAAGATGAGTTTTGTTTATGTACCTAACTGTAATAAGATTATTGTAGCTGGGGCCGGTGATGCTGTATTTTGAGTGGCTCAAGCCAGACCTTTTGTAACACTCGTCTCGAGAACACCTTTTACGTATTATAAACTGTGTGAAGTGAAATACGAATTAATTATTATTTACCATCCTGACCCACCTTCTGTTACACTTCAGAAGTGGGATGAAGAACAATGTCGGGCACGTATGTCGACTGCTTAGGCAAACGGAGACGTGAATCTACGACTTCAGAGTCATCGAACGAAGAAGAAAATGAGAATTTTTCTTTGAAGACTCAGTACTCTCAACCAACCAAGAGACTACGTGTTTCTCCAACGGATGCTGAAGTGATACCGAAGTTTCGCCCAGAGGATAAAGGAAGCAACGTGACAGGCTGGTTGCATAAAATAGATCAGCTCGGAGACGTTTACGGCTGGAATAATAAAGAACGACAGTTCATCATGCAAATTCGTTTACGCGGCTCTTCACGAGAATGGTACGATGACCTAGAGGATTGCGATTTGACTTGGGAAGAATGGAAGCAAACACTTCAAACCGCATTTCCGCGATCGACGGACTACGTGAACAGACTTGAAGAAATGTTAGCACGAACAAAGTCAGACTCTGAAACAATGACAAAATATTACCACGCGAAGTTGTCCTTGCTGAAGAAATGCAATATAGACGGAGAAGCATCATACGAGGCCTGCCACTGGAGCTGAGGGCCAATGCTAAGGCTTATCAGTGCGACAAACCTGAAAGTCTTTACTTTGGTTATTTATCCTCGCTGGAGAATTACAAACGAGTTGAAACAGCCAACGCTAAACAGGAGTCTACTTGGAGGAGAAGCTCATATGAAAACAATAATTCTGCACCCACAACGAGTACGAATGGAACATCGAAGCAGCCACTACCGAAGATTTGCTACGTGTGCCGTAAACCTGATCATGAGCTGAGGGACTGCACGAGTCTGCCGCTACGGTGCCAGGTGTGCCAGCGCGTTGGGCACGCCACCGCGAACTGCTGGTTTGCTGCGGGCTCTTCGCAATAACTTAAAAAGGTCAGTGACATCAAAGTCCCATTTTATTTATTTCAGGATCTATATAAAATAATAGTACATATCAATAGATTTCAATTACTAGCATAATTAGACGCAGGCGGTAGATTAAACATAATTACGGCAGCACAAGGTAAAAATTAAAAACTAGAAGTTAAACCTACTGTGTGATGGAACGTGATCAATCGATTAAACTGTGTGATAATGCAGCACTGTGTGTCGTGTGATATGCTGTGCACTATGTGAAGAGCATTGCTGTGTGATCTGTGCTCTACACTATGTGTACAAATACGTAAATAGTAAATATTATGAGATCCAGAAATTCTAGAGTTATACTTTTTATACAGCTTATTTACTGTGTGACCACTGTGTGATAAACAAGGAGCGCACCTCTTGTGTGATGGTGCATTATTATTATCAATCGATTAAACTGTGTGATATGCTGTGCACTATGTGAAGAGCATTGCTGTGTGATCTGTGCTCTACACTATGTGTAAAAATACATAAATAGTAAATAGTAAATATGAGATCCAGAAATTCTAGAGTTATACTTTTTATACAGCTTATTTACTGTGTGACCACTGTGTGATAAACAAGGAGCGCACCTACTGTGTGATGGTGCATGATCAATCGGTTAAACTGTGTGATAATGCATAACTGTGTGATATGCTGTGCACTATGTGAAGAGCATTGCTGTGTGATCTGTGCTCTACACTATGTGTACAAATACGTAAATAGTAGGAGACCCAGAAATAGTAAAGCTACTCTGTCAACTTACTGTGTGGTAAACTGATCCAGAACACTGCGTGAGGTGCATAGCTGCTGTGTGATAAGCATTGCACTAGTGACAAAATGAATTGAATGAAGAGAAAAATTGGAAAATATTGTGAATCCTTGTTTAGTATCTAAAGTGTCTTGTTACAAACGACAATTACTGCGTTTGTTTTTCTTTGTCGCAGATGCCAGAGGACAAACTACGAGTACCTACATTGAGCGCCGTGGGACACGACGCGTTTTCAGGAAGGCCGAATGTTATAGAATTTTTTCATACACCTATTGCTGGGCCTCATTAAGGGTCCGTATTCTCGCCCGCCTAATTGCGAGCTCAGCCAATTTTGGAATCTGTAGGTATGCCGCACAGCAAGACCGTTAGCTGCACTCACACAAAGACGGCATAGGCCGATAAAGCTACTTTGATACTTTGTCAAATTGTGTAGTCAAGTTCGTAATATTTTCACCATATTAATAAAATTGTATAATCTTAGTTATCACTTAAATATTATTTTCCCGTTTGATAAATGTTTATTTGGCATACATAAACTTTTATAAAATAAGTTTGCACACGGGTATCATAATGTAACACTAAAAACTAGATACACCCACAAGTTTTTCGTTTATTTACTTATCATTAAAATTTATGATTTTTTAAATTTTAAAACCTATACGGCTATCTGACTGTTATTAACAATTAAGGTACACGATTATTGACCAAGTTTTACTACATGGGTCATTAGAGTAATTCAGTTGTCTCGAAAACGCCATTGTTATTTTGAAAACAACTCACAGATAAGCAATTGGTATTGTGTATTACGCAGGTGTAATTAGTTAGCACGTGCAGAGGATTGGTCATAAATAATATCACAAACACGCGGACCCTCTCAGGTATCAGGTAATGTAAATGTTACCAATTATATTGTATTAAAATATGTCTTTGCAAAACATACCTTATGCAGTTTATGATAAAGTACAAATTCAATTGTAATCATGATTAGTTAAAAGATATAAATAAATCCTAACCCTATTTTCAATACACAAATTGACCACTGCAAGGTTATTTCCGGAATTTGCAATTTCCAAATCTTGTCTGGTATTGTCTAGTTGAAGGCTTCGGCCGTGGCTATATATCACCCTATCTGCAAAGATGAGCCGCCAAGGGAGTAAGCATTCCAGTACGATATCGTTTAGAAACCGATAAGGGTTATGGGTTATAGGGTTATGGGTTATAACCGATTAGGGATATACATCCCTAACGGGTTTGCCCGCTACCGTCTTAGGCTGCATGATCACTTAGCATCAGGTGAGAAAGCAGTCAAGGGCTGAGTTTTAAATATTCTTATATAGAATACTTATATAAATATTTTTATCATAAAACTGTGTCTCTGAGAGGCATAGATCTAGCTTTTCAGGAATCCAAAATTTCTGGAAGTAAATAAGAATAATAATTTTTTGAGTTATGTGTAACTGGCTCTAATTTGGTAATACCATAGCTCTTATTTTGTGTCATTGATTGATTTACTGCTTTCCACATTTTATTTTATTTGATTTTGCTTTACGGCTTCCTCAGGATCCTTTCCAATGGCAGATTGGGGACATTTTATTTCTATTATCTCTTTACTATACAATGCATCTGGCGTGGCACCCAAAAAAAAACCCCAAAAGAGTCCCAAAGGCCGCATCTTCCAATTTTGATATTTTTTTGTGTGAGTCTTCTCCGTTTGGCCCGTAAGGGCCAAGCGGGGGTACGGGCCTCGAGGCTGAGCCTCCTTACCCGGGCGGGGCGCGGGGCAACTCTGTGCCCCGGTGAGTATCTTTAAGCCGGGTAATTAAACCGGCTAGGGCCTGCCTTGTAGGCTACGGGCTATTATTTGATTTTGCTTTACGGCTTCCTCAGGATCCTTTCCAATGGCAGATTGGGGACATTTTATTTCTATTATCTCTTTACTATACAATGCATCTGGCGTGGCACCCAAAAAAAAAACAGAGTCCCAAAGGCCGCATCTTCCAATTTTGATATTTTCTTGTTCAGCCAGCTGTTCCTAAACAGCAGAGCTTCGTTTTCTCTACTAAGTTGTATAGCTGAAATGTTATCCGTGAAAGCGTAGCAGACAGACAGACAGACAGACACAACATACTTTCGCATTTATAATATTTTCTGCTCTGGTCTGGTCTGGTGGAAGGCTTCGGCCGTGGCTAGTGACTATGCAACTTTCAGGTTACTGAATATAAAATAACGTGGTTTAAGTTTTTTGTTATTCCCGCGGGAACTCCTTAATTTTCCGGGATAAAAAGTAGCCTATATCACTCTCCAGGTCCTCAAGTACATCCATGCCAAAAATTACGTCAATCCGTTGCTCCGTTGCGGCGTGATTGAAGGACAAACCAACAAACCGACAAACAAAGTGGCTTTCGCATTTATAATATTAGTATGTTGATCTTACCTTGTGATATATAA
The DNA here is from genome assembly GCA_963932025.1 of Erebia epiphron. Lineage (NCBI taxonomy): Eukaryota > Metazoa > Arthropoda > Insecta > Lepidoptera > Nymphalidae > Erebia > Erebia epiphron. Next base: position 6,859,984 of record OZ009953.1, on the reverse strand, counting down.
AACAAGTAAAATCAAATCCAGTAGCGAATACTCCAATCCAATTACAAAGCAAGGGCCTAAATATTATTTTCACTGATTACAATGTCAAAGTCCATATAGAGATGCCAAGGTCAGAAAAACAAAAACACTAAGTTTTTTTGGAAGCAGTGGAGCAGAGCAGAGTATCTCAAACGAAACAATATGCTATAAATAAAAACTTTATGACCATTGAGCTTTGTTACTCTAAGTAAATTTGTAAAAGAAATGATATTGTATAAAAATGTGTATTGCAATATATACCTTATGCAGCTTACGATAAAGTACAAATTAAATTGTATTCATGATGGGCTTCTTGGTTTTAGAATTTCAAATCGTTGCGGTAATATTTTTTGACTTATAATATTGTTTAGTATTTTGATCGTAAGGCAGTGCGATTTGCACGGTACTATTGTCGAAAGGTAAAAGAATAAATAAAATCTATACAAACAATGAACAAGTGAATATAATTAAAATTATTAATAAATACGACTGCTCTGCCGTAGCCCGTAACTATCTACTACGTAACGATACCACAGTCATTGATTAATTAACAATGGAGTCTTATTCACATTTTTATTAAATTATATTTTTTGGGAATCACTAGATATTGAATTATATTAGTATATATTTTTGGAATCTACTCATCATTTTCTAGATGATGAATTTATAGTTAAACTTATTTTTGAAAAAAAAATCTACTCTAGTCTTTAGTGCGAGACCATGGTCACCCCATCACATTTTTTGAAAATTTTACTAGCCTATGTCACCCGGAATAAGCTAGGGATTCTAACGATACCTCATTTATCAAAATTGGTTCAGGCGTATAGAAGTTCTGGTGGAATATACAAACACACATACATACATACATACATACATGAACCCTGAAAACAATATACTCCGTTTTTCAGGCAGTCGTATATTTTTTTTATAATAGGTGCCTTTTATTGACCCGTGATATAATGATTGTTTACGATCAATTTGGGAATTCATAATTTCTGAAGCCCTTGAGCGCTCCAGTACGATGCCTCGTAGAATAGAAATCATCAGTTACCATCAGGTGAGATCATAGTCAAGGGCTAAGCTTGTAGTGGATAAATAAAAATTTAATATAAGTAATGCTATGAAAACTGTATTCACCAAAATCTCTCAGCAACAACGTATGCCACCTTGAGTTTTGCAATTACGATTTCAAAGAAAATGTAATATTTCAGGAAAGTAAATTCAAAACCCATACAAATATTACGCATACTTAAATCCCGATATACGAGAAAAACAGTATGCGATTATAATATTGTATCGTTCAAAATTATTTAATAGTTATAAAAAATGTATCCTTATTATTAAATACGTATCACGCATTCATTCAATATCGATTGAATCGGATCACGAACCTAACATTCTCTGCTCATCAAACTAAGGCAGTCGCGCTATGTATTGTTAGCAACACGTTTTTACAAAGGCTTGTGAGAGAGCTCACGCACACATACAAAAGAGCCCATCCAGCAACACGTCCTCCCTCGAAGAGCGCTGGGCTCGGTATGCCGGTCGTGCGGTCTGCAGTAGCATTTTACACGTGAAATTTATAAGACTTTTGATTTTTTTTTTTGGTCATATAGGTATTTTACAGAAATGTATTTTTGTACAATTTATGTTACATAAATACTAAACATTCATGGGAAATTTTATTTTATCAGTTAATTCGCCAAACTTTTAAGAAATAGGGGTTATTGTGACGCGTAAATTTTGATAAATCGTGCACATTGATTTGATTTTTTTATTAATTAATTTTGTATAGAACGTTTAAAAACGAATTGCAACAGTCCAATTTTAAGAGTGTGTTTATCATATTAATATTTTTTATAAGTCATTTATTACAATTTTTCTTGGATTTATATGGGTCAAAAGTATCGCCTAAAAGTGTAAAAATGGTAATCGTATTCCGCAAGAATGAGAATTTCACTATTATATTTCAATAAAATTAATATTTTTTTTGCAACATTCTACTAAGGAGGGATTAAACTTTAATGTTTTAATTTTCTTTTTGTTATAATACTAATATATCATGCACAAAGCTCATCAAAAGTTCTTAAAATTTCGGTTAGCGGGGATACGGATTCTTAAATGTTATGAGATCGCGTTCACAGTACGGAGCTTTTGTTATTTCCTTTGACTATTTCGGCGTAGTGTAAGATGAGTTTTGTTTATGTACCTAACTGTAATAAGATTATTGTAGCTGGGGCCGGTGATGCTGTATTTTGAGTGGCTCAAGCCAGACCTTTTGTAACACTCGTCTCGAGAACACCTTTTCCGTATTATAAACTGTGTGAAGTGAAATACGAATTAATTATTATTTACCATCCTGACCCACCTTCTGTTACACTAGGTACTTTCAAATAATAGCCTTACTACTATCTCTCTAATTCTATAGATTGCTTGAATAAAATAGAGACTGGAAAATTTTTGAACTTTTAATTGGTTTGATTCCTGGCCCAGGTAAGATATTTCAAAATATAGAATACAGGTATTTTTATTCAAAAAAATAAAAGCATGTTTCCTTTCAGTGAAGTTTGATATCTCCAATATTTAATGTACTTTTCCTCCCTGACATGTTAGTTTTATCCACCCCGTATGACAATACCTTTTGTAGACTAGCAGATGGACACACTTTCTCATCTATACTATCTACACTATAAAATGTAAAAATGTGAAAGTTTGGATGGATGGATGTTTGTTTATCAATCACTCCAGACTGGCTGAATGGATCTGCATGAAATGCTGAATGAAAATGAAATGAACTTGCTGGGCACCACTGCACCAGAGAGTTCACCAAATGAAAGGCTTAGTATCACATCATTTCATAATATTTAATGTGTCCATCCACTGGTTATTGACTTTTACAAGGTGTTTGCAGTTCTCCTTTACCGCATATAAGTCTTTCCTCATAGTCCGTAGGTTCTCCAGGTAGGCTCGCAAACTGTTGTTCAGGGCAGTGACAGCTTCTATTTCTTGTTTTAAATCTGACACTACCTTCTGTAATCAAAAAATTACTTTACTTTACATTAACTAGATGATGCCCGCGACTTCGTCCGCATGGAAGCAGACAGACTATCAGACAGACAGTACACACTTTTGCAATCATATAATACAAATCATTATGATTTATTCATTCAAATTAATGTACAAATGAATTTAAAGTATTTGTATGTATGTATTAAAAGTAGGAAGAAATAGTGAACAATAATAAACATTTAATACATTCACATGGGGCTCCGCTACCAATTATTTACATGTTTTATGACAAAACAAGTTAATAGGTTAGCGTCCAGTTATTTAATTTCTACAGCCTTTCAAATAAGGACAATAAGGCCTCGGATAAACAGACAGCTTGAAGCAGTCAGATTAGACTGATAAAAGCTGCGACTTCTACGTACACACATAAATGGAACCGCTCGAGCAGCTGCGACTGCTTCGGGCGGTTGGCAGCAGTTGTCAATGGCAGCTTCAAGCTGTTGACTAGGGTATGTTCCGATATACACTGAGAGCACTGTTCAGTGCTCTTACTGGGGAGAAATTCGTCCCGTTATGGACTGACAGTATACTGCCGCAGTTTCCTAGGGAAATGTATGACGTCATAAATCGTCGCCATTTTTGTACTGTGAGCACTGGCGTTTTCGAGGTAAGGTGCTCTCAGTGCTGACTGCGTTCCGTTTTAAACAGTAACCAGTATAGCTAACTATAGAGGAACGGTTTCGCAGTATACTAAACTGACGTCACACCTTACAGTGCTCGCAGTGTATTTCGGAACATACCTGCTAGTCGAGCGGCGAGTCACTGGCTAACTGCTCGAGCAGTCCGTGTATGGCCGGTCTAACGTAAAAACACCGAAGGAGTATTGTGCAAGCTGAGAGTGAGACTTGAGACCATCGAAAAGCACAAAATAGTAAATAAGTAAGCATGTACGTATTTAAGTACAAATCAAATGGTACCTACCTCTTTTTTAGACGAAGTTACTGATGCTGATGCACTGGACATTTTGTTCGTCTAAATACACAAGCTCGGTTCCTACTTTTTTAGAGTTTTCGTTAAAATCTTGCCGCTTGCCGTTGTTACTTGTTTGTTTTTAAATGTAAAATCCACAGATTTACATATCTGTGTGTTTACTTTTTTGGCGGTATTTTTTTGCTGCAGGGCGACCGGCGGACCGCGTATCTTTTGCATCAGTCAATTGATACATCGCAATCACCCCCGAATCCCGATTGGCTGAATGGTTTGGTATTCTTGCTGCGTCAATGGATTTCGTCCAATAGTGGAAGAGTGTTTCAGAGGTGATTGCGATGTATCAATGATTGATGCAAAAGATACGCACTCAAGGTCGCCCTGCTATCGTGTCTCTACTTTTGACATTGACATAATTGACCATAGACGATTAAACCAATTGAACCGTTTACCGTACGGTTTATATAAACCACAGACGTATTAAGACGAAAATAAACCTTTGATTTTATTTATTAAAATCAAAGCTATAAACCGTACCTATATTATGATACTCGTCTCTGACCCTGAAACCTTTCCTGAAACGAACTGAAACGTTTGACTCTAGTTACAATAGTAGTAAGGAGTGTAGAAGATAGGGAAAATAGATAATAAGGGACTGGGAGAAAAGTTGAAAAAGTAGACACTTTCTTATGTTGCTGAAAATAACAGTTCAAAAACTTTCCACAAGGAAAATTGTTAATTATAGAAAATTTCAACAACTTAAGTACGTTGTATAAAATAATGATGAATGTTTTCTTTCCTTGTTTATTTCTCAAACCTACTCTATTAATATTTGGCGCTTCCTTTTAAAATCTTGATGCTAATGTGGCGCCCCCAACGTGGTGAATTTCAACGTGATTTCAACGGACACTTTTATATACAGAGATAACACTCCTTATCTCCTACACTCTCTATATGTATAATAGTTAACCTACAAAAAAATCTGGTTTACCTGGTTATATATGTATCTTATTAATAATGACCGTAGCGGTCCCCATGCTTTAATCCTATGCCCTTTAATTATTTAAAAAAAAAGACTACAATATTAAACGTACAGTTCGCGCACAGTAAAACAGATATTAGCATCGATATATATGTAAGTACTAGATGGGCCCTTTCATAGAAAAATGGCGGGCGACCAACTATGAGAGCGCGCTCCTATAACCTGTCATAAGCCTGTCTTTGTCCCCGTCGTAGCGCGATCACGGTCACTCATCGTGTAGATAATTTGTTACTAAGTTAACATCTAAAGACTTATTAGTTTGGCACTGTATTATTTTTATTTTAAGGTAAGTGTTTCAATTCACAATTATACATTTCCAAGAAAACGTTATTTAATCTTCATAATTAATATTTTTATCCATTTCGCAATCATTTAATTTCCGCGGCAAACTGTATGATATTTTTTTTTACTAACTGGCCTTACGGCTTTGGGTTCCAGCCCTAGAATAGTCCAGTCCAGTACGATAAAAAAAATGCAACCAAGATTAGTTATTACATAGATGGGCAGAACGGACAGTAGGCATTAATACCTTCCGAGACGCAATATTATGCTATTGTAATAATATGATAAAATTAGTTATTGACGTGAGTTTAATGTTTAACCAACTTCAATAAATAAAGGGTTTTTATTTATTAAATTTGATAATTTTTATTTTGTACTAGCGAATGCCCGCGACTTCGTCTGCGTAGTTTGAGGATTTTTGATTCCCGCGGGAACTCCTTAATTTTCCGGGATAAAAAGTAGCCTATGTGCTATTCCAGACTATAATCTATCTCTGTGCCAAATTTCAGCCCGATCCGTTCAGCCGTTGGGGCGTGATTGAGTAACAAACATCCATACATCCATACATCCATCCATCCAAACTTTCGCATTTATAATATTTATATTATATATTATATATTATTATTTTTGATTTGATTGATTGATATTTGATGAAAAATAAATAGTTAATTCAAAATTCAGAATTTTATTATTTCGTTGAACAAAAGTTGTTCAGTACCTATTATGTACAGCTACCTACTTACAAGTGTTTATTACTTAATCGTATTTTTAAATGCACACTGTGTAAGTGATTTATCTCAAAATAACTTTTAATATTTCTTTTGATGGCAAGTAGCATACTTAGAAATGTATAAAATAAAATAATTTAAAATGAAGTATTTTTCTGTGACTCGATCCATTAGTACTCTTTCACCTCTCCCATTCCAACCCCTTTTTATTATAATAGTACTAATAATTATTTTTGAATTCTTTCATTTGCAATAAGGTTTGGCGAGGATTATTTTAAACTGTTTTAGCTGTTATTATTTTAAATTTCAAGTTTTTTGCATTAGTAGTTACCGAAATATGCTAAGTGTGACGGACAGTCATGTCGCACCACAAGGGTTGTTTTCTTATCATTTTGGTACGCAACCCTAAAAATGACTTTATTTCTGTAAATTTTTCGACAAAACTTCAGTATCAACAATTAACAAATAATTAAATTAAAAAAACCCACGACGAACTGCAGCGCCCCATTGTGTGGACTTTGACCTTTAAATATATCTAAGAACCTTCTCACAAGCTATATATATCTAATGCAAAAAACCGCATAATAATCGGTTCAATGGTTTTCCAGGAAACTGGTAACAAAAAAGTGGTAAAAATAACAACGTCATACTAACATTTATCGTTAACCTCAGAGAGTACACTCATGTAGGTATTATTTTCGACAAGCGCATCTGTACTAATCTATGACCGAGTCATACGTTTTCAAGATGGCGCATATGTTGCAAGCAAGTTCCCGCTTTTCAGACTAGATGGCGTTGTTAAACATAAGTCCACATTCTTTGTTCGACAGGGCCCGTCTATGTAAATTGAGGTCGTTGGATATTAGTCTGAATTCAACTCGCGCGCGACCTGTACAGTATCTATGAAGATGAACTTTTTCTCTCAAATGACTAATCTTAGGACGAAAATTAATTCTGATGGCTAAACATATTATCTCATGACGAAAACTAAACGGGAGGTAGTTTCCTGTTCAATTAAAAATCCCTGCATGTTTTTGACAAAAAATTATATTTTATATATATAGGTTCCAAAATTGTAAATGCATCCCTCCGCCTTCGTACACTGTATAAATTGTATAAATGAATCAAATAATACCCTTCGTACGTGTAGTGCTGTACCTGCAAGACTGTGACTGCTGCACTGTAGGAGAGAAGTATTGCAGTGCACTATCGACGTTTTTCGAGCATGAACAAAACGCATGCGCAGTTCCGCAACGCCATCTGAAGAAAAAAATATTCACTATTGAAAGAAATCGCCGCCATTTTGACATTTGTTTGGCTTTGTGTTTTTCAATGCACAAAATATCGCGTTTAAATTACGCGATTATCGCGATGCGCATTCGCTTTTCCTTCATAAAATAGTTTCAGTGAAGTGTCCGATGAATAAAACTGTACGGATGAGTGAGAGTGTTTAATGATAAGCGGCGCACAAATCAATAATTCAGCACCGCCGCTTTTTTATTTTTCGCGATAGATATTCTGTGATTATTTCAGCATTACAGTGATTTTATTGAATATGAATGCTTGTTCTTTGGTTTTCGGCGCGTTTAAAGAAGCTTTAGGTAAGAAATTGCTGGTAAAAGTGTAAATATATTAGACGCTACAAAAAGGCGCGAAGGCTACCGCGCCGATATAAGTAATTTTTTTGTAATCAGGGTTTTCGTGATCAAGTGCGAATTATTTCATAGGTTTTCAACGCGATACTTGCGCTTGGAACACACTAATCGCAATACACAAATATAAACTGTTACATCATTTATATATGTGGAGTAACACCTAACTTTCTAATGCTATAGAGTTCCAAGTAAGTATATCTAGAACGCTATCTAGAATGTTACAGTTATATCCCTGATAGTATGATAGTGATTTTATATATGAAGAAATGTAAACCTATATATCAAAAAGCTAGAAATAGAATTACAGTACAGCACTTAATACTTGGTGAACTTTATTAAATTAAGTTATTTTTGCGAGACAGGGATATTGAAACAATTCCCACTGGATTATAAATGACCTAACAAGGACAGATAATAAAAAACAGAACTATATTCAGATTAAAATGTCTTAGAAATATTATCAAAAATCAATTTTAGAGTAACTAAAGTATCCTATTTTCTACAGGTTAAGCATCTTCTTAAACTTGCGATGCGGTTAAGAAGTAGAAAGAGGGAGCGGCCGCTCTCAAAGAGAAATACGCAACGGGTGACAATATCAAAACAGAAACCCTTGAAAAACATTCTAAAATCCAAGTCCACTTGGAAAAAGATCTTAAAGGGGGACAATGGTCTGGCTTCCGGACCAAACCTTCATTGCATCACTAGATCTCAAAAGAATTTGGACTTAAAGACTAGACCTGTAAGAACTAAAATTGCTAAAAGCATGGAGAAGCCTGTAGAAAATAAGAACAGGGCAGCTAAAGCTAAAGAAGAGACAAAAAAACCTATTTTCCAAACAGTCGTACGAAGCTTGAATAAAGATATAGCATCATTAAAACCTAAGGCTCAGAATGATAAGGTTTCGACAACATCAAAAAACAAACTCAAAGATGTACGTTCAACTAAAAGCGTCCAATTACGGCAGAGCTCATTGAACAGGGAACTGAGGAAGACAGAGTCTGTGTCGTCAGCGTTAAGTTCTCCTCGTAAAACTAGGAGGATGGATAAGCCAGACAAGTCTGCTTCACTGAATAGCTCTCCTATACGCAAGCTACGACAGCTGAGTGTACCTCCACTGAAGTTGGGCAAAATTGCTGTTAGTTCCACCAATGAGAGCCCAAAGAAGAAGTTAAAGGCTAAAGGTAATTTTTTATCTGTAATTTTTAAAGGATTTACATTTTTTTTTCTAAATTGCATCTATATTCTCGTTTCTGGTCTGGCCTGGTTGAAGACTTTAGTCGTAGCTAGTTGCCATCCTGCGGGCAAACATGTGCGGCCAAACGATTTAGGGTCACTGTATGCTTCAGTGTAGGAACCGATTATGGGTATATAATTATCTCTATATATACCCTACCTATATCAAATCTTGTGAAATCAATCAGTATTTACAGAGGTTAATGTCACATCCGCAGGCAGTTTGATCCACATAAAAGGGATTACATAACTAAGTTGCAAAATAGATGGCTGCAACCATAATGTCCTATAAATTTTCAAAATACAGTCAACTGTTACATCTTCAGAATGTATTAACCAGCACAATAGACTGATGTGTTTGCACACACACACACAATTAGGTTTTATTGTGTGTGTGTAAGTAAACACATATCAATACATACATTTTAATCATTTACCTGTCATTTTTATCATATATCACCTACATTTTAATTAATTTAATCATTTAATAATTTTTATAGCTCCAATCGTACCCGAACCAGCCAACGGCTTACCAGAAGACAACGATGTGACAATGTATGAACCACATACAACAACATTTGTTGACTTTCCAATACCAAAAGCAGAATCTGATACCGAAGTTGAATCATCGGAACTATGTCTTCCCAACGACTGCCTTAACGATTTAATGGCTATCGCTGAATGTGCACGAATAATCAGCAATGAGTTGCCAAATAGACTATTGACCAATGATTTGCCATCAAGACTTCTGACCAACAATTTGACAAACGACTTAACCAATGGTTTAGCCACAGAGGACGATGATATCAATTTCCTTGCGGATAGAGCAGCTAAAGTCATGACAACAGATAGAGATAGAGAAGATAAAATGAAGAAAGTTTGTGATAAAAAATTGCAGAAGAGAAGGAAGTCTAGTAATGATTTGGAGATGTATCAACCAACTTCTACAACTGATGATTTGGATTCTTGCGGCGATTTCTTGAATACAGCAGAGAAATATGTACAGGTATGTAATATTTTCAAGTAACTTAAATCTATGGTTTTGTATTTCTTTATTTTTAACCAACGTCCAAAAAAGGAGGTTCTTAATTTGGCGCATCTTTTTTTTTTTTTAAATGTATGTCTGTGCATATCTCTGTGGTTTGTGAACCGATTTGTTTTTTTTTTCTATCTGTCGTTAGAGAAAGCTCTCCAGGTGGTCACATAAAAATTCTGACTCCAATTACTCAACTCTGACACTAAAAAGTTAAAAATAAAAATGCTTTCCAAAAAGACTTCCAACACCGCTGTAAGCCTTGGAAGTTGGTTTTTTGGAAAGAATTTTTATTATTATAGAAAATGAATTTAAGAGGTTTTTACTTTATTTTAATAAAGTACATATTCCATACTAATATTATAAATTGCAAAAGTGTGTCTGCCTGTCTTTCTGTCTGCTAGCCTTTAATGATCCATCTTTTCAACCAATTTTGATGAAATTTGGTACACAGGTACTTTTTTCTTTGGATTTTTGTTTTGTGTGGCCCTAGATCATACTAATATTATAAATGTTAATAAATTATTTAAAAAAACCCCCGGCTGAGTTTGTTGTGGGCTCTTCTCAGACCAGGGCGCGTTTGGAACCCTCGTAGCTTTACTTTTAAGATACTGTAACCGATTATCACCATCATGTTTTATAAGTAATTTTTAACTAGTACAGCATCGGCTAGTACTTAATATTTTAAATGTGAAAGTGTGTTTGTTTGTCCTTCAATCACGTCGCAGCAGAGCAAAGATTGACGTGATTTTTTGCATGGGTATAGTTGGGGATATAGACAGGCGACAAAGGCTTTGATTCAGGAAAATTAAGGAATTTCTGTGGGAATTACAAAAACTTAGGTATTCCACGTGGGCATCAGCTAGTTTATATATCTTTCTCCCTCCCTCAGCCGGATTTCGCGTCAATGCTAGAGCAGGACAGCTACGTACGCGACGCCGAATGTGAGATATCCTCAACGTGTGGAGACGCGCAGGGCACGGCTATTGAGAGTCTGGAAGCGTTGTCAGCTCGCAGCCCCAGCTCCGGTTTCCTAGCCGAGATCAGCCAGAGCCTGGCTGCGGAAGCCGCTGGATGGGTCAGTATCTATATAAAAATGAATCCCTATTTCTCTTGGTCACAGCCTCACAGGTGAACCAATTCGCTAATTATTTTTTTGTTATGTAAGGAACCTATAAAAGGAAAAACTAAGAAAGGTGCACGGAACATTAGAAAATTTAAGACCATATTAACTTTTCTAACCTTAATCAAATCATCAATAAAATCAAATCAAATCAAGTATCAATCAATCAAATAAATAATATCAAATTAATTATGATTATATTATCATTGTTATCTTACCTCTCAACTTTCGTTCGCCTCGCCCGATCACACGTTTCGTAACGCTCTCGTCACGCATTCAACCAGCTTACTCCCCAAGTCAAGCGTGCGTAAAGAAGTTTTACTTCAAAAATTATATTAATATGGACAAACGGACCGCCTCATCTAGTAATTAAATGTGTTTTTCAGAGTGCATCAGACGTTGTGGTGGACGAGAATTCTCTGAACTGTCACGATGAGCCAACGCCTGATTTAGAGGTAAGGTGCCTACTTCCTGTACAGTTTTTTTAATTCTTTGTACCTCGAGAGGAAAAAAGGATAAATGAACGGATAGTTGTCTGTCTGTCTGTCAACCTTTTCTTCTTTTCTTGGGAACGCATGGAGGTATCAAGTTGAAATTAATATCAAATACTTAGGTCGACGCACCAAGAGAAACGGCCGTTTATGTCGCATATTTTGACACTCGCCAACATATCAAAACCTATAGGGTACTTCCCGTTGACCTAGAATCAGTGGCGTGCACAGGGTTTGGGCTTAGGGTAGGCATTAAGGGCACTCATAAATGTCATACATTAGGTACAAAATAAGACGCGAGAAAAACAAAACAAACTGTTAGTGTGAACACAGCCAGTTAAAAGAATCATACCTAGGTACTCTTTTTTTTTACTACTTTTTTTTTGTGATAATATTGTTACAAAGGTACACACCTACCATTGCGAATCCATACTAATATTATAAATGCGAAAGTGTGTCTGTCTGTCTGTCCGTCTGTCTGTCTGTCTGTCTGTCTGTCTGTTACGCTTTCACGGCCCAACTACTCAACCGATTTTGATGAAATTTGGTACAGACATAGGTTATGTCCCGGGGAAGGACAAAGGCTACTTTTTATCCCGGAAAATTGAAGAGTTCCCGCGGGAATAAAAAAAATGTATCTGTTCAACCGATTTTGATGAAATTTGGAACAGGGATAAGTTGTATCCCGGTGAAGGACATAGGCTACTTTTTATCCCAGAAAATTGAAGAGTTCCTGCGGGAATCAAAAACATCAATCCACGCGGACGAAGTCGCGGGCATCATCTAGTAATATCTAATTTTGCATTACAGGGAAAGGAAATAAATGTTTAGTAGAAGTACCTTTTACATACAGCGCTACTAATTTCGCACGAATACTCTTCCATTTTCCAAATAATAATTAAGTAAGTACGTTCTATGAATAAATCTTTACACAAACTTTCCAAGCACAAATCCGAATGGTTTTTTATTTACTTCACTAACTTATTCACGCAAAAACATTATAATTCACAAATTAACTCAAAACACTGAACTCAGAACTGACACGAAAGTAAACAATACGTGCATAGACAACTGACAAGTAATACGAGAATACAAATATGGCGTAAAAAAGTTACTACTATATTTGAGTCAAAAATCACTTTTATTAATTTTTTAAGATCTAAAACCGTACTTAAACTTATGGAAAATATGTGGATAAATTAATTTAATTAAAATAAGTTTATAATTATAAGAAATCAAGCTACTTATTTGGATTATAGAAAATAAAACCGTCGTATGTTTTAACAATCGAACTTCGCGCGATTTTAAAAATTCAATTTAGACGACAGACGCTTACGGCGGCTTGTGATTGGTCAAGAGTGAACCCTAGCGATTGAACAATCACAAGCCAATAAGCTCTGCCTCTTATGCGCGTCATTCCTTCATGATTCCGATGAATGACGCGAATAGAGTAAAGATATCTACCTACCATGACGCGCAAAAGAAGCAGATAGTTTGTAAGCTTTTCGGCTTCGCGCGATCTCTTCTAGCGATAGATGGCGTTCATCGGTTGTCGCTTACCTGGCGCGAGTTACGCCGTGCGGGAACTATATGAACTATTTGAAGGAGTGGGCTTAGAATGAATTTTATTTTCAATATTTTGTAAGGGGTATAATTTACTAGGGTAAGCAGTGCATTTATGCCTGTATGCCCTGCACGCCACTGCCTAGAATCATGATATTTGGCAAGAAGCAAGGTCTCACAGCACAAGTATAGGAAAAAATCCGGAAAACCGATAATATCCAGTACGGTGCTGTACTCATAGGGTGTCAAAATTGTTTGTCAGGCTATTATTTAACAGCTGATAATGTGTTGTTATTACATCTTTCTTGTTATTTACTAAAAGAATTTAACTGGTTTTAATTTGGTTAACTGCCTCGTGGTTGGCATGTTCGACTGCGGCCTCGAGGCCGGGTTCGAGTCCCGGGTCGGGCCATAATTGAGTATTGGGTTTTTGTGGCTAGAAATTCTCAGTACTAGCCCGGAGTTAGGAAGTTGGCGGTGTTTCACCCCTGTGCCTCGGAGAGCACGTTAAGCCGTCGCGTCGGTCCCGGTTATTATCACTAACATGATAATAGTCGTTGACCTCGCCAACCCGCAACGCGAGCAGCGTGGTGGGTCTGATCTCTAATTCCCTTTCTCCTATGCTGAGTGGAGGCCTGTGCCCAGCAGTGGGACGTTACTGGGCTGTAGTGGTGGTGGACGGAACCCTCTGTGCGTGAGTCTGACCCGCGCTTGACCGGTGTGTTTCAGGAGGAAGCGGCCGCGGTGATATCGTCGTGCAGCGCTCGGTCAGGATGCGAGCAGATCTCGTCGTGGGCGGACGCGTTTGATCCCTATTTGTTCATCAAACAGGTGGACTATATTTTTTTTAGAAGTTAGCCCTTACTGACAACAAACTCTTTATATATGTCACCGTAGGATTGTAATCTAACGCTTTTTTTTTCGATAGATTGTAAACAGTCGAAAGATTGTGAACCGTTCAATGTTTTAAGTGTCAATTTTTGAAATATTCATTATATTTACGTTTTCTTGTCTCTTTCTTGTAGGTTAGGTTAGGGTTCGACATAAATAATCAAGTAGTGGCCGGCCGCAGGCGGGGCACTTAGGTTCTATCGGGTTAATAAACCTAACAGATTACAATCTACCGAAAAATAATCCGTTTTTAATTTTTTGTTGTTAATTTTTTGAGTGCATGTAAACGGCGTGAACAAGATATGGGATCATCCATAAAGTACGTCACACGTTAAGGGGGAGGGAGAGGGTCGACGAAGTGTGACGGTGAACAAGGGTGTGTGACAAGGGGTGGGAGGGGCCCTAAGTTTCGTGACGTCACGTTTCAAAATCTGATACAATATCTAAGTGTGTGTAAGTGTAAGTGTAAAATGCCAAACTTGAAGTTTTAACGAAAAACCGGAATATTTCCAACTCTATCTGTATCTGTAAGGTTTAAAACTGTTTTGTTGGCGAGTTTACACTCGCTCTACTAGTGTCACGCGCCGGTCGCCTATGAGCACTTTGACAAATGCAAATGCATAATGGAAATAAAACTAATTTCGGAAGTGCTGTTTAAATTTAATAATTTCTGGATGTAAAAGTGGACGTGATATGTGACGTCACACTGGGTGTCTCACAAATGTGACCAACTGTGACAAGGACGGGGGAGGGCCTAAAAAAATTAGTGTGACGTACTTTATGCATGACCCCTTATAAAATGTGTACATAGCCAGTGACAGCGTCCCAAAACCTGCGTAACTATGTTATCAAGTTTATAATCAATCGAGTATCATCAAATCCATATCCATACTAATATTATAAATGCGAAAGTGTGTCTGTCTGTCTGTCTGTCTGTCTTTGGTACAGGGATAGGTTATATCCCGGGAAAGGACATAGGCTACTTTTTATCCCGGAAAATTCGAAGGTTCCCACGGGAATCAAAAAATGTACTTATCTGTTTAACCGATTTTAATGAAATTTGTTACAGGGATAGGTTGTATCCCGGGGAAGGACATAGGCTACTTTTTATCCCGGAAAATTAAAGAGTTCCCGCGGGAATCAAAAAATCTTAATCCACGCGGACGAAGTCGCGTGAATCATCTAGTAAATATTATAAATGCGAAAGTTTGGCTGGATGGATGTATGGATGGATGTTTGTTACTCAATGACGCCCCAACGGCTGAACGGATCTGGCTGAAATTTTGCACAGAGATAGGTTATGGTCTGGAATAGCACATAGGCTACTTTTATCCCGGAAAATGAAAGAGTTCCCGCGGGAACCAAAAAACCTCAATCCACGCGTACGAAGTTACGGGCATCAGCTAGTATTAGTAAGATACAATAGTTAATTGCCTGGAACTGTTAACAGGTTGCCTGGAAGAGATCACTCATAATAAGGCCGCCTTTACACCGTAACAATTTGTAAATTACCTCGGGTTTGTTAATAGTTTGTCAACCGACTTCAAAAGAAAGAGGAGGTTCTCAATTCGACTGTTTTTTTTAATGTTTGTTACCTCAGAACTTTTGACTGGGTCCGATTTGGATGATTCTTTTTTTATTTGAAAGGGCATACTTCCCATGTGGTCCCATATAAATTTTATCGAAATCGGTCGAGCGGTTTTTAAAATATCAACAATAAAATAAATACTTTGTATAGCGTGTGCTTGTTGTTGTAAAGTTGGCGCGGGAGTTTGAAGTCGGATGTTTGAAAAGAATTTTTTTATATTAAATTATGTGTAACTAGCTGATGCCCGCGACTTCGTACGCGTGGATCGAGGTTTTGTTGTTCCCGCGGGAACTCTTGAATTTTCCGGGATAAAAAGTAGTCTATGTGTTAGTCCAGACTATAATCTATCTCGGTGCCAAATTTCATCAATCAATCAATCAATCAATCAAATCATTTATTCAATATAGGTACACTGTAGGTACACTTATTGACGTCAAGAATTACTTACTTATAAAACGTGATGGTGATAATCGGTTACGGTATCTTAAAACTAAAGCTACGATCCAGATCCGTTCAGCCGTTCTGGCGTGATTGAGTAACAAACATCCATTTGAGGTTTTATGGTTCCCACGGGAACTCCTTAATTTTCCGGGATAAAAAGTAGCCTATGTGCTATTCCAGACTATATTCTATCTCTGTGCCAAATTTCAGCCAGATCCGTTCAGCCGTTGGCGCGTGATTGAGTAACAAACATCCATACATCCATACATCCATCCAAACTTTCGCATTTATATTTAAACTAGCGAATGCCCGCGACTTCGTCTGCGTGGTTTGAGGTTTTTTGGTTCCCGCGGGAACTCCTTAATTTTTCCTCCGGGATAAAAAGTAGCCTATGTGCTATTCCAGACTATAATCTATCTCTGTGCCAAATTTCATCCAGATCCGTTCAGCCGTTGGGGCGTGATTGAGTAACAAACATCCATCCATACATCATTCAGACTTTCGCATTTTTTTATATTAAATTATGTGTACTAAAGTGTTTTTACTTACTTACTTGAATTTTCCAGCTGCCGCCATTGGAGACGGTAGCGACAGGAGCGTTGCGAGCGCGGTACCCCGCATTGCCGCTCAAGACAAGGACCAGCCCCGACTTCAGTCTGGTGAGTTTATTTTTATTTTTATTATCCTTATTTATTTCCCTAAATCAACAGCGGTTCTAATCTATACTAATATTATAAACGCGAAAGTTTGTAAGTATGAATGTATGGATGTCTGTTACACTTTCACGCCAGAACGGCTGAACGGATCTAGATGAAATTTGGCACAGGGATAGATTATAGTCTGGAATAACACATAGGCTTCTTTTTATCCCGGAAAACTAAGAAGTTCCCGCGGGAACCAAAAAACTTCAATCCACGCGGACGTAGTCGCGGGCATCAGCTAGTTCATCTATATATATGTAGGTACTGGATAAAAAAAATTGGGCGTCCGAATTATGGTGCATGCGCCTCACCTGTATAAGCGCCCCTGTCCCCGCCGTAGCGCTGTCGCGCCTTTCAGACTAGATGGCGTTAGTAAAATAAGTTCACATTCTTTTTTTTAACAGAGCCCGTCTATGTAAATTGACGTCGCGGTTGGTTTTATTATGAAACTAAAGCCTTGATGAAACAAACACGGGATAAGAAACGTAAGAATAATGTATGAAATCAAGTTCGACTAACTTTTGCGGGACGACGGGAGAGTGCCTTGTCATTCATACTCAAATTCAAACTCATATTTTATTCAAATAAACTTATGTTATATATCTAAGTGCTTTTGAATCGTCGAATGAATCTACCACTGGTTCGGAATGAAAATTCCTACCGAGAAGTGTTGGGATATTCAAATTATAGGAATTATATCATTATTAAAAGGAAAATACTGGACGTCCAGTTTGAGATATTTATTTGAAGTGAAGCATCAAAGTCATAGAATGTAAACCAAAAAAACAAACTATCAACTTTAAAATAAGAATAAAGAAAACATATTTAAAAAATAATTAAAACTATTAAAAAATACGACTGCTCAGCCGTAGCCCGTATTGAATTTTCAAAAATTTATAGCCCGTGGCACTCGGGATATTGAACTACAGTGTTATATATTTTTGGAATCTACTCATCATTTTCTAGATGATGATTATATAGTTAATCTTATTTTCGAATATTTTTTTTCAACTTTAGTCTTTAATGCGGGACCATGGTCACTCCATCAATTTTTTTTAAACTTTACTAGCCTATGTCACCCGGAATAAGCTAGGAATTCTAACGATACCTCATTTATCAAAATCGATTCAAACGTATAGAAGTTATGGTGGAATATACAAACTCACATACATACATACATACATACATACATGAACCCTGAAAACAATATACTCCTTTTTTCAGGCAGTCGTATAAAAATAAACAATTTGGTTTAAAACCAGTTCCAACAAGAAGAACTAGCAAGAAACTCGGTGGTTGCTGATAGTTTTTAATCAATACAAATAAAATATTTATTGTGTTGCATTGATGCATTTTAAATTAAGACTTAAAAATAAACTATATAACACCACGAAAAAGCCTAGCAACAATACAATATTGGTCTCAAACTCAGCTTTGTGCTTATGATACTAAAAAAATAATAGATAAATATTGATTCTACAACTTTTATGAAAAACTAAAGATACTATCGTATGGCAATATATGTTATGCTAAACAAATACCCAGTAACTGCGTCCCTAAACCTCTGTTAACTGTGAAGCATCAGGGTTGTGGGGACTATCCAAAAATTGGTTCATAAGGTGATATAATCTATGGTTACGGTTAAGTATAGGTACTGGATATACTAATCAAGGAACAGGATTGAACAACAAGAACTGTCGTTGAGTTGTCTTCAAAATAATTATATAAGCTTTTGATGTGAAAAAAAAACACGCGGCGGTGACGACGTCACCCCCAACACCACAGATGACACCAGGCCCAGGGGCCCGTAGCCTTCAAGGCAGGCCCTAGCCAACACACGGCTTCAAGACAAACAATCACCGGGGTACAATGTTACCCCGCGCCCCGCCCGGGTAATGAGGCCAGGCCTCGAAGCCCGTACCCCCGATTGGACCTCACGGGCCAACCGGAGAAGACCCCTGCTCCTCCCGAAAACTTCTGGCGCGTTGAGCACTTTTTGGTAGTGGGTAAAAATGTGAATATGCGTGATCGACACCATTCTTCTTAAAACAAAAGGTCTTAAATATAAATATAGTTTATTCGTAATTAAACACTAATGCCTTAGTTTTAAGGTTTATATTTGAAATAATTTTACCATGAATAATTATTTTAATTTTATTATTATTTTAATAATTTTATTTTATTATTATTAATTTTATTATTATTTGTTAGTATCGAGTTACGAGTATATTAGTACTATCGATAGGTCTCTGATCTCTCGATGTCAACTATTTATCGTGAAACTATCGATAAGTTTTGCTATACTAATAGTTAATACCCAGTAACTGCGTCTCCAAACCTCTGTTAACTGTGAAGTATCAGGGTTGTGGGGACTGGGGACTATCCAAAAATTACTTGAATTTTGGTTGTTCATGTTTGGTTACGGTTAAGTACTGGATATACTTATAATTAAGTAACAGAATTAGCGCGTTGCAATAACGTACAGCGCCACCTGTTGTCGACTTTGTAATAATACGATTTTACTTGGCGCAGTGGTCGGTACTGTGGTATTGCAATCGGAAGGTCCATTTTGCACTGAAAAGATTTGCTTCGGTCACGGATCAACAAACTGCCCTAACAGTATACTATGCATTAGTCCTAAGATATGGGTTTAATTCTATGGGGAAATAGTTCTGAATTTAACAGGGCCCAAAAATATGTTAGAGCAATTTGCGGAATCTCTCGCCAATAACATCTTGCAAACCTCTCTTTGTAAAATTAAATCTTTTAACATTGCCTAGTTTATACATTTATGAAAATATATCAGTGTTCGTGAGAGAAAACCATAGTTTATTTATTAAAACTAGTGATATTTATCCACGGTGCATTAAAAACACGGACAGGCTTGTGTTGCAGTGTGGACCGAGGAAGGAATTTTACTTAAAAAATTGCCCAGCCTATTTATAATAAGCTGCCAAAAGATATTAAGGCATTACCAACTAAATTATTTAAAAACTAGCGGACGCCTGCGACTTCGTTCGCGTGGCATAAGTTTTTTAATTCCCATAGGCATTCCTTAATTTTCCGGGAAGAACCCATTAAAAAAAGCCATCGATCCGTTGCTCTGTTGCGGCGTAATTGAAGGACTATATAACGTCCTTTGGGATAGAATTTATAAAAACTGTGAATTATGTATTTCATAATTTAAACCGGTGGCCCAAATATCAAGTTTCACGGCTATTTAACTTGAAAAACGCCGGCCTTTTACACCAACTTACAACCCCCATTTTACCCGTTTGAGGGTGGAATTTTGAAAAACTGTTACACACGTACTTCTTTATACCGAAAGCCAAAATACCAAGTTTCGTTGTTGACTTGAAAAATATGTTGATAAAATATGAAAGACATTCATCCCCTATTTCACCCCTTTGGGGGTCAAATTTTCAAAAAATGGTGAAACACGTACTTCTGCATATCTAACTGAAAGCCCAAATGCTAAGTTTCATCACTATAACTTGAGAAATGAAGGACTTTCATACAAACTTTCAACCCCTATTTTACCCCTTTAGGGGTGGAATTTTGAAAAACTGTGTCACACGTACTTCTTTATTTATTACCTAAAGCCAAAATACCAAGTTTCGTTGATACAAGTTACAACTTGAGAAATATCTTGAGAAATGAAAGACTTTCATATAAACTTTCATCCCCTATTTCACCCCTTTAGGGGTGGAATTTTGAAAAATCCTTCCTTAGTGAGCGCCTACGTTACAAAAGAAAGTTACTGTCAAAATTTCAAGTCTCTAACCCTAGCGGTTTAGGCTGTGCGTTGATATATAAGTCAGTCAGTCAGTCAGTCAGGACTTTGAATTTTATATATATAGATAAGTTGTATAAATGGCTAGTAGCCCGTAACTTCTATTCTTTAGAAGAACTCTTGAATTTTAAAAGTAATCACCCGATATAAACTCTTTAATTGTCTTTTTATTTTATTTTATTTTGAAGTTTACAAAGCTTGTTACTTGTTTAGAGCAGTAGTTAGTTTTATGAAACCTATGATAGTTTTAAGTATTTTTGCAGGCCATTGCATGGCTGATTGTAACATGCTCACTTTATTACATAACTAGCAGTTGCCCGCGACTTCTTCCGCGTGTAATAAGTATTTTTTAATTCCCACTCCTAACTACATTAACCCGAAAAATTAGGGAACTCCCTAATTTCTCGGGTAAATATTGCCTATGACACTCACCAATAATGTGGCTTTCTATTGGTACCAGAATTTTCAAAATCGGTTCAGTAGATCCAGAGATTACCCCCTACAACGTCACAAACTTTACCTCTTTATAATATCATTACCATAATAACACCGTACTGTGTACCTACTTACAATCATGCAAATAAATAAATATTCTATTCTATTCTATTCAGGGTTCGATCCCCGGCAGGGTAAGTTTGCGAATTTTTAATTTCATAATTTTCTCTGGTCTGGTCTGTCTGAACATGAACGTGAATGACTCCGAACCAGTGGTAGATTCCTACCACTGGTTCGGAATGCCATTCCGAACCAGCAAGAAACTCGGTGGTTGCTCTTTTGAAAAAAATAATTTACAATTTCATCAATAAGTAGATAAGTTGAGTTAAGATGAAAAATGGGGGAAGATAAAAAAGGAAAATAGCGCTGAACATTGAGGAATTATTTTAATACAGGCAAAATCGTTGCATACACCCTTTAGTTAGGTCTCGTGAAAACGCGCGTGTGTAACGTGCTGATTTTTGTAACGACACATTTCCCGCGAAAATTTGGGATTTTCAATCTTACCCCGCTTGTTGTATCTTTTTACGCAGATAAGTTACATTGATTTTGTTCAGATATTGACAATGATATTTCAAAATATGTAATATGCACTATATACGGGTAATCAGTAAATGTCTCATATTTAAAGAATTATCGTGCCTTTCAAACTAACCCTGGCAAAATTTAAAGGGGTAAGATGGTAATATAAATCATTCTGTCATACCCCACTAACAAAATACGTAGAAAAAGTCACTGGTTCTCAAATTTTAGTAAAAGATAAATATTCAAATCATCTTAAAATTTGGTTGAAACACCTGTAATTTATTATTTTTTTTGTATACAGTCAAAACCGCTTACTGGGACATCGTTTAGAACAACATGCCGGTTATAATAACCTAGAACAAAGGTCCCGACTGAAAGTTATATGACCGCCTTATCAAAAACATTGCTTTTTACGACATTGCTAATAACGACATACCTCATTAAACGACCACATTTAACTTATATTTCGGAGCATTAGATCTGTTAGAACGACCAGCTAAGCTGTATTGTAAACAATTTGAATAGGTATCCACATTTGTCTTCAATGGCTATTAAAATCAGGAAAGAAAACAATAGGATTTAGTTTAGTGTAGGGTCTTTTCTAATTCTTAGAAACAAAACATGTGCATGCAGTAGAGTCAAAGCTCGCTTCTTCATATCTATTCAGTTAGTTTGTTACCTATCTGTACACAAGACGCACCAAATCTTGGTGGAGTTATTCGTGAAACTTTTAAAATGTCGCAAAAAATTTTATCAATATATTTTTCCAATAATTAGGTACCTATCGATTTGTTTGTACTTACACGATACACATTAAATATCACCGGTTGTTACGACTATCGGTTTTTACGACTGAATATGAGCAGTCCCTTCAATGTCGTTATAACAGATTTTGACTGTAATATACTAAAAATACTAATATCAGCTAATACTCAAATATAAATAAAATAAACATACTTATTCTTTGCAGAATTTTCGTTAGATATAAAATTATAAGACGTGACTAAGTACGGTGGAACAAGAAAATGACTCGTAACTATTTCAGAAAATCCTTATGGGCAACTTATTATATCTACTGCAACTGCCATACGGAGAGTGGAGAACAAAGAAATGACAATGGACGCAGTAGCTTAGGAATATAAGATAATATAAAGCTAGTTCGACTGATTTTCGTTATCTGAGATTTATGCTTCGAGGTTTTGAAGTGTTTTGTTAAATGGTTAATTTTGTGTTATTTTTGTATTTTTAAAAATATACTTTTGTTCGCGCCACCTATATATTAGTTGTCTGTGGTCGTTGTGACAGATGGAATACTTTGTGAACGTAGCTAGCTTGCCGCGCTTTTTGATAAAACCTTTTTGGTTTGACAGTTCGAGACAGAGTTCAGATTGGTTTTTGCTAGCGGCCGCGCCTCGAATTGTTGATTGTAAAAATAAGCTTTTCTTTGTAATCCGTATTGTTAGAACCTCGCTATAGCTTAAGGTTCCCGCGAGAAATTAGCTTCTAGTTATTTCGGTACTAAATAAAGACTTACTTGCGGTACTGAGTGGCAATAGTTGTGTGGCCACGTTGACACCTGCCGGCTGCAAACTGTGTATAATTCCGTAAATAGTTAACCTAAGCAGCTTTTGGACGAACTTGAGTTCGGTGCTGTGTGAGTTGAGTGACGTTTTTGAAGCCAGAAGCCACAGGCCGAAAAGTAATACCTTCTCATTCCTGACCTTTCCTAACCTTTAACCTACATTCTTCCTTATCGAAGATTCATTAGGCATTTGGACTCCGTAAGTACGTAGTATAGTTTTCATTATTGTCTTACCACCTAAGTTTACCCCTAATACAGATCTGTCCGACTGGCACAGAACCCAGCGAACCGGGGTCGCCTGGTTTCCCATGGGCCCGAATTAGGGACCTAGGTCTGCATCGCTGGGCTGGCTTGAAGCCCCAACATTTGGTAGCAGAGCGTGGTTGTACTAAACGCTGCGGACAGGTCTGTACCGGTTTAATAGTGTAAGCTAGTGGGGCATTTATGGTGGGATATAGTTGGGTAAATTAAAACAAGCTTAACTTTTACTTTGGATTACTTAGCTATAGTTCCTACTTGCTGCGTTAAATGTATTGAAGCGGCATAAGAGAATTTTGTACATTAGGTTTGATTCTTGCCGCACAAACTATACTTTTGTGGTGTCAAAGCTTGTACTTGGTGTCTGTTTAATTAAATAACTGCTTTGTTTATGAAAGTACTTATTTATCTATAAATTGAAAGTTTGTAGTTGAGATTGAGAAAAGGTTGCAAACTGTAATTACTTTGTTAAATACATACTAGCTTGTTAGCAGCTTATTGATTTGTTGGCAAACTTCTAAATTAATTGGCCAACAGCTGTTCAACACTTTAACTGAATTTGTGTATAGATAATGTTTCCGCATTAACGGCCTTCGATAGCTCAGGTTTAAACCGATATGATAGCAGGATATTACACGCAATGCAATCCAAATTCAATTTCTGCACTAACCTTGTGGTCCTCAATGTGGTGAAATTTTCATCGAATTTCAACGCCGCCAGGTATCTAGATTTCTGCTTAATTCTGGGGGCCCCCGAGCTTTTCCGAAATACACTTCACTCTCAAAAACTTATTTTCTGTCTGTCAATCACAAATCCGAAGTAAATTAATTTCTGTTATTTGTACAGAGCAATAATCATTGTTATCCGAAGTAGAAGTCAGAAAAAAAAAGTATGGCCGACTCTTCGAGTCGGAACTTGTATGTTGGTCACACCAGAGACAATTAAATTTTTTAGCTGTCGTTTTCGGCTCTGGACGTCAAGTTTTTCGATAGCTACCAAGCATTAGTACCAATCCATAGATACTTATCGGTTTTTCAGACAAATTGTACCGATCCGTCGTATGTTGTCAAGGATTTCGGTTCGAGTATACAGATAATTAAACTAGATAACAAAACGCCATAACATCCCGCCGCCTAAGCAAGGCCCGCTTGCTTAACTATCCAAAGGTAACCGACATAATTTTGAAACCGGCCGGATTAAAATACCGTTCTGAGTCTTAACTTCCGCAACTCTAACAATTCCATCCTTTCCTGGTAATAACCTTATCAACCGACCGCGTTTCCAATAAAGGGAAGATAAGTTTTCATCTTTAATCAAAACTAAATCGTCAACCTTAGGAGGTTCCGATACCGACGTCCATTTTAAACGTTGTTGAAGAGTATGAAGATATTCAAATCTCCACCGAGACCAAAAATGCTGAGATAATTTTTGAATGAGTTGATACCGAGATAAGCGAGACGCATTAACGTCCGTGTAGGGATATTCTGGGAGCGATACCAGCGGCTGTCCTATCAGAAAGTGACCTGGAGTTAAAACTTCCAAGTCCGTGGGATCCGTACTAAGTGGACACAGCGGTCGAGAATTCATAATAGCTTCGACTTTAGTGAAGAAAGTCGTCAACTCCTCAAACGTAAGCCGAGATTCACCGAGTACGCGTTTAGCGTGAGTCTTTGCAGACTTGACAGCGGCCTCGAAGAGTCCACCGTGATTTGGACTCGCTGGCGCGTTAAACAACCACGTTATATTTTCCTTAACCAGATTACGCTCAATATCCGAATGATTATCCCGTAAAAACACATATAAATCCTTTAAATATTTATCCGTACCGGTGTAATTCGTACCGCAATCAGAACGAACCAGACTTGGAAGACCACGTCGGTTTACTAGCCGAGAAAACGCCGCAACGAAAGCTTGAACCGAAAGATCCGAAACCACTTCCAAGTGGACGGCTTTTGTTGCTAAGCAAACAAAAATACACAAGTAGCATTTAAGAATTCTGGCATTTCGCAATAAACTGGTTTTAATGAAAAATGGACCGGCAAAGTCCGTACCGACACCGAGAAATGGGCGAACGCCAGTAACGCGATCTGTAGGCAAATCTGCCATATACGGCTGCGTCGGTTTCGCTCGAGACCGATAGCATTGAATGCATTTAAATGTAATGTGCCGTGTCACACGTCGTGCCGAGACGATCCAAAAGTTCCGAGATAAAATAGCCGATAACGTGTTAGCGCCGACATGACAGTAAACCTTATGGTAATGCGTAACTAACAATTCCGTGAAATGGCCTTTGGCGGGTAATAAGATAGGATGCTTAGCATCGTAAGGCAAGTCCGATGATTTGATTCTACCGCCCACCCGAACGAGATTGTCCTTGTCAAGGAACAAACTTAAACGTCGTAAATGATTTTTAATAATTTTACCGGACTTCAGAGAAGTCATTTCATCACCGAAATATGATGATTGAACAATCCGAATCAAGCGAAGAAGAGCTTGTCTTCTTTCCGAAACCGAGATATTTCCGAGCAACCGAGGAGATTTATTTTGACAATTGTTGGCAAATCGTAACAAGTACGCAGTAACCGAAAGCAATTTATCAAAACTGCTAAATCGTTCCAAAAGGTTAAATTCCGATTCCAATACTCCTGTGTTAATAGTTTTAGGTACTTTGCGCAGACCGGGTAACATATCCGAAGGAAATTCTAAATAATTTTTAGGCCAAGTGTTAGCAGGTTGACACAGCCATTCCGAATTCCACCAAAGAGAGTGTTGCACTAACGCCACCGCAGTGCAACCGCGAGAAGCGATATCCGCACAATTCAATTCACTGGGCACATGTCGCCAACTGATTTTAATTTTAGATGAATTGATTTGAGATACCCGATTACCCTCGAAAACTTGCAGGGTATGCGGAGGTGTCCGCAACCAAGCTAAAACAATAGTGCTGTCGCACCAAGCCACAACCTCATCGTATGCAACATTAGTTTCCATGGAGGAAACTACATGATTGAGAAGTGTAGTTAATAGGGCCGCACCGTTTAGCTCCAATTTTGGAATTGTAAGCTTTGTCTTTAGTGGGGCTACCCGAGACTTTGCCATCAGTAGCCGCAAGAGAGCGGTACCGTCCGACCGCTCTGCGCGCAGGTAGACCGCTGCGGCATATCCTAACGACGATCCGTCGCAAAATCCATGCAAAGTATATCTGGTAGTACCGATAGATTTCAAGCAGCGAGGTATAGATACCTGTTGTAAACTAGACAGGTCCGAAATTAAAGATCTAAACTGCTGGACAATATCCGTAGGAGCTGGGCTATCCCAATCCACCTTCCGTGAGTCATCACTAGTACTCATCAACGACTGTAGCAAAACTTTAAGTTTAAACACAACCGGACAAATCCAACCCAATGGGTCATATAACCGAGCGACCAATGATAAGATGCTACGTCGAGTAACCTCACCGTCCGAAGGTAGGTTGAGTGTATAAGTAAATTGATCCAATACTGGATCCCATTGAATACCTAAAACTTTGATAAGACCGTTGTTATCATATCCGTCAAACTGCCGAGGTGTTTCTAAATAATCTAACGGTAAGTCACTTAGTAATTCCGGTTTGTTGCTAGACCACTTTCTCAGCTCATAACCCGCCGAACTCACAAGCTCAATTAATTCATCTCGAAGATCTCGGGCTTCTTCGAGAGTGTCTGCTCCGCCGTTCAAGTCGTCGACGTAACTATTTTTAATTAAAAGCCGAGCCGCACGTGGCAGGTTATCTAAGTGAACCGATTCACAACCGTCCCGATCATCTTGACAATAAGTCGGGTTTGCTTTAGTGGTAGCGTCATATGCCAACTGGTGTAAACACCGGATCGCTATAAATGGGCTTGATTTTAATCCGTAAGTGTTTGTAGTCAATTCATAAACTACCAATGGTTCCGATGGCGAAGATCGCCAAAAAATTAATTGGTACCTCCGATCATCCGGGTGGATCCAGGTTTGCCGAAACATCATTTTTATATCCGTTGTAAATACTATTCTTGGACACCGAAAATTTAAAATTATATCCGTAATATCATTTTGAAGTCGCTCACCGCAGTATAAACAATCATTAAGCGAAACCCCCGAACTAGACTTTAAACTTCCGTTGAAAACTACCCTGATTTTGCTAGTATCTCCTGATTTTTTAAACACCCCGTGATGGGTGATGAAATAATGTTCTATCCCCGAATTAGGATCGAAAGTAGAAGCTTGCATATGACCGAGTGCTAAGTACTCTTCCATAAATTGAACATATTTTCCACGATACTCAGGATTCCGTTCCATTCTACGCTCTAATGAGAAGAATTGTTTTAACGCACTGTTTCTACTATCACCCAACAATTGTCTATCATTGACTGGCAAGAGTGGCAGGCGAACCATGTATTTACCGTCGGAGTCGCGTGTAGTAGTCGTTACAAACAAA
Organism: Erebia epiphron; assembly: GCA_963932025.1. Classification (NCBI taxonomy): domain Eukaryota; kingdom Metazoa; phylum Arthropoda; class Insecta; order Lepidoptera; family Nymphalidae; genus Erebia; species Erebia epiphron. Next base: position 6,832,087 of record OZ009953.1, on the reverse strand, counting down.
CGCTCACATTCAATGTCTAATGGATCTTCAATCTTAGCCCGAGGTGGCTCTTCATAGCGCCAAAATTTTTCAACAGCTTCCAATAAAGTTGTACCAATGAAATTATTTGATTCGGCCAGGGGTTCCACTGGGCCGAAAACCGCAAAATCAAAAATAGTGCCTAAGGCAGAAGGACCGCTTTTAACAAAATCAAGTTTTTCACCGCTTAAGATTTTGGGTAAAATATCACAACCGAAAATTATATCTATCTCTTGCATGTGAGAGTGACCGATATCCGAAAAACGCTTTTCAGTGCCGATATATTTTAGTTTCCGAGCTAAATAAGTAGTAGGTTTCTTTAAAACTACAGCTGAAACCGAAAGTATCAATTCCGAATTATTTATAGGTCTAAAATAAATCAGAACAACCGACTGACCTTCATTTGTCGTAACCCCACCAATTCCAGTAAGCGGGACACGAGAGTGGTGTCTTTTCAACCCTAAGCGAGTAACCAAGTCGCTTCTAATAATAGTAAGTTGAGATCCGAGATCCAAGAGGCAACGTGCCTTAATGAAATGATTTTGAGTTGTTTTAACCTCCACTATAACCGTAGGCAAAACAACATTATCAGGTAATCTAGGTACTGAACCGTCGATTGATACCGAAGCCGAAGCCTTAGGAACAGAAACCGAATGACTGGAGACCGAAACCGAAAGAGTAGGGACCGATACTGAAGGAGTTGAAGAAGTAATAACCGAAACCGAATGGTTGGAGACCGAAACCGAAGGATTGAGAACCGAAACCGAAGGAGCAAGAACCGAAACCGAATGGTTGGAGACCGAAACCGAAGGATTGAGAACCGAAACCGAAGGAGTAAGAACCGAAACCGAATGGTTGGAGACCGAAACCGAAGGAGTAAGAACCGAAACCGAAGGATTGGAGACCGAAACCGAAGGATTGGAGACCGTATCAGTTGAAACCGAACTACTCAAAGCTGAAACCGAATTAAGAACTGAATGATCACGGGCTGAAGCCGAAGGATGCGATACCGAAACCAACTGATGTGAAACTGTAGCCGAATGATTTGAAATCAAATTATTTAAAACCGAATTATTTGAAACCGAATTGTTTGAAACCGAATTATTTGAAACCGAATTATTTGAAACCGAATTATTTGAAACCGAATTATTTGAAACCGAATTAATTGAAACCGAATTATTTGAAACCGAATTATTTGAAACCGAATTATTTGAAACCGAATTATTTGAAACCGAATTATTTGAAACCGAATTATTTGAAACCGAATTATTTGAAACCGAATTATTTGAAACCGAATTAATTGAAACCGAATTATTTGAAGAGTTCATTAATTGCTATTGGTCTTGATCAAGTGGCCGGCGTGCACCTGTGGTGCCCGGTGAGGCCCGTCTCTCCGACATATTATGAGAACCAGGTCTCGGTACCGAAAGTGTCCGACGAGTGTTACTGGTCTCGAACCGCTGTCTCGACACGTGTCTTCCTTCATGAGAGGGGGTCCGATCATTAGATGTAGATTGACCTCCTCGCGCACCACTGTCACCCGAGTAGGTTACCATGTACTCCCGACCGGGGAAGGGATTGTCCTCCTGTCTGTACCTATTGATGGTCACTGTACACAGCAGCCGACTATGACCCATATGATTACACCGAGAGCAAGGTACCTGCTTAGTGCAGGAGCTGGCCCGGTGGGTGCCGAGGCATTTGTAGCATAGGCCACAACTAGCTACCCAAAACCTACGTTGATGCTGATCCAGCTTATTAAACTGGGAGCATTTTTCCAAAATATGATTGTTTAATTTGCAATAAGAACATGAATAAGAGGTTCTATCCTTCGGATCCTCAGTCACATGGATCGCCCGAGGTTTATTTTTATTAATGTTAGTACTAGTACTAGGTGTAGCCGAGGTACCCGAACTGGCTGTGTCAATAAGCCTACACTCACATTGTAAAAACTCTAATAATTGATTAAAGGTAGGTAATACTATAGAGTTGCCGCCATACTTTTGTTCAAATCTAGTTTTAATATCTGAAGGGAGTTTATTCAGAGTTATGTAAAGTAATAAATAACTCCACTCGGCTACTGGGAATCCCAAATTGGCTAGAGCCCTAGTGGATTCTAGTATGGGATTTAAAATTTGTGTTCTGAGACCGACCGATTTAGACAACGCTGGAATGTTGAGTATCCGAGATATATGACTATCCGCCAATAGTCTTTTGTTATCATAACGACCTTTCAAAATATCCATGGCTAAATCCAATGACTCATCGACCATGGGCAAATGTTTTATAAGGGACCGAGGCTCTTTCTCCACATGAGAGAAGAGATAATGGAGTTTTTCTGTTTTGGAAATGTCTGTCCGAGCTAACACTAACGATGTGAATAAAGAGAAAAAACTGGTCCAGGAGTATAGATCGCCATCAAACGTGGAGAGCTTAATAACAGGTAAGCGAGCAGTGGGGGCACTTTCAGTGGGCTTGTGCACACTATCTAAGTTGGGATAAGCCGCCGATATAGCCTCCAGCTGATTGCAGACCTCCTCTGCTTCCCTGAATCTGGAGTCATAGCGGAGGACCTGCTCCGTGTCATTTTCATCAAGTTCATTTAACACTGCTTCGTAGCTACTCGATAGCAACTCATACTTATCCTGAAGCCTCCGTAGGCGTGCCGATATAACTGCAGAAGACTGAGTCTTAGAATTGACCATTTCTAGAGTATTCCGAAACCAATCATATTGAGTTTTGAATTTATTTAAGGATGGTTTTGACATTTTGACAGGTGATGTACCTACTTGTGAATAAGCCTAAATAAAATGGTTTTTCCGAACTGAGTTCGAGAGATTAACAATTTACCGAAAGGAAACGAGTGAAGTTTGTAATAATAATTACCGATATAGACTGAAATTACCTAGGATAAAAATACCTATTACCGAAAAAAATTAATCACTTTTTACCGACAAAAATCCGTGCTCGATGGACCAAATTTAATGTTTCCGCATTAACGGCCTTCGATAGCTCAGGTTTAAACCGATATGATAGCAGGATATTACACGCAATGCAATCCAAATTCAATTTCTGCACTAACCTTGTGGTCCTCAATGTGGTGAAATTTTCATCGAATTTCAACGCCGCCAGGTATCTAGATTTCTGCTTAATTCTGGGGGCCCCCGAGCTTTTCCGAAATACACTTCACTCTCAAAAACTTATTTTCTGTCTGTCAATCACAAATCCGAAGTAAATTAATTTCTGTTATTTGTACAGAGCAATAATCATTGTTATCCGAAGTAGAAGTCAGAAAAAAAAAGTATGGCCGACTCTTCGAGTCGGAACTTGTATGTTGGTCACACCAGAGACAATTAAATTTTTTAGCTGTCGTTTTCGGCTCTGGACGTCAAGTTTTTCGATAGCTACCAAGCATTAGTACCAATCCATAGATACTTATCGGTTTTTCAGACAAATTGTACCGATCCGTCGTATGTTGTCAAGGATTTCGGTTCGAGTATACAGATAATTAAACTAGATAACAAAACGCCATAACAGATAATAACTTGTAATAAAGGGTATTATGTATATATTATTTAACCCTTTATATGTTGATATTGCTAATTACAAGGTTTGATATTGCTTGTCTGCATTGCGATTGTGACTGTATATGAATTTGTTGTCTTGAATTAATTACTTATTATTAATTGAATTTGTAAATTTAACCACTACCTTTGGTTTTGTCCCCTACTAAGTAGTTGCAAATTAAAACTTGGTTTTAATTATTGAACGATAATTATTGATTACAAGGTGTTTTCAGTCACATATATGGTTGCTCACCTGTCTTTGCCTGTTTTTGCAATTGTTTTAAAAACTTGAATTTGTAACTTCTAACTTATGCTTAAGATTATACTATAATTATTATAATTACATATTATTGTTGTTTGTCTCGGGTTAACTATACACATAATTTGTTTTTTGTCTGTATTTGAAGGTTAACCCCTGATAATTTGATAGTTTTCATTTAGGTAAGTTTAACTTGCTTTTAATTGTAGTTCTTACTTCTTGTTTATTTTTAATTCTTTACTTTGATTTATTGCAGAAATCAACAGTGTAACAACCTAACATATAAATTCATTGTTTACAATAGAATTTGAACATTGTTATTTGTTTGTTGTTTGTTGCTGTTTTGTGTGTTGTTATACTGTTGTTGTTTTGTTGTGAATTCACACAGCTGGCTAATTGTTAGTTAGGGTTGCCACCTCAATCCAGCCTAAATTGTAAGTGTGAATCATAAAGTAATCTATTTAATTGCAAATTGCAATACCTATTGCGTACAAGATGTCAGCTCATAAAAGGCTCGTTGGCTCGATACAAGCTGAACTCCGATGGGCGGCTACAGCTCGTACCTTGATAGGCCGTGAGGACAGAGCATCCGCACTGCTCAAGCGATGTGAACAGGTGCCGACCAGACAGGCAATTGTCGAGGAAGCGCTTAGGGACCTAGTGGTTTTGGAACCGCCCGAGGAACTGCTGCAGTCCGCTCAGCGAGACTATGAGCAGTTCTTTGAACTAACGGACGGCCTTGTGGAGGAAAGCTCTAAGCTTAAGAAGGAGGCGAGACTAAGCTCTCTTCTCGAGTCTCCTTTGAGACCTTCGACTCATCCTGCGCTACTAGGTAGGTTACCCACTATAGACCTACCTAAATTTTCGGGCAATTTGAGTGAGTGGTTAGGTTTCCTCGGCCTCTTTGATAGTCTGGTGCATGCTAGGAAGGATCTGTCTCCCTGCCAGAAACTGAGCTACCTGCTGTCCTCCTTGCAGGGAGAGGCTCTGAGTGTGGTCTGCCACCTGGACCTCTCCGAGGAGAGCTATACTACCGCCCGGGAACTACTCACCCGGTGGTATGCCAACGTGCGCCGATTAGCGAACACGCACGTGGCGCAAATTTTGTCTCTGCCATGTGTCTCAGGGGTTGCTCGTTTGAGGGAATCTTTGTTAAACCCGTTGATTGTAGCATGTAATGCACTTAGGCGACTAGAGCTCCCGGTGGACCAGTGGTCTTTTCTGTTGCTGCATATAGTGTTGTCCCGCCTACCTCCCGAATTAAAATTGCGGTTTGAACAGAGGTATGGTGGGGACGGTGCCAGCTATCTGCCCCCCTTTTCAGATTTGCTAAAGTTCCTCGAGGAGGAGTGCCGGCAGGCTGACAACTCTGGCGTTGCTGGTCCTTCAAGGACCTCAGAGCAACCTGCCCAGCCGAGGAAGGGAAGGGGCCAGATTGGCGGCCCTGGTAAGGGGGCCTCTGACCGAAGGCCAATGCCAGTCTACAGGGGGCTTGCTGCCACTGAGGCCACCTGCAAATATTGTAAATATTGCAAACGTCCGGGCCACAGGGTACCTTCTTGTCCCCAGTTCCTGGACAAGACGATTAACCACCGGAGGGGCATCGCCAGGGACCGCCACTGGTGCTATAGCTGCCTGGAGGCACACCTGCAGCGAGACTGCCCACATCAGCAGCCATGCCCTATTTGTAAGGGAAACCACCTGGCGATCTTGTGTGCCAACCAAAATGGCGTTGGCCGCCAGGTGGGGGAGAGCACCCCCCGCACGGGCGGGGGTGCTTATGTTAATCGCTCCCCTGCTAGTCTGCGTCGCTCTCCTGCACCGTGTCAGGTGCCCCGGTGTGTCCGGGCTTCGCCCCCACCCGGGGGGGGCTTCACCCCCCCGCGGGGGGATTTCGACCCCCCTGCGACAATTTGATGCGGGATTTGCTGCCGCCACGGCGACGGGCCGTCCTACTCGCTACTCACCCCCGCTTCACGAGTGGCCGCGACTAGAGCGCCGCCCACCTCGTATGGGTCGCCAACCTCACTACGGTGTGCCGGCCTCTGCCCGCTTGACTAGGCCTGTGCTTCCGCCGCGGGATGGAGCGTGGATTTACCCAAATGGAGGTCCGTCTCCTCCGCCCCTGGAGGTTCCGCATGAATCTCGATTCGAGATTCCCCGGTTCGAGGACCGGTTTGATGAAGGCGACCAATGCTAGGTGGTCGCCGCCCTAGCCCCCACCACAGCCACATCTCCTGAGAATCTTAATCTTCAGCAGTCCGTCTGTCAGACCGTTCTTTTGCCGACTGTCTCAGTGAAGGTGTGCAACCCGAAAGGTGAATGTTTGATAGTTCGTGCCCTCTTGGATTCGGGTTCACAGCGCTGTATTGCTTCTTCTTATTTGGTGGGTAAGCTAGGGCTCCCTTGGAGTCCTCATGCGGTTCGGATGATAGGTATCGGTGGTGCCGAGCCCTCGACTCCTAAGGGTGAAGCGGAGTTGATGTTTGGCCCAATTAAGGGCGATCTCCGCGTCTTGGTCAAGGTGTCAGTCCTTGACGATATCTTGGGTCCTCTACCACAGGAAAGAATCGCTGACGTTGCGGTTTCCTGTACGGCAGGTCTGACCCCTGCCGACCCTCACTGGATTGAACCTGGTCCCATGGATCTTTTGTTGGGTTCTGATGTCCTAGGCCTGATCTTGTCAGGAGGAATTAGGGTCCTGCAGACAGATGGACTTTGCGCCATCTCCACTATATTTGGTCATAGCTTTCTTGGACCCGTTTTGTGGTCTTCAGACCCACCGGTGCTAGACCAATTGCAGGCAGCCGGCTTAACGTTGTCGGATGTAGTCCAGCGTTTTTGGGAAGTCGAGGAGCCGCCACACGCAGCACCGGTTAATCCTCTTGACCTTGAATGCGAGTTGTTCTATCAAAATAACACAGGCCGCCGTACTGACGGGCGCTTCGTAACTCGCTTGCCCTTCTTCGCCTCTCGCCCCCCTCTTGGTCATTCACGGGCCTTAGCTGAGAAAAGGCTCTTGTCTATGGAACAGCGCATGCGGCGCGACCCTACCTTCCGCACCAAGTATATTGAATTTATGCGCGAGTACGAAGACCTTGGACACATGTCACCATCCAATTTTGATTGGCGTTCGCACGAGCACTACTTCCTACCCCACCATGCTGTCTTGAAGACCCCTGGGGGTAAGATTCGAGTGGTATTTGACGGCTCCGCGGCTACGTCTAACGGGGTGACTTTGAACCAGTGTCTGCACGCTGGCCCTAAGTTGATCAAGGATATCTCCGACATCCACGCATTTCCGCCGTCACCAAATTGTCTTTGTTGCTGACATCAAGATGATGTTCAGACAGTCAGTGGTGCATCGCGATGATCGGAGGTATCAGCTGATTTTGTGGCGCGAGAGTCCTAATGAGCCGATACGGGTCTTTGAATTGAACACAACGACCTATGGACTCCGGTCAAGCCCCTATATTGCTATTAGGACCTTGTTGGAATTGGCTAACCGCGAGCGGCTGAATTATCCTCGTGCATCAGCCATCTTGGAATCGTCAGTCTATACTCTATATGGACGACATCTGCACAGGAGCTTCTAGTGTTGAAGAAGCTTTGACCCTGCGTGACGAATTGATCGCAATACTGAAGTCCGGAGGTTATGAATTGCGAAAGTGGCTATCCAACTCCCCTCACGTTTTGAAGGATCTCCCGGGAGAGGATCAGCAGGACCCTCATATTTTTGAAAACCTTGAAAATCCTAATTTGTTGACGGTCCTTGGAATACAGTACCAGCCCGTCCAGGATGTTTTCACCTACCGGGTCAAATTGAACCCACCTCCTAAGGTCTGGACTAAGCGCTCCGTCTTGTCTACGGTTGCCCGCACATTTGATCCAAACGGGTGGATCACTCCCGTAATATTTTTGGCCAAATGCTTCCTTCAGAAGCTTTGGATTGCTGAAGTCGGTTGGGACGATCCTCTCCAAGGGAAATTATTGAAGGAGTGGCACTCCCTTGTGTCTGCACTTCCGGACGTCAACCGAATTGCGATGCCTCGACGCTTCCTACCACCAGGAAGGTGCCACGCCAGTCTCCATGGATTTTGTGACGCCTCCGAACGAGGCTATGCTGCCGTGGTATATATGCGGACTGTCGATGCCACCGGTGAGGTCGCGACACATCTTGTCTTGGCAAAGAGCAAGGTGGCCCCTATTCGGTCACGCTTGACGATCCCTAAATTAGAATTGTCTGGCGCTGCTCTTTTGGTGCGCCTTCTTAACCACGTCCGTTCATCTTTGGCATCCGTGGTCGAACTGACCGACGTGTACGCTTGGACGGACAGTGAAATTGTCCTATGTTGGCTCCGAGCCGCCCCTCACAACTTGGAGGTCTTTATCGCGAATCGGGTGTCCCAAATTCAGTGCTCTGAAACTCCGTTGATTTGGAGACACGTACCCGGAGAATTGAACCCGGCCGATTGCGCCTCTCGCGGTCTCGAGGCCTCTTCACTTGTCAACCATCCCCTTTGGTGGGGCCCAAGTTGGTTAACGCAACCTGAGTCGACTTGGCCTCAGAATCGGTTCTCCGCTCCGGAAGTTTTGCCGGGCTTAAGAGTCGGAGTCCTGGAGGATAAACCGATCCCAGACTCCAACTTCCTCTTGGAACGATACAGTTCCCTTGATAAACTCATTGGTGTTACCGGTTGGCTTAGACGTTTCATCCATAATGGAAGGAACCCAGGTAATAAAAATTTGAATCCTGTCTTGTCGCCTCTTGAACGTCGAGAAGCCCGGACACATTGGGTGCGTGTGGTTCAGGCAGAACATTTTGCGTCCGTGATTGACACCATAAAAGGAGGCTTAGCTTTGAAAGGCCCGCTTGCTCGCTTAAGCCCCTTTTTGGACGAGGACGGATTGTTACGCGTTGGCGGACGCCTTAGGAATTCTGAGTTGCCCTATGGTGCTCGTCACCCTTTGCTGCTCCCTAAGGACGGCACCTTTGTTAAATTGCTGGTGACCTCTTATCACCTGAAAAATGCCCATGCTGGTTGCAATGCCCTCTCGGCTATTTTACAGCGTGAGTTTTGGATTTTGGCAGGGAGACGCACAATCCGGAGCGTCATTTTCAAATGCATCCCTTGCTACCGTTTGAAGGCCCCTACTGCGCAGCCGATGATGGGTGACTTGCCCCCCGACCGCGTCATGGCCACTCGACCTTTTGCCGGAGTTGGCACTGATTTTGCAGGCCCTTTCGCCATCAAGAGCTCTAACCTCCGCAACGCCCGGTCACTCAAGGCCTATCTGTGCGTCTTTGTTTGTCTCTCTACTAAAGCGGTCCATTTGGAACTCGTGAGTGCCTTAAGCACTGAGGCCTTTGTGGCCACGCTAAGTAGATTTGTCTCTCGTCGAGGATTGCCTGACCTGGTTCGCACCGATTGCGGTACTAATTATAAGGGTACCGATAGATATTTAAGAGAAATTGTTGAATTTTTGTCTAGTAATAAGATTAGTTTAAGTACTGCAATGTCCAAGATGGGGATAACCTGGAAGTTTGACCCTCCAGCTTGCCCCCACTGGGGCGGGATTTTCGAAGTTGTCGTCAAGGTCGCCAAGACACACCTCCGGCGCGTTATAGGAGAAACTATCTTGACCTTCGAAGAACTCGCCACTGTGTTTTGTAAAATTGAGGCCATACTCAATTCTCGGCCACTCTGCCCCCTCTCGTCTGACCCAAACGACCTGGAGGTCTTAACTCCCGGCCACTTCTTGATTGGTCAGCCCCTTAACGCCTTGCCCGAATACCCCTTCAGGGACGCGAAAACCTCACGTTTGTCTCGGTTTGAACTGTTGCAGCAAATGACTCAGAGCTTTTGGCATCGTTGGTCACTCGAGTATTTGCACCTTTTGCAGCAACGTGTTAAGTGGGCTGACAAATCCGATCCCCCTAAGGTTGGTGATCTTGTATTGGTAAAGGAATCTAATTTGCTACCTTTGTATTGGCGTCGTGGACGCATTGTTAAGCTAATGTACGGGTCTGATGGGGTTCCCAGAGTCGCCGAGGTAATGGTCGGAGATTCGGTCTTGCACCGAGCCGTTTGCACCTTGTCACGTCTCCCCATCTGTTAGTGAGTGGACGTAAATCCTTGCGTCCACGGGCGGGGGATTGTTCGCGCCACCTATATATTAGTTGTCTGTGGTCGTTGTGACAGATGGAATACTTTGTGAACGTAGCTAGCTTGCCGCGCTTTTTGATAAAACCTTTTTGGTTTGACAGTTCGAGACAGAGTTCAGATTGGTTTTTGCTAGCGGCCGCGCCTCGAATTGTTGATTGTAAAAATAAGCTTTTCTTTGTAATCCGTATTGTTACAACCTCGCTATAGCTTAAGGTTCCCGCGAGAAATTAGCTTCTAGTTATTTCGGTACTAAATAAAGACTTACTTGCGGTACTGAGTGGAAATAGTTGTGTGGCCACGTTGACACCTGCCAGCTGCAAACTGTGTATAATTCCGTAAATAGTTAACCTAAGCAGCTTTTGGACGAACTTGAGTTCGGTGCTGTGTGAGTTGAGTGACGTTTTTGAAGCCAGAAGCCACAGGCCGAAAAGTAATACCTTCTCATTCCTGACCTTTCCTAACCTTTAACCTACATTCTTCCTTATCGAAGATTCATTAGGCATTTGGACTCCGTAATTACGTAGTATAGTTTTCATTATTGTCTTACCACCTAAGTTTACCCCTAATACAGATCTGTCCGACTGGCACAGAACCCAGCGAACCGGGGTCGCCTGGTTTCCCATGGGCCCGAATTAGGGACCTAGGTCTGCATCGCTGGGCTGGCTTGAAGCCCCAACAACTATAAAGGATCTTGACCATTTTTGTATGAGATTTGGGCCATTCTTGCGTCTTAATGAAATTAACGGTAAAACATTGGAAATATACTCAGGATTAAATAATAAAAAAATCATTAAGATATTAAATGGGAGTTTGGAGTAATCTGACTTTTAAGTTTTGAGGTTAAGTTTGCCAATTGTTAGGTATTATTTAGTCATTTAGCTAATAATAATATATTTACGTATTTCGGAACCCTACATGGTTCCGAAATACGTAAATAAATATAGATAGTTATTTTATTCTTAGCTAATCACAGTCTGGTGGAGGTCTGGTTGATGGCGATATAATTAATGTAAGCCATACACGTTACGGTTTACCGGAGAGGTCTACTTGTGCAGGTGTACCTGCGCAGGCAGACCGGAGCGTGTATGCCGACCGACCTGTGCAGTTTTTTTGACCTGCGCAGGCGACCGGAGCAAATTCGAAAATTGATTTTGCTCCGGTCGCCCGTACGGTGAACCTGTGCGTGTGTGCGTACCTGCGCAGGTCGTCCGTCAGTTGTTTTCTGTCTCGTGTGCGAGACGGTCATTGTCGTCGCTCGCATTCTATTGCCACGTGTTCAATTGAACACGCCAAAATGGCGACATCAGAGTCAACTACAAACAAAAGAGTGCTTGAAGAATTCATCGAAATGTACAGAACTCATAATTTTTAAAATCTGCAGGTTCGAATTTTAGTTCTTTTAATAAGTTGACATGAGTATAAGTTTTTCTTTTTAATAACCAATCCTTACACCACTTTTTTCGCTTCCTTTTCACTGTATCGGCTTTCCTCAAAATTAACGCAAGACCTAGCAGTGTAATTACTCGATGCCATCGCAAATAGAACTGAAGACCGCTACGGTACACCGGAACGTCCCCATACACGCTACCTGACCTGTGCGGTGGACCGTAATTTGTATGGCCGCCTGGTAGGTACTTCGGTAATATTGACGTGAATGAATACAGTTAGTTAGTTAGTTATATAGAACATTACATACTGCTTTACATTAATGGATTATGTATAAAAAAGACTAATTTGAACACCTGGATATTGTTGCTGATTTCAAAGTGGTGATTTTCTAACGTTAAAAGTTGACCTCAGAACTCTCAATTTTCTGAAAGGCTAAGACTGAAACTAGATCAATTATTTGAATTATATCCTGTACTTGAACAACAAATACTAAAATTAGATAAATATTATAAGGAAACGAAATTATTTAATTTTTAATGAGATTTAGTATTTTTAACAGAACCTCACAATGGTGTCAATAGATAGCGCTAATGTTAAGAGATAAATATTATATGGAAACGAAATTGTTTAATTTTTAATGGGCTTCAGCATTCAGTCAGTTTAACAGAACTTCACAATTATGTCAATAGATGGGGCTCTGTAAAAGTTTATTCGTTTTATGGATACCGCGAGGTCTCAGTTCGGGGCGAACCACTAGTATTATTAGGATAAGAATCGCCAAACGATTTGTGTACTACTTTTACAGTTAGTTTGTAGAACATTTTTGGTAGTAGAGTAGGTACCTATCGATATTTCGATGGTATCGAAACATCCATAGAGATAATTACCTCATTACCTCTATGGAAACATCCCTGTCCATAGACCAAACTGTTTACAATACTAATTAATGTCATTCAAATTGACACAGGGTTGCAGGTGCAATAAAAATACGTATCCCTAAATATTTTAAATAAAGGACACCATGTTCCGTGATAACTTCTCATTACTTTGGCTATTTTTGAATCGGGAAGCGATATCTATCATAGAAATGATTTAAAGAAATAATATTTGAACAATCATAGTCTCGTATGTAAAGGTAAATGGTATTTGAGTTTTCATTCATTTTAATCCATATTTGATTCTCCCCTTTTCTCATTACAAAGGGAATTCGTAATAATCTGGTATCGTACAGCGGCAGTGGCAGTTCAAGGACAAAATAATATGGCATTTCCGCTTATTTCAAAACAATAAACTACTTTTTTTATTCAACTTTGAAAAATCACCATTCGCTTTTGATTAAAATTAATTTATGTGAAATTATCATTCAAAATAAGATTTTTTATAAATAAATGGTTAAGACGCAACAGTGGCCCACTTTTGGTCACTCTCCTTTAACGTTTTTATTTGTATTTATCTAATTGAAAAGTGAGCCTGTATTTTTTAAAATATCTTATCAAAATATTTGAGAACCTCAGGCTGTCTGCCTTTTTACGGGGTAAGATTGATATATATTTTTGATGAATAATTATTTTTTGCATTAAGCAAGGCGATTTTTGAATTTCAGTTACTTTCAAGCTATTTAGGTCGTAGAAGCCAGGAGTTTATTTATCATCACGAATGCATAATGGCCATAAATACGATTCTAGTAGCTATATCAATCTTACCCCACTGTAGTTCCATCTTTCCCCTGATATTTTTTTTCTGAAGTGCAAACTTTGCAAGCTTTTTTTTAAATCAAACAATGTTTCAAACTGATTTCTGTCAACTCTAGTATAATATTTGTACTATACTTTTTCACTCAAAACAAAATTATTAGCATTTAACATAAAACTCTATAATTTACAACAGTTTCAAATCAACACTATTTATCTCACCAAAAAACCATTTAGCCTTGCCCCCACTCACCTTAATAAAAATGAGAATAAGATTCCAAAGTTAATAACTGTGGTATCGTTACGTACTTAGTAGCAGTGGTAGCCGTACTTCCATTCGAGGCGGATTTTAGGGTTCCGTACCAAAATGGTAAAATGGAACCCTTATGGTGCGACTTTCTCCGTCTGTCTGTCCGTCTGTCCGTCCGTCACACTCGATTATTTCAGTAACTACCGAAGCTATCGACATGAAATTTGGAATAGTTGTGTATATTAGTGGCCCAAAGACACTGGAATTAAAAAAAATTGGAAATTATTTTTGTTCTTATTTAAAAAGGGGGGAAAATCTGAGGGTTGAAATTTAAAAGTGAGATAACTGTACTGTGTGGGGTATCATATGAAAGGGTTTACTTTGTACATTCTAAAACAGATTTTTAATTATTTTTAGTTATGATAGTTTTTGATTTATCGGGGAAACCCCCCCCCTTATCTCCGGAGTTTACCAATCGAAAAATTTTAAATAATTATGGTCAATAGGAATTTACGTATATTTTACAGGAAAACTATAGCCAATGCTCTAACTAGCATAGTTTTTTTGATATTAACAATAAACCTCTACAAACAAAGTTAGTCTTGCGGTTCATTAACAAAGGTAATTATTTATTAATAATGGTACGGAAACCTTCGTGCGCGAGTCCGACTCGCACTTGCCCGGTTTTTTTATTACACGACTGCCCAATAAAGGAGTGTTATGTTTTCAGGGTTCGTGTATGTATGTGTATTTATCTACGGAGTTTCTTTATTCCACCATAACTTATAAATGTCTAAACAGATTTGTACATTTGATTTGTTGTGGTGTAACGTTAGAATCCTTACAATATCCCGAGTGACACGGGCTATAAATTTTTTGAAAAATTCAATACGGGCTACGGCAGAGCAGTCGTATTTTTTAATAATTTTAATTATATTCACTTGTAAATTAGACTTAAAAAGAAAATAAATAAATAACACTACGGAAAGGACTTGCAAGAAAACAATTGGTCTCAAACTCAGCCTTGTGCTGGGCATTGGCACTAGAATATGATACTAAAAAAAAACATAGTGTATAAATAGTGTCGAAAGTATCGATACTATTTACAACTTTTATGAAAATCTAACGATACCATCGTTACTATCGAGTATATTGATACTATCGTATCGATATTCATGTCATCTATGTCAACTATTTATAGAATACTAGCTGATGCCCGCGACTTAGTCCGCGTGGATTGAGGTTTTTTGTTTTCTGATCTCTTTAATTTTCCGGGATAAAAAGTAGCATTTGTGTTATTCCAGACTATAATCTATTGCTGTGCCAAATTTCATCAAGATCCGTTCAGCCGTTCTGGCGTGAAAGAGTAATAAACATCCATACATCCATACTCACAAACTTTCGCGTTTATAATATTAGTAAGGATTGTTAAACGAAGGCAGGATACTCGTACACAGATGATGCTTCGTATTTTATAATTCCACGTTCAGTTATTTCATGTGTTTAATCCTTATAACACGATTTAGTTAACTCGAAACACCAATTATAATTACTGGTGACAATAATGATTACACTTTCACTAACAGATAAAGAATGACCCAAATACCGCCAAACGATCTTATTTATAGAAGACACGTCATGTAGTATGATGACGTTTTTGTCATGACATTATATTTCTTTAATCCCAATTCAAGTCAAATGAGCTCTTATTATTCATAAACGCTAACCACCACCACCACCACCACTACATCCCATTAAGGTCCCACTGCTGGGCACAGGCCTCCACTGTCATGAGAGAGAGGGAATTAGAGCTTAGACCCACCACGCTGCTCCAATGCGGGTTGGCGGGCTTTAACGACTATTATCATGCTAGTGATAATAACCGGGACCGACGGCTTAACGTGCTCTCCGAGGCACGGGGGTGATACACCGCCAACTTCCTAACTCCGGGCTAGTACTGAGAATATCTAGTCTGAAATACCTAATACGTAATTATGGCCCGACCCGGGACTCGAACCCAGGACCTCGTCGGCCGCAGTCGGACATGCTAACCACTAGACCAACGAGGCAGTCTAACAGCTACGCTACGTACTAACAGCTAAACGCTAACAGCTTTATAATATTAGTAAGGATAAGGAAGTAAGGACTATGTTACCTTGTTTATATAGATTGTTTGGTTTTCAGGTGCTGGATTTAGATGAGACGTTAGTGCATTGTTCGCTGCAAGAGCTGCCTGACGCAAGTTTCCATTTCCCAGTGCTTTTCCAGGACTGCCGGTATACGGTGAGTAGCTATGTTTTTTTTTATTCCATTACAAGTTAGCCCTTAACAGCGATATCACATGATGGTTAGTGATGCATTCTAAGATGGTAATGGAGAAGTTTCCATATATTTTTCAAAATTTACCATATTTAAATTGAGACAAAATAAAACAAAAATATGAAAGAATCATCAAAATATCTCAACAAATGAAAAAGTTATGCAACTTGAAATTTGCGCTTTAACAATCGACATAAAGCCGAATAAAAGAAAGTAATGTGCATGTAATGTAAGAAGAAAGTAAAAAGAAAAGAAGAAGACTTAACGTGACTTAATTGAATTAAAAGCCCCTAATTTGTGTTTGAAGATAATTTTGAAGTATTAAATCTCGGCTAGGTAAAAACTTACAAAATTTCTCACTCGAGTAAGATACAGCAATCGGTGTACATTAAATAATTAAACTTATTAAATAATTAATTTCTCAGTCATTTATTGAAAGATGAAAAAAAAACTGATTTATTAGTTTTAATCTATATTTTACTTCCGTTGCGCGGTTGGCGGCGTATGATATTTGCAACATCATGAAACTTCTCCATTGTCCATTGACGCATCTTAGTCTTTCCTGACAAGTATGATTTTGAATGTAATTTACATTACTACAATATTTTTTTCAATTTATGTTTAGATACATTATATTTTTATTTTACTCATTTCTGTATCTTTTTTTATATTACTTAATTTCTTCTCTTCAGTACACCCCTTTCGCTTTCTATTTTAATGTGTCCTTTGCTCTAAGTTTGTCTGGAAGAGATCGCTATTTAAGCGATAAAGCCGCCTGTTGTGTCATGTCCATTAGATTATTATTTTTGTTGTATTTTTTATGGTGTGAATGAATGAATGAATAGAGCTTTATTTAATTCCATACAAGTTTAGTATTAGAGAATTACACATCATTTAATAATAAAATTTGGGCTTTTACCCGAAGGCTTTTTTTACGGTGTATGATAGTCTATTTTACTTTTACTTTAATTTATTCGCAGGTCTTTGTCCGGACGCGTCCGCATTTCGCCGAGTTTCTGTCGCGCGTGTCTCGACTCTACGAAGTGATTCTGTTCACGGCGAGTAAGCGGGTGTATGCGGACCGACTTCTGAACCTTCTGGACCCCGCGCGACGGTGGATTAAATACAGGTACGATGATATGATACGCAAACGTATGAATATGACACATAATCACATGAATATGGCCCATCATGACATGAATATCACACAATATGCCATGATTATGACATATCATGATATGTTTGTGACGTATTTCTGGGTTATTTATTCATAATCTATAGTCTACATATTATAAAAACGCTTGCGCTGACTTACTTCGAATATCTATCCCGCGCGTCTTGACTCTACGAAATGATTCTGGACCCCGCGTGACGGTGTATTAAATACAGGTACGATGATATGACATGAGTATGACACGCAATCGTATGAATATGAAACATGATCACATGAATATGACACAATCACATAAACATGACGCATCATGACATTAATATCACACAATATGGCATGATTATGACTTATCATGATATGTTTGTGGCGTATTTCTGGGTAAATCATAATGTATAGTCTACACATAAAACGCTTGCGCTGACTTACTTCGAATATATATCCCGCGTGTCTCTACTCTATGAAGTGATTCTCTTCACACCATATTGTATGGCCTAGCTTTTTAATCACTACAATTTTAGGAGATCAGGAAATGAAACGCCGTGCTCCATGTCGAAGCCAGACTCGAGGTTTATTTAATTTTAATTTTAATTGACTATGAAGTATGAGCGTATTACAATAATTGTGATTTAAGTGTCTTATACACTACCTAACAATGACACGCAATCGTATGAATATGACACGACATGAATATGACATAATATGGCATGATTATGAAAAAGCATGATAGGTTTTGTGATATATTTTTACTTGGGCTGTTCATAATCTGTCCTACTAATATTATAAATCTGAAAGATTGGATATTTGTAAATTTGTAAGTTTAGATTTTTGTTACTCCAGTATTGTATTGTAAGTAATTATAATAATGTTATTGTTACAGATTGTTTCGTGAACACTGTCTACTAGTGAACGGCAACTATGTCAAAGATCTATCGATCCTCGGCAGGGATCTGCGCAAAACCGTCATCGTCGACAACAGCCCGCAGGTATGTTTGTGTTTGTGTTAACACAATATCAAAAAACAAGTGATATTCTTGAAAGTTAAATCGACTTCACCACACAGCGGTCCATATTTTGAAAACTACCGTACCGATTTCGATGACACTTGCACTGTTCCCTGAGTTGAAGTAAATGTAAGCCAATAAAAAAGAATTCTACCAATCCGATCAATAGTTTCGGAGAATCCGGAGTTGTGCGAGGTGTCTTTGGTAAGCTATATAAGGTTTTTTACCTTATCCGTTTGCATATTTACACCAATTTAACTCAATAAATCGAAACTGTAGCTAAATAAATGTTACTGTAAATAATATAGATAAAAATAAAGATAATATTTTTCTTGAATCTGCATCTTTTTTATGATTCCATTGTAAAACAAGGAGCTCCTAAAGTTAAATATTCAAAAACTACTGTTTTGGGTTATAACTAAGAAACGATACTAATATTATATATATTATTATTATTTTATATTATGATCCTATCACCTGAAATGTTATATTTATTTCCTGTTTTGTGTACCAAATAAACAATGAACATGAATTTATTTTTGACGTATAATGATATGTCAAAAATAAATTATTATTGTATAGGCAACATAATTATCATGATATATGTCATAATCATGCCATATTGTGTGATATTCAAGTCATGATGCGTCATATTTATGCGTTTGTATGTCATATTCATGTCATATTGAATACCTTTGTCCCCAGGCGTTCGGATATCAACTGGAGAATGGCATCCCCATAGACAGCTGGTTTGTGGACCGCAGCGACAACGAGCTACTGAAGCTGCTGCCTTTCCTTGAACATTTGGCCACTGTGAGTGCAAAATTAAACACACTTTATATAGAAATACTCGTAGTTTCGGTTAAGCACCGTAGGCATGTATATGTCAGCGTAAAATTGCAAACACCGTTAGATTAACGAATGAAAATTGAATGAATGAATTATGATCTATCTTCGCGAGATTATAAACTGTCGAAAGATTGTGAACCGTAACATACTGCTTACAAATTTAACGCATTCTTTTTCGGTAGATTATAATCTATTAGGTATATTAACCCGATTTAGTTAGGTTCTAACTACTAACACTGCCTGAATATTTATGTCTAACCCTATCCTAACCTAAAAGATTAAGAAGTGGAAGAACAAGGAAACGTAAATACAAATAATTCAAAAATTGACACTCAGAGCAGTGAACGGTTTACAATCTTTCGACAGCTCACAATCTCGAGAGATAGATTATAAAATCTAGCGGTATTTACAATTCTACGCTGACATATTCACTGGGAAGTCATCGTCGCAAGTCAACGCACTGTACATTTTTTTTATACACTTAAATTATGATTGTAATCTATTTATATTTTAAAAGCGCAACCGTCTATTTTCTTGCTGACTCTTCTCGGTACGAATGGCATTCGAAACCATTGATAGATTCACTTGACGATTCAAAAGCTACAAGTGCTTTTGAATCGCCAAGTGAATCTATCAATAGTGAAATAGTAGTTTGTGATACAAGAGTGGTAAGTAGGTTTTTACATACGAGGTGACTCATGTCAGCCCGATGACGCCAGGCGACGGCTATCGTCACGAGTTTGTTAAAACCTTAACGCCTGTGTATCACACAATATTGTTCAATACATTTGTGAGAAAACTTTAAATTAAAACTTGAGTAAGTAGGTACTAGGTACTCACTAGAAAATGGTTTCTCACGACCATACTTATTTCGAGATTTTTGGCGGCTTTTTATAGAGCGATTTTTTTTCTCACAATAATTGTTGATTTAATTTTATTATTCCACATCACTTGAACCACACCCAGTGAAACATTTAATAGCGCTTACAGATTAAAGATTATATCTACGACGCGTTGTTGTAATTACGTTTTTTTGTTAATTGGTTTCATGGCTCTAGGTTCTAGCTCTTAACTCCCAGCCTGCAGCTTTTGCTTACTAAACTTTTTATTTAGAAGTAAAGTGTACTTACAAAAATAAAAAAAAATAGCACGAGGACAGTATATTCTGTAAAAAAATAGCACGAGGGCAGTAAATTTAACTTAAAAGCTCTGTTTACTGCCTCTGTAAGTGCATTTTTCGAGCAAGTGTATTGAAAAAGTTTTTTAGAATAAAAAATATTTGAATTTGAGACTAGAGTAAAATATATTAATGATTTTATTATTTCAATTTCCAGAAAGATGACGTCCGGCCATACATCAGGGATAAATACAAACTGTTTAGTTACCTACCGCCCGATTAAACGAGCTTAATACATCATCGTGATCACACAAGTCGTACTAGATATTCTATAGCTACATGTTTTCAAAAGTTTCATCAAAATCTGTCTGTTCTTAGCGTGCCTTTCCACCGGAGATATACAACGTAGTACATCTCTGTTGAAATGGCGCCCTAATGCTATTAAGGCTTGATTACATTATTTTTTGGTAGAGAAAAATGATAAGTAAAAATTGAAAATGTCAGAATGTGCGACAGAGAGGGAAAACTTATTTTGCCTCGCAACTTTCAGATGGGTTAATATGAGATGTAACATATCGCCAACGTTGATCGTATTCGAGCGTCAAACCGATAGCTATCAGAGTAAAATAGAGTTCAGTTAAGTTAGACTTTGATTGGAATTCGAAAATTATCGCTATAATAAATAATTTTGTAAGGCTCTGACTGTATGTGTCGAAGAATTTGTGTTTTATAGCAAGGCATATAAATTCAATTTCAAATCTCATCACTAAGCCTAGTTGTCGTTTCTGATCGTTTTAAAATACGAAATGAATATTTGTATAGTATTTAGAAAAATATATTGTTTTAACACTTTTGAAAACATGTGGGTAGTTTAATAATTTTTACGTTGTCTAATAAGTATACATTATATTATTAATTATGATATAAGTATAAATTACGAATCGGTATTATAATTTTTTATTATAAAATGAGATGAATTATGGTTATTATTATTATTTATATTTAGAATGAAAAAATGAATATTATTATGATATTATAGATTAATTTATTGAAAATTGACATTTAAAAGCTTATCGCTCACTGTATAGGACCGTTTTTCGTCAAAAAATCAGTCAAATGAACGTTATTTTTTTAATAACGTTAAGTCTTAAAATTAGGGGCTTCGATTATCGAGACGAATGACTAAGTAGTCGGGACATTAATAAATTAATTTAAAAAAAACAAGTATATTACTTTTAAAAATCTTTGAAATTAAAATAAAGGTGAAAGTTTAAAAGCCAGTTTTCAACCTCTTCAAGGGGTATTCTACCGTCGCGTCGCTTAAAGCCTGTTTTTGAATATTTTTTTGAAATTTTAATGTAATTTGACAGGTCGATCCGTTTTGACACGGACCTATTGAGTGAGCGTACACTTTTATAAATTTAACACTTTAACTATTAATGTAATTATTAATGAAATATATCGATAAAATAGTTAAGTGAATTTCAAATTATTACAACCAACAGTTTTATTTTTGTTATTCTGTGATGTTTTTTTTTAATTTTCGTGATTATTTTAAATTTGAAGCTATATAATTATTAATGCCACTGAATTTCACTTTTTGTTTTAGATTTTGCTTTTAGGACTGGGTCAAATAATATGGTTGATAAGTTTTTCAGGTTACCTCTTGAAAATGAAAATTGATAGTTGAAAAAAATGATTATGATGTTTCTAAGACAGTTTTTGAAAAAAACTTCCGTTAACGAAGTAATGACCGTCAAAGGTTTTTCAGCAACGTTATAGTTCGCGCGCGAGTTGAACTCAGGGCTAATGTATGATGACACATACATAAGCTCTGCAGAGCGGAAGAGTGTTAATCAGAGGTGGTTATTACGTTATAAGGCCCCACTTATTGTTTAAAAAATTTGCCGGTCACTGCAACCGTAAGAACAAATCGAAAAATACTCATTTCAAAACATATTTTGTTATTTTTTTATTTAATTTGAATGTTTTTTTACAAACATAATAAGTGTCATCAGAAAATAATTATTACTATTGATTTGTTATCTAAAGGACACCATTTTTTTATTAGATTTTTCATAGTAATAATAGGTTTTCTTCAATAGTGATAAAATTAAGCTTAGTTGTTTCATAGCTTTGTCGAAAGACTAATCACTTTGGCGTCAGAGTAAAATGGGCCCAAACTACCTTGATTTAAAGTCACATATTCCGTGCCACTGACTTTGATTTTACATCTCTGGCTGTTGATTATGAACGAATTTGAGCTCTAAACTAATGGTGTTAAAGTGTTTTAAATCTTGTAACGGTACATATTACAGTACAATAACTTTTATGGAATGATTTATTTTAACATTTTATGTACTTCTATCAATGTATAAGTAGCGGGTGCTATTTGATTATAAGTTCTTTTTGTACGTCCCTGTTATATGGAATGAATAGCATACAAAATAATTTATTTATTTGTGTGATGTTTAGGTTATACACATGTACTAATATTATAAATGCGAAAGTGTGTCTGTCTGTCTTTCTGCTACGCTTTCACGGCCCATCTGTTCAACCGATTTTGGTGAAATTTGGAACAAGGACAGGTTGTGTCCCGGGGAAGAACATAGGCTTTATCCCGGAAAATTAAGGAGTTCCCGTGGGAATCGAAACACTTAGTCCACGCGGACGAAGTCGCGGGAATCATCTAGTACAAAATAATTTTATTTATTTATGTGACGTTTGGGAATTTTAAATAAAATAACCTTACTTTGCCTTGCTATTCATTTCATTATAATGTTTATTTTTGTAATTACGTATTTTGATGATTTTTTAAAAATTATTATAGATTTATTTTCGATTACTGTACGTAATTTAAGCATTTGTTTTTAAATTATGATAATCAAAATGGTTTTTCTAGCTGATATTTTGTGTTGTTTTCAAAAATCAAAGATAGATCTCTTTAATATTATTATAAACTCAAAAATCTAACAAAAATGTATAATAATAGCTATAATATTACACGCGAAAAATACACATGTACTTAAAAAATGAGACACATTTTTTTCGCTTTCAGTGAATTAATTAGTATTTTTGGATCAAAATAACACTAACTAAACCGAACTTAAAATTGACACGACTAAGGTCCGGTTGCATTACTGGCGGTTAAAATTAATTTTAACGGCAACATTAACTAACTTAAAATTTAACTGGACTTGGGTCAATTGCACCGTCGAAGTTAACTTTGACCATCTCAAAGTTGCATACTTCTACCCCATATTTGAATATTATGGTGTAATTATACCGAACGAGCATTTTCTTCTTGAGTGTATGGGCTTTACAACATTGTGAACATGTTTGCTTGTGCAAGTCCACAAAGAGAAACATTTTGATGGAATTGCACCATAAGAATAAAAAGTACTATTCTCTAGAAAGAAATAAAAAGAACTGCCTCGTTGGTCTAGTGGTTAGCATAGTCGACTGCGGATCACGAGGTCCTGGGTTCGATTCCCGGTCGGGCATAAAAGTTAGGTATTGGGTTTTTCAATTAAGAAATTCTCAGTGCCAGCCCGGAGTTGGAAGTTGGCGGTGTTTCACCCCCGTGCCGCGGAGAGCACGTTAAGCCGTCGGTCCCGGTTATTGTCACCAACATGATAATAATCGTTACAGCCCGCCAACCCGCATTGGAGCAGCGTGGTGGGTCTAAGCTCTAATTCCCGCTCTCCTGTGAGATTGGAGGCCTGTGCCCAGCAGTGGGACGTTAATAGGCTGTAGTGATGATGATGATGGCACCATAAGAATACTGACTTGTGCCAATCACTTTGCTAGATTACGGCTGGGTTATTATACCTGTTCATCGATTTAAATTTTTCACGTAATTTTAACCGTCCGTTATGATCGTTATAAATATTGATGGACAGGTAACCTTTATAGGCGCTAACGATAGCTATAAGCGTTGGTTCACCATTTTTTAAACCATAGAGTAAATAAACGGACGTTAAAGTACTTACTTACTTATGCTAAATTTTAACGAACATAAGTAACAATAACCAATGGTTTGAATCAAGCAGTTAATTTGGTGGTCAAATTTAACGTTGGCTATAACCATCGATGATGCAATGACCCTAAACACTGTACCTACAGCACTAGATCTACTGAATTTATTCTAGAGAAATCGAGTTTTGTTAATACTTAGAGTGAATTTCACCATCAATGGTTATCGTTAAATTTTCTCGTAAAACGAGTGGCACAAATCAGTATTCTCACATCCATAATAATTAAAATTTTAGATAAAATTTTGGTAAAAAGCCGAAAAGCTCTGATTTTTGTAACCCAAAGTGGTTGTTTTATGGTGGTTAAATTTAACAATAACCATTACCATCGATGGTGCAATTGGCCCTTATTTGATGTTACTTGTATAACCGCTTATTTTACTGTAACTTTAAGATTAAAAAAAAAGTAAGTTTAGGAAACTCTATGCCACCTTTGTTTCATACATTCATAGAATAAAAAATATATAATTCTGCCGTGGTAATTGATAGAGCAGTAAGTCAGAAAAGACGGTTTCGAAAAGATGGAAAGAAAGAAAAACAATTTATTCACCAGTGGTGTCACAGACAAAACTAGATACAAATGTAACACTTTCGTCTGTGACACCACCCAGAAAGGGTGTACAGCTCAGCATTATGGCGCTTATGGCTTTGATATTAAGGACCATTTTCCCGAAACAGGCTTATCAGACTTCTCTCTCACTCTCTCTGTGCGTCGTATTCCTCATTGCTACGGGCCGACACCCCATTCCATTAGTCGCATAATGGCAGGGGTTTTCTTGGGATAATAATGCGGTGGGTTCCCAGTTCCGACTCGACTAAGAGTACTATTTTAACTCTTAGGTTACTAATGATTATTATCAGATATTACTAATAATGACTGGGACCGACGGCTTAACGTGCTCGAGGCACGGAGGAAACGAAAAGGCCAAATTCGGTTACCCATCCAGTTACCGACTTGGGTCAACGTTGCTTAACAATCGCAATCGACTGATTTACGATAACTAGGCCACTCGTCCCTCGGATTTTTTAGTTTTCAGACTTCCTGCTCTATCAATTACCTCGGCAGAATTATTATATTGATATAGGCTAAAAACCCTACACTGCTCGATTCAGCTGTTGTCTGATCATCTCTCAGAAATCGGCAGTTTTGTTGAATTGAGTTGAGTATGTGTGTAAATAGTTCCTAAGGGCTCATTCAAAGTTCAAACCATTTTCATCCCAATACTAGAAGATGTCTGCACCTTTGAACGCGTGGATATTTTTTTGTCTCGTGGGAACTTTGGTTTATAAGAAATAACCTATGTTCATTAAGTTACATGAAAGCTATTGCTGTACAAAAAGGGATTGAATTTTTTTGTAAACTGTCGACTGATTACAATTTAACGCATTATTTTTCGGTAGCTTGTAATCTGTTAGTTAGGTATATTAACCCGATAAAACCTAAGTGCCCTACTTGATTATTTATGTCGAACCCTAACCTAACCTACAAGAAAGAGACAAGAAAACGTAAATACAATGAATATTTCAAAAATGACACTCAGAACATTTAACGGTTCACAATCTGGCGACAGTTTACAATATCGCTAGTTAGATTACAATCTAACGGTTTTTGCAATCTTACGGTGACGTATGGAAATTGCCCTTTTTTCTACGAAAAAACGGCCAATCATGAAATCTGTATTAATCTGACATTAACACTGAGACAGATGGGCACGACGATTTGGCCTGTCGCGCTAGTGTGCGATATATAAAAGTGTGCGACACGGCCAGTATTTTGATTTGAAAATTTTGTTAATTGATTTTTAACAAATGGGATTATTTACGATCCCTCCCTTTATCCCATGGGACAGAGATGTGCAGAAGACATATTCCACGCGGCCAGGGTTGAATGCAAACGCTAGTATATCATCATCTATAATAAAATTAGGGATCTCGCAAATTTCATATCAAAAGGTAGCATAAAGTTTTTGTTTAGACTCAAACGATAGGAATTTTGTAAAATAATACTTGAAAAAAGTATCAGAAATGAGAAGATATGTAGAACAACTAAAGTTCCCACCAAGCCAAGCGACGCTGGGCCGGTGTAAACCGCTCAGTAAAGCTTTATGTATACGGTATTAAGAGTCAAAACGCAGCAAAATCCAAGACGGCCGAGGCGGCGACGTCTTCGTTCATAAAGCTCTTAAGCTATTGCATAGCTTCTATCGCGGGCTTTGAGCGTGGAGACCGAATCCAGAAATTCCGTTACAAAAAAACCTAACACTTTGGTTGCTATGACTACTTGTGTTGTTGACTTCAAAGTATTGGAAATAAAAAGACTATTTTTATGAAAAGACTAGCTTTTGCCCGCGGCTCCGCCCGCGTGAAATTCGGTTTTCCGTTCCCGTTCCCGCTCTTGAAATTTTCTTTGCTATAAACCTCACGGAGTCCGAGACCTTTCCAACGAATGCAAAACCGTGGAAATCGGTTCGTGCGTTCTGGAGTTATAGCGTCAGGAAGGAAAATCCGACTTATTTTTATGTTATAGATGATTTGGAATATAAAGGCGAAATAATTTTAAAGAATTATGTTTCAATAAACATAATTCTTTAAAATTATTTCGCCTTTATATTCCAAATCATCTTTTCATAAAAATAGTGTTTTTATTTTCAATACTTTGAAGTCAACAACACAAGTAGTCATAGCAACCAAAGTGTTAGGTAAGTTGATAAAAAATGCTATGCAATAGCTTTACCGCGGCAGTCGCCGAGTGCCACACGTCTTTTTTCTGACAGGTTTAGGGAGACCCTAAGGTCTATCTACGTGAGCGACAAGCGACGCGATACGACGCCATAGAAAACGACAAACATGTCTACGCGACAACGTATGCCACGTGAAGGGTCAGAGTCGCGGTGTCGCGTGTGTAGAACGACTCGACGCCTCGCGACACGACGCCGTAGAAAATGTCAGACGTATAGGATGCGACAACGTATGCCACGTGAAGGGTCAGATACCGTGGCGTCGCATCGTATCGAGTCGCGGTGTCGCGTTTGTCGCTCGCAGTCACACTCACATGGTACAACGGGTTAGGCCTATCCTACGTGAGCGACAAACGCGACAATATCAAAATACAAGCTGACCCTTCGTGTGGACTACGTTGTGCGCGTAGATAAGTTTGTAATTTTCTATGAAGTTGTATCACGTCGCTTTCGTCGCTTATATACGACAACGGGTAACAAGAATCAATAATTAAAAAGCGTTTTTGTCTAAAATTCCGTTCGCTTGCGAAAATTAAACTATAAAATTAGATAGAATATTACCCTACTGTAGAATAAAATTGAATTCCCCTGTCTTGTAGTAATAATGACGTAGATATGCGAATTGAAATGTTTTTATTGTAGCGTGCGAGAATACTTGGATCGTAATCAAAATAATTATGTGTAACCTATTAAAAAATATTATGAATAGAAATAAACATTGTTTAATTTATTATTATAAGTTTCTTAACCTATGTCCTTCCTCGGGGGATCCATACCAAAGGCCCGATTGTCTAAGGCCTAAGCAAATCGTAATCATTTGACAGCTTAAAATGTAACTCGAACTGTTCATGGAGTTCATATACCTACACGATTTTTAACGTGAAGGGATATCTATGAACTCCTCAAACGGCGAATTATACGTTTGAAAAACGATTATTATTTCCTTTCACAAGGGGGCAAATTTCATTTAAATCGGTTGAAAAGATGGGCCGTTAAAGTTTAGCAGACAGACGCATTTATAATATGAGTAAAGTCCTAGGAACTGTTTCATACGAAATGTGTATCCTGAATGTTAGAGAAGAATGGCCTTTAGTCTACGGGCACGAAATGAGCGACGGCGGCAGCGGGGCGATGCGATTAGTCTGAGAGCTAGCAACGAATTTTGTAGTACTCATTTAAAAACTATTCACGTTTAAAACCGCAAAATTTGTCTGGCGATAATACGTGATTAAAATTTCAGATTGCCAAAAGCACAGAATAATAACTAGTACTCCAAAAGTATATTTTTTGGTAATTTTAATAAAATATTTTTAAAGAGATAACCGCAAACGCTCTACCAGACTAGACTGGCCGGACTGGATTCGCCAGTTAACGAAATTATATTTTTTTCACAATTTCAGTTTGCCTAAAGGGCCTTCCCGAAATTCGTCACATCGCCCCGCTGTCGCCGTCGCTCGGCCGTCGCTAGTTTCGTGTTTGACGCCTTAGACTCGAGAACTTTACCGTACAAGTTGCTCTTACTTCACTGGAAGAGATCCCTGCTAGTTGCTACTTAGCAGGGATCTCTTCCAGTGAAGTGTTTATTGTGTGGTGTGCATTAAAGTACACATACCTACTTAAAGCTTGGGCTTGTGTGTGACACGCATGTTCGTAGCAGCACTGGCTATAGTATAGAATACAACTACAGCCCATTAACGTTCCACAGCTGGGCATAGGCGTCCCACTCTCATAGGAGGTAGATTCACTTAACGATTCAAAAGCACTTGTAAAAGTTTATTTGAATAAAAAGCATTTTGATTTGATTTGATTTGAGGAGAGAGGGAATTAGAGTAGACCACGCTGCTCCAATGCACTTTGCCGGATTTTAAAGACTATTATCATGTTAGTGATAATAACCGGGACCGACGGCTTAACGCACGGTGGTGACTCACCGCCAACTTCCTAACTCCGGGCTAGTACTGAGAATTTCTAGTCAGGAAAGCCCAATATGGCCGAACCCGGGACCTCATCGGCCGCAGTCGAACGTGCTAACCACTAGACCAACGAGGCAGTTAGT
The DNA here is from genome assembly GCA_963932025.1 of Erebia epiphron. Classification (NCBI taxonomy): domain Eukaryota; kingdom Metazoa; phylum Arthropoda; class Insecta; order Lepidoptera; family Nymphalidae; genus Erebia; species Erebia epiphron. Next base: position 6,803,462 of record OZ009953.1, on the reverse strand, counting down.
AAAGAATGACGATACCTACGAGTATATAATATTACACCTAAGTACTTCAAAACAACAGCCTAAAGAAGTTCGACACAAAGCGAATGAAAATTATCTATGAATAATAAATCTATTGAGTGTAGATACGTAATTTTATTAAATCCCACAATAAAGGAAATCGTATTTTTAATGTTACCGTTGTTTATGTAGAGTTTAAAACGATAAACTGATAACTGGATAGTAAATATTTTAAACAAAGATTTGATTTTATTTACTTAGGTGCAGTGGCCCATGTTCTACATTCTAATTAAAAAAAAGTGCCAGGCATTTTGTATGAAAAGAGTAGGAAATAATAGTTATTTAAATAGAGTTGTATCCGGAACGCTACATCGCGCTTTGCGGCACGTCTTCCGTAGTGTGTTTCATCTAAGAAATTTGGTATAGGGATAGTTTGTATCCCGGGGTAAATTAAAGAGTTCCCGCGGGGCGGCGTTTCAAACAACCATCGATTTACCAACTAATAGGTATTGGTAAGTCAATGCAAAAAAAACATTAATCCACGCGGACGAATTCGCGGGTCATCAGCTAGTTACTTATATTTCCCAAATTGACCCTGCCGGGGAGATCGACCACAGTGGTCACCACTGCGCCAAGGAGGTCGTAAAAAGCATTATGTAGGTAGGTATCTTTTATTATTATTACTGCAATATTTCGAAATTTTGCAATACTTGCGAAATTCCTATATAGGTACTCGTACCTACTTATACCTAAGTAGATAGGTACTTGATTGCATATATATACGTACGTCACAGAACTGATAATAATCTAAGATTATTCTAACGATAATTGCGTATACATGTGTATTTCCCTTGTTACATTGCCTGAGGTACTTCGTCTGACTTGACAAGCAATGTCGATTATATTTCACGATAAATCTCGATAAAGTTCAAATACGCTTTTAATCGATGACAAGACGAAACCATGTGCCTTTTTTATTCCACTAACCGTTGTCCTAGGTGAGCGACAGAAGCGACGTGACGCGATACGAAGCCGTAGAAAATGGCAGACGTATCTGCGCGACAACGTAGGCCACGTGAAGGGTCAGCTCTAATACTGTCGTGTTGCCGCGTTTGTCACCTAGGTCAATCCCGTGAGCGAACGCGAAACCGCGACTTTGTACGACGCGACGCGACCGTATCAAAAAATAGCTCTGACCCTGCGTTGTCGCGTAGACAAGTTTTTTTTTGTGGAATAAAGAATTATTTATTTATCTATCTACCTTCGCAACTGTTCGTGAGGTGCCCTTACGAAGAATTTGCCCCCTGATGTCCACAATTTCACGGCGATCTTAATTTTTTTATTTCAGAGGCAATTGAAATGCAATTTATATAAAATTTCAACTGTCTAGCAGTTACGGTTCATGAGATACAGCCCGGTGACAGACAGACGGATGGACGGATAGCGGACGCTTACTAATAAGGTCCCGTGGGGTACGCGGTACGCCACCCAAATAAAAAGTTTAGATATCGGTGACTCTGGTACATTTACAGTACTTAAAGTACTTCTTAGTGAATACAACTATATAAATCGATACATTATATCGTCCACAGCGTGGCACAACGTCAATATTATATACCTAGTTACTTAGCAAAAATTTTCCTAAACACGCTTTCCAAAATTTGCAAAAATTTAATCTAATCATAGCTTTATAAATATTATGCACTAATTAAAAATTACAAATACGGTGATGTCAAACATTAATGTAACACGGCCTGTCGCTAGATAACTTATTCAATCTCAAAATAACTTAGATATGTCACCGTAAGATTGCAAAAACCGTTAGATTGTAATCTAACTAGCGAAATTGTAAACTGTTGACAGATTACAATTTAACGCATTATTTTTCGGTAGATTGTGACTGTTAGGTATATTAACCCGATAAAACTTAAGTGTATCTGATTATATTTATGTCGAACCCTAACCTAACTTACAAGAAAGAGACAAGAAAATGTAAATACAATGAATATTTCAAAAATTGACACTCAGAACGTTGAACGGTTCACAATCTGTCGACAATTTACAATTTCGCTAGTTATATTACAATCTAACGGTTTTTGCAATCTTACGGTGACAGATACAACATAACTAATACCTGCTTAACATTATAAGTGCGAAAGTGTGTCTGTCTGTCTGCTACGCTTTGCGGACCATCTTTTCTACGGATTTTGATGAAATTTCGTATAGAGATAGGTTGCATCCCGGAGACGAACATATGTAAAAATCGCAACTAAAAATAATTGCGGAACTTATTTCGTAAGTGAAAAGCAAATGCGGAATGCCATTGACATTCGTAGATTGGTAAATTATAATACATAGAAATATCTGCAATACATACAACAATATAGATAAAATTAATCTTTACACGTCCTTATAATAATTATTATCACAATCAAAAATTACGTATCTGCGTACAGTTTAAAATGTAATGTCCTTTATTGTAATGTTATAAAGGACATTTTTGCGATAACATTCAGTTTTTAGAGTGCATATGAAATTTGTTTTATGAGATATTAATATAAGACTCGGTGAAGCGAATCCGTTTGTACGTGTCAATGTTTGCGTCATCAGCTTACGTATCTCCAAAACTAAACTTGACCATTTCTTGTTCGAGAATCGTATGCAAGGAGATCTTAGTGTGTTAGAAGACACACAGATGACTCTATTTCTTCACTCTCATATCTAATAGGATGTAACGCTATTTTAAATAGGTTCCTATACTTAACGGAGAAAGGAAACATCTTGAGGAAATCTGCATGCTAGACAGTTTTCCTTAATGTTCTCAAAGATGCGTGATGCGAGAAGTTGCCAATACCCGGATGGCCAGCGTGGTGGACTATGGCCTAAATCCTTCTCATTCTTGAGAGGCAATGGGTTGAGAAGATAATGAAAATATGCCTAGATATATTAAGGTTTTTTAACCACTTTACCCGTGGGATAACTCATACTAATTTAGGTACAGCTTGGACGCGTAAGATCATGCTAGGTAGGTAATTATTTTGTTTTTTTTTCCCTTTCTTTAATCTACGGAAAACTAGAGACTAGTTTTCAGCACCCTATGTATAATTATGTAGGTATGCTCCACCGTAGTGCCTAAATTACTCAACCGATTTTGATGAATGAGACAACAGTCGACTAATTAAAACCTTTAGCGTAGTAGGGTTACAGTTTTTAAAATTAATTCTTCCTGCTTATTACGTTATAAGTCCCACAAACTTATCTGGCCCGGTGGCCAAAATTGGAACTAATTTTTATGTCTGTTTATGTTTTCATACTAATATTATAAATGCGAAAGTGTATGTTGTTTGTTGGTTTATTGGTTTGTCCTTCAATCACGCCGCAACGCTAGTGACGCTTTCACCGGGTCAGATTTTCGGACTATACTAGACTATAGATAGATCACCAAAGTAATATATCTAGTTAGAGTTCCGTACCTCAAAAGGAAAAACGGAACCCTTATAGGATTACTTCGTTGTCCGTCCGTCTGTGTGTCAAGACCCTTTTTCTCAGGAACGCATGGAGGTATCAAGCTGAAATTAATATCAAATACTCAGGTCTACGGTCCCTTGGAGCTGTGAAAAAATCAAACTTCTAAACCAACGCAATCAAAAGATACAGCCGTTTATGCTGCAAATTTTCGAATTTTCTTGCACTCGCAAGGGAATCAAAACCTACAGGGTACTTCCAGTGAACTCAGAATCTTGAAACTTGTTACGAAGCAACGTCTTATAGCACAGATATAGGAAGAATTGCGAAAAACATAAATTTTTAGTTACATCATATAATAAAAATATTTTTATGCAAATTTTCGACACTCGCAAGGGAATCAAAACCTACAGGGTACTTCCCGTGAACTCAGAATCTTGAAACTTGGTGCGAACCAACGTCAGCACAGATATAGGATGAATTGCGAAAAACATAAATTTTTAGTTATACATATATAATAAAAATATTTTTGTCCAAATTTTCGACACTCGCAAGGGAATCAAAACCTACAGTACCCTGTAGGTTTTGATACAGGGTTCTTCCTGTGAACTCAGAATCTTGAAATTTGGTACGAAGCAACGTCTTATAGCACTGATAAAGGAAAAATTGCGAAAAGCATACATTTTTAGTTACATCATATATTAAAAGTATTTTTAATAATTTTAAACTTACTACCCCTTTCCGCATGAACGCGTAGAGGTATTCAATTGAAATTAAAATAGATAGGTGGAATAAAAATACTATAACCTTTACTTATATACCTAAAGGTTTGTACGGAACCCTCGGTGCGCGAGTCTGACTCGCACTTGGCCGGTTTTTTGCTATTACCCAAGCAAACTCGCGTGAAAACGATAGTATAATTGAAATCTATATAAGATTGGGAAAATAGAAAAAATGTAATAGTCCTTATTAAAGTGCTATTCAAGGAAGTGCAGTGATAAGGAAAGCGTGACTTTTTAATTAAAAAAAAAAATGTTCGGTATGTATGTCGTATAACGCACTTATCTATACTTCTATACTAATATTATAAATGTGAAAGTTTGGATGGACGTTTGTTCCTCTATCACACCAGAACGACTGAACGGATCTGGATGAAATTTGGGACAGAGATAGATTATAGTCTGGAATAACACAAAGGGTACTTTTTATCCTGGAAAATTAAAGAGTTCCTCGAAAAACCTCAATCCACGCGGATGAAGTCGCGGGCATCAGCTAGTTTTTAAATATGAAGTACATTTATTGATAGCACAGTGGTATTTGGTTAACATGTTCGACTTGAGATGACGAGGTCTCGGGTTGGATTCCCATTGGGTTGGGTCGGGCCATAATATTTCGGTCAGTACTAGCACTGAGTTAGGGAGTTGGTTGTGTTTCACCTCAGTGCCTCGGAAAGGAAGTAAAGCCGTCGGTTTTTCGCAGGCATCTAGTAATTTTAAAATTATGTTGGATCACAAATAAAAATAACAGATTATAAACAAAAAATTGTTATTATAATTATTAATTAGTTTACAAAATATTAAAACTACAAAATAATACATAAATAATTAAAGCAGTAGAATATTAACTTAGTATGGTCACATCAACGCAGTCGCCATTTTCTAAGCCCATTTGCTGTGGGGTGCTTATACCTGAAATTTTTTTTTTTTTTAAGTACAAAATATAAATCCATACTAATATTATATCTTCGATGGTGTCTGTCTGTTCTACACTTTCACGGCCCAACTACTCAACCAATTTTGATGAAATTTGGTACAGAGATAGTTCACATACAAGGAAAGGAAATAGGCTACTTTCTATCCCGGAAAATTGAAGAGTTCCAGCGGGAATTTAAAACATCAATCCATGCGGACGAAGTCGCGGGTATCATCTATTAATATTATAATATTCTGTTGGTATATGCACAGGGGCCTAGTGGTCGTAAAACGGTGATAGCCTAGTAGTTAAGACATCTGACCTCCTGTGGGTTCAATATCCAGGTATGCACCTGTAACTTTTCAAAGTTATGTGCGTATTAACTTATTAAGATATTAAATATCACTTGCTTCAAACTGTGATGGAAAACATTGTGAAGTTTTAATGGGCCATCTGGTAAAACAATTTTGACAAAATTTGGTACAGAGATAGGTAATTGGAGAATGATTTAGGTTTCATTATCCTGGAAAATCAAAGAGTTGACACAGGATTTTTGAAAAACCTTAAACCAGACGGACAAAGTTATTATCAGTCTCTCTTGCCTGGTAGGAAGCTACGGCGTTGGCTAGTTAGAACCCTACTTTAGGATGCTGTGGTTAAACCGATTAGGGGTATGGGATAAATATAACTATACTTATAACAGCCATACTCCTTACAGGTTAACCTGCTACCATCTTATACTACCATCACAGGTCACATCAAGGGTAACTTCTAGTGGAATAAAAAAAAAAAACTAAGTCCAACCGGACTAAGTTGCATGAATCATAAGTCAGAAAAATTAAAATAATCTTACCTGTAACTATATCACCATCAAATTCAAACTTCAACTTATCCATTGGCAGATCAAAGCTCTCTGCGCACTGCCTCATTGCCAACATAACTTTATCGTCCTTCCCAATTGTTATTTCCAACGGCTTCTTCCTATTCTGACATTGGAATTTAATTTGGATTCCGTTAACTTTAGTCTTCTCCTTAACTATCTTCATGCTTTGACTTACAATGCCTCCATCTATAAACTTAGCAATATTGTAATCTATTGATGCTGGTGTATCATCAGAAGTTATTATTTTATTGTTGTACATGAACAGTAACTTATCTTTGCAGATGTTCTCTTTTTGTGCAAACGAATCAAATATCTGTGTTAATTTTTGGTATTTGCGTATTGTGAATTTGAAGACATCCAGACTTTTCCATATGACTTTCACTGGTAACAGTTCATTGTCATCCGTGTTCTCTGTTTCATCGTTTTCTAATATGATTACATCATCTGTTACATTGGTCGGTTGATTGGTATTGGTAGGCTTACTAAATAAAGGTACATCATCAGACTTATCGTGATATTCATCAGTATTGCCAACACTGTATGTTGGATAATTTGGTACCATATTGTAGTTTGATAAAGCTGGTGGCATGGGGATGATAGGTTGTGTCATGGTACTCCTCCCTAAGCCCCATTGACGGCCTCTTCTCCCTCGGCCTCGTGGGCTAGACCGTACTCTACCCCGTTGCCTACCCCTACCTCTTCCGTTAACGTTACCAGACAGTAGACTATCTAATATCTCTTCAACTGAACTGTCTGGAGAGTATCCAGCTCTACTCCTTTTCCTACCCCTACCCCTACCTGTGCCCGTTATCATATTTAATACATCTTCAATTATTGATCTATTATCCTCCAGAGTATCTCCATTTTGTCTTGTATTACTTGCACCATTAAATACAATGGATGAATTTAATGCATTACTCGGTTCTGTATCTGTGACATTGTTTTTTGACGCCCTACCTCTTCTACCTCGACCTCGACCTCTTGTGTTACTAACTTCAGGGGTTATTGCTGCCTCTACAGTGGTTTCTTTCTTTTTTCTCCCTCTACCTCTTCCGCGAGCCGGCTTCGTGTTTTTCGCAATTATTTCATCTAAAATCAAATCGTCCTCGATTGAATCAATAAAAATTACATCGTTTGTTTTATTTGCAGCATTCTCCGTTTTTTTGACCGTGTTTCCCTGGTTTTCAGTAGTGCTGCGTTCATGAACTTTCCCGGCATTTTTTGTTGCACAGTTTTCTTGTTTACTTTCAAAGTCTTTCCGAAATAATTTTTCCCGGGCGTTTCTTAAGTTCTTAAACACATTTGCATTGCTGAAAAAATCGCAATCATCATCGGAATTCGATGAAGACATTTGAATGGCACGCACACAAGATTACCCAAACGAAAACTTTATCAGATTTATTGATAAAATTGTTTCTAAAATTTTTGTCGAATCGATTTCAACCCACAAGAAGCAGTTTTGGCTATGTTGAGTTCATACACTTTTCTTCAAAAACATAAAAAGGTAACTTTTAAAACTGATTCCTTTGATCACTTTTGTTAATTGTTCGTAATAAAATACTAATTTTCCTGGCAAAATAGTTATCTTTTCTCGCAATATCAGAAAAACCACCGACCAGAAAAAGAAGAAAAAAACAAGGAATTACATAGTAGCCTATCAAAAACAAATTAAAAATGACAGATGACGTCATAGATGTTTTTTTATTATCTAGCTTTACGGCTCTGGGTTCCGGCTTTTCTGACCCCGTCATAGATATATGCAACAGATGAATGTTGAACTATATAAAAAGCTTTAACCATCTACTTTTATGGTTAAATATTTAGTTAGACGGTTGGCAATATTTATATATTTATACTAGGTACTTCTACTTAGTATTGCCACACGAGTATATTGCCACGAATTTTTTCACTTATTAACCAAAAACAACCGTTCAGCTGGCATAGGGGCCAGGGGCATCGATATATATGTAGGTACTAGATGGGCCCTTTCATAGAAAAAGGTCGGGCGACCGACTATGAGAGCGCGTTCCTATCCTGTCTTTGTCCCCATCATAGCGCTGTCACGGTCGCTCGTCGTGTAGTAATTTGTTACATCTAAAGTCTTATTAGTTTGGCACTGTACAATTTTTATTTTAAGGTAAGTGTTTCAAGTCACAATTATACATTTCCAAAAAAACGTTATTTAATATTCATATAATATTTTTATCCATTACGCAATCATTTAATTTCCGCGGCAAACTGTATGATATTTTTTTTTTTTTACGGCCACGGCTTCTATGGCTATGACCTATATTATCTATGACCGAGTCATACGTTTTCAATATAGAGATATTTTTTTTTATCAAGCTTTCATTGGAATAAGTTACAAGCAAGTTCCCGTGTTTCAGACTAGATGGCGTTGATGGCGTTGCTAAATATACGCCCACATTCTTTGTTTGACAGGGCCCGTCTATGTAAATTCAGGTCGTTGGCCAGGGGTGATACTTCACAAAAATTGGCAGTTTAATTTTTTAAAGCTAATATTTTGCAAACCGATACTTGAATTGAAAAATGTAAAAGTCATGAAAAAAAATTTGCCCCACTTTACGAATGGGGGAGGTCCAAGATACCCTAAAACATTGTTTTTGAAAATTTTATATTATCACTGCTTTGTCGGCGTGATTAATGATTATATTGTGTTACCCATATACCCATGTAAACCATAAAAAGAGGGTATGCAAATAAAAAGTACCTAGTGATAGTGATAATAATTTATAAATTAAGTATTGAATTTTGCATACCTATGTACGCTGAACATTTAAAATGTCGCAAACGATAAAAAATGTATCTGATTCAAATCCTAGAGCATCAATGATTTGATAACAACTTCACTAAATCCGAACTGATATTATAAATGCGTAAGTGTGTTTGTTTGTTAGTTTGTCCTTCAATCACGCCGCAACTGGGTAATGAATCGACGTCATCTTTTGCAAAATTGGTGAGTCAGATAGGTTAGGTATTCTTTATACCAGAAAATCAACCCTAATCATTTATTAAGCCTAAGTAAGATAAATTAATAAAGTTAAAATTTAAAAAAAATTTTATGCCCAAAATTTCCTCCTACACGCGGTCGAAATTTTGGGCATCATCGAGTAAGTAATTGATAAAAGATCGATACGAATCTAAAATTGTAATCAAAACATGTGTAGCTAATGTAAATTTTGGAGTTGATTTTCGTGTTTTCATCGATCGTTATTATGATAGGAAATGATAAAGCAAATTTTATCATAGATCTTGGACTTGGCAGTAAGACCGTGAATTTTTACAAGGTTTTGTTGAGTATATCAATTCACATTATTTACCTATAGGTACGATACTACGCATACCTATGACTAAGGGCCGATTCTCCATTATTACGAATAACGTTTAGTTAACCTACGAATAAAATTGAAATTTTTATAGATTTCCTGTACATCCTTTAAAACAAACGTATAATATTATGCTTCTCCAATGTTTAAAAACTCCAAATATCAAGATCGATTTGGTTGCAGTATGTAGGTAGGTACATAGGGATGTCATATCTAAGATTTGACTAGCGTCCTCTTTATTTTGTCTACTCTTTGATGTCCACTTACTCTACAATATGTTGATGTCGATCAATGTGATAGTAAAGTATATTATCTTTTAAAAAACCTATTGCTACCTATTTTGCAACAATATTTTTAATAACAATCAATGCATGTAAATAATCAATAAAACCAGATCTATGAATGATTAGAAATGTTTAATTATTATTTACCACACTAAATACGATAAGTAACTATTTGAATAAATAAATAGGTAATGCTAATGAGTATAGGTCAAGCGGTCCAGCTCTGAGTCACGATTGAAACTAAAAGCTTAGCGGGAAGTTTATTGCGGCACTAGGGAGGTCTCGGTTTCGATTCCTGGTAAAGAAAAGTTTTAAGTAATTTAACCGGGGGGGACCTCTAAAACCGAAACCGAAAAAAAAACGGCCAAGTGCGAGTCGGACTCGCGCACCGAGGGTTCCGTACAAACCTATATGTATACCTATAAGTAAATGTTATGGTATTTTTATTCCACTTATCTATTTTAATTTCAATTTAATACCTCTACGCGTTCATGCGAAAAGGGGTAGTAAGTTTATAATTATTACAAATATTTTTATTAATTAATGAAGTAACTAAAAATTTATGCTTTTCGCAATTTTTCCTTAATCTGTGCTATAAGACGTTGCTTCGTACCAAATTTCAAGATTCTGAGTTCACATGAAGTACCCTTTAGGTTTTAATTCACTTGCGAGTGTCGAAAATTTGCATAAAAATATTTTTATTATATGATGTAACTAAAATGTATGCTTTTCGCAATGTTTCCTTTATCTGTGCTATAAGACGTTGCTTCGTACCAAATTTAAAGTTTCTGAGTTCACGGAAAGTACCCTGTAGGTTTTGATTCCCTTGCGAGTGTCGAAAATTTGCATAAAAATATTTTTACTATATGATATACCTAAAAATGTATGCTTTTCGCAATTTTTCCTTTATCTGTGCTGTAAGACGTTGCTTCGTACCAAATTTCAAGATTCTGAGTTTACGGGAAGTACCCCGTAGGTTTTGATTCCCTTGCGAGTGTCGAAAATTTGACATAAACTTCTGTATCTTTTGATTGCGTTGGTTTAGATGTTTAATTTTTTCACAGTTCCAAGGACCTGAGTATTTGATATGAATTTTAGCTTGATACCTCCATGCGTTCCTGAGAAAAAGGGCCTTGACACACAGACGGACGCACAACAAAGTGATCCTATGAGGGTTCCGTTTTTTCCTTTTGAGGTACGGAACCCTAAAAACAGAAAAGGTTCTTGTTGGCCATAGTCCAACACGCTGGCCAAGTGCAGATTGACAGCCTTGACACACCTTTGAGAACGTTATGAAAAAGTCTCGGGTATACCTGTTTCCCCACGATGTTTTCCAAGCAAGTGAAATTATAAAGGCATATTTCAATTTCAATTTCATTTATTTAATACAGACTACATTTCTGGTCCATTATTGTTAGTAACAATATAATCCTAATATCTATGTTAGTACTTAGTACTACAACGGACCTATTTAACTTAGAAAAGTTCGATGTGCGTGTCCGAGAATTGAACCCCCAACCATCCGATTTGGAGGTCGAACGTCTCAACCACGAAGCTATAGGTTAATTTGTTAACTGCCGTATATATTTCGCTAGTTTGAATAGTTACATGGCCCTACGATAAGGCGTATATTGGCAACAAAATAGGTACTTCTATCTTCAACTACAGCCCATTAACGTCCCACAGCTGGGCACAGGAGACACCCACTCATAGGAGAGAGGGAATTAGAGCTTAGACCCACCACGCTGCTCCAATGCGGGTTGGCGGGCTTTAACGACTATTATCATGTTAGTGATAATAACCGGGACCGACGGCTTAACGTGCTCTCCGAGGCACGGGGGTGTTTAAACACCACCAACTTCCTAACTCCGGGCTAGTACTGAGAATTTCTAGTCAGAAAAGCCCAATACATAATACTGGGACTCGAACCCTGGACCTCGTCGGCCGCAGTTGAACATGCTAACCACTAGACCGACGATGCAGTAGACCACTTCAATACTTTAAGTGTTATTGGATTAACCATTTTAATACGCAATTCGGCAAAATCCTCTTTTGATGTGTCACGCCAATGTTATTCGAATGTTGTCTACGATAAATTGGTCTTTAAAAGAGATTATTTTTGATTTGTTAGATAAAATTATTATGACTGATAAGTACCTACTTACCTACTTACTAAGGTAGGTGCTTGTAAAACGCATAGGTGCTACTTTGGCAGCAAATAGCTGTTGGTCCTGCGCCTCATCTCTCTCCGGTCGTGTCGGATTTCCCGTCCCATCGGGCTATGAGAGTAAAGGAACAGAGAGTGCACCTATGCGATTGCGCCCATACCTGTGCACTATAATATATCAAACGCAGATGACTAATCTCCCTGGAGATAGGTCGCATTGGCCGAAAATCGGTCGGGAGGGCAATAATGATATAAAAAAAGTGTGTGTGTGCAATTCACACACGACAGAAGTGAAACTTGAGAAAAGTAAGAGATAATGAGACAAATATAACTTGTATTCTGTACCTATCTTGTATTCTATTCTTCTATCTCATTCTCTCACAGACCTACGAGAGAATGAGACAAATATAACGTGTGTTCTATCTCATTCTTTCGCAGGCCTACGAGAGAATGAGACAAATATAACTTGTGTTCATCTCATTCTCTCGCAGGCTAAATCCTATTGTGAATATTAAGTTTGTCTCTTTTTAGTGTCGCTTTTTCGTTTCATCGAATTTTCAAATCACAACGATTCTGAAGAAGTTTCACTTTAATAATGTATTTTTCAGGTAAACATATTCTGCCGCTCCTTTTCATCGCTGGCTGCGTCGTCCGCTCCGTTCGAGGTTCCATGGCGGGAGTCGATCCCAATACGCTGTCATGTGATCCAAACGGACAGGTAAGGGACTCTCCTAAATTGATACTACGCTTTGGTATTATTTATTTATTTAATAGCTGATGCCCGCGACTTCGTCCACTTGGATTGAGGTTTTTGGTTCTCGCGGGAACTCTTTAATTTTCCGGTATAAAAAGTAGCCTATGTGTTATTTCAGACTATAATCTATCTCTGTGCCAAATTTCATCCAGATCCGTTCTGCCGTTCTGGCGTGATTGAGTAACAAATATTGATCCATCCAAACTTTTGAATCTTTTATATTAGTATAGATTCGTTGTGAATATCAGCATGCATCCAGCCATTTCCGACGTACCACATTTAGGATTATAATTATTATTACTAACATTATACCTACCTACACCCACCTTGATGACCTCCGTGGCGCTGGGCGCAGTGTGTAGCGCTGTTGCCGGGTTCGATCCCCGGCAGGGTCAATTGGGGAATTTATAATTTCTGAATTTTCCTTGGTCTGGCCTGGTGGGAGGCTTCGGCCGTGGCTAGTTACCGCCCTACCGGCAAAGACGTGCCGCCAAGCGATTTAGCGTTCCGGTACGATGCCGTGTAGAAACCGAATAGGGGTATGGGTTTAATATAACTGCCATGCCCCTAACAGGTTAGCCCGCTACCATCTTAGACTGCATCATCACTTACCATCAGGTGAGAGCGCAGTCAAGGGCTAACTTGTAGTGGATAAAAAAACCACTCTTTTATTCTATTTTAGATGCAATACTTTAAAGTTACAATTAACAACGTCAAATCACTGACGTTTGGTTAGTTAGCGTACAAAAGTTTCGTTTTACTTTGCACCAACATCTCAGCACTCCAACAGCCAACCTCACGTGCCCGCGGTACCCTCTGCTGGTCCCGACGAACGAGGTTCTGGCGACCGACAAATGGCGGGATAACCATTTCAAAATTGGCTAGACTGAAAAATGACACAGGCTGGTGTCGGGCAGCAGCGACACCAACACCATGCGATGACCAACACGCCTGCCCAGCGTGGTCATTATGGGCATTTCTTTGGATGAACAGCGCCAACAAATAAAGGCCCCTAGTTCCCGGTCGCCCCGCTATTCCCGACTACGGTAGCAGTTGCGGTTACGGTGGGGCAGGGGATGCTAAGAATCTCCGGGCGACGGTGAGCTACCATCACAAACGACTTTAGTTGGCAACCTATAATACCAGGACACTGAGCTGAGGTCGAACGAAAGCCTAGCCGAAATTGAAGTAGAGTTGGACAAAATCAAGTGGCATATTCTGGGCTTGTCAGAAATCCGAGGAGAGGGGGAGGATACGCTGACCCCAGAATCGGACCACGTACCTACTTGTACCAGGCGACCAAACGTCCCAAGGCGGAGTGGGATTCCTGATCAATAAAGTCCTCGCTAGCAACATTGTGGAGATCAGTAGCGTTTCGAAGAGGGTTGCATACGTTATACTCAAGTTAAATCGGAGATACTCTCTGAAAATAGTACAAGTCTATGCACCCACGTCAGCACAGTCTGATGAAGAAGTAGAGACTCTATACGAAGACGTAACCAAGGCACTAAATAATACTACCAAGTCCTACTTCAATGTTGTTATGGGGGACTTCAACGCATAGGTGGGAGTACCAGAACGCGATGAATCGAAAATTGGGCCACATGGAGTTGGTGTTATTAACCGTAGGGGTCAAATGGTTGTCAACTTTCTTGAACGACAAGGGCTGTTCTTAATGAATACATTCTTTAAGAAAAAAGCACACAGAAAGTGGACGTGGCAGAGCCCCGATCATATGACCAGGAACGAGATAGACTTCATCATGAGTGATCGAAAGGATATATTCAGAGATGTCTCTGTCATTATTTTACTAGATTTTATTAGTAGGTTCAATACCGGGAGCCATCACCGCCTCGTGAGAGGCTCTCTGAATATAGACTTCCAACTGCAGAGACGTCGTATGGTGAGGTCTAATCTCCGTCCTAAACTAAACCAACCCAACATAACATAAGGGAAGTTACAATTAGAACTGAGGAACCGATTCGATTCGCTGGAAACCACCGACGATGTTGATCAGGAATAATATGACGATTTTGTGAGTACCATTCGTGAGATAGGAGGCAAATAACTTGCAAAAGAAAGCAAGAGTTCTTCGTCCAAGATCACTGGCGAGACCCTGGTTTCGATGGAACAGAGGCGGAATATGTCATCGGATGTGTACTCCAGTTTTAAACAAACTCAAACACCTCTTTGATCTCGGGCATAACACCAAAAGAATGGAGCAGAAGTATCACAGTCCTCTTTTTCAAAAAGGGAGACAAGAGCCTACTTATGAACTATAGGCCAATATCACTTCTGAGCCATATCTACAAGCTGTTCTCGAGGGTTATTACGAAGCGTCTCGCCCGAAGACTTGATGAATTTCGGCCTCCAGAGCAGGCCGGGCTTCGTAAAGGTTACAGCACAGTGGACCACATTCACACTCTGAGGCGTTAGTTACCTCCTTGGTTGCCATGTTTCGGAGTAAGTGTTATTTTTTAAAAAAGAGCAACCACCGAGTTTCTTGCTGGTTGTTCTCAGTGGTAGATTCATTCAACTGTTCATAAGCACTTGTAAAAAGTCTATTTGAATTGAATTTATAGGACTAGTGATTCTGTGGTGATTGACCAACTATGTATCTCTTTTGTTTTCAGATCCACCTCCTTCTTCCCCACTTCACGGACTGCAACAAGTACTTTACGTGCGCCCATGGAGAAGAAGTGTTAATGTCCTGTCCTGCTGGACTCCAGTTTGATTTTATTATACAGGTGGGTGTCATCATAGCCATCATTTAAGCCCCACATATTTTTCAGACCCGATGACAGACTCGCTAGTAAATAAATTAATTAATTAAAAATAAACAAAAACAAACTAAACAGGCATAAAAATTAGTTCCAATTTTGGCCACCATAATTTTGATGTACCTACTTATAAATATGATAAGGAGACGTAATCTCGTGTTAGCTTGTAGGATATAGCTCTGGGCATTAGACAAAAAATTTTACGTCTCATCACAGGATTTTAATGACACCTCTCCTGTCCTTGTCGCATTTGTGAGACCCCTCCTCCCATATTATGTAAACTCTAAATAAGTAAACTTGCAAGATATGACGTCACATACATATCTTGCAAGTTTACATTTAGAAACTACACCTTTCAAAGTGTGCTTTATAGTTCCTGATATATCTGATTAGTCAGTCAGTCAGTGAGTGAATAAGAGTTAGGTACAGTAGAATCTCGATTACCCGAACATCGATTATCCGGACTCATTCTACACGGCTCTAATTACCGACTTAGAAATGATTAATTGACGTAATGGTTTGTCTAAATGCCGTATGTAAAACCCTTTATATTATAAAAAAAAATATTAAAATTTAATTATCGTTTGATTTGACTTTAAAATTGATTAACCGGATTTTCGAATATACCTACGGAATACCCCTGGTTTTATTTGATTCGCTTTTATATATATAGATTATAGATTAACGTTTATTTATTT
This sequence comes from Erebia epiphron, assembly GCA_963932025.1. NCBI lineage: Eukaryota > Metazoa > Arthropoda > Insecta > Lepidoptera > Nymphalidae > Erebia > Erebia epiphron. The sequence continues at coordinate 6,787,395 of OZ009953.1, read as the reverse complement.
TATCTGTATCTTTCCAGGTTTGCAACTGGCCTTCGGCCATGGAATGCATTCTCCGTCGACACCCAGACGACGGCGATCTCGGCTCAGGCTCTGGTGAGGACTGGCTGAGTGACATTGCCGATTTACCTTACGACGGTGAACTTTGCACATAACGTATATGGCCGGTTTCTGAATTGAGAATTTCATGTGGAGTCCGTCTCAAAGACTACTGAATGAATATTGGGCTGGTTTCTGAATTAAGCATTCAACAGCAAGCTCCAACTCTCACAACACAATATCAATTCAGAAACAAAAATTTGCTTAATTACTCGACATGAACTTGACTCAACATGAAATTCTCAATCCAGAACCCGGCCGATAGTCCCCACAAACTTATCTGACCCGGTGACCTCGTCGCTTGTAGGTATGTATATTAAAAATGAAACAAAACTAAACAGGAATAAATATTGGTTCCAATTTTGCTACCGGGCCTGATAAGTTGATGGGACTATACTCTGATTGAGGTCAAAATTTTGCAGTTAAAAGCTCCAAAAAAGCTCACACGAAAGATTCTGTAGGACTGACGGCTTTTGAGATATTTATTTAACCACCCATGGAAGAGCCCCCTATTATTTATTTAAATTTTTTTAGGACCCTAATTTGAAACACCGCCAACTTCCTAACTCCGGGCTAGTACTGAGAATTTCTAATCAGGAAGACCTAATACTTAATTATAGTCCGACTCGGGACTCGAACCCGGGACCTCGTCGGCCGCAGTCGAACGTGCTAACCAGTAGACCAACAAGGCAGTTCAATAGAGGCAAAAACTACACAATATTACCTAATACCTGGCCATCGTTTCAGGCACTCTAACCGGTGATGCTGTAGCGAACATGATAAGGCCTATCAACATCGAGCCGCCCGGCAAATCTCCTAGATTCGGCACAGCTCTCAACTGTCTCAGAGCTGATGATGCGTCACGACTTGTTGCTTATAAGTAAGTCGTGTTTGGAACATTTTCTTTTTGGTGGTAAAACGCGAGGACTTGCCTCCCTAGCTAGGCTAACCCCTAACTAAGACGTTCAGGGGTTTTTATTGCAGGAATCGTTCAATGGGTTATAAAAGAAGAAAAAACCGCGGAGTGCTATTAAATTAGAGGGTGGAAATTGAAGATAGGGGTGAAAAAGCACCCCTTTTGGGATTTTCAATATATCTCGTAAACAAAGCAAAATTTAGATATATTGTATATAAAACTTTTCGTAGAGAATCAAAATTCCCATCGGAATAGCATTTTACAAATATTAAAAGAAAAAAAAACATGTCAAAACAGTTACGAGATTATATTGAAAACCCCAAAAGGGGTGCTTACTGCTTTTTCACCCATATTAAAGGGGTGAAAAAGATTCTATCACTAGATTATAGTCTGGAATAACAGCCTACTTTTTATACGACTGCCTGAAAAAAGGAGTATAATGTTTTCAGGGTTCATGTATGTATGTATGTGAGTTTGTATATTCCACCATAACTTCGATACGCCTGAACCGATTTTGATAAATGAGGTATCGTTAGAATCCCTAGTAGTAGCCAGTAAAATCTTTAAAAAAAAATGATGGGGTCACCATGGTCCCGCATTAAAGACTAAAGTTGAAAAAAAAAATTCCAAAATAAGATTAACTACCTATATATAATCATCATCTAGAAAGTGAAGAGTAGATTCCAAAAATAATAAAGGAAACTATAGTTCAATATCCAGTGATTCACAAACATAACTTTTTAGTTTGTTTTTTGGCAGGGCAATCGTGTTTTTAAATTTTTTTAATTATTAGGTACTTGTTATCCTGGAAAAATAAAGAATTCCCACGGGAACCAAAAAACCTCAACTCACGCGGACGAAGTCGTGGGCATCAGTACAATAGAGTATTACTTTTTTTGGTGTTTGAAGCTTTTTCTATCGTCCAAATTTTTTTGATCAGGGGTGACTGCCAACGCTATTGGCACTGTGTGAGTGGCGTGCCACAGACGGCGTACTGTTCAGACGGGCTGTACTTCAACGAGCGAACGCAACAGTGCGACTTCGAAGCGAACGCTAAATGTTCTGTCATACAGGAAGACGAGTTAAACGGAGAGTTTATTGCAGTTAAAAAGAAGTAGAAACTTACTAGACACGTCCTCTGAAGACTTCAAAACGCCAGGCTTAGTTAAGATAGTAGTAAGTGCAAAAAGGTGTTGTGTTGTGAACAACATAAAGAACACATGTGTTGAACAGCATTATATACAATTATGTCAGTTACATAGACAATTATTACAATTTATATTCTCTTTACTTATCATTATTGATTGGGTTGTTGAGGCTATTTTAAAATGAGGGAACATAGCAGTGGAGCTTTGAAACCAACGTTAAATTCTCTGTCATGCGGGAAGACGAGTTTGACGGGGAGTTTATTTCAATTAAGAAGAAGTAGAAACCTACTAGACACGTCCTCCGAAGACTTCAAAATGCCAGGCTTAGTTAGTATAATAGTAAGTGCAAAAACCCCTTGTGGTTGACGTCCAATCTGCTCGCACAAAGCGATTTTGCTCGACATTTCTGATACGAACCGCTGGGGTGTGGAACACCCTCCCAGCGCACATGTTTTCTGCCACATATAACTTAGGTACCTTCAAGGCAAGAGTGAATAGGCATCTTCTAGGCAAGCGCGTTCCAACCTAGACCTCATCGTTTCTTTGCACTAAGCGTGATTGTCGTCAAGCGCAAGACTATCACGCAATTAAAAAAAAAGGTGTTGTGTCGTGAACAACATGAAAAACAATGTGTTGAACAACAGCATTATATACCAATTATGTCAGTTACATAGACAATTATTACAATTTATATTCCTTTTATAAATCATTATTGCTTGCGTTGTTAAGGCTATTTTAAGATGACAGAACATAGCAGTGGAGCTTTGAAACCAAAGTCAAAAGCTCTGTCATACAGGAAGACGAGTTAAAGGGAGAGTTCCTTGCCATTAACAACTAAAAACTTACTAAAACCATCCGCCAAAGACGTCCGAAAGCTAGGCTTAGTTAGGAGTTAGGACCATATTTAATTCCAATAAGGGATTATATTCGTTTCTTTGTCTGAACAACAAAGTTCTAATTATTGCGATATAATACGTTACATTTATTTAATGGATTGTAAGAGATTTTCAGTTTATGTTCAGTTTCTAAATACTGTTGATCGGTAATACGAAAAGCAATCTGTGATTCAAATATTTTGTGTATACTTAATATAGTTTAATTATAATATAAGTTACAAGCAAAACCTGTAGCGTGAGTTGTTAATAATATTGTATAAAATAATTGTTATTATTTAACACTTTGTACCTACTATTTATACCGTTTGACAAATAAATATTATTTTGCAAATAAGGCGCATATATTTTTGTTAATAGCCTTTATTGTTTCAAAATCAGATTATTTTTTTGCTTAATAACATTATATACAAGGTGTAAGGTAAATGGTATAACACACCGGCGGCTACCCATGCCATTTTGACGTTATAAACACTATGGTAGAGTTAAAAAGTCAAAATTAATTATCAAAAACTTCCATACAAAATGAATTAGTTAATTATGGAAAATAAATTTTGGCAACCCTGTGGAGTCCTTTGTTCCTTCTACACCTAAAGTCAGAACTGTACTACAAGCGAAAGTATAATAATTATTATCGTATCGTTATGCAATTTGGCAATTCATTACAATTTGCAAATCATTGAAAGAACAAACTACACAGAATAATTAATTATTGATCAAAACTTAAACGAAGTAAGTCGAGAAATTAATCACAGGGAAAGGCGGCTCATAAAGTAAGGATAAGTGACTGACTTCGACTTACGGAATCCGATACTAGTCGGGCATTTTTTTACAACAATACGTAAGTTCTAGCCGGGCTTTTGCTTTGAGAATTTAATTGCATGCCGAATAATGATTACTTTAATATCGCGACTGGATTTTATCGCAACGCTCGCGCTGGCAACGAGGCCTAACATACGTCGTATTGTTCGCAGTTCATTGATATTGAATTAGCTGTTTTAAGGGATGCCACCTCAACATTTATGCTAAAATTTTGAAGTCCACATAACTCCCGCAGGATATGAGCTACACGTCTTATGACATTTTTCCAATATATCTATACACCTTCTAACATGGGTAGCCGCGGGTATGTTATACTAATTACCTTACACCTTGTATATGCTGAGATGATAAATTTAATTACGGAGTCCAACATATTAGTAGAACCGGCGTTGCTAATTTGATCATGGAAAAAAAACTCATTGCGTATATATTCATTTACATTTATGTACGATATGATTCTATTCATAAATAACCGTTTAGGCCCGTAAAGTCCTCCCTGAAAAACACCTTGAAAAGTAGTTTTAATCACATAAAACGCATCGCCTCTGTAAAAGTATTTCCTCTCTTGCCTCTGTTATGTTATTTAACCTTTTATAGTATGCATATTGCATTATTATTAATTATAATTCAGTGAGCAAGAAATTACAAGTAATTTTACTGTTAAGTATTACGTATCAAAAGCTTTTGAGGGATCAATACTTTGAATTATAATTAAAACAACAGGTATAAAGTATGGCTTAATTTCTATAATCTCTGTAACACATGAAATTAGAATGTTTCACGAAAAATAAACAAAATGAGTAAAAAGTATGGACTAAATGTTCTTATTCATTCTTTCTCCCAGTTTTGAAGATGTCAGGGTCTGGGACGTCCTTCTTCTCGAAGGGATAGTAGGGGTGATCTTGCCAGAAGGTAGGCCAGACGGTTCTGTAGTCTTTATTGAATTCACCTAAAAAATAAAATTTTAAAAATAATCCATCCAGACGAAGTCGCGGGCAAGAAGAAACAATATTGAACTTACCCAGTCTTTCCATATCTTCTTCACTTAATTCAAAATCAAATATATCGATGTTTTGCTCGATCTTCTCTTTGCGAATCGATTTTGGAATTGGCATCACACCTTTTTGTACCTGTAATTAAAACTTTATATGTAACTGTAAATTGCTAGAAAATTTGACACAGTTAAGTGCTAAACGTACTGGCTGGGTCATTTTTTGAGCAAAGTATCAGCATTCTTGCCACCATTCCACGCGAGCATGATTTATTAATTATTATTTTAGTAATTAGGTTAAGTTAGCTAACCTAACCTACAGATAGCTTTAAGTTCTATTGTATTGTTTTCATTAAATGTTATTCACTACTACACGTTATGTGAGACTTCCACAAAGTCATCTGACCCGGTGACAACGTCTCTTACTAGTGATATGAAAAATAAAATAAAATAAAAAACTAAACAGGCATAAAAATTAGTTCCAATTTAGGCCACCGGGCCAGATAAGTTTGACGGACCAGCAAAAACTATTCCAATCTAGCGCGCATAATAACTAACGTAATAAAAAAACTAATAATCATCAGTATCATAAAAAATCAGGAAAATAATAAAGACTACGACGGGCTATGTCTCGTATGTACACAAATGATAGATGCTAACTACATATAAGCTTTTTATAGTTATAAAGTTATAACTTTACCAAATATCTAAGCACAATTTGAGGCACAGTTTTCTTGTATTTGAAGGCAAGTCCCACCAGGATTGGGTTGTCTACTCTAGGTGGAGGTGCATCGGTGTTCTTCTCGAACAATGAACCAAACGGAGTGTATGCCATCACACCTATGTTGTGGGCTTTTGTGAAGTTTAGGAGCTTGTTTTGAGCTAGATTTAGGTTGACCTGAAAGATATAAATAATAGGATTTATAATCTTATCTTTTATTTGAACGAGAAAAGTGATAGGCCCAAAAGTACTGGTTTGGTGACCCCTTTAATAATCTGATAAAAATAATGAAAACTTATTGCAGTTAATAATAAATAACCAGATGAGATGAAAGTGTTTTTCATTTTCTAATGTGCCATGTAATTAATTAACAATAAGAGACGGGAAATCCGCTCGCATCTCTATTTGGCTGATGACACATGATAGCGTGATCGTGCAAGCGCGATAGCAATATGAGCGTTCAGAATATTTTTAACATTTCATTTTGTTCCGTAAATACCAAAAATGATAAATGAAAACTTGTCGTGGTTTTCACTTCGTGTTGTTATTCTGTAACTTGAAAATATAGGCTATATATATATATCGGTGGTTTTAATATAATACAAATAAGAGGAAATCATATCATTCTTGTCGTAAAAATATACAAAACGCAATCCATTTTAGGAAAGTATTTTGAAAACATATAAATCCAGGGACCTAGATAAATACAATTTGAATCCAAATAAACTCAAATATGGTGGGAATATTCTCAAATTATACACTAAGGCATTTAAGTTTAATTTCGAATGTAGTAATGTATATAATGTAGTAATGTAGTAATGTAATTTCGGTGTTCGCGAGCATGCTGTTTGCGAGCATGTCGGTCACGCGAGCATGTCGGTTACGGTCACGCGAATCTACATTTTTACCCCCTATCAAAAAGTGCTCAACGCGCCTAAAGAAGTTTTCACTTCAAAAGTTAATTTATAACAAATACGTACTTCTACTTGTAAAACAGCGGGCTTAATCTCACAGTTGTCCATGAGCCGCTCCATTTGGCTGATGTTGAAGTTCGATACGCCGATGGACTTGGCCAGGCCTCGCCGTTTGGCTTCCTCCATACCTTTCCAAGTGTCCACGTAGTCTACAATGTCGAAATCTCCGCTACCGTCGTCCTGGAAAAACAATTTAAATAAATAAATAAATATTTATTTGGAACTATCAAGGACACATAAAGTACAATACAAAACACAAAATTACTCTAGAACACACAATTTCGTGCGTGTAGATCTTAAGCGTCGCAAAAGTGACTAAGACGACGACCTCCCTGGCGCAGTGTTGAGCGCTGTTGTCTGGCTAGTTACCACCCTGCCGGCAAAGAAGTGCCAAGCGATTTAGCGTCCCGGTACGATGCCGTGTAGAAACCGACTAGGGTTATATGGGTTTAATATAACTGCCATACCCCAAACAGGTTAGCACGCTACCATCTTAGACTGCATAGTCACTTACTATCAGGTGAGATCGCAGTCAAGGGTTAACTTGTAGTTAGTGGAATAATAAAAAAAAACCGGGCAAGTGCGAGTCGGACTCGCGCACGAAGGGTTCCGTACCATTATTAATAAATAATTACCTTTGTTAATGAACCGCAAGACTAACTTTGTTTGTAGAGGTTTATTATTAATATAAAAAAAACTATGCTAGTTAGAGCATTGGCTATAGTTTTCCTGTAAAATATACGTAAATTCCTATTGACCATAATTATTTCAAATTTTTCGATTGGTAAACTCCGGAGATAAGGGGGGGGGAACGGTATTTTTTTAGACATTTTCCCCGATAAATCAAAAACTATCATAACTAAAAATAATTAAAAATCTGTTTTAGAATGTACAAAGTAAACCCTTTCATATGATACCCCACACAGTACAGTTATCTCACTTTTAAATTTCAACCCTCAGATTTTCCTCCCTTTTTAAATAAGAACAAAAATAATTTCCAATTTTTTTTAATTCCAGTGTCTTTGGGCCACTAATATACACAACTATTCCAAATTTCATGTCGATAGCTTCGGTAGTTACTGAAATAATCGAGTGTGACGGACGGACAGACGGACAGACAGACGGAGAAAGTCGCACCATAAGGGTTCCATTTTACCATTTTGGTACGGAACCCTAAAAAGTGAAAACAGTGAATGTGGCTCTAGGTGGACGAATGAGCGAGTAGCTGTGAGCCTCTGGAAGCAAGCGACACAAGACCGTGCTCTGTGGCGATACATGCAGGGGACAGTAGTCCACCTGTGAAAAAATTGTAAGTGAGGCAGCAGAGTTCTTTAATTAAGTCATTAAAATGTAGAGCATATTTATAATAAATGGTTTTAATTACTTGGCACTTTAAAACACCTCTATAAAATACGGTGGTATCAAAACTAATGTTGTTTCCTTCGTTTATTTAGTAAGTATATTTGAAAATTAAAAACCATGGTAAGTGAGCCTGCTTAAATTAACTGAGCTAGATATCAGGGTAGTGTTTTCTATGCTAGGATTTCCTGTATCATGCACGCGTTGAAAGCCATCCCAATGTAATGATATACAGTCTAACATTACATTGGGATGGTCTGATGGAAAAACATACTTTCATGTTTTTCTGTGTATCAGTCGGTTTGTCTGTCTGCAAAACACAAAAGTAGCTTAAAACATGCCGGGGACTTGCATCTTGGATATGGACTGCCAAAAAAAGGAGTAATCATCGATATTTATATAGGTACTAGATGGACCCTTTCATAGAAAAAAGTTGGGCGTCCGACTTGTAGGGCGTGCCCCTCACCTGTCCCCGCAATAGCTCTGTCCCGCTTTTCAGACTAGATGGCGTTATTAAAATAAATCCACATTCTTTGTTTGACAGGGCCCGTCTATGTTAATTGAGGTCGTTGGGAGTACCTAATGTGTTCAGGGTCTATGTATGTATCCGAGTTTCTTTATTCCACCATAACTTCTTAAGTTCTTAATGCCTGAACAGATTTTGATGTATGGGGTATCGTTAGAATCCTTACATCATCCCGAAGTGACCTTGACTATAAATTTATTTAAAAAAATAGTAGGGCAGGGCAGGTCGTGTTTTTGTTTTGTTTTTGAAGTTATACCTATTTCTTTTGGCGCGTTATGGAAAAGTTATCACAGTGAATTTCTACGACGCGCGCGTACACCGACACCCAAATTCGACACCCTGACGTTAGTTGGTCAACTTTTATGTTTAGCAGAAAAGGCCTACCAACAAAATAAAAATAAATACATTTACTGTATGTTAGGTGAGACTGCCTCGTTGGTCTATTGGTTAGCATAGTCGACTACGGATCACGAGGTCCTGGGTTCGACTCCCGGTCGGGCATAAAAGTTAGGTATTGGGTTTTTCAATTAAGAAATTCTCAGTGCCAGCCCGGAGTTGGAAGTTGGCGGTGTTTCACCCCCGTGCCTCGGAGAACACGTTAAGCCGTCGGTCCCGGTTATTATCACTAACATGATAATAGTCGTTAAAGCCCGCCAACCCGCATTGGAGCAGCGTGGTGGGTCTAAGCTCTAATTCCCGCTCTCCTATGAGAGTGGAGGCCTGTGCCCAGCAGTGGGACGTTAATAGGCTGTAGTGATGATGATGATGAAGTATAACTTCTTACGTGCGTACGTATTGTATAAATTAAGTTGCTGTGTTATATCGGCAGTAAAACAGGTAAAAATTTACCTTAATAGCGACCGGATTGTGTATCAAGTATAGATCCACGTAGGTCATGTTGAGGCGACTGAGAGACCGCTGCAAGGCTGCTATTACATCCCTCTGCTCGTTCAGGCCCAACTGAAATCATTACAAATTAGGTAGCAAATGTTGCGGTTACCCTCCATATACATAATCGAAGCGGTTACCATTGATGTAGTGATGAGTCCGTGAGTCCCGTGATGTACATACAATTAGCGCCATCTAGTGTTGACTAGATGGCACGGTAGATACAATTAGCGCCATCTAGTGTTGACTAGATGGCACGGTAGATACAATTGGCGCCATCTAGTGTTGACTAGATGGCACGGTAGATACATTTAGCGCCATCTAGTGTTAACTAGATGGCACGGTAGATACAATTAGTCTAGTTCAGTTCCTCACGGGTAGCTGCAGATACCCGTGAGGACACGCCCGGGCAAGGAGGCCTAGCCTCGAGGTCCGTACCCCCCGACTGATCACCGTCAGTCGGAGAAGAACCAACAACATAGTTCAGTCTTAACTGGATCATCACTTACTACCAGGCGACATTGCAGTCAAGGTCTAACTTGTAGTGGAGTAAAAAATAGCGTCCAGTAAATATATGCGGTTCTGACAGACGGATGGACGGCTTGTCTCGGTCATTTAGATTCATTTAGAACTAGATGATGCCCGTGACTTCGTCCGCGTGGACTAAGTTTTTTGATTGCCGCGGGAACTCTTTAATTTCCGGGATAATAAGCCTATGTCCTTCCCCGGAATGTAAACTATCTCGTTACCAAATTTCATCAAAATCGGTGTAGAAGTTGGACCCTGATGCGTAGCAGACAGACAGACACTTTCACATTTATAATATTAGTATGGATTAGATATTATAATGTTCAATGTCATTAAGATACCTTAGTAACCAGAAACACGTTTTCTCTGGGGACTCCTGACCTCCTGACTCCAAGACCAACCTGTTCCTCGTTGTTATACAAGGAAGCAGTGTCGATCATTCTGGAATGAAAGCAATGAGAGATGTGAAGAAGAGAGAAAGAGAGTGATCGGTGTGTTCATGACCCATCGTGTAACATAAAAACATAGATCATGGCACTGTACTTTTTTACGTCGCGGTAACGATCATCTGACATATACATACCTATATAACATTAGGCATAGAGGTAATAATATAGTAGCTACCTCTATGATACTTATTAGGAGTCACGTGAAATAAATGAAAAAATGAAATGAAACTAATGAAATAGTAGATTATTTAACATGGGGGTAATGCAATTGCAATGTCTTACGTCACGGGCGCAGAAGTGACGTTGCCTTCTAGAGTAACTCCCGAGCATAGCGAGGGTGTTGCATCTAGAAATATGTACTGGAATGACCAGAGTATTCTTTGCGGGATCTTTCGAAATTCAAATCACATTGCACCCCATGGGGGTAATGGATTTCAGTACAACATTACAATACAACCCCGCTAAGCCTTAAGAATGTAATGACGCATAAGGCATTGACGAGCGAGTGGTGTGAAAATATACTTTATTGTACACCATACAATACAAACACACACAACACAATATACAATACCATGTATATAATGTACAATACATTATATTAATTAATTAATACACATCCACCACCACCACCACCACTACAGCCCATTAACGTCCCACTGCTGGGCACAGGCCTCCACTCTTATAGGAGAGAGGGAATTAGAGCTTAGACCCACCACGCTGCTCCAATTTGCGCCACGCGGTTGGCGGGCTTTAACGACTATTATCATGTTAGTGATAATAACCGGGACCGACGGCTTAACGTGCTCTCCGAGGCACGGGGGTGACACACCGCCGACTTCCTAATTCCGGGTTAGTGCTGAGAATTTCTAGTCAGAAAAACCCAACACTTATTATGGCCCGACCTGGGACTTGAACCCGGGACCTCGTCAGCCGCAGTCAAACATGCTAACTACTAGACCAACGAGGCAGTCACTAATACAGTAATAATACACATACACACAGTAATTAATACACACAGTATTAATTAATTAATATATGTATAGTTTTCCACAAAATAAATCAATGGATTTATCCTTTCCTTGTGTTGTTGACTTCAAGTTGTTGAAAATAAAAAGACTATTTTTATGAAAAGATGATTTTGGTTGCTATGACTACTTGTGTTGTTGAAAATATAAAGGCGAAATAATTTTAAAGAGTTATGTTTTCAATAGTCCGGGTGTCCAAGGGGAATCCGAGTGCCACACGTCTTTTTTATTTTATTTAATCACCTGTATCCATGTTTTAGAGCCCAGGTGACAGGCAGTTCCACCTCACGTTCGTTCACCGTCTTCTGGCCTTTCTGAAACCAGAAGTAACGAAGTTAAACTTTTGCATAGCGTATTGAACATAATACCTATTATCCAATGATCAACGCCCATACAAATTGCAGACCGCAAAATCGTAATTATTTGACAGCTAGATTCGTCAAAACGTATTGTTCGAACTGATTAAGGAGTTCATACAATAGGTACACTGTAGGTACACTTATTGACGTCAAGAACTTACTTATAAAACATGATGGTGATAATCAGTTACGGTATCTTAAAACTAAAGCTACGAGGGTTCCAAACGCGCCCTGGTCTGAGAAGAGCCCACAACAAACTTAACCGGGTTTTTTATGCGTGCGACCGTGCGAATAGTCTCGCAAGAACTCGAAAATGGCTGTACCGATTTTGATGAAATTTTAAATGTGTGTTTGAGTGGGTCCCGGGTTGGTTTGGACGTTAGATTAACAATAGGCATGATGACAGTAACCAAGAATCAATGAAATTATGAATTTATTTAATGAAATAGGATTCATGGATTATAAAAAACGTATTTATTTTTCTATTTCGAGTGAGATTGCTATTTATTTTGATTGAATAAAACTATAAAATACAGCAATCCGCCATATTGGTTAAAACACCAAGAAGCGAATGACGTCACAATTGTTTGTTTTCGAGCTTTGACAATCACACTATTGTTTACTGCACACTGCAGAGAGTCATTGGTTAAAACAATAGTGACGTCACAAACGACGCCATGACACCGCAGAACGTTTTGGCGTGAATTTTAAAATTTAAATTTCAAATGCCAATTTTATCTACTAAACCTTATGTTTCTGCTGAAATAAGGTATTTTTTCGAAATAGTAGATACACATAATCTGACCATTTTTCAAAATCAGTCATCATGCCTATTGGACCTGGTAGGGGGCGCTGCAATCGGGCTCATTCAAATTAGCAACTTTTTTTCAAACGACAAAACGCGCCCTACGAGTAAGTATGGGATTTATAATTTATACGAAATTCTGAAATGTGACGTCATTAAAGTTTGACGCACTTTTTTACTTTAATAGATTGTTTAAAATGGTTATCTACCAGGAGACGTGGATATTACGACTTTTGGGAAATCCTCTATTTAATTATCACTAAAAAACTTATTTGAATAGTAGTCGAATACCCAATTACCTCATCAAACTGCCTCGTTGGTCTAGTTCGAATGCGGCCGACGAGGTCACAGGTTCGAGTCCCGGGTCGGGCCATAACAAGCATTAGGCTTTTCTGGCATGAAATTCTCAGTGCTAGTAGCCCTAGGAGTAATAAGGAAGTTGGCGGTGTTTCACCCCCGTGCCTCGGAGAGCACGTAAAGCCGTCGGTCCTGCGCTTGTTCTCTCTCCGGTCGTGTCGGATTTTCCGTCCCATCGGGCTATGAGAGTAAAGGAACAGAGAGTGCATGCGCACTTTGTATGCGCACACACCTGTGCACTATAATATCTCCCGCGCAGATGGCTGCCGTCAGAAATTCGAAAATTCAGTCAGGAGGACATTATTATTACCTCATCAAATCCTAAAAACGTGCCAATCCCCATCACAGGCATGGTGTTGCCATCGTTGAGTGTGATCCTCGGTGCTTTGCCCCCGTCATTCTCGTTACACATCTGCAAAAAAAAATAGTGCCTTATAATGCCCCCTAAAGTACCAATTTTTTTTGACTGATATGGGAAGCTTAGAAACCACATAAGTTTTTTAAATTAAAATAAAATAAAGTTTAAGTAATTTTAATTAATAGATATTAGTATAGATTGTTGGGTTTTTCAAGATTCTTCTTCTTTCTGCGACATTATTCTCATTGCTGAGGGTTACGAGCTTTTTCATTATTACACAGCTGATGCCCGTTACGTGAGTCCATTTTAATCTAAAGTTGAAAATTCGACTTCTGTGTAACGTAAACTTTTCACTTGCGACCAAAAATTTTCCAACTTATGTTAGTGTTAAGATGGTAATTATTTTATGCATATTAGAAGACTTCATTAGCGAGTATGTCCAAAAAAAAAATGCTCGGAAAAAACAACTAAATAAAAAGAAAAAAAAATTAACATCTCTCCCTCAGAAATCTCACGATAAAACTTTAAAAGAAAAAACTCGATAACTATCAAAAATCGCTAAAAATACACACCACAAGTCGGACGTACAACATTTTTCTATGAAAGGGCCCATCTAGTACCTAGCACCTACATAAATATATGTATATATCTGTTTGGTATTTAGTATTTATGTTTAGTTTACTTATCAGTATAATTGTTGAACGGCAACCCCAAACGTCAAATGTCACTCATTTTCTGACAGATGACGTTGCCTGTCATTTGATTTCATTCCGCTTCCGTCCTTCGGTTGTGTTCGAATAACATATTTTCGGCTCCCCATTTTGGCATATTTTCGGATTATTTATCATATTAAGTACATACCACATTACACCATTCACCACCTACTTATACACCAACAAAGTGAAGTGCAATTTCAAGAAAGAAGAATCGGGCCCGATATACCGGCGAGGACACTCCACAAGGTAACATTTCCCTTCCCATTATATTTAATATCTGTTTCTTTCGATTAGGTTTTTGATTATTTATTAGCTCCGCGAACTTGCGGACGTAACATTAATGGTAGCAGAGCTTGGTGTTTTTCGGTCTTCTTCGTGATTAAAACACGACATTCATAGGTTAGCTTACGTGTTCACATAATTTTACGCGCCAACCCTCAGTTCGGTAACTTATTTTTCCTTGGTCACGTAAACATGTTAAGCCGACTATACACGTGCCGATATTGTTGGGTCAACAATATTGACCCAATTTACACTTGGTGATTCTTGGAATCGATGGTAATTAGTGTGTGTAATTTAATTTGTTGTTATTTTCGGATTAAAGGTGAATGTGGTATTTTATAATTTCGGTTATTTTTCTTATTATTTCGGGATTTTCGGATATTTCAAGTTTTTATTTTCGGTTATATTAATTAATTAAAGATGTCTATTAGAACTAGTTGGTCCCAATTTAGGGTTAAGCTACAGTGGTTGTTGGACAGCGCGGACCTTATAGATAGACCCGATCATACAAGCCGCTTATCTATACGACTCATGACAGCGAATTCAGAGTTTATGAATTTGGAAAATTCTTATCAACGCATTCTTGAGTTAGCAGATGACACTGTACCGGCTGATAGGGAAATAATTTTGGGGGCCCGCGCGGACTACATACGCGCTTTAGAGGCTTTTGATAGACTAATGACGATTAAGTTGGACGAAGCTCCTACGAATTCGAGCAGTGCTACGGTAAATACTAAATCGGAGGGTGTGGATCTAGATGCGCTGCTGTCACGTTTGCCAGCACTTCGGCTTCCGTCATTTGCAGGGGAGATGGACCAATGGGTGGGGTTTAACAACCTTTTTGACAGTCTTGTCGATAAACGTGTAGACTTGTCACCGGCACAGAAATTAGCTTATTTGATGTCTTGTTTATCCGGTGAACCCCGTGGGTTGGTCCAACACCTTAAGATTGCGGATGAAGGTTATAGTATTGCCCGCGATCTTTTGATGAAGCGGTATCAGAATACTCGTCGTTTAGGTGACGTACATATTGACCAAATTTTGAAATTACCTACAGTTTCAGGCCGACTTAACGGTCTTCGGTCTCAATTTTTAAATCCATTGATTATGGCTGTTAATCAATTGGAGCGTCTCGGGTTTCCTGTATCGGCATGGTCATTTATACTTTTACACATAGTTTTATCAAAATTACCTACGTCACTTAAATCTCGGTTTGAACAAAAATTCGGATGTGAAACTGATACTATACCAAAATATTCGGACTTAGTTGAATTTTTAGAAACGGAATGTCGATTAATTGAATGTACGAGTTCGGAATCGTCAAATTATCAAAATGAATATAATAATAATTCGAGACACGGGAAGCCTCCTCGGAAATCTGTTCATTATGCCGCTGCTGAAGTAAAGCAGCCATGTTTTTATTGTGGGGATTCAAAACATTCGGTTTTAACTAATTGCCCCGAATTTAAATCCATGTCACCCTTTGTACGGAAAGATTTTGTAGATAGGGAACGTCTTTGTTTCCAATGCTTGGGAAATCACAGTTACCGCGATTGCCGTCGGGCGCCGCCTCAGTGCAACTGTGGAAGTACTAAACATCACCCGATGCTGTGCTTTAATCGGTCGGGTTTACAACAGAGGCGTGACGATAATCGGGGTTTGGCTGAGCGGTTAGGCCCACGCACGGGCGGGGGCTTTCGCCAGCAAGCTAATGTCGGTAGGGTCAGGTCACCCCGCAACCTTTCGCCACTTCGGTGTTCCTCACCTTCTCCACGACGACGTCAGGAACAGCGTGATGAGCCACGTTATAATAATAATCGGATTGCGAGAGTTCAGTACGGGCGTTCTGATGAACGGAACGATAATGGCGGGCGTGAGGAGAACCGTTCTCTCCTTTATTCCCCCGAACGACGCTAGGATACGGCGCCCACCTGCCCCTTAGTGACGGTTCTTTTGCCCACTGCTCTAGTCAAGGTTTATTTTAATTCGGAAAATAATTCGGAAATGGGAATTTCGGCTAGAGCTTTACTCGACAGTGGGTCTCAGGGGTCCTTAATAACTACGGATTTGGTGGGCAGGTTGGGCATAAATTTAGATCCGAGCAACGAACGGATCATGGGTGTTGGGGGTGTTGAAACTACCTCAAATATTATCGGTCGGTCTTCGGTTACATTTTCTCCCATAAACAAACGGTTTCCTAGAATTACCACTCCCGTTGTCTGTATGCAAACGGTTATCGGAAATCTACCAACTATGACGTTGGATAAATCGGTGAAAGACTTAGCCACGGGCTTAAGTCTAGCAGACCCTCACTTTTATGAGTCCACACCAGTGGAACTGTTACTCGGTTCGGATGTTTTAGGGTCTCTCATGGGAGGAGACAAAATTGTCTTAAATTCTATCGGTCTTACGGCTTATAACACTATTTTCGGTTATGTTCTACTCGGTCGTGTAGAACTCACTAAACAATCAGACTTGATTGATGATTCGGAAATTGTCGGTATTTCGGTTTCGGATACGCTACAAAAATTCTGGGAGGTTGAGGAACCACCAGAAGTAGCTTCTCGGTCTGCTCCACTTGACGAAGAGTGTGAACAGTTTTATAAGGATAATACGTTTCGGTTGGAAAATGGTCGGTTTGTCACCAGGTTGCCGTTTTTACGAAATCGACCCCTGCTTGGGGATTCGAAAACTATTGCGGAAAAAAGATTTTTAGCTTTGGAACGGAAACTTATGAAAAATTCGGTTTTACGGGAGAAATATATTAATTTTATGCGTGAATATTTAGATCTCGGTCATATGTCGGTTTCGGATTTTGATTTTAAAGGTGGACAAGAATATGTTGTTATTCCTCATCATGCGGTTATAAAAGATGAAAACGCTAAAGTACGCGTCGTATTTGACGGAAGTTGCGTCACAAATTCGGGGGTTTCTTTAAACCAGTGCCTACATTCGGGACCTAAATTACAGAGTGATATTGGGGAGATTTTAATGAATTTCAGACGTCATCAGATCGTCTTTGTCACGGACATTAGGATGATGTTTCGGCAGACCATTATCGACAAATCGGACCGAAGGTATCAGCTCATATTTTGGAGAGAGTCTCCTGATGAGCCCCTTATTACTTATGAGCTCGGTACCAATACATACGGGTTAAAATCCAGCCCTTACCTAGCAATTCGGACGCTATTGGAGTTGGCTGATCGGGAACGTGATCGGTATCCTCATGCGGCTTCGGTTTTAGAAAACGACATTTATGTTGACGACATTTTGACAGGATGCGGCTCACAATCGGAAGCCCTCGAACTTCAGCAAGAGTTAATTCGGCTTATGCAATCTGGGGGTTATGAATTACGGAAGTGGATCTCGAATGATCCTGTTTTACTTCGGAATTTGCCTGCTGATCATCAACAGGTTCCTCACCTGTTCGATAATCCGGACATGCAAAGTTTAACTTCGGTTTTGGGAGTACAGTACAATCCTATAGAGGATGTTTTTTCTTTTCGGACAGATTTGACTCATGGACATTCGGTTACTAAACGGAAAATATTATCAACAATTGCTAGGATGTATGATCCGAGCGGATGGATCACTCCTGTTTTATTTCGGGCTAAATGTTTTTTGCAACGTTTGTGGCTTGCTGATGTTACTTGGGATGAACCTATTACTGGGGATTTAGAAAGAGATTGGATTAATTTTAACGATGACCTCATTCGGATTGAGGATGTTCGGATTTCGCGATGCATGCTTCCTCCATCGGTTAAAAATATTACTATTCACGGTTTTTCGGATGCTTCGGAAGCCGGATACGCGGCTGTCGTTTATTTACGCGCAGTTGATAACATGGATAATGTCTCGGTTCATTTAGTAATGGCCAAAAGTAAGGTTGCCCCAATTAGATCACGTCTGACGATTCCTAAATTGGAGTTGTGCGGAGCCGTGCTTCTACTTAAGCTTCTGCATCATGTTTGCCTTTGTTTGCAAAGGACCATTGATGTTAATGAAGTATTCGGTTGGACTGATAGCTCTATAGTTTTAGCCTGGCTTAAAACGCCGCCTCATACTCTTCAAGTATTCGAGGCTAATAGAGTTTCACAAATACAAAATTCTACAGTGCCAATCACGTGGCGACATATTTCGGGCGAATTGAACCCTGCTGATTGCGCTTCACGGGGCTTAACAGCTTCAGGTTTGGTATCTCATCCGTTGTGGTGGGGTCCGCGATGGTTGACGTATTCGGAATCGCGTTGGCCTACGTCTAAGGCTACACAGGTATTACCTGCGGAATTACCTGGCATTCGGTGTTCGGTAGCTACAACTTCGGAACCCCCTCCAGATTTCGGTTTTCTCTTAGAGCGCTATAGCTCTTTAGATCGGCTTATTTCAGTGACCGCTTGGATTCGGAGATTCTATTATAATTGTCGTCGGAAAGATAATCGGAATAATACGGCTTACTTAACCCCACAAGATCGGAAGGAAGCGTTAATTATGTGGATTTCGCTTCTACAGAAAAATAATTTCGGTTCTGACATTGAACGTATTCGAAACGGTCAACCTTTAAAGGGACATCTCAAGCGTCTTAACCCTTTCATTGATTCGGACGGCCTTTTGCGTGTTGGAGGTCGCCTCAAACACTCGGACTTACCCTACGGAGCAAGACATCCATTGTTGCTTCCTAAATCGGGACATTTTGTTGACCTTTTAATTTCGGATTGTCACTTAAAAAATTCGCATGCAGGACCGAATGCACTTTTGGCTATATTACAACGCGATTATTGGATTCTTTCAGCTAGAAGAGCGGTAAGAAAGATCACTTTCAAATGCATTTCATGTTATAGACTAAAGGGACTTACAGCCCAACCGTTGATGGGTGATCTCCCTAGGGACAGGGTTTTAGCTGCTAGGCCTTTCCAAGGCGTTGGAACCGACTTTGCAGGTCCATTTTATGTGAAGTCGCACACGTTACGGAGTCCAAAAATCACCAAGGCTTATTTATGTGTATTCGTGTGCCTGGCCACTAAGTCCGTCCACTTAGAATTAGTTTCGGATTTAACTTCGGAGGCCTTCGTTGCCTGCCTTTCTAGAATGACCTCGAGACGTGGATTACCAGCGGTGATTAGGTCAGACTGTGGCACCAATTTTAGGGGCAGTGACACATATTTAAAGGAAGTTACCAAATTCTTGGAACAAAATCAATCACAAATCGGTCGTGATTTAGCACGGCGCGGTATTACTTGGATCTTCGATCCACCGGCTTGCCCAGCCTGGGGTGGTTTATTCGAGGCTGCGGTTAAGTCAGCAAAAACGCATTTGAAACGCACTATTGGGGAAACAACCCTGACATTCGAGGAACTCAGTACTGTTTTCTGCAAAATCGAAGCAGTCTTGAATTCACGCCCCTTGTGCCCTCTATCTTCGGACCCGAACGACCTGGAGGTTCTGACCCCAGGTCATTTTCTTATCGGTCAACCGTTAACTGCACTCCCAGAGTATCCCTTTCAGGATGTGAAGACTTATAAATTGTCTCGGTTTCAGTTGCTACAGCAACTTTCTCAAAGAATTTGGCATCGGTGGCAATTAGAATATCTTCACACCTTACAGCAGCGGTTGAAGTGGACTGACCCAGCCGTCCCACCTAAAGTTGGAGATTTGGTTTTACTAAAAGAGGACAATGCTCCGCCTCTTCAATGGCGTCGTGGTCGGATTGTAGCGTTGTATCCGGGAAAGGACGGCGTGGTCAGGCTCGCAGATGTGCGGGTGGCGCAGGGAACGGTTCTGCAACGGGCAATTTCCAAGTTGTCTCGTTTGCCTTTAGATTAGGTTAATATAGATTTGTTTTCGGTTAGGCTTAGGACCTTAGGTTAATTGGTTGTTAGTTTACTAAGTTTTCGGAAGCAGTTGGAGACTGCTTGGGCTGGGGGATGTTTGGTATTTAGTATTTATGTTTAGTTTACTTATCAGTATAATTGTTGAACGGCAACCCCAAACGTCAAATGTCACTCATTTTCTGACAGATGACGTTGCCTGTCATTTGATTTCATTCCGCTTCCGTCCTTCGGTTGTGTTCGAATAACATATTTTCGGCTCCCCATTTTGGCATATTTTCGGATTATTTATCATATTAAGTACATACCACATTACACCATTCACCACCTACTTATACACCAACAAAGTGAAGTGCAATTTCAAGAAAGAAGAATCGGGCCCGATATACCGGCGAGGACACTCCACAAGGTAACATTTCCCTTCCCATTATATTTAATATCTGTTTCTTTCGATTAGGTTTTTGATTATTTATTAGCTCCGCGAACTTGCGGACGTAACAATATCGATGGTATAGGTATATACTGAACTACTTGTGTGATGTGTCGGTATAGGAAGCAAGTAGCAACAAAGTATTCGATAAAATCTGTTTTCACACCACTCACTCAACAACGCCCAATTACATGGCCTGTTATCTAAACCGATTCGTTGCGGCACCCATTTTGGAAAACTTTTCGCCATGGCTGGGAACAAATTTTCTATGACACGACTGGCGTGTCAAGCGCCATAGAAGTCCATGGCACGCCTAGTGTGCCATCAGCCATGTGTATAAAACTACATGTTTTTTTTACTTTTTTACTGGTTTAGACTTGGTTTAGAATCAAACTACGGGAGTGTACGGCACGATACGTTAATTACATTGGTTTTGCAGAGGTAACTACGTGTTATTCCTGAAATGGAAGGTAAGTGACTTCACTTTTTCAGATGTTTCAAACCTTTTTTGATATTGTTTATTATTTTTCGGTGTATTCACGTAATTGGTCAAGGAAACTAATGTCTAATGTGTGTAATATATACTATATTTGTATAAGGTAATAAATAGGTACATATAACATTTAAAAGCTAGGGTTATGAGAGGTATTATTTTATTTGTAAAAGCATTTAGATAAGATAATATTATCCGTATGCTTATTGAAGTAAGGTTTATAATTGCATAAAGGCGTGTATCATAAAAAGCCGGCTATTGTTTGACAGTGACCGGCGGCACTCTTCGAAATCTCTCATGTGCTTGGTGTCTTAAGCTAGTTTATGTTACTCAGTATTCATTTTAAGTCATTTATTATTATTAAGTCGGCCAACTTATATTTTAACAAATTTATGATGTTATTTTATCCAATTTAGAAAAAAATAATACAATGGCGGATGCGCAGGAATGTTGAGACGCTCCAGAAAGTTGCTTACAAGATAACAGAATACCTAGATGCATTTTTTGATAAAACTAAAATGTTACTTGCATATCAAAATCATTAATGAAAAAAACACGTTGTATTTGTTATATTAAATGAATAAAAAAATCAGGATGATTTTGTTCTAAGTATATCCTTTATATCGACCTATTTTATGGTCCCTTTGTTACAATCAATTCAAATAGACACGCCTTTCGTGTACCTAGTACAAATGTAAATTCAATGCAATTCATAAAGGTTGTCAATCCCTGGAACTGTTGCATTCACGCAATATCGAGAGGCTAAGACAACAGGCTTAATCTACGTGGAAAATCTTGATAGTTTTGTTCTGGGCAGACCCTTCTAAAACTTAATCTGAGGGTGTTACAATCGATGAAAAAATGACACGCCTATCGTGTCATAAGCCACTAGTTAAAACCATTGATGACACGCCTGTCGTGCCATCAGCAACGAATCGGTAAGACATTAAATCCCTAGGGTTATAATGTTGTACTGAAATCCATTATTCCCTAGGGTTATAATGTGATTTGAATTTAGAATTATCGCGCATCTGAAGCAAGATCTGAAGGAAATTCTATTCATTCCAAAGAGGTTTTATTCATAATTATTATTGCTATATCCATAAAGTCTAATTTCGGTAAAGAGAATGTGTTCTCAGCAGGCGCGGCCAACTTGATTTTCGAAAACCGAAGCCGTGGCCCACTAGATTCGCACTGACGACATTTGTTTGTCAAATCGAGTAGGCCACGCCAGCTGAAAGAAGTGGTTGTATCGCGAGGTGTGAAAAATAGAGTATTCACCGTAGGGGTAATGCTGTATTAATCTTGGGCGCCCCTAATTCCCGCGCTACTCTCAGGATTCTAGATGCAACACCCTCGCTACGCTCGGGAGTTACTCTAAAATCCCTCGTTCCGCTTGGGATTTATCCCGGCGCCCGTGACATAATACATCGCATTACCCCCGTGGTGAATAATCTACTATTATACACAATAGACGCATACACATTTAGAAAAAAACCGGCCAGTTTATAGATAACTCAGTAGAGTAGGTACTTCCAGCAAGGACCTAACTAACTAAACATAAAAAACCGGCCAAGTGCGAGTCGGACTCGCGCACCGAGGGTTCCGTACTCAAGAAGTAGGTATAATTACCTTTGTTAATGAACCGCAAAACTAACTTTGTTTGTAGAGGTTTATTGTTAATATCAAAAAATTACGTTTGTTGTATGGGTGCCCCCCTTTAATATTTACTTTATTGATATTTAATTAATTATTTTGAAAGGTTATATACAAGTTAATATTCTGTGAAAATTTGAACCGTCTACCTGTTACCGTTTTTAATATTGAGCAAAAAATACGAAAAAAACACGTTTATTGTATGGGGACCCCCCTTAATATATATATTTTTTTAATTTTTAGTATTTGTTGTTATAGCGGCAACGGAAATACATCATTTGTGAAAATTTCAGCTTTCTAGCTATCACGGTATATGAGATACAGCCTGGAGACAGACAGACAGACAGACAGACAGACAGACAGACAGACAGCGGAGTCTTAGTAATAGGGTCCCGTTTTTACCCTTTGGGTACGGAACCCTAAAAATATGTACTTTCTAATAAAATAGCAGTGTTTTATTAAATTAAGTAACAAAACCAAAAAGTTAAGTATTAAGTAGGTATAGTATAAAATAAAATAATAAATTACTTACACAATTAAATATCAGCGTCGATATAATAAGACACAGCAACATGGCCTCACTTCGCGTCCACTCGGTAATAATGAGCAAAGTAAAACCTTGAAAATAACTTTGTTTGGTTACTAGTATTTATAGTGCGAGATGCCGTGGGAAAAATAGAGGAGGTGCTTGATAGCGGATATGTTGCAATATAACACTTAACTTTAGAGCTAAGTTGTTCGAAAGAAATCTCTAAAGTGGTGATTAAACTGATATATAATTCTTATTTATGGTAATTTAATTCTTGAATTATCTAATAGAGAGTTTTTTTTCTAGAAGTTACTATTATTATTTGTAAAAACATATTTAAAATATATTCAAATTATCAATTGTTTGTAACTACTTATTAAGTACGTCAATCAATTAATTATTGATATGATCAAGGCAAAAGTCCATTAGGTAAGTATAACTTTCAAAACGAGCATTTGAGTATCTAAAGCGTAATTGTAAGCGCAAGGTTTAATAAGCCCTGTACCGCCATAATACAATTTTTAGGACGACATGTTAAACGGGTCAAACCTTAGGAATGAAAAGTATAGAAAAGATACTGCCGCTTGGAACGTGTTACGGAAAATACAACTTCTTCTTCTCAGTCGTGCACTCTTGACAGAGTGGTCATGGCTGCTGGGATGATTCCGGTACATTCGTCATCGGTTTTATTCTTTAGATTGGGCCGCACCGCCTTCCGCGCGATGCTCCTCCACTTGTCTCTGTTGGTAGTGTTGCGGGAGCAATAATAAAAAGAAAATACAACACTTAACCTAAAAGAAAATAGGTTCCAAACCAAAATACACAGATAACGTCCTGCAAACAGGAGGATAAATACTTTAACTTTATATAATTACACTTAATTTTTTTTTTTTTTTTATATATGTATAGCTAGCAAACGAGCAGGCGGGTCACCTGATGGTAAGTGATTACCGCCGCCCATGAACATTTGCAGCACCAGAGGAACCGCCAATGCGTTGCTGGCTTTTGAGAAATTTGTTTATCCTCCCTTTGAAGAGCCCCATATTATAATCATGAGGGAGCACAGACGATGGAAGCTGGTTCCACAATTTGCGGGTACGTGGCAGAAATGACCTGGAATAACGGGTGGTGGAAGAGGGCCAGGCATCCAGGTGGTGAGGATGGAATTTGTTTCTGCGACGTAGGGTACGACTGGAGAACACGGAAGGTGGTATTAGATTGAATAACTCCTCAGAACACTCCCCATTGTAGAGACGATAGAACACACAAAGAGAACTAACGTCTCTTCGGTGCTCTAGGGACTCCAGCATGCAAGTAATATTGGGATTATCTACGAGTCGAACTGCCCGCCGTTGAATCCGGTCAAATGGAAGGAGCTGGTACTGGGGTGCTCCGGCCCAGAGGTGAGAGCAGTACTCCATGTGGGGCCGAATTTGCGCTTTATACAGCAGAAGCCTATGCTTAGGCGCAAAGTATCTTTTTGCTCTGTTGAGCACCCCGAGTTTTTTGGAGGCTAGTTTGGCTTTACCTTCCAGATGTTCGCGGAACTGGACTTCGTTCGATATACTAACACCGAGGATCCCAATGCTGTTAGATGGGGTCAGGGGAGTGTTCTGGAAGAGTATAGAGGTGTTAAAGGGGGTCTTTTTTGCCGAAAACGCGCATACTTGTGTCTTGGTGGGGTTGAAGTACACAATATTTTGTGAGCCCCACTGTGATACTTGGTCGAGACAAGACTCTATGTTCGACACAAGCGTATTTCTACACTCCTCCAGCTGAGCGCGAGAAAGCTGAGCACGACCTTTATATAAGGCATCGCCCGTACTGTCGTCCGCGTAGCAATGAACATTGTTATTTTGTAACATGTCATTAATATGCAGTATGAACAGCGTGGGTGAAAGCACAGATCCTTGCGGAACGCCAGCATTGATGGGCTTCAATTCAGAGCAAAAACCGTCAACTACGACTTTGATGCTGCGCCCGTTCAAAAAACTGGCGATCCAATCGCACAGATTCTCGGGAAGTCCGTAGGAAGGCAATTTGGACAGAAGTGCCTTATGCCAAACCCGGTCGAAGGCCTTTGCAATATCCAGGCTGACTGCCAAAGCTTCTCCCTTGCTTTCGATTGCCTCCGCCCAGCGGTGAGTAAGGTAAGCTAGGAGATCACCAGCTGATCGACCGTGGCGAAAGCCATACTGACGATCACTAATCAGCTGGTGCTCTTCCAGGTACTGAAGCATTTGGGTGTTAATTATATGCTCCATAACTTTAGAGAGCAGGGAGGTTATCGCGATAGGCCTGTAGTTCGATGGGTCTGAATGATCACCCTTCTTTGGAATAGGGTGGACTAAGGCAGTCTTCCATGAAGACGGAACAGTGCCGGAGGAGTAAGACCGCCGAAACAGACGCGTTAATACCGGAGTCAACTCGGGAGCACACATTTTAAGCACTACGGCAGGGATACCGTCAGGCCCGCTCGCCTTGTTGACGTCGAGAGAAAGGAGCGTTTTACGCACAGCGCTCTGAGTGAAGCGAATGTCACTGAGCGAACTTTGACACCGCGGGATGGATGGTGGTGTTCTCCCTCCATCATCAAGTGTCGAGTTACCAGCGAAGAGAGAGCCTAAGATATCTGCTTTCTCCTTGGCGGTGTGGGCCAGCGTATCGTCCGGTTTTCGTAGAGGTGGAAAGGTTGAGCGGCAGAAGTTGCCCTGTATGGCTTTGGCAAGGGACCAGAATGCACGGGTGCCAGAAGGCAATGCGGCAAGTCTGTGCCCAATTCTGTCAATGTGCAGGAACTTTGCCCTGGCAATGGCAGTTTTATATGATCTGGAGGCAGCATTATAGCTTTTCTTCAGATTAACTGCGTTAGGATCTTTATTACTTTGTGCTGAAGACCAAGATTGGTAGGAACTATGCTTTTGGCGATTAGCCTTATTGCACATCCCATTGAACCACTTCTTAGCACGTTCTCCAATGGGTATTAATGAGTTGGGAATGTAACATTCCATACCCTGGAGTATAACGTCGGCCACGGCTTCAGCACAGGTGTTAGAGTCGTCATCCGAAAAGCAAAGCTGCGCCCAGGGATACGAGGCATAAAACTCACGTAGTCCATCCCAATCCGCTGACTTGTAGTGCCACACTCGACGGGTACCGGCCACAGGGGTGCGAACGGTGGATGGAAGTTGCACGGATGTCTGTACCAAGCAGTGATCAGATGATCCCAAGGGAGCATCGACGACCACTTGGTAGCCGGTAGGGTGAGTGGTGAGGAAGAGATCCAAAATTGATGGAGTGTGATCAGCGATATCGGGTATCCGAGTTGGTACAGAGACTAGTTGAGTGAGGTCATATGCCAGGACGAAGTTGTGAGCCGTCGTTCCCGCGTGATCGGTGATACGCGATCCTAG
Source organism: Erebia epiphron (assembly GCA_963932025.1). Lineage (NCBI taxonomy): Eukaryota > Metazoa > Arthropoda > Insecta > Lepidoptera > Nymphalidae > Erebia > Erebia epiphron. Next base: position 6,760,836 of record OZ009953.1, on the reverse strand, counting down.
CCATTCCACGTGGTGGGCGTTGAAGTCCCCTAGGATCACCACCTCCGCGGAGGGAATATGCTCTAGCACATAGTCTATCGCTAGTTGGATGTGCTCGAAAAGTCGATCCGTTTCAGCGTTACCGCTATGGGATCTGTACAGGCACGCGTAGACCCGGGTTTGACCGCCGTAATCCACGCGCAACCAGAGAAAGGACAGATCCCCGAAAAATTGAAATGATCGAGGTCTATATACCTAGTTACGCAGGAACTACGATATTTCATAATATTATGAACTTTTACCAAGCACCTGCACTTAGTTTACGGCAAACTCTTGGGTTATAACAACTACATATTATTCTTGTTGGTGAATGGTCTTATATTTTTTGTTGCATACCCAGGTACTTAATGCGTGATATTGAGTAACAAAGGGTCGGACCAATCTACTCCAGCTACCTCTCTCTGCGTCGTATCGTATTCCTCATCATTGTGTGAAGTATAATAGTATGGATAGTTCATATTAAAATACCAATTATTTTGCAAATTATTTACATTCCAGATTATATCACTTTTGGAAGCCGACCTCAAAACTAACAAACAGACTTTGTAAATAGAGTACTAAGTCTTAGATGATAGAGCTCAATTTGCCTCGTCAATACTATGTTTTGGAAAGGCCAATATTATGATTTTAATAAGATACCTACAAGGCCAAAAAGCTACAGCTATCTATGCTTTGATAGAGAGTCATTGACTTCCTGATGGACCGTGACCTTAAATGACAAGCGACCAAAAACTTTTTAGTAAGTAGGTACATAGTTAAAACATTTATTACAAAATCGTGACGAAATCTTCAATTTTTTTTGACAACCTCCCTGGCGCTGAGTTGAGCGCTGTTGTCTTGACGTGCAGAGGTCTCAGGTTCGATTCCCGGCAGGGTCAATTTGGGAATTTATAATTTCTGACTTTTCCCTGGTCTGGCCTGGTGAGAGGCTTCGGCCGTGGCTAGTTACCACCCTACTGGCACAGACGCCAAGCGATTAAGTGTTCCGGTACGATGCCGTGTAGAAACCGAATAGAGGTATGGGTTTAATATAACTCCCATGCCCCGAACAAATTAGCTCGCTACCATCTTAGTCTGCATCATCACTTACCATCAGGTGAGATCGCAATCAAGGGCTAACTTATACCTACTTGTAGTGGATAAAAAACTCTTTAAGCTCTTTGATCCTAATCCTACCAATTTCAACCGTGTGTCAATGTTCATAAAGGCAAGTTGATACAAAAAAGATCCCACTACCCTCCATAGGTAGATATGAGCTTTTTGTAGAGAACAACAACTCGGGTACAGAAGAACAAAAACAACAATTTATAATCATCACATAATTATATTATAAAATGATTTAATTACAATAAACAGTATTAGTATCATACTTAAATGTTATAATTTTATTTTAATTTTTATATAATTTTTTTAATTCTTTCATACAGTGCTTCACACACTAGGACAGTTTCTAAACTTACTTAAATACATATCAAAAATTGCGGAACCGGACCGAAAGTACCGATATATTGTAAACTAGCTGATGCCCGCGACTTCGTCCGCGTGGTTTAAGTTTTTTTGATTCCCGCGGGAACTCCCTAATTTTCCGGGACAAAAAGTAGCCTATGTCACTCTCCAGGTCCTCAACTATACCCATGCCAAAAATCACGTCGATCCGTTGCTCCGTTGCGGCGTGATTGAAGGACAAACCAACAAACAAACACACTTTCGCATTTATAATATTAGTATGATGGCATAAACAGTCGCATTAAAAGACTGGATTATATTGTCCAACCATTTATTTTACTTTTGACGTAAGCACGCTAATATAAGTGATAATTATGTCAATTATTAACAGGCAACCATCGACAAAAAAATGCGCCTACATTACGAACCACTTATTACTTATTATACGTTACGCAAAAGCGGACAGGAATGTACTTGGGGTTGAGGGATAGCAAGGGGCGCGTTATCTTATATGCTACAGGGCGGCCTCGGCTTGTACCACGCTGGGCGTGCCGGCCACGCCGCGCACGCCAGACACGCCGCCCACCTGCGGGTAAAGAAACATTCACATTCACATCTCTATTCATAGGACAATAACATGGAATGGAATCTTCCCCTTCATCTTCCTCCCCAAAGAAATTTCCCCAAAGAGAGAGAGAGTCGAACACCTGAAGAAGTTTTGCAAATGCTGCCCAACCCAGCTGGATTCTTCTGTCAGCTTCTTTATCGAAGTTGTTCCTACCAAGTTGTATACATTGACCGAGTTGTATTCCTGAACAACTTCGATGCTGACATTTCCGACGGTAACACAATGTTACGGTAATCACCTGTGACTGACTCTCCTAATCATGCCATTCTTGAGTGCAAGGAGTTCGAAGAGGAAAGGAAAAATGCAAGTGGAGATGGTGAACCTATCACTAAAGGAAACCTAGTGCCGCTAATGCTGAGTAGTGTTGAAGGATTGAGCAAAGGTGCGAATATGCTGCGCAATATAATGGCAAGACGGGTAAAGGACGAACTGGATAGGCCAAATATCAACGTAGCCTAGCCTGACAGCCGCAGTACTGGGAAGGAAGGCCAGTGAGGAGGAGGTTTTAGTCCGTAGGTCACCGAGAAAGGTGAATCACCTGTGAGCAACAATCTCAATTTACATAGACGGGCCCTGTCAAACAAAGAATGTGGACCTATTTTACTAACGCCATCTATTCTGAAAAGCGGGACAGCGCTATGGCGGGGACAAGGACAGGGCTATACAGGTTAGGAGCGTGCTCTAAAGGTTGGACGCCCAATTTTTGAAGTTAAATTTTCATTAGGCGCGTTGAGCACTTTTGGTAGGGGGTAAAATGTGGATTACGCGTGATCGACACCGTTCTTCTTAAGACAAAAGGTCTTAAGTATAATAATATAGTACATTCGTAATTAAACTTTAATCCCTTAGTTTTAAGGTTTATATTAATAAGTGCTGTGTAACCGTGGGCGACACCTCGCGTTGTAACGAAGACAAAAGGCCTTAAATATAAATATAGTACATTCGTAATTAAACTTAATGCCTTAGTTTTAAGGTTTATATTTGAAATATTTTTATTATTTTTTTATTTTATTTTTTTATTTTAATTAGAAAAAAATAATTAATTCGTTTTCACTTCTGTCGGCAGTCCCTATGACTGCCAATTTTTTTTCTATGAAAGGGCCCATCTGGTACCTACATATATATCGATGTCATCTGGTGAATCTGCTGACGCTGGAGCTACAGCAGCCGCTGCTGCTCACCACGCAGCCCCACGTTCACGACCCGAGCCCCAAGTGGGCGACGGCCCACGCCCGCGTTTACGTTGCCCACGCCGCCCAGCGTCACATACACGTTTCCCACGCCCACGTTCTCCACGAAGACGTCGCCGCCGACCTGCTGCTGGTTTCGGGAGTCCTGTAAATGAAGACATCTTTGAAATAGGTACGTACCTACTCCTTGCTTCTACAGAAGTACAGACCCTTCGAAAGTATTTTACAGTTAGCCCTTGACTGCGATCAGAACTTATCATACCTGATGGGAAGTGATGATGCGGCTTAAGATGGGACGCGCTTGCCTGGAAGATGATTCACTCTTGATTTAAAGATACCTGGATTTTAATTGGTGGGAAACAAGAACAGCGAGAAACCGTCTGCGTTGGCATCCTTATGTGGTAAGACGTTTCTGATACGAATCGCTAGGGTGTGGAACACCCTCCCAGCGCACGTGTTTCCTGCCACATCTAACTGTACTTTCAAGGCACGAGTGAATAGGCATCTTCTAGGCAAGCTCGCTCCAACCTAGACCTCATCATTGCTTTGATGATTGCATGATTGTCGTCAAGCGCAAGCCTATCACACAATAAATAAATAAAAAGTTGGTTTATGTTGCTGGTACCTGTGCCGTCTGTTTGATGAAGGCGACCAGCAGCGCCGGGTTGGACCTGAGGATCTGCAGGATCTGCTAGTGCCGGCTGTGGCTGCGATGGCACCAGCGTCCGTTGTTGCTGCGTACCTGTGCTGTCTGTTTGATGAAGGCGACCAGCAGCGCCGGGTTGGACCTGAGGATCTGCAGAATCTGCTGGTGCTGGCTGTGGCTGCGTCGGCACCAGCGTCCGTTGTTGCTGCGTACCTGTGCTGTCTGTTTGATGAGGGCGACCAGCAGCGCCGGGTTGGACCTGAGGATCTGCAGGATCTGCTGGTGCCGGCTGTGGCTGGTGGGCGAGCGCAGCACAGCCACGAGCTGCTGCAGCGCCTTCCGCTGCGGCACGAGTGGTGCCGCTGGTTGCTGCTGCGACGGCACCACCGGCCGTTGTAGCTGCATAACAAACAACATCTAAATGCGAATGTTTGGATGGATGTGTGGATGGATGTTTGTCACTCAATCACGCCCGAACGGCTGAACGGATCTGGATGAAATTTAGCTAGGAGATAGATTATATTCTGGAATAGCACATAGGCTAGGCTAGGCTAGGCTTTCTATCCCAGATGGTTTAAGCTTATTTGATTCCCGCGGGAACTCCTTAATTTTCCGGGATAAAAAGTAGCCTATGTCTCTCCAGGTCCTCAACTATACCCATGCCAAAAATCACGTCGATCCGTTGATCCGTGATTGAAGGACACACCAACAAACAAACACACTTTCGCATTAAGTATGATATTGAACTTGGCTCCCATTTTCACATTTATGTTTTTATGTAACAAAATATATTTAGGCCATGTTCTCACCGGTGACCTCAAGGATGACTTAGACATTGAGATTTGAGAGAGAGAGAAGAGCCCTCCCGGTTCGGTGTAACATGCTTGCTCGCAGGTTCTCCAAATGCAGTAAATACGTCAAGCTAACACTATTTCGTTCATAATTGTCAATGTTTTTATACCTACATGTCAATTATGGATGAAATACAAGCGATCAACAATGAGCACCATTAGGGTGCAGTATGATGCATACCGCATCCTAATGAGATTGCCGAGATACTGCAGCGCGTCGGGCATGTTCGCCGAGGCGGGGGTTCCTGACTTCTTCGCGATTGTTCGTAATCGCAAAGCCTCCTTCCGGAGCAGATTGCGACATACTTGAGATCATCGGTGAGCATATGTCAGGACTAATGTTTGACCACTGGCGGCGTGATCACCGGGACGCAAATAGGAAGTGAAAGCTAGAAATAAGTTTTCATTTAGGTAATATATTTAATTAAAATAAGTACTTACATAATATGTTTTTTTATTATTATTATTTTATATTGTCTTACTGGATTTTTATCTGTTAAATAAAGAATTATTATTATTATTATTAAGTACCTTCAAGGCAACAGTGAATAGGCATCTTCTAGGCAAGCGCGCTCCAACCTAGACCTCATCATTGATTTGCACTAAGCATGATTGTCGTCAAGCGCAAGCTTATCGCGCAATAAAAAAATTTACACTATGCATCACCGAGTATGCATTGATATAATATATTATGTAGAGTACCAGATGGGCCCTTTCATAAAAAAAAAGTTGGGCGTACGACTTGTGGTGCATGTCCCTCACCTGTATAAGCCTATCCCTGTCCCCCTTTTCAGACTAGATGGCGTTAGTAAAATAATTCCACATTCTTTGTTTGACAGGACCCGTCTATGTAAATTGAGGTCGTTGGCATTTGCAGCTTGCGAAACTCATCGCACCACACAAATCTTCCAAATTCTCAACGAACGTTTCACTCCGACGACTATCTATGTAAATTGATTTTTTATTTAACTGGTTTAACGGCTCTGGATTCTAGTCCTTCTGTGAATGTAAATTGAGGTCGTTGACACTATGGTTGTGGTCGGCACCTGTATCAATATCAGATGCGGCGCGCGCTGAGCTGGCTTGGCGGGCGGGCTTGGCGGGCTTGGCGGGCGCCTTTTCTTGGCGGCCGCGGCGTTGCACCTTTTAATGGCGGCTGCGCGGCGGCACTGCTGCAATTCCCGCTGCTCCTGCTTTTCCTGCTGCTGCTGCTTCTGCTCCTGCTGCTGCTTCTGCTTTTGCTTGATGCTGCTGCAGTAAAGCACTGAGCACTCTGCCTCCTGGCAATGCTTGGCGTGGTAGTCGCAAAGCCCCCTGAGATGTTTGCAGATGGGGCAGCCGCCCTTGGCCTGGCGTTTGCAGGTTTTGGCGTGCGTGAGGACGCGTTTCATCCTCTGGCACGAGGGCTCACAGGTGGCATCGCTGCATTGGCAAGCGTGTAACAGCGACTGAATACAGTGCTGGATATTCTGTTGGCGCGCCACCTAATAGGGATGATGACAACTCAGTCAAATCAGCAACTCTTTATCAAACTTAAAAACGCGCTTCTAGTATGGAAGTAGTATGAAAGTTATAGATGTGATGTCATCAAATTTCAACATAGTTTTTTTGAAGTGAAAACTCCTTTAGCCGCGTTGAGCACTTTTTGGTAGAGGGTAAACTTGTGGATCCGCGTCGCCGTCATCCGACATGCTCGCGTTGTTACGAAGGTCTTAAATATAAATAGATAAGTATACCTACTACATTCGTAATTAAATTTTAATGCCTTAGTTTTAAGGTTTACATTTTACTTATTTTAAATAATATACTTATCTTTCTTTAAATATTTTAAAAAATATTAATAAATTAAAAATTAAATAAATTTAAAATTATTAAAAAAAAATACTTATTTAAAATAATTAAAAAAAAATTGTTTTCACTTCTATCGGCAGTCCCTATGACTGCCTATTTTTTTTCTTTTAAAATGGGTATCAAAATGAAAACTAACCAAGGATGTCAATTTTAGGTATTTTGGAAGACCCTCTATTTTATAATCAGTAAGAAATAATTTATTTTTGACATAGGCATCATCCTTATTTTGACAAGTGCTTTTTAATCGTCGATTGAATCTACCAGTCTCCTTAGTTTGATTACTGGGCGGTATCAATCCTCCCTTAGTTTGATTACTGGGCGGTAGGCAGAAAATACAAAAGGTCTAAAAATTAAAGAAAATAAAAAGTTTCTAAAATCATTCGACTCTAAGAAATCCATTACTTTATCATTATTTTCATACATCATCCATACTAATATTATAAATGCGAAAGTGTCTGTCTGTCTGCTACGCTTTCACAGACCAACTACTCAACCGATTTCGATGAAATTAATTACAGAGATAGTTTACATCCCGGGGAAGGACATAGGAGAGTTCCCGCGGGAATTAAAAAACATCAGTCCATGCGGACGAAGTCACGGGCACCAGCTAGTAGTCTATAACTATTTTATACAAGTAGGTACTTAGTATCTCTTTGTTCGAAAACTCACCGGGTCCGGATTGTCGCTAAAAAAGATTTCCCACGTCATTTTTAAACTCTTACAGTTCGTTCACTTTACAATGTTCAAAATTTTCAGCAAAACAAATCAATTGGTTCACATGAAATAAAAACGATTAGTCTATTTCCGAACGCCAATATTTGCGTGAAAATTCGCATACCTACCCTGGTTTCGTTTCATTATTGATCGTATGCACCTCCAGTTCACCAATCACCAGACACCTGTATCTTTTTTTTCTGGTCGGGGTGCATACAGGTCCTGTATGCACCGACCAGAAAAAAAAGATCGCATGGGAATGTGTACCTACATTGTACAATCTGAAATCCTGAGTCCCGAAGTGTAAGTGTAAGTTATCGGGTTTGTCCATCTCTTTCATCATGCATTGTTTCCCTCAGGGCCTTTCGCTCTAATTGCGCACCCAAAAATATTTTAAAGTTTCGCGGGGTTATCACTTAACTTTTATTGGTCGACGCCATTTACGCTGAAAACCTGCAGGGCGACTGCGTAACTACTGCATCAATCATTGTTACATCGCAACATTATAACAATTTACACTGTAACAATGACTGATGCAGAAGTTACGCGGTCGCCCTGCTGACAAGCCGAGAATGACAATGAGAATCTTAAACCTCAAAAATCAAAAACCAAGAAAAGAAGAAAATATATTACACGAGTAATTGTTGAAAGTTAAAGTCTCTATATACCTAATCAAAGGTTAAAGTTTTATATTTTGTACTATGGTTAAGTACTTGTCTCTGGTATGGGAATCAAAAGCTTTCAAAAGGCAATCAAAATAATTGGCACCTATAGTAGTAATTGGCATAACCACAGACCAACAGCATCAGTGCTGCCATAATATTCTTTCATTTATTACCATTCTGATAGAGATTAATAGATAAAATAAAAAATAAAATGCTCTAAAATAACAGAAAATCCACTAAAATTTGTCCTATAAATTGAAACCCCCTAAAGTTAAACCAAGGATCCTTCTCGCAATTTTGTTCGAATGGACTTGGATCGGTTGCGAGAGGATGCTGCTAATATCGACTGGTCGGTAGTCTCGATTGCTGACACCATTGATGAGCAGATTTCTATATTTAACTCCTTACTCACACAACTATACGACATTCACGCTCCAATTCGGCCAGTTCGCATGAAGCATCTTCCTGTTCCTTGGCTCACTGCAGATATAAAAAAGCTACAGGACAAAAAGAACATTGCGAAAACTAAATATCGTATGAACCCTAGTGATCTGAACCGTGAAAAATACCATAGGTCACGTAATCGCTGCAACATGGTGTGTAGAGACAGTCAACGACGCCATATCCATAAATCTGTTGTCGAGGAAGAAGACTCGGCTAAGGTCTGGTATTTCCTTAAAACTTTAGGGGTTGGAAAGGCAAAACAAAATGTAGATTCTCCTAATCTTGATTTAAATAAGCTCAATAAGCAATTTTCCTCTTCCGCTACTTTGGATATTAATGCGAAACATAACACTAGTAATCAACTTTCTGCTGAGCCAACCCCAGACTTTCCTTCTTTTTTCTTTAGCCAATTTACCATCAGTGATGTTATGAAGAATATTAAAGCCATCACATCTGATGCAATTGGATCTTATTGCATTAGTCGTAAAATGATCCTCCCTATCCTTGATATCTTAGCTCCCATCATTACTAACATCTTTAACTATTCCATTAACTCCAGTGATTTCCCCTCATTCTGGAAAGAAGCACAAATAATTCCTCTGCCTAAGAAATCTAATCCGACGTATGCGGAGTGCGGACCACCGACCCATATCCATCCTTCCCTTTTTATCTAAAGCACTCGAACGTCTTGTGCATCAACAGCTTAGTAAATTTTTTTCTAATCATAACTTACTAAACCCTTTCCAGTCTGGTTTCCGTCCGGGTCATAGTACGACTACTGCTTAGTTCAAATCAGCGATGACATACGGCAGGGTATGGATAATCAACAAGTTACAGTATTGACATTGCTTGACTTTAGTAATGCTTTCAATACTGTGGACTTTGATGTTCTGCTCGCCGTGTTAAGTTCTCTTAACATATCTCCTGGGGTAATTGGCTGGTTTCATAGTTACTTGCATGGGCGCCGGTAGCGTGTACGAGTTCAAGATTCTTTTTCTGAATGGTCGACTGTTAAGGCTAGTGTCCCGCAAGGTGGCGTGTTGTCTCCTCTATTGTTCTCTATCTTCATCAACTCGATTTGCTCCCACATTACTTCTCCCTACCACCTGTATGCAGACGATATACAAATCTACTCCCAGTGTAAGGTGGCGGATCTACCTGATACAATTAGGTTGGTCAATGAAAATCTTTTGCGCATTTCTAATTGAAGTTACTCGTTTGGGCTTAAAGTTAATCCAAAGAAGACCCAAGTAATAATCATTGGGAGTTCCAAATTAATTTCACGTGTAACTTTGTCACAGCTTCCACCAGTCATATTCGATGGGACTCTCATCCCCTGCAGTGACAAAGTGAAAAATTTGGGCATTATCTTTGACCAAACATTATCTTGGATGCCGCAAATGAGTGAGCTAAGTAGAAAGATGTTTGGTGCAATTGGTTCCCTACGTAGATTGCGTAATGTCCTTCCCATTCCTACTAAAGTAGCGCTGGCTCAGTCTCTTCTTCTACCGATCCTTGACTATGCGGACACTTGTTATCTTGATCTCACTGAGGAGCAACTTAATAAACTTGAGCGGCTTCAAAATTTCTGCATAAGGTTCATATTTGGCTTGCGAAAGTATGACCACGTTTCCGAGTTCCACCGTAAGCTCAAGTGGCTCCCGATTCGCCTTCGCAGGAATACTCACATCCTTCACCTTCTTTACTGCATTCTGGTCAATCCCCTCACACCTCACTACATAAAAGATCGATTTAAGTACATATGTAATTTACATTCTTTTTCCCTCCGTTCTCAAAATAATCTTTTATTAAGTACTCCTAGTCACTCAACTTCCGTCTATCAAAATTCCTTTACGGTAACTGCTATACGGCTTTGGAACGTTCTCCTTTTGGATATTAAGCTATCCCAATCTCTTCCTATATTCAAAACTAAATTAAAACAACATTATTTATATATCTATTATAATCTATTTATTCATCTGTCGCCTATTACCTTTGACTTCTATAATGTGTATTTATCCTATAAATGTATATAAATTACATTGTTTTTATGTATATAATATTTATTTATTTATATTGTCTCAGTACACCCTTTCCGCTTTCATTTAAAAGTTTCCTCTGCCCTAAGGTTGCCTGGAAGAGATCACTGTTTAAGCGATAAGGCCGCCTGTAGTGCTGTATCCATTAACATGATTGTTTTTGTCTTTTTCATTTTTTTTTGTATACAATAAAGTATATTTTACTTTACTTTTACTTTAAAAATGGGCTATTCAGCTAGAGCGAGCTTCTTCTTCTTTTGTTTATTGGCTCCGCGCGTCGAGCGTTTGAGCCATAGTCAAGTTTTTTTTTTTTTTTTTTTAATAAAACGGAGAAACTTATTTTAAAATAGTAAAATCAAAATTTAAAAAAAAACGGAATTTTGGGAAGGATCAGAAAAGGGTACAAAATAATATAAAATGGAATAGACTTAATATACTTATGTACTAACAACATATATTTACAGTTTAATATCATTAAGTAAGATAAATGAGGAAAAAAGTTTATATACACAAGGTTCATCAGAGGACAAGAGGATGTCAACAGAAGTCGGAAATGGTATATGACACTGAATAAGACCCTGGTAAAATGCATCCCTGTTATATACTGGGCATGTTAAAAATATATGGTTCAAGTCACCCACCGCACCGCATTCACACAAATCACTATCCACAATTCCAAATTTCGCCAGTTGAACAGGTGAACAAACGTGACCCAAACGCATACGCGTCAAGATACACGTCACCCTCCTGCCCAACCTCAAACGTGAGAACCATGGCTTTGACGGAATAAAGTTTTGAATCCTAGCATATGTTCTACCTTTTGACTGGCTAGAGGTCGCCCAAGCCACTCTCCAAGATTCTTGAAGGGAATGTTTTGGTAATGTACACAAATCATAGGCAGAGTTACAATAGTCTGCATATGCCATATCTCCGCATAAAATAGCCTCATTAGCAAGCTGATCAGCACGTTCGTTTCCCGAAATGCCAGAGTGACCTGGTACCCAGGAAAACACCACTGTACAGCCTCTTTCTTCACACGTAACTAGGAGGTTTCTAATTTTAATAACAACATGGTTAATCTGAGCAGATTTGAATGGAAACCTAGATAAAGCTTGCAGAGCACTCATAGAGTCCGTAAATATAATAGATTTCTTAAGTTTGGCAAGAAGTATATATTCAACTGATTTAAACAGACCAAGACATTCTCCAGTAAATACAGATGATTCAGGCGGTAGTTTTATTTTTTGGACTATATTATACTGAAAATGGAAAACTCCCACTCCGACTGTGCCATCTGGTGCATGCTTAGAAGCATCGCTATATATGTAATGAAAATCCGTAAATTCATTTTCTTTCAATATGTTCACATATTGAGGAGCTTCCAATTGGTTTCTTGGAATATCTGGATTGATCCTAACATTCGGAGAGATTATTAATGCTTTAAATTTACTATTAAAAATAGGATAACAAAATGTATTATACATCGGCGCTTGTATAGAGCAAAATATTCGATAGCTTTTAATAAGGCAGGGAGGAGATTTACGAGACCAGTATGAACAAGTATCTATGAATGTCAAAAGGAGTTGAAGTTTATCACGTAAAGGACGATGAGAAAATTGCATGGCTTTAAATAAATACCTATCAGATAGAAATTGACGTCTTAAACTTAGAGGTGGTTCAACACACTCTATTTGCATAGCATTAATGGGACTAGATTTCATGGCTCCAAGGATGATCCTTAAAGCTTTGGCCTGCACACCATCTAATTTGTTAAGAGCAGCAGCATTACAGGGTTCTAGAATAAAAGTGGCATAATCTAGTAAGCTACGAATGAGGGCGTTATAAATAAGACGCAGGGTCGAAGGATGGGCACCCCACCAAACACCGGTAAGACACCTGATCATGTTTAAGTTTCTTTCACATTTAGTTACAATATAGTCACAGTGAGGTACTCCAGTAAGTTTGGAATCTAAAATAACTCCCAAGAATTTTGCTTCAGACTTTACAGGAATAGAATTATCCTTATAAAGTACGCTGAAATCAGGTATAATTCTCCGTCTAGAAAATAGAACCACGGTGCTTTTACTAACAGACAATTCCAGTCCATTGACATCTAACCAATCATTTAGCTTATTAAGAGTAGTGGTTAAGCAGCTACTAGCTTTTTCTATAGAAATGTCCGAGATGTATATAAGAAGGTCATCAGCATATTGCAAGACATTTACATCTGAGTTCAAGGAGGTCTCTAAATCATAGGTATATACATTGTACAATAATGGACTAAGGACCGACCCCTGGGGCAGGCCTCTCCATACGAGCCTTGATAGTTGAGTACCACTGTTTAGGTCTAATATAATACATCTTTCAGAAAGCATATTAATGATAAATGTAATTAATAATTGAGGTACATGAAGGTCATGCAATTTTTTATGCATTACTGAGACCAGCACATTATCATACGCAGAGCTGATATCAAGAAAGGCCGCAAGAACTGACTTATTAGTCGAGAAAGCTAAACGAATATCCGAAACAAAAATACTAATATTGTCTATGGTGCTACGGCCTTTTCTGAATCCCAGCTGATTGGCTGTCAAAATGTTACTATTTTCAATGAAAAATTCTAACCTGTTTTTAACAAGATGCTCAGCTATTTTGGCAAGGACTGAGGATAGGGCTATTGGACGAAAAGAAGAAACATCGGAGGCTGGTTTGTTTGGTTTTGGTATAGGGATTATGGCTTGGGTTTTCCAAGAAGAAGGAATATTACCAGACAACATAATGGCATTAATAATATTCAAATAGTAGTTCAAAGAAGCGTCACTGCAGTTTATCAAGAAAGAGTATGTAATGCCATCTTCGCCTGGAGATGAATCTTTTACATAAGACAACACGCCTTTTAGTTCAGAAAAAGAAAAGGGAGCATTAAGGTCTGTATAACTACAAGCTACCGAGTAAGGAATACAACATTGGGTATTATTAAAGTCGGGAGCAGATGCAGGAGCCAACTTATCCATAAATTGGTCGGCTAGTTCAATAGAGAATGTACCTGATGAAGACGAATAGAAAGCTGATTTAAATCTTCTTATATTTTTCCAAACTACCGATGGGCAAATATCTGGATTTAAGGACTCACAAAAACGTCTCCAACCCTCAAATTTCTTTTTTTTGAGGAGCTTGCGAGTAGAACGGGCTATTTGGGTATAAATTTCGAAATTCTCTGCAGTCATCATGGAACAATATTTTTTCTCAGCCTCCTACCGTTGCTTGATGGCTATAGTGCACTCATGATCCCACCAAGGAGGAAACGGAATTTTACCCTGTCTATTACTTCTTAATGGAAATAAAGCATTTGCAGCATCAATTAAAATTTTAGTAAACTCTTCTGCACATATTGTTTCATTACCACCATTAACAATAGGAAGGCTAGATAGTTTTTGTTCAACATAATGTTTGAATGTACTCCAGTCATCTGGCAGTTTATGCTTTAATTTAGAACTGTGTTGTAGGTTAGAAGGAGGGCAAGATATAGGTAAAGTAAGAACAACTGGTATATGATCACTGCCATAAGAATGGTCAAGTACACTCCAAGATATCAAAGATGCCAAACTCGGAGAGCAGAGAGACAAATCAGGAGCACTAAGGCTTTCACCAGGACCAGTGCGTCGAGTTGGAGTGCCATTGTTTAATATACATATGTTTTGAGAGTCTAAAATATCTGTCATCAATTCACCATAATAATTAGTGCTAGAACTGCCCCATGATTGATTTTGACAGTTGAAATCCCCAAGTACTAAAAATGGGCTAGGCAGGGTAGTAAGTAATTGACTAAACTCATTGTATAAGGAAGAAGAAGGATGAGGTATATACACAGAAATAATACAAATTTTATTTACAATCACAGCAATGGCATTAATGCCATCACTGAGAGAGGGGAGTGAAAAAATCTTATAGGAGAAAGCTTTGTTAATGAGTATGGCCACTCCACCATACCCATCCAGTCTATCATTTCTCACAGAAACGAAACCAGATATCCTGAAAAGAAACTCTGGTTTCAGCCATGTCTCAGAGAGACACATAGCCATAGGCTTATATTTATTTAGTAAGTAAATAATATCAGTTTTTTTACTTATGGCACTCCTGCAGTTCCACTGTAGGATTTTGTGGTCCATAATTAAAGATTTGGTTTAAAGCTGTCAATAATGAGTTGGCGGCGTTGGACGGTGAAGAGTTATTACTAGAAAATGAATTACTAGAATTAGAAAGTAATTTAATAAGTTCTAAAATTAATTCTGCAATAGATTTTTGAGGGATTGTATTTGAGCTATGTTTCAATACATAACCATCAGGCATTTGGGAGTTATAATTATTATATTCATTGTTAATCGATTCATGCATAGTGCGGTCATACCCTCCGGTTTGTTTAGGAGGAACACGACGTTGAACAAACACAGTTTTTCTATGAGAACTGTTTAGTGTAGGAGATACATATGAACTTGAGTTTGAGGTAGGATGATTTTTATTTCCAGATTGGGAAGGAGAGGAAGCTGTTACATCGGCATAAGGTTTTGAAGATGGGGGGTGGATTTTAGCTGCCTCTGCATATGATATGCAGCTCTGGGCCATTGAAATTTTAATTTTTTGCTGTCTATCGAATTCTGGACATAACTTACTAGTGGCAAAGTGGCGACCAGTGCAGTGAAAACAATGAGCGTTTTCAGAAACAACGGTACAAGTGTCTGAGGGGTGTTCATCCCCACATTTAAAGCAACGTGGCTTTGATCTGCATTGTAACTTTGTGTGCCCAAATTTGAGGCAATTATAGCACTGTATGGTAGGAAAAATGTATAATTCAACAGAAAGAGCTGTATAGCACATGTACACCCTTTTTGGTAATATTTGACCATCAAACGTCAATACAACCATGTTAGTGTTAGAAAATAAAGCTGTACCATCAGTTACATTTTTTCTTTTAATTCGCCTCACCTTAATGATTTGACCACATCCCATAGGAACAGTGATGTTTTCCTGAATTTCTTCATCAGACCAGTCTTGGGGCACACCTTTCACTATACCTACTCGTGTAACAGTGAAACTGGGAATAAAAACTTTGTATGAAAGACTAGCTATTTGTGGGTTCTCTGTAAACAAATTGGCATCCTGATAATTGCTAAAATCCATCGAAACTCTATTTCTGCCTATACGTTTGAGACTGCCATTTACAATATTACTAATGTTAAACTTTTTCAAATCTTTGCCGAACTGTATTGGATGCAAAGTAACCGGATCATTAGGCGCTGTGGTTATTCTTTGGATGTGAACAGTGAAAGGTCCAGAATCAGTGCTAACATATTTTCTAGCTATTTGCGGTAGTGAGGGACCTGTCGAACTAATGGGTTGTGTAGAGGAGGCACCAGTATTAACAGGTGGAACATTTTTTTCATCTTGAGCATTATCAACAACAATAGGGGTCAATTTTTCATCAGAGTCATCACATTGACATATTTGATGTAATTTTCCTTCTTTAGTCCGATTTCTCTTAGTCTTGCAATGGCGGCATCTTTTGTGGGGTTTAGCGCGTTTTCTGTCCGAGAGATTAATAAGACCATCCTCCGTGTCCATAGAAGAATCATCGATAACAATATTATATCCTACAGGGGGACCAGGGTATGGCCCTGGACCTCCTGCAGGTCCAGGGTCATCCGGGGGATCAACCCCCATAATAATTAAAGGAAACTTACCAAATCAAAAATATGTACACTATTTACTAACTAAAATAAAAATATAAATGTCTAGAAACTAATAATTAACTACTTAAACACCAAAAACCTCCACTGATCCACTTTTTCAAGTATTATAAATCAGAAACCGAAAAAACCCGTCCGCCAAATTAGAAGTTTCCCGCGCTTTTCCTAGAGCGAGCTAGAGGTATAAAAAGATGCTATCCATAGAGGTGCTATCCCATTGTTTATGGAAATATCAATCAGATAAAATAAGTTCAATTTTTAAAACGATACAAAATAATATACCAATTTATGTCAAACTTTTCTTTTAACCAAAAAAAAAAAAAAAAATTGTCTAAGATACAAAAATTCCCTAAATTTTTTTGGACAAATATGCTTTGACAAATATGTTACAGTGCCACAAGTATAAGTTGGCGGTGGCGTTTTTAGGAACTAAATCGACCATCTTGAAAATTCATTTTGACACTTGAAAGTTCATGTTGACCTTGTTGCGTATATTTTGTAAAATACACAATAGTAATCATGCCAAAAGTGATAAAAGGTAGTGCTAGAGATATAGTTCTATAAAGTGCATTCGTTTTGTGCTCAAGAATGTGAGAGAAATAAAGTAATTATACCACTAAATACATAAATACGGGAGTGGCGGCAATGACTGGTGAGTGTTGTCAGCTTCATGTAAAAATTTACCTTACCTAATTTAACCATCAGGCACCAGGGCCCGTATTCTCTAGCTCAGTGACTATCAAAAATGAAAGCCACTGACATATATGTAATATCCATTGAAAGTTTACTATGAAATGTTACTTTTTATTTCATAGTAAACCTCCAATGGATATTACATTTATGTCAGTGGCTTTCATTTTTGATAGTCACTGAGTTAGAGAATACGGGCCCAGGTCAGATACTGGTAAACGCTAGCCTAGTTAATAATAACTATATTTCTTTTAGTTAATAATAACTAAAAGATATATTATAATAGGTATACTGTAACGTGTACCAATTTCATGAGTCCCGTTTTAATTATTTCAGAAAAACAATGTGGGTCGATCCAAAACAGATATAATAAATCTGGAGCAAGATGTTTTTCAAGCTGTAACGGCGGCTACGTGGAAGGCACATTTTGAACACGTTGAGAGGTTGGATGTATATCGCAATGACGACACCGAATTAGTGAATTTTAATGTCTCGATAGTGACAGTGACACATCATCTGATAGCAATTCTTCGAAATTTGAAGATGTAGAAGATCACTTTTGATTACTCTTATTCAAAATGTGAATAATAAAAATCCATCATCAATCCTAATAAAATTGTTTTATTGCATCTCCTAACATCTTTATGCTGTAGGTACTAGAAACTGATCATATACAAGTAGTAGGAGGATGCAAAAACAAGGATGTATTTAATGTAAGTATACTACCTACCTCCTCTTGAATTATTCAAAAAATCTTTCTGCTAATCTAATCCCGAAACTTACTGGACTTATGATTTATGGTGCTTATATTATAGAAAAATACTGAGCAATAATTAAAACAAAATGAAAGACAACATAATCATTTACACTAAGAATTCGCAATGAATATATTTTTCCCAAATTTAGTGTCATGTTCTATACAATGGCAACACTGATGTTGAGCACAGTGGCGCACAGCTGTGCCAAGTTAAACTTGTCGGTTTAGCCAGTCCAAGGATACATTTATTAAAACTTGAAATGAAGACTCTAAGGAGAAAAAAAAAAGGATTGTCAAAACAGGATAACTTTGAATGAAGTGGAATCCTAAGTTTAAAAGTCTCTCATTAACAAACTTCAATATTAACCTTATAAGTATGCGACTAAAATATAATTTTCTTCTAAATATTAAAATATAGTTTTATTTAGCCCTTCATAGCCTTTGACAGCGACGGTTATTGGTAAAACCAGCAGGGCGACCGCGTATCTTTTGAATCAATCATTGATAGGTACATCGCAATCACCTCCGATTGGCTGAATTTATGGTATTCTTGCTGCGTCAATGGATTTCGAATGGAATAGTGGAAGAGTGTTAACCAATCAGAGGTGATTGCGATGTATCAATGATTGATGCAAAAGATACGCGGTCGCCCAGCTGCTGATCGGCAGGGTGAAAGGTATACTCAAATGCCATTAGATGTCACTGCAAGTGCTAACTCAAATTAGCATTTTAACTGACATTCCTTGTTTTTCCCGTGTGGTCTTCAAATTGATTAATTTTTTAACATCCCAAATCCCCAATAACAGACAGTTGGGATAAATACCACTGCCTTCTCCTAGGGTGCAAGCAACGTTGCAGGAGTTTTTGGTATTTCGCCATCGATTTTCTTGAATGGATAATTTTCATAGTTCTGCCAAAATGAGGGTTGCACAGTTCGATAGTCGTTGTCGAGCTTCTCCAGTGTCTTGACGTCTTGTTCGTCGAGCTCGAAGTCGAATATCGAGCCGTTTTCCAAAATTCTCGATTTCGTTATCGATTTCGGTATGCTGACGATCCCGCGTTGATACTGAAAAAAAAAATGTTGCTTACAAATCTATTGTTCCGAACTGTTCTCATAAATTAAAAAAATAAACAAAGGGATTTATACGACCACCAAAAAATACCTTTTCATCCCACCATCTCGGAATGAGTATTTTTAATCTTCGATATCTGATTGCAAAAGCCGTTATTATCCTCTTCAGGATAAAGTAAATTGAATTTAGAACATCGTGTGCACGTTTGTAAATATCACTCGTCTATGAAGTTTGTGAACTCAAAACATCATTATAACCTATTTACTTCTACCTCTATGGTGCCGAATTTCCATACAACCTTTTGTAATTTGTTATAAACTCACACTGGTAACCTTCTTGGTGTACTTTTTTAATTTGCTTTGCGCGCGCCATTTTCTTTCACGTCATGTCATTTCCTCGCTGAGGTGGGATGAAAAGTTACGTGTTGCACTCGAGTGAAAAGATTTTTCACCTCGTGCTCTTTTGATTCCCTCGCTGTCGCTCAGGATTCTAATTTTTGAACCACTCGCTGCGCTCGTGATTCAATTTTAGAATCCTTCGCTTGCTCGGTCATCAAAATTGAGCACGCGGTTAACTTTTCACTCTTGTATAACAAATAACTAATAGATCCTAAATAAACTCACGTGATGATAGAGGTTTAACGTTTGTCAGAATTTAGCTGAAGGGCACACGATCGACGCATACTCTTCTAGAGGTCTGGTTTCCTAGTACCTCATAGCGATGGTGTCGCATCTTTCTACGTATTATTCCTCATTTCTGAGGTCAAGACTCCTTTCTATCCATCACATAATGGTATATGTTTTATAGCTATTTATGCAACTGTATCGTAATGAGGGTCATTTTAATTCGAGTGCTGTTTTTTGATACGAGGCTTGCCGAGTATCAAAATAGGATAGTACGAGAATTAAAATGACTAATTACGTACAGTTGCATACAAGATTTTATCTACGACAAGGACGTCTTTATAATTTTTTACTTTATAGAATTAATAAAAAAGTCAAATCAATCAAGTGCCAGAACCCAGAGCCGCTAAGCTATAGGTATCCTATTTATGAAGATAACCATATCGATACAGCTACGACTCATAACGATACAGCTCCCATACAACGAACTGTATCGTTATGAGAAGCAAACACGAAAGAGGGTTCAATTCGATATAGTTGTCAAATTCGAAATTGGAACTTTTCGATGCTGGAGTAGATAAAATTCCTACTGGAACTCCCTAATTTTTTTCGGTTTAATACATGTATTGTATAGCCTATGGCACTCACGAATAATGGTGGCTTTCTATTGGTAAGTACCGGAATTTTCAAAATCGGTTCAGTAGATCCAGAGATTACCCCCTACGAACTCACACACTTTACCTCTGTATAATATTAGTATAGAAGTATACCACCACGTACCAGATATCTCAAGGCCACTTGTGGGACAGTCTTGCCATGTTTCTCAGCGAGGCTCACAAGCGCGGGGTCGTCATATTTGGTGGCAGCACCGGCGGGCGCGTTTCTATAGAGGCTGCCGAATGGGGTGTAGGCTACCACTTGGATGTTGTTCTTTTTGCAGAAGTCCACGAGGTCTTTCTGGCCGAGGTTAAGGTTTATCTGTCGAAGAAAACTGGTTTTAATACCCATGATGTAAGGAATTCTGTATGTTTTAGAAAGGCCATAAGGGATTTGAATCCAGAGCCGTAAAAAAAAATTAATAGCCAAGTCGTAGCCGGATTGTAGAACCCGCCGTTTATCAATACGGCCTTTATTAATTAAATCTAATTTGTATTTTAATATTTTTTTTTATATGAACATTTGAAAGTAAAGTATTTTAACGTTTATTCGTGCTTAATTTTTTCTAAATGTTCGAATCAGTAATTTAATAGTAATAGTTTAGTCATAAACAATAAATAATATTTATTATGTATTTAAATAGGTACATAATACATATTATTGTGTACCCATATATGTAGATATATAAAGGCAATAGGCATATCGGGCATGTGACATAACACGTGAGTTCCGGTAATCGATACTAATATCATAAATGCGAAAGTGTATCTGTCTGTCTGTCTGTCTGCTACGCTTTCACGGCCCATCTGTTCAACTGATTTTGATGAAATTTGGCATAGGGATAGTTTGTTTTCCGGGGAAGGACATAGGCTATACTACGTTTAATCCCGGAAAATTAGGGAGTTCCAGTGGGAATCAAAAAACTAAATCCACACGGACGAAGTCGTGGGCATCATCTAGTTATGTACTTATACCTACAGGAATACCTACATATTATATTTAAATTGAATATCACTCACGAATTAAACTTTAAAACATATGTAGTCTATATTATGTCACCGTAAGATTGTAAAAACCGTTAGATTGTAATCTAACGCTTTTTTTTCGATAGATTGTAAACAGTCGAAAGATTGTTCAATATTCTAAGTGTCAATTTTTTTTTATATTCATTGTATTTACGTTGTCTTGTCTCTTTCTTGTAGGTTAGGTTAGGTTCAATATTCTAAGTGTCAATTTTTTTTTATATTCATTGTATTTACGTTGTCTTGTCTCTTTCTTGTAGGTTAGGTTAGGGTTCGACATAAATAACAAGGTAGTGCCCGGCCGCAGACAATCTACCGAAAAATAATGCGTTACATTGTAATCTTTCGACAGTTTACAATTTCGCGAGTTAGATTATAATCTAACGGTTTTTACAATCTTACGGTGACATATACATAAAAAAACCATAAAAAAGTCTTACTTTGACTTTATATTAAAATAAATGACTCACTTAGACTGAGGAACCAATACTACGAAAGTAGAGTCTTAACCGCCGTCCTACTTTCAATCAGCGCGGAATTTAACGAGAGGTTGACTGGGAAACCAATAGCGCGGCAGTATAGACACACCTCAACCTGGTTGATCGCAGGTGCCACAGTTGAGTTGGCCAGCAATCGCGTAAGTTGATCGACATTGAAGTTGGACACACCGATGCTTTTGGCTAGCCCTTGCCTCAGCACGGACTCGAACCCGCGCCACGTCTCTACGTAGTCTATCTTCTCGTCTACTCCGTCTACCTGGAAACAATTTAACAAAATTATTAAAAAAGTAAGAACAATTTAATACTTAGTCAAAAGGCGACAGTAATTTGCCTGGTGGGAAGCTTCGGTCGTGGCTAGTTACCACTTACCATCCTATCGGCAAAGACGTGCCGCCAAGCGATTTAGCGTTCCGGTACGATGCCGTGTAGAAACCGAATAGGGGTATTGGGTTTAATGCCCCTAACAGGTTAACCCGCTACCATCTTTAGACTGCATCGTCACTTACCATCAGGTGAGATCGCAGTCTAGGGCTAACTTGTAGTGGATAAAAAAAAATATATAAATGTGTATTTAGGTCCCAAAACCGAATCAGCACAACCCGACTTCACGTAGTCTTATCTACCTAGAGTGTGAAGCGATTCTTCTGGCGTAGACAACTCATTGTACATCTTCTCGTAGATTTGTATCTATGGACATTGGACACCCTCCATTAATGATATCGCGAAACGTTTTTATAAAGCAATATTTCCCAATATTTTCGCAGTTAAAAGTGGTTTTGACCTACGTCCATAGTCACAACTACTCTTGACTGTTTATATTTTCGTTCTGTGTTGATATTTTTGCAGTAAAAAGTGTTTCGCAATCAATACTAGGTACTTTTGACTGTTTCTCATAGACTTTTGACTACCACCCTTAGTCAAAACTAACTTTACTAACTTAGTTAACTACTTTTTTAATTGTTTTTGTTTTTCGCAGTAAAAAGTTTCGTCTACACCAACCCCAAATAGTTGCAGCTAGGTTCCCTTTATAAAAGTTTTAGGAAAAGAGAGTTTAGGAAAAGAGATGGACTTTTTTTAAACTACATTTTCTACATTTTAGCACTTACGGATATCGACATTGGCCAATGCATGAGCACACAGTCAATATAGTCCAGTCCTAGCCGCTTCAGGGATCCCTTCACCGACGCCTCCACGTCTGCGGGTCGGTGGTTATGGTTCCACACCTGAAATTAAAGCATTAATGAGTTATTAGGACAGTGAAATAGTTACTTCGATATTCGAAAACGACAGTCATATTTTTATTTTTCCAATCAAAAGTTATCCGAGCGCTGCACTGTACACCGAGCTTTTCGTTCGTAGCATAGATTAATTATAATATATTGTCTTTGGTTCGTAGTGACGCCAGTATTAATTATAGATGGCCGCTCTTATTTTCAGTCATTTTCGAGGTTTTTTGGGTGTTAATTACGGAAATGACGTCTTTTTCAAATCAAAGATGGCCGATGTAGTTTTTGTAGTCGTATATAAGTTTTGTTTTGAAAATGATGCTTTTCAAATCAAAGATGGCCGTTCTGTTTGTGAGATGCTTACGCGTAAGGTGCCTTTTGCGAGGTTTTTGCAGGATGTTTTTTTAATAAAGATTATGTATTGGGCGCCATTTTCGTGATAGTACCGCGATTATCATCAGCTTCGATGGAATTACCTTAGTGGTGATAAAGACGTCCTCTCTCTTGACCACTCCTTCTGTTATCTTCTGGGCCACCACGCGGCCTACTTCTGCCTCCACTCTGTATAAGTGGGCAGTATCGATGTGACGGAACCCCGCGTCGAGTGCGAAGCGCATCGCTTCTTCTAGCTTCGGGACGTCTTCTGAGAGGAACTCTGACTGTAGGATAACAAGCTGTTAGTAATCTATATCTACTAATATTATAAATGCGAAAGTGTGTCTGTCTATCGTCTATCTCTTTGTCTTTCTGTCTGTCTGCAATGTAACGTAGTTTTCTTACAATGCTTTTTCTGCACCGTTTGGAGCAAGTTATATTTTTAAGTCCTAAGACGCACTTAACTTCGAAAAGTTGGAGGTACGTGCCTGATGGGGATCGAGCCCGTGACCCCGCATAGGAGGTCGGGTGTCTAGACTATGTTCACCGCTTTTACTAATACCACAGATATTTATGCCTGTTTAGTTTTTGTTTTTTTTTTAGTATGTATAGGTAGGTAGTAGGTACTATTATTCATTCATTCCGCGCTGAAAATCAGCGCGGAATGCTCTTGTAATTTATTGCAAGGCATTCTGCATCATGCTGAGCTGATGCCTTCTTTCAGGTTGTGCCACACACGACAAGTGTTGTCAGGGTGCCTCTAGGACTTGACTATGAGTATAATGCTCAAGTACTGGAGGCGCCATGGTAACATTTACCTTAAGGTATTGTAATGTGTGGCACAATGGTGAGAATAAATAGTTTTTCTTTCTTTCTTTCTTTCTTTCTATTAGAAGGAAACACTGGTAAAATCCCCTTAATTATTATTTATTCCTTACTAGATGATACCCGCGACTTCGTTCGCGTGGATTAAGTTTTCTTGATTCACGCAAAAACTTTAGCCTATGATTCCCGCGGGAACTTTTAAATTTTCCGGGATAAAAAGACCTATGTTTTTATCCTGTGTCCTTCCCCGGAATACAACCTATCCCTGTACCAAATTTAATCAAAATCGGTCGAACAGATGGGCCGTGAAGGCGTAGCAGACAGACAGACACACTTTCGCATTTTTAATATTAGTATGGATTCCTTATTTAATCTCACAGACACTGCCATCTTGAATTAACACCTCGATCTCTCTCCAAGCGTTCCCAACAGCGCTGTCACTCTCGAGAGCCATAGAGGCAGTAAGTTAAGCAAATCGTAATCATTTGACAGCTTAAAACGTATTACTCGAACTGTTTAAGGAGTTCATAAATTCGTTTTGACGTGCTGGTATCTATGAACTCCATAAACAGATCGAATTATACCTAGTACCTACGGTTGACAAACGATTACTCGGGAGGCTGATAAGTGATAATAATAATATGTCAATATATAACAGTTCATAACGAGTAGCGCAGTCACCGGGTCAGATAAGTTTGTTGGACTAAACCTACTTACTTTGTCATTAAGTCCAACCCATGTGCCGTAGCCCAGCGCTGGGATGTCCACCCCATTGTTGAGCTTGAATGTTGGAATGTTCACCTGGAAATTAGATTCAGATTAATAAAGTATCCATATTCATAATCCATAATAATTTTACAAATGCGAAAGTGTCTGTCTGTCTGCTACAGTTTCTCGGCCCACCTTTTCAACCTATTTTGAAAAGGTGGGCCGGGAAAGGTGTCCCGGGGAAGGACATAGGCTTAATTTTATCTCGGAAAATGATGGAATAGATGGGCTGTTAAGGCGTAGCGACAGACAGACAGATAGACAGACAGACAAACACACTTTCGTATTTATAATATTAGTATGGATGAAATTTTTCAAAAAGTTGTAATTCAAGCAAAAGTTTTCAGCAAGTAGGTACCTAATACCTATTAATACAGTGTAGAGAAGTCGCCCCTAAAAGGTTGTAGCTGTACCTACCATTTTTTTATTAACTCTTTATTACCTAGGTACCTAGGTTTCAGTATAATATAATTGTCATGAAAAACAGTAGGTATCTAGGGTAACTAAGGAAAATCCAGCGGTTTTAGTTCTATGTTTAATGTTGATAAAATAAGCCAGACAGGTTGTTCTATTAATATGTAAATACGTAGAGATACATTTATCTTAGTTACAATAAAAAACACTTACCTTCGTCATTTTCAGAAATTAGGTATAGCACTAAATGACTAGGTAGAGACAGACAGACAATAATTATCGTACGTATAATGAGCTCTTTTTGTTTATTTTTAGCCGGCGAGAACACGCGTTTTTAAAGACGTACCGATGCGAACTGTGAAGTTGTATGATTATGTGAGTCGAAGCTACATAACCAAATAACCATATTGTAGGTTAGATAGTGGACTTTATGCAAATGTGGATTAAGGCCTAAATTTGAATGTCTTATTTCAATTGTATATTCGAAACGTGGCCTAAGTATCTGTTATGTCAAGGTTATTGGCTTTTCTCATAAAAAGGGATCGTTTTATTGATTGAACGTCGAGCTCCTTTAATGTAGCAAGTTCGTTCGCGTGGATTAAGGTTATTTGATTCCCGCGACAACTCTTTAATTTTCCGGGATAAAAGTAGCTTTCAAAGTTTCATCCTTCTCTGGGATAATATAACCTAGCTCTATACCAAATTTCATCAAATATCGGTTGAAAACAAGGGCCGTGAAAGCGTAGCAGACGACCGCTGTCACCGGGTCAGATATTTTAGTTTTAATACCTTTACTTCGTGGCTAAGGTTGTTTTAATTCCCACGGGAACTCCTTAATTGTATTTTCCGAAATAGAAAGTAGCCTAAGTCCTTCCCTGCGATGTAACCTACCTCTGTTACCAAATATCGTCAAATCGGTATAGTATATTAGGTATATAATATTATGATACATATTTTATTTTTAAAGAATTTGAAACCTAGTGACATCTCTAGCTATTTTCCCGAGTTTTTCCATGCTGCCAAAATATCAATGCAGATGTCGCTTTTTAATGTGTTAGTTATATCGGTAGCACATAGATGGCGCTTCGCTCGCTGGCCAATTTAGTTCCAGGAAATTAGTACAGATGGCGCTATATTTTCCAGCTATTCATCAACAGGTGTCACTTCTTAACGTTCTTAATAGATTACAATAATTAAGTGAAATAATTTTCTTTTCCAATTTAATACACTAATTTAATTTAAATAAACAAACAAAATGAGACATATGTAGCTAATAATATTATAAATTATTTGTAAAATTTTGCAAAACTTTCGCTACTCGACAACAGATGGCGTTACAGGTATTGAAAGAGAGATTAATAATGAGATTAAAGATAATAATATAGCGTTTGTGTTTTGCAGTAATCAAGCCATTCTATTAAATCATACACTCATCTTCATTATAACTCATTAATGTGATTTTTATTACACTTTTTTCTCGTCACGAAAGAGTTTTAAGCCAATAAGAGTGAATGTATGTAATTTGCAAGCGTTCGAGAATGTATGACTGTAGGATTTTATAGAAAATGAATGATTGTTTATTAATTTATGTAATCGACGTTCTCCTTGGCGCAGCGGTGAGCACCACGGTTGCATAAGTAGGAGGTACCCCGTACCGGGTTCGAGCCACAGGAGGGGTTATTTGGGAATCCATACTTAATATTAAGTATTATTAATTTGCGAAAGTGTATCAGTCTGTCAGTTTGGTACAGGTATAGTTTGTATCCCGGGGAAGGACATAGGCTAGGTGCTTTTTATCCCGGAAAATTAAGGAGTTCCCGCGGGAATTAAAAAACTTAATCCACGCGGACGAAGTCGCGGGCATCATCTAGATTCTAGTTCATATACTAAAATTATCGAATTCGGCAGTGCCTAGCACCCTACCATACGCCAAGCTATGCGATTAGTATGGGCGATCTTCAGTAGGTACCGTCTACCACTTAGTAGGAAAGTAGGAAAGTAAGGACTATGGACTAAATTTTTGAGAAACTGGGAATCGAATTCGGGACTCAGTGCATCGAATGGTTCTACAATAGCAATGGTATCTATTTATGTAAATTATTTAATGTTTATCTTCTCTTCTCACTCCTAAATTCAAAGTCCGAAGTGACTTGTAAAAAACTTTAATTAAAAAAGCCCCTACTCTTAGCTACGTTACGGGAGTGATCTTTCTTTCGTGTTATTTTTCTTTCTTTCTTACGTGTCTAGGTGTACCCGTGCTGCGTTTACACCGAAAGCGAAAACTCAAGAAAATACGTTGTTCAATATTTTTTCGATGTTTTATTATTAATTTACGAAAAAAAAATTAGTTTTTTTTAAATCTAGGTTTACTTAGATAGGACATGAAACGTGGGACGAGTGACCTAGTTGTATATATAGTATATAGTTGCAATCGATTGCAATTGTTGAGCAACGTTGACCCAAGTTTCTAACTGGATGGGTGACCAACGTCACGGAGAACGTCGTGGAGAAACGTCGGAGTTTCTTGTTTGGCCTTTTTGTTTCCCCCGTGCCTCGGAGAGCACGTTAAGCCGGCGGTTCAAAATTCAAAATTTCCAATGAGTTTTATTCAAATAAACTTTTACAAGTACTTTTGAATCGTCGAGTGAATCTACCACTGGTTCGGAATGCCATTCCTACCGAGAAGAACCAACAAGAAACTTGGCGGTTGCTCTTTTGAAAAAAAAAATTTACAATTTCATTAATGTGCAGATACTTAAGTAACCGCTGTCCTTAGCATTGCTGGAGCGAGTCAAATCCATGCTCCTTTGTCATTTACGTAATTTTCAACAGTACCTACCTAAAGTAAGATTTTTTGAGGAGCATACTTTTAATGGACTTCTTAAACTTGTGTAAACGCAAGCTTAAGATGCTCACCGGCGAACGACCTTCGGACCTTCTTGAGGCGGAGCGATGGAGTCACGAGCTTATGGCGGCCTCTAGTTTGCCTATCATGCAGATCACTAACATTTGATTATAAACAAATAAATAATTAATAAATATGTATATTAACAAATACATTTTTTTTCTTTAGTAAAATTTGTTATAATATACCTACTTATTTAGTGACTATCCAGGTAAGGTATAACATAGGTATCGATAGTGGTAGACTATTGGACTAATTTTGCCCAATGTCATTTAAAGATAACATCTGATATTATTTTATTTATACATATTTTTCTTTAGCTAATTTTCTTTGTAGAAAATTGAAAAAGTAAGAAGAAACTGTATTTCTCCTCACTAGCTCAAAATGAGCGATTTTGCTGCTTATACACCAGCGAGCAAAAGTTTTAGATACCTAATAAAATTGCAAGACACCATTACATTAGGTAAGTAGGTATTTACATAGGCAAATTATGACTGCGGCGGACGAGTGCCATAATTAAGTACCTATTGGGTTTTTCTGACAAGAAATTCTCAGTACTAGCCTGGACTCCGGAGTTAGGAAATTGACGGTGTTTTACCCCCTTACCTTGGAAACCACGTATGTAAAGCCTTAGCTCCTGAGTCTGATCTCTATCCGGTCGTGTCGGATTTTCCGTCCCATCGGGCTATAAGAGTAAAGGAATAGATAATGCACCTGTGTTAGCGCACACACTTGTGCACTATATATACCTAATACATAATATTATCCGCGCAGATGGCTAATCTCTCTGGAGATTAGCCGCCGTGGCCTAAAGTTGTGGAGGACATTATTATTATGCATGTTTGTTTGTTGGTTTGTCCTTCAATCACGCCGCAACGGAGCAACAGATCGACGTGATTTTTGGCATGGGTATAGTTGAAGAACTGGAGAGTGACAAAGGCTACTTTTTATCCCGGAAAATTAATGAGTTCCCGAGGGAATCAAAAATAACTTAAACAACGCGGACGAAGTCGCGGGCATCGGCTAGTTTAGAAATAAATGTTTTTTCTTTTTTTCTTTCTTCTTTTTCTTAATCAAGCAAGTATACCCGTCAATATAAACGAAGCAAGATGGAAAGACACCTTAAAATGTGGACTAATTAAAAAACACCCTCCCTTCGACACGGGGGTGCAAACGATATAATTGCGAACAAGAATGAAATTAACAACTTACATTAGGACTGCCTCGTTGGTCTAGTGGTTAGCATAGTCGACTGCGGATCACGAGGTCCTGGGTTCGATTCCCGGTCGGGCATAAAAGTTAGGTATTGGGTTTTTCAATTAAGAAATTCTCAGTGCCAGCCCGGAGTTGGAAGTTGGCGGTGTTTCACCCCCGTGCCTCGGAGAGCACGTTAAGCCGTCGGTCCCGGTTATTATCACTAACATGATAATAGTCGTTAAAGCCCGCCAACCCGCATTGGAGCAGCGTGGTGGGTCTAAGCTCTAATTCCCGCTCTCCTATGAGAGTGGAGGCCTGTGCCCAGCAGTGGGACGTTAATAGGCTGTAGTGATGATGATGATGATTAGGTACCTATATAAGTAGCCTACGTACCTTTTTATGAATCGACTTAAAAAAAAAGGATTTTACCAATTCGAAACGAATGCGATTCGAAACGATTTCACCTGATGGTAAGTGATGATGCAGTCTAAGATGGTGGCGGGCTAACCTGTTAGGGGCACGGCAGTTATATTAAACCCATACCCCTATTCGGTTTCTACACGGCATCGTGCCGGAACGCTAAATCGCTTGGCGGCACGTCTTCGCCGGTAGGGTGGTAACTAGCCACGGCCGAAGCCTCCCACCAGGCCAGACCAGGGGAAATTCAGAAATTATAAATTCCCAAATAGACTCCGCAGGGGATCGAACCCTGGACCTCCGCACGTTAAGACAACAGCGCTCAACACTGCGCCAGGGAGTTCGTCAAAATGTATGTGATATTAATGGAAATACAAAATATTCACATAGTAATATGATAAACATTAAACATGATCTACCTATGATGGTTTCCGAACAAATATACAAAATTTTATCATGCATTTATGTTTGCCCGCGGTTTTCTCCGAATCTATCAATCGGATTTAGCCCATATTTTTTTTTATTGGTTCACATTACTTCAACTTAGGGAACAGAGCAAGTTTCAGCAAAATCGGTTCAGTACTTTTCAAGATATGGACTATTAAGTGTGCTGTTAAGTTGCTTTAACTTTCAATCCTATATATTATCACTTGTTTTCGAAATCCAAATCAAATTTTTCTTCTTTTCTTCAATTTTCCGGGATATCCTTAAATAAAATAAGGATATAACACATATAATTCCAGACTATAATCTAGACCTCTGTACCAAATTTCATCCAGATCCGTTCAGAAGCTTGGGGCGTGATTGAGTTACAAACATATCCATCCATCCATCCATCCAAACTTCGAAGAAAATAGAATTTTGACAACTCTGAATAAAAGCACAATAATTAAAATACAAACAATTTAAATAAGTACTTAGAAAATTTAAATCTTTTCTTTAAGTATATTTTATCCTTTCCTTGTTTTATTTTTTTGAGATTATTAAAACTTTAGACAAATTATAACTATGAAATACATTAAAATCTAAATTAAAACATAAGCATTAAAAATAACATCTAAGCCGCTGCAAACTTTAAGAGCTTTCCTTGACAATCATTAAGTTCCTACCCTTTTACGTGATTTCTAAAAAATAATTCAATTTATTATTGAGACAACCGCGCATCATACCCGTCAACTGTAGAAAAAAATACAAAAATCAATTAAGACGAGCGCGCATCAAGCCGCGCGGACATATTATTTAAATCAAACAAACACACAAACAATATAATAAACGTTCGGAAAGAGTTCCTATAATAAATAGGGTGAAAAAAGGACGCCGCCCATCGGCTGGTTCAGGCCACGCCTTATTATGGACGTTTCTGTGGTGGGGAGACGTGTATTTGCCAGTTTCGAATCGCTTTCGCGCATACTGTACGTATCTAATAATAAAACTTGGTATATGGTATGAAAATTCGGTTTTCCACAGTTTTCCCGGCGAATATACGATAAATAATCGATTGAATCGGTGAATTTTCCGTGAAAATGCGTTATCTGTGGACTCTAATTAGTGAGTGGGACTTTGGTTTTTGAGTTTTTTTTCGGTTTCTGGTTTTTCAGTGAGTGTTGTGCCGGATTTTTTTTTACGGTTCGAGGTAGGTTTGCGGTTTTTCTTATTTGATTATCTGTTTCATTGTGACTTTTTTTTCTGACAAATAACGTAAATAATTTTCATGTAGGTACAAGTGTTTAAAACTGTTAAATTTATCTATGTCACCGTAAGATTGTAAAAACCGTTAGATTATAATCTGAGTCGCGAAATTGTAAACTGTCGAATGATTACAATATAACGGATTATTTTTCGGTAGATTGTAATCTGTTAGGTTTATTAACCCGATAGAACCTAAGTGCATACCTACTTGATTATTTAAATCGAACCCTAACCTAACCTGCAAGAAAGAGACAAGAAAACGTAAATACAATGAATATTTCAAAAATTGACACTTAAAACATTGAACGGTTCACAATCTTTCGACTGTTTACAATCTATCGAAAAAAAAAGTGTTAGATTACAATCTTACGGTTTTTACAATCTTACGGTGACATCTACGTAAGATAACTCCAATTGTTGGATCCGCGAAAAACAATGTGAGCGTTTATTTATACTAATAGGTATATTTATTATACTTAATGCGAAAGTTTTGATGGATGGATTTATGGATGGATGGATATTTGTTACTTAATCACGGCTGAACGGACCTGTAATTACCTATCCGTGCCATGACCTTATGTTTTCCATTTTTCGATAAATTAATAATTTTAGGAACAGAAAACCTTTAAAAATTGCAAAGTTTTTGGCATGAGCCGCAAATAAATTTGACTAAAAAAAAGAAAAGCATACCGACAGCTAGAGTCCTTTTTAAATTATTCTTGAAAAACAAAAAAGGGTTAGTTTAGAAAGAGGAAACAGGAGAATACGAGAGTATGAATTCGACTATTTTTCGTAGGTATAATCGATCCAAGCTGCAGTTGTCCCTATCATGGGACCTCTATTCGAGGAGCAGCGCGACGTTAATATATCTATTCTCAAAGTTTCCCGTTGATGGCAATTCCTCTTAAAGAGTTCCCTCGGTATTTTTAGAATCTAAATCCCCGCTTGATAAAGTCGCAGGCATCACCTAGGTAAGAGTAATAATTCGATGAGCTAGTGATTTCCACTAAATCAATTAGTTCCGACGGTCATTCATAGATGGCACTAGTAGTCACAATATACCGTAAATTCTACTCTAATAGCTGTTAGTGCCAATCAAAATAGTCGTCTCAGTAGCTATACTGCCAACGCAATACTTAAGCAATATTAATATTTACTCAAAATGACAAACTCAAACTCGTATTTATTTATTCAAATAAACTTAGACTTACAACTGCTTTTGAATCGTCAGGTGAATCTACCACTGGTTCGGAATAACATTCCTACCGAGAAGAACTAGCAAGACACTCGGTGGTTGCTCTTTTTAAATAATTCAGATTAACAATATTTTTTAAGTATATCAATGTGTAGAACTAGATACTTGTAAGTTGTAACCGCAGTCCTAAGACGACGACCTCCGTGGCGCAGTGTGTAGCGCTGTTGTCTTAACGTGCCGAGGTCCCGAGTTCGATCCCCGGCAGGGTAAATTTGGGAATTTATAATTTCTGAATTTACCCTGGTCTGGCCTGGTGGGAGGCTTCGGCCGTGGCTAGTTACCACCCTACCGGCAAAGACGTGCCGCCAAGCGATTTAGCGTTCCGGTACGATGCCGTGTAGAAACCGAATAGGCGTATGGGTTTAATATAACTGCCATGCCCCTAACATGTTAGCCCGCTACCATCCTGCATCATCACTTACCATCAGGTGAGATCGCAGTCAAGGGCTAACTTGTAGTGGATAAAAAAAACTACTAGAATCTATTATTACCTACTATTCTATAAATTCTATCTACATTAACAGCTATAAAAGTTTTATATAGAGCATCTATGTTTATCATTTTTGGTATTTAGTAGGTACGTACGAGTACCTACCTCAATAAGGTAAACCCCACAGACCATTTAATACTCGGTGGTAAACCCACACTTGCGAAGCTGGATCGGGTTATCTAGTAATAAATCATACTTAGTTAGGTACTTAATATTATAAATGCGAAAGTGTGTTTGTTAGTTGGTTTGTCCTTCAATCATGTCGCAACAGAGCAAGGGATCGTGATTTTTTGCGTGGAAATAGTTGAGGACCTGGAGCGTAACATAGGCTTTTTATCCCGGAAAATTTAGGAGTTCCCGCGGGAATAAGAAATGGATGCTAGGTCTTATAGCTAGTAGGTATAAATTTATTAAACATTCAAACAACCATTAAAAATAATAATTTTAACATAATATATCACGCAATACTACATAGTAATATACAAAGGAAATAATTGCAACTTTATACACAAAGAGTTATATTAAATTAGCTGATGAACGCGACTTCGTCCTCGTGGTTTAATTTTTTATTTGAATTAGAACTCCTTAATTTTCCGGGATAAAAAGTAGCCTATGTCGCTTTTCTAGCCCTCAACTATACCCATGCAAAAAATCATCCATCCATCCATTTATTAGTTTCGGCGTGATTGAAGGACAAACCAAAGAACCAACAAATAAACACACTTTCGCATTTATAATATTAGTATGATAATACGGTTTATTATTATACAGTACGTACATTGAAATATTTGTTTTAAAACCAATTAATCAGTTAAACAAATACATAAATTCACACCAATTTAAATAACCTACATAATAAGTAATCAATTGTTTTAAAAACATTTAAGTGTTTCTTAACTGCGTCATTTACTTAGGTATTTATTCACATTAATTACAAGGTTACGAACATAATAACGCAATTTTAACAATATTTCTTGTTTAATCAACTGCTTTTACAATCCTAGCTAATCTATACTAATATTATAAATGCGAAAGTGTGTCTGTCTGTCTGTTACGCTTTACAAACAATTTTGATGAAATTTGGTATAGAAATAGGTTGTGTCCCGGCAAAGGTAATATGGCTTCTTTTCATCCCGGAAAATGAGGGACTTCCCGCGGGAAATAAAAAAACTTGATGCGGACGCAGTCCTGGATATCATCTAGTTTGATATACTTATATAAAAAGTATTTTTTTTTAATTCCCACGGGACCTTTATTATTTCCGGGATTAAAAGTACTTATGCACTTAGATTATGTCAGTCACTATTTAGGGCTCTAGCTAGGCTACCTACATTTAGTCATGCAAAAACTGCAAAAAATCCGTTTTGTTGAAGAACTGACAAACAAACACATTTTCGAATTTCATACTAATATAATTAATGCGTTTGAAATAGTTGTATGAAGTATGATATTAGTTGGATATAGATAAACTTGTTTGTATCATTAATTATTACCTACGGTATTAAATTATTATTGCTCATGAAAAGTAATTAATTTTAAATAATTATCGTATTTTCACCTATTCAAACATTCCTACACTTGTTAAACCGCGGTATAAGAATCTTACTTAACTATAATCTATCTATATTCTATACTATAATATTATAAATGCGAAAGTTTGGATGGATGGATTTTTGTTGCTCAATCACGCCAGAACGGCTGAACGGATCTGGATATTTGGCACAGAGATTATAGTATGGAAAAACGCTACTTTTCATCCCGGAAAATTAAAGAGTTCCCGCTGGAACCAGAAAACCTCCACCCACGCGGACGAAGTCGCGGGCGGTTAAGAATCACATTGGAATTTCTCAAAATCCTTAAATAAAATAAGGATATATCACATATAGGATAAAAATATGTGTTATACCAGACTATAATCCTTCTGTGCCAAATTTCATCCAGATCCGTTCAGCCGTTCTGGCTTGATTGAGTTATAAACATCCATTTATCCATCCATCCTACCTTTCGCATTTATAATATTAGCATAGAAAAAAAAAAAACATTTATTGACAGAATTGTGCCACACAGAACAATACCTTAAGGTAAATGTTACCATGGCGCTTCCAGTACCTGGGCATTAGACTCATGATCAAGTCATAGAAGCACCATGATAATGCCTGTCGAGTGTGGCACATCCTGAAAAAAGGCATCAGCTCAGCATAATGCTGAATGCCTTGCAATGAATTACAAAGGCATTCAGCGCTGATTTTCAGCTGGAGCCCTCCATAGAGCCTCTATAGATAGGTACAGAGTTTCTTGCTGGTTCTTCTCGGTAGGAATGGTATTCCGAACCAGTGGTAGATTCACACGACGGATCAAAAGTACTTGTAAAAGTTTATTGAATAGAAAACATTTGAGTTAGAATCAGGCAATCACTAAGAAATATGGATTTTGTGAAATTCCAACGCGATTCTTAAAAAAATCAAAAAACCGAAAGCCCGCGGGCGATCTTTTTCATTCTTGTACGTTTAAAATTTTTACGCACGTATTTTACGACCCGAGTGGTAAAATTACATTGTTATGTTACTGTACGAGAGTTAAAAGTTTTAATATTAGGTACACGATTTTCGAGTAACGATGAGAATTTCCCAGTTATAGTGTTGTAGTGAAAGAAAACTGAAAAGTGGAATAATTGTTGGGTTTTCCAGGTTTTTTGTTTCTAAGTAGTTAATTACACGACTGCCCAAAAAAGGAGTGTAATGGTTTCAGGGTTCAGGTATGTATGTGAGTTTCTTTGTTCCACCATAACTCCTAAACGCCTGAACAGATTTGGATGTGTGGGGTATCGTAAGAATCCTTACATCCTCCCGAGTGATACTGGCTATAATTGTTTCATGTAAGTCTCTCTCTCAGCGTCGTATTCCTCATTACTGAGGGTCGTGACCCTTTCCATTAATCACGTAATGGTAGGAGTTTTCTTGGGATAATAATGCGGTGGATTCCCACGTCCTTGCGCATACGACTCAACTAAGAATATTAAATTCTCAGGTTTTTGTAACGATTATTATCAGATGTTAGTGATAATAACCGGGACCGACGGCTTGACGTGCTCTCCGAGGCACGGAGGAAACGAAAAGGCCAAATTTGAACCTCCAAATTCGGTCGTCCATCCAGTTACCGACTTCGATCCCCGTTGCTTAACAATTGTAATCGACTGATATGAGTTGTCACAACTAGGCCACTCGTCCCTCGTTTCATGTAAGTACCTAGATAAAAAAGTTTTTTCTCATTTCATATTTTTATTTTAAATAATTGAGTTGATTGAATGAAAGGTAAATTGCGGTTTACGATTTATGACGTATTAAAAAAAAACTACTTACTAGATCTCGTTCAAACCAATTTTCGGTGGAAGTTTGCATGGTAATGTACATCATATATTTTTTTTAGTTTTATCATTCTCTTATTTTAGAAGTTACAGGGGGGGGGGGGACACACATTTTACCACTTTGGAAATGTCTCTCGCGCAAACTATTCAGTTTAGAAAAAAATGATATTACAAACCTCAATATCATTTTTGAAGACCTATCCATAGATACCCACACGTATGGGTTAGATGAAAAAAAAATTTTTGAGTTTCAGGTCTAAGTATGGGGAACCCCCAAAATTTATTGTTTTTTTTCTATTTTTGTAAGAAAATCTTAATGCGGTTCACAGAATACATCTACTTACCAAGTTTCAACAATATAGTTCTTATAGTTTCGGAAAAAAGTGGCTGTGACATACGGACGGACAGACAGACAGACAGACAGACATGACGAATCTATATAGGGTATAAAATATATATAGGGTTCCGTTTTTGCCAAATTTGGCTACGGAACCCTAAAAACAAAAGAAGCTTCATACAAAGACTATCGTCTATCATTATACACAGCCTAATATAATATTTCCAGTCCACAAATATCTAATTATAAAAATAAATAGGTACCAGCCATCTAATTATATTTTACATGATTTACAATTATCATAAAATTGCGTAAAGATATTTTAATTAGACCACCAGGCGTTGGTAGGTAGCAATTATTTAGAATTAATTAGATGCGACGGTTTTTTTGGGTGTTATTTAATTAATTAGGTTTTTTTATTTCGTACAGTAGGTATAATTAAGTTTGAGTAGGGTGTTGGAAAATATAATTTTGGTAACCTAGATTATTTTTTATAAATTGTTATTAAGTTAACTATAGTTTTGGAAAACGCTACGGAATTTTTCTGTCTCTAACAAAGAAAAAGCTCGCGTATATTATATGGACCTCGCACACTAGGCGACCGGACAATACATCGTTCCTCGATGCGGACGTTGCGGAAGTTTTTTCCTGTCCAATCCATAAGGTTTTCGCTTATCTACTATATAATTACATTTAAAAATATTTGTTTTCCAAATTTTATACTACTTTGTCGGCATGATGCATGTGTTTACCTTTTTTTATTGTGAGATAGGCTTGCGCTTGACGACAATCATGCTTAGTGCAAGGCAATGATGAGATCTAGGTTGGAACCCGCTTGCCTAGAAGATGTCTATTCACTCTTGCCTTGAAGGTAGTTACTCAAGTTATAAGTAGCAGGAAACACGTGCGCTGGGAGGGTGTTCCACACCCTAGCGGTTCGGATCAGAAACGTCGAGCAAAAACGCTTCGTGCGAGCAGATTGGACGTCAACCACATAAGGGTGCCAACGCTCACGGTTTTTCGCTGTTTTGTGGTAGAACGGAGAAGGGGAACAAGGTTGTGAAGTTCCTGAGCACACTCTCATAAGTATATCCGATAAAAGTAGGTAGTAGAAATCTGTAATTTAGCATAGACCTATGCTAAATTACAGATTTCTACTACCTACTTAAGGCCCCTGAGCTAAGCCACGGACAGACAGACGGACGGATGTATCGAAACAAAAGGGTTCCTTGTTGACTACGGAACCCTAAAATGTACTAGCAGGTACTCAGTCTCTTTATTTTTATCTTACATATCTACTTTCACCCATAATTGAGTCTATGATATTGAATTAGATGCATCAATATGATTGGTTGGTGTCCATGCGGGCATTTCGTAAAAGGGGGGGAATTAGTAACGCCAATAAATTAGGGGACAATGAAATTTTCAAGTCATTGATTAAAGCCGAGTCTCTTAATGGACTCTATTTAACTGTTCTATATTATCTACCTACCTATTTATCCATACTATACATACTAATATTATAAATGCGAAAGTCTGTCTGTCTTTCTGTTACGCTTTCACGGCTCACCTGTTCAACCGATTTTGATGAATTTTGGTACAGGGATAAGTTGTACTAGTATCCCGGGGAAGGATAGATTACTTAGGTCAGAAAATCAAATTAAAAAAATATCCATGCGAATGAAGTCACAGTAGGTATCATCTAATCTAAATAAATACAAGGAAAAGGTGACTGACTGACTGACTGATGTATCAACGCACAGCTAAAACCACTGGACGGATCGGGCTGAAATAATTATAGCTCAAAGACATAGCTTTTATGACGTAAGTAGGTACAGACAGCATCTGCTAAGAAAGGATTTTCGAACATTCAACCCATAATATGGAATAAAATAGAAAAAAGGTTTGGAATTTGTATGAAAATTGAACCTAACGTGAGCGAAGCCGCGGGCAAAAACTAAAGACAAACCTAAAATTTATTAGTTTGCTAGTGAAAAACATAAATGTGGGAAGTCCAATCGGTGTTCTCATTTAATAAAAGTAGGCATTAGTAAGTAAATTAAGTTTTGGTTGAAAAGCGTGAAAATTAATACATCGTCACGCCGTATAAGGTATTAAATTAAAACTGTTTTAGGTAACATACCTACAAATACTTGTTTAGACATCGATATAATTATATGTAGGTACTAGATAGGCCCTTTCATAGGATAAAGTTGGGCGTCCGACTTGTAGGGCATGCCCCTCACCTGTATAAGCCTGTCCTTGTCCCCGCCATAGCGCTGTCCCGCTTTTCAGACTAGATGGCGTTAGTGCAATAAGTCCACATTCTTTGTTTGACAGGGCCCGTCTATGTAAATTGTTTTTAGACGACCTTCCTGGCGCAGTGTTGAGCGCTGTTGTCTGCGGAGGTCTCGGGTTTGATCACCGGCAGGGTCAATTCGGGAATTTTATAGTTTCTGAATTTTCCCTGGTATGGCCTGGTCGGTCGTGGCTAGTTACCACTCATACCGGCAAAGACAAAGCCAAGTGATTTAGCGTTCCGGTACGATGCCGTGTAGAAACGATTAGGGGTATGACTTAATTATAATTAACAGGTTAGCCCGCTTCCATATTAGACTGCAGACACATCACTTGCCATCCATGCCATGGTATAAAATAAGTAAATAACAAAATAAGTACAATAGGTAATGTTTACATTAAAGTTTCATATAAATTTTGATTTACCGCAGTACAGTTAACAACCTGTGATAAGCCGGCAAATGCAAATGTTTACAAACATGGCCGACCGTAAATTATGTTAACAATAACACTGCCCGACTGTTTTATATGTGATAAAATAAATATAGAGCCTTTTTTATATAAAACAACATTACGGTTTAACGTGTAAACTAAAATCATCTATGTAAACTAATATAATAAATCTTATCTTATTAATCCTTACTAACAACTATTGTAAATGTCTGTCTGTCTGTCTGCTACGCTTTCACTGCTCATCTGATTAACCGATTTTGATGAAATTTGGTACAGAGACAGGTTACATCCCGGGGAAGGACATAAGTTACTTTTTATCCCGGAAAATTAAAGAGTTCCCGCGGGAACCGAAAAACCTCAATCCACGTGGACGAAGTCGCGTGATTCAGCTAATATTGGGATAAATGCGAAAGTTAGGATAGATGGATGTTTGTTACTCAATTAGGCTGAAAGGATCTGGATGAAATTTGGCGATGAGATAGACTATAGTGTGGAAAAACACATAGGCTTCTTCTTATCCCGGAAAATGAAGGAGTTCCCGTGGAAATAAAAGAACTTATTATATTACGGGTTACGGGATAGTCTTAGTAAGCATAGTTTAAATCTAAGTAAGCAGTTAATAATCACAATGTTTTGTTCGATGTTAATAGCGATATCAGGTTAGCGGGCCGCCCGGGCCGGTCCGGGGCGTCGAAAACTATTTTTTCATCCCACCATCTCGGAAAGAGTATTTTTACGCTTCGATATCTGAATGCAAAAGCCGTTATTATCCTCTTGAGGATAAAGTAAATTGAATTTAGAACATCGTGTGCACGTTAGTAAATACTTTGATTAGGTATATGTAAATATCACTCGTCTATGAAGTTTGTGAATTCAAAACATCATTAAAACCTATTTACTTCTACCTCTATGGTGCCGAATTTCCATGCAACCGTTTTTAATTTGTTAAAAACTCACACTCGTAACCTTCTTGGTGTACTTTTTTAATTTGCTTTGCGCGCACCATTTTCTTTCACGTCATATTGTTTAAAATTAAAACCTTCGATTAAAAACAAGAAAATTGAAAATAAGTGAAAAACCTAAAATGAGTGGTTCTAGTGACGAAGAAGTTAATTTGACGCCAACAGTATTGACTGAAACTGTTAAAAATGCGGAAATGAGCTTTCTCCCTCAACAATCACGCGAGAAGTATTTCATTTCCTCGCTGAGGTGGGATGAAAAGTTACGTGTTGCACTCGAGTGAAAAGATTTTTCACCTCGTGCTCTTTTGATTCCCTTGCTGACGCTCAGGATTCTAATTTTTGATTTTAGAATCCTTCGCTAGCTCGGTCATCAAAATTGAGCACGCGGTTAAAAAACAACTTTTCACTCTTGTATAACAAATAACTATTAGGGATCGGCTGAAAATCAGCGCTGTTATGGTGTATCTACACCATAACAGCATTACGCTGAGCCGATGCCCTTTTTGGAATTATCCTGTCACAGTCTAGTTTATAGGTTTTTTTATTTTTCTTTGCTACTAGTACTTAAGTTTTTGTTTGTATCTTCACTGTGTCTGGAAATTCCAAATAAAGATTTTATTTATTTATTTATTTATTTATTTAACTTGTAAATTACACGGCCCATCTATTCAACCGATTATGACGAAATTTGGGGAAGGAAGGCTTTCTATCCCTATAGTTCTATCTATAGTTCTCAGTTGCTGTCGAGATTAACTACCTCGTTGGTCTAATGATGTGCATGTTCGACTGCGGCCGACGAGGTCCCGGGTTCGAGTCCCGGGTCGGGCCATAATTAAGTTTTGGATTGTTCTGACTAGAAATTCTCAATACTAGCCCGGAGTTAGGACGTTGGCGGTGTTTCACCCCCGTGCTTCGGAGAGCACGTTCAGCCGTCGGTCCCGGTCACTTTATAACATGATAGGTAGGTAATAGTCGTTAAAGCCCGCCAACCCGCA
Source organism: Erebia epiphron (assembly GCA_963932025.1). Classification (NCBI taxonomy): domain Eukaryota; kingdom Metazoa; phylum Arthropoda; class Insecta; order Lepidoptera; family Nymphalidae; genus Erebia; species Erebia epiphron. Next base: position 6,719,287 of record OZ009953.1, on the reverse strand, counting down.
TTGGAGCAGCGTGGTGGGTCTAAGCTCTAATTCCATCTCTCATATGAGAGTGGAGGCCTGTGCCCTGTGGAGGACGTTAAAGGGCTGTAGTGGTGGCTGTCGAGATTTGTCCTAACTGATTATTATCAAAGTCATAATTTCATCAGTCATCAAGTTTTTCAAGTCAATACTTTTCTCCCTAGACCAATTACTGTTTGTTACAAGTAACAATTGTTAGTGTAAATTACAACAAAAACTTTTTTCAAAAAAAAAGTGCGACCTCCCTGGCGTTGTTGTCCCTGTTAAGCGTTGTTGTCTTAACGTGGGAGGTCCCGGGTTCAATTACCGGCAGTAATTTGGGAATTTATAATTTCTGAATTTTCTCTCTGGTCTGGCCTGGTGGGAGCCTTCGGCCGTGGCTAGTTACCACCCTACCGGCAAAGACGTAGCGATTTAGCGTTCCGGTACGATGCCGTGTAGAAAGTAGAAACCAAGGGTATGGGTTTAATATAACTGCCATACCCCTATAATAGGTTAACCCGCTACCATTAGACTGCATCATCACTCACCATCAGGCGAGATCGCAAACAAGGGCTAACTTGTAGGGGCATAAAAAAAGTTTACATTAATCATTGTAATTATAAATTACAGTAAGTGACAAAAAACTTCAATTTACATTAAACATTGTAATAAGAGTTGTGTAACACGGACATTCTAATTCTTATTAATATATACTTACGTAGTGATTGTTAAGTGGACGCAATGATGCGTTTCATGTATAATCATACAGACATACATGGGCGATTCATCGATGGATGTATGGATGGAATACATATTTCTTTCTATTTGGAGTGGAGATAGCTTAGGAATACTTAACCTGAAACTTGGATGGCTATTATCCCGAGGATAAGGATATTTTTTATCCCGAAAACCTACCTATTCTTCTCCATTTACAACTTACATGTTACCACCTCTCCCACTGCCAAGGGTCATTGGTAGTTTTCTATTCGTTCCTGTCCATTGTTTTTTTAAAAATCAAATAAAATAAAATAATCATTTACTCAATTTAGGTACACGGTAGGTACACCACATAATATTGACGTCAATTACTTAATTATAAAACATGATGGTGATAATTAGTTACGGTATCTTAAAACTAAAGTAACGAGGATTCCAAACGCACTCTGGTCTGAAAAGAGCCCACAACAAATTCAGCCGGGGTTTATCTTCATTATCCTTTTGGTATAAATTACTTTACACTAAAACTAGTAAAAATATCCACACGGATGAAGTCGCGGGCATCGACCTAGTATTTTATAATGTGGAGTGATTGTAAAGTGAACGCGATGATGCGATTCATGTAAACAGACAGACATACATGGTCATTTTATTGTATTGTTGCTGGTTGAATGGTGTTAAGGAAGCAGTCGTATTGTCAACGCGAAGCTATTGCTTTTTATAGTATAGAAATAGCTTTACATTGTTAACAGTAACACAATTGGCTTCAATTAAACCTGAAGAAATTTGTTATAGTATGGCCTTACGGCTAACGCTTATAGCAATATACTTAAGCAATATAACACATAATGACAGTTTGATATCACGTACCTTGATTATACTAAAATAAGGATCATAATGCTAAAACACGAAAGTCAACAATAATGAAATAATATGGCTTACAATAATGAAATAGTAAAATTTTTTATTAAAAAATCGGTTCCCGCCTTTGTTCTGTATGTTTCCTGAATGGAAAAACAAATATTACCGCGGTAACAACTCAAGTTGCCGGGATGAAAAGACCATTAAAAATTCCTTCCCCAGGACACAAACTGTGTTACACATCAAAATCGGTTGACAAGATGGACCGCGAAAACGTCACAAACAAACAAACTCAAATTCGCTTTTTTTTACTCTACTACAAGTTAACCCTTGACTGCGATCTCACCTGCTGGTAAGTGATGATGCAGACTAAGATGGAAGTGGACTAACCTGGTAGGAGTATGGCAGTTAGATTAAACCCATCCCTTGTCGGTTTCTACACGGCATCGTACCGGAACACTAAATCGCTTGGCGTCATCTTTGCCGATAGGGTGGTAACTATAGCCACGCCCGAAGCTGGGAATCGAACCCGGGATTTCCCACGTTACGTTAACAGCGTTAAGGCATATTAGTTAGGATATGTAATGACTAATGACAGATGAATACATAACCCTGTGCGTTCCATGTTCGGGTAAATACAGCTACTGGTCTTAAATTGAATTATTGATTGTAAGAAAAAATGCGTGAGATGTGCAATAAACGATGCATGATTGAAAGGTCAGTCGGGTAACAGCAATAAATTACCCACCTATACAGCTATAAATACTTACCGGATGCTTCACCGTTGTTTTAGTAGTTTAATATGAATTTTATGCGTAAGTAGTTGTGATGTGGCTAGTGCGATGATGTGGAACATGTAAACAGACATACATGGACATTTTGTGCCATTGTATGCTGTTTCAATAGCGAGAAGGGTCTATAGGGTCACGTCGTATGTCTGATGCGGTTGCGATGCTATAATATTGTGTCACATAGGGATGATGACAACTCAATACAAGGGCATCATCCCTATTTAGGCTTTTAGATTATTATTGAACTAGCTAATGCCCATAACTTAGTCTGGGTGGAGAGAGGTTTCTAAAAATCGCGTCATTTTGACATTTTGATTTTCCGCGATAAAATGTAGCTTGATTTCTTCAGGTTTTACTACAACTAGCTGATGCCTGCGACTCTGTCCGCGTGGTTTAAGTTTTTTTGATTTCCGCAGGAACTCCTGAAATTTCCGGGATAAAAAGTAGCCTATGGACACTCTCCCAGGTCATCGACTATACCAAAAATTAAATCGATCCGTTGCTCTATTGCGGCATGATTGAAGGACAAACCAACAAACCAACAAACCAATAAACCAACAAACAAACACACTTTCGCATTAATAACATTAGTATGATTATCCTTGTAGACGTCTATTCGTAGTGTGTTCCGCTATTGCGCTGTGACGTGATAGTAGAATAAAAACTACAAACAAACACAAAGTTTTAAAAGCTGTTTATTTAAATTAGGTACACTTTAATTTTTTGAACTTCAAGGAAATATAGCCCACAACAAATTCAGCTGTTTTTTAAATTACTACCATCTCTCTCATTTATAATATCAGTATGAAATTGGTATGGATTTTAATTTAAAATACTTCATCTTTAATTACGTTCAAAAAAACAAATAATTTTATAACACTATAAATTATTCCATGCTATAAATTAAACATCGCTTATCGCTCGCGATCAGACTCTAACATAATGGCAATTTTTCCACGCGAACAAAATAATTCCATATGATATGTACACTCAAATAACCTTTACGATATAGCGATAGAGGCTAAAATTGTGTGTTAAGGGTTATTTTAAAGATATATGCAGCAGCAACCGTTGTTGTACCATGTAGGAATGTTTTTATTTGTTCCATAGAGGTGTTAATAAGGGTTGCATGCGATGGTAGGTGACATACGTATGGTTTTTCCATTACTTCAGTTATAAGTATTACTTAAATTCATAGTTCTAAGAAAAAATAAAATAAACTAGCCGGTGAACCTTGTCCGCGTGGATTAAGGTTTTTTTGGTTCTAGCGGGAACTTTTTAATTTTCCGGGATAAAAATGAGACTGTAATCTATCCCTATGCCATACCAATTTCATCCAGATCCGTTCAGCCGTTCTGTCGTGATTGAGTAACAAACATCCATCCATACATCCATCCATAAATCCATCTATACATCCATCCATCCATCCAAACTTTCGCATTTATAATATTAGTACAGCTGCGAAAGTGTGTTTGTTTGTTGGTTTGTCCTTCAATCACGCCGCAACGGAACAACGGATCGACGTAATTTTTTGTCATGGGTATAGTTGAGGACCTGGAGATTGACATAGGCTACTTTTTATCCCGGAAAATTGTGGAGCTATCGCGGGAATCAAAAAGTTAAACCACGCGGACGAAGTCGCGGGCATCAGCTAGTCACTAAATATAATTTATTTTCGACATAGCCAACGTCCCAATAAAAAAAGAAACCACATAATATGTGCAGAAAAGCTTACTGACTTTATACTAGTATAAACTGAAAGGTTTCCTTGACTGACTGACTATTATCTAACAGATTCTATTGAATTATTTATTAATATAAATAAAGATTTTTTATACAGTTGTAGTACCTCATAAACTTGTCTTTACAATGACACAGAAATAATATAATCGTTAACATTGACTAACGAAATAAAGTAGACGGAGCACGGACTACCTTTGAGTTGACTGTCCGCAATTATATATTCTTTTAGCAACAGCATCACAACATACAACCGCTGTTGCCATTAAGTGATTGCATTACCAAATTTAACTAAAGCAGTTTGAATTGCCTAAGGCCTTTTTCCTTGTGTTACATTATAAGCCGTTTGAGAGGATGCGGTTGTAGATGTCATCGCCAAAAATTCTAAGTTTAGTTAAAGCGATCAGCGTCCACTATTTAATTGCTCGAATAAGGCTTATCAAAGAGATTTGTTTTTAATCAATAAAACAGTTTTTTTCATTTAAACAGCTAGCTTTAGATGCGGCTAAAAATTATTTGGTTTTATAAAGTAAAAACAAGTTGAAAACATTTAAATTACGTAAATTTTAATATAATTACGTAAATTTTAATCAAACAGTTAATTTTATTGCAAACTGGATCCTACTTGGTTTACAATCGCTAAGCTGGCCGTTGTGGTCATCTTTGTTGCAATTATTGAAACAAAAGAGAAAGAAAGAAAAATCTTTATTAGAGGCTTTTCTGCACACAAATAAACTTAGAATAAACACTTACATGTAAAATCAATACTTTGTTTTGTACAGCAGTATTGGAACCCCGGGCCTCTCATTTCGAAACACTCAGCTTGTGTTGGAACCCCGGGCCTCTCATTTCGAAATCATCTCATTAATAGTAGTGAACAAAAACGGCGAGATGTCTAAAAGTACTAAAAAATATTTGATTGCCATAATTGTCGCCTCAAACTCGACAAGCGAGACTGGCTTCACTTTAAACTTGTTTAGCTCCATCTGTCTCATTCTTTAGTCTATGAACTTAACATTATTATTTTGCCGTAGGTACGTTTATTTGTAATGGAAATATATTTTTTCTGCAACATATTGTCCGAGGTGTTGATATGGCGTCGAATAAAATTTTATTATATCCTTTTGTATCTTTTATTATCATTTATATCTAAAGTTAAATTATTCTTTACGCAATGATCTAGGTATATCTTTATTCAACAAATGTCTAATCCATCTATCTCATATCTTTTTAAATAGTTTCCTTTGTTTTAAAGGATATATTATATTATACAAGATGGTATCTATTAGTAATATTAAACACTAGCCTTTGCCCGCAGCTTCGCTCGCGTTAAGTTCGATTTTGATTGGTTAATTTCAAACGCCTTTTTTATCCAATTAGGAGTTGAATTTTCGAAAATTCTTAGTTAAGGAATGCCTACGCCATAGTAGCCAAATTTCAGCCCGATCCGACCAGTGGTTTGAGCTGTGCGTTGATAGATCAGTCAGTCACCTTTTACTTTTTGGAGTTTACTCCTCAAGAAGCTATTTTTATATTATACTAGAGGTCGCCCGCGACTTCGTCCGCGTACAATTTCTGATTTCCTATGAGATTATGAAATTTTCCCGCTGCAAAAAGTCTATCTAAAGGGGCTTTATGTATATAGCTTATGCAGGTTTTTATTATTAAAACTTATTTAAACCGAAATGCTGAATAGGCATGTCTCTTTCCACAAAAACATAGGACTTTCATACAAATTTTCAACCTCCATTTCACCCCCTTTGTGGTGGACTTTCGTAAAACTGCTTATACAGATTTTTATTATATTGAACTATTAACTTAAATGCCAATTTTCATGTCTTTAACTTCAATAAATAAGGACTTTCATACAAACTTCTAAACCCCATTTCAACCCCTTATAGGGGTGAATATTCTCAAAACCGTTTCTTAGCTGACGACTACACCATAGAAGAAACCTACCTATGTCTATGTCACTCTCCAGGCCCTCAACTATACCCATGCCAAAAATCACGTCGATCCGTTGCTCCGTTGCGGCGTGATTGAAGGACAAACCAACAAACCAACAAACAAACACACTTTCGCATTTATAATATTAAGTATGATAAGCCCGCGGTATGAAAATGTATTAGGAGTAAAATCAAACTTTCGCCGTTACGTTATTTTGTTTCTATGGTAACACTTTTCGTTCTTAAGGAGTAAACTCCAGTCGTCCGTCAGAGCTGACACACATTTTTTTAAATATTAACAAGAATACTATAGTTGACGCCCCGGCTTTGCTCTGTATATCTTCACAAGATATTATAGAGACTATTAGAGACAACTTACAGAAGACCAGCTTAGCTATTTTCCATCTACTGTCTATTAGTTTTTCTTTTTTTTTAATATAAAGATTAGTTAATAACATCTATTGTTTTTCATTTAACTTATTAACTACTAGCTGATACCCGCGACTTCGTCCGCGTGGATTGAGGAGTTTTACTTCCCGCGGGAACTCTTTAATTTTCCGGGATAAAAAATACCTTATTATTTAATCCGGACTTCTAACTTTACGTCTGCAAAATTTCAAAGCAATCGGTTCAGTAGTTACGGCGTGAAAGCGGAACAAACATACCTACAAACAAACTCACTTTCCCATTTATAATATTATAGTAAGGATTGTTATATTATGGCTACACCTGGAAATTAATTTACCTAAATAGCATAAAAGATATTTTCTATTTTAAAACAATTAACAGAAAGATGAAATTGTTTATCAGTCTCATTTTTTAAAAGTACCTACTTACTTGCTTACCTTTAATATTAATTTTGCACTTAATAAGTAAAATTTCATTTAAACCTGAATTCTATCGACTATCATAAAGAGTTGAAAATACAGGAGTAAATTTAGTATAATTTTAAAGAATCTGTTTTCAAATAAAAATAAACCTAAAAATAACATTCAATCTTAACACCGAAGTTTTTAAGTTGAAATTCCTAAACTTGCATCGGAATGTCATTTTTTAACTCAACTTTAATAATGCATTTTCTGAGGCCCTTATAAGGCAAAAAATAAAGATGACTTTGCTCTGTACGGTCTGATTATGTAAAGTTGTGTATTCGAATTCCATTTTGAATACAACCGTAATAATGTTGCTTTTTATAAAAACCTTATTTCGTATGTGCTAAAGTTGGGTTTTCTGTGTATGGGATGTATATTTAAAGTTGCAGATATCGAACCAAGATGCTTATTATATAAACTGCGGTCAATATACACTCTGTTACGTAAGCTGTAAGTTTAAATTTTGCGTAGCTAGTTTTAAGCATACGTTTGTAAGGGTATTAAGCGAAAATGCTTGATTCTACAGGCGCGTGCTCGACGTGTGTGGTCCATGCGCTCGCGGGAAGTATGCTCTATTTAATAAATGAGTTCTCGGTAATTTTAGTGTTTTAATAAGACGAAATTCATACGTGGTTAATGTACTATTCAGCTACTGGAATCATTTAGGGATGGGATACGTGTCGGAATAATCTATACCTTTTTCTTTGCCTCATTTTTAGGGTTCCGTAGCCAAATTTGGCAAAAACGGAACCCTTATAGATTCGTCATGTCTGTCTGTCTGTCCGTCCGTATGTCACAGCCACTTTTTTCCGAAACTATAAGAGCTATACTGTTGAAACTTGGTAAGTAGATGTATTCTGTAAACCGCATTAAGATTTTCTTACAAAAATAGAAAAAAAACAATAAATTTTGGGGTTCCCCATACTTAGAACTGAAACTCAAAAATTTTTTTTTCATCTAACCCATAGGTGTGGGGTATCTATGGATAGGTCTTTAAAAATGATATTGAGGTTTGTAATATCATTTTTTTCTAAACTGAATAGTTTGCGCGAGAGACACTTCCAAAGTGGTAAAATGTGTGTCCCCCCCCCGTAACTTCTAAAATAAGCGAATGATAAAACTAAAAAAAATATATGTTGTACATTACCATGCAAACTACCACCGAAAATTGGTTTGAACGAGATCAAGTAAGTAGTTTTTTTTTAATACGTCATTAATCGTAAATCGCAATTTACCTTTCATTCAATCAACTCAAATTTGTAAAAAAAACATTTAATTTAAAACTTTTTACAGGTTTGTACGGAACCCTCGGTGCGCGAGTCCGACTCGCACTTGGCCGGTTTTTTTTATCCTCTACAAGTTTGCCCTTGACTGCGATCGCACCTGATGGTAAATGATGATGTTAGCGGGCTAACCTGTTAGGGGCATGGCAGTTACATTAAACCCATACCTCTAATCGGTTTCTACACGGCATCGTACCGGAAAGCTAAATGGTTTGGCGGCACGTCTTTGCCTGTAGGGATGGTAACTAGCCATGGCCGAAGGCTCCCACCAGGCAGATGTCATTTGCAGTAGTTTTATGAGGAGAAAATTAAATTTAGCATCTTATTCCAATATAGTGTGGGGTCTTTCTCTCTGCGTCGTATTCCCCATTGCTGATGGTCGTGACCTCATTTTAGTAATCACATAATGGCGAAGGTTTTCTCGGGATATTAATGCGGTGAGTTCACACGTCCTTCCGAATACGACTCAACTAAGAGTACGTATGAAACTTTTAGGTTTTTGTAACGATTATTATAATCAAATGCTAGTGATAATCTTAAACAGGTCTATATAGTATATTAATGTCCCTATAAGAAACATCCATACTAATATTATAAATGCGAAAGTGTGTCTGTCTGCCTGCTACGCTTTTACGGCCCACTTGCTCAACCGATTTTGATGAAATTTGGTAGGTACAGGGATGGGTTGTAACCCGGGGAAGGACATAGGCCTCTGTTCATCCCGAAAAATTTAAGAGTTTCCGCGGGAATCAAAAAAACCTTAATCCACGCGGATGAAGTCGCGGGCATCATCTAGTAATGTAGAAAATCTTAAACATTATTAAACCCGCGGTGTGAACATATCTATGAGAACGTCTATAGGTTGACGACGACATATTAAACAAACTAATTATAACAGTTTGTATAACACAAAGTTGGAGCGACCGAGATAGGCGTGTTTAGAACAACGTCACTTCTTGTTCATCAAGCCTGAGATGTATTTAATAGATGCACATACATTACCTCCCATGACTGGCCCCATATGTATATGTTGACACAGACTGAAGGAAATGATAGATGGAACTTCATTAAAGTAAATGATAATGATAATGATGATGATAATTTTTATTTTGACAAGTTTTGGGTAACAACAGTTGTTTTCATAGAAATAGTCCCGTTTACAATTTACTGCCAGTGGCAGTTTTCAAAAATATCCATACACAGCCTAAAATAAAAGCTAAAGCTGGTTGTATCTTTGTCAACCACAGTTTTTTTTACGTTGTGTGTTTTACGTATAGCTTAGATAGGACATCCGATGTCACTGCGTTAGTATAATTATCTAAAATCCCAGGGTTTTAAATCAAGGATCAAACAATCAAATCATCGTCAGTCTTTCTATGTATTTAAAGCAAATTAGAATTTGTGTTATACATTATACTCGGTTTATTTCTTAGCAAAATACGTATGGTAGTTCGCTCTACCATATCTCTATTTTATTTTAGTCTGCGCATGCGCATAATAATAAATCACCGATGACTAGGCTATATGTTTATGCAATGCAAGCATACATCTTAATGAGGACAAACCATTTTAATTGAAATATCTCAGATACGTGTTTTTTACAATATGAAGGGAATAAAGGTGTGACATAATTTTTTACATTTTTTACATTTTTTACAAGTTATTAGAAGAAGTTTAGTTGCAAGTGGACACTTTAGCTTCAGAGAAAATCAATCAATTCCCATACTATTTGAATCATGCTATGCATTTGATTTCAGGGGTACTTAAAAGGAGTGTACCTACAGGTAATAAAAATAAGAAAAACACGTGTTTTAATTTTTACGACGTTTATAACATGAAATACGAACACTTGTGGGTTGTAAAAAAAACGGTGTAAAGTGAGAAATCCGCACTAATGCGGATCCGCACCGTGTAGAAATGCGAAAGTGTGTCTGTCTGCGACGCTTTTCGGGCCCATCTTATCAACCAATTTTAATGAAATTTGGTACAGAGGTAGGTTGCATCCCGGGGAAGCTACTTTTTATCCAGGAAAATTCAAGAGTACCGACGGGAATCAAAAAATTATCTGTTCAACCGATTTTGATGAATTTTGGTACAGAGGTGGTAGGTTGCATCCCGGGGAAGAACATAGGTTATCCCGGAAAATTCAAGAGTTCTCGCGGGACTCAAAAAACCTTAATTCTTGTGGACGAAGTTGCGGGCATCATCTAGTACGTATTACATTCTCGAGATATACTTACCATGAATTTCGAATAGTTACCACCTGCTCCCGTACAAGCCTATAATCTAATTAATGTTACAAGCTAGAGCATACGTCACAGCGTGTTCATACACGTTTATTCTGAACGCAACCGCGAATTCACAAGTGCGGTTAGTTGATAAACAATCATTGAGGTAAAAGGGTTGAGGGTTTGATTCCCGGCTCGCATAAATAATCGGCTTACTACTGAACACGGGATTCCACTCAAAATGAGGGTTTAGGCTACAGTCCACTTCGCTGGACAAGTGTGGATTGGCAGACTTCACACATCTTTGTGAGCATTATGAAGAAATCGCCGACGTGCAGGTTTCTTCACGACAAACCAGGCTGAGCTTGTAGTGGGCTCTTCTCAGACCAGGGCGCGTTTGGAACCCTCGTAGCTTTAGTTTTAAGATACCGTGGTTAATTATCACCATCACATCTTATATTTTTTAAACGTGACGTTCAGAAGGTGTACTGTGTAGGTACCAATTTTGAATAAATATGATAATATAAATATGATGATATAAATATGATAAATATGATATATAATATGATTTGATAATACTTTGAGTTTGCGTTTGATGTTTTCCTTCACCGTTATAGCAAGTGATATTTAAAGTAAAACTATCATAAATCCGAAATGGGCATGCCCTGATTTCTCCCAGGACCTCGGATAGGAGGCTACCATTTCCGGTCCCCGGTTCCCAATTAGGTCTATAACTCTTGTCTTAGTCTTGAGCTAATCCCAAAAGAAGGCAGCCAAATACGTAATTATAATGCCGGTTGTTCCCAGTAGAATCTTCTTTTCGGATCGGTGGTAGAATCGAAACAAAGCGTATCATAAGAGACAGCTATATATGGCCTATTTTTAAGAGTTTATTTGAATAAAAAACCATTTGAAATTTAATATACATTCGAAAATTTGTGAAGTATTTTGTATTAATTCAATAAAACTTTTTTTTGTCCACCAGATGGCGTAACAACACAATCCAAGATGGCGGCGGTCTCCTCCGTTCATTTGCAAGACCAGATCAAAATCCAGGATCAAAGCGATGACGAAAGAGACCCTTATTCACCCAACACCAGAGATACTATCACCCCTGACTTCAACGATGAAGACAAACAGACAGAAAGACATATACACACGTCTGCTTTCTCTATACACAATGTGCTAAAGAAGGAAAGGGATAACAACAGTCCTGAAAATGTCTTTTCTACGGATAAGTTGCTGCAAAGCACTCCTAATTTCGAAGACAGTTCACGACATTCTGAAAGCGTCAGCCCAAGATTAGAAGATGATAATGAAAGGGCTGAAATAAGTATAGATGATAATTCATGTTGTAGTGACGATACTGTACTATCAGTGGGTAATGAAGCACCTATCAACTACCCAAATGATAAAGATTTGAACACCCAAGGAATTACATCATTCAAACATATACAAACACATTTAAACGCTATATCACAGCTAAGTCAAAATCTAAATATAAACCAACCAATTTTATTAAGACCTAATCCAATAACACCGAATCCTTTAATGTTCTTAAACCAACCATTGCTATTTCAAAATCCTTTAATAAACCAAGTAGAATTAAAATCTGGCCTACCCCGAATGGGTTTACCACAAAGCAATCTAAATATCAATCAGAACTACATGAATTATGCGAGAAAAAATGATCTAAATCATAGTTATTCGCCAAAATTAAATGAAAATGAGTCCAGCAGAGATTTTATTAACCAAGGATGTTTGAAATTTAGTATCGATAATATACTCAAAGCAGATTTCGGGAGAAGGATTACAGATCCTTTGACTAAGAGAAAAACGTTGAAGTCTAGACAATATGAGGTGAAAGCTACCCCTGTGAAAGAGGTACAATCACCCTCTAAAGAGGTAGAGGCCAGAGTGCCTGAAGTAAAGGGTGGGGAGAAAGGAGCTATAGATTTATCGAAAGGGGATGACAGCTGTAGTAATGCTTCTTCAACACCAGGTAAATCTCTATTCATTTGTGTATGTATATTATTAGGATTCTATTTTTAGAACCTTGCAAAAAACATTCTGTTTTCCCCTATTGGTTATGTTAATACCATGAACTAATAATGCTCAATGACCTACCGATTTAACACCGTTAGGGACTCCTCATACCTATCGACGCTGAACCGGATTAGAGCCGATCTTTAGAGAAGAGCTTTATGTAAGCTTTATTTAGAGTGAAAACGGGTGAATCGCTGTTTTAACGTCAGTAGCCGTCGCATAACGTAGGCCGTAGCCGTCGCATCACGTCGGTAGCCGTCGCAAGTCGGTAGCCGTTGCATTGCGTCGGTAGTCATCGCATCGCATCGGTGACCGTCACGTCGCGTCGGCCGATGCGGACAACGTCGTTTTCAGCCAACACCGTATACATAAGGTTTTTTATGACCGGCTCAAGTCGGTTCCGCGTCGACAGGTTTGGGGAGATCCTTAAGGTATTGTAATGAGTAGCACAGTTGATAAATATTTTGAAGTGAAAACTTCTTTAGCCACGTTGAGCACTTTTTGGTAAGGGGTAAATTTGTGGATTCGCGTCACCGACACCAACATGCTCGCGTTGTTACGAAGACAAAAGGTCTTAAATATAAATATGTATACTACATTCGTAATTCAACTTGAATGCCTTAATTTAAAAAAAAAATACTTAATTAAATATTCGTTTTCACTTCTATCGGCAGTCCCTATATGACTGCCAATTTTTTTTTAATATTCGTTTTCACTTCTACCGGCAATCCTTTTGACTGCCAATTTTTTTTCTTTCTCTCTGGTGTCTTTCTGGTCTGAATTAAACTTATTTGCAGGTACAACGAGCGAGGGACCGATGGTGTGGCCGGCGTGGGTCTACTGTACGAGGTACAGTGACCGACCGAGTTCCGGTGAGTTGGGTATCACTGTAAGTTGATAACTCGCGTAATAAATCGCGTCCCGTAACCCAAAATGGCGGTCGTCTGCGCAGGTACATTGTACTACAGAGCCAAGCGGAGCATGCACGGGGAGCAAGGGGTATGGGCTCGCGGTGCCCCTCATACCGCACTTCGTTTGACACCCGAAATGTGTTTCTGCGCAGAGTTCAACTTACGCACGGGGGTGAAACACCGCCAACTTCCTAACTCGGGGCTAGTACTGAGAATTTCTAGTCAGAAAACGCTTATTATGGGCCAACCCGAGACTCGAATCCGGGACTTCGTCAGCCGCAATCAAATATGCTAACCACTAGACCAACGAGGCAGTACCTTCAGTTTGCCTCCTTCAGACACCTAATTAAAACGGACTCTTTATTTTTTCTCTACATTCAAAAGCACAATACTAACAATTACTTAGTTATCCAAATCAAAGAAAACAATTTTCCATTCCTCTTTATTCCAACCATACATAAACCAACTCTACATCGAACAAAATATAACATAAAATCCTTTGAACATTATAGGAGACGATCTACCTCCACCTACACACAAAAATCAACACTATCACAAACATAATAAAACATAAAATCCTTTGATCAATTTAAGAGGCGATCTACCCCCATTCAGTTTATCAAACATAATACCCTGTAATGTACCAGAAGGGATGTTAATTTGATAAGTGCCGCCGAGGGATGTTTAGGGATGTTTTCCGAGATACGCCGGGCGGGAGGGCGGTTTTTATAGTACTAAAGCTCGTGGTACATTTTGGGGTGATTCTTGATCACCGAGTAGTAAACCTATTGAGAACTAATAGCCACATTTTCGCTTTGAAACACATCTCACCACTTTCAGGTGGGGGACGAGGTAATAAAAGCATTTCTTATTGGCTGGCTCAAGGTCAACTTTACAGAGTTATAAGTACAAAGTATATGTTACCGCGGCACTTGGGCTGCCCGCTGCGCGACAAAAATGTATCGATAAAAATTACCAGTACCTATTGGAAAAACAATACAAATAATTTTATTCAAACAGCAAAATACAACCATATGTATGATTATAGATAATTATCTGTTAAATATATATTTTTTTTATATTGCCCAAGTGCCCAAGTTCTTAAGTTTTCAACAACAACTTTTAATCTAATAAATAATAAACCTCTAACCTGTTCTTCTACTTCAGAATTGTTCGGAATTTAATGAAATATAAGTTTTTACTCAATAAATTAATTTATTGGCATTCAAGTAGTCTAAGGCTATCGATCGTGGAAGAGACGGAGATATGTAGAACTACATGTTAAAGACAAAGAAAAACTGAAAGACATCAACGGGTTCCTTTTCATTTTTGTAAATATTTTTATTTTTTTGCGTATTGATGATTTTTATTTATTATTACAAAACTACACTTACTTATAAAATGTTATCCCATCCATTACATAGCTGGAGGTATTTCTTTTTCCACGCCATTTAATGCTACAGAGAGGCCTATTTTTCGTTTTTTACTCGATCAATGTTCGAGCACTGTCGAATACGGACTGAGGGCGGCTATAGGCACAAAACGTAGCGTTAGTACTGATACTGCTAACGTTTGGCTGGTGAGGGGGCACGCTACGCTCAGTCAATTGGTTGTATGGTCTGTGTTCTTGCTGTTCACCCTGCTGGTGTCAAGGACGGTTTATCAAGCACCTTTTCTAATAATGTTACTAGCTCTAACTCTATTTGTTAAGGGATGTTTTTCGAGATACGGAGGGCGGTGTTTGAGGGTTGTTTAGAGATGTTATGGGTTATGATTTAGGGATGATGGCTTACACGGCGATAAGCGTTCGTTATGGGGTTATTATTAGCTTGGGTTATGTTTTATTTGACGGTTTTGGGGGTGTTAATGCGGTTTGAACAGATGTTTCGGGTTGGAAGGATTTTGTTGTGTATTCTTGAGAATCAGAATCAGAACATATTTTATTAGTGGAATAAAAACAAAACAAAAATTTAACAAGATTACAAAGCCCACACAGGGGCGATATTGCCAAAGTTTAAAGCAATACTTAAGCAATATTACTCAAAATGACAGTTTGATGTCGCGCACCTTGAAGTTCCTAAAATAAGGATATTAATTCTAAGACACGAAAGTCAACAATGATGAAACAATACGGTTTTAATCGTAGGCAGTATGGCCACAGGAGGGTAAGGTAGGTACTACAATATTAGGTACCTACTAGCTAATGACCGCGACTTCGTCCGCGTGGTTTAAGTTTTTTTTAATTCCCGCAGGAACTCCGTAATTTTCCGGGATAAAAAGTAGTCTATGTTTCTCTTCAGGTCCTTATCTATACCCATGACAAAAATCATGTCGATCCGCGTTGCTCTGTTGCGGCGTGATTGAAGGACACACAAACACACTTTCGCATTTATAATATTAGTATGACTCTGTAGTACTACCATCGCTTAGAGCCGTATTGTTTTAATATTATTGACTGAAGCTATTTAAAATCGTGTTAAAAAGTTTAAGAGGTAAACGCTAAACATAAACAAACAAACAAAAAAGTAATCAAATTAAAGAGCATCAAGCATGAAAGTGTGCTTATAAATATTTAAGCAGCCCTTCGAAGGGTGCACGTAGGAGAAATTGATTTTAGTGAGGTAGGATTACGAGATCGATTTTATCGATACTTCTAATTTTTTTTGTCAACTTTCCATTAATAAAAAAAGGTTATAGGTAAGTATTTTTATATTTTTACTATTAATACCACTTGGACGGCGTGAATTTTTTGTTAATAAATTTAGTGGTAAGTAGTTTTTAATTTTGTCTTTCTATAATTCTTTGTTTATATGATGACTAATACCTAGTTGTTTTATTTTCATTAGGTAGTAGGTAAATATCGACTTACCGACCAGCCATACCGACTTAATCCGCATGGATGTATATTTTTTGAAATTTCTGTGGGAACTCTTTGATTTTCTAAGATAAAAGGGGATGTATCAAATTGCGGCAAAATCAGTAGAATAGATGGAATGTGAAAGCGTAGCAGACAGACAGACAGATATAAACTTTTTCGCATTTTTCTTATAAGTATGGAAGTATTTATTTGTGATTGGCTATTGCATCGTCTACCCCATACTTATTCATTGCGTAGGTAAATAGGTGATCCATGGAGAATACTGTAAATCATAAATTATTTGTACGAACGTATAATTTGTTAACTTATTTCAATCAAACAAATTGTACGTTTAGTACAAATAATTTATACTTATACCGTTTGGCGTAAATGTAACAGTAAATAATAGCAATTTAAAAAAAGCTAAACCGCATATTTAAAGCCACATAATACCTATGTCTTAAACGATACTATGACCACAGCAGTTTTGTATTAAAGTATCGATAAATTTTTGACCTGTTCCAGGGAAAAATGTCTATTTATTTTTGTACAGTTTCTCGGAAATAAGTATACCTATATCCACTAGAAGCTGGAATTATTTATTTAAACATTATACTACAAAAAATTCATTAGTAAATGTTTCTGTCAGTAGGTAGGTATATATTTTTAAATAATGGAATTTGACTTACAACGAATAAAATGTAGCGTGTTTTTCTCGTGAATTGTAAAAATAGTGACGCGAGTTGCAGTTTATTACTTTTTATCGATATTTCCTTGAATTTATTACATATTATTTAAGCATGTGTGATGAACTTGTAAAGAGTATGTTAATCATAAAACTATGGAATTTAAGTTTCTAGAACTTATAGAAAACTAGCTGATGCCCGCGACTTTGTCCGCGTGGATTGAGATTTTTTGGTTCCCGCGGGAACTCCTTAAATTTCCGGGATAAAAAGTAGCCTACGTGTTATTCCAGACTATAATTTATCTCTGTCCCAAATTTCATGCAGATCCGTTCAGCTATTCTGGCGTGATTGAGTAACATCCATCCATCCAACCATCCATCCAAACTTTCGAATTTATAATAATAGTCTAGAAGTATAGATAGATTCCAAATAGACTGCTCAATTACAGAATATAATATTATGTAGGTATAGGCTTCACAAAGATTTCCTAGTAAGCCCTATAGGACCTCTAGTACCTACCTAGGCAGTTAATACTTTAATAGCGCAATGGCATGAATGAGACCAGCACCAAACTTGGTATAATGGTTCCGTAGATTTTTTACCCGTTCCCGGAGCCCTGCTGCGCTGTCAACCGTGTGGGTGAGTTTTTAGGGTTCCTTGGTACAAGAAAAAACAACCTCAAAAAACAAGTTTTGACAGTGTACTTTTTAGAGTTCCGTGCCTTAAAAGGCATTAAAAAAGGCAAAACAAGGTGTTTTCCGCGACTTTGTCTGCGTAGCATGAGAGAAGCAGAACTATGATGGTCAACCGTAAAATTAAAATATATCGTCAATTGTACTAAATCATACTAATATTATAAATGCGAAAGTGTATTTGTTTGTTGGTTTGTCGGTTTGTCCTTCAATCACGCCGCAACGGAGTAAAGGATCGACGTGATTTTTGGCATAGGTATTTACATAGTTGAGGACCTGGAGAGTGATATAGGCTATTTATCCCGGAAAATTGTGGAGTTCCCGAGGGAATAAAAAAAAACATAAACCACGCGGATGAAGTCGCGGGCATCAGCTAGTTTACTAAGTATACTTTTAAATGAAATTTTCAATTTACTTACGAGAAAAAAAGTAAGATGAAAATGAGAGGGTGAACATACTTTTGTTTTGTTTACTTTTCCCATAAAATGGCAACTGAAGCCTAAATCAATTATTTCGTTCGCGCAAAATCTCAAAATTTTAGAAATAAAGTAAGTATATCATTTCGCATTTCTAGGCATTTCAAGATATCACTTGACTGTGATTTCACCTTGTGGTAAGTGATAATGCAGTCTAAGATGGTAACGGGTTATTGGGTATAGCAGCTATATTAGCCCATACCTCTAATAGGCTTCGACACGGCATCGTACCGGAACGCTAAATCGCTTGTCGGTACGTCTTTGCCGGTAGGGTGGTAACTAGCCACGTTTTTCACGTTAGGTTCTCTCAATTTTCTAAAAACAAAGTACTTATGCCATTTCATGTTTCCGTGCGTGTATGTAAAATCCATGAAAGGTATATACGGAACACAACCTAACACTCATACTCGCGCTTGGCCGATATTTCTTATGCGCTTCTTCTAGTCCCTTCTAGTCCAAGTGGGAATGGCGTGCAGTTTTTTTTAAAATCCCGCTCTATTAAACAGCTTTTAGACCATAATAGGTTGTTGCGATGGTCTATAATCTATATGGTTATAGATAGTTCATTAATTAGCACTTAGCTGTTCGGGTGATGATTAAAAAGTAAATTAAAAGCCAGTTATAGTCCCACCAACTTATCTGGCCCGGTGGTCAAAATTGGAAATAAAAAGAGAGGGGTATTATAAGTTTAACGTATCTGTTTGTGTGTCTGTCTGTGGTATCGTAGAGCCCAAACATAGATAATTTTATTTCAAGTGTTCTTAGCAATGTTTCATGAAAATCTGTTCAGCCGTTTGAAGATCATCAGCTCTTTAATAGTTGATGAGGGGATCTGACTATCTTCCATATTATGTCCTATCCATTCGAAACTTGGTGCCGTATTTCTGAAATCATACCTACTTTAAAAAAGACGAAATTTAAATAAAATTAAAAAAATTAAAATCCCCCCAACATAAAAAATAAACTCTAAAAACTAACAAATCATATATTTTAAACCTATTTTAATTATTATTGTCACATATATTATGTGAGTTCAAATATTTTTATTTTATCCCGAGTGTTCTTAGCCATGTTTCATGAAAATCTGTTCATCCGTCTGGAGGTCATCAGCTTTTTTCTTAATCTGTTACTTCCATATTATGTCTGGGGTTGTTTTAAATTTGTAATTTAAACTCGTATTGTTCATAGATACTAACCACTCTGTCACCGTCTGATAAGTTGGTGGGACTATAGGTACCGAAGTCTAACTGAATTGACAGGATCTTAACCGACATCAGCTGTTAAAAGAACAAGTTGTCAAGTATCGGTCAATCTATGGCTAGACTGAACGAAAATGCTGCATACGGAACCCCAAATATTATTGCTTCCACCACCACTACAGCCCATTAACGTCCCACTGCTGGGCACAGGCCTCCACTCTCATAGGAGAGAGGGAATTAGAGTCGTGTATATTATCTAAGAATTAGAGCTTACACCCACCACGCTGCTCCAATGCGGGTTGGCGGGTTTTAACGACCATTATCACGTTAGTGATAATAACCGGGATCGACGGCTTAACGTGCTCTCCGAGGCACGGGGGTGAAACACCGCCAACTTCCTAACTCCGGACTAGTACTGAGAATTTCTAGCCAGAAAAACCCAACACTTAATTATTATTATGGAATTAAGAAATTATGGAGTTTCTTCAAATCTTTATACTTTATACTATATATATATATATATATTTATATGTTTCTGAAAATATCAAATTAAAACTGAGAACCCAAAAACAAAAATTTCCACAAGATTTCTTTCTCTCCATCGTATTCTTATTATTTGTTGCAATCAAACAATGCAATAGATGGTAATTACAGTAGACGTATCTAACTAACTAACTAACAAGGCAGAAATTAGTTAGTGATAACACATTAGCGCTCTCATTACGGGAACGAAAAATAATTATGGCTATGTGTTTTTGTGGAGGTGTGAAATTGGTGTGAAATAAAGCTTGCGCACAGTACAAGCTATTTTTTTTAAGAGTGTTTAATTTATGCAACTTCGTTTGAAATCGTTATTAATCTCAGAATTTTATTTTATATCCGTTCCTTGGATGAAATAAAAACGGGATAGGAAACGTAAGAAAAATTTATGAAATCACGTTCGACTAACTTTTGCGGGTCGAGGGGAGAGTGTCTTGTCATTTTTCTGCCCAATCATTGACGCTAGTGCATGAAAAAGTCGATCCCTATGACGGCACAATATCAGGCGAAACTGTCCAGTTCGCGACTAAAGGGCGAGGTAAAGCGAGATGAGCGAAGGCTGAGAACGCTCAGTATGGAAGTTTGTATGAAATACATAGCTTTTACTTTACAACCACTTCTTTTTCTTTAATCTATAGTTTTAAATTGTTATCAAACTAAAAACTAACCGACTACCGAGGATGTGAATTTTAGGTCTTTTAGAAGTCCCCTAAAAATAATTAATTGATTTGTAATCTCGGTCCTAAGTAGACATCGCTTCATATAGCTTCGCATAATTGATGGACTAGCATCTTTAACAAATACGACAGTACTTATACCTACTATGTAATGAGGAGAAAATTATCCAACAATAGAAGTGTTCCTATACATTGGTTTCTATATATAGGCGGTAAATGGTTACTCAGAAAATTGTGTTACAATATACCTACCTATATGTATAGTGTTAGGTTTTGTAACTTTTGTGCTTGCTATTGAAATGTTTACAAAAACGAGTCCGCGTTATCCATACTTAATATTATAAATGCGAAAGTGTGTCTGTCTGTCTGTCTGCTACGCTTTCACGGCCTAACTACTCAACCGATGTTGATGAAATTTGGTACAGAGATAGGTTACATCCCTGGGGAGGACAATAGGCTACCCGGAAAATCGAAGAGTTCCCGCGGGAATCAAAATACATCAATCCACGTGGACGACGTCGCGGGCATCATCTAGTTTATTTTATAATTTAAAATCTTTAAAGAATTAAAGTAGGTATAATTTTAATCTGTGACCGGAGCCTAGAGGTGGCCGGCTTTTTTATACAAATAGAGGAGGAGCGGGGAAAGGCGGCAATGTCTTTTCCACTACAGCCCATTAACGTCTCACAGCCCACTGCTGGACACTGGTGTGCAATACATATACTGGAGTTTACTCTTTACGAATGATTATAAAATATATAGATTAGTAAATGAGGGTAGATGAACGCATTTTCTTATATTACTGAAAACACGCTTGATACATTTATTGATATTAGTTATACAATTTATATTCATCAAAATACATTACATAGTCATGGAAACATAAAGTCAATAACGTAATGGAGAAAATTTCGATTTTACTCCCCATAAATTTTCATACCCCGGGCTTATATTATTTGCAAATCGACTATAAAGGAGGTAAACTCCAAAAATTGCCAAATTGACTCAAACAGTAATCGAACCTTGGACCTCCCACTATACGACCACAGCGCTCACCAATCCGCATTAAGGTCGCCTTTCCTCTGGAGGCGTCTATAAGCAGGAGTTAAAACGGCATTTCTGAGTTAATGAAGCTCTTGCTATCAGAGTGACATTTGACTGACTTTTAATTGGCAAAGTTCGGGCCAATTGAAATTTCAGGAACGACGGGGTGGGGGGGGGGGGGGGGGGGGTGAAGGAACGAGGTATTAAAGGGGGTGTGGGTAAGGAGTTATTTTACTATGGTGTTTAAGGCTGCCTTTCCATAGAGAAGTGAATATGTACTATGTTGCTAATCTACAGATGTGTGTCAAACACTTGAACGCTTATCTATACTATCTATAATTTAATATCATAAATGTGTTGTGTAGTGTTGTGTGTTGTGTGATGTTTGTAACTCAATCAGGCCAGAACGCGTGAACGGATCTGGATGTGGCACAAAGATAGATTGTAGTCTGGAATAATATTGGCTATAGCATAGGCTACTTTTTATTTTGGGGAAAGAGATCCCGCGGGAACCAAAAAACCTCATTCCAGGCGGGCGAAGTCACGGGCATCAGCTTGTTATTAAGTATTAACTTTTTCGTTGTTATTTTTATTTTGATTGTACTATAATTTTACATTATTTTTACAATTTTAAGACAGTGTTCACGTATAAAATTATGTAAGAAAATAATTAGTAGATACGATTTAATTTGTATACTTTACCAATAAGATTTTTTAAATGAATTTAAAAAAGTTGCAGGCATCAGCTAGTATACTATAGTAGGTATAGATATAGAAGTCAGCATTCAGACGTAGATCCGGGCCGCGATTCGATACCGACAACTATTTTAATTGTAATACTTTTGCGATCACTTCTAGCGCGTATGGCGCAAGTTATAAGTAGATAGAGCCTATGTATAAAATTACGTTTTTTTTATTATTGCGAAATAAGCTTGCGCGTGGCGACAATCCTGCTTAATACAAAACAATGATGAGGTCTAGGTTGGAACGCGCTTGCCTAGAAGATGCCTAATCTCTTGACTTTAAGATACTTAAGTTGTAAGTGGCAGGGAATACATCTGCTGGAAGGGTATTCCACATCTTGGCGGTTCGAATCAGGAATTTGGAGCAGAAACGTTATGGCAGAATGTATTTTTTTAGCTTTTTTAGGCCCGCGACCTCGTTCGCGAGGATTAAGTTTTATTTAATTCCCGTGAGAGGTCCTTAATTTTCCGGGATGAAAAGCCTATATTCTTCCCCGATAAACAATCTATCTCTGTACTAAATTTCGTTAAAATCGGTTGAAAACATGGGCCGTTAAAGCGTACCAGACAGACAGACTGACTCAATTTCGCAAAATATCATACTAATATTAGAAATGCGAAACTGTGTTTGTTGGGTTGTCCTTCAATCAAGCCGCAACGGAGCAACGGATCGACGTAATTTTTTGCATGGATATAGTTGAGAACCTGGAGAGTGACGTAGGCTACTATTTACTCCAGAAAAGTAAGGAGTTCCCGCGGGTACCAAAAACCTCAATCCGCGCGGAATACATCATCAGCTAGTTTAAAATAGTAGTACCAGTATGGATTCAAGCAAATAAAACTCCTGTATCTTTATTTAGGTATATTTTTAATTCAATCGCTTAAGTCTATCACTTGGACAGCCCACCACACTTAATCACATTTTCCGCTCGTTCCTTCTCTAATTCTAACCCCATCCAGAGGTTAACGTTGCTTATTAAACTTCACTTATTCTGTATAACAAGATTCCATAGAACGACAATTATACTCCTAGGAATACTAATATTATAAATGCGAAAGTTTGGATGGATGGATGGATTTCATCCAGATCCATTCAGCCGTTCTGGCGTGATTGAGTAAATAATATTCACCCATCCAAACTTTCGCATTTATAATATTAGAATAACTTAATCGCGGCTTCAACCGTGTGGTTTTTTCGGTTCCCGCGGGAACTACTTAATTTTTCGGGATAAAAAGTAGCCAATGTGTTAATCCAAACTATAATCTATCTCCATTGCAAATTTCATTTAAATTTATTCAGCCGTTCTGGCGTCACGGCGTGATTGAGTAATAAACATCCAACCATCCATCCAAACTTTCGCATTAAAAATAACATTAGAAAGTATAGAAGATACCTACAAAGAACCTTTTTTTATCCACTACAAGTTATTCCTTGACTGCGATCTCACCCTGATGGTAAGTGATGATGCAGTCTAAGATGGTAGTAGCTGGCTAACCGGGTAGAGGTAGCGGGTTAGAGGTATGGCAGTTAAGTACATTAAACCAATATCGCTGAACGGTCTCTACACGGCATCGTACCGGAACGCTAAATTGCTTGGCGGTGCGCCTTTGCCGGTAGGGTGGCAGCTAGCCACGGCCAAAGCACCAGGCTAGACCTGGGAAAATTCAGAAATTATAAATTCCAAATTGACCCTGCCTGTTAAGACAACTGCCTCGTTGGTCTAGTGGTTGTAATGTTCGACTGCGGCTGACGAGGTTCCGGGTTCCAGTCCCGGGTCGAGCCATAATTAAGTATTGGGTTATTCTGACTAGACATACTCAGCACTAGCCCGAAGTTAGGAAGTTGGCGGTGGTTCACCCCCGTGCCTCGGAGAGCACGTTAAGCCGTCGGTCCCGGTTATTATCACTAGCATGATTATAGTCGTTAAAGCTTGCCAACCCGCATTGGAGCAGCGTGGTAGGTCTAAGCTCTAATTCCCTCTCTCCTATGAGAGTGGAGGCCTGTGCCCAGCAGTGGGAAGTTAATGGGCTGTAGTGGTTAAGACAGCGCTCAACACCGCGCCACGGAGGTCGTCAAAGTTGATTTGATGTCGTATCGCAAAAATTAGTAAAGAAAATCAAGAGGTTAAAGCCTTTCCTTTCTCCTTGCCTATTATGCTACAGTATAATCTAACGCCATTAGGCCCTCGATAAAACGCTAATAAAGTTAACTTAGAACTTGGCTGCGAGCAATTAAAACATAAAGTTAATTGCAGACCACCGGCGGAGGCCGGATTAGCTATGGCTGTAGTGAAGTTACCGACTTCGAGAAAGAGGAATCTATATTTCTATATCTATAGTCTTAGATACTTCCTTTATACTTACCTCTTATATATATAAATTCTCGTGTCACAATTTTCGTTCCCCTACTCCTCCGAAACGGCTTGACCGATTTTCATGAAATTTTGTGAGCATATTGAGTAGGTCTGAGAATCGGCCAACATCTATTTTTCATACCTCCACGCGGACGGAGTCGCGGGCATCGGCTAGTATTATATAAAATTCAAAGTCTTGACTGACTGACTGACTGAGTCCTGACTAGCTGATACCCGCGACTTCGTCCGCGTGGAGTGAGGTTTCTTGGTTCCCACGGGAACTTTAATTTTCCGGGGGGAAAAAGCAACCTATGTGTTATATCAGACTATAATCTCTATGCCAAATTTCATTCAGATCGGTTCTGACGTGATTGAGTAATAAGCATCCATCCATTCATACAGCTAAACATGCGCATTTATAATATTAAGTAGGTAAGTAGTGATTTTATTTTGACCAACAATTTCATGCGAAATCGGTTCATGAAGGCCTAACAAACATCCAAATATACAAGCATACAAACTTTCTCATAATTATAATATGAGCACAGTGTAAGATATATACACAGTGGTCGATGCCCATTCAAATGACAGTCCCGGCTACCATCACAGCTGCAGCACTTATCCTCTACCTCTTTCTCATTGGTTGAGAAAGGTAGGAAATTGCATACTTACTTTGACATTAAAGTGACAGGATTTTGTATTGAAAATTCTGCTTCCTCCGTCACCTCCCTGTCACGCCGCGTTGCTCTGTCTAGACGCCTCCGAACAACTGACAGGAAAGAACGTACCCCCTTAGTTAGATATTAGATATTAGTATGAATGAAGGGGGGCCATGCTGCCAACGCTTAAAGCCATATTGTTTTATTATTGTTGACTTTCGTGTTTTAGAATTATAATCCTTACTTTAGGAACATCAAGGTACCTACGTGACATCAAACTGTTATTTTGAGTAATATTACTTAAGTATTGTTTAAAGCGCTGAAAGTATGGCCCCAGAAAGCAATTACATCTCTACCAATAAGCGGGGAGCGCGGGAAACTTGTAAACGTCAAAACTGACAGGCGGCCATCTTGCGCGCCGTCTCAATGCCTCCTTGCGATAATTACTGCCGCTATTAGTCAACACCCTTGCTTTATTTACACCGTAGCGTCTTCCTAGCTTCTTACTAGAATTCGAACAAAAAATAATAATAATTCGTTTGGCCAAGCCAGCAAGTTAGGTTGCAGGTTCTTCTCAGTAGAATCTTGACATTTTATTAGCGACACAAGTTAATCATGATTTGACTTTTTTTCTACAGTCTTAAGTTGTCCCACATGAAATAAATGATTTTATATCATTTAAGCAACTTTTTTCTTAATGTTCTAAGCTGCACATAGGTATGTGCACTTGAATTATTGAAAGACAATGCCTGCGACTGCATATTTTTCCGGGATAAATTAGCCTGTCCGGGATAAATGTCCTTTCCCGGGATATAACCTATCTCTGTACCAAATTTCATCCTAATCAGATTAATAGATAGGCCGTGAAAGCGTAGCAGACAGACAGTCACACTTTTGCATATACAATAATATTAGTATCGTTAAGGGTCTATATATATCTATGTACCTATGTATGTATTTAGACCCGTATTAATAAACATGACGTTAACACTCAGAACACGTTCTCAAGCATCGGTCTTAAGATGCTGACTTCTATGTATATGTCACTGTAAGTATGCAAAAACCGTTAGATTGTAATCTAGCTGGAAAAATTGTAAACTGTCGACTGATTGTGAACCGTTCAAAGTTCTGAGTGTCAATTTTTGAAATATTCATTGTATTTACGTTCTCTTGTCTCTCTCTTGTAGGTTAGGTTAGGGTTCGACATAAATAATCAGGCACTTATCGGGTTAATATACCTAACAGATTACAATGTACCGAAAAATAATGCGTTAAATTGTAATCTGTCGACAGTTTACAATTTCGCATAGATAGATTACAATCTAACGGTTTTTGCAATCTTACGATGACATATACATAATATAAGTCATCATCTTAAGTCCATTATAGATTGATGTTACGTACAAATTACGGCAAATTTATAACCATTACCTTCCTCATCCATATTTAAAAAAAACATTTTTTTAAAATAAATTGATTAAGTATAAATATTTTTATTTATTTTTGCGAATTACGCGACGGTGTGAATGCGGCCGTTCTTAACAACAAGATGGTCCAAAATGTTCGGCATGTACTAATGATTGCGTTCTATGACATGTTCACTAATTACTTATAGTAAGAGGTCGTGAATCTGGTGGGAGGCTTCGGCCGTGCCTAGTTACCAGCTTACCACTCGGCACTCGATAAAGTCGGGTCGCCTAGAGATTTAGCGGACTAGTAATACAGCGTGGAAATTACACGCCGAAATGAAGACTTCTTTTTGGAAGTCGGTTAAAAAGTGCAGTTTCTACACGGCATCGTACCGGAACGCTAAAAACCCAAATCCAATCCACCAAGTGAATATAATTAAAATTATTAATAAATACGACTGCTCTGCCCTAGCTTGTAACTATCTACTACGTAACGATACCACAATCATTATTTACATATTAGGTACTTACGGAATCTTATTTACATTTTTAATAAATGATATTTTTTGTGAATCACTGGATATTGAACTACAGTGTTATATATTTTTGGAATCTCATCATTTTCTAGATGATGATTATACTATAGTTTATCTTATTTTCGAAAAAAAAATTCAACTTTGGCCTTTAATGCGGGACCATGGTCACCCCATCATTTTTTTTAAATTTTACTAGCCTATGTCACCCGGAATAAGCTAGGGATTCTAATGATACCTCATTTATCAAAATCGGTTTAGGCGTACAGAAGTTATGATGGAATATATACAAACTCACATACATACATAGTACATACATACATACATGAACCCTGAAAACAATATACTCGTACCTACTCCTTTTTTCAGGCAGTCGTATAAAAAGCCATATCACCTAGTCACCTAGTTACTATTAAAAAAAACATTTTACTATTAAAAATATATTTGCAGGTAGTACTGTACTAAACGCAACATACTTTTTTACTGGGTTTTTATTGAAATCAAAGACTTATAAATGAAAAGTAGGTGTACATAATAAAAAAAATATGTAATAACAAGGTGCCATGTACCGTGTCTGTTTGATTAGGGTTGCCTAACGATTTATTAAAAGATTCTAGTGCAAGTTGAATTTTTATAACGACCACTCTGCCAAAAGTTAACAAATAGGTAATTGGAGGATAGAATAAATATTTTAATAATCAAATTGAAACTTTAAAATAATACACACATCTAAATAAAACTTAATGAAAAACTAAATATTATTCCCAATTTTGAAATACGGAAAACCGCAAAAACATAAAAATTCTTTAATAATTAATTTTATTTTATTTAAAATTCCCTAAGAACAGAAGAAGCTCATGTCAAAAACGGGGTAAATACTTTTACTTTTCTCACTACCACGTAAACAAAAGCTCCAAATTTTCAATTTTTTTCTGATATCTGACAACCCTAGTATTAATGAACAAATTAAATGCTAATCATGGCGCGGACGTGTGGACAGCGCGCTTATTACGCGTAATCATGAACGCGAGAAAAATATTACACTTTTAATTGTGAAGGTGTGTAATTTTCGTTACATTACAGAAGCTATTATTATTTTACTTACAAATGTTTTATGGGTATTTTTTTCTCAAGCGTTTTGTTATTTAAGGCTTTTTTATCCGCTACAAGTTAGCCCTTGACTGCGTTCTGACCCGGTAAGTGATGATTTAGGCAGAACCAACCTGGGGCCAATTACTGCTAACGCTTAAAGTAATACCTATGCAATATTACTCAAAATGACAGTTTGATGTCACGTGTTCCGGACGTTCCTAAAATAAGGATAATTCTAAAACACGAAAGTCAACAATGACTAAATAATGAAGAAGAATTAGTGGTAAGTATGGGCTTAATGTAAGTGCTATACCCCTAACAGATTAGCCCGCTACCATCTTAGACTATCATCACTTGTAGTAGAATTTTTTTTTCTACTTTAAAATCAAATCGTTGAAAAGTGCAATAAACGTTATCAAAAAACAAACATTGGAATCGCAGAGTCACCGGATCGGTCCGCCCGCTACCCTGTACCGAAATTGATTAAACAAGTGTCAGCCGTAGATAAGAGGAATTCATTCCGAGTCATTAGTCACTCTCTCGCCATTTGCTTAGGGCGATACCGAAGGGGGGTTTAATTTAGTGAGTTTTATTTACAT
Source organism: Erebia epiphron (assembly GCA_963932025.1). Classification (NCBI taxonomy): domain Eukaryota; kingdom Metazoa; phylum Arthropoda; class Insecta; order Lepidoptera; family Nymphalidae; genus Erebia; species Erebia epiphron. The sequence continues at coordinate 6,690,332 of OZ009953.1, read as the reverse complement.
TTTTACACTTTCGCTGTATTTCCTTCGCATCGGGAATTTTTAATCTACTAGCTGATACCCGCGACTTAGTCCGCGTGGATTGAGGTAGGTGGTATGATTTCCACGGGAACCCTTCAATTTTATAAATGCGTAAGTTTGGATGGATTGATGTTTGTTACTCAATCACGGCTGAACCGATTTGGATGTAAATCGGGCACGGAGATAGATTATAGTCTGGAATATCACACAGGCTTTTTTTATCCCGCAAAATTAAAAAGAGTTACCGCTGGAACCGAAATACCTCAATCTAAGACGAAGCTAGTCATACTTAATAATATAAATGCGAAAATGTTTTTTGTTGGCTTGTCCTTCAATCACGCTGCAACAGAGCAAAGCAATGGGTCGACGTGATTTTTCGCACAGGTATAGTTGAGGACCTGGAAAGTGATCTGGGCTAGAAAATTAAAGAGTTCCCGCGGGAACCAAAAAACCTCAATCCACGAGGATGAAGTCGCGGGCGTCAGCTAGTAAGCAATAAGTTTGATCACTGTAAACCGATCGCTTGCAAATTGTCCAACGTTAGAGCGAGACGGCGTGATGTGACGTCACGCCCTCTGTCTCCGTCCCTCGGCTCGTGGTTTTATTTTGCTGCCACGGTATCAGACAAGCGGGCCACCCAGCGGGGCGGTTAGGGCTGGCAAAAGTTACTTTTATTTTAGCCATTATTAATAATCACTATGTTTTAAATGCGTGTTTCTGTTTGTTTTTGTCATTCAATAACGCCACAGCGGGGCAACGGCTCAACAATTTTTTTCTTGCATGGATATTGTTTATAGTTGAAACCTGGAATGTGACATTGACTTTTTATCTAGAAAACAAAAGAATTCCCATCACGAAATTCATGTTACGAAATTACCAAAATTCACGTGGGCGACGCAGTAATTATCTAGTCAAGGAGATACTTAGATGGATTACAGTAAAATCTCAAAGTCGAATTCAATGTTTTTTATTAAAATAAACTTTGAGTAGAGAGTTTGAATCGTCAAATCTACCACTAGTTCGGAATGCCATTCATACCGAGAAGCAAGAATACATACTGATATCATAAATGCAAAAATGTGTCGGCCTGTCTGTCAGATTTGAGAGCATTAAAAAAAAGTTTATGTAATAGTAAAGCTCAAACTACAAAAAATATCTATTTCTATATAGTATATACGACTACGGCTAGAAAAAGATATTTGAACATATCTATTTCTATATTATGTAGTCTATACGGTTTTTAAAATATAGCTTGATAAGAATGACAGCTCTGGTTAGTGCTTCTTTCGCTTTTTTAGGGTTCCGTACCCAAAGGGTAAAAACGGGACCCTATTACTAAGACTCCGCTGTCTGTCTGTCTGTCTGTCTGTCTGTCTGTCTGTCTGTCTGTCTGTCTGTCTCCAGGCTGTATCTCATAGACCGTGATAGCTAGAAAGCTGAAATTTTCACAAATGATGTATTTCCGTTGCCGCTATAACAACAAATACTAAAAATTAAAAATATATATATATTAAGGGGGGTCCCCATACAATAAACGTGTTTTTTTCGTATTTTTTTGCTCAATATTAAAAACGGTAACAGGTAGACGGTTCAAATTTTCACAGAATATTAACTTGTATATTACCTTTCAAAATAAATAATTAAATATCAATAAAGTAAATATTAAAGGGGGGCTCCCATACAACAAACGTAATTTTTTGATATTAACATTAAACCTCTACAAACAAAGTTAGTTTTGCGGTTCATTAACAAAGGTAATTATACCTACTTCTTGAGTACGGAACCCTCGGTGCGCGAGTCCGACTCGCACTTGGCCGATTTTTCTCAGTTGTAGTCACATAGGTATTTTGTTCGTTTAGCACAGCCCTACTTGCAAAATATAATTACCATGATGGCGGATGCAAAATGAATTTGTCAAAACATACGTGAAGCGAGTCAGCCTCAATGCACTGACGGATGAGTCGAGATGCTGATACCACGGCAACTGACTAACTGACTTAAATTATTCATACAAGCACTTTTATGAGCCAATACAAATGCTTTAAAAGCATAAGTCATGTGTGCGACCATTTTTAGGGTTCCGTAGCCAAATTTGGCAAAAACGGAACCCTTATAGATTCGTCATGTCTGTCTGTCTGTCTGTCCGTCCGTATGTCACAGCCACTTTTTTCCGAAACTATAAGAGCTATACTGTTGAAACTTGGTAAGTAGATGTATTCTGTAAACCGCATTAAGATTTTCTTACAAAAATAGAAAAAAAACAATAAATTTTGGGGTTCCCCATACTTAGAACTGAAACTCAAAAATTTTTCTTTCATCTAACCCATAGGTGTGAGGTATCTATGGATAGGTCTTTAAAAATGATATTGAGGTTTGTAATATCATTTTTTTCTAAACTGAATAGTTTGCGCGAGAGACACTTCCAAAGTGGTAAAATGTGTGTCCCCCCCCCCGTAACTTCTAAAATAAGAGAATGATAAAACTAAAAAAAATATATGTTGTACATTAATTACCATGCAAACTACCACCGAAAATTGGTTTGAACGAGATCCAGTAAGTAGTTTTTTTTAATACGTCATTAATCGTAAATCGCAATTTACCTTTCATTCAATCAACTCAAATATTTAAAAAAAACATTTAATTTAAAACTTACTACAGGATTGTACGGAACCCTCGGTGCGCGAGTCCGACTCGCACTTGGCCGGTTTTTTTAATTACCATACCTATCATTACCATAGTCCATAATCATTACTACCATTTGTCAAAACATACGTGAAGCGAGCCAGGATGCTCTTACGGATGAGTCGAGATGCTGATATGCAACTGACTAACTGACTTAAATTATTCATACACGCACTTTCGACAGACTCATGAGCCAATAAAATCCATACTAATATTATAAATGCGAAAGTGTGTCTGTCTGTCCGTCTGTCTGTCTGTCTGCTACGCTTTCACGGCCCATCTGTTCAACCGATTTTGATGAAATTTGGTACAGGGATAGGTTGTATCCCGGGGAAGGACAAAGGCTATCCCGGGAAATGAAAGAGTTCCCGCGGGTATCAAAAAATCTTAATCCACGCGGACGAAGTCGCAGGCATCATCTAGTGCTTTATAAAGCATAACAGCCAGTCCACACGGCGCGTTGCGTTAATTTTTATGTGATATCTTGTGATAATTACGCAAAATCACAAGACGGTATTGGATCTGTCTGAGCGCTGCTGTTCCAGCGTCGCAATGAGTACCCCGCCCGCTTCGCCTTGGGGGTGCAGTTCCGTCGTGAGTGCGTTGCGTCGACGCAGTGCACCGTGTGTACACTGTACACTATGATTATTAGTATGTAAAACGACGCAGCGACAGCGCTACGTCGACGCAACGCTGACGCAACGCTGATGCAACGCGCCGTGTGGACCGGCCGTTTCATGCAAGCGACCAATTTATTTTTTAATTGCCGTAGCTATTATCATTACTATAGAGTGAATAGCTGTTATCATTACCCTCCTTCACACTCAAACTCAAATGTGTTTTATTAAAATAAACTTTTATAAGTGCTTTTGAATCATCGACAGAATCTACTACTGGTTCAGCAAGCCGTTCCTGCCGAGAAGAACCAGTAAGAAACTCAGTTTCAGTTTTGTATTAAGCATGATTGTCGTCAAGCGCAAGCCTACCTATCTCGCAATAAAAAAAGATAAACCCACATGATATTTCTGTGAGAAAAGATGACTTTACAGATTTGATAGCAGGTTTTCCGCATGACAATAATGTTCTTGTCGGTATATAAAGTTATCTAGTATAGTATAGTAGCAGTTGTTTTGACGTCTGCATCAACGTGTGGGGCCCGCCCACGCGACCTCTTACAACTTACTCTGTGGCCACATATTATGAATGATTTACTGTGTGTTGGTTTCACACCTACTTATAAAATACTTGATTTTCCATTCTAATATATCTATACTAATATTATAAATATAGGCTACTTTTTATCCCGGAAAATTAAAGCGTTCCTGCGGGAACTGAAAAACCTCAATCCACGCGGACGTAGTCGAGGGCATTAGCTAGTCATATTATATTTATTACCTTTGCTGTGATAATAGCCTAGTGTTTTTAGATGCCCGGGTTCCTATTCGCGTGGCCAGGGCCGAGGTTATTTTCCGGGATAAAAAGTAGCATAGGTTTGTGTTATTCCAGACTATAAATCTATCTCTGTGCCAAACAGCCAGATTCGTTCAGCCGTTCTGGCGTGATTGAGTAACAAAAATCCATCCATTCATCCAAACTTTCACATTTATAATATTAGTAAAGTAAAGAAGCAAAGATTAGTATGTATAATTTGATTTTTTAGGGTTCCGTACCTCAAAAGGAAAAAACGGAACCCTTATAGGATCACTTCGTTGTCCGTCCGTCAGTGTGTCAATACCCTTTTTCTCAGGAACGCATGCAGGTATCAAGCTGAAATTCATATCAAATACTCAGGTCTTAGGTCCCTTGGAGCTGTTAAAAAATCACACTTCAAAGTCAACACAATCAAAAAATACAGCCGTTTAAGATGCAAATTTTGGAATTTTCTTGCACTCGCAAGGGAATCAAAACCTACAGGGTACTTCCCGTGAACTCAGAATCTTGAAACTTGGTACGAAGCAACGTCTTATAGCACAGATATAGGAAGAATTGCGAAAACATAGATTTTTAGTTACGTCATAATAAAAATATTTTTATGCAAATTTTCGACACTCGCAAGGGAATCAAAACCTACAGGGTACTTCCCGTGAACTCAGAATTTTGAAACTTGGTATGAAGCAACGTCTTATAGCACAGATATACGAAGAATTGCGAACAACATATTACATTTTTAGTTACATCATATAATAAAAATATTTTTATGCAAATTTTCGACACTCGCAAGGGAATCAAAACCTACAGGGTACTTCCCGTGAACTCAGAATATTGAAACTTGGTACAAAGCAACGTCTTAGGTATAGCACAAATATAAGAAGAATTGCGAAAAACATAAATTTTTAGTTGCACCATATAATAAAAATATTTTTAATAATTTTATACTTCTTTTACTAAACTATCTTTTTCCTCATGAACGCGTAGAATATTAAATTGAAATTTAAATAGATAAGTGGAATAAAAATACTATAACTTTTACTTATATACCTACAGGTCTGTACGGAACCCTCGGTGCGCGAGTCCGACTCGCACTTGGCCGGTTTTTTTTAAAACCATGCCTAGTAAAATAAAATAATATAAACGTTGCACTGCGGATCTCTAAAAGTGGTGTGATTTATAATATGCTCCGGGCAATGTATGATTGGATAAATCAATCAAAAGACTAACAAATCCATACTTAATATTATAAATGCGAAAGTGTGTCTGTCTGTCTGTCTGTCTGTCTGTCTTTCTGCTACGCTTTCACGGCCCAACTACTCAACCGATTTTGATGAAATTTGGTACAGAGGTAGGTTACATCCCGGGGAAGGACATAGGCTACTTTTTATCCCGGAAAATTGAAGAGTTCCTGCGGGAATCAAAAAAATGTATCTGTTCAACCGATTTTGATGAAATTTGGTACAGGGTTAGGTTGTATCCTGGGGAAGGATATGTCCTTCCCCAGGATACAACCTAACCCTGTACCAAATTTCTACTACTACTACTACTACTACTACTACTACTACTATCCCGCTACTAATTTTACTCCTACTACTTTTTATCCCGGAAAATTCAAGGGTTCCCGCGGGATTCGAAAAAAATTGGTCCACGCGGACGAAGTCGCGGGAATCATCTAGTTAGCATATAATTTGGATGCTAAACTTACTTTTAGATAGGTACTAGCTGATGCCCGCGACTTCGTCCGCGTGGAATAAGTTTTTTTTTTAATTTTCCGGGATAAAAAGTAGCCTTAGTTTTACTTAAATTATGTAAATAATAAAAAACCGTAGAATCATCCAACCAAACTTGTTTACGAAATTCCGTTAGCAAAAAAACTTATTTTATTATGTTATTCAATAAGTTATAAAACGGATATAAAAATAAAAAATACACTTAAAACTTGTCATTTATGACCTCCATAAATATAATCAAGTTGTTCAGTCAGTCAGTGTAATAAATTAAAAATAAATAACTGGTCAAGAGCGAGTCCGGTCGGGCGTTCATAGTTCCGTACCTAGTTTTTTTTTCTTCAAGTTAGCTATCAGAGGGTTTTGATACATAGTTATTTACCAGGGAAATAAAAAACCTCGCCATCTTGCGGATAAAAGTGGAACTAATTTTTATATGACTTGTATATGGCGTAAAAAGAGAAATGCAATAGTGGCGTCTCCTAACTTTTATTTTATTTCACTGGTCCGGGGAAAGGACATCTCTTTCTCTCTCTCTCTTATCTTTCGGGTATGCAGGTTTCCTCACAATGATATCCTTACCGTTTGAAGCCAAGTGCTGATTAATTTCTTAAAACGCACATAACTACGAAAAGTAGGAGATCCGGGGATCGAACCCGATATCCCGTAGAGGGTCGGGTGTCTCTTACTAGGCTATCACGGCTTCATTACAGGAAAATAGTAAATGACATTTTTTCATTCCGAAAAATTTAAAAGTTCTTCAAGAGACACTTCGGGCTTAACGGGGCGTTCTCCGTTTTCGTCGATTCTAAAATCGATATAAGTTTGTAACGCGTGGATCGAAAAATGTGAAATTAATCTAAACTATAATTCATTATATTTTCAAGTATTGGACCACAGGAAAACATGATTGGACGAAATTTTCTTGACAGAAAAAAATTCCAAAGTCATGAAGAATAAAAGAGCAAGAAGGCTTTTTCTCTTAAATGGCTCGGCCTATAAGAACGAAACTTTCAGTATAGGTGTAAAAAGATCAAATTAGGATTTGAATCCCGTTATTTTGCGGTAGGTATCGTATTTCAAATGATATTCTTGATTACTTTAATTCTCGCATGTCTCCATGAAACGTTCAAATCGCATGGAAAGCGAGTACAAAGAATTGTCGACCCTAATCGCAACCGGTAAGGGACGTTGGACTGAGCTAGTTGTTACCTTTCTCACAAAATGAAATTTCAGCTGGCATAGCACACAGCCTTAAGTCAAAGATCCAAAGACGGACTCCAGAGCTAAGGAACCCTAAAAACTCTAGCATAGTCTGTGACATCGTTAAAGCGCACGATTGGGGATTGATAAGTCTGAATGCTCATGATGGGACCCCATTAATCTAAAGTTCTTAACCAAGTTAAATTAATGCCACCATTAGAGCCTTCCATCACTAACGACCTACCTGTGACAAACAGCTATCTGTCACTTGTCCAAAATGTTCACCAGCGTGTTAAATTTTAAAAAAAAAACATTATTTTTTCGCCTTTGCGCTGAGTTTAAAATATAGAGCTGTACCTACTTAATTTGTATTTAATATGTAATAATCATTATTTATAAACAGTGCTTCTAGTCTACTACTGAGAATCTCTTTGAATATCCGCGATAAATTAATTTCTTCAAAATTAGTTGTGCGGATGTTTTTTTTTATTTTATTAACATTATTATTATTTTATAAATATAAGATATTTATAGTGTTGATGATTTTGCAGACTTAGCTGTCTATGTTTTACTTTAATATATTAGGTAAGCTAATTTGTTTTTCCTTTTAATTAATTAAGTATAGTAAGTAATTACCACGGATGTTATTTTATTTATTTATTTACATCTAATTAGAACAGCAAATGCCACTTACACTAAGTAATAATATTATTATAATAAACATGCATTATCGATTAGCATGCTGCTCGTCATCGTGCTATTTATTATTAATCTTCTTAGTATCTAAATAGGCTGTACAGCTTTAAATCTTTGCCTCCACAAGTGACGTATCGAAGAACAAAACGACGCCTTTTAATAGCGCGCCAAGCGATTAACGGTACAGATTAAAAATAACCTCTAAACATGCTTCAGGAAGTCCAAACAGTTTAACACGAATGAAAACAATCTTTAATCCGAAAACATCATCTTGTGTGGTCGGTTGTATAAAGTTTTATTAATTCAAAGGCATTTTTATTCATCTCTTCGTAATGGTTGCATATTATTTCAGGGTTTAAAACGGTTTGGCGCGTAAATCATAACGCCTGTCACGGTGACAGCGAATTTGGCGCCAACTGCAGCTGTCAGATTCACAGTTCCATTCCACGCAGTCTCTTTTTGATAAAAAATGTAGCTCTACGATTTAAAATTTAAATAGGGACGACACGACATTAAAAAAGGTAAATTATAACATTTAAAAATCAAAATTCTCTATCTTACCTTACCGTTTTCAGATTCTAGTATGCATGCTATCATACAAGTAGGTACCTAGGTAATTATTGTTATAACAATTGAACTACAGAGACATGCTTTATGAGAATAAGGAAGACTATTAGGTATTGATTAGTGAAATTCAATTCTCTTTTGAATATTGTTAACTGTATCTAATAGTAATTCGAGCCTGTACAACCCAAAGCTTAATATTAAAATAAAATAAGGTGTTAGAAAATGTTAATTATTTTTATAAGAGCTTTTGAACGGTCAACGATGCGGAACCGTATCGTATCAAGAACAAATCGTATCGCAGTCGTATCGCGCGTGTAAACAGCATCCCAGAATGCGTTTTAAAACCCATGATTATTAAAACGAACGATGTGAGATATCGCAGACATATTTACGACACTCAATATTTCTGTCGTGAACATATTATTTTTGACTAAACTTCTACCATGGCAATTAATTGTACAGCGTTTTATATTAATTCTATCCGCCATTAACGCTAAGACAAATACGTTTGGAAATGGTTTTCTTTTTTCGAATTTTCCCGCTTAATTAATTGTCCGCGAGCGATTTTGTCTAGGAGCAAGTGGTAGGTGTTTTATTTTGATCCCACATTCCTGTCATAAGTAATGATGCAGCCTAAAGATGGTGGTGGGCTAGCCTGATAGAGGTATGGCATTTTTCGTATATTTAATTTAAACTCATAGGTACCTAGCACTAATTTCTTTTTACATGTGTCGGATCGCTAAATCGCTTGGGGGCAAGTATTTTCCGATGGGCCATTCTAATGGTGGGAGGCTTCGGCCGTGGCTAGCGAGTTCCACCTGACCACACCAGCGAAAATTCAGACTTAAAATATTCCCAAACTGACTGGATTTGTGGTTTTCTTGCTGCGTCGATGGATTTAGGCCAATAGCGGAAAATTAAACAATCAGAGGTGATTGCGGTGGTTACATTATATCAATCATTAATAATACGTAAATAGGTTTCTACCCTACTTATGTGAAACCAGCATCAATTATTATTGTTACAGTCCCAATTGTTGTGATTGGCTGATTTTTTTGTATTCTAGCTGCGACAATGGATTATAGCCAATAGCGGAAGAGTGTAAACCAATCAGAGGTGCAGAGTGCCTCGGATACGGGCATAGCCGAAAGCTGTGCACAGAGACCCTGGAGAAATGCAGTCATTGTGGGGGACCGCACATGAAGAACGACTGCGCGGACTGGTTATCCGGCACAACACCGACGTGCTGTAATTGTACGCATGCGAAGCTCGAGAAGACGGGTCATAATGCCTTCAGCATAGAATGTGCAGTTAGAAGAAAATGGGACACTATAGCGAGAACATCTATAGCGTACTGCTAAGGTTGTCCCAAGGAATACTCCTGCGTCAAAAAAGGCAAGACCATACCGAGTGGCACAAGCAAACCTACAAAGAAAGAAACTGGCGACCACCGAACTCTTCTTAGAGGCCAGTGAACGCAAAATCTCATGGGCACTGGTCCAGGAGCCTTATGTGGGAAGGGCGAGGAGTATGAAGAGCTACCGGGGAGCGAGAGTCTACCAGTGCGAGGTTGATGGAAGTGGGAGGGTGAAGGCGGCAATAGCGGTCTTCGATAATGACTTGGACGTCATCCCCTATCCGAAACTCACCACAAATAACATCGTTGTGGTGGGGATCCGGACCAAAGCGTGGGAAATCGTAGTAGTCTCTTACTACTTTGAGCCAGACCAACCCATAGAGCCATACCTGGATCGGCTAACCAGGATTAAGAATGAAATGGCCACCGGTAGATTGCTTATAGGGGGCGACGCAAACGCGAAGAGTACCTGGTGGGGCAGTACAACTGAGGACCCCAGGGGTGAACAGATGACCGGGACCCTGGAAGAGCTAGAGCTTCAGGTACTCAATACGGGGGATACGCCCACTTTTGACACAGTCAGAGGTGGCCGAGCGTTAAAGAGTCACGTCGATGTCACAGTATGTTCGTTAGATCTACTTGACCTGGTGGACGGCTGGCGGGTCGATACTGGTGTAACGAGCTCGGACCATAACACAATCTTTTTTAATATTAATCTAAAACGTGAAAAAGGAATACATATTATTAGAACAACTAGAAAATTTAATACCAAGAAGGCAGATTGGGCAAAATTTAAAGACACAATATTAGAATTTAAAATCGAAAATAACCTACAGGAAGAGAATATTAGAAATATAGAAAATAAACAAAACTTAGAGGAATTAGTAATTAAATACAAGAATGGGATTGAAAAAGCTTGTGAAAGTCCTATCCCTATGGTTAGTAATAGAGTAAAACTTACCGTCCCGTGGTGGTCCGAGGAACTCGCTGCAATGAAGAAAGATGTCACCACAAAGAAGAACCGCATCCGCAACGCCGCGCCGGTCCGGAGAGCGATGGTCGTCGACGAGTACCTGAAAGCGAAAGAACTATATGAGAATACTGCACAACAAGCCCAAACCACCAGTTGGAAAGAATTTTGTAAGAAACAAGATCGCGAAGGAGTATGGGAAGGCATCTACAGAATTATTGGAAGGACCGTCACGAGGAAAGAAGATCTGACCCTAATTAGCGATGGTGCATTCTTAAACCCAAAAGAATCGGCAGCCCTACTAGCCGACACGTTCTATCCCAAGGATACAGTTGAAGAGGACAACACAGACCACCGGCTTACGAGGGAAGCAGCCAGTCGAGTAAACGATTGGCAGCATGGTGAATACCATGATCCGCCGTTTACATCTCTGGAGCTGAAGACTGCCGTGGAAGGTTTTAATCCAAAAAAGGCCCCCGGATCGGACGGTTTTACGTCGGACATCTGCAGTCGAGCGATCTACCAGGATCTGGACGCATTCCTTGCCCTTTACAATAAATGCCTAGAATTGGCGCACTTCCCGAACATCTGGAAAGAGGCTACGGTGGTCGTCCTCCGAAAACCGGGCAAGGATAATTATTGTAATCCCAAGTCTTACAGACCGATAGGTCTACTGCCAGTCTTGGGAAAGATCCTGGAGAGGATGGTAGTAGCACGGATAAAATGGCAATTAGTGCCGCGGCTCAGTACTCGTCAGTTTGGCTTTATGCCCCAGAAGAGCACCGAAGACGCCCTATATACACTAATGAAGCACGTACAAGACAAGTTGAGGCTGAAGAAGCTAATTGTTCTGGTGTCATTGGATATAGAGGGCGCTTTTGATAGCGCGTGGTGGCCAGCAATCAAAGTCAGACTGGCTGAGGAACAGTGCCCGGTGAACATCAGGAGGCTACTGGACAGCTACCTCGACAGCAGAAAAGTGAGGGTGAGATATGCCGGGGAAGAATGCACACGAGAGACGAACAAAGGCTGTGTCCAAGGGTCAATTGGCGGTCCCATTCTGTGGAATTTACTCTTGGATCCACTGCTGAAGGAGCTGGAAGGGAACGGCAACTTTGTTCAGGCGTTTGCGGATGACATTGTGCTGGCGGTGGATGGTGACACGGCAAGCGAAGTCACTAGAATTGCCAATGCAGCCCTCGCCCATGTTCAGAGCTGGGGTGTCCGAAATAAGTTGCGCTTCGCACCGCACAAAACATGTGCGATGTTAATAACCAACAAGCTTAAATATGACACTCCAGCGCTGAGCATGGCTGGGGTCAACATTGGTCTGGTCAAGAACATGAAGCTGCTGGGATTGACCATAGATGAAAAGCTAACCTTCAACGACCATGCAACGAACATCTGTAAGCGAGCCGCCGAAATATACAAGCAGCTGTCTCGAGCGGCCAAGGTCAGTTGGGGGTTAAACAGGGAGGTAATCCACACAATTTACACCGCCACTATAGAACCGATAGTCACGTACGCAGCTGGCGCCTGGGCTCCCGCTACGAAAAAGCTAGGGATACGGAAGAGGTTGGGCTCCGTTCAACGGGGATTCGTCCAGAAACTCTGCAAGTCCTACCGTACTGTCTCTCTCAATTCCGCACTGTTGCTCTCTGGAATACTTCCTCTAGACCTCCGCATACAGGAGGCAGCCGCCCTGTATGAAGCGAGGAGAGGGTTGTCCCAGTTCGTGCCAGGAGACAGGGAGATAGAGGGTATGGCTAGATTCGCGGAAGCCCCTCACCCGGCAATGCAAATGCACCTGGAGTTCATGTGCTTAGCGGACCAGCAGCAGGTGGATACAAACAACGTGCAGACAGTGCGAATCTTCACTGACGGCAGCAAGATTGAGGGGAAGGTTGGAGCCGCATTATCCTTATGGGATAATGAAGGTGAAATCCAGAACCTCAAACTTAGCCTCGCCGCGTACTGCACAGTCTACCAAGCAGAACTCCTGGCCATTTGTAGAGCGACGGACGTAATCCTCAAACGCAGAGAGACGAGCTATGGTTTGTACAGCGACTCAATGTCTGCATTGCAGACGCTGGCAAATCATGGCGCGCTCCATCCCTTGGCGGTTCGCGCGCGAGCCAATTTGACTCAAGCTTTGAACCAAAATAAAGCTGTGTCTCTATTCTGGGTCAAAGCCCACGCGGGCTTGCCGGGGAACGAGCGCGCGGACGAGTTGGCGAAGGAGGCAGCATTATCGTTGCGGAGAAAGCCGGACTACGACCAGTGTCCGATTTCATTCATCAGGCGCCAGATCCGTAAGGGATCACTTGATGAGTGGAATCGGAGATATGTGTCGGGCAAGGCGGCCTCGGTGACGAGGATGTTCTTTCCCAACGCCATAACCGCATTCCGTATTGTAAGACAGGTGCAGCCAGCAGGCGTGCTTCCGCAGATTATGACGGGGCACGGTGGGTTCTCCGAATACTTGAATCGCTTCAAGTGTAAGGAGAGCCCATCGTGCATCTGCGATCCTGATGCAGAGGAGTCTATCCCACATATCGTCCTTGATTGTCCTGTACACATCACTGAGAGGTTTAATGTAGAACAGAAGCTGGATGTAAAGCTTACCAGGGAAAGTGTAGGGGAAGTAATGAGCAGCAAAAATAGACAGAAGCTTCTTGATTTCTGTGAAACAGTAGCAAACATTGTAATAGCACGAAACAAAACAGATAAATAAAACTATGTTTCATAAAATATTGATTATATTTAGATGTAAGCATAGAAAAGAATGTACAAATAGGAACAAAATAGTAGCTACCAGTAGAATAACAAAAAATATAGTATAAGAAGTAGTATAAATAAACGTATAAGATGTTGTATAAACAAATGTAATACAGTAGAAATAAGATTAGCAATAAATACATGTATTAGAAGAAGAAGGAAGAGAAATAAGAATAAAAATAAGACCTGATAATTATTTTCCCTACATAAGAAGAAATAAATAAATTAAAATAGATTAGAAGAATATAGTAAATGGGAATCCCATCCATAAAGACAGTAAGGAGACGAATGCAAGAAAGATAAAGTATGAAGAATGAAAGTGCGAGAAGAATATATGCGAGAACTGGTACAGTATAACATAGGCGCTAATTACGTTAGCGGAGCTAGTGCAAGAAAAAAAAAAAAAAAAAAAAAAAAAAAAAAAAAAAAAAAAAAAAAAAAACCAATCAGAGGTTATTGCGGTCGTTAGGTACACTGTAGGTACATTACGTTATACCCACAAAATTTACTGACCCGGTGACAGCGTCGCTAGTGGTACCTTTTTTTATTGCGTGATAGGCTTGCGCTTGACGACAATCATGCTTAGTGCAAAGCAATGATGAGGTCTAGGTTGGAACGCGCTTGACTAGAAGATGCCTATTCACTCTTGCCTTGAAGGTTCTTAAGTTATAAGTAGGTAGCAGGAAACACGTGCGCTGGGAGCACAGAGGTAGTATACCTTATACTACCTCTATGGCTGGGAGGGTGTTCCAAACCCCAGCGGTTCGTATCAGAAACGTCGAGCAAAAACGCTTCGTGCGAGCAAATTGGACGTCAACCACATAAGGGTGCCAACGCTCACGGTGCAGTTCTGTGGTAGAACGGAGAAAAAAACACCTATAAAGGAAAAAAAAACAAAAACTGAACAGGCCTAAAAATTAGTTTCAATTTTGGCCACGGCTAAAAGGTTGTTGAGGCTTCCGATCTTTGACAACTTAGATTTTCATCGGATAAAAAAAAGCGCGAATTGACGTTTGTATCTAAATTGTCTGTGGGCGTTCTCGTTACAAATAATTGTGTATGATTAGGTACCGACCATATTGACTTCTGTGAGCTAAGGCCTGTGTTTATGTTATTTATAATCTACTTTATCTTTAGATCTGGCAAGCTGTAATGGCGATGATTACGGCAATTTATTTGTAATCGAACTGTGCTAACTTTCTATTAGAGGTTTAATTTTTATCATTAACTTTGATTAACTTGCAAGTTGCATGGTGGTTTAACACAAAATGCTTGATTATTGTTTTTAAACTTCATCATATTCTATACGTAAGTAGGTACCTACTCTACGGAAAATAGAATCGAGATAATATGGTGAGTCTAGAACTCCATTATGAACCCTGCATCAATCATTGTGACAGTCTTCATTGATTATTGAATCAAAGACTTACTACCGAACTCGCTGCGAAAATGGATTTTTGCAAAGAAATAGTAGATTGTATTTTATGGGAGCAAAATAATATTTTTACGGCGAGGGCGCTTTTTTGAATCCCGAGCGAAGTGAGGGATTTTAGAGTTCTTTAGTAGAATCCTGAACGTAGCGAGGGATTCAAAGTACATCGCCCGAGCCCAAAAATATTTTGCGCGCGAATGATACACTCTACTTTTCATCACCCTCTATGAAAAAATAAAACTACAAATCCATCAGACATCCTCTTCAGATACGCTATTTATTTCGAATATGTGTCCAGTTTTACGTCGTTATTAGAACTGACTGTTGATTTTAGCATTGAGTAGGTACTCCAAAGAGTGGAAGGTTGTTTAGTTTTGGCTAAGTACTGGAAGTAGGCCAAACACAGATTTTGATAAATTCTTGGCTCCTCTTGCATTTCTCCATTCAATAAAATTACCATAGGCTTTCATATAATTCTCCCGGGATTTTGCAAGTAATAGATCACATTTCTTGCGTCAGTTCTAGTACTTTCAGGAGTTAATTCTATACTTTCACTGTCATTTGAAGAACTAATTTTTCAAAATAAAACCATGTATTTTTAACAATCCGTGAAAATTTACGAAAACGCGGCCTTTAGTTCGCGCGTTTTTAATTTGGTTTTTTTTTTTTATTTAAAAAAACAGGAAACTAAATTAAAGCCGGCGGCGTGACTATGGGCAGTCGTACGGTCGTACCATTCAGTCTCTATTCAAACAATATTTGCATTCGATTTCTTTAGCGCTGAACACTAAGATGTTCCAAATTCAAAAAGTGCGCGGAAAAGATAATCGCGGCGCACTTTTTGAAATAAAGAGGATTAAAAACTCATTTCCGCCCGCTAAAAGTTTCTTATAGAAAGCACCACCTTTGGGCGCACTTAAAGGCGAACCAAGTCGTCCTTTTCGAATAGATGGGATGAAAAAGACGTGTTTTAACGAATCTGGTCCCAGATTGTGTTATTGAAATCGTTATCGCAATTGATTGTCAAACGGATAATACGACCTGTCTAAGGAGTTCATAGATGCCTGCACGTCAAAAAGCATGTATGAACTCCTTAAACAGTTCGAGCAATACGTTTTAAGCTGTGGAATAATTACGATTTGCTTAGACACTTGGGCCTCTGAACTCTCGAACGTTGGCAATAGGAAAAAAATAGCTATTTTTGTCAACACACAACGTTAAGGTATAGCTTTCAACCTTTTAATGCGGCCGGCAATTAATATGAACAACAAAATATGATATCCGATGTCGCTGTGACGTGTGATACCATATATCACGAGTGTGTGTGCGTGTGTTTGTGTTGTACAGCGGCGGGGGATATTGGATAAGACACAAATTTTACATTGAATATACTTAGTATGTGATAGAAGCAGGCGTTACTTTGCGGAAGTCCGTGATAATGAAAGAAGTAGAACGCTATAATCCGCCACAGTAAGTAAGTCTATGTGGTAGTGTGTATCTAGCTTGCGATACTCACCGCCAATTAAGCCAGTAAAGCGCACCACACCACACCACACAAATCTAATGAATCATGATAATGAAAGAAATAGAACGCTATAATCACACTAAGTATATCTATGTTATACAGTATGTATCTCGCGATATTCACCACAATACACAAATCTTCCATAATACCTATTCTCAACGTACCTACGTTTCACTCCAACACCGGAGCATCTTCAGGAGGAGGATTTCGATACGATCATCACTTTAGAATCGAGCATTGTCGAGTCAACATCTCCTGAAGATGCTCCCGAGTCGGAGTAAAACGTACGTTGAGAATAAGGAAGATTTGTGTGGTGTGATGAATAGCGACAAGCTACAAGTGCAAGATGCACACTGTACCACATAGTTTAACCTACTGTAGCGGATTATTATAATTTTTTTCAATGCCGGATTGTCACGGCATAGACAGTAAGGTTTATTTAGTTATTGGGTGTTTCTGACTAGAAATTCTCAGTAATAGCCTGGAGTTAGGAAGTTGACGGTGTTACACCACCGGCCGTCGGTCCCGCAGGCTGATTACGTATCATACAAACGATTCGCGATAGCAAAAATTGTACAATATTTGCTGTCTAATCGCACATTCGTATTATGTATCGTCGATACCTATTACGAAATTTGCGATTAGACGGCAAATATTGTACAATTTTTGCTATCGCGAATCGTTTGTATGATACGTAATCAGCCTGCCGGTTATTATCACTAATCTGATTATTGTTGTCAAAGCCCACCAACCCGCATCGGAGCAGCATAGTGGGTCTAAGCTCTAATTCCCTCTCGCCTATGAGAGTGAAGGCATGTGCCCAGCTGTGGGACGTTAGTAGGCTGTAGTGGTAGACAGCAGAGTCCCTGCGCCTGTGCCTCGTCTCCGGTTACGTCGCTCCGCGGTGGTTCCAAAAATTAAGTCATCACTCACAGTGATCCGAGTGTTGCTTTTTTTTTCTAAATACCACCAGGAAGCGCTTTATGCAATGTGACTCAAAAATCACACTAATATTATTAATGCGAAAGTGTGTTTGTTTGTTGGTTTGTCTTACAATCACGCTGCAGACTGCCACAGAGCAACGGATCAACATGATTTTTTGAATGTGTTATACTTAGTTTATGCATAGGATAACTATGGGTACTAATATAGGTTAGTCTTTTACTAACCATTATGGACGTCTGTTAATAAACATAGGCTACTTTTTGTCCCGGAAAATGGAAGTTCCCACGGGAATAAAAAAGCATCAGCTAGTTTGCCATAATATTAAAATAAAAAAATCTCGACCAAATGTATTTTTTGTTGGTCAGTGCTTATACTCAAAATTAACAAGTTAAGAGAGAGAAAGCGTAACAGAGAGACAGACAGATATACATGCGCCTTTATAATTATTATGTACTATTACTGCATTTCTCAATGAGGGCTACCGTTTTTATGCTCACTAGTTGGCGCCACTTGCGAGTAAGGTCCTGAAGTATAGCTGTATATTCGGTAAACAAGCATATTTCTGAAAAAAAGAACTCTTTTTTAAATAGTAAACATACAGGAACCAGGGAAATACTAACCTATGAATTAGCTGTTCGAAAGAATCCGCTTAATTTTGCACCTATTTTTCTTAGCTACGCTTTCAAAGCACAGAGCACTGGCATTCTTTGGCACGTATCTTACATCTTCCATAGTTAATCGGTTATTGCTACATATTCATAACATTCATTAAATAATTAGACCCGCGATAAAAGCCCAGTGATATTTGACATTTCGGGGACCTCACACTACACTAGCGCCCCTAGCGGCGAATTTAAACGCGGTAGCCCTGATTGTATTTATCTTCTTCCAGTGAATTTCATTCAAAGCGTTCTCATTCATTAATTCAAGAATCAATCAAGTTTTGCATAACCCCATCCAAACGCTTTTATAATCCTTATTTTGACAGCAAACTCTTCAATGGAGGTAAAAAAAAACTACAAGAGAGGGACAGAGCGATACGAGCGAGAGGGACTGAGTGTATCCATCTCTCTGGGTGGTATTGTGACTCATAGTCAAGCCGGTAAAGGGTTAAGTGACGGATTAAATTTTTTAAGCTCTTAAGATCCGGAGATCTCGATTAGTAGTCAAAACATACATTTGTACTAGGATCAAGTAGCTTGCGTATTATCTCTAATAGTTTTATGATGTGGTACCTTGCAACTCATTTAATTATATTATTACGAAAATAACCAAAAATCTATTACATTCCCTTATATTTAAGCGTTTCATGAGATTTATTGACGAAAGCAAAAATATTTTTTTTTAACCTGTTTCATGGTAATCTATAGTCCTTTTCGTCCCACATATTTAATCGAAATGTTTCGTAATCGCCCTAAAAATTATTTTTAGAGATCTCGATTAGTAGTTAAAACATACATTTGTATACTAGGATCTAGTATCTCTAATAGTTTTATGACGCCCTGATCGTACAAATCCTAAAAACAAAAATCGCTACAAATTTACGGTCGCGGTCAGAACATGTGAGGTATCACCTTGAGGTTCATAAATTGCATTGACGCAGAGATCATAGATTTTTTAACTTTTTCAGTAGGTGGCAAGTGTCAACTAGATAAGATAGATATAGAAAACCTCTTTCAATATTTTTAGTAAATGTCACTTTAACAAATGCGATGATGCTAATGTGTCAAACTTGAAATTAGAAAATGAATATTAATATAAAAAAGTCAATAAATCTCTTTTTTGTTGAATTCGATGTTTGAAAACTGATGCTAACTTTGAAACGTAATTTGTAATACATATATACCTTGCTTAAGCGTTTTAGACCTAAATGCACGCAGTGTTTAGAGAATTTAATTTGAAAACTGATTAACATTTTCAGACCGCAATAGTTGTTTTAGTTAAATACTACATTAAACGAAATATTTCGTCAAAAACCGATCCAAAATACACTTATGTCAGAATCAGAAAAAGGTTATGATCATGTACCTACTAAGAAGTTTAGGGCTAAATTACATAATTTAAAAAAAAAAAGTTGAAGGTGACTAAAAGATAATGCTGTTTATAATAAAAGTTATTTTTTAAATACAATATTATATACTTAATTAAATTTTAATCCCTTACTGCAGTGGAAGTTTAAATCCATACTTGATATTATAAATGCGAAAGTGTGTCTGTCTGTCTGCTACGCTTTCACGGCCCATCTGTTCAACCGATTCTGATGAAATTTGGTACAGGGGTAGGTAGTATTCCGGGGAAGGACATATGCTACTTTTTATCCCGGAAAATTAAATAGTTCCCGCGGGAATCAAAAAACCTTAAACCACGCGGACATCGCGGGCATCATCTAGTAACTATTTTTTTTTTAATCTACAAATAAGTGTAACAGAATAAATGTTGTTTGCAGATAATATATTAATATCAAATTGTGTACCGTCAACAAAAAAAGAGCAATAAATGTTTAAATTAATGACTTCCTTCTATTTTTTGAGCGAAACTAAATAAGCTTCAGAGCAAGTTAGATATCACGTAGAACCGCAATTATACGTTAATACGAATCAGCTGCGGCTATTAAAGTACCGTCAGCATAGAAATAACATTTGCGATAAAAAAATGTTAGTTTTTTAGGGTTCCGTACCAAAATGGTAAAATGGAACCCTCATGGTGCGACTTTCTCCGTCTGTCTGTCCGTCTGTCCGTCTGTCCGTCTGTCCGTCCGTCACACTCGATTATTTCAGTAACTACCGAAGCTATCGACATGAAATTTGGAATAGTTGTGTATATTAGTGGCCCAAAGACACTGGAATTAAAAAAAATTGGAAATTATTTTTGTTCTTATTTAAAAAGGGGGGAAAATCTGAGGGTTGAAATTTAAAAGTGAGATAACTGTACTGTGTGGGATATCATATGAAAGGGTTTAATTTGTACATTCTAAAACAGATTTTTAATAATTTTTAGTTATGATAGTTTTTGATTTATCGGGGAAAATGTCTAAAAAAATACCGTCCCCCCCCCCCCCCCCCCCTTATCTCCGGAGTTTACCAATCGAAAAATTTGAAATAATTATGGTCAATAGGAATTTACGTATATTTTACAGGAAAACTATAGTCAATGCTCTAACTAGCATAGTTTTTTTGATATTAACAATAAACCTCTACAAACAAAGTTAGTCTTGCGGTTCATTAACAAAGGAAATTATTTATTAATAATGGTACGGAACCCTTCGTGCGCGAGTCCGACTCGCACTTGCCCAGTTTTATTGTTCCTACAACTTACAGATCGTAAAAAAGTGTACTTATAATACACTAAGTAATGCCCTCGACTTCGTCCGCGTGGATTTAGGTTTATCAAAACCTGGTGAGAACTCTATGATTATCTGAGATGAAAAGAAGCCTGTGTGTTAATAAGTAGGTATTGGTACAGAATACCTTAAAACTGCTTTTAGTGAGTTATAAGTTAAACCTAAACATTTATAGTTTTTTAAATTATTAGTTAATGATTATAAACAAATTTTATTTTTATTTATTTAAAGACTGAATCTAGAACATCAAAACAAGTTCAAAAAAATTAATTTTATGCAGCAGCTAAAGTTTCATCTTCAACATCAAAAATGATTTATTTGATTTAATTTAAAGCGCCCATAAGTATCAAAACCTACATTTCAAAAAATTCTCCGTATATCTATCTCGTACGTGTTTTGAGACAGTTAAATTTATAACCGAGAGAGATTTATCAAGTATCGTCGTCGTAAAAATCCAAAAAATCGTTAATCCCAAAACACGAGACCATACCGGTTGGACAGACAGACAAAAAAACAAAACGGAAGACAACTCAATTACTTCACACAAATATACTGCAAATAGAACTAGTATTTAACAAAGAAAATTAAACTCTAAAATTAAAAGCATAAGTCATAATATCCCATTTAGGATTAATCTTAAGAATTCCTATATTCAATTTACAACATTAGTTCTCATATAACTAATTATAATCAACCTTATTGACTACGAAATAAAGACGAAATAAAATTTTCCTTCAATAACTTTTTATACAAAAATCGACTCTTTGCATCCACTATTTAAGTCCACGAATTATAACAAAATTTACTAGTAGTCGTAAAAGGATCAATGGTTTGAAATAAAATTTTGTTCCAATAACTAGTGCAAATAAAAATAAACTTTGTCGAGTACAAAATAAGATTGATTTTCTATTGTTTGCAAAGAAGTAAAGAGTTGTTTTAATATTGATCGATATGCAAATTTAAACTTTAAAACGTGTAATTTAAAGTACATATTTCAGTGGATGTTATGCAGTTCTATCTTGAAATGTTTTGGTGACATGCGCGTACGACGCTGTTTTGGGATGAATAGAATCGACTTTTGTATGATTTTTTACTAAAGAAGGAAAAATTCACTTCTTCTTGTAATTAATAGTGCAGATGTGCCCTATTGTAATTCAATACTTTAATACGAGCTTATATGAGTTTAAAAATATGCCTATCCGTAGAAGAGATATTATATTTTAGACTTTAGAGAGTCATGAAATTGGAAATTCAGATCATAAAACATTTTACCTACTGATTGATGTTGTTTATTTCCCGCGAGAACTCTCTATTTTTCTGGAATAAAAAGTAGCTGTGTTATTTCAGACTATAATCTATATTGCCAAATTTCATCCAGATCCGTTCAGCTGTTCTAGCGCAATTGAGTAACAAACATCCATCCATCCAATCTTCAGAAATTATGTAAATAATGGGGCTGATTCTGTACTGTATAGCACAATCTCTAAACTAAACTAAAATGACACCTCTAAACCTAGTTCTGTGTCTTTCTGCATTAAAGAAAGGGTTAGCAATATTTTTAATGTCGTCATTTTAGTTTAGTTTAGAGATTGTGTAGAACAGAAATAGAATTATCAACCGACAGACGTCCACAGCTGGACATAGGTCTCTTGTAAGGATTTCCTGCTTTTATCACATATTAGAAATAGAATCAATCCCATTTTCTGATTAATTAAAATTATAACAAATAATATCGTGGTGTCGCCTCCACAGTTTTATCCCGCGCTGGGTGGTCAGACCACCCAGCGTACATTTGTATAGAATTAGGCGCCAGCAACTGTAGTGTACGTGAACTACTATACTATAGTATTTCATTGTATTTTCACACTTTCCTAAACATGTGTAGGACTGTGGAGTAGATGTTTCCGGTGCGCTGGGGTCACGGGTTCGATTGCCGGTTCTGGGACTTTTTAAAGTTTAAACTCTAAACTTTAAAGACTCTAACCCTCCGCTTATAATATTGGTATCTTGAAATCAAGAGTGAATAGGCATCTTATAGGCAAGCACGCTCCACACGGCAGAAGTGACACTTCAGAAAAGTAGCTTACGAGAGAATGAGATAAACATAACTTGTATTCTATCTCATTCTCAAGATTAGGGTTCAATATAACTGCCGTAGACTCTAACGGATTGGTTGGCCCGCAGGACGCATCTTAGACGCATCATAAGCAGTGAGTGGCGTGCAGTTCATAGAGGCATAAATTTTTCGATTTCGACGACCTCCGTGGCGCAGTGTTGAGCGCTTGTTTTAACGAGGTTCCGGGTTCGATTCCCGGCAGAGTCAATTCGAGAATTTATAATTTCTGAATTTTCCCTGGCCTGGCCTGGTGGGACTTCAGCCGTGGCTAGTTACCAACCTACCGGCAAAGACGTGCCAAGCGATTAAGCGTTCCGATACGATTCGTGTAGAAACTGACTAGGGGTATGGGCCGTATGGGCTTAATATTATAACTACCATGCCCCTCTACAACAGGTTAGTCCGCTACTATCTTAGACTGCATCATCACTACCCAGGTGAGATCGCAGTCAAGGGCTAACTTGTTGTGGATTTCTTTTTTTAGATTAAATATAATTTACCACCAGGTGGGATTTTAGTGAAGCGTATCGAAAAAAAAGGAATTTAACGGTAGCCCATTTAACCTCATTAAACAAGCGATTATTATATTAATTGGATGGAATCATGTTAACTGAAACACCGGCGCGTATCAAAGGCATGCCGCTCGAGGAATGACTGCTCCCTGAGAATTCCATCGCAATCGGATAAGCCGTTTTGGATTGATTAATTGTGGATTATTACGGAAATGAGATGCGAATTTTTTTGACGGACTTATAATGAGCATAGGTATACTATACCTTACTAGCTGGTGCCCGCGAATTCGTCCGAGTGTATTGAGGTTTTTTGGATCCGCGGGAAATCTTTAATATTCCGAGATAAAGGGAAACTTAAAAATACTTTTAATTTCCCGAGATAAAAAGTAGATGTGTTATTCCTGAAAATAATCTATCCCTGTGCAAATTTCATCCAGATCCGTTCTGCCGTTGAGGCGTGATTAAGTAACAAAAATCCATCCATCCAAACTTTCGCGTTGCGGCGTGATTGAAGGAAAACCAACAAACCGAGAAACCGTTTCGGGTTAGAGATGTCATTCCTTATTAGGTCCGGTATTCGAACCCGTACTCTCCGAATTGGAGACCTATGTCGTAACCACTGCCATCAAAAATGCGAAAGTGTGTTGGTTTATTGGTTTGTCCTTCAATCACACTGCAACACAGCAACGGATCGACATTTTGCATGGGTATAATTGAGGCTGGAGAGTGATATAGGCTATTTTTTATCGCAGAAAATTAAGAAGTTCCCGTGGGAACTTATAAAAACTTATTCCAGGCCTGAATTAAATAAGCATAAGCATACAGGTGAACGACCAAGTAGGTATAAATCCGCCATTACATTATAGGTAGGCAATGGCAGACACGAATAAATTCACTAATTAAATCATTCGGATTATGCAAGAATTTTCATAATACCACCGTAAAAGTAACACAGCCAAGTTTATTTAAAAGTTATTTATTTAAAAAAAAAAAAAATTCAACATGGCGTCTCATTAGCGCTCCACAGATAAAGCGATAAACGTCAAAAGATATTTATTATGCTGGCTGTCAAAGTATTAGCATAGTTGAATTGAATATTAACCGTAAATAAAATCGTTAATAGGCATTCTGAATGCTCATTTCTGTGGCCAAATGGATAGTTTTCGGTCTATCTATATTTTTATCTTTTTGTCTATCTATTTATCTATATATATCAAATTCAAAGTCCTGACTGACTGACTGACTGACTGACTGATGGACTGACTGACTGACTGACTTATATATCAACGCACAGCCTAAACCGTTGGTCTTAGAGACATGAAATTTAGAGGGTGTGTTCTTTGTGAAGAGTAGGTATCCACTAAGAAAGGGTTTTTCGAAATTCCATCCCCAAAGGGTTAAAATAAGGGTTGAAAGTTTGTATGAAAGTCCGTCATTTTTTAAGTTATATCCATGAAACTTGGTATTTGAGCTACCGGCTTAAAATGAAGATACATGTTTTGCCATTTTTGAATATTCTACCCCAAAGGGTTGAAATAGGGGATGAAAGTTTGTGTAAAAGTCCTTTATTTTAAAAGATATTTTTCAAGTTAAATCTACGAAACTTGGTATTTTGGCTTTCGGTAAGAAATAAAAAACACGTCTGTCACAATTTTTAAAAATTTCACCCCTGAAGGGATTAAAAGAGGTTGAAAGTTTGTATGAAAGTCCGTCGTTTTTCAACCTATAGCCGTGAAACTTGGTATTTAGGCTTCTGGTTTAAAATGATGAAAATATACGGATTTCACAGTTACTGAAATTTCAATCCCCAAGGACCTCAAATAGAGAGTTTGTTCTTCAATCACGCTGCAACAGAGCAACGGATCGACGCGAGTTTTTGCATGGGCATAGTTAAGTATCTGAAGAGTGACGTATGGGCTTCTTTCATCCCGGAAAACTAAGGAGTGCCTGTGGGAATTAAAAAAACTTATACCATGCGAACGAAGTTGCGGGCATCATCTAGTTAATAATATAATTGGTTCAATTATAAATAATGTGAGAAGAATAGGTAATGGGTATTCTAAATGCTCCAAATGAATAGTTTTCGGTCTATCTTTGTTATTTTTTTTATATCTTTCTTATTTTTGTTCATAACTAAATAATGTGAAATAAAAAAATGGCATGCAAGCTTCGAAATTAATTAGATATTGTTTTATTTAATTTTAGAGCTTTTTTAGAATATTAAACTAAGTTGTAAAATTAGTAAAATATTCACAAAATTTTAAGCACTTTTCCTTAAAATCTAAAATAAAATATCTAAATAATAGTTCTAGTAGGTAAAGAAATACTCTATAATGTGGTTGAATTTTATTTTAGAACTTTTTAACCGACTCAAAAAAAGGAGGAGGTTCGGCACGTATCTTTTTACTATAATCCTAGAAAATTTAACTAGGTACTCAACTCACTATAACTAATCAATAATTAATTTATATTGTATTCTATTCTTGTTTCGTATTATCTTCTAAAACTGATGCTGCTAGGGTTCCAAACACGCCCTGAGAAGATAAAGTTGAAAGCATATGACGTAATACAAGTAGGTATAATATTAATAATTAAAAAATTTACCCCGCCATATTGAAGTAACAGGATACAAACAATCCGATCAGACATGTAAAAGTTGCTCATATCCCTTCATCAACTAGAAAAGAGCTGATGATCTTCAAACGGCTGAACCGATTTTATTGAATCACAGCTAAGAATAAGAACATTCTCGACACCTTTCCAACAAAGAACTAAACCAAAATCGGTTCATCCTTTTGGGAGTTACGATGCCACAGACAGACACACAGATACAAACTTATAACCTTCGCTCTAGTTGGGTGTGAGATGGTGAGGCTAATAAAAAATTACGAGTGGAATAGGAATGATGACAACTCAATCAAATCAGAAACTCTTTATCAAACTTAAAAAACCGGCCAAGTGCGAGTCGGACTCGCGCACCGAGGGTTCCGTACTCAAGAAGTAGGTATAATTACCTTTGTTAATGAACCGCAAAACCAACTTTGTTTGTAGAGGTTTACTATTAATATCAAAAAATTACGTTTGTTGTATGGGAGCCCTCTTTAATATTAACTTTATTGATATTTAATTATTTATTTTGAAAGGTAATATACAAGTTAATATTCTGTGAAAATTTGAACCGTCTACCTGTTACCGTTTTTAATATTGAGCAAAAAAATACGAAAAAAACACGTTTATTGTATGGGGACCCCCCTTAATATATATATTTTTTTAATTTTTAGTATTTGTTGTTATAGCGGCAACGGAAATACATCATTTGTGAAAATTTCAGCTTTCTAGCTATCACGGTCTATGAGATACAGCCTGGAGACAGACAGACAGACAGACAGACAGACAGACAGACAGACAGACAGCGGAGTCTTAGTAATAGGGTCCCATTTTTACCCTTTGGGTACGGAACCCTAAAAACGCACTTCTAGTAGGTATGGAAGTTGTATGATATTCCCAGTTGTGACGTCATCAAATTTCATCGCAGTGAGTGGTAATCGAGCTACATATTTATTATGGTATAAAATGGTTATCAAACTTAAAACTAACCGAGGATGTGAATTTTAGGTCTTTTGGAAGATCCTTTAATAATCAGTCAGAAATATTTTATTTTTGACATAGGAATCATCCCTATTTCAAGATTGTGTACACAGACATACGCGAGAAACAGCCAGTGCTATTGACTGTTATTGATTCTGTTATTTAAATTGGTAGCTGTCTATATATTTGCATACTGGTTTAGATTTCGTGTTGGCTTCATTTGGCTGAGCGGAAGCCTTGAAGCTTCATTCCGAACCAGTGGTGGATTCACCCGACGATTCAAAAGCACTTGTAATAAGTTTATTTGAATAAAAAAATATGAGTTTGAGTTTTAAGTAACATGTGACCAATCATCGATGCTCATACTTACTCATACCTACTGTCTTTTGTTGGTTTGTCCTTTAATCACGCCGCAACGGATCGACGTGATTTTTGGCATGGGTAGGTATAGTTGGAGACCTGGAGAGTGACATAGGCTTTTTATCCTGGAAAATTAAGGAGTTCCCGCGGGAATCAAAAAAAACTTAAACCACGCGGACGAAGTCGCGGGCACAGCTAGTAGATAATATTTTCACAGCAAAGCTTCATATGGACACTGGACAGACGGACTGTATGGAACAAAAAACCTATAATGCTTTAGGATTTCTTGTCTTATCCATGGAATCCTAAAACGAGAATCGTAATCATTTGACAGCTAACGTACCTATTACTCAAACTGTTTAAGGAGTTCATACATGCTTTTTAGGGTTCCGTAGCCAAATTTGGCAAAAACGGAACCCTTATAGATTCGTCATGTCTGTCTGTCTGTCTGTCTGTCTGTCTGTCTGTCCGTCCGTATGTCACAGCCACTTTTTTCCGAAACTATAAGAGCTATACTGTTGAAACTTGGTAAGTAGATGTATTCTGTAAACCGCATTAAGATTTTCTTACAAAAATAGAAAAAAAACAATAAATTTTGGGGTTCCCCATACTTAGAACTGAAACTCAAAAATTTTTTTTCATCTAACCCATAGGTGTGGGGTTCTATCTATGGATAGGTGTTCAAAAATGATATTGAGGTTTGTAATATCATTTTTTTCTAAACTGAATAGTTTGCGCGAGAGACACTTCCAAAGTGGTAAAATGTGTGTCCCCCCCCCCCCGTAACTTCTAAAATAAGAGAATGATAAAACTAAAAAGAATATATGTTGTACATTACCATGCAAACTACCACCGAAAATTGGTTTGAACGAGATCAAGTAAGTAGTTTTTTTTTAATACGTCATTAATCGTAAATCGCAATTTACCTTTCATTCAATCAACTCAAATATTTAAAAAAAACATTTAATTTAAAACTTACTACAGGTTTGTACGGAACCCTCGGTGCGCGAGTCCGACTCGCACTTGGCCGGTTTTTGACGTTCATGCATCTATGAACTCCCTAGACAGGTCGAATTATCCGTTTGACATACGTTTACGATTTCCACATAATCGGGTGGGAGAGATTGCAAAGAATTACGATTAATTGTACTGTAAAAAAAATAGCATCTTTATAATGATTAATTACATCAAAATGACCGGAAATGACGTCACGGCGCATCGGCTTCCGTAACCGCCTTTTGATCTTCGTAATAGGCCCTTTTAAAACATAAACTTTAATAACCCTTAATTGCCGATTTTTATTTATAACTTTTAATTAGTAAACTTCTTTACACAAACCAAATTAACTCTAAATGCAATGCCAATTAAATCCAATTTTCACTGTATGTTTTCTGTAATAAATTGATTTATTGGCCATGTTAAATTAATCTTTATAACTGAGTCATAGCGTTTAAATTTAATTGCAGCAAAATCAAAAGAGTTTAAGCTCGAATAAGACATTGTAAAATTAATTCCATGGTTTGATATCTTGCCAATGAAAATTTGACTTTATTTCAACAAAATTAGAGTGTAAATTGGTTTGTATTTTGATTAGGTTCTTTATCATTGATACTGTTATTAGTTGTATTGGAGGCAAATGTCTTCATTATAGCTTCGTTGGTGGCATTGACTTGTAAAAAGACCCAGCTGTTTTTTATTAAGCTTTAGTGCTTTCCCGCGTGAATTAAGTTTAAAAAAAAAAAGCTTTTGTTTTTTTATTTTTTTTAAACTATTCGAAGCATTTCTTAATAATTGATAAAGACACTTGTTAGAACTGGGATATATAATTGAGAATATTAAAGAATGCGACTGCACCAAAATTAGTCCAGCATCAAAACTGGGTATTTGACAACTTTTCAAATAAATTATTTTTAGTGATTATTGTACCTACTCATAGAGGATCTCCCTAAAGTCTTTCCACGTCGCCTGTCTGTTTTATGTTTGATAACCATTTCAAACTACCAATTGAAGTAAAAAAGTGCGTCGAATTTTGATGACGTCATTGTTCATTATTTCATACATTTTAATTTTAAAAAAAGAGACGAGAAAAAAGTAGCTGATTTGACTTCTTGACTGTTGTCAAATACCAGATTAAATGTACGGAATGATAAAACAGTGCATTAAAATTGGCCCAGTAGCTTTTCAGAAAAAATAAAAAAGCTCAAAATTATTTTAAAATGCTTTGAATGAAACGACTTACTTTGATCTTAAAATTATCCACTCATTGTTTTTAAAGATAACTTGTGACTTATAAAAGAAATCAAGTGAAAATATTTTTTTTTTTAAATGAAATTTAAAAATAAAAGTTTTTACGTGATTCCTTTTTCGTAGATACTCGTACAATAAATTTGAAACTTAAAAATACAAAACTTTTTTATTCAAGTAGACTTTGACAAATTTGAATTCAATTCAATTCAATTATGTGCAAGTGTCTCCTAAGCTACGTCATGTTTTGACTCTACCATTGAATGGTCAAGTGAATCTACCACTGGTTCGGAATATCATTCCTACCGAGAAGAAACAGTAATTATTTTGATACAAGCCGTCTTCGTCCGCGTGGATAGTTTTTTTTAAATATCGCGGTAACTTTTTAACTAAGTACAAAGTCAGACCTGGCTATCATTGGGAATTCGAACCGGCTACCCCTCCGCTCTAACCACCAGTACCCTAAGTTAGTGTTAGTGTATTTTAGTGTGTAAGCTCCGTAACCGGATATCTGACGTCACAGGCCACCCACGAAGAATGTTTCTTATATTTTTTTTATTTTCGAACGACTAATTAAGATATTATGCCAGCCTTACAACGATTTTATTGATACCATCATAGGCGTGTACGACATAGAGACATAAAAGCATGGCTTACCCTAGTTAAAAGAGTTCAATGCTTATTTTTCATTATGCCCTGCCTGAAAATAGGCACCGACCCCTACTCCGGCATCAAATACTGAGTACGCCACTGGATACCATAGAGATATTAAGAAAGAGTAGAGTGGCTGCTAGGGATTTGTAGACCATCATACTAATATTATAAATGCGAAAGTGTGTTTGTTTATTGGTTTGTCTTTCAATCACGCCGTAACGGAGCAACGCCGACGTACTTTTTGGCATGGGTATAGTTGAGGACCTGGAGGGTGACAGGGTTTTTATCCCGGAAGATTATTTATTAAGAGATTATTAAGAGATTTTGACGATCTCCGTCGCGCAGTGTTGAGCGTTGTTGTCTTAACGTGCGGAGGTCCCGGGTTCGTTTCCCGGCAGGGTCAATTTGGAAATTTATAAGTTCTGAATTTTCCCTGGTATGGCCTGGTCTTTGGCCGTGGCTAGCCTACCCGCAAAGATGTGCCGTTAAGCGATTTAGCGTTCCGGTACGATACCGTGCAGAAACCGAATAGGGGTATGGGTATAATTAACTGCCATGCCCCTAACGGGTTAGCCCGCTACCATCATAGACTGCATCATCACTTACCATCAGGGGAAATCGCAGTCAAGGGGTAACTTGTAGTGGATAAAAAGAATTGGCGGTCACAGAGACCGCTGATAGAAGTGAAAACTTATAACTGATATTTTTAGTAGGTATATATTAAAAAAGAATAAGTATACTAAAAATATCAGTAATAAAAAAAATATCTTTATGCCGAATTTCATCCAGATCCGTTCAGCCGTTCTGGCGTGATTGAGTAACATACATCCACCCATCCATCCATCCATTCAAACTTTCACATTTAAAATATTAGTATTTTATAATAAATTACTCAAACCCTTTTTTTACCGCCTTAGATGCTTAGAGGTAAATATTTCATCATTCAGAAAAATGATAGTTATAGTGTTGGCCAATGAAATAACGGACTTAGATAAGTGAATTCGACTGTGTCGATTTTAATGTAACTCTCTCTATTGTTTCAGGAAGAAGTAAGTACGGGACCCGCTCACGGCAGCAACGTGAGAGACAATGAATTAATTTAATGTCTAACTTCTTAAAAAAAATTGTAGATCCCAAAAAATTTTAGCAAAATTGTTTTACAGAAAGCTACAAAAAAAGTTGACTCCCAAATCAAATCATTTATTTGCATGAATACATCTTGGGTTTGGAAACTTAAACCCAAAGTTTTGATGCCATCTTTGTTATACCAACATTCTTAAATTATTTTGGACAATACCAAAGCAATCAAATCAATAACTCTTTATTATACATTAAAACTTACATTTGGTATGGGAATTGTGAAATACTGAATTGTGACGTCATCAAGTTCTGATGCACTTTTTTTAAATCGATAAGTAATTTAAAATGGTTATCAAACATGAACAGAGTATATATATGTATTTTAGGTCTTTTGGAAGACTACACTATCTATAATCAGTAACTAGATACAATCCAACTTATATGGATTTTTTTTACACAGTACCCAATATTAATACTATTCAAAAGTTCCTGATGACATCACTATAAAGATTTGCTTTTGTCAAAATTATGATTAACTTTTTATCCAAAACATGGTGGAACTGCAATTTTATGGCTATTTGGGCTTCTCGTTTAAATTTTTTGCCTAGTCTTAAATTTCTTACTACAAAAATGAAACTCTATTTTTGCTTAAATTTAATAGTGTCATATAAAAAAGACATTAAAAGTTGTCAACGACTAAATTAGTTTCAATTAACAACTAATTTTTCACACTATGTTTTGCTTTTTTTCGAAAAAACGTGACACGCCGTGATTCGAAGAAATTGTCGAATTAACTTATAATGGATGATAGAAAAAGTGTCCCAAAAGAAAAAAATAACCCACAGGTCAGTGACCTGGGACCAATCAATCATGGTAGTTGGTTTGATTTCGTGTTGAGTCATTTTTGTTTAGAGATCCGTTTCTATTTTGATTATCTAAAAAACAAAGTAATTTTTTTAATATAGGAATATAATGCGTATGTTTTACCTATTTTATCTAACAAGTTTATATTGTATTTTGTGTGGTTTTTTTCTTATAGTGTCTATTTGTGTGGTTTTTGCTTTTGCTGTTTGTGTTTACTGTTTGCTGTTTTCTTTTACATGTTTTAGTATGTGGTAAATCCTATACCATTTATCTTGGATGTTTTAATTAAGAACTCTTTTTGATTGTCATAAATCTGCTGTAAGTATCTAATGTTAGCATGCTTGCATAATAATTTCCTTCAATTTATTGACCCTTTTTTATGTTCTAAAGAAATAACTAAATTGAACAAATATGGATGTTCTAAAAATGCGTCTTAGTAGAGGTCTAAGTAATCTACGGGTTAACCCTAATTTTTGTGACATGTTTTTTGACCCAGTTGTATGAGGACCTTGGTCTGTCTGTCAGTCAGTTTCACGTGCTCGTGCATTATACAGTGATGTCCGTGACTTCGATTTTAAAAACCCCGAGGGTGCTTCCTGGTTCTCCAGAATAAAAAGCTATCTCTATGCCAAAGGCTATGTATTTCTGTACAAAATTTCATCACAATGAGACAGTTTAGATATATTATAGCCGTAAAAAGTAATAGAGAGACAGACCGATAAACAAACGGAAACACTTTAGCGTTTATTATATTTAGTATGGACACAAAGTAGGTAATACATAGTAAGGTTAAAGAAAAGGTCAATAAGTGGGAGATATGTTCACTTTCAGGGGCAGATATCGAGTCCCCGTGAGGCGATCGGTGCAATATTTTGACCAATTTTATAATAAACGAGTAATGTGTGAATTGGTTAAGATATTGCATCGTCCGCTTTATGGGAATGCCTTCAAGGAAGCTGGTGTGTTCGCGGTGTTTTTGTGCTTATTTATGTTTTGTGTATTTTATATTTTTTCATGCTTTGTTTGTGCTTATGTCATGTGTGTTTTTTAACTGGCTTTTGATTGTGTTGTTTAATAGTTATTTTTAATAATGCTCATTTATTTAATGGTAAAAATATTGTACCTATAGTTATCGTGTTTGTATAAATGTTAATTTATCATTCTTTGTTTGTTTATTGTGCGTGTATTTTGTAACTTTATATTTTTAATGTAAAAAACCAGTTAGCACATTCCTAAATTACAGGATTTTGCTTTTTGTAGTATTTATTGCATCAACATTTTATTTTTTAAATGTGTTATAGAAATGCAAAAAAGTACAGTGTACTTTTAAATAAACGAAGATTAATTTGTGTAAAGATGTATTCACAAATTAAATGATTTGATTTGATAAATATTAAAAAAACTAAATAACTTATCAAAGAAGAAGTAATTTGAATATCGATCACTTTAACTTTACAGTAGGAAGAAGTACCTTATTTTTTCTTTTAGTTATATATTTAAATATACATCTTTATGGCTTAGGTCCGCGCACCAGAAGGCCCAAGAAACCGCCCGGGGAAGGCACCCAGACAGACGAGAAACGGCCACGAACTGCATTTTCTGGACCACAGCTTGCTAGGCTTAAGGTAATGTAGTGTAATTTTTATACTTTTCTGTAATAATCGAACAAAAAAAACCCAATTCTTAACTAAAATTATGTTAAATTTATCTAGAATATTATGTCTAAAGAAACTAGTTATGTAAGAATCAATTAATGCATAAACTTAAAGAAAAACTTTAATGACAGATCTCATATGAGTAAAATTATCAATTGCAAATTATTCATTTAGAATATAATAATATTATGGCCAAAAAGTGATAAGGTATACTACATTTGAATACTCAGCTTTAGTAGTTATTATTTATTAGAAGTATAGTAAAGTATTAGGGGAGTATTTGAGTATGTCACAATAGCAAAAGCATTTCTAGGAGCTAAAAGTCTGTACTACATAATAGTTAAGACATAGAACGACTTAACTAGGAATTTTTTATAGCACGATTTCTCGATTAAACAACTTCAAACTACGATATTTCTGTTGTATGCAATCTCTCTTCTAAACTTAACTAAATGGGAGGACTAATTATATTGCTATCTCTTTCATAAGGAAAGGAACAGAAAACGATTTAGTGTTATCAATTTGGTTAGGTTTAGAGATCGTGTACACCACAATCAGCCACATTATGTATGTATGTTTTGTCCATAGCACGAGTTTGCTGAAAACCGCTACCTAACCGAAAGAAGACGTCAGGCACTCGCAGCAGAACTGGGACTAGCTGAGGCGCAGATCAAGATCTGGTTTCAGAATAAACGAGCCAAGATCAAGAAAGCATCAGGCCAGCGCAACCCCCTGGCCTTACAGCTGATGGCACAGGGACTGTACAACCATAGTACTATACCGTTGACAAAAGAAGAAGAAGAGTTAGAGATGAAAGCGAGAGAAAGAGAACAGAGTCGACAATGAGCTGTAATTCGTTTTAATTGATAGTTTAAGTAATGCAAATAGCAAGAACGTAAGAAATGTATGAACGATAGATAAAAGAGATGATAGAGGATAAAGAAAATATTTGACATGAATCAATTCGACAAATGAAAGAATTTGGAAATGATAATGAAACTAGCAAATCATAAATCTCAAATATCTTGCTGAAAGAAGTAACGAAGTTAAACGAAGATTGTCTCACATTAAAAGAGCACTAATTAACTTACAGAATAAGATACCTACTCGTAGTAGAATAGAAAGACCAATACATTCTATTCTTGTTTATGAGAAATGTCAAATTAAATAAAATGGAAATTAATTATTAAAGAGACGTTAAAAGTTAAAGTTTGAGGTGGATAAAAAATAAATTACATAAATGATAGATTTTGTATAAGGAAAATGAATATCATTGGCTCTCTATTAAGTGAAGAAGTGCAAATATAAATAAGGTACAGACTTTTTGAATGAAGAAAGTGTAAAAAGTGACTAATTAGTATAAATTACTTAGGTATATTAGTGAAGTTCAAATTTAAAACATAATGTTTTAAACGTTTTGGATGTCTTATTTCTGATTGTGTAGGTACCT
This sequence comes from Erebia epiphron, assembly GCA_963932025.1. Taxonomy (NCBI): domain Eukaryota; kingdom Metazoa; phylum Arthropoda; class Insecta; order Lepidoptera; family Nymphalidae; genus Erebia; species Erebia epiphron. The sequence continues at coordinate 6,655,138 of OZ009953.1, read as the reverse complement.
GTTATTACCATGAACAATAATTATTAATCTAGGACTAATCGCCTTTCAAAGTGATTCAGAAAAACTAGCAAGTTTTGGTCAAATATGAAAGAGAAACTATATCTAATTATTATGTGACAATTATGTTATTAAATTAGGGCTTCTCTGATAATAACTTATTAGTTGTAAGATAGTTTAGATGTTTACACAGGACATTTATTTAAAAAGATCTTTGCAAGATCATTTAAGTCCAGGAGGCTATTAATAAATATCTATAAAATAAAGAGATATCGCAGACTACCGACTAAATATGTATACGTGTTTGTCCGATAATGTCAGTGGCAAGAGCGCTTTACAACAAGCGATCTTGCCACAGACATTATCGGACATATCTCGTTCATCGACTTCGCCCTACCAAGTTTTCCCACGTGTTTCCCTACGTGCGTTCTATTGAACGTACGTAGTGTATGTACGATGCTGCCAAATCTATTGTAAACCATCCCTACAGTCTATTCTTAAATTACATACAGTTTCTTAATGTACTGTACTCTACACTAAAATGTCAAGTATAAATGTCTTGCTATCCCTTACATAATACTCGATGCGAATAATGATACCACTAGATTGAGGCCTGTTGTCAATTTGGTACAGTCAAGAAATGGTGTAAAACAGATATAGCCTTACTGCTTTGATTGAGTGAAAAATCTACTTCCTGCCATTTAAAAAGGCCCATTTAAAATCGGTTGTCTGCGTTAGCTTAGTTATATATCTTAACTCATCCTTAAAATCATTTTAGATCCAAGATTACGTATAAATATTAAGAAAAACTTCTATTTCATATTATTTGCTATGTCATTAAAATCTTGCCATCAGTCAAACATTTCAAATAATTAGGTACATGATATTATTATGTAATTAAATCGTTAAAAGTTAGTGTAATGTCATAAATTGACGTGTAAAAAAGTGTTAAAATTAACGTGTAAATAGTAACCTCGAATCAGATCTTAACAGTTTCTATAAGTTATTTATTGTGCAATGTAGCAGTATTAGCTGGAATAAGGTATTGGAAATATTCTTAAGAACAGCTTCTGGAACAATAATAATTTGCATATTTCATATAAGAGAGAGTGAAATTGTTGTAATAAATAAACTTTTAAAATTAAAATAACTATTGAAGCAATCCTACAAACAGCAGGAAGCGGATGTTTCTTTGTTAGTGGAACTGAAAACCTATTTAGTATGCACAGAATCCGTTCAACTTAGCCATTTCTCGCTCATTACCCTTTTGAAGACGAAACCCCCCTTAAGAATCAAAATGACATATAGTCACAATTATAAATGTAACTAAAAATAATTTGAGAGGTATAAAATAATTACAAACTCATTTTCATTAAGAATAAAAATATTTAAGAAAATATAGCCTATAGCATTAGACCCACCAAAATACTAATAAATAATACTATTATAAGGTTTTATTTTAAATGTTTCGCCAATTATTATAGTTTTGATTGTCATAATTATTAATTCTCCGTTGTGTTTATCTCTCCGCATGCTTACGTATCCAGGAGAAATAGAAATACACAAAGCACATTTGCATGTGTTTTTCCAATGTTACTCAAGAATATTTTCCATACCAAATAACTAAGTAGAAATTTATAAAAAAGGTATTAAAACAATTTAGAAAATTAGATTCTTTCGTTTTTTTTTGTCACGTTTGATTTGGTGAAGTTAATTGGTAGGTACTCTAGTCACAATATGGCAAGTATTTTTAAGGGTTCCTCAGTAAAACAACTCTTATAGTTTCGCAACCCATTAGCAGACTTCACACGCCTTCGAAAACATTTTGAAGAACTCTCGGGTGTGCTGGTTAGCTCGCGATGTTTTCCTTCACCGTTTGAAGCAAGTGATATTTAATTTCTTAAAACGTACATTACTTCGAAAAGTTTGAGGTGCGTGCCCGGGGATCGAACTCGCAACCCCATACAAGAGGTTGGGTATATGACTCGTTGCCCTAGGTGAGCAACAGAAGCGACGCCACGCGACGCGACGCGATACAACACCATAGAAAATGACAGAAGCATCTACCTACGCGACAACGTAGGCCACGTGAAGGGTCAGCTACTGTTTGATACTGTGGCGTCGCGTTGCTGCATTCATCATCATCATCTCAGCCTGCGGAAGCCTCTCCACTGCTGAACATAGGCCTTTCCCAAAGTACGCCACCACACCCGGTCCCCAGCCTTCCTCATCCAGCCACTTCCCGCCACCCCCCTCTTAATATCGTCGGTCCATCGTGCTGGAGGGCGCCCCACATTACGCTTACTTGTAAGCGGTGTCCACTCCAGAACACGTCTGCCCCAATGGCCATCGGTTCTGCGACAGATATGACCTGCCCACTGCCATTTCAGCGTGCTAATCCTCAGAGCTATGTCGGTCACTTTAGTTCCTTTACGAATTTCCTCGATCCGGATTTTATCCCTGAGAGAGATTTCCAACATAGCCCGCTCCATAGCACGCTGAGCGACTTGTAATGTGTGGACGAGGCCCACCGTCGTCCACTACGGACAATTCGTGATATCACCGCTTCGTAGTGATTCGCGTGAGTACGGAACCCTTCTTAATGCGTGTTTTAACTCGCACTTGACTAGTTTTCAGAAGTCGACGAAATAAATTTCCCCGCCTACAAACTGAAGAATGTTAATAAAATCTTTAATTAAAACTAGAAAGAAAAATTTTCACCCTTCACCAGCCACCCTTTGGTGAAAATAAAACACGAATAAAAAGTACACCGTGAAAACGTCGGGGAATCGAACCCGCATTCCTGATTCGCGCCGCCGCAAAAATTTCAATAAAATACACGAGGGGTGTAAAATGTGTCAAGGGGTGTGACGGGGTGGCGATTTAATATCAACACTTTTGGTTCAATGACGATTTCTTGGAGTAGCTACCTATACCATAGGTAATATAATAATTAGTATTGTCCTCCCGACAGAATTCCGGCCACGGCGGCCAATCTCCAGAGAGATTAAAGCCATCTGCGCCGGAGACATTATAGTGCACAAGTGTGTGCGCAACACAGCTGCACTTTCCGTTCATTTACTCTCATAGCCCGATGGGACGGAAAATCCGACACGAACGGAGAGAGATCATGCGCAGAACTGACGGCTTTACGTTCTCTTCGAGGCACGGGGATGAAACAACGCCAACTCCGGGCGAGTACTGAGAATTTCTTGCCAGAAAATCCCAATACTTGTTATGGCCCCACCCGGGAATCTAAGCCGGGACCCCGTTGGCCACAGTCGAATATGCTAACCACTAGACCAACGAGGCAGTCAGGTCAGTCATATTAGTAAGTAAGTTTTGACGACCTCCCTGGCGCAGTGGTGAGCGCTGTGGTCTTATAGTTGGGAGGTTCCGAGTTTAAACTGAATTTTCTCTGCAGTCTGGCCAGCAGGCTTAGCATGCGCATGACGAGATATCTCGCAACTAGAGAGAGATGTTGTCGTTGCCAGCTAATTTCTTTACCCATGCACAAAATCCGGTAGATTAGGTACGAGAAAAAATAGTCAGCATGTAAGGATTCGTAGAGAAAAATACCTACCACAGGTAAGAAATATTACTTTTATCACTACTTTTGACGTAACGAGACAAGTCATAATTATGTCACCATGTCAGCTTCAGTAGACAAATAGAGAAAACGCAAGAAAATGGGTAGAAAATGCTAGCCCTGCTGGTGGGAGGCTTAGCCGTGACTAGTTACCACTGCCGGCAAAGACGTATCGCCAAGCGATTTAATGCTCCGGTACTATGCCGTGTAGAAACCGATTAAGGGTATGGGTTTTATATAACAGGCCCTATTGTCTAAGCAAATGGTAATCATTTGACAGCTAAAACGTATTAGGTACTCGAACTGTTTAATCAATCAATCAATCAATCAATCAATCGTTTATTTGCTTGAAACATTGTACAATAATATGATGACAGTTTAAAAGTAGTCCACACATGTTTCGTCAGTGCTGACGTGCAAATTTAGAAATTTAGGCAAGTACCTACTTAAGGAGTTCATACATGCTTTTTGACGTACAGGCATCTATGAACTCCTCAAACAGGTCGGATTGTACGTTTGACAAACGATTACAATTTGTTTACATAATCGGGGGGCATCTTACAAGTTAGGCCGCTACCTACTAAACTAATCTAACTAAACTAAATGTAAACTAAACTAGTTGAAACTAAATCGCGAGCACGTGTCCAATACTGAGGGTTCGAGCCCTCGCGATAACAGACAGGGCCACTCCGACGGAGGAATTCCAGCCACTCACTATGTATAGGAGGACTACATGGTCCCAGAACCAAATCGTTGTAAATAACTAAATAAATAAAATCTTTATTTGTTCCAAAATAAATGAAACAAAGTTTCTTAAATTACCCTGGACCCTCAAACTAGGATAGCCCGTATCTTGGCGGTCAGTTTCTTCCCAGTAATTGTGCAATAAGTATATAATATTATAATAGAAACAGGAACTGAAGAAAGTTAAACTAACATCAATTTATATGAATTTACAAAATAGCAAACAACGTAAAGGATCAAATCTTCTCCTGACAGGGACCAGTCTCAAGGTGGCGATCTAACCAGAGTTTGACTCTTTCTCACATGATAATGCCCGCGACCTCTTCCGCATGATTTAAGTTTTTAGATTCCCAGGGGATCTCCTTAATTTTCAGGGATAAAAAGTAGCCTATGTGCTTCCACGGAATGTAACCTACCGATATAACTTATTTCATCAAAATCGGTTGAATTGTTGGGCCGTGAAAGCGTAGCAGACAGACAGACAAGACACACTTTCGCATTTATAATAATATAAGTATGGTTAATATTACCAGCTATAGTCTATAAACCACTAGGTTAGGTATTACTAATTTACATAATTTTAATATAGTCCCGCCAACTTATCTGGTCCGGTGCCCAAAATTGGAACTAATTTTTATGCCTGCTTACTTATTTTTATTTTTAACTAGATGATGCCCGCGTCTTCGTCAGCGTGGTTGAGGTTTTTTTGGTTCCCGCGGCAACTATTTAATTTTCCGGGATAAAAAGTAGCCTAAGTCCTTCCCCGGGATGTAACCTATCTCTGTAACAAATTTCATCAAAATCGGTTGAGTAGTTTTGCCGTAAAAGCGTAGCAGACAGACCGACAGACAGACAGACAGACACACTTTCACATTTATAATATTAGTATGGATCTTTACTAACGACGCTCTCACCGGGTCAAATATGTTTGTGGGACTTAGATAAATGTTCAATAATCTGTCAGACTAAAACTTTCGGATTTGGGCCATGTAATCCTCCCTTTATATGAGGCACGCGAAACGCCCTCGGGTGGAAATTAACTGTTTTTTAGACTGGCAATTTTATTGTATCGATTCGGGCTGCTATCGCGATTGCTTCTTGATATTGTTGTACCTACTACTGTTTGGGTTGAGATTTTTTAATCAAAGAACAAGAAACTTAATTCGATAATCCTTTGATTATCATGGGCTTCCGCAAAGTAACGCCTCCACCACTAACTACAACTACAGCCCATTAATGTCCCACTGCTAGGCACAGGCCTCTAGTTTCATAGGAGAGAGGAAATTAAAGCTTAGACCCACCACGCTGCTCCGATGCGGATTGGCGGGCTTTGACGACTATTATCATGTAAGTGACAGTAACCGGGACCGACGGCTTAACGTGCTCTCCGAGGCACGGGGGTGAAACACCGCCAACTACCTTACTCCGGGCTAGTACTGAGAATTTCCAGTCAGAAAAATCCAATAGGTACTTATTTATGGCCCGACCCGGGACCCGAACCCGGGACCTCGTCGGCCGCAGTCGAACATGCTAACCACTAGACCAACGAGGCAGTTAAGTAACGCCTGCTTCTATCCAATATTTGAGATATTTTATTCCACTATGTATAGTGGAACTAACTTGTAAGTTAGCCCTTGAGTGCGATCTCACCTAGTGGTAAGTGATGATGCAGTCTAAGATGGTAGCGGGCTAACCGGGGTACGGCATTTATGTCAAACCCATACTCCTAATCGGTTTCTAATTTGCCCGTAACGTGGTACTGGTAAAACTAGCCACAGCCGAAGCCTCGCACTATAGGCCAGACCAGAGGAAATACAGAAATTATAAACAAAATTGAACTACTGGAGATTTAATCCGAGACCTCCCAATGGGGAGGCACACTGCCAATTTATCCCGCTAGGTGACGCATCGTCGCTGGTGTTGTTTACCTGTCAAACACCATATATTTTTTACGCGATAGTTTCATTTTCTTAGAATAATTCATTTTTATGCCGAAATATTGTGCATTCCGTTTTCCTGCTGATGAGGAATGAAGAAGACTATGGTGCAAAGCCTTGCGCCAATAAAATTGGAAACCCAGTTCATCGGCTAGGTTATGTAGCGCTCACTTTAGACCTGCCGATTATTATGGCAAGAGCACACACTGGTTTTTTTCCCAAATTCAGTTAAAAGAGGATGCCTAATTACCTCAATTATGTACGCAAATGAACCTGACAGTTACCAGCGAGGGTGGCGCCATCTGAGATTAGCTTTGCCTGTCCCTCCCCATTGTAAAACCACAGCCCCAGAGAGGTCTTCAAAATGCATATTATATTTATGCACTTGGGCTAAATATAAAACCAGTGCAGCTGTGCATATCCATATTTACCTACGTAGGTACGTCCTAGTGTAAAAATAGACTACTAATTCCACATACTTTTAGATCTAGGACTAAGGTAAGATATTCTACAGGATATAATATTTCGGAGTGTGTGCTCAAGAACTATTCGATCTGGTTCCTCCGTCACCTGTTTATCATAGAACCGCAAGGAATCGACAAGGTCTGCACCATTACCTCTATGGTCTGCACCATAGAGTAGTTTATATATTACCTCTATGGACTGCACCCTTACGCAGTCGAAATTCCGCAGGCTCGTACCAAGCGATTTGCTTCCTCGAACCGCTAGGATATGGAATGCCCTTCCGGCTTCCGTTTTCCCCTCCTCTTTTAATAAAGGTACCTTCAAATCAAGAGTGAATAGGCATCTTCTAGGCAAGCGCGCTCCACATAGGCTGCATCACCATTTGCAAGCAAGTCTGATTGTAGCCATGCGCTAGCCTATATATTTAAAAAAAAAATAAGCTAAGTTAGTCGAATTTCTCAGGCCAAAGCGTATGCCACAGTCTAAGGATATAATATACGTTCTTTCCTACCAGTCGTTCGACGGAGGCGTCTAGACAGAGCAACGCTGGGTGACAGAGATTTGACGGAGGAATTTTCAAAACTAAAAAAAACGTTTTATTTCGTTGAAAATGGTAAGCGATAAGGTAAGACTAAGTACCTACTTTAAGTATCCATAACAATACTAATTATTATCAACGACCTCAATTTACAAACACGGACCCTGTCAAACAAAGAATGTGGACTTATTTTACTAACGTCATCTAATCTGAAAAGCGGGACAGCGCTATGGCGGGGACAAGGACAAACTTATACAAGTGAGGGGCATGCACCACAAGTCGGACGCCCAACTTTTTTCTGTAAAAGGGCCCATCTAGTACCTACTTAAATAAATATCGATGAATATTATAGGTGCGAAAGTGTGTCTGTCTGTCTATCGGTCTGTCTGTCTGTTACGCTTTTACGGCCCACCTATTCAACCGATTTGAATGAAATTTGGTAAGTAAAGAGATAGGTCATATTATCACAGGGGAAGGATACATAGGATACTTTTTATCACGGCAAATTAAAGAGTTCCCGCGGGGATCATAAAACCTAAATTCACGCGGACGAAGTCGCGGGAATCATCTAGTATGGCATAAGTCTTTAATCAGATGATTTAATTAAAAAAACATGCCCAATATTATGATAACATGACGAAAAATTGTAAACCAACTGTAAAAATAAGGTATACTATTGAAAAAAATCACCTAAACACAGGTGTGATATTAAGCAATCCGTAGAGGTCAAGGAACTTTTGACGGTGGCATAAAAAATGGCCGACCACCCACGTCGCGGGCCCGGCTTAGCCACCAACCAATTAAGGTTGAACTACAGTTTCAACCAATATATTGGATAGCGAAGGTCATTTTATACTAGTTGTGTAAAGCTTAGTAACTGACCAATTTAATGCGAAACACATTTTCAACCAATATATTGAAAAGTGCAGGTCTTTTTATACTGGCTGCTTAATAAAGCTTAGTATGCGACCAATTTAACTTGAAATACATTTTCAACCAGTTTACTTAATAGCGCAGGTCTTTTTATACTAGTTGTTTTTGTTCCAGAATAATTAGAACTGTGTCTGTGTAGAATTTGTAGTAGAAGGTAGAGTTCTAGTAACATTGGATATTTGTGCCGTAAGCTTTTTTAATCATCCAATATAAATTGACCCATATTTTAAAACAATATAGAGTAAAGTAAAGTTTATTTTTTACTAGAGGGTGTAGACCAGATTGTATAGAGCTGTGCTTGCAATTTTTAGTTGGATTATAGAGTTAAAGTGACAGGTTTAATTTTGCTTTGTAATATCCGATATAACTTGACCTCTACTTGCGATTAATATATTAGCAACTGAAGTTCGTTTTATATTAGTTAAAGAAAAAAATTTTGAGCTGTGCTTTCCAATAATATAAAGAAAAAAAACCGGCCAAGTGCGAGTCGAGCTCGCGCACCGAGGGTTCCGTTCAAACTGTGGTGTGGTAGGCCGTCTGCGATGTGGTGGCCGGCCTTTGGAGCTGTGAAAAAATCAAACTTCAACGCAATCAAAAGATACAGCCGTTTATGCTGCAAATTTTCGACACTCGCAAGGGAATCAAAACCTACAGGGTACTGAACCCCGTGAACGTTGAAATCTTGAAATATGGTACGAAGCTACGTCTTATAGCACAGATAAAGGAAAAATTGCGAAAAGCATAAATTTTTAGTTACATCATATAATACAAATATTTTTAATAATTTTAAAAGTTTAGTAAAAATATTAAAAATATTTTTATTAAGATTAAGTTAGAAGTTTGATTTTTTAACAGCTCCAAGGGACAGTAGACCTGAGTATTTGATATGAATTTCAGCTTGATACCTCCATGCGTTCCTGAGAAAAAGGGTCTTGACTCTTGACACACAGACGGACGGACAACAAACGGACGGACGGACAAACAAAAATAATCCTTTATGGTTTATGGGTTCCGTTTTTTCCTTTTGAGGTACGGAACCCTAAAAACAGAGTTCAATAATTGGTATACTGGTTTTCTTGATATGGACGAATTGCGTAGGTAACTCTTGAGAAAGAGCTAGTTATATTGTTCTCGAAGGTGTGTGAAGCATGCCAATCCGCACTTGGTCAGCGTGGTGGACTATGACCAAACCCTTCTCATTCCGAGAAGATACTCGTACTCAGTAGTGAACCAGCAATGGGTAAATTGATGAGAGGGAGAAGAGAGAGAGATATAAGTGTTATAAGATGGTAAAAATCCCACACTTGGCATAATTTAGTACCACTAATCTGATAAATCAATAATATTCATTTAGAGGTATAGCTTTATTTCTCATAATAATATTACATTCTTATTAATAACTAGCTGATGCCCGCGACTTCGTCCGCGTGGATTGAGGTTTTTTGGTTCACGCGGGAACTCATTAATAATCCGGTATAAAAAGTAGCTTATTCCATTATTCCAGACTATAACCTTTGTGCAAAATTTCATCCAAACTTTCGCGTTTATAATATTAAAATAGATTTTTTTTAAAACTTATAATTTTCTCATACTTATACAAATGTTTCACTAACTTTCATACTGCGCGGCAATCCTCTAGTTTTTTTAGTACCCCCGCATGAGTTTTATTTACGCGGGAAACGTTCTGATTGGCCACAAGAAAAACGCGGGAATCGCAGTTATTTTTCATTGGCCAATCAGATACGAGTTGGTATCATAAAGAGTAATAAAATTATTTTTAATTAATTTATTTCACTGCCCTGGATTCAAGTCCTTTACGGCCTTACATATATTACGAATGTCGTAACACAGATTATAAAACTAGAAAATCATAACACTAATTATTATTAGTACCTACCTATTATACTTCTGTAGAAATATCAAATAAGTAATAAAAAAGCGTTTCATAGCTTGGATCTGATAAAGTGATTAGCATGTTTTTTATAACATGGTCAAATAAAGAAAATGTTTTATAAATTTTTAATTTAATAATTTTATTTATTTGGACGGCCAACAATTGATACCTACATTGTTATTAGATATTATTTAAGACGCATACAATTAATACATTAAGATATAATATGTTCTACCTACCTATTATATTGTGCATATTCGCGGGAAAAACCTTCTAGGTACAAAAAGTAAACCAATAGGTATTTAAAAATCCTAAAGAAAAATTTAAAAAAAGCACTAAAAGTGTTAATTGTAGACTAAATAGTCTAAAAAAAGTGTTTTCCAAAACACGAATCAAGCACTTCCACAGATATTCCTTAGCTTTCAAACTACCGAAAAAAAAACAAACAACTTTTTTATTTGATTATGGCGCCATATAGCAAATCAATAAGAATAATATACATCTGAAAACTACTTCACATCTGCTGTTTAGAGTTAATTATATGAACTGTAATACTATTGAAATAAAAGTAATATTTCTTTGAAAATCGTTTCATAGAGTGGATGAAAAATTTGTAATTAGTTCAAAGCAATCGAACGCGATCAATACAAGGAGGAATTTTGAAAATAGAATGCGCGAGGCGCCCATTATAGGGTTGCTCCAATTTAGAAATTTTAATTAATGCAGATTTTAATATATTTTAAAATGGGTTTAATTTATTTTATTTAGTATTCAAAATGATGTTAAATTATCTAGAATAATCTAAGGGTTACTATTGCACATATAAATCTATATAAATTATAAAACCCAAAAAAAAACGTAAATATTAATTAAAAATGTATTTTCGCAACTAACACAGAATTTTCGCATAATTACAGTACAGTATCGTGATAATTCAAGCGGCAATATAAAGCGTAATGCAAAACTATCGATTAGAATCAATTATTACGTGAGCTGTTCATTAGGCGCGGGGCTTCATAAAGCTGAAATATTATTACCTACGATAAACAATAAATTAAAGAAAACCAGTTACAATATTGCTGTTATAGTCTAAGGCTCAAGTTTAACCACTTTTAAAATTGCTTAGCTAATTATTTCATTCGCTAAAAAGCTTTATCTTTTTAGTAAGTAAGCAAGAAGTACTAAGGCCTAAGTTGTGATAGTCTAAGTGATGATAGATTAATAGCCTTGATTTAGCCTTAATTGGAAAGTACAGGGTTTCGTATTCCTGTCACGTACCTAACTAGCAAGTAGAAGTGTCAATTAATTAGCTACTTAGTGTTATCCAAAACTTACGTCCTACGATTTTGACGCATACAAGTACATAATTTCTTATAATATATGTGCTTTAAGTAATTTAAATAATTTTAGAATTTTTGTAATTTTTGATTTTCATTTTACTTTTTGGATGCCCAGACAAACCCAAGTATGACGTACATTCCTTTTTTAACTGCAACATTGCAACTACTGTACGTACGCCGAGAAAATAGTTTTATTAAGCTGTCCCTAGTAATTAAAACGATTAAAACTGATTACTTACTCATTATTAGTTTCCATGAATAGTAATTTAATTTTTAATGGAAATAAAAAAGATTGCCGTGTTTTGTTTGCTAATTATTTATTTATAATTTGTGATTTTTATTTCTTGATTGAATACTTATTAATAACATTAGGTAGGTACATGAATTACAATGAAAGTGCTACTTCTATACTTTATTATATTATTATTATGATTTGAAAGAAAGAAAGAAAGAAAAATCTTTATTTGAGCACTCTCCTATATGTTACATTAGAAATAATAAAAATAAACAAACTTAAACTAAACACTAAGGTACATACGATTTTTTGGTTGGATGGATGCACGGATGCATGGATACTTGTTATTTAATCACGCCAGAAGGGTTGAACAGATTTGGATGAAATTTGGCACAGCGATACTCATAGATTATACTTATAGTCTGGAATAGCACATAGGCTACGTTTTATCCCAGAATATAAAAGAGTTCCCGAGGGAATCCAAAAAAGCCTCAATCCACTTGGACGACGTCGCGAGCATCAGCTAGTTGCTATATAATTATGTCTAGAAAAAAATTAAGAAATTAATTTCTTGTATGCCTTTTGTCTGCATGACTGCGCTCTCACCTGATGGCAGGTGATAATTATAATGCATTCAAGATAAAATGTACTGAGTTGATTGATTAATTAAATACATTTAACTTCTTATACAATCTAGTTACAATATACATACAATAATAATATGTAGTTACAGTTGTAATAATATGTGTATGTGTATGTAGACTTTCCCGTAGGGAGGAGCGCTGATGTGGTCTTATAAATTGGTAACGGTCTTGTGGGAGTCATTATATTTATATTGAGTAAATAAAAATAAAAATATTACGTTTTTATAAATATAACTTGTATTAGATCTCATTCTCTCACAGGCGATCAATCCTATCTCAATCCTATTATGAATATGTTTGTCTGTTTTTGGTGTCACTTTTTCGTTTCATCGAATTTTCAAATCACAGCGATTCTAAAGAAGTTTCAATAAAAAAAAAAATGTTACATCTGACAACCCTACGGCCTGAGCAACGTGTTTTTACGCGCGTGAAAATAAAAAACAAATCTACAGTCAACTAAAAGGCGTCCAAGCGAAAAAAGGATTGATCTCTTTAAAAAAAATAGAGTAAGTAGGTATGATCTACATGATTAAGTTTCGCTATATATTTAGTGATCTAAAAACGTTGAAAATAAAACAAAATATAACAATAATTCATTTAATTGGTTTACTATAAGTTTTTTTTGAAGTGAAATTTCTTTAGAAATTGAAAAGAGACAAACATATTCATAATAGGATTTAGCCTGCGAAAGAATGAAGAACGTACGGGATACATCTGTTCATCTCTGCGCCTCTTCGCTGTTGTTTAGATTCTTGTTTAAATCGTTGAGGTGCAGGGGTGATACCTATTTAGGTATGCTTCTTTATGTATGGCACAATTTGGAAATAAATGTTTTTTCTTTCTTTTTTCTTTACTTTCGATCTTATATCTCGTATCGTAAAATAAGGATCGTAAAATAAGTTGGCAACCCTGCGTCCGCCACCCAATCGGTGCGCGCGCGCAATCTATCACCCGCACAAATAAAAACAAACATGGCGACATGGGTGGCCGCCGCTAAATATATCAATTTACAATTTTATTATTAAAACCCGCGCCGGCTTGTTAATTTGATTAATTAATAGCATTTAATTCGTGTAAAAAATCATTAGGAACCTATTTAAGTCTGTGTTGTCTGGTAGTTGGCGGTGTTTCACCCCCGTGCCTCGGAAAGCACGTTAAGCCGTCGGTCCCGATTATAATCACTAACATGATCATAGTCGTTAAAGCCCGCCAACACGCATTGGAGCAGCGTGGTGGGTGTAAGCTCCAATTCCCTGTCTCCTATGAGAGTGGAGGCCTGTGCCCAGCCGTGGGACGTTAATGGGCTGTACTGGTATTGGGTGATGTCTGGTAGGAAGGCTTCGGCCGTGGCTAGTTAGTAGTTACCAGTTAAGACCTACCGCCAAGTGATTTAGCGTTCCGGTACAATGCCGTGTGTAAACCGATTAGGGGTATGTGTTTAATATAACTGCCATGCCGCTAACAGGTTAGCCCGCTACCATCTTAGACTGCATCATCACTTAGGTACCCTCAGGTGAGATCGCAGTCAAGGGCTAACTTGTAGAGGAGTAAAAAAAGTTTAGTTACTAGATGATGCCTGTGACTTCGTCCGCGTGGATTAAGATTTTTTGATTCCCGCGGCAACTCTTTAGTTTTCCGGGATAAAAGAAAAGAAGCCTATGTCCTTCCCCGGGATACATCATACAATATACCAAATTGTACCAAATTTCATTAAAATCGGTTGAGCCGATGGGCCGTGAAAGCGTAGCAGACAGACAGACCGACAGACGGACAGTCAGACATACTTTCGCATTTAAAATATTAGTATGAAAGTATGGATATGGATGTCAATTATCAGTATTGAAGTATTTATATTAGGAATATGGATTCTAGTTAGGAAGTATGAAAAAAAATTATATTCTTTTTTTATGCCCGCTCTATTTGCTAACTAAGTCTCTACAATCAATAAAGATCATATCGATTCAATTCGTAGATCAATTAGGGCGATATCGTTATTTTGACAGCTCCCTCGATTTTGACAGCTTGACAGGTGTCGTGACAGGGCATGGCCAATCGCCTGTCAAAGTTGACACTTTTTTATTTGTACAACCAATATCCTTGACCTTTCGTGACAGGCGACAGCGCCTTTGGCGTATTGGTGTAGAGTTACCGAATGTAAGTTAGTGGTATTAGGGTTGATGCCTACCTATGTCAAAAATACATTATTTCTTACCGATTATTAAATATGAATGACTGCCTCGTTGGTCTAGTGGTTAGCATGTTCGACTGCGGCCGATGAGGTCCCCGGTTCGAGTCCTGGGTCGGGCCATGATAAAGTACCTATTGGGTTTTTCTGACTAGAAATTCTCAGTAGTAGCCCGGAGTTAGGAAGTTGGCGGTGTTTCACCCCCGTGCCTCGGAGAGCACGTTAAGCCGTCGATCCCGGTTATTATCACTAACATGATAATAGTCCTTAAAGCCCGCCAACCCGCGTTTGAGCAGCGTGGTGGGTCTAAGCTCTAATTTTCTCTCTCTTATGAGAGTGGAGGCCTGTGCCCAGCAGTGGGACGTTAATGGGCTGTAGTGGTGATTATTAAATAGAGGGTCTTCCAAAAGACCTAAATTTCATATCTTCGTTGAAATTTGATGACGTCACAACTATGTATTTCATACAACTTCCGCACTAGAAGTGGGTTTTTAAGTTTGATAAAGAGTTGCTGATTTGATTGAGTAGTCATCATCCCTATTGCATCATCCCTCCCTCGACCTCCCTGGCGCAGTGTTGAAAGTTGTTGTCTTAACGTGAGACGTTCGATCCCCGGCATTGTCAATTTGAGAATTTAAGTATAATTTCTTTATTTTCTAGCTATGTACTGGCTTGGTTGGAGGCCTCGGCCGTGACTAGTTACAATCCTACCGGTAAAGACGTGCCGCCAAGCGATTTAGCGTTTCGGTACGATGCCGTGTAGGGACAGTATGGGTTTCTGCCATCCTAACAGGTTAGCCCGCTACCATCTTAGACTGTATCATTACGTCTTATCATCAGGAAATCAAGGGCTAACTCGTAGTGGAATTTAAAAAAACATTTTTTTAAAATCTGTGTGACTTCAACAGCCGGGCTAGCCGAAAAAATAAGTACTGATTCTTTGTACGGAACCCTAAAAATATATGTCCCACTTAAATATGGCGGTAAAGAAAGAATTTAATCGCATTTTATCAGTTTGTAATGAGCTTAAATTAAGAAATAAAAAATTCTGACTCGATAGGCTAACACGTAAGAGCAGGACAGCGACTACTTTCTCCATACGAGTGAAAGAGACGCACCATTTGCCCGTGAGGTCACAAGTGCAAGTGTGCGAAAGGGAGGCTAGATGCGAAATTAATAGGTGTGACAGTGACACCGTGTATCGAAAAGGGTTTGCGATAAAAGGTGAAATGCATAGATTATTTTGCAGATGTGCCATTTTCGATTTCAGGTTTTTGGTTTTTGGGTTGGTAATTGGTATAGAAATCTCATTCACTGAAGTTCCTTCTACAACGACTTTTTCATAATTTAGAGCTATTAAAATGGTTATAAATAAGTAAAGTTCCGTTTGAAGCAATTAAATATCACTTGCTTTAACGGTGAAGGAATACTTTGTGAGGAAACCTGCGTGCCTTGGAGTTCTTCATAATGTTCTCAAAGATGGAGGAAGAGTGCCAAACCGCATTTGGCCAGCGTTGTGGCCTATGGCCTACACCCTTCTTATTCTGAGAGTAGACTCGTACTCCGAGTCGGCGATGGGTTGATAATGATGTAGGTTGAGGGAATTTAAGAAGCTAATCTTGTAAATATTTTGACGATTAAATCTATTAAAAAGAATAAAAAAGACAAAAGAAAAATAAATTAAAGTTTACAAAATAATTATTTACAAAAAAGTTTTAAAGAAAACATTTTCGCTTGAATAATTTGAAAATGATTAGAATACACTTAGTTCATAATTTACGGCTCAAACTCTATCAAGTCCTAAATATATCAAGGGAAAATACATAATTTAACATAACTATAACTTACATATATTTAATAGTTAAAACAAATTATTCTTAAGCGATCAAAACCACAGGTGTCCACTACCTATTTTACACTAAAATCGAATTAGTAATTGAAATGTTATTCGTTATTCTATAGCCTCAACTGTCCCTATATTCCAATATTATCTGTATCTAAAGCACGTCTTGCCCTAAAACATACACATATTTTCTATTTTATTACCGAACCTATTTAACTATTCCATTTTAACTATTTCATGCTCAAATCTAACAAGATCAATATAAATTTCGAAAATCTAAATTAGCACTATTAAAATCTATATTGCTGTCTGTAAGATGCATTTACATAATCTTTGACATGACTCCCAGAAGAGAAAGGGATAGCTAGTTGTAAATTCAACGAGTTGGAAAGGGGCAGAAACATCTTATACTCGAGGACCACCCAAGTTGATGTGGTATTTCATGTTCTTGATTAAGTATTGTTAGTCTTGATAGTTTTATTTTTTTAAGCGCTATTTTTTTGTTGTTTTTTTTTTCTCAAATTGAGATCGCCATCTATGAGTTCTAGGTTTTTAGATGCTTTTTGTTGAACTTTTACGAGGTTTATTCAAATGTTGTTGATTGATTAGGTACTTATTGATTGTTAAATGTGCTGGTGATTTTTTTAATTGATTTTATTTCTATATCGCATGGAATTAGAGAGATTTGTGAACAGTTTTGTGAAGTGAAACTTCTTTAGAATCGTTGTGATTTGAAAATTCAACGAAACGAAAATATAAAACGAAAAAGCGACACCAAAAAGAGACAAACAAATATATGAGAGAGAACGAAAGAGAGATAGAATGCAAGTAATATTTATCTCATTCTCTCGTAGGCTACTTTTCTAAAGTTTCACTTCTGCCGTGTGTGAATTGCTTGCACACACACTTTTTATTCAGTGGTATTTTTATTTTTATTTTTATTTATTGGGGACGATCAACAACTGCGCATTAAATCTTATTATCTTAACAACAACAAAATATTCACAAATGTGCAATCCACCACACCATCCACGGGTTAACAATTTGAAATTTTGAAAATGAAGGCGACACAATGTATTAAACTTAACTGAATTATATATTATTACATAACATGCTAAAATAATATATTTATGCTAAAATATAACATAAAAATTTAAATTTACTACTAACGATATAATATAAAATAATGAATAAAAAGAAAATAGAAACGAGAAGATGAGGTACATAAATGGTTACAGCCTCTTGTCCAATGTACCTACACTAACCTTATAAAAATTGTTTTTCCCTCAAAACTTTGATGACAGCCTCTTTATATCTTTATACCTTCAGACAGTTAAGATATCAACATTGTCAAAGTTTCTGTTGTATTCGTCAACAATTATTGACAGCAATGATTGTTATATTTTTTATTTTAATGTGAACTTGTCTCTAATTATATATATTGGGACTCTATCAACGGTTCGGAAAGCAGTCCTACTTAGAATAGGCTGACATAGGTGACATAGGCTACTTTTTAGGGTTCCGTAGCCAAATTTGGCAAAAACGGAACCCTTATAGATTCGTCATGTCTGTCTGTCTGTCTGTCTGTCTGTCTGTCTGTCTGTCCGTCCGTATGTCACAGCCACTTTTTTCCGAAACTATAAGAGCTATACTGTTGAAACTTGGTAAGTAGATGTATTCTGTAAACCGCATTAAGATTTTCTTACAAAAATAGAAAAAAAACAATAAATTTTGGAGGTTCCCCATACTTAGAACTGAAACTCAAAAATTTTTTTTTCATCTAACCCATAGGTGTGGGGTATCTATGGATAGGTCTTCAAAAATGATATTGAGGTTTGTAATATCATTTTTGTCTAAACTGAATAGTTTGCGCGAGAGACACTTCCAAAGTGGTAAAATGTGTGTCCCCCCCCCCCCCCCCGTAACTTCTAAAATAAGAGAATGATAAAACTAAAAAAAATATATGTTGTACATTAACATGCAAACTTCCACCGAAAATTGGTTTGAACGAGATCTAGTAAGTAGTTTTTTTTTTAATACGTCATAAATCGTAAACCGCAATTTACCTTTCATTCAATCAACTCAAATATTTAAAAAAAACATTTAATTTAAAACTTACTACAGGTTTGTACGGAACCCTCAGTGCGCGAGTCCGACTCGCACTTGGCCGGTTTTTGTAAGTTCACGCGGGAATCTAAAAAACTTAAACCACGCGGACAAAGTCACGGCCCTCAGCTAGTGTAGAAAATAAATAAAAATTACATAGTTAATATTAATAGTAACTTATATAGGAGTCAGTTTATAGATAACTCAGTAGAGTAGGTACTTCCAGCAAGGACCTAACTAACTAAACATAAAAAACCGGCCAAGTGCGAGTCGGACTCGCGCACCGAGGGTTCCGTACTCAAGAAGTAGGTATAATTACCTTTGTTAATGAACCGCAAAACTAACTTTGTTTGTAGAGGTTTACTGTTAATATCAAAAAATTACGTTGGTTGTATGGGAGCCCCCCTTTAATATTTACTTTATTGATATTTAATTATTTATTTTGAAAGGTAATATACAAGTTAATATTCTGTGAAAATTTGAACCGTCTACCTGTTACCGTTTTTAATATTGAGCAAAAAAATACGAAAAAAACACGTTTATTGTATGGGGACCCCCTTAATATATATATATTTTTAATTTTTAGTATTTGTTGTTATAGCGGCAACGGAAATACATCATTTGTGAAAATTTCAGCTTTCTAGCTATCACGGTCTATGAGATACAGCCTGGAGACAGACAGACAGACAGACAGACAGACAGACAGACAGACAGACAGACAGACAGACAGCGGAGTCTTAGTAATAGGGTCCCGTTTTTACCCTTTGGGTAAGGAACCCTAAAAATTTAAAAGACATGTACAAGGACAACTTATCTTTTGAAGATATTTCTTCCAGCAGCTCTAGAATGTGAGAATAGAAAAATAGATAAAGACTGTGTTAAACAGCATTTTTTAAGTCGAGGTTATTACACTATCGATGATTTTCTGAATGACAAAGTTGCATGGAAGCAACCGGCCTCGCATCCAGTGACCCCCAAGTCAGTGTTATACTTGTAACGTATGTGTTGTATTGTCTTCTTATTGTAACCTTTTCTTTTTAAAGAAAAAAGCAAGTGCTGAGTTTCTTGCCGGCTCTTCTCAGAAGAAGCAACATTCCGAACCAGTGGTAGAGTCTTAACGTTTCATAAGTGGCTCAAATTGTCCTACGTGAAATAAATAAATTATTTATCATTTATCAAAAGCTGAATAGGTACTTATAAACTAGAGAATAGAAAACTCTACTTGGTACTTTGCTCTGAAACTCGGCCAAGTATCAAAATCAATGTATCAAGTTTCAAACGTCACGGTCGCGCTACACTGGTAATAGTGGAGCTTGCACCAATACATTTTTTGATCTGACGATTGTACTTGCCTTACCGGGGATTTGGGGACACACGGGACGAAAGTGTGATTTAAAACGTTACATTTTAGTATTATATTCGCCTCATTCAAGAAAACTTTTGCCATATTTATAAAGTAATATCAAAATCGTGCTTAAATTAGCGATCCCCTAATTTTTTATTTTTGTTTGGTTATTCCTATATTATTTATAAAAGCTTTCTTTAAAGAAACCAAATATAATACATAAATCAAGTGAATATTTGTGAACCTTGTCTCCTTATTTGAAACACAGCTTAGTTTTTGAAAACAATTTGAAATAAAGCTACGCCTAACTATTTTTGATTTATAGAATTACTAAATGATATAATTTTAATTTAATAACTAGATATAGCCGCGTTTTCATTCGCGGTTACTTAGGTTTCTGTGAGCCCGTAGGAATTCTTTGATTTTTCGGGATAAAAAGTAGCCCATGTATTTACTTCCTCGCCCATGTATTTTAACGCCCGTGAAAGCCCACAATAAACTCCCGTATGTATTAATTGTTAGTTTAACGCCTGCCTACGGGACACTCCGTTTGATGCCCATCTGATTACTCTTTGATGATTCGCCCAAAGTGTTTGATAAACAACACAAACAAACAAACATACATAAGTTGTGTACTTAAAGAATTCCTAAGTTTAATTGCGCGTAAAATTGGTTTATAAACAGTTTTTTTTATGAAAAGACACGGCAGAAGTGACTCTTCAGAAAAGTAGCCTACGAGAGAGTGAAATAAATATAACTTGTGTTCTATCTCATTATCTCTTTCTTTCTTTATTTTAGTTTGTCTCTTTTTAGTGTTGCTTTTTCGTTTCATAGAATTTTCAAATCACAACGATTCTAAAGAAGTTTCACTTCAAAATTACACCTCTATGGAACAGTGGTGAACGCTGCCGTCTTATAAGCGGGTGGTCCCGGGTTCGATTCCCGGCAGGGTCAATTTGAGATATTCTTTAATTTTCTCTAGTCTGTTCTGGGGCCATACCGCCAATACTTATAGCAATATTACTGAAAATGACAGTTTGATGTCACGCACCTTGATGTTCCTAAAATAGGGATTATAAATCTAAAACACGAAAGTTAACAATAATAATTAAACAATATTGTTTTAAACGTTGGCAGTATGGCCCCTGTTTAGTGGCTTCGGCCGTGGCTTATACTACTACTCAAAAGACATAGACGTGTCGCCACTGATCGCCAAATGATTTTGCGTTACAATGCCGGCTGTACAGAAACCGATTAGGGGTGTGGGTTTAGTCTAACTGCCCTACCCCTAATAGGTTACTGGTTAGCCCGCTACCGTCATAGACTGCATCATCATTTACCACCAGTTGGAATTGTAGTCAAGGGCTAATTCGTAGTGGAACTAGGTAGCTTTTGCCCTCGACCTCGTCCGCGAGGACTATTCAAATTTCTGTGCGTTGAGAGCTCAGTCAGCCAGTCACCTTTTTCTTTTATAATTAATTAGATAAAAAAAACTTATGAGTAGGTACTTAAATTCTGTGATCCAGATTCAAACTCGGAACTTTTCAAGTAAACGCGCAACCTTTTAAAAATCTATTACCTCTAATCGATAAGTAATCTTTACTGAAGTTTCGAGTAAATGTTGATAAAAGTAATACTTACCATTATGGGGGTAGTTATGACAATTAGTGAGGAGTAAAGAGGGAACAAAGTTAATGAGACGGACATACACTAAGCTCACGATGATTGACTAGTGCGCACGGCGTTTTCAAAAAAGTAGTGTTCTACTTTTTTAATTTCAAGGAATAAGCTCAGAACGTAAAATTTTAATTTATAACTTCTGAAAAACTTTTATTACGTACTTAATATACATTTTCTTAAAACTATGAAATACATAAAAATCTAAATCCATACTAATATCACAGAATAATAACTCTAATATTATAAATTGTAGGTACCTACATCTTGGTATATAACAAGGTTGCAAAGTTAACGCATCAGACTCACCTGACTTCAACATAGCGGGTAGAAATCAAAATTATTTACTTCAATCGATAGTTTAAAATGGTTGTCAAACAAACAGGGGCCATATGGCCAATACTTAAAGCCATATAAATAGTTTCTTACTTGTTTTGCAGTTATAATAATCCTCATTTTTGGAACGTCAAGGTACGTGACATCAAACTGACATTTGGAGTAGATAATATTGCTTAGTAAGTGTTGCTTTATGGTAGGTATGGCCCCAGGAAACGTGGATATACATATAACGTCTTTTGGCAGGTCCTCTATTTAATAATCACTAGAAAATAATTAAATTTGGACATCTAGGCAACATTTCAATTATTATCCACTACAAGTTTAGCCCTTGATTGCTATCTTACCTGATGGTGAGTGATGATGCTGTTAGGGGCATGGCAGTTATATTAAACCCATACCCCTAATCGGTTTGTACATGGCATCGTACCGGAACGCTAAATCACTTGGCGGTACGTCTTTGCCGGTAGGGTGGTAACTAGCCACAGCCGAAACCTCCCACCAGGCCAGACCAGGAAAATTCAGAAATTATAAATTCCCAAATTGACCCTGCCGGGGATCGAACCCGGGAACTCCGCACGTTAAGATAACAGCGCTCAACACTGGGCAGTCGGTTCAAATATCCACAAAACCTACTGAAACAATGATCTAGAAACACAAAAACACACAAACTTTAACACAAAAAACAAACAACACTGCTACAGTTTGTACATTAACACAACTTAACACCAATCATAGTTACCTATTTGTGTTCCGCTGTTTGCCGAGCATGCTCGAACGCCGACCGATCATCGCACGGAATGCTGTACCAATATTGATGTTGTTTTTGCTTTTAACATGATTACTAATTTGGTTTGACGATCTCTCTGGCGCAGTGTTGAACGCTGTGGTTTTATAATTGGGAGGTCCCGAGTTCGATTCATGATAATAGTCGTCAGAGCCCGCCAATCGGGATTGGAGCAGCGTGGTTGGTCTAAGCTCTAATTCCCTCTCTCCTATGAGAGTGGAGGCCTGTGTCCAGCTGTGGGACGTTAATGAGATAATTTGGAAATTGGGTCTGGTGGGAGGCTTCGGCCATGACTAGATACCACACTACCAGCAAAGACGTATCGCCAAGCGAGAAGGGTTTGGCTATAGTCCACCACGCTGGAGAACAACCTTATTTAAGACCCTGTGTAGCGTAAAAGGGGGTTTTTAAAAGCAGTGTATCCATCAAACGGTGAGATAATGTATGCTTGTAAAAATAATTTGCTGTTTTCAAGACCTTTAAGCAGACATAATATGACGCATCTCAAACACAATTTTAAAAAAATCTCTGCATTGAAATTTATTTTAAACATACCTCTTAATTTACCATTTAAAGCTATAATTTTTCTCCTCATTGAAACCAATAATTAGCTCTAGAAATAGGTATAAGATAAAATTCGTATATTTCTAAATCAAACTCATTGTCGGATTCATTTGTATTGAAAAGTAAATATTATTTTTTTTACAAATGATTTCATGCATTTTTGCGACATGCCTTGCTCGATTTCATCCCCCGCGCCTGTTTTTCATCTCGTGAACTCACAGCGCCTCAAGTCAAAATATCGATTTTCTACCAATTGATTCAGGAAATTAGAAATTCTGGTAAAAATTTCGACCTACATAATTAAAAAGTCTGACTCACTCGCAGCCGGTTTAAGCCAGAAGCACATTAAGTTTAGAATAATCATAACATAGCACACTCTACACCGAGCGCGCGCCGCCGGTACTACCGAGACCACACACGACGATAGACAGCTTTGTATGGATGCGCCTTTACATTTTACCACGTTTTATTTTAATGTTATTTATGAACTTCGATGACCTCCGTGGCGCAGTGTTGAGCGCTGTTGTATTAACATGCGGAGGTCCCGGGTTCGATCGGGTTATTATTTCTGAATTTTCTCTGGTCTGTCCGCCAAGTGATTTAGCGTTTCGGTGCGATGTTGTGTAGAAACCGAATAGGGGTATGGGATTAATATATAACTGCCATGCCCCTAACAGGTTAGCCCGCTACCATCTTAGATTACATCATCACTTACCAAAATGAATGAATGAGATCAGGTGAGATTGCAGTCAAGGGCTACTTTGTAGTGGATGAAAAAAAAAACTAGACGATGTCCGTAACTGTTGACATAAGTGTGAGAGATAGATAGTACTAGCTGATGTTTAAGTTTTTTTTAATTCCCGCGGGAACTCCTTAATTTACCGGGATAAAAAGTCCTTCCTCGGGACACAACCTGTGTCTGTAACTAACATTGAAAAGATGGGCCGTTAAAGCGTAGCAAACAGACAGATAGATAGACAGACAGACACACTTTCGCATTTATAATATAATACTATTAGGAAGTTAGGATTTCCAAAATTGATTGTCTTATCCACACTATGGTCGTGGTGGCAATAATCTCTCATTATTAATATCAGTAATTCACCGTTGCTATATCACACTAGCGTCTCCATACTAACTTACTCTACGTCTTAGTTTGTATAATATATCATTACCTATTTCTATGGTTTATTTTCCGGTATTTCTATTGGAGTAAAATACTTGTATTTTAATTCGATTTTAGTGTTTAATTTTAATTGAGATTTTTATTTATATTGTTAGTTTATAATATTGTGTTTAATAATTATTATGTTATATTATGTAGTATTCGTTGGTCTAGTGGTTAGCATTGTCGACTGCGGATCACGAGGTCCTGGGTTCGATTCCCGGTCGGGCATAAAAGTTAGGTATTGAGTTTTTCAATTAAGAAATTCTCAGTGCCAGCCCGGAGTTGGAAGTTGGCGGTGTTTCACCCCCGTGCCTCGGAGAGCACGTTAAGCCGTCGGTCCCGGTTATTATCACTAACATGATAATAATCGTTAAAGCCCGCCAACCCGCATTGGAGCAGCGTGGTGGGTCTAAGCTCTAATTCCCGCTCTCCTGTGAGAGTGGAGGCCTGTGCCCAGCAGTGGGACGTTAATAGGCTGTAGTGATGATGATGATGATGATGATTTTATTTGAGTACTTGTATTTTATTTCGATTGTAGTATTAATTTTAATTGAGATTTTAGTTAATTTTAGTAAGTAAATAATATTAATATGTTTAATATCACTTTTGACATTAATAGTCAAAGTCAAAGTCAAATTAAATTCATTCAATTTAGGTAGGTACTAGGTAGATACACTGTTCACTTATTGACGTCCAATTACTTATAAAACATGATGGTGATAATCAGTTACAGTATCTTAAAACTAAAGTTCCTTAATTAGGATGATTTGTGAGATGGTGATAAAAAAAAACCCCGGCTGAGTTTGTTGTGGGCTCTTCTCAGACCAGGGCGCGTTTGGAACCCTCGTAGCTTTAGTTTTATGATACCGTAACCGATTATTACCATCACATTTTATAAGTAAGTAATTTTTAACGTCAATAAGTGTACCTACCTACAGTGTACCTATATTGAATAAATGGTTTGATTGATTGATTGATTGATTGATAAAGCTACGAGGGTTCCGAACGCGCCCTGGGCTGAGAAGAGCCCACAACAAACTCAGCCGGGTTTTTTTAGTATCACAATCTCATAAATATAGTAAATTATTTAACATAATTAATTAGCCGCTGGAACAATAGGTACATACCCAAGCCTTCCTATCATTCAAATAATCCTTTACCTTTTCAATAGGACTTTTCAATAAGTTTACGTTTTACAAAATCCTAAAAGCATAACACTTAATAATGGTGCAGTCCGATAACTGAAGTCGGGACCTAGTCATCCGCAGTCGAACACGCTAACCACTAGACCAACGAGGCTTAAAAGAAAGCTTATTATGGACGTACACACAGCTGCTAATATTAGCTGAGTGGAGTCAATGATGTATGGAGTCGACGGATTTATAGGCGGGTGTCAGCGGGGCCCACTTGTTATACACTAATATTGCAACGCGGATTTGCTTTAGTTATAATTTTCTTGTATGCTTCTGAAACAAGCTTATTATACTGTAGACA
The DNA here is from genome assembly GCA_963932025.1 of Erebia epiphron. Lineage (NCBI taxonomy): Eukaryota > Metazoa > Arthropoda > Insecta > Lepidoptera > Nymphalidae > Erebia > Erebia epiphron. Next base: position 6,629,317 of record OZ009953.1, on the reverse strand, counting down.
AAGGAGCATGGATTTGACTCGCTCCAGCAATGCTAAGGACAGCTGTTAGGTACTTATATCTACAAATTAATGAAATTGTAAATTATTTTTTTCAAAAGGGCAACCGCCGTGTTTCTTGCTGGTTTTTCTCGGTAGGAATGGCATTCCGAATCAGTGGTAGATTCACTCGACGATTCAAAAGTACTTGTAAAAGTTTATTTGAATAAAAACATTTGAATTTTGAATTTTTTCTAGTACTATTAACAAGCTTTGGACGAATAAACCACGGAATGCGTGATATCGGCCATATGCCTTAAGGTGCCAGCGGACTGTGAATTGCCCATACAAACGTAATACCAAAATAATTTGTAATTCGATAATATTTCCACCATATTATGCGATTATAAAGATTTAACTTGTATTTATCTAGGTCCCTGGATAATTATCTTTTCAAAATACTTTCCCAAAATTAAATGTAAGCACATTGCGTATCGCATATTTTTACGTCATAAATGACATGTTTTCTCCTTATTTGTTTCATATTAACGATATCTCACGTACTAATTGATCAGGAACATTGCCTATATTGTCAAGTTACAGAATAACAACACGAAGTTTAATACATAACAATTTTTCATTCATCATTTTTGGTATTTGTGGAACAAGACTAAATGTATAACAAATTATGTACGCTCGTATTGCTATCGCGCTTGCACGTGATCATGTGTCATCAGCCAAACAGAGATAGCAATATACAAGTTGACAGCCAGATAGAAGTTGCGAGCGGCATTCGCCGGCCTCTTAACCCTCTAGTGTCTCGTCATAGTGATCGACTTGTTCATGCACTAGTGCCCAAATCTCACAAAATCACGTCGATCTGTTGCTCTGTGAAGGCGCGATTAACAGACAAACAAACACACTTTCGCAATATTATATTATTAGTATGAATAGCTATTATAAATTCGATTCGATACGTTTTAACTATCGTAACGACAGCATCCATCATCTCGCGTGATCAATACAATTTTAAAATCTATATTTAAGTATTATTTATGCTATATTCGAACAACACGATTTTTCAACACTTTGTATTAAGAGCTAAATTATTTTGTAAATATTTTTTAAGAAGGTACTAACTTACATCATCGTCGTCAACCGATAAACGATCATACTAATATTATAAATGCGAAAGTGTGTTTTTTTGTTGGTTTTTCCTTCAATTACGCCACAACGGACCAACGCGCGAATCGACGTAATTTTTGGATGGGTAACCTATAGGCTTTGAAATTCAAAATTCAAAATTCAAATTATTTTTATTCAAATAGACTTTTACAAGTACTTTTGAATCGTCGAGTGAATCTACCACTGGTTCGGAATGCCATTCCTACCGAGAAGAACCAGCAAGAAACTCGGCGGTTGCTCTTTTGAAAAAAATAATATAGGTACAATTTCATTAATTTGTAGAATACATTAAGTAACAGCTGTCCTTAGCATTGCTGGAGCGAGTCAAATCCATGCTCCTTTGTCATTTACGTAATCTTCAACAGTATAATAAGCTTTTTTCAGGAGCATACTTTTAATAGACTTCTTAAACTTGTGTAAAGGCAAGTTTAAGATAGGTTGTGGAATTTTGTTATAAAATAGAATGCTCATTCCCACGAACGACCTTCGGACCTTCTTGACTCTTCTTTGAGAGTGACATAGGCTACTTTTTATCCCGGAAAACTAAGGAGTTCCCGCGGGAACCAGAAAACCTCAATCCACACAAACGTAGTCGTGGGCATCAGCTAGTACCTAATCAGCTAGTAATATTATAAATGCGAAAGTTTGGATGGATGTATGGATGGATGTTTGTTACTTAATCACGCCAGAACGGCTGAACGGATATGGGTGCACAGAGATAGATTGTAGTCTGGAATAACACATTGGCTACTTTTTATCCCGGAAAATTAAAGAGCTCTTTCCCGCGGGAAAAACCACGCGGGCATCAGCTAGTTTTAAATAAATTATTTAGATTTTCAGAGTTAAAAGATGTTTGAATGCAATAGGTTATGGGTCCAGAACGGTTACTAAAATAAAAGGAACACGAACGTAACTTTGTGTCGGTACATTAGCGCGCACAGTTTAGGAGTTAGCATGTGATGTATCGTCTGACACATGCTAATTGGGCGCCAATTATATGCGTCGCGGAATGAGATATGACCGACTATACAGGGTGCTCCACTATTAATGTACCTGTACGTTTTTTTTTAATTGAATGAATTTGATGTTTACATAAATTTTATTTAGTTACCTTGGGGATTACAGACATTAAATTGGGGATTAGTTACATTGCACTAATATTTATTATGTTTATATTATGTTCATTTTAATTGTATTAAATGTTATTAGTTTTTAATTAGATTCGCTAAGCCCTGACAGGGCCTCATGCCTATGTAGACATGAAAAATATTACATAAATATGAAATATATATATATATAGCGAGCAAACGAGCAGATGGGTCACCTGATGGTAAGTGATTACGGCCGCCCATGAACATTTGCAGCACCACAGAAACCGCAAATGCGTTGCTGGCTTTTGAAAAATTGGTTTATCCGCCCTTAGAAGAGCCTTTGACGTTTGAGGTCCTAATGTACAGTACAAGTTAGGTAGTACCTATTACCTATACATATTGGTCAAGTCCTGAAATGGTACCTATATAAGTAGCACAAGTTGCTCTACAAGAAATAAACATATTTTCTTACTAACTAATTTTGACTGAGTAAACTAGTAAAGGAACAGAGAGTGCACCTTTGTATGCGCTCTCTTTTCCTTCACTTTCATAGCCCGATAGGACGGAAAATCCGAAATGACCGGAGAGAGATTGGGCGCAGGACCGACAGGTTAACGTGCACTCCGAGACACGGGAGTGAAACACCGTCAACTTCCTAACTCCGGGCTAGACCGAGTTTCTTGTCAGAAAAATCCTATTGAGGTCCCACTGCTGGGCACAGGCTCTCATAGGAGAGATGGAATTAGAGGTTAGACCCACCACGCTGCTTCAGTGCGGCTTGGCGGGCTCTAAAGACTATTTTCCTGTTAGGGATAATAACCGGAACCGACGGCTTCGAAGAAAAATTCAATGAGTACTTAATAATAGCCAAACCCGAGACTCGAACACGGGACCTCGTCGGCCGCAGTCCAACATGCTAATTGCTAACCACTAGACTAGACCAACGAGGCAGTTCAACAATGGATTCAGCCCCCGATTGTGTAAGGAAATCGTAATCGTAATCGTTTGTTAAACGTGTAATGCGACCTGTTTAAGGAGTTCACAGATACCTGCACGTCAAAAAGCATGTATGAACTCCTCAAACAGTTCGAGTAATACGTTTTAAGCTGTCAAATGATTACGATTTGCTTGACTCATTTTTTTTAACTCATTTATTTATAATAAAACTAGAAAACGACTAAATAGGCTGTATGGTCTTGGATCTTTGCCTGTCCTGAAGGGGGACAAAATAATAAACAACAGAATACGATTTGCTTCGACAATTAGGCTTCTGGTAAGATAAAACCACCCTGTACATTCGGCATTCCTATATAAATCATAGCAAATGAATCGTGTAACGGGCATCGTTTTGGCGCGCGTCGATCTTGCAATTATACAAGATGGATACACTTTCCCTCCACGCTAATTAGTGGTTACTCTGCGTATTTAGATTGGACTGTCTTTACATTGGTTGTATGGTCTGGTGGGAGGCTTCGGCTGTGGCTAGCTACTATCCTACTGACTAAGAGATCGCCAAACTTAGCTTTAGCGTTCCGTTAAGATCAGAGTCTGATCTAATGCTTAGTGGCGTGCAGTTCATAGAGGCATAAAAGCACTGCTTATCCAAATGAAAATACATCAATGCTCATTTTTCATCAAAACAGCTAGTAAACAGGTGTTCTGACTAACTAATGCCTACCCTAGCATCAAAATCTGTGCACGCCACTCGATCGTACCTGTGGAAGTTTATCATAGCTAAGAACACTCTAGGTAAAGTCACCTTTCCAACAAAAGAAAACTAAGTCAAAATAGGTTCATCCGTTTTGGAGTTACGATTCCACAGATAGACACACAGATACACACGTTAAACTCATAACACCCTTCTTTTTGCGTCACTGGTTAACTAATTGAATCCTGTAGGGCTAGCAGCACGAGTAGACATAATTTTACTCGTTGTGCGCACAGTAAAATTATGTCTACTCGTTATCTCTATTTGTCTACAGAAGCTAACATGGTTACTTGTCTCGTTACGTCAAAAGTAGAAATAAAAGTAATATTTCTTATCTGTGGCATTTTTCTCTACGAACCCTTACATGCCATTGCCGACAATTTTTTTCTCGTAATATACCTATCGGATTTTGTGCATGTGATTAAAACGAATAATTTAATATAAAAAAATATTTTTAAACAACTGACTTCAAACTCCCGCGCTAACTTTACAACAACAAGCACACGCTATACAAAGTACTTATTTTATTGTTGATATTTTAAAAACCGCTCAACCGATTTCGATAAAATTTATATGGGACCACTTGGGAAGTATGGCCTTTCAAATAAAAAAAAGAATCATCCAAATCGGTCCACCCAGTCTGAGTAAGTTCTGAGGTAACAAACATAAAAAAAAAAAATACAGTCGAATTGAGAACCTCCTCCTATTTTTGAAGTCGGTTGAAAATTAGCCGGCAACGACAACATCTCTCTCTCTCGTCGCGAAATATCTCGTTGTGTTATTCCAGACTATATAATCTATCTCTGTGCCAAAGGAGATCGGCGAAGTATGACCCAGCTAATTTAAAAACCATTCAGATTCAGAAATCATTTAATATTTTTTAATATATTTCAAAGTATTTTTCTGTGTAAACATCAATTTTTTAGAAGATGGGGATCAAAAATAAAAATTATTACGAAACAATAAAAAAAGTCGTTCTAATGGCAATACGGAGTATAGATACCCGCAGGGTGACCGCATATCTTTTGCATCAATCATTGATACATCGCAATCACCTCTGATTGGTTAACACTCTTCCACTATTGGACAAAATCCATTGACGCAGCAAGAATACCATAAATTCAGCCAATCGGAGGTGATTGTGATGTATCAATGATTGATGCAAAAGATACGCGGTCACCCGGCAGAGTATAAAAGTAGAAACTAACGTGTCAAATGTCAATTACTGTCAAACTCAATCAAATGTCATTCGTGGACCGTAGTAGAGATGTGTCGGAAAAAACACATTAACTCGAGTTGAAATTCAGGTAACTCGGAATGGAATTCGAGTTACACAACTCTGCTTAGCATAAAGAAACGAAGTGTATTTTATTTGTTACAAAATACTTTTTTCCATACATATTTGTACTTCAATCCAACTATCTGTTAGGACAATTATTATTATCAATGCTAAACTTCGTAGGTAGGATTGAAATAAAAAGGTTTTTATAGTTTACATAAATCATAATTTATATCGTTCTCATTAGAGTTAGTAGGTACACATTTATTTTTGGTTTTAGTCTTAGTTAAGTTATAGTATGATATTTAACAACAAAACTAGTTAGTTATAAAGCAGTCTTCACAAAATAATATCAGTCTAACTTTATAACTAGGTACATATTATGCTATTAATAGTTTAATCATCAAAATGAAAATATTCATATAAATAACTTTGTCATCGTTAGTGTCATTCGGTCGATGCAATGGCGGGAGTACGTAGACAGAGAAAGAGATATATTAGACAGGGCGTCGGCGTATACAGTATGCGATAGTAATTAATTAAAATTAATTAAAATCGTTAATTTAATTTAAAGGCGATGCATTATCGATACAGTTCTGCACTGCCGGCACCCCTCGCTCTTCTTTTACCCCTGAAAGCTCACGCATTATAAATACGATACATCGCGACGCGATTGTATCGCTACTGTTTTGCTTCTGTTGCGCGTTGTAAATGCGACTAACGCCCAAAAGTTGCGATGACAACCATCAATTTGTATGTCATAATATACTTACTGGCCACGTTATGAATTACATACCTACTATAGGTTTAATGTACCCAGCAGGTAGGTAGGTAACTTGTTTTTATGTAGGTAGGAAAGCGTATTACTATTTGGTACATAGTCAGATAATGATCTGCAGTGCCTGATAGATTTTTCAAAGCTATTAAATGGTCATCTGGCTTAAAAACCATGAAATACAAATCTAACCTCACTTTTAACTATTACTACGAATATCTTTTTTCTCCCAACTTTATTTGATTGACTTTCATAAACTTTTTTGTTAGTCTGGTTTAGTATAAGAAGTATGAGAAGTTTGACGCGTGAACGTGAACTTCAAGTTTGGGTCAAACACTATATGGGAGCTCGCCGACCTCCTTTCAACCAGATCCGTTCAGCCGTTCTGGCCAGCCATCCATCCAAACTTGCGCCTGCTTGTTGAACTTGCAAATAATATTAGTAAGTATGTATAGTAAGTATACGTATAGATGAATAAAAAAAAATTTGAGTGCAGTAGTATCGATGCTCATTTATATTTATAGTAATCTAATAATATTGTTATTTTTTAAATGTGTTATGTTTAACTATATTTTGCCGCTGGCTACCATGATTATTTTCCCAAGATGCTAAACTGGATATGACAGTGCATAAATAGATCAAACGTTCCCACCCGCACCTCAAAAGAGCTGGACAATTAGTCCACAGTTCGATTCCGAGTATAGCACAGTTTAAATCATGACGCATGATTTATGCTACGATATATTTATGATGGTCTTGTATTAATTTATTAGATAGCGTGCCATGTTAGTGGCAAAAGGATAATATTTGGTGGGCAAAAATTTCGCGTACTCACTTTTATATTAAAGAGCTGCACACACTGACGCGACGCGTGATGTTTGCCTCCGACGCGGACTTTTTTACTGTACCAACTCTCGACTGCGACCCCACTTGAAGCCTGAAGGGCTAACATGCGCACAACGAGTGAAATTATGTCTACCCGTTATGTCTATTTATCATTTTTTGAAGTTTTACTTCTTTTGGCGCGTTAGGGAAAATTATCAGAGTGAATTTTTACGATGCGCGCGCACACCGACACCTAAATTCGACACCCTGACGTTCGTTGGTCAACCTATAAGTCTTGCAGAAAAAGGCCTACCAACTAAATAAAAATAAATACATTTGTATTTTGGGTGAGAACGGATAACTATATTCAAGATATTTATTATTTGCTATCAAAAAGTATAACTTCTTGCGTGCGTAGGTACATAAGTAGGTACCTACACGCACTTTTTTTTTCTCTGGGGAGGAGGAAAATTCTCGTTGGATAGCTCAGGAGATTTCCGAGATGAAATGAAATCCAGCAGCCTACGGACTAAGAACCTTCTCCGCTCAGTCTTTCAGGTAAAGCTTTTTCATTCCTTTGCATGCCTTTATAGTAAACTGCCTCGTTGGTCTAGTGGTTAGCATGGTTGACTGCGGCCAACGAGGTCCCGGGTTCGAGTCCTGGGTCGGGCCATAATTAAGTATTGGGTTTTTCCGACAAGAAATTCTCAGTACTAGCCCGGAGTTAGGAAGTTGGCGGTGTTTCACCCCCGTGCCTCGGAGAGCACGTTAAACCGTCGGTTTCGGTTATTATCACTAACATGATAATAGTCGTTAAAGCCCGCCAATCCGCATTGGAGCGGCGTGATGGGTCTAAGCTCTAATTCACTCTCTCCTATGAGAGTGGAGGCCTGTGTCCAGCAGTGGCACGCCAGGTATTGTAAGACTAGTTGACCACTGCGGCATGGAGTCGTCGGGTTGATTGTGATAAGCCTTTGGTAATGTATTTATGTATAGAATAAAACACAGTGGGTAAATTTTCAAAACCAAGTGATATAATTTATTTATTTCATATTCTTATCCTAACGCAGTCTATGATAAGTTTAACATACAATTAAACTATATGCTCTGACTATTTAGAAATTTCCAATTATTCACATCATAAATAAAACACGTTGATTTTCCAAGAGCAACTAACTTAATTTTTTTATTTCCGTACATAATGCCAACATAGCCATAAAGAAAGCAGTAGGTAGTACCAACATAGACAAACATATTTCACATTCGGTCAAACCTGTAGCCTTATTTTGTAAAATGTAAATCCTCAATTGTTGTGACCGGCTTAATTTATGGTACTCTTGTTACGAAGATGGATTTGGGCCATGGATGGGATTTGATGTAAAAGTTATGCAGTCTAAGATGGTAGCGGGTTAACCAGTTAAGAGTACGGCATTTATATTAAACCCATGCTAGGGTAGTAAGCCTCCCTTCAGACCAGACCAAACAAAAACAGAAATTATAAATTCCCGAATTGACCCTGCCGGGAATCGAACCCGGGACCTCCCTGTAAGAACACAGCGCTCACCACTAAGAGGTCGTAAGAAGGAGGTTACATTGAAGTAATAATTTTAACGTACCTTATTGAGGCCCTAGGGGGCTTTATTAACTATAAATGATTGCTACATTGTAACAATCGCAATCACCTCTGATTGGTTAACACTCTTCCACTATTGGACGAAATTCATTGACGCGGCAAGAATACCATAAATTCAGCCAATCACAAAAATGGATACTGTTACAATGATAGATGCAGGTTTTGCCTAGTAAGGCTCGTGACTCCATCGCTCCGCCTCAAGAAAGTCAGAAGTTACTAATCAATGAAAATAGGTCAAAAAGTTGGCAATTTCTACACAGTCAGAATTTTACTATTTACAGAGAAACAAATTGAAATGGAAGATAAGGGGCGACTAAAACATAATAATTTTATTGATATAATAAGTATTAAATATTAATTAATTATTTAACGTTATCACTAAATTATAAATATGACTTTTTAAACAATGTATATTTACAATATTTACAATTTTAGAAATATGTTACAGGAATACTGTCTTAAATCACTTACGACTTGTACTTTCAGTGACAGAAAAATATGACAATTTGTCAGAGTCCTAATACAAAAACTGTCAAAATATCAAATTATTATGCCTCATTTATTATTATTAATAAGCTCTGGATGATGCCCGCGACTTCGTCCGTACTGGTTAAGGTTTTTTGATTGAACTCTTTAATTTTAGTTTGCATTGAACCGATATGGCTGAAATTTGAAACTGAGATAGAGGACTGAATTAACACATAGGCTACATTTTATCCCGGAAAATTATAGAGTTCCTGAGGTAAAAAAAACTTAATCAATGCAGACGAAGTCGCGGGCATCATCTAGTTAGTATAATTAATATTATACAAAGCCTCCATCAAACTGTTTACAGTAGTACAAATCTAACAAGTCTAGTATAATACATGCTTTAAATAGACAAAATTGATTGGTTATATCATCGCATCTTTTGTATTCTAATAATAATTATGTATATCTAATTTTGAAATGGACAGCATGGTGGACTGTGGCCTAAACCCGGCTCATACTGATCACTGACAGATGACCACGCTCAGTAGTGGGCTAAGATATCTAAAGAGATGTAAGGTAACATGCAGGTTCAAGACAAATGTGTACTTTTTAAAATATGACAAAAGCCTACTTAATCATATATACAATATTATATGCTAGAAATTTTAATCTATATAATTTATAAAATACATTTCATTTACAGTACAGGAACAATGTTTCTTAGTTTATAAACGAAAACTGATTTAAAAAACATCTTTTTCAATGTCATTTTTACCAAGAAATGATCTTAAAAACAAAGGTGCAAGCGCAGTGAGCGTCTTTTCACCAGTATTTCTCCAAAAAGTTTGATTCTACTTCAAAAAGTCTTAAAATTTTAGACTTCAACAATTCTGGACCCAATAAATATTGTTTCCACTCCAAAAGAGCCCAAAAGATTTTTTTGGTTACAAACATGACTTTTTTGGAGAGAAGTTTTTTTACGTAATGTCAAAACACTTAATTATAATACTTGCAAGTTGCAAGCGAAGTGAGTGATTTTTTTTTACGTAACATGAATCTCTTCTTCGTCTTCATCGCTCTCCGTGACAGTTCTATGGTTGTATAGCCCCTGTGCCATCAGCTGTAAGGCCAGAGGGTTGCGCTGGCCTGACGCCTTCTTGATCTTGGCTCGTTTATTCTGGAACCAGATCTTGATTTGGGCCTCAGCGAGTCCCAGTTCTGCTGCAAGCGCCTGACGTCTTCTCTCTGTCAGATAGCGGTTTTCGGCGAACTCGTGCTGTGGACAAGAGTGTTTGGTTAGAGAATTTAGATATTACAACACTCAAAACTTCACACTGAGCTTTAAGGACCTTGATATACGGAGATCTGGGTTATATGAGATTCATTAATTCGGAAGTTATTAAGGCTCTGACAGACAGACAAGTAGCAATCTCATGCCCGGTTTCTGAGGTACTTTTAACGAAGGTTTATCTATTCATTAGCGCTATTGGTCCGATAACTCATGAAAATGCGTTTCTGAACAACGATATGCAAGTTAAACTGCGCTCAAACTTAGTTTATCTTAACTGACCAATATGCGCCGTTTATCGGTTCCATAACTTTATTTGACGTTTGACGTTGATGTCTGTTGTACCTTGTATTTATTACCATTTTTGATATTCTTTCAGCTGGCGTGACCTACTCGATTTGACAAACAAACGAAATTCGTCTCAGTGCGAATCTAGTGGGCCACGGCTTCGGTTTTCGAAAATCGAGTTGGCCGCGCCCGCTGAGAACATAAGTAGGTATGTAGTAGATAACAAAACGTACAAAACAATAATTACAATATAGTAATAGTAATGAATAATGATGCAAAGCAAAACTTTAAACTTGCGCGCCAACCCAGCTAAACGTAAACGATAAAATTTGACGTTTCACTGACAATTTTTTTATTTTTGTTGACGTTCATTAATCATTCAACCGCTGATAAATAATTACGAATTTGTATATTTTATTTAAAAAAATGATAAGTATTTAGCCACTTATTTAACATAGGAAAAAATACTATTGGTAAGAAAACTTGTTTAAAAGACGCAATAAAAGAAATATATGCATTTTAAATTCGATCCCCTTACCAGACCCATCTAGCGACAGAATAAGGAACTGGTTATCGGTTCAATAGTTATTGAACGGGTCGCGGGGTACTCAGAAAAGCATGGATAGTTATCTGACGTTTATCCTTTGGTTAACTTTATTGAATCAATAGCTATTGAGAACATAACTTGCGACCTCAGCAACCGGGCATTAGAGGTACAGTATAGATCCCTGGCACATATGGTTGCGAGAGGTAGGAAACTGCATGTTTTGACTTTTGACATCAGAGTGAGTCACTCCAATGTCAAAATATGTCAAAGTATATACAACTGTCATCTGTGACTGAATAAATAAATAAATTGTATTGAAAATGTTGTCAGGAAAGAACGTATGATCTATAGACTGTGCATAATACCTAATAAGAAAACGCTTGATAATAATAAAATAACGTCCTCCCGACCGAATTTCGGCCATGGCGGCCGCAGTTTACATAGAGATTAGCCATCTGCGCAGGAGATGTTACGAGTATATTGCACAAGTGTGTACGCAAACACTCTCTGTTCCTTTACTCTCATAGCCCGGTTCGACGGTAAATCCGACACGACCGGAGATAGATCGGGCGCAGGACCCACGGCTTTACGTGCTCTCCGAGACACGGGGGACAAACACCGCCAACTTCCTAACTCCGGGCTGGTCCTGAGAATTTCTTGTCCGAAAACCCAATATTGTAATGGCCCAGTTTACGCTTGCTAATAGAGAGGTCACGACCCTCAGAAATTAGGGCTAGTTACCTTTAATCTGCCGAGCTGCGCCGCGCTAAACGCCGTTCTTGGTCTCTTCTCTTCTGGAACAGACTTCTTTTTCATTCTTCTACTTCTCGGACCTGTTGACAAGAGAAACTAACTTTAATGGATGAAGTTACAACTTGGAGCACTTGAGTTTGATTCCCGGCAGACACTTTATGCCCACCAAGCAGGTGATATACAGTGAGTGTGCAATTACAGGTGGAATCTATATGCCCTCACTCTCATATTTCGATGGTTCAGCAATCCAACACGACCGGATAGATCAGTCAGTCAATAAGTCAGTCACGTTTTTTTCCTCTTATATATTTAGATGTTTAATAAAGTTAATTTATAACTTTACTATGTATACCTATAATCTTATTTTAAGAATGCAAATACAAAGACAAATAATAATTAACAAGTAAGTTTAACAAACAGAATACAGTAAATGCAATTAAATTAAAATACCTAAAACATATAACTTTATGTGTTTTTCATGAATAAATAAATTACTAAATAACAAATAAATTAAATTTATTAGAGGCTTTTGAGGTTAAATGTCAACCTCAACGAAAAAATAAAACCAAATAGTGGATACATCACTCATAAACATTATCAATGTTAATTACATGTAATTACAGTTGTAATTACTATCCTTACCCTTCTCTAAATAGGTATGTAATTATTACAAAACGGAGTCGTGCTGGAGAACAAAATATCAATTAAAAGACATTAATTTTGTTAAATGGACTTAATGAGGATAAATACGGTGTTGAGGGCGAAAGGAGAAAAGTTAAACTATGACAATTTGTGGTTGTAGTTATTACTCAGTATTAATTTACGCAGTAGAATTTTTTTCCTAACCGGTGGTAGAGACAAAACAAGACTTATCAAGATATGTATAGTGTATGTCATACCGGCATCTTATTACAAACGAGAAAGTTTCGATAGTTGTATGTAAGTTTGGATGTTTATTACCTACACGCTACAAAGACTGAACCAATTTGGCTGAAATTTTAAATAGAGAGAGTTTATATTATGTAGATACTTAAGTATACTTATTTCATGAGTAGATAATTGACTATTTGTCTATGTAAAAAATAAATTCTTTTTTAATGAATATTACATATGTAGAGGATCTTCCAACAGACGTAATAATATCTATTTATGTCCCCTGTTAGTTTAATGTTTGATAACCACTTCAAACTATCGTTTTTAGCAAAAATTGAATGACGTCACAACTTCATCAGTTTGTATTTCTACATAACCCATATTGGGAGCGTTTTGCCATTTGAAAAAAAGTTTTTGATCTCTTTTTTTGGGGTTTCATTCTACAGAACATGATTTTCATCGCAAAGTTTTTGAAATAAGTTTTTTTAAAGAAGCTTATTTGACTAGTAACTAATAATGTCAAACACCCAAGTGATTTTTTTCCAAGTATCCATAACATTTTTAATTAAAACAAAACATACGTGCAAAACATCATGCTTTTTTGATTACTGTAGTAAGTAGGTACCTAATAATATTATAATATGTAGTAGCATAAATTGGTAATTACATTTCTTTTTAATGTGATTTCTTATCAATTACAATTAAGATTTAAAAAAACGTTTCAATTCATTCAATTCAAATTCCATAATTATAATTAAGTTGTGGACTGTGCTATTGTATTACAAATCGTAAAATACGTTACTTTATCATTACGTTCTTTATCAGTAAGCCATTGCCTTTTACTCGAAAAAAAATTAACTAAACGTCAAAACTTTAATGTCAGTCGGTCACAATAACATTTTCATTAAGTATAAAAGTTCATAATAAAATTCCGACTTACTGATTAAGATCGCTTGCGTTTCAATTTACAGTTTTCTTTTATAAATTAACTAACCAACCATTTATTAGGAGTCTATTTCTTAAAACTAATTTTTAAACTAAGTATAATTTTTTTGTGTTGTATTTTTTTTACTGGTGCAATACTTCTGATTTAAACCGTGGCAATTCCTTTCAGAGGATTTCGTTTGTTCCTTTAGGGTTTAGTTAGTCATTTTAATTATTTCCATTCGCCAGTCAACTAATGAGCATAATATTTATATTTAAAAAATCCTACCTCTAAAAACTAAAATATTTTTTGCCTTCTTTTGTTTTGGTAGATATATAAAAACTACTTATTTTGTATTTTTTATCTTTTTTTTAATCTTTTGTATTGCATTACATAATATTATATAGTTCAGTATCAGTTTTCACTAATCAGACTAAATAGTGTACCTAACCCTCTATGTCGCAGCTCTATTCTTATTTAACTAAGTCATGTTTCAGTAGTCGAAAGAATATAAATTGTCTATGGTTGTCTAAAGAACTAGCGCCGTCTAGTTCGGCTTAGTATTTGAACAGTAAATTCCATTTTATCTGCAACCAGCTATCGCAGTTTAGCGTGCGACTGTAGCTCACTATAAATCTAGCGCGGTGCACCCCTATCAACATAGAGCCATTTAACTGTGCGATACGTTGTTGAGCAAAACTCAAGGATCCGATGCGACACGATATCGTCAATTAAATAAAATAAATTTTTATATTAATTAATGGTACAATACAAATGCTTAATCCATACTAATATTATAAATGCGAAAGCGTGTTTGTCTGTCTGTCTGCTACGGTTTCACGGCCCATCTGTTCAACCGATTTTGATAAAATTTGGTATAGGGATAGGTTATATCCTGGGGACGTAGGCTACTTTTTATCCCGGAAAAATGAAGAGTTCCCGCGGGAATCATCTAGTTTTCTATAATGTTATGTTACAAGATGTTGATATACTTTATATTTTTTCGAAAGTGCAACCACCGAGTTTCTTACTGGTTCTTCTCGGTAGGAACGGCATTCCGAACCAGTGGTAAATTTATTTGACTATCATAAGCACTTTAAAAAAGTCTATTTGAATAAAAAACATTTGAATTTTTAATTTCGTACTAGGAGACCCGTATCGTGAGGTTCTGATCAAAGGCGGCTCGCTCAAAGGAGCGCTGGTGCAGTGAACTCCCACAAAATTTTAAAAAATACATAGGTACTAGGTAGGTATAATAATCAAATAAACTTTGCTATAAACGTTTTAAATATTTTTATATAAATCTATTCCCACTGTCATTTTAATCATGAATATCCTTATGTACCTACCTACCTACTTTACTACTTATTTCATCAATCAACACAAATTTAATACATGGTATTTTTGTTAAGTGGAGCGCTTAGAACAACGCTCCTATAGACGAAAGTTTAGTACAACGTTCCTATTGAAATGTAATGAGAGTAAAAGAGAGCATTCGATGCGAGCGGCGCGTGAGACAAAAGATTTGTATGAGATATTTGGTAAATATGGAGGTACACGACACTGAAGCGAAGTACGCATGCGCGATATTATCCGACTAAATGACATGGCCTGTTGTCACGAAGAAAGAGTTAAAACTCGCGAGTATTTTTTTTATTCGTATTATGCCGGTAAGATGTAAACAAAACACAAAATATGAAAGTAAATTTATTTTGATTTCTTCGCGAGTGCGTTGGATCATTGTACAGTGGCTGGAAAATCTGTATTGTTGTTTTAAATAGTGTACATATTGTGTTGTGTATTTATGTGAAAAAGACTGTGATTTATGTAAATAGTGTAGGTAGGCGATTAAAATGGAACAATATAACGTAATTACCGCCGAATGGACTTCATTTAGGTACAAATAATTGGTAAGCATTTTTTTTTTTTTAGTGAACTCCCAATATGATCTTTCACGAGCCGCCTCTGGTTCTGATATAGCAATTCCAATGCAATATACCTATACTACTATATAGTATAAGTTTTTTGTATCGTTTACGTATAATTTATAATAAAATAAAGCTAAGTTTGGTTTCTAATGCGCCTTAGTCTGAGAAGAACCAATACAGCTTTGATTGACAAACAGTTTAGTACGTATCAAATTCTGTGGTGTAAAATCGAACCCGCAAATTCAGCCCGCAAAGGAACAACATATCGACGTTATTTTTTGCATTGATTTTGTTTTAGACCCATAAAATGGCCCATTTCTAAAAACTTTAATTTAAATCAAATGAAGTCGCAGGCATTACCATGTGGTTTATATTTAATTTTATATGTACAAACGATTATAGCTTTGCAGTAGCTGGCAATAAATCTAGTAGCGGTGTACCTATCACCATAAGGCGTTAGATTACAATACGATACTGTTCCAACACGATAAGAAAGGCGGAAGAGGCGTTGATAATGTGGTGTTAATTTAACTCCTTTCACTTCATTTCAAATTTAATTACTACCAAAAGAGCACATTTTTTTTAATTTGTTTTTGAGTACCTTCTTTTAAAACAACTTTTTATACTAGTATTATGTAAGTACGTAAGATTGGTGCATATAATATTCATACCTTTTCAATATAATTATGTATTACTTAATATTTACAATAAATTTGTATTTAACTCACTGGCTAGTCGCTACATCATTGAAACATTCAAATCGTTCTCGAGAGAAAAATACATTAAAAAAAAATATTATTAGAAAATGTCGTATAGTGTAAAAACATAGGTACTAACTCGTACTATTAATCCGCGAGAGTAAAAATGGCGTCACCTCAGCTACAATTTTTCTCTCATTATTAAGAAAAATTATAAATATTCTTGTGAATTTGGAATTTTAAAATAAATGTTAAATCTAGTTAGTTTATTCAAAAGCTATCCAAAACATTCTGTTGAAAAAATAAAATAAATCGAATGGTCTGGACACTATTATACACCTTTAAAGATTTACACGATTATGGTTTCTATTTCATTCCTAATAGGCATGATGACAGTAATCAAGAATCAATGAAATTATGAATTTATCTAATGAAATAGGATTCATGGATTATAAAAAACGTATTTATTTTTCTATTTCTAGTGAGATTGCTATTTATTTTGATAAAATAAAACTATAAAATACAGCAATCCGCCATATTGGATAAAACACAAAGAAGCGAATGACGTCACAATTGTTTGTTTTAGAGCTTTGAAAATCACACTATTGCTTACTGCACACTGCACAAAGTACATTGGTAAAAACAATAGTGACGTCACAACGACGCCATGACACCGCCGAACGTTTTGGCGTGAATTTTAAAATTTCAATTTCAATTGCTTATTTTATCTACCAACCTTTATTTTTCTGCTGAAATAAGATATTTTTTCGAAATAGTAGATACTTCCGAACATAATCTGACCATTTTTCAAAATCAGTCATCATGCCTATTATAACTGAAACTTGCTTGTCAATCTAATTGAAAACATATTGAAAACGATTTAAAAATGAAACATTCTATATTCAAAACTTTTATCGCTTTTAAATTATATCCCGTGTTTTATAGCGCGAATTCGCTTGACGCAATCCATTTGAAATTGGAGCGATAGCATCTTTAATGAATTCTGAGTTTTATTGCCACAGGAATAGAACAGGAAATGGCGTAAACACGACGTGAAAAATGGAACGAGCGAATGAAAAATGCGTTTTAATTTCTTACAAATAGAGTTTCTTTTTATGTAAGTTTTGTTTTAAGGCAGTTTATCACTCGATAAAAGCGGCCAGTAACTTTTTTTATTTCGGTTTTTAATTAAACAAACTTCGGGCTGGAATAGGATTTTCCAACGAGCTGTAATGTTTCTTAACGTGGTTGGAAAATATTGCTTTCCGAGCGTTTATTTTTTACACATACGCGTTTTAAATTGTTCTTCTTTTGAATTTTGCCAAAAAGTTGTGGTTTTTCTGCAGAATTTATTTATAATGTTGTATCATAGATTACGTTAAGTAACTACGTGTCTATAGTAAAACCTGAGAGTAGATCTATTTTATTTAACGTTTTGAGGTAGGTAATGGTAACATTAGGGCCATACAGAATTCGAATCAAATTTTTTTTTTAAATCTTGTAGATTTGGAGTTAAGAGACGATTGCCCGCGGCTTCGCTCACGTTAAGTTAAATTTTCATACAAATTTCAAAGGCCCAGTTTAACCCCTTAGGGGTGAATTTTCAAAAATCCTTTTTAGCGAATGCCTACGTCATGATTTTTTGCATGCCAAATTTCAGCCCGATCCGTCCAGTGGTTTGAGCTGTGCGTTGATAGATCAGTCAGTCAGCTAGGCACCTTTTCCTTTTGTATACTTATATAGATTCAGATATTATAAAATGCTAGATGATGCCCGCGACTTCGTCCGCGTGGATTACGGTTTTTTGTTCCCACGGGAACTATTTAATTTTCCGCGATCAACCTATCCTTGTACCAAATTTCATCAAAATCGGTTGAACAGATGGGCCGTGAAAGCGTAGCAGACAGACATACATAGGTACTTACGCATTTATAATATTAGCATGAATGCGTCCCGAGCGAAGGCGGTTAAAAATAACATACCAAACCGCCATTTTGAGGTTAAAACCATACAATTAAGGGTTAAAAACGAAAGGACAATTAGTGCAAGTTCGCATATTAACATTCCTGTCCCGGGGACGCAGTCGTTAGGACAATGATAGTAATTTATTGGATGTGTTTATTTGTGTACTCCCTGCTAACTGCGCAACCCTACGATCATTTGCGGACTTGTCACAACCCATTAGTGTCAACCGGTGATATGCTAAAATGGGTTTAAAAAGTATTTTAAATATTTACAGGTTAGCCCGCTACCATCTTAGACTGCATCATCACTTACCATCAGGTGAGATCGCAGTCAAGGCCGAACTTGTAGTGGATAAAAAAAAAATTGTTACTTAATGTAGATACTTACTCAAACAAAACTCAAACTCGTATCTTTTTATTCAAATAAACTTATTAAAAGTGCTTTCGAGTCGTCGAATGAATCTACCACTGGTTCGGAATGTCATTCCTATCAAGAAGAACAAGCAAGAAACTCGTGTTACTAAGAAACTTAGTAAACTTTAGCGTGGATTTAGGTTATTTAAAAATTCCATGGGAAATCTTTCATTTTTCCGGAAAAAATGTATAGCCTTGGTGTTAATTAATGGTAACTATAAGCTTTCGCCATTCCAAATTTCTGTCAAATCTGTTCAGTCTTGTGGCTTGAATGGAAATAACGATGAATCTATATCTATACTTGGATGGATGGGTGGATGTTTGTTACTCAATCACGCCAGAACGCCTGAACGGATCTGGATGAAATTTGCCACAGAGATAGATTATAGTCTGGATTCTGGAATAGCACTTAGGCTACAAAACCCAACAAACAAAACGCCAAAATACCTCAATCCACGCGGACGGAGTCGCGGGAATCATCTAGCATTTCATAAATCCTGATTCCTTTTAAAATTGCATGACTTTATACTTAAAAAAATGTATTTTGAGAAATGAAAGTAGGTAGGTACGATGTAGGAAGGAAGATCTTTTGGACTTAGGTAGGGTTAGAATAAAACATTTTGAATTGTACTGTTTTAAAATAGGTATATTACATATGTACTTATTTAAAAGACAGACTACATAAATATAGAAATAACAATAAATAGATAAAAGTAGTGATTACTATAGGCCTAGTTACTTACATAAGCAATAACACCTTAACTATTATAACCTTAACTACCTATGTAACTAAGGCACAAAAACTATTATAATCCTAGTTAGAAACATTTTATTGGCATTTAACCGTGCTATAATTTAACATTACAGCCTTACACACTGCTAAGCAAATAATTATACGTGTGCAAACAATATTTCTAAGAAAAACATCTGTGTTTAAAAGCCGGGCTGTTACGAGGAAAGCCGGGTCGTTTCGCATAGCTAAGTACAATTAAGTAACATAAAATTGCTTAATCGATCGATCGAATGAAAAAACAGTCAAGTGCGAGCCGGGAATTGGAAAAGTAAAAGGGATTTGAGTTTGAACTGCTTTGGTGGTCCGATTTGGCCACATTCTTCGTGACAGTAAAAATACTTTATCAGTGGGTAGATAAAGTGGCTATTATGTCACTGTTATCAAAGGTTTATAATGGTCTTTTTATAATAGTAATAGCATTTCATACGGTACGGTAATCTATACTTATTTATAAATGCGAAAATGTGTCTGTCTGCTACGCTTTCGCGGTCCATCTGTACAAACGATTTTCATGAAATTTGGTACAGGGATAGGTTGTATCCCGAGGAAGGACAAAGGCTATTTTTATCCAGGAAAATTAAGAAGTGGAGTAAGAAGAACAAAAAAAACAATGTGGACAACATCATCTAGTTTCTCGTATAAGTGAGTATACATATATGTTATTAATTTTTTAAAGTTTAACTAGATCAAAAGGTTTTCACATATTGTTTTATTATTGTTGACTTTCATGTTTTAGAATTACTTACCTATAATCCTAATTTTAGGAACGTCTAGAGGTACGAGACATGAAACTGTCATTTTGAGTAATATTGCTTAAGTATTGTTTCCAGCGTTGGCAGTTTTTTTTTTTTGTAATGTGTTATTTAAATTTACTTTAAATGCATAAGTTAATGTTTTTTTTTGTTTTTCCTTACCTACTTTTTTTAAAATTTTAAATTATTATATTGTTTTTTTATTATGTTTATTATTCATTTAAAGTATTAATCCTTTTTTTCTTTTGGCTGTTTGTTTTTTTTTCATTGTAAGCATATTTTTTTCGATTCTTTCTTTTTCTTTTAATATTGGCAGTATGGCGTTTATTATTGGTATTAAGGTTGGCAGTATGGTCCTAGTTTCAAGTTTTACTTACGCTATGGTATAACTAAACGAGGCTATTTTTTATCCTTTACAAGTTAGCTCTTGACTACGATCTCACCTGATGGTAAGTGATGATGCAATCTAAGAAGGTAGGCTAACCTGTTAGGGGCATATTAAACCCACATAAGTAAGTATATACTTATATTATATATTATGTGGGTTATATTATTTGGTTTCTACACGGCATCGTACCGGAATGCTTAATCGCTTGGCGGCACGTCTTTGCCTGTAGGGTGATGAGCCACAACCGAAGCCTCCCACCAGGCCAGACCAGGGAAAATTCAGAAATTATAAATACCCAAATTGACCCTGCCGGGGATCGAACCCGGGACCTCCGTACGTTAAGACAACAGCGCTCAACACTGCGCCACGGAGGTGGTATCACTAAACGAAGGTATTTGTGGGAAAAAGCCACCCAGAAAATGGTAGATACATTATGAAATCTCAACAATTTGACAAAAAAATGCCAAGCCTCCCAGAGTGTGTGCGTTGAAAGCAATAATAAGTATGATGTAATTTTATGTCTTACTCCGAAACGAGCCGACATTTCACTAATTTTGATAATTTCACTCTGATTGCCGCAATTAAGGTGGTATTGTAATGAAGAATTACGGTCTAAAGACCACTAACAGACTACTGCGACTTTGGTTATTGCTTACTTATTTTTATTTCATGAACTTCAATAATCACTATAGCCCATCAGCGTCCCACTGCTGGGCACAGGCCTCCACGCTCTTAGGAGAGGGAATTAGAGCTTAGACCCACCACGCTGCTCCAATGCGGGTTGGCGGGCTAAGTTCAATAAATTCATATCTCTTCTCTCTCTTTACGTCGTATTCCTCATTAATGAGGGCCGTGACCCATATCCATTAATCAAATAATGGTAGGAGTTTTCTTAGGATAATGATGCGGTGGGTTCCCCTTCCCACGTCCTTCCGCATACGACTCGACTAAGAGTATTTAAACTCTTAGGTTGGTTTTTTTACGATTATTATCAGATGTTAGTGATAATAACCGGGACCGACGGCTTAACGTGCTCTCCAAGGCACGGAGGAAACGAAAAGGCCAAATTTGAACCTCCAAATTCGGTCACCCATCCAGTTACCGACTTGGGTCAACGTTGCTTAGCAATCGCAATCGACTGATATGCGTTGTCGCAACTAGGCCACTCGTCAATCAAAAAAGTAAACTGCTGCTTATTGCTAAAACTAAATCAAAAAAGGTTCATATGTTTGGGAGCTACGATTCCATAGTCAGACACACGAATAGTTCTTCATACGTTTTAAACTTATAACATCCCTCTTTTTGCTTCGGCTTCAAAAAGTTCAAACCCGTGAAACATTTTTTTTAATCTACTACACTGACTGAGATCTCACCTGATGGTAAGTGATGATACAGTCTAATATAGTAGCGGGCTAACCTGTTAGGGGCATGGTAAAATGGCTCCGAAAAGTTCAAACCCGTGAAACAGCAGCCAATCCAGATAATCTTAACACATTCGCTGCGGCAGCATTGGATCCTAAACCTACGGCTCGTGCGGTACGAGACAAATACTGCCCGTATCTATATTTCCTGATATGCGTTACGACCTCTATTTTGCCGTACCGGAACCTGACTTTCAAAGTCCATGGAGACGTGGAAACTCACCATATCAATGGGTTTTTTGAACAAATCGATAGGCTACATCCTCGTGTATACCTAGCTGCGGTAGCCCCGGGTTCTCTATGATATTTCGAAAGATACAGAGATTTTTCAAAATCAGTCATTTACGGCAATATATATGCCGTATAGCATAGAAGTTAAAAAATTGCTAGGGATGGGTTTACTTCTGAAATGACAATCGATATTTTAAAGATATTCTTTATTAAAGACACAACAAATTTAAGTGTATAAATCAACATAATTCTTCATAATTAGTCAACATAATAATTACTCTTACAAGTACCTATCGCCAATTTAAAAAAATATATTTAAATATAAAAAAAATTAAAATAAAAAGCAGTCACTCATGTAAGTTTAGTACAAATACACTGATTAATAAATAAATAATAATAAATACAAATAGGTTTTTTAAATTTTGATTCATATTAGGGTACCAAATTATTATTGACCGAGCGAAGCGAAGGTCTCTGAGTCTACTTGGGTGAATTGGCACTTGTCCGTCCGTCTGTCAGAGCCTTATAACTTCTGAATTGCTGAACGTAATTACTTCAAATTTAAATATAATATGTAAATCGATGGCCTCCCGCCGAATATGGCTTAAAAAGTTTTAAAAATCTTTATTTCAGGGGGGCTCTCATAGAAGCGAATGCGAAGTAAAATATTTTTTATAGCGTTACATAGGGTTGCAGTATATCATTTTAAAGATAATTAAAAATAGAGTCCAAAAATATTTTTTTTTGAATTTTTCCCCTAAAATTGACGAAATGGGAGGCTTTCAAAGTAGCGATTTTCTAACGTCCAAAGTTGACCTCAGAACTCTCAATTTTCTGAACTCTCAAGCCTGAAACTTGATCAATTATTTGAATTATATCCTGTACTTGAACAACAAATACTAAAATTAGATAAATATTATAAGGAAACGAAATTATTTAATTTTTAATGATGATGATATTTTTAACAGAACTTCACACTGATGTCAATATATGGCGCTCTGTGAAACCGCGAGGTCTCAGTTCGGGGCGAACCACTAGTAATTACTTTTTATTTTTAATCTATGATGAGATCATATTAGGAACTTTAACGAAATAAAATAAATTTTAAAAAGTAGGTAATTCCCTTACTCATATCATGTTTTTTACGTGAAAGTCTCGTCGCGTAGTTTTTTGCATAAAAAATATCGAGCACTTACGGCCAACACTAATGCAAACTGCGAGGCCGCGCGGACGCATGCAGTGAGGCGCGGGGTTGGGGGGGTACGGCAAGATAGTCGCCGTACCGCACTGAATAAAAATAATTACCTTGCTGTGCGTTACGGCAACTATTTTGCCGTACATTATTAGTATACAATATCATTATATTAAAAGCAACCATATAGAAAAAATCACTGTCTCTTTCCTACACGTACGGGAACATAGATAAATCACCCCCGCACCGTGCGCAAAACAAGGAAAACTAGCTGCCGCACTGGCTGACCGTCAAATACGGCAAAATACTTGCCGTAACGCAGCGAAAGTGTTAACTACTGAACCGGTGGCGCCACGTAACACAGAGGCGTTTTGTGTTGTTCACGCGTTTTGTACATTTCACAGTACGACACGGATTTTACACTGATGTCGTAATACAGGTACATTTCAAATGGACCTGACAAGTTTACCACGGAACAAGAAACTTCTGTTAAGTATAATACTTTTAACTACTAGGTTAACTATGTTAAACGAGCTTTTGCCCGCAACTTCGCTCACGTTAAGTTCTATTTTCATACGCATTTCAAAGCCCTTTTTTACCCCTTAGAACCTTAATAAAAACTTAAATTTAAAAAAAAGTGTGTGTGTGCAATTCACACACGGCAGAAGTGAAACTTCAGAAAAGTAGCCTATGAGAGCATGAGACATTCTATCATGAATAATAATATGTTTGTCTCTTTTTAGTGTCGCTTTTTGTTTCATCGATTTTTCAAATTACCACTATTCTAAAGAAGTTTCACTTCAAAAACTTAAATAAAAACTTGCATAAGCTATATAGCCGCTATAAGAAACTCATAAGAAATTTATAAAAGTACGCGGATGAAGTCACGGGCGACCTCTAGTTTTAAATATTTAGCAGTAGTAAACTAATTATAATAATTTATAGAAGCTCGTAGCTACAAGCTAGTAGACAACCTAGTAAGTCATTTCGAAGATTATTTCGTTTTTATAATTTTAAATAGGCCGCATATTCTATTCTACAGAACCTTAATAAATTAGAACCTATAAAATACCCATATCCCACTTCACCTCACCTTATCCACTAAACGAAATTTATCAACAGCGGCAAAATAAACAGAAAATTTTAATACATTTAAAACACCGCGTCCAAACTGCCATACATCCACGTCTCATTACGTATTCAAACCACGTTACAAGCATTATCGTTACGCAAACAATAATAAACTCAATACACGTTGGCTTTAAAACACAATTTTGTGTGGCAAAAAACTTAATAGCTTGTTGGAAGGTGATAAACGATTTTCAACTCTATAAATGATAGCAATAGGGTTGTATATCGTATGTGTATGGGTTTTGGAATTGATTTTTTTCGAGGGGTGATTACGGGGGTGAGTTTATGTAACACTTTGTATGTAATGATTTCGGATTTATTTTTTTGGGGTTTTTTTCAGATTAGGTAAGTAGCTACCTATAAGGAACCTACTTAAACTTTTTTTATTCCACTTAAAGTTAGCCCTTGACTGCGATCTCACCTGATGGTAAGTGATGATGCAGTCTAAGATGGTACCGGGCTAACCTGTTAGGGGTATGGCAGTTATATTAAACCCCTAACCTTAGTCGATTTCTCGCTTATCGCTAAATCGGTTGGCAGTACGTCTTTTGCCGGTAGGGTGGTAACAAGCCACGGCCGAAGCCAGACCAGAACAGACAAAATTCAGAAATTATAAATTCCCGAATTGACCCGGCCGGGAATCGAACCCGACCTCACACGTTAGGCAACTGCGCTCAACACTGCGCCAGGGAGGTTGTCAAACCTATATAATATATTGTTAACAGACTTTCAGCTCTATACGATAAACGTTGCGCGAAATGATACACAAAAATATTGTATTTTCTGGTATTTAAATATTATTTTGAAAGTATATTAAGTATAATACAAATAGGTATTCTGAGAATTTTTGATACTAATTTTTAAACAATAAGTGTCAACCCTAGTTATTCATCACTAATCCCGTATCCATAGGTACAGCCCTGAAACCTTAATGCCTACGTCAAAACATGCGGATCAATAAATGGGAAATTATTTCATCTCTTTTTATGGAACCAAGGATCATGAAAAACTTTGTCAAAACTGTGGGGTTAGTGCAAGATTACATCTCACCAAAACGTTGAAAGAATTCGAGCACAGGGGCCATTCTGCCAACGCTTGAAGCCATTATAATGCCTGGCCATGAAAACGTAGCAGACAGACAGACACACTTTCGCATTTATAATATTAGGTATGGATTCTAAAGACATTGTTTTAGGCGACAGCGCTCTCATTATAAATGGTTCATTTATACATACATTACATAGATGAAACCTGTAGGTAGGTAAGTATGAGAAGATTTTTGGAGAAGTTGGTGAAACATTGATATGTTAACAAGTAAATATAAGCCTCGGAGAGCACGTTAAGCCGTCGGTCCCGGTTATTATCACTAACATGATAATAGTCGTTAAAGCCGGCCAACCCGCATTGGATCAGCGTGGTGGATCTAAGCTCTAATTCCCTCTCTCCAATGGGAGTGGAGCTCTGTGCCCAGCAGTGGGACATTAATGGGATGTAGTGGTGGTGAAACATGATCTACAATCTCATGCTAACCAAACTGTCGAAATCAAGTTATTAGCGAATTCCTGGACAGAAAAACTATGGTGCTTGGTGGCCGGTTCTTAGTACTGGAGTAGTGATGGGCGGTATCGATTAAATGTTATCGATAAATTGGATTGTAATTGTTTTGCAATTAGGCTTTGAACAATCGATTTTGGTAGCTGTAGGGTATTGATGATGGATATAATCGATGTTATATTGTATCGATAGATTGGAAATTAATTGTTTTACATGCTTTCATGAGATTGTAGATTAGTAGAGCGGTAGTGATGTGAGAAATATGTGATAGTATAGTACCGATAAATTGGAATCAAAGTTGGTACCGACTGCCAACGTGTAGATTCAGTCGAATACCTACACGTTATTATTTAATTAATTTAATTTAACTTTAAATGGGAAGAAAAATATTTGAATCTTTCCACAATATCTCCCAAATGTAAATTTAAATAGAAAAGAACAATTAAGTATTTGATTTTAAATATATAGTAATAATTATATAGTTAAATCAAAATATCGATACAATCACTATAATTATTATAGTGATTGTATCAATATTTTTATCCAACAGGCATTGAACTAGGTAGGTATGCGATAATTGGTGCTATATTTTTATAATATAAGTATTTCTTAATAAATGCTGCCTAATTAACTAAAAATTCTTGGCGTGATTTATAAATAGAAGCAAATATTTTATGCGTTCTAAATGAACTGAAGTAAACCTGATCGCACATATAGCTTCATTGCACTCATATTACGCTCCGCACGTAAGGGTTTGATAAACTTGACCATTACAAGACATACCTAATATATTAAGGCCATACATTTTGAAGAACGGTTAATTTTACACTATTTATATTAATTTTGACTGTCGCAACAATGTAAGGTTTTATAAGTTTTCTAACACTTTATTTTTACTTCTTTAAAGTGTAGTATTATTTTCGATATCAATGTAGGCTGGAAGGATCCAATAGCTAACGGTAAATCCATGAGTTCTGGGCTCGTTTGACTTATTTTAGTTCCTTGTTAACAATACAATAAAACGTTCTTTTATTTTTTAAATTGTTTGCTTTATCTTCCCATGGTTTAGTGTTAAACCATTGGATGACTCTCAACTCATAAGTATGAACCTCATCCACCAAACATTGTGTTATTGATTATTGCAATATTATTAAAAAAACATTGCGTGCGGATTTAACGGCACGTGCGGAGAGCTTTAATGTGCGATTACCATTAAGGTGGCTTATAGTGGATTTAATGCGTAAGTATGCATTGCTTAGATTCTATTCAAATAAGTTAGTAGCCATATTCAGTAGAGGCAAACACAATTTAAGACTTAATTGTATGATTACTGTTATTACTGTGAATTGATTTTGTAAGTGGATTCAGTTTAATTTACATTGAACTAGGCAATTCCCGTGACCTCGTTCACGTGTAAAGTTTTTTTTTCACTATAAATAATTAGCCCTTGTTTTTTTTTTCCACTACAAGTTTGCCTTTCACTGCGATCTCACCTGATGGTCAGTGATGCAGTTTAAAATCGTAGCGGGCTTACCTGTTAGGGTTACGGCAGTTGTATATATCCAAACCCCTAATCGGTTTCTACACAGCATCGTACCGGAACGCTAAATCGCTTGGTGGCACGTCTTTGCCGGTACCGGTTATTACTTGTATTTATATTGTCTAACTGGCTGAGGTCCGCGTCTTCGTCCGCGTGGTTTAAGTTTTTTATTCCCACCGGAAATCTTTAATTTTCTGGGATAATTAGTAGCCTATGTCGCTCTCCAAGTCTTCAACTATACCCATACAAAAAATCACGTCGATCCGTTGCTCCGTTGCGGCGTGATTGAAGGACAAACCAGGAAACAAACACACTTTCGCATCTATAATATTAGTTAGATAAAGTATTCATCAATCGGTTATCACAATCAAATTCAGTTTCAGATTAAACCTGGATAAACAGACGGAAAAATAAATTTTAATTTGTGTTTAGGTTTTTACTATATACCTATAACTTTATGAGTACCTTATATAAATAGATAATATAAGGCAGCTGTAACGACATAATAACACTTTTATTTCTATTGAATTGTAGGTATTTATGTAATTTGCGTTGAAGGCTGGGCTTTACGGTTAAATAATTGGTTAATAACATCTATGAATGACTTTGTTATGTCAAACCATGTAAATGTTATGCCTGATGGGAGGCTTTGACTGTGGCTAGTTACCACTCTACCTATCTTAGACTGCATCATCACTTATCATCAGGTGAGATCGCAGTCAAAGTCGCTACTTATAACCCGATTTAGTTAACTTGAAACACCAATCAAAATTACTGGTGACAATAATGATTACACTTTCACTAACAGATAAAGAATGAATCAAGTACCGCCAAACGATCTTATTTATAGATGACACATTTAGTATAATGACGTTTTTTCATGACATAATATATTTCGTAAATCTAAGTTAAAGTCAAGTGAGCTCTTATCCATCGATATATATGTAGGTACTAGATGGGCCCTTTCATAGAAAAAGGTTGGGCGACCGACTTTGAGAACGTGTTCCTAACCTGTCTTTGTCCCCATCGTAGCGCTGTCATGGTCGCTCGTCGTGTAGATAATTTGTTATTCTTAGGTTAACATCTAAAGTCTTATTAGTTTGGCACTGAACAATTTTTATTTTAAGGTATAAATGATTCAATTCACAATTATAAATTTCCAAAAAAACGTTATTTAATATTCCTATTTAATATTTCTATCTATTACGCAATCATTTAATTTGCGGCAAACTGTATGATATTTTTTTTTTACTAACTGACCTTACGGCTTCTATGGCCATGACCTATATTATCTATGACCGAGTCATACGTTTTCAATATATGTTGCAAGTAAATTCCCGCTTTTCAGACTAGAT
Organism: Erebia epiphron; assembly: GCA_963932025.1. Classification (NCBI taxonomy): domain Eukaryota; kingdom Metazoa; phylum Arthropoda; class Insecta; order Lepidoptera; family Nymphalidae; genus Erebia; species Erebia epiphron. The sequence continues at coordinate 6,600,339 of OZ009953.1, read as the reverse complement.
GGCGTTGATGGCGTTGCTAAAAATACGCCCACATTCTTTGTTTGACAGGGCCCGTCTATGTAAATTGAGGTCGTTGCTCTTATCTTATTATTCATAAACGCTAACAATTGTAACACAATAAATAATTGATTAATTCAATGTTAAGTAATTGTGTCCGCAATGTTAAGCAAGCATCCTCAATTCATGATTTGTTGATTTTTTACAACTATTGCAATTTGTTGTTGAAGTTTTAAGGTGCAATTATTATTTACCAACTAGGTACTTAAAATGTTTGACTTCGTCCGCGTATATTAAGTTTTTTTTATTCCCGCAGGAACTCTAATTTTCCGGGATAAAAAGTATCCTATGTCATCAAATCAATTTCATCAAAATCGGTTGGAATGATGGGCGGTGAAAGTGTAGCAGACAGACAGACAGACACACTTTCGCATTTATAATATTTGTATAGACACCACAAAAACACGAAAGAAACCATCAAACAAGAAAACTTAAAACGATGAGATGAATTTTCTTTAATCAGCATCAGTTGTGTAAAAAATAAAAATCCAAAGCACTGAACTTGTTTATGTACCTATAGCAGGAGTGAAATCGTAGAAAACTGTCAGTTATAAACTAAAATTAATAATCGTCTATAATTTATTATTAGGTATACAATAATAATTATAAGAGCAAAAATATTCAAGTAATAACAATTATTTGCGGAGGATTCCATTTTTGTAATGGCGGGATGTAATTGTTTAAAAATTAAATTTAAAACCGAATTATTACAAAATAAAACATGTAGGTACGTCTTAATATTGTTATTGTAATTATTTAACTTCTGTTTGAATATTTTAATAATATCTTTAAAAACTACATAAAATAAAGCAGTGAGTAAACATTAATCTATACTAATATTATAAATGCGAAAGTTTGGATGGATGGATGGATGGATGGCTGGATGGACGGATGGATGTTTGTTACTCAATCACGCCAGAACGGCTGAACGCTGGGTGAAATTTGGCACAGAGATAGATTATAGCCTAACTAAAACATCAAATAAGAATAAAATATTATTATGATGAAAGTCAAAACGTTCAACTTTCGTAAGAAATATTTTTATCGATCTCGATTGATCTGAATATATGTTACATCCCTAAGTTTTATGGCCCTTTATCACACTATCCTTTGCTGAGCAATTTACTGTTTATGCTAGTCCGATTTTCATTTCTCATTTTTTTGATAAATATCGATTTTTCTTTTTATCGATAATTATAATAACAAAACGGGTCACATCCCTAAACCCGGGTCGTAAGAACAATCGTCACAGTAGCAAGAAGTGGTAAGCTTGCTAATTAGGGGGGACTAAATGGTTTGAAATGAGTACAGTCGCGGAAGAAATTCAAAATCCATATCAATTTTGAAGTGCAACTTCTTTAGACTCGATGTGATTTGAATTCGTTGTAACGAAAAAGCTACACTAAACAGAGAGAATGAGATAGAATACAAGTTATAAATTTATCTCATTATCTTGTGGGCTACTTTTCTGAAGTTTCACTTCTGCCGTGTGAGAATTGCACAAACACACATTTTTTCAGGCACTGACCACAGATTAAATAAAAATAATAAAATCTCTTTATTTGCCAAAAATAACTTAACTAGGTTCGCATTTATTTAGAAATCTTTATTGCACACATCTACACTAATATTATAAAGAGGAAAGATTTGTATTTTTGTATGTAACGAATAAACTCAAAAAGTACTGGACCGATTTTAATAATTCTTTTTTCATTAGAAAGCTACATTATCACTGAGTAACAAACTACATTTTATTTTAAAATAAATTAAAGATCCCTTCGAAAATTGCAATAATGTTAATTAAATATTGGATAGAATTTAATATATAATTAATTAAGTCGGAAAAATTCACCTAATTTAAATTTTACGTTAAACCTCTATACGTCTATTAATTCAGACTGTCTTTTATGTCATATTTGTCAAGACAAACATAATAAATACAAGAAATCTTACCAACATTTTTTTAAAACATTTTAATATCTAACTGCTGTAGACAGACTGCGAAAAGCCTCAAAGATCAAGGTCTCAACTTAGTTGTTAGTTCTAAACATAGTTCCCAGGCGAGGGGTGCGAAAATACGTCGTATTGGAGACTCAAGTGCCAAGCGTTCACAGCGGTTTGCTGAACAAAATTTGAGAACGTATGTATGGTGGAGTTGTTCGTCTCAGTGCCGACTGACCATTATTGGGTATGGACTATTTTGATCAAGTGCTACCCGTGCGAAGCCGGGGCGGACCGCTAGTAAATAATATACAGTAAGTATATACAGTTAAGAAGTAGTAAAACTACATAGAAACGAATTACAAAGAAAATTTTAATTATTAGAAAAAAAAACGATAATTTATGCGCTTTTCTGCCCGTCTGTCCGTGTATTTGGACTGCAGAGTCAGACGGTCCATATCGGGTATTTGATGATTCCGCTCTTCGGTATGTTTTTACGACCTACCTGCTTATAGCTGTGACACCTAAGCTCTGTACTAGCCATTTAAACGTCCCACAGCTGGGCACAGGCCTCCTCTCTCATAGGAGAGAGGAAATAGAGCTTTAAGCCTTTGACCCACCACGTTGCTCCAATGCGGGTTGGCAAGCTTTAACGACTATTGGCATGTTAGTGATAATCACCGGGATCGACGGCTTAACGTGCTCTCCGAGGCGCGGGGGTGAAACACCACCAACTTCCTAACTCCGGGCTAGTACTGAGAATCTCTAGTCAGATAAACGCAACACTTAACTAAGGCCCGACCCGGGACGATTGAATCCGGGACCTCGTTGGCCGAAGTCGAACATGCTAACCACTACACCAGAGAGACGGTTACAACTTCCATATTTAGCTATTATGAGGGTAGGTGATAAAATTTAATGTCCCTGCATTGCAAGCGCAAAACATATTGCTTGACCGTTTATGATGGATTTATGCCGAGAAACAAGATTTTTTCTTAGTGATTTAAGTTTGGATTAAGCAACGATAATAGTTACTGTAATCTCATATTCTTTTTCGTAGAATTTTTCTAATAAACCCATACTCCTATTCGCAGTCAAGGGTTAACTAGTGGATAAAAAAAAAGAAATAATAGAGCCGTTTAACTGTTAAACGAAGGAAGTGTCGCCATTTTATATCCAAGATGGCGGAACTGCAAAAAGCTATAGCCAGCTGGTAAATGTTATAATGAAATTATTAATACAATTGCCATGTAGAATGTACTGCGAAATATGTAGAGTCTCATGCAATAGACGTCCACAGCTGGACTGCTGTCTCTTGCACGGATCTCCACAGAGCACAGTCTTGTGCCGCTTGTTTCCAGTGCTTGAGATCGCTTGCCCGCCTAGTGGGTGAACGAACCTTTGTGGGACTATAGACGCGTAGACAGAGTAGGTATAGAACTATAGACGAATGCCAATCTATATAGAAACGACCAAACGACGAAAATTTGCGTGAATATGCTTTATTGCTTACTAAATGTTCTATGGACTATGCCGCAATATATTATAATAATAGCCTGTAGTTAATCATAGTGAAATAATAGGTTCACCTACTGCCTACTATACTACTCTCGCTGACCCTCTCGCTACCAAAGAGTTTAAATACGCCACAAGAGCAACGCTATGGGGTGACAGAGGCAAGAAATTCAATAATTCTAGCACACAATTACTACTTAGTGTGTACCTCTGTTATTCTTAGTCGAATATGACTATTGGCCAAACGAGGCTGTCAAAAATACTCTAATAAGTATCAAAATCTCATTTGAATCCAATACTAATCGTCACTCGTTGACTTCCCTGGCGCAGTGTAGATCGCTGTTGTCTTAACGTTCTATCCCTGGGTCAATTTGGGAATGTATAATTTCTGGATTTTCTCTGGTCTGGCCAGGCTTCGGTTGTGGCCACTTACCACTTACCTACCGGAAAAGACGTCCAGCTAAGCGATTAAGCGTTCCGCTACGATGCCGTGTAGAAACCGATTACTGGTATGGGTTTAATATAATGGTCATACACCTAACTTAGCCCGCTACCATTATTCTTTGACTGCCACTTACCACTAGATGAGATCGCAGTCAAGGGCTAGTGGCGTAACGTACACCCCCCCAGCCCCTCCATTGGGGGGGGGCCCGCGCGGTCTGGGGGCCCGGGTGTTGAACCTTTTATTTAATTTTACTTTATCTTGTTAAGAACCAATTGATAGTAAAAACTAATTTTATGGTAATAATATATTGCCTGGTTAAAATGTTTAGTATAGGCAAGTGAAAACGTAACTCGATTTATAGTAGGAGTATGGTTGCAGCACGATCTGGTTGCGTTTGCGTCTGCCCTGTGACGAAACAAGCTGGCTAGCGCGGAGTAGGGCGCCGGGCCGAAGCGGGCCCCTCGCCCACTCCTCGACACAACTCCCCTCCCACTCCCCCCGCCACCTTCTACTCAAGCCATCTTCACTCAGTGCAGTGCAGCGTTTGACACTTGCATGACGTGCGTTGCGCCTATTCAGTTCGAGTGTCAATTTTCTTCTTCAAAAGAAAAAACTTCAAAGTGTGTGTTTTTTGTGCAACTCTTGACATACTTATTTCTCAGTTGAAATTTAGATTTGAAGCAATGACTGAAATGAGCAAACTGTTCGCAGTGCTGTCTCCAGCGTAAACATGTAAAAACCCTAGTACATGAGTACGAAGAAGATTTAAGTGTTGACCTTTGCTCTCAATTAAAAGCCTTTACAGGAGCTCTAAGGCCAGAGATTGAGAAGTTGTCATCGATCCGGCAACTAGCAGAACTGTTGTTTTTGGACAATTACTGGATGACGTCTAGCTTCCCGGACTTATGCACAGCGTTTCATCTCTTCCTGACTTTACCAGTAACAGTCGCCAGTGCTGAGCGATCTTTCTCCAAGTTAAAGCTCATCAAAAATTATTTACGAAATACAATGGCCCAAGAAAGACTCAGCAGCCTTGCGTTATTAAGCATAGAAAACAAAAGAGCCAAAAAGGTGAATTTAGATGAAGTTATAAGGGCATTTGCTGCTAAAAAAGCTAGAAGGCAGAAGAAGATATTGTTGTAGCACTAGACCATCAACCACCATCAGATCATGAATCATCGCTGTCTTACAAAACTAAGTCTTTGTTTACAAATATTATCTATTTGTTTTGTATCTATTATATCTATTGTATTTTTGTATCTTGTATCTATTATACATTGTAACAAATTTTTATGTAGTTGATTAAAACCAACGTTATTGTGTATTAACATGTGTATTTCAGTCATATCCTGTTTTTTTCTTTTAAAATAATTTATGTATAGGTTAAAAATTATAAGTGAAATTGTTAAGGTTATCAGACAGGAGACACCAAATGTTTGATATGATTACTAATCTCTTCAGTCTAGCTAAGTGTAAAAATTAATTTCAAATAATAGAATGATAAAGTAAATGGGCTTATAAAATGTGAATTATCACGAAATTTTAAATGTATATTTTATTGGACACTATAATAGTTTCTACAAGATAGAAATGTTTCACCAACAAAATAATTGTTGGACAGTCATGTAAAATAAATGGTTGAGGACTGAGGTAAGCCTATAGAATTGACGTTGATAATGAATTAAAAGATGGACGAGAGAATGGGTAATTATGGTGATAAGGGCTGAAGGAGGGGTGGGGCCCGGAGACAATCATGGGAGGGGGGCCTGACTGAGGAACGTTACGCCACTGTCAAGGGCTAACTTGTAGTGAAACAAAAAAAAATCTAACAAGAATTTCCAATGCAATACGAATCGTCCAAACCATTCTATACCAATTCACACACATATAAAACCAATAAATGTGCGTGTGTAAATATTATGAAAAAAAACCGGTTTCTTGGACAAGGGCGAAACGTGTTTGAAGAGCGATAATTTAAAATTGGAACGGCATATAAAACGTAATTATGTTGTCAATGGTATATCTTTTTAATCTGTACCGATATGACGTCTGTGGGAGTCGCTTGATAACGCGACCGCTATGGCTTATTGTCTTTGGTTTATTACCGACTTAAAAAAACTAATTGAAATTGTGTGTTTTGCTTCCATTATCTTTGATTGCACCTATCCATCATCTAATATAGGTAAAAAATCCATACATACTTACTCTCTCTGCGTCGTATTCCTCATTACTGAGGGTGACCCCTTTCCATTAATCATAAAATGGTAGGAGTTTTTTTGGGACAATAATGCGGTGGGTCCACAGTCCCTCGAGTCGAGTCGTATACGTCCATCCGCATACGACTCGACGTATGAAGAGAGACCTAAGAGAACCTAACCAGCTTAAATAGGTACTTAGAGTACCTATTTAAGCTGGTTAGGTTCTCTTAGGTTTTTGTAACCATTAATTATTAACAGACTAGATGATTCCCGCGACTTCGTCCGCGTGGACCAAGTTTATTCGATTCCCGGGAACTCTTGAATTTTCCGGGATAAAAAGTAGCCTATGTCCTTGCCCGGGATACAAACTACCCCTGTACCAAATTTCATTAAAATCGGTTGAACAGATACATTTTTTGATTCCTGCGGGAACTCTTGAAATTTCCGGGATAAAAAGTATCCTATGTCCTTCCCCGAGATATAACCTATCCCTGTACCAAATTTCATCAAAATCGGTTGAACAGATGGGCCGTGAAAGCGTAGCAGACAGGCAGACAGACAGACACACTTTCGCATTTATAATATTAATATGGATGTTAATGATAATTATTAATTAATAATAACCGGGACCGACGGCGTAACATCTCCGAGTCACGGAGGATACGAAAAGGCCAAATTCGAAGCTCCAAATTCGGTCACCCATCCAGTTACCGACTTGGGTTAACGTTGCTTAACAATCGCAATCGACAGATAGGCGTTGTCCCAACTAGGCCACTCGTCCCTCTGTCCTCGTGTGTTTAGCTTCCATAAGATTCAATATAATCTAGTCTAAGGCAATATAGTCATTAGCCACGATTTATTAACCATGAATTATGAAACGCAAAAAACCGCATCATAATTTGCGCAGCCGATCTCGAGATAACAATTTACAACTTCATTAGTACAGTAGTAATTATAGAGTTAATGAATAAATAATGTAAAAGTGTTTAATTTCGAAAATCTACATTGTATTTGAATACAATAGAATTTTTTTAATCAATTAAATATCACTTGCTTCAAACGGTGAAGGAAAACATTGTGAGGAAACCAACGAGTAAAATTATGTCTATCCGTTATCTCTATTTGTCTACCGAAGCTAACATGGTTACAAATGATATGGCTTGTCTCGTTAAGTCAAAAGTAGAGAGAAAAGTAATATTATATTTCTTATCTGTGTATTTTTCTCTACGAACCCTTACATGCTGACTAGTTTTACTTGTAATATACTGAATTTTGTGCATGTAGGATAAACGAGAAATTAGCCGGCAGCGACAACATCTCTCTCTCTCGTCGCGAGATATTATCTCGTTGTGCTCAAAGTGTGGGAAGTTTGCCACAAATTCGTATTATTAAATACAAGTACCTATTTTATTTTATTTACATTTAAAAAATAATAATATAATATTAACGTTATCAAAGTATTCCAGTGGATCCCAAATGTTATGTCTTTTTATGTCCAACAAATTTTTTCTCATTTTTTCATGCAATGTTAATTGTGATAGACATCCAAACTATCCGTACAGCTTAAATAATAATTATTAAGAAGAAGATTAATAGTAGAAATCATATACAATAATTATATTCTATGTACCGTGACGGTTCGGAAAATGCTTTTAAATTCAATTTACTTATTCAACCTTTAAATATATAATACAAATAATACATATAACTAGGAAAATGAAAGAATATGTATGACAAGTAGGTACGACCCTGTCCTATATAAAAAAATACCTACATAAAGTAAACTAATTAATACTAATGATACTTAAGAATTAAATAAATGCAGAGTTAAATGTTCTTTAAAAGAAAAAAATAATAATTAGGTGATACCCGCATAGATCTATTATCTAGTTATATTTATTTCTATAGGTAACCAAGGTAAGAGTGACGATAGCTTTTAAGGTTAAGACAGCCAGCTTCTTATTTGGATGGTAGGGGGTTTTAACTCTCTAATTTTTCGGAGTTATGTGTGTTTTAAGAAATTAAATATCACTTGCTTTAACGGTGAAGGAAAACATCGGAGAGTTCTTCATAATGTTCTCAAAGGTGTGTGATGTCTGCCAATCCGCACTTGGCAAGTGTGGTGGTGCTCAGTTATGAGCTGGTAATGGGTCTAAGTGTCAATGATATGGTGAACCAAAGTGTAACGAAAAATCACTAGTAATTCAATGGCAATGGTGTGAAATCACGCAATATTCATAAACAGTTTAATAAACAAATAATTGTATAATTTAAAATTTAAATTCAATTAATTTCTATAACAATTACAGATCACTCGGATGACTTTTTACCATAAACATCAATTTAAAAAACCAATAGGTAACAATTGAAAACATTCGAATTTGAATTCTTATTAGTTTTGGACTAAATTCAGTGTAAATAGGTGCTTTTAAGCACCCTTACCCTTTAGGGTAAAAGAGTTGCTGAATATTGGCTTTCTCCACAGCTAAAAGCATGATCTTACATTGTTAATAACTCAATACAAGTTGTTTGTATGGACAAACCCTTTAATTCCATTAATCCTACGAATTTTCATTTCATTTCTTTCGTTCTTTATAATATATCCATTCCTCGAGCAAGGGTCTATATATTAAATAGAAGTACAATAATCAAGCTGGTTTTAGTAATACCAATAACAGACTCCGACGGCCAATCACCTCTCTCTCGAAGATACTTTTTATCATTATTAAAAATCCACTAGTAAGCTACCTACCACCCAACAAACGAACACCAAGAGAGACTTACCTAATTCTCTATGTCAAATTAAATACGTTTATTATTTCTGCACATAAAAAAGTGAATGCTGAAATGAAAGCAAAAATAAATAGTCTAGTGTTTACTAATAAGGCACTTACCAGAACTAGGCCTATCGCTGTACCTCGTACAGTAAACCCACGCCGGCCAAAGATTGCTATTCCCACTCTGGCTGTTAGTATCTGTACTCCCACAGGTGGACAATGCTCCACTGGACGTCGAAGAGACTATGGAACTAGCTGAATCCGGCCTCTTTTGTTGCTCTATAATCTTTGGTTGCTCTTTCTGTATCTGTTGCTCACCAATATTTGACACAGTCTGTCTCAACCCTCCAAGCGGCGGTAGCGCACCAAAATCATCTTTGGATTTTAAATAATCAAAATTAAATTTAGAGTACTCTTTTGTTGTATCATTTGACAAATAAGGTTTGTACAAAATACTGTGATTTGGACCTACGTGTTTCGGGCCTTCTATTTTATTAGTTTTTCGAATTGCGTTCAATCCAAATTCTGGATGTAAAATGTTGCTTATTGAAAAAGGGATGGATGCAGGCGGTTGTCTATTCCTTTTGTCTTCATAATCTTGGATAACGGGTTTCACGTCTGGTGTTTCTGGTCTAAAGTAGTTTTGGTAGTCCATGCCATTCTGGCTGTTATCTGGACTCATTGGAGGCGAATTTGGCTGCACTTTGACAACTGTCATTGACCTGTCAAACCTTGAGTCAATAGTCGTGCAAGTGTATTGACTTTGGTATGGATTTCTTACTTCAACAGTATTTGAATGAGGCGCAGGGACTCTTCCGGTGACAGGACCAGGGCTGTTTGCTTGATTTGGGCTGCAACGGTCTTCGAATGCCATTTTTATTTCAAACACGCATTAAAAGTCTTTCAAATGTTAATTTAAACGGTAACAGTGTCTCTATACCGTCAAATATGAATACATGTCTCAATCCACTTAGCAATTCAAATTTCCGAACTGTCAAGCTGTCAAACGCCGGCTTGACAGTGATGTGCTCGCGGCGGCGGCCACCGAACGACTGTGCCCCCCACGCGTTCGAAACTGAGACACGCCCAAAGAACAAACAAGGTTCAAACTCCCCACCCTTGTTATTTGGAGGCGTAACTATAGTTGCCCAACGAGGCAAACGATATTTTGTCCCATTCCAGCTTATGAAAATTTTGTGTGTCAAACAGAGAGGTGTATACAGACAATTGATTTAACCTGATTGTGTATTTAGGGGTATGGAGATTTGTAATTCAGTTGTAAATTGCTATGGCTCTTTCGCAGGTTCATAATGTATCAATAATACGCTCGGGCTCGCTTTGAGGCGCAGAATTTCAATTAAACTTTGACAGTATTATTATATTGATAGACGGGTCGCCATCTTGAAAAAGTATGGCTATATTGTTTGGTGATTGTTCTTTTTTCGCTAATTAAGTAGGTATTATGCATTGAGCGTGTTATTAAGTTGTAAATAGGTTTTTTTATTGCTGTAGGTACCTACTTAATTTGGTGGTTGAATTAAAAATTATGTAACTGGTTACTGGTTACATTGTAATATCATATTGTATTGTATTTAATTAAGTATATAATAGATATACTAGGTATATATAATGTGATTTAGAGAAAACAAAAAAATAGTGGGCGGCGAAACAATTTTGAGAACCACTGACTTAGTTAAGTACCTATGAGTACGTAGGTAATCTCAGTCTGTCTCAATACTAAGTTCAGTATAAAAAATTGTGGGAAAAAACATAAAATAGTGGACAACGATTAAATTTTTGGGAACCTCTGACTATAGTTTAATCCCTATCGGCAGGTTAATTGTTATTACACTAGATGATGCCCCGCGACTTCATCCGTCACGGTAATATTACGCGTGGATTAAGTTTTTTGATTCCCGCGGGAACTCCTTGATTTTCCGGGAAAAAAATAGCCTATGTCCTTTCCCGGGACACAACCTATCCCTGTACCAAATTTCATGAATATTGGTTGAACGGTTGGGCCGTTAAAGTGTAGCAGACAGACAGACAGACACACTTTCGCATTTATAATATTAAGTATGGATATGTCGCTGTCAGATTGCAATCTAACGCTTTTTATCTCGATAGATCGTAAACTGTCGAAAGATTGTGAACCGTAACAACTGCTTACAAATTTAACGCATTATTTTCCGGTAGATTGTAATCTGTTAGGTATAATATTAACCCGATAGAACCTAAGTGCCCGGCCTGCCGGCGGCGGAAACTACCTGATTATATTCAACGAATATTTCAAAAATTGACACTCTTCTGAGTGAACGGTTCACAATCTGTCGACAGTTTACAATCTACCGAGATAAAAAGCGTGAGATTGCAATTTGACGGTTTTCACAATATTACGGTGACAGTTATACCTATTATGATTTATACGAATACCGACTATACCGAGGTATTTAAAATTATCATTGTATTTAATTACCTATATGTAGGTATAGGTAGATATTATAGAGTAAAAGTAAAAAAAAAGTTTAAAATCTATTGCCCTGAAGTTCGCTCTGTGACCTTAGCTTTATGCTATGCCGTGACTCTGCCGCCGGTTCGAAAAGCTTCTACTGAGAAGAGCCGGCAAGAAACTCCTTATTTTTTAATATTTTTTGTTTTAAATGTCACAACAATGTGCAAATGAATATTTCATCAGCGCGCGACACTGAAAGATTACTTATTTCCTTTCTCCAATTAACGCAAAAAGGTAGATACACCAACCTACTTACTTGTGCTTTATACATGAGTAATTTTTAGGGTTCCTCGGTCGTTCCAAGTAAACCGCGGGATCGCTGATTATAAGAAAACGAGATATAACCCGCGGTTTCGCTCACGTTAGATTCGATTTTCATACAAATTTCAGAGCCCTATTTTACCCCTTTTCCAAAAATTCATAACATTTCCTTAGCGGATCATAGGTCTACGTTAGAAAAGTTTTCTATATGCCAAATTTTAGTGCAGTTGTTTGAGCTGTGCGTTGATAGATCAGTCAGTCAGTCACCTTTTACTTTTATATACCTACCTATTTAGATACGAGTAAAGAAACTTTACAATTTCTCACAATAATCACTCATTTTAGATAACTGAAGTGAAACTCAATACTCAGTTTATTTTATTCCATGTAAAGCATCCAAGTGTCTCTAATTTTACGTCATGTTCTGACTCTACCACTGTCGCGGAAAAAAAATCTACTCAGAGAAGTTAAAATAATTTTATTTTTGAAGAGGGTGGCATTGCATCGTCGTCAACCAATAGATGTCCACTGCTCCACTCTCACTGGGTAACTAGTAATCCTTACCCAATAAAATACCTGCCTAGTAACGTAATTGCCTAGAATAAGTTTTTCTAAATTCCCACGGGACTACTAAATTTTCAGGGATAAAAAGTAGCCTATGTCACTCTCCGGGTCCTCAACTATACCCGTGCAAAAAATCACGTCGATCCGGTGCTTTGTTGCGGCGTAATTGAAGGACAAACCAACTAACAAACACACTTTCGTATTTATAATATTATATTTGTATGATATTTCTCGGGAAATCAAAGAATTAGAAACTAAAGATCATAGAAACCTATAATTTACTTTTAATATTACATACATACCTACTTACAAAAATCGTTTATTAGCAATTAGCAATTTATCTACAAAATCTTTTCAGAATTTAAAAAAAAACTCACTTATTTTTTTACAAAAGCCAATAAATCGACACCTTTACCCACAACTCACAAGTTGCCACCGTTACTGATCGAAATAACCCACTTTGATAAATACCTACATTAATAAATACTTAAACGAATAAATACCCACATGAATAAATACCTACATGAATAAATACCCACCATTAATAAAGCTTCAGTATAATTAAGCAATTTCGCACAGCTGTCTTTGCTAATAAGTTGCTGTTTTCCATTTTAGTTTGTAAATACTAGATGATACTAGACTTCAAATTCAAGTCTTTTTTTTTCAAGTTGACTTTGACAAGTGCTTTTGAATATTCGAGTGTATCTGTCACCGTAAGATCGTAATAACCGTTTGATTATAATATACCTCGCAAGATTGTGAACTGTCGAAAGATTGTGAACCGAACATACGGCTTACAATTTAACGCATTATTTTTCGGTAGATTATAATCCATCGAAGTGAAACTGTTATATCACAATCTGCCGCGCGTTAAATTGTCAGCTGTCCGAAGGCCGTCCCTGATTGGTCTGTGTTGATACATAGGCTCAATATACGACATTGTAAATGTTATCAAATGAGATCACATATATAGGTTCACGCGCATAAAAAATATTAAAACACGCAAAATTTCTGTAATTTAAGGCTATGTTCAGTGACGAATACTAACTTATCTATCATTCAAACTGCACTTCTTTGGTTAATCATAGAGTCATTTTACTTCCACAACAATTTTATGTAACGAATTCTAAAGCTGTGAGTTATTTTCAACACGAAATCAATTTACAATCACCAAAACACTGTTTGTTTACATCGCACGGTATTTCACAATTTGACGGTTTTACTTCGATGGATTATAATCTACCGAAAAATAATGCGTTAAATTGTAATCAGTATGTTCAGTTCACAATCTTTCGATAGTTCACAATCTTGCGAGGTATATTATAATCAAACGGTTTTTACGATCTTACGGTGACATATCTACCACTGGTTTGGAATGCCTTTCCTACCGAGAAGGACCAGCAAGAAACTCGGCGGTTGCTCTTTTAAAAAAAATATTTAAGTACAATTTCATGTGAAGAATTAGATAAATAAGTAACCGCTGTCCATATAGCATTGCAGGAGCGAGTCAAATCCATGCTCTTTTATTAACAGACTTCCAAAAAAGGAGGTTCTCAATTCGGCGCGTATGTCTTTTTATTAATTTTTTTTAATGTATGTTACCGCATATCTCCGTGGTTTCCTAACAATTCGAAAAAATTTTTTTTCAGTGGTTAGAGAAAGCTCGCGAGATGGTCCCATAAAAAATTCTGACTGCAAATCCTCAATCCTGATGCTGTGGGTATACCTACGACTCAAAACTAGGGAGATAAGAAGTTTTGATGGTGAATTCATTGAGTAGGTATCAAGTCACGTGTATACGATTTAACTCTGAGTCCCAACTCCTTAACCCTGATGCTGCAGGGTACAGAACTCCTTAAAAATAGCGATTTAAGATTTTTTTTATGGTGAATTCATATTGTAGGTGTCAAGCAACGACTTCATACTTAAACCCAAGTCCTAACTCCTAACTCTTCCGTCCGACGGAGCGCCGCTTCGCGGGGCTCCTTATTTCTGGGTGGTATAAAAAAGAAATAACCACGAAGAGGTGAAGAGGTGACGAAGAGGATGGCGGAAAGACCCCGCCATCCTCTTCGTCACCTAAACTGTCCGAGTCGGAGCGGGAGTGGTGCCTAAGAAGGAGAAGCTAGGAAAACCACTCGACCTTCGTTTCGCAACGAAGGTCGCCGGCTCGCTTCGCTCGTCAGCTGCCCCCTTCGCTCCACTCGGCCTCGTAGGCTCGCTTCATTCAGGACCTCCTTCGCCAGCATCTGGCTACGCGCTTTACAAAAACACTCTAGAGGTAGGACAGACAAGACTGCGTGGAGTCTGAGTGCTCAGATTTCGACCCAAGAATGTCAACTTTTTAAAACGGGCTACGCCAGAAGACTCTTACATTACACTCTTACATTTTATAAAAAAAGAAATATGTTTTACGTTGTTTAATTAAATAACACTAAATACATTTCATAAAATTGTATTTTATGAAATGATAATTTGTCTGTTAATTGTTTTGTCAAGTGAATTATTTATAGGACCAAAAGTTATGTATCGATTAATATAATATGATTCATAATTTTGGTAAACGTTGTTTGTGAAATGAAAATTATTTATTTGTTTTTTGCGAAATGATCGGTCACCGCAAGATACACACTGTACCATATACATTTGTCTACTGTAGCTTATAGCATATTAAATTTCTAGTACTTACCCTCATTATCATGGACTTCAGCAAAGTAGGTAACGTCTGCAACTTGACTGCCTCGTTGGTCTAATAGTTTGACTGCGGCGGACGAGGTCCTGGGTTCGAGTCCCGAGTCGGGCTATAACAAGTCTTGGGTTTTTCTGACAAAAAATTCTCAATACTAGCCCGGAGTTAGGAAGTTGGCAGTGTTTCACCCCCGTGCCTCGGAGAGCATGTAAAGCCGTCGGTCCTACGCCTGATCTCTCTCCGGCCGTGTCGGATTATCCGTACCATCGGGCTATGAGAGTAAAGGAACAGAGAGTGCACCTGTGTATGCGCACACAGTTGAGCACTATAATATCTCCGCGAGCAGATAACTAATCACTCTGGACATAGGCCGCCGTGGCCGAAATTCGGTCGGGAGAACATCATATCAAGTAACTTAGGTATTAATCGATCATTACCTATCCCAACAAAAAATATACTTAAACCTACCATAATAATATTATAAATTCTAAGAAAACTTAATAAAAACTGCTTAATGACCTAGAAATCCTGTTGAACTCTAGCTTGTTGGGCGGAAACGGAAAAAACGAAAAAAAATTTGAATACTTTGACACTCACACTTACCTATGCTAATATCTGTTTGTATGTCTGTATAATTACAACTCTATGGAAGTGTGATGTCTCGTTACGGTTGATGCATTCGACTCCATGTAATTCATTAAGGATTGCGGAAAAAACCTCGCGACTTTTTTTTCTCTATTCTTTAATGCAAGGCTCTATTCTTTAATCTAAGGCATTAAAGTTTAATTACGAATGTAGTACATTTATATTTAAGACCTTTTGTCTTCGTAACAACGCGAGCATGTCGCTGACGGTGACGCGAATCCACAAGTTTGGCCCCTACCAAAAAGTGCTCAAAGCGGCTAAAGAAGCTTTCACTTCAAAAATCATGCGGACGTTTTTCGTTCACTCATGGACAGTTTCCGCAAGGTAACGCCTGCCTTTATCCAACAAACCAACAAACACACATTTCTGTATTTGTACCTAATATTGCCCTACAGGTAAAGATAAGATTAGGTTGGTACTTACTATGTTCTTTTTTCCTACAAAACTCAAGACAACACTAAAAAAATTGTGCATTATGGGATGTACCCGAACCCAATTTTGTATTCCATTTTGTAGTCTCAGCTTTCACGAGACTGACTATACATTACAAAGAATCTACTAAGAAAGGATAATATTAGTAAGAAATCCTACCCGAATTAGTGGGATTAGTTTTAAGTGCACTTAAAATATTACACAAAAATTAGACTTCGTCCATTTGACTTCGTTCGAACTTCTTATTTTCTAGAATAAAAAGCCTAGCTTATGTCCTTCCCCGGGATGCAATCTACGTCAGTGCCAAATTTCATCGAAATCGGTTGAAAAGAGAGCACATGAAAGCGTTACAGATATAAAAAACTCACATTCGCATTGATAATATACTAGATGATGCCCGTGACTTTATCCAAGTTAAAAGATCCTTGGAAAAAAAAGTAGCCTATGTCCTTACTCCTTCCCCGGGCTGCAACCTACCTCTGTACCAAAGTTTGTCAAAATCATCAAAAAGATATGCCGGGAAAGTGTAGCAGACAGACAGACAGACACACTTTAACATTAATATAATATCATTTATTATAGGATATC
Source organism: Erebia epiphron (assembly GCA_963932025.1). Lineage (NCBI taxonomy): Eukaryota > Metazoa > Arthropoda > Insecta > Lepidoptera > Nymphalidae > Erebia > Erebia epiphron. The sequence goes on along the minus strand of OZ009953.1, from coordinate 6,583,715 downwards.
GTATCTAATACGTAAACAGCAACCAACTTTAAACAGAACGATGTGAAGAAAAAAATAAGAAAAAAACATGGCGTGTCTAACGAGCCGCGTCGCCTGTCACTGCTTTCCCGCCTAAATAGCTGTCAGCTGTCAATCCGCCGCCATTGTCGGGTGATTGTTGGTTTGTTTAGCCTTTGTTGTCTCGTAATATTAAGTTGATGGTGAAAGCCTAATAATGTTATAGTTAACGGATCATAATCTTTGTAATATCGCAGCAGTATATATCCATACTTAATATTATAAATGCGAAAGGGTGTCTGTCTGCCTGTCTGCTACGCTTTCACGGCCCATCTGTTCAACTGATTTTGATGAAATTTGGTATAGGGATAGTTTGTATCCCAGCGAAGGGCATAGGCTACTTTATATCCCGGAAAATTAAAGAGTTCCCGCGGTAATCAAAAAAACCATTAATCCACGCGGACGAAGTCGCGGGCATCATCTAGTATTTATATATTAGATGATGCCCGCGACTTCGTCCGCGTGGATTAAGTTTTTTCAATGCCCGCGGGAACTCCTTAATTTTCCGGGATAAAAAGTAGCCTGTCCTTCCCCGGGATACAAACTGTCCCTGTACCAAATCGGTTGAACAGATGGGCCGCGAAAGCGTAGCAGACAGACAGACAGACACACTTTCGCATTTATAATAAACTAGATGATTCCCGCGATTTCGTCCGCTTGGATTAAAGTTTTTGATTCCCGCGGGAACTCTTCAATTTTCCGGGATAAAAAGTAGCATATGTCCTTCCCCGAGATGTAAACTATCTCTATACCAAATTTCATCAAAATCGGTTGAGTAGTTAGGCCGTGAAAGCGTAGCAGACAGACAGACAGACAGACAGACAGACAGACAGACGGACAGACAGACAGACACACTTTCGCATTTATAATATTATATAGTATAATAGTATATATAGTATATAGTATGGAAGTATGGATATTAGTATGGATATATCTATATACAATAAATATATTATATTAGTGATAATAAACAGGAACGACGGCTTAACGTGCTCTCTGAGGCACGGGGGTGAAACACCGCCAACTTCCTTCGGGCTAGTACTGAGAATTTGTGACTGAAGTGGTGAATGGTGATGCAGTCTAAGGTGCTCGCGCTTGTCTAGAAGATGCCTATTCACTCTTGATTTGAAGGTACTTGTGTTAAAAGAGGAGGAGAAAACGGAAGCCGGAAGGGCATTCCACAATAATAAAAACTTAATTTAGGCCCGACCTGGGACCTCGTCGGCCACAGTCAAACATGCTAACCACTAGACCAGCGAGATATCTGAACGTAATTTCAGTGATGGCGTACGTTTCAGGCGAGTGGAAACACTGTATCCGCTCGCGTCGTGGGTGGTCCGCAGTTTTATTGGCTCATACGGGCCGGTTAAGGCGAGGACTGCCCGAGTTCTTCGTGTCGAACTATTTTAAGATTTTTCGACGACCTCCGAGGCGCAGTGTTGAGCGCTGTTGCCTTAATGTGCGGAGGTCCCGGGCTTAAAACCCGGGCAGGGTTCGGAAATTTATAATTTCTGAATTTTCCCTGGTCTGGTCTGGTGGGAGGCTGCGGCCGTGGCTAGTTACCACCCTACCGGTATAGACGTGCCGCTAAGCGAATTAGTGTTCCGGTACGATGCCGTGTAGAACCGAATGGGAGTATGGGTTTCTTATAACCGCCATGCCCCTAACAGGTTAGCCCGCTACCATCTTAGACTGCATCATCACTTACCATCAGGTGAGATCGCAGTCAAGGGCCACTTGTAGTGGATTTAAAAAAAATTAAAGTATTCAGGGGTCGTGATCCGACTACTCTGCCCAACCAGTTGGAAACGGGCATTTGGTAGGGGCTCTGCCCCGTAGTTTTTTGGGCTCTGTATCGATTAATTTAAGTTTCCTCCAGTTAAAATTTTCAAAACATAATAATATTTAATGCAGGTACGGGAATCGTCTATTAACAGTTTTAATAGAGGTATAGGCAGGTTAGGTTAGGTTAGGTTAATAGATAGATTGATGTTTGGAGGTACGAGGGATGTTGACCGGAACAAGGACGGTAACCGAAACTACTATCGGACATCCGAAATAAAAATCTATCCGTAACCGTCACCGAACCCGATACAAAAGGTTTGAATAATTTCGGATGGTGGGGGATTGTAAATGAGACATGTTATGACAGGTTTTAGTTTCGGACGTCAATAAGTGTTAGGTATGCAGTGTACCTAAGTTGAATAAATAAATATTGACTGGTGGGCCCGGCAGACTGTCCAGCCTTGAACTTCGAAACAGATTGCAGCGCCCCCTACAGGGTCCAATCATACTAATATTATAAATGCGAAAGTGTGTTTATTTGTTGGTTTGACCTTCAATCACGCTGCAACGGAGCAACGGATTTTTTGCATGGGTATAGCTGAGGACCTGGAGAGTGACGCTACTTTTTATCCCGAGTTCCCGAAGGAATTTTAAAAAACTTATTCCAGCATCAGCAAGCAAATAATAGTTCAGATCTTGCATTCGCCTTAAGCTGCGTGTGGGTAATTTTGTAAACACATCGGGCGGCTGCGGTCGCGCGGCTTTTTATTGCGATATAACGCGGTTTATTTGTTCTCCGACAATTAACGGAACGCAAACTATCACTGAGGCAATGTGTACATACCTTTACATAGACGAAGACGTAGATAATTTCTAATTACTATTATTACTAGACTAGCTGGTGCCCGCGACTTCGTACGCGTGGATCGAGGTTTTGTGGTTCCCGCGGGAAATCTTTAATTTTCCGGGATAAAAAGTAGCCTATGTGTTAGTCCAGATTATAATCTAGCTCTGTGCCAAATTTCATCCAGATCCGTTCAGCCGTTCTGGCGTGATTGAGTAACAAACATCCATTTGAGGTTTTTTGGTTCCCGCGGGAAGTCTTTTATTTTCCGGGATAAAAAGTAGCCTATGTGCTATTCCAGACTATAATCTATCTCTGTGCCAAATTTCAGCGAGATCCGTTCAGCCGTTGGGGCGTGATTGAGTAACAAACATCCATACATCCAAACATCCATCCAAACTTTCGCATTTATAATATTATTTATATTTGATAATGCCTATCTTAGGCCGCATCATCACTTCTCATCAGGTGTGATTGTGGTTAAGCGTAAGCCTATAATGAATTTAAAAAAAATCTTCGTCCGCGTGGACTTAGGTTTTCGCTGTCCCGCGGGAACTCTTTAAATTTCCGGGATAAAAATTTGCCTATGTCATTCCCCGGGATACAACCAACCCTATACCAAAATTTATCTAAATCGGTTGAACAGATGAAAGCGAAGCAGACAGACACACGTTCGTATTTATAATATTAATAAGTGTGGATTAGTATATGGAAGTATCTATGCAACTGCACCAACTCCGTCGAATAACCCAGGAATTTTGATGTTTTTTCATTCATTCATTCATAATTTTATTCCTAGGATAAACGTTACTCGGAGTCTGCGCAATCGGCCCTAAATTTAATTAATCTGTATGAGGGCATAATCTAATTATAATAATAGCCATTCTGTAAACAGCAATGGCGGCAGGCGCGGGAATTTTGACAGCTGTCAGTGTCAGAGGGGGTAGGAACCGATTGCGTTCAGGAACCGCGCTTCTATTTAACTACAATCATAAGTTATATTGTACCCAATAATATTTGAGTGAGTTAAAAAGTAGTTTATAAACATGGATTAATGGATTACTTACCATTTAAGCGACTTGGACAGTGACATCCTGTTTTTTTTTTACTTTTGTTTACTATAAGTTAGCCCTTGACTGCGATCTCACCTGATACCTAAGTGATACTGCAATCTAAAATGGTAGCGCGTTTACTTGTTAGGGGCATGGCAGTTAGCCACACCACCACACCCACCAGGCCACACCAGGGAAATTCAGAAATTCAGAAAATATAAATTTCCAAATTGACCCTGCCGGGGATCGAACCCGGGACCTCCGCACGTTAAGACAACAGCGCTCAACACTGCGTCAGAGAGGTCTTTAAAAGCTAAATCGACACGGACGAAGTCTCAGGTATAATCTAGTAATTTATTTATACCTTACTATCAAATCACGAGGTACATTCGGATGCGATCATACTACATAAATAAATATAGTAAAGGTAAGGGTGCGTCTAGTACATTAGCGGGCATTGTGGACGCACCTGGCGTTTCCCTGGTGTGACCATGCCTTTAGGATACATAGGACATCATACTCTATGTACTAATATTATAAATGCGAAAGTGTGTTTGTTTGTTGGTTTTCTCCTTCAATCACGACGCAACAGAGCAATGGATCGACGTCATTTTTGCATGGATATAGTTGAGGACCTGGTAAGTGACATAGGCTACTTTTATCCCGGAAAATTATGGATTTCCCGTGGGAATTAAAAAAAGTTATTCCACGTGGACGAAGTCGCGGGCAACAGCTAGTTTATAATATTACTCGTAGTACCTACTCTTAGTATAAATAGTATAAAAAATAGTATGATGTGATAGATGAAAAATAAATATAATATGTAATGCCTATGTATTATTCTCATGTGGTATCATCGTCACCCTACAGAATACCCCAAAATCGGGCAAATCATCATATTTCATAAGCGGGCGAACATTTTTCTTAATCTGCCCTCGGGGGTGGGTGTGATCACTCGCCATTATGTAGCTTTTGCCCATAACAAACAATACACTGCCGGATGTAAATAGATTCAGGTTTTAGATGGACCCCCTAGGTGCAGCGGTGCGAATTCTCACCGGATTAACACTGAATTCAATTCTGCTAATAATGACTTATTTACTGCCACGTTGGTCTAATGGTTTGCATGTCCCGGATTCGAATTCGGGGTCGGGCTATAATCTATACTTAATGTTGGTGGTTTAAGTTTATTTTTTATTCTGGCGGGAACTCCATAATTTTCCGGGATAAAAAAGTAACCTGTCCAGGTCTTAACTATACCCTTACAAAAATCACGTCGTTTCGTTGCGACGTGATTGAAGGACTAACCAACAAACAAACACAGTTTCGCGCATATAATATTAATATGATAAATTTGTCCTTCCGGGTATCGAGCCGAGTGCCTCCTACTAAGAAGACCACAGCGCTAGGGAGGGCGTCAAAATTTTGTGTATGTTTGTCCCATCTAATCTACAAAACCAATTAAATAAGTCACCTTCAATATCTCAAAACATAAGAGTTAAGACGCCATAACGTTGGACTGAGGATATCTAATAATAAAAACCAGCTGTCGGCCGGTAAGCACAAACGTTATAATCTGAACTAAAGAAATCACAAGAAAAAGTTTTTAAGCTTAGGAAATAATGTACAGCATGCTCCGAATAAAACCTTCAGTACAATTAGTATTAAAGACTAATACTAATTAATTGATATACTAGATGATGCCCGCGACTTCCACTAGATGATGCCACGTAGTAGAAGTTTCATTAATTCCCGCGGGAACTCTTTTTAATTTTCCGGCATAAAAAGTAGGCTAGGTATGTGTAATTCCAGACCGAGTCTATCTCTTTGCCAAATTTCATCCAGATCCGTTCAGCCGTTCTACCGTGATTGAGTTATTATTATCTTATAATTTAAATTAACATTAATAACCATTCATCCAAACTTTCGCATTAATAATATTATTAGTATAGATAATATATATATTATAGATATATTATTATATATGTATGTATATCTATATATATTATTATATGTAGTTTATAGAGATCGTTCCCTGTTAGTTTCATGATTGATAACCATTTGAAGCTAACAAAGTACAGAAGAGCGTCGAATTTTGACAACATCCTTACTAATGAAATAAAATGCGAAAGTGTGTCTGCCTGTCTGTCTATTACGCGATCTTTTTAACCGATTTTGATGAAATTTGGCATAGGGGTAGATTACATTTCGGGGAAAATCTCGGAAAATTAAGTAGTTCCCACGGGAGTCAAATAAACTAAATCCTCGCAGACGAAGTCGTGGGTATCATCTAGTATCCCATTAATAGAAAGTGTGCGATTTGACATTTGAAAAAAATTGTCTATGTGACTGTACTTTGTGATATCCAATTCTAAGCATCCTGTGTAACAAACATTAAACCGATGGCTCCTTCGAGGGACGCAATTTACCCAAATGACATTCTACCGAAAAATATAAATTCCCCCCAAAAAAAATAAGGCAGCCGGACATTAAGTATGTTCGCTTCGAACTCCGAAACATTGATAATTAAAAAAAAAACAACATGGCCGACGCTTTCAACGTCCTTCGTCTCGATAAAAAATAAAAAGCTTCCAAATTCAAATCGGGCGCGGTTGGAGATGAAAAAGCGGGACTAATTTCATGCGCTCACGCAGTGTTCCATTTTCAAAATGACATTAGACAGAGACAAAAAAGTTTTGTAAAGCGCTGGAAAGAGATGGAGATATTACAAATGTATTAATCGGGTCGTAATTTTGCTGAATATGTTGTATAGCCGAAGTAAATTATATTTTAGAAACCGTGGGGTATCCGGTTTTTTTGGTTTTTAGTTGATGAGGCATAAAAACTTTTGGGGTTTTAATAACATATTTTCTCGTTTAACATAACTGTTTTTGGAGTTAATATTTTTTTGTTGTATTAAATGTTATGGTAGGTAGAGAGTTTTAGAATTAATGTTTCAATAACTAATCAATTTGACGTTATCCCTTGGATTTTATTTTGGTCGGCCATTTTGATTTCTTCTGTTTTTCGAGACGCCATACCTACTAGATAATAATAATATGTACAGAAAAAAAGAATAATTTACTAATACTAAAATGCAAATCTCACGTCTTTTTATATTCAAATAAACTTTTAAAAAGTGCTTTAAAAAGTGCTTTTGAATCGTCGAGTGAATCAGATACCGCTGGTTCGGAATACCATTCCTACCGAGAAGAGCCAGCAAGAAACTCGGTGATTGCTCTGTTGAAAAAAATAATTTATAAAATTACATTAATGTGTAAATAGTAGATACTACGAGTACATAGGTAAGTTACCGCAGTCCTTAGCATATCTGAAGCGAGTCAAATCCATGCTATTTTATCATTTAGGTACATCATCTTCAACAGTATAATAAGGTTATTTCAGGAGCATACTTACTTACTTTTTTGATGGAAAAATGGCTTTAAAAAAGAAAGCCAATTTTTTTAAACCCTTCTACTAGCCTCTAGTTCTGGCTATGGGTTCGAGCATTTTGGAGTATTCATATCATTTTTATTTAAACCATACGTATCGATAGGTATAATGTTATCCATCCTCAATATGATTTATTTTGAGATCATGATCGTTGATGATTACCTAAGTAATTTATTAGTTAAGCCATAAACTGCTTAGAAACAACGCAATTATAAAATGCCTTAGCTTTAATTTCGTAGCCATTTCAGTTTTATTAAATACTAGACGATGGCCGCGTGGATTAAGGTTTTTGATTCCCACGGAAACTCGTTAATTTCCCGGGATAACAAGTAACCTAGGTATGTGCTTTCCCGGGATATACCTCGTCGCTTTTCCTACGAAAGGACCTAACTGACATCGAGTTAATTGTTCAGGGCAAGCGTTTTTCGGTTTCGTGCTCAACTATATTGTCCACAGCTTGCTCAAATAAAGCTATATTAAAATAAAAAAAATATTCTTATAATCTGTGAATCAAGGCCTTTTTGCAAGTAGGAATTGTCTTATTTAAATGTGCGTATTCATTTAGGTAAAAATATTTAAAACAGTTACGCCACTTCATAAGAACTTTGTTTTTCTGAAAAATTAATTACTTAGGAGATACGACTGTATTTTTTACTAAATAATTAAATCACATTTAATTCAAAATAATTTGTTTTTTATTTCTTTATATATAATAATAATTAGGATAGTTTTAAATCATTTTTTCACTGTAAGTTTTGGATTCGTACTATTTTGGATTTTTTTACTGCCCAAGGTTTTATACATTTTTTGTCACCAATTTACATAAATTTTTAACTCTATTAGTTAATGTCTAAGGTATTCCGTCGCAATCAAAATTCAGACGTAAGTGAAAGCCCCATTTTTATTCAATATAGTCTAGTTCACACTAAATGACGTATTTTCAGTTACGTCATAGTTGATAGATTTTTATTTAGCTGATCACTAAATAAAAGTCTTTCTAATAGCCCTAAGTATAAAATACGCCACTTAGTATGATTTCCTTTTCGCAAATGAGCATATACGCCATACTTACCGATTGTCCTAGCCAGTAAACGGTAAAAGATATGAAAAAGTCGATAAGACAGATCGACAGAGAATCAAAAGTACATTATTATGATGTATTTAGTGCAGTTACGTCAAAAGTGTCAGATAGGTCCTTTCGTAGGAAAAGCGACGACCTAATCTAACCCTGCATGTACAAAGTTTCAACTCAATCGGTAAAATAGATGAGCCGTGAAAGCGTAAGTTGCAGGCAAACAGACACACTTTCGCATTTATAATAATACTAGCTGATACCCGCGACTTCGTCCGCGTGGATTGAGGAGTTTTAGTTCCCGCGGGAACTCTTTAATTTTCCGGGATAAAAAGTACCCTATTATTTAATCCGGACTTCTAACTTTACGTCTGCAAAATTTCAAAGCAATCGGTTCAGTAGTTACGGCGTGAAAGCGGAACAAACATACAAACTAACTCACTTTCCCATTTATAATATTAGTAAGGAAAGGATTAGTAGGTATAGAGTATAGATTAATATTATGGTCAATTATAGAGACCAATTAATTATTGTAAAGAATAATACAAAATATATAGTTAGGAGTTCTTTTAGTGGGCTAACTTTCGAAAAGTCCTAGATTTAATTTCCTTGCTTTGACCTAAACACTCGACGCAAAACCAGTTATGCTTTTTAATGATCTAAATACGTGATACGATCATGACTTCATAAAGAACCTATTAGTCCCTACGAAATTCTACAGCACAATTATGGAACCCAATTAAAAAAATATAAAAGTTGTTCGAAATTCGAACCGGGGTTACCAAACTAGTCCCTTCTGATTACTATATCCCCACAAAAATGATTCTCACTAACGACGTTTAAAATTAAGTTTTTAAGCCGTACCCAAAACAAAATGGCCGACGCCGAATATTTTTTTTTGGGCTCGGCGCGATAATTACGGTGCCGAGGCGGGAAACGCTGGGAGTGAATTAAATGGTTTCGAAATTCGAATATGGTTCCCGAAAATTATAAAAAAAGTCTGTTGCCTTTGGTAATGTAATTATCATTCTGTGGTCATTAGAGAGCTTTTTAAGGCTGATTATGTTGTGGTTTGAATTACTAATTATTTTCTTATTTGTGTAGAGTAGGTAAGTAGGTAATAACTTAGGCTGTCTATGTACTTAGTTATGGAATGTTACATTTAAATGCCTAATTTATTATTTTTGTAGGTAAGATATAGAAAATAAAACGTAATTATAACGTTATAATGTTAAAAAATAATCCTTTGAAAAACTTGAAATTGTTTCACAATCTTTAACATATATTTTTATCGCATAAATAAACATTAAACAACCCTAGGTGATTAACATATCTTTAACAAGTATTTTTTGAGTAAAAATCACAAACACTATAATAAATTTACTAAAATTAACTCACGAACCATTTTTACAATTTCTAATTAAAACTAACATGACACTTTTAAAAGTAACATGCAAGCAAATAAAAATACGTAGAAATAAATAGAACTGAAAACCCAAATCTTTAATTAAATCTAAAAGAAAATGTCTGGTTGAATTAAAAAAAAAAACAATTAACCAAATCATTTCAATCCGAAATATTGATAAGGAAAACGACAAGAAAAGCACCTCAAAAGCACCCTTAGTTCATTATCAAGTGAGCGAGAAAAAAGATTAAAAAGCGTATTTAAGTATTGGTTAGAAAGAGATGGGTGTATTTTTATTGTTGCGTTTAAGGCTTTGCGTCATTGGTCGGGAAAGGAAACGCAGAGGGCGTCACCGTCGGTTTGCCGCCATAAATTGAGTTGTTGACAGATTAATAAGGTAAGGTTATGTTATGTTTTTATTTTTTTTCGCTCGCCGCAGCGCGAAATTATAAGCCTGGCTGTAATTATTGTTATGAAGTCTGAAACTGGACTCAAATGAGGCTACGTGTGTGGTCTGAACGTTTTCTGCCTCGCTTTGAATAAAAGGAAGCTAACCGTAAAAAATATGTTTCGAGATATAAGCACTAAAGATACAGGCCCGTGCTATTAAACCAACATCAAGTAGGAGCAGGTTCTCAAAGTATCGGTTTTATGCATAGATTATAACAAAGGACTAGGAGGACTAGGAGCAAATAGTAATTTCAACGTGATAACAACGTGTTACCGAGAAAAAGGGCGTTGACAGACAGACAGACGGACAGACAACGAAGTTCCTTATTTCCTTTAGAGGAACGGAACCCTAAAAACTTAAGAAAAAAGAAAAATTTGTGGACAGGGAAGCAATTGTCTCCAAGTAGGTACAATAGGTCTCTAACCACTCCCTTAGCAGTGGGAGAGGTCGATATAATATGCTGGCAATCGCCTGGTTAGATACCAACTCTCAATCAATGAATAAATTTTTTTTTATTTGCTTGAAACATTTATGACGACAGTCCAAAACTATAAGTCTAAACATGTTTCGTCAATGCTGACGTGCAAATTTCATAATTAGTCTAAACATAATTAATACTAACAATATTTAAATCCTTAATCAGTCAATCATAATAATTAATATAATCCAGCACAACCTTTAATACATAACTTAAATAAATAAATAAATGTAATTTATAAAAAACTATAGTTCATGTCTTGTTAAAAACTATAGTTCACGTCTTCTTAATTTTATGCTTAAGAAATTCTATCACTGAATATATGGAATGATCTAATACTTAAAATTTCCCATAATGTGGTTTACCTAGGTTTGACTTAACTGACGTTTCTGTAATATTTAATCTGTTTTCGCTTCAGTTTTCCGCCATGTTGTAAGGTTGCTTATATGTAGAGATTAGACGAGTTTTATACACAAGTGGCAGATTTTTTAAACATTCCGTTACAGGTTAGATCCTTGACTGCGATCCCGCCAACCCGCATTGGAGCAGCGTGGTGGGTCTAAGCTCTAATTCCCTCTCTCCTATGAGAGTGGAGGCCTGTGCCCAGGTGTGGGACGTTAATGGGCTGTAGTGGTAAGTGATAATGTAGTCTAAGATGGTAGCGGGCTAAAGCGGTATTCCCGGATAAAAATATCCTTCCATGGGACAATTTTAAATTCCCAAATTGGGTCAATTTGGGAATTTATAATTTCAATTTATTTTCTGGTCTGGCCTGGTGAGAGGCTGCGGCCGTGGCTAGTTACCACCCTACCAGCAAAGTCGTCCTGCCAAGCGATTAAGCGTTCCGGTACGATGCCGTACTGATTAGGGTTATGGCCCTAACAGGTTAGCGCGCTACCATCATAGACCGCATCATCACATAGCATAGCATGGTAAGTACCATCAAGTAAGATTAAAGTCGAGGGCTAACTTGTAGTGGATAAAAAAAACAAGAATTTTGACTATGACTTTGATTTGCCACGTCTACTTCTGTATAAAGCGTGTCTAAAACTGTTTATATCTTGAGTTTATGCTACGGTTTGATGGGAAAATTTTATGGTCAACATATATTACTTTTAATGTAGGGTATGATTTTATTGCTTTAGATTAGGATTATTGTACTGTTTTTTTGTTTATATTAGATTGTTTTAATAGGTGGGCTTTTATAGGTTTAAATAATTAAAATTTTAGACTAGCACCTACTCTTAGATAGTGTTTAAATTTATAAGTTAGGTACCTACCTACTTAGGGCAATAGGTGGAGGATACTTATTTTGTTATAGAACACTGCTAGATGATGCCCGCGACTTCGTCTGCGTGGATTGAGGTTTTTGATTCCCGCGAGAACTCTTTAATTTTCTGGGATACAGTAGCCTATGTACCTAAATGTTTTTCCACGGAACACAACCTACCCAAATTTAATAAAAATCGGTTTAACAGATTGGCCGCCAAAGTTGTACCGCCTAGGGATTTAGCGTTCCGGTACGATGCCGTGTAGAAACCTATTAGGAGTATAGGTTTAATATAACTGCCGTACCCCTAACAGGTTAGCCCGCTATCATAATAGACAGTAGACTGCATCATTAAGGTACTTCACTACAGCCTATTAACGTCCCACTGCTGGGCACAGGCCTCCACTCTCATAGGAGAGCGGGAATTAGAGCTTAGACCCACCAAGCTGCTCCAATGCGGGTTGGCGGGCTTTAACGACTATTATCATGTTAGTGATAATAACCGGGACCGACGGCTTAACGTGCTCTCCGAGGCACGGGGGTGAAACACCGCTAACTTCCAACTCCGGGCTGGCACTGAGAATTTCTTAATTGAAAAACCCAATACCTAACTTTTATGCCCGACCGGGAATCGAACCCAGGACCTCGTGATCCGCAGTCGACTATGCTAACCATTAGACCAACGAGGCAGCTTGTTTCTTTTTTAATTTTATTTTTCACTAGCTGATGCCCGCGACTTCGTCCGTGTGGTTTAAGTTTTTTGTTATTCCCGCAGGAACTCCTTAATTTTCCGGGATAAAAAGTAGCCTATGTCACTCTCCAGGTCCTCAACTATACTCATGCCAAAAATCACGTCAATCCGTTGCTCCGTTGCAGCGTGATTGAAGGACAAACCAACAAACCAATAAACCAACAAACCAACAAACAAACAAACACACTTTAGCATTTATCTACTAGCGACGCTGTCACCGAGTCAGTTATGTTTGTAGGACTTTAGTCTTTACCATAGGGTGAGATTCAAGTTGTACTAGAATTAAAAAAAAAAACCGGCCAAGTGCGAGTCGGACTCGCGCACCGAGGGTTCCGTACAAACCTGTAGTAAAATTTTAAATTATTAAAAATATTTTTATTTTTAATATTTGGGTTGATTGTATGAAAGGTAAATTGCAGTTTACGATTAATGACGTATTAAAAAAAAAAAAAAAAATTGTAAAAGGTAGTTATAGCTAGGTACTTTTAAGATTCGTTCGTAATACTGTAGATGTAACACGACTAAAACTGTAACGACCAAAGATGTAAAACGGTAATAATTACCTTTGTTAATGAACCGCAAAACTAACTTTGTTTGTAGAGGTTTACTGTTAATATCAAAAAAACTATGCTAGTTAGAGCATTGGCTATAGTTTTCCTGTAAAATATACATAAATTACTATTGAACATAATTATTTCAGATTTTTCTATTGGTAAACTCCGGAGATAAGGGGGGGGGGAACGGTATTTTTTTAGACTATTTCCCCGATAAATCAAAAACTATCATGACTAAAAATAATTAAAAATCTGTTTTAGAATGTACAAAGTAAACCCTTTCATATGATACCCCACACAGTACAGTTATCTCACTTTTAAATTTCAACCCTCCGATTTTCCCCCCTTTTTAAATAAGAACAAAAATAATTTCCAATTTTTTTTAATTCCAGTGTCTTTGGGCCACTAATATACACAACTATTCCAAACTTCATGTCGATAGCTTCGGTAGTTACTGAAATAATCGAGTGTGACGGACGGACAGACGGACAGACGGACAGACAGAGACAGAGAAATTCGCACCATAGGGGTTCCATTTTACCATTTTGGTACGGAACACTAAAAAGAAAAAAATTACTCTGTGCTACATAGACCATGTATAAGTTTGACAAACTGACCCGGTGACAGCTATGAAAAATAAAAGAAAGCCAAAAACTAAACGGGCATAAAAATTACTTCCAATTTGGCCCACCGGGTCAGATACGTTTTTGGTACTTTAACTAGTAAGTGTGTGTGCAATTCACACACGGCAGAAATGAAACTTAATAAATATAACTTGTATTCCATCTCATTCTCTCGCAGGCTAAATCCTGTATAATATATGTTTGTCCCTTTTTGGTGTCGCTTTTTCGTTTTATTGAATTTTCAAATCACAAGGATTCTAAAGAAGTTTCACTTCAAAAATTATTTTGTTAAAAATATTTACTCTTTATACTACGTAGACCATGGTACCTTCATACCTAATCAACTCAGTAGGTACTTACTTAATTTTTTATCGTGAAATATTCCGCAAATAATTTTTAGCGCTCAATTTCTCATCGGACGCTCTTCGACGCAGAATTTCTGAGTAATTACCGTAATTGTACTGGACACCATTTTAGAGCACCTGTGCATTCCTAGTGGTGTAGGTTTTTTCATCGACTCCATCATAATTAGCTTCATTAGGGTTCCGTAAGGTTTCATCCAAGGAAATCGTAAACTCACAACATCCATGCGAATATCATACTAATATTATAAATGCGAAAGTGTGTTTGTTTGTCCTTCAATCACTCTGGAACATATCAACGGATAGACGTGATTTTTGCATGGGTTGGAGAATGATTATGCTACTTATTATCCCGGAAAATTTACTCAGTGGTACAGTGTTTATCTTGCACTTGTATCTTGCAATATTCACAACACCACATAAATCTTCCAAATTATTCTCAACGTACGTTTCACTCCGACACCGGAGCATCTTCACGAGATCTTGACTCGACAATGCACAATTGTAAAATCACAATTATATAATTGTGATTTTACAATCGTGCATTGTCGAGTAACATAATCATCATTCCTATTATAACCAATTTTCTGCAGAACCCGCAGTAATTTGACTCAAGCTCACGCTTGACCGTTATCTAAGCCGTTAAAATATCATTCAGGTTATTTACAATGTGTTACTTTACAGAACATTGAGGCCAAGGAATGCTGGATTAAGAAATAAATTTCGCGTTATATGGAGGAAAATTGTAGGCGTTTTTTGTTAAATTTACTTATAAATTGCACGCGAGGAAATTTTTCATAGTACGTTATGTGTTAAGAAAATGTAATTAATGAAATACTAACGACCGCACGCTGCTTCGCTCCAGTGGAAATTTCAAAGAATCCAGCCTTCTACTTTGTCAAAATTAAAAAGGGAACTGTGCAA
The DNA here is from genome assembly GCA_963932025.1 of Erebia epiphron. Lineage (NCBI taxonomy): Eukaryota > Metazoa > Arthropoda > Insecta > Lepidoptera > Nymphalidae > Erebia > Erebia epiphron. The sequence continues at coordinate 6,568,634 of OZ009953.1, read as the reverse complement.
AAAGGTCCCTTTTTTTTAAAGTTATATACTTTTCGTATAACTTTTCAAAAAAAGTTGCTTTTCGATAGTTTAAAATAGTTTTTCAATATAAAACTAACAGAGAACGCAGATATTACGACTTTTGGGAGATCCTAATAATCAGTAAAATAGTTTTTTGTTATACAAGAGTGAAAAGTTGTTTTTTAACCGCGTGCTCAATTTTGATGACCGAGCAAGCGAAGGATTCTAAAATTGAATCACGAGCGCAGCGAGTGGTTCAAAAATTAGAATCCTGAGGGTCAGCGAGGGAATCAAAAGAGTACGAGGTGAAAAATCTTTTCACTCGAGTGCAACACGTAACTTTTCATCCCACCTCAGCGAGGAAATGATATGACGTGAAAGAAAATTGTGCGTGCAAAGCAAATTAAAAAAGTACACCAAGAAGGTTACGAGTGTGAGTTTTTAACAAATTAAAAACGGTTGTATGGAAATTCGGTACCATAGAGGTAGAAGTAAATATAGGTTTTAATGATGTTTTGAATTCACAAACTTCATAGACGAGTCTTTAGACGAGTGATATTTACTAACGTGCACACGATGTTCTAAATTCAATTTACTTTATCCTCAAGAGGATAATAACGGCTTTTGCATTCAGATATCGAAGATTAAAAATACTCTTTCCGAGATGGTGGGATGAAAAATAATTTATTTGACTAGTTATAGTCAAATACCCAATGAAAAGTTATAATATTTAGCATAAAAATGTGTGTTATAATGTAGCAATGGTCAGGATCGTGGCACGCGTAAAACGGTAGACCAAACCTTTCATCCCTAACAATGCAATGAAAACAAACAATAAGAACAAAAAGAACTTACCTTTGCCAAAAAAAAAGCAATTTGCGACGGTGTAAACAGGCCTTTGTTTGTACTCTATATTCTCTATGCATAGGTGACAATTTATTCTCTGTGAGCTGTCAAACTTAACGTCAATATTTTGGCGCGATTCGAAACGCAGTGGGGGCAACGTTTTAACAGGAATTTCTTAAAATAAAACCTTTTTAGTTACTAAATAAGGTTGTTTACCCAAAGTTAGTTTATTAAGGATAAATTTTAACAATAGTCGAATGCCTAATGTGCTACGCTTGGCCCTAATGGATCGGATTTGAAACTGCGGGTTTTCTTAGAATATTTTGTATGACACTGTGCAGTTTGGAATTTGAATTTTTGTTGTGTTGCCATGTTTTTAAAGTTGAAATTTGCCTGTTTTGATGTAATTTTAGCTTGGTTGGTTGTAAAAAGTAAATTGTTGTGGGAAATTGATTATCAGGTGTACGTATTTCGTCCGTTAAGCCTTATTGTGTATTTCCGAACTGTTTGTGGTACTTTGAGGCGAGTATGAAATCGGTTTGTGGTTTGAATGTAAAATACTGTGACTGGACGATTTTATATTTTATTTTTAACTTTTGCTGCGGCCAATTCTTGTTACGATTTGACATGCGGCGTGGGTGATGCATTTAAAGGTTTCGAACTTATAAAAATTGTTATTTAAACTCATTTCTTAATACCATTTTTTTATTCGATTCCAAGTGGATTTTTAGATGACAGGTAAAGTTATACCGCTGTGGCACAGTTATGTGTTGATAACTCTCAAGCAAGCGCTCAAGGTCGATTTCCGGTTAGGTCAAAATAGGTATTATTGCCATGTTCTTAATATTATTTGTAATTTATTTAATAGGTAATAAAAGGTAAATTAGCTTTGTGCTAGGTAGTTAGGTACTATATTTAGAGTAGGTATATATACTTATTTATTACAAAATTCTAATACAAAACAATAATTAATGTTCTATTTTAATAAACTGTTCCTGTTTTAACGAATTAAAGAAACTCATTCCACGCGCACGAAGTCGCAGGCATCGCCTAGTAAATTTATAGTAAATATATATAGCCTATGTCACTCTCCAGGTCCTGAACTATACCCATGCCAAAAATTACGTCGATCCGTTGCTCTGTTGCGGCGTGATTGCAGGACAAATCAACAAACATACACACTTTCGTATTTATAACTAGATGATTCCCGCGACTTCGTCCGCGTGGACCTAGTTTTTTCGATTCCCGCGGGAACTCTTGAATTTCCGGGGTAAAAAGTAGCCTATGTCCTTCCCCGGGATACAACCTATCCCTGTACCAAATTTCATCAAAATCGGTTGAACAGATGGGCCGTGAAAGCGTAGCAGACAGACAGACAGACACACTTTCGCATTTATAATATTATTATGGATATTTGTATGATAATTTACGTTCAAGTAACATTACACATTATTCAAATGTAGGTATTACCACTCAAAAATACAAAATAAATAAAACAAAAATAATTTTCCATTATTTATGACACTTTCAAGTTAAGTTTCCCCGTAAAATATCATGTAGTACAAAGTAGCATAGCAATAAAGTACTTACATTAAATTCAAATATTCAAATATTCCTTACGTTACAAGCAAGTTCTGTCATCTGTAGTATATGAATAAAAATGTTAATATTATTATGATCAGAGAGTTGTCATAAGTATACAAGAGGCCGTGATGTCCAACAAAACCTCAGTCGGTGATCGATTCTCCAGTCACGCTTTTTATAAATTGGCATTGCAACTCAAAATACTCGGTCAATTATTAACTTTTTTTCTCGGTCAGATAACTATCTTTTAAATTTTTATTAAGTAGATAAAGATGAAATGATTTATTTATCACGTAGAACAACTTGTGCCACTTATGAAAGATGATTGATTCTACTGCAAGAAGAGCCGGCAAGAAACGCAGCAGTTGCTCTTTTAAATTAAAATACACTTTTTTTTAATAATGTATGTATTTTTAAGAGTTTTATTTTCTCAAATACCTACCTATTAGTGTTTGGGTAATCCGATCTGCCATGCCCTCTACACTACAGCATGGGAAACACCTGACTGACTGATCTATCGACAGGTTTGTGCTTATTAATGGGGTGATGTCTTGAACGAAATAACGCGCGACGCGTGATATCGGCCATATTCGCCTTACTCGAACAGTTTCGCCATTAATTATGATATTATAGTGATCGACTTTTTCATGCACTCGTGTCAATAATTGGACAGGAAAATGACAAGGCACTCTACCCTCGCCCCGTAAAAGTAAGTCGTACGTGATTTCATACATTTTTCTTACGTTTCCTATCCCGTGTTCATTTCATCCAAACTGACGTATAAACCTCTAGGGTATACAAGTCAATGTTTATGAACCACAATTCGTGTTTTGTACAGTCCCATGTGGATAATTACATCACAATCGGCCTCAAATGATGAGATTGTAGTGTGATTATAGGCATGAGCGGCAGCGGTTATAGTTTTTTATCCACTACAAGTTAGCCCTTGGGCCATACTCTTAACGCTTAAAGCAATACTTAAGCAATATTACTCAAAATGACAGTTTGATTTCATGTACCTTGACGTTCCTAAAATAAGGATTATAATCACAAAACACGAAAGTCAACAATAATAAAACAATACCTAAAGCTTTAAGAATTGGCAGTGTGACCATTGTTATGGTAGATATCTAACCCATGGCCATACCCTTAATAGGTTTCTACACGGCATCGTACCGGAACGCTAAATCTTTTGCGGCTATTCTTTGCCGGTAGGGTGTTAACTGGCCACAGCCAAAGCCCACCAGATAAGACCAGACAAAATTCGTAAATTATAAATTCGCAACACTTTCACAGTCTTCTGTTCAACCGATTTTGACGAAATTATGTAAAAATATAGGTTGCTTCATGGAAACGGGCTTGGTTTCTACTAGTCAAATACCTAAATATTTTTTTTAATAAATAAATAAAACCTTTATTCAGACATTCAAATATTTTTTTAGTGATTAGATATTAAATAGAGGACCCTAAACGACCCATATAATATCCACGTCCCCTGTTAGTTTTATGTTGAATAAGCATTTTAAAGCATCAATTAAAGTAAAAAAGTTCGTCGAACTTTGGTGACGTCACAATTCAGTCTTTCACATAAAATCGCATACTAAGCGTGTCTTTTGACGTTTGAAAACATGTTACTGATTTGACTCGTTGTTAATATATCCAATTAAAGAGCTCCCACGCGAGTTTTAAAAACGTAAATCCACACGAACAAAGTCGCGGGCATAACCTGGTCAACAACAAAACCGCTTAAACACCATCACAAAGCGACAACCGCAATACCCCATGTTATCACCCCATGCGGTCCCCTCCACCATCCCATTGTTGGTACCTGTCAAAATATTTCTCCTTTTTTCAAAAACGCCGACGCGAAAATTGTACATTCATCTCGGCGAAACAGCCAAAAAGGTTCGTATATTATGTCGGTTCCAACGGATTCGAGGTTTAGGAATTTTGGAGTGAAACAAAAGGCTGTAAAATTGATTTTTTTCGGGTGGCAACACTTAAATCAAAGTCTTATTTTTATAATAGATTTTTTTTACAATTTGTTTGATAAATGATTTATTTTTTCACGTAGAAAAACTATGTGTCTCTTATGATAAGCCAAGACTCTGCCACCGGTTCAAAAAGGTGATTCTACTGAAAAGAGCCGGCAAAAAATTTATATGATTGAATTTAAATGATGACCAGAAAATTAAATTATTTAAATGACTAGAATTTCTTTCCGGACCAGTGGTAGAGTCTTGACAGATCATAAGTGGCACCGCTTTTTCTTCACCGTTGAAGCAATCAATACCTTAAAATGCATATAGCTCGGAAAAGTTAGAGTTGCGTGCACGAGAATCGAACCCTCGCCCACCTGAATAGGAGTCAGGCCCGACGACCTCCGCGGCGCAGTGTGTAACGCATAGTGTGCGGAGGTCCCGGGTTCGATCCCCGGCAGGGTCAATTTGGGAATTTATAATTTCTGAATTTTCCCTGGTCTGGCCTGGTGGGAGGCTTCGGCCGTGGCTAGTTACCACCCTACCGGCAAAGACGTGCCGCCAAGCGATTGAGCGTTCCGGTATGATGCCGTGTAGAAACCGAATATGGGTATGGGTTTAATATAACTGCCATGCCCCTAACAGGTTAGCCCGCTACCACCTTAGACTGCATCATCACTTACCATCAGGTGAGATCGCAGTCAAGGGCTAACTTGTAATGGATAAAAAAAAAAAAGGCATCTAAACCCCTACGCTATCACCGCTTTTTCCTATACAGAGATAGCTAATAAAATATAACCATTTCCTTTGAAGTAATAAAACCCGCGCGTCCTAATAGGATAATTGAACAGTTTACCATAACTGAGGTGCGGTAATTATTGACTTCGATGCGGCAACATTGGCCGTTCGGTTTCGATGCATGCGTCGATCGCGTTTGAATTTCGAACAGTGGTTATTTATTTCGCGCGTTTATATTTTGGTCAAAGAAGTTCACAGAACACTAGGTATAGTAGGTACAGTGACTTTTTCTATGTTCAGTAATTATTTTAACTAGATGACGCCCGCAAATTCATTCGCGTGGATTCAGGTTTTTTAATTCCTGAACTGTATAATTTTCCAGGATAAAAGTAACCTGTATGCTTCCCCGGGTTGGAACATACCTTGGTACAAAATTTAAACAAAAATGACCGTACATTTCAGAGAGGCTGACTAAAGTTGATTACTAATTTTAATTAACATTTTTTTTTTCAAAATTAATTTCTTGAACAAGAGATGAAAGGATAATTATTATTAAAATTTTCTCATAATGGAAATGTTTGATATTATAATGGAATGACATTAACGAAATTAAGGTAGCTGTACTTTTTCAATATTGCATGAATAAAAATACCACTTTATATGCATTAAGTATTATAAGTAAAGTAAAAGACTTAAATCTCTGTTATAAGGTAGTATTTTTATTTCACGATAACTTTTATTATGCCTTATAGATCATACATCTTAGGTATCATTCTTATCTACATACTTATGCAGGTGTAGAGTGCTAGACGTAAATAGGTGACTACATAATAATACTTATTATAAAACAGCGTGATCAAATATGGATATTATTTATAGCATCACGTTATTTGTTTAGCCTAGAGTATATAGCCACATTAAAAACTTCTTAAAAATTAAATATAAAAACCTTAACTTAAAATACTTACTGTTATTATTATCGTTATCTATGGTAGCCATAGTATCATTTTTAAAAACAAAACGTTTATAGGCAAAGGCTTAAACGGTCACTTACTAAACCGTATAATTACATAACCTCCTTGCTCTAAACAGACTAAGAAGTCCAATTTATACGCAACGAGTTATAAAGCAATACAACAACAATTAAACATGTAAAATTACGGACAATTTCCAACCAATTAACTCGAAATTTCAATTTTAATATGAGCGGAAAATTCTCGTTTAAAACTTGAAACAAGCGAGTTTCGTTCCTAAATTGAAACGAGAGAAGGTTTATAATCTATGGTAGCGCGTTCCCGAACGGACCACACACGTCGCGCGGTTGTTTTTAAAAAAGGAACGCGCCAACCGCGCCGCGTTCGGTGCCTCATCATCGGTTCTTTTTTTGAAACTCAGCTAGATTTATACATAGATGTATAGGATGGTCCGCGCGGAATGTAACGCTAATTACTGCGATAGGTTTTTTTGAAGAATGTAACATAAGTAATTTTTGAAGTGAAACTTCTTTAGAATCGTTGTGATTTGGAAATTCGATGAAACGAAAAACAAAACGAAAAAGCGACACCAAAAAGAGACAAACATTTATATATGGACTTCAGCCTGCGAGAGAATGAGATAAAATACAAGTTATATTTATCTCATTCTCTCGTAGGCTACTTTTCTGAAGTTTCACTTCTGCCGTGTGTGAATCGCAAACACACACTTTTTTTCAATCGGCTTTAGCAGTAGGTAACATAGAACCCTAAATGTCTTCTTATTTCACATTTTATAGGCTCGCGCTTGGCTGCAATCAGACCTGCATACAAGTGGTGATGCCACCTTATGTTGGCACTCCACTCAATTCACTCTTTAATTGAAGGTAACTTTCTTTAAAGGAAGAGATATTCAACGAGAGGGGTATTTTCATACTCTTGCCCTTGACGGCGATCTCACCTGATGATAAGTTATGATGCACTAAGGAGGAAGCAGGCTAACGCCAATTTTGTAAACGCCCCTAGAGCTCTCAGATTCAGTTTAAATTACTTATGCCCGGTTGCTGAGGTCGCAAGTTATGTTCTCAATAGCTATTGATTCAATAAAGTTTTCCAAAGGATAAACGATTAATGAACGACAACAAAAAATAAAAAAATTGACAGTGAAACGTAAGTATTATTTACGTTTAGCTGGGTTGGCGCGCAAGTTTTAAAGTTTTGCTTTGCATCATTATTCATTACTATTACTTTATTGTCATTGTTTTGTACGTTTTGTTATCTACTACATACCTACTTATCAAAAATGGTAAAAAATTCAAGGTACCTACAACAGACATCACCACAGATCAAACGTCAAATAAAGTTATGGAACCGATAAACGGCGCATATTGGTCAGTTAAGATAAACTAAGTTTAAGCGCAGTTTAACTTGCATAGCGTTGTTCAGAAACGCATTTTCATGAGTTATCGGACCAAAAGCGCTAATGAATAGATAAACATTCGTTAAAAGTACCTCAGAAACCGGGCATTAGTTAAATTAAATTAGCTGTCAAATTCAGTCTGACTTAAATTAAATTTGAAAATTTCTATTAAAATCAAGTATTTGACCCATTTATACGACCACATCGCTCACTAACGCCTCGGAGATGCTGGTTTTGACTAAATGGGGAAAGAGTTAACAGAATACAAAAGAGAAAGGAACAATAGAACAAATTAGAGTTTAAAGTTAACTACAGTCCTTGAAAATTCTATACAAATAAATTACTGAACTCTACAGAAGCTTTCTTGGACAAAATTTGAATTTGTCTAATTTTTTCTTATTGCCTTGAAAATCTAGTGCAATAACTATAACCACGAAGGTTATATTTTATGTACATACCTCGCAGACCGATTTACAAATCGATGACTTTATACATATACGCCTCCAGTCGAGAAAAAGGCATAAAAAAATATATTATCAAACCAATAATGTTGTTGTGTTCGTATTATTATAGTGTGGAGTTCTCCCCAGATATAAATTACCCCGTTTTATTTCCCCGCTTCTGAAGAAATACCCCGGCCATATTGTTGGTAGTGGTGCCTTTTTATAGTTTTTTAAATATCTCTTAAAACCTTTGAAGATTAGTTTGTTATCGGCCGGCAATAAAGTAGGTTGAGGTTGTACCGAAAAACAACGAGTCAATTCCACTTGATGGGAAGAAGATATATGAATTTTTATTTATACCACAGTACAGGACCACTTGGTCTAATCGTAAAGATGTAATCAAAGCCAGGTTTTGTGCGACTGCAGTCGGTCCACCTAGTGGGTACGACGCTGCCACATCGCAAACCTAAAGTAGTTTGATTTTGAACTTAGATAGCTATTTCAATTGGTCTCGTTTTCATCAACCTATAAAAACAAACGCCAGTATGCATAAGCTGTTGAACTTAAGCCCCTTTTAGGTGCCATCGTTGTATGTCTTTGTCTATTTGCCAGTAATTTTCTGGATTGTTATCGCTCCACCTGGCTAGGCGGAGTGATAACATCAAAAATGACTTCACCTTTTACTCCAAGATGCGGCCAAAACAAAATTCAAATGTTTTTTTACTAAAATAAACTTTTACAAGTACCTTTGAATCATCGAGTGAAACTACCACTGGTTCGGAATGTCATTCCTACCAAGAAGAACCAGCAAAAACTCGGTGGTTGCTCTTTTAAAATATTAAATTTACAATTTCATTAATTTGTAGATACCTACACAAGTAACCGCTGTCCTTACCATTGCTCGAACTTCACTCGAGCACCTTTACCACACCAGTGATCATCAGTCCTCCGACAATCATGGCCAGATCACGGCCACTTTAACCAACTTGAAAGCTATGTCGTAATTATCAAATGACAGTTGACAGATATAGGTATTTTTATTAGTATATTAGTATTTATTTTCCGGTGGGAGGATTCGTTCGTGGCTATTACCCTACCGACAAGAATGTGCCTCCAAGCGATTTAGCGTTCCGGTACGATATCCTGTAAAAACCCTAATGAATTAATATAACTGCCATACACTGAACATACAGCATTATGCTGAGCCTGGACGATTTTTCGGATTGTGCCACACATGATAAAGTTCATTTGTTGTTTAGATTTCGCCTCTTTTGTTGTTTAGATTCTAGATCTTGTTTAGATCGTTGAGGTGCAGGAGTGATCTACCTCTTTAGGTATGCTTGTTTATGTGTGGCACAATTTGGAAATAAATGTTTTATCTTTATTTCTTTCTTTCTTTCCAAACCCCTAACAGGTTAGCCCGCTGCCATCTTAGACTGCATCATTAGAGCTACAAAAATAGGATGTCACATTGGTAGTACATGCTTTAATAGCCTCAGTTACGCAGACGACATGGTAGTTCTCAGCTCATCTATCAAAGGACTTAGAAAGTTGCTCTCAGTCTGTGAGCATTGTGCTGATGCTCATGGGCTGAAATATAATGTAAATAAGTCCGAAATGCTAGTTTTCCGCGCAGGCAAAGGTCCGGAGAGGGTGCCGGAAGTTTTTCTGTATGGATCAGCAGTTCGGGTTGTAACAAAATTTAAATCTAGGGCTTGTTTTGACTGAGCACCTAAAGGACGACTGTGATATTGAGAGGGAAAGGAGGCCACTCTCGATTCGATACAACATGATAGCGCGCAGATTCGGAAAATGTAGCAAGCCTGTCAAGAAAACACTGTTCAACGCGTATTGTCAGTGTTTCTATACCTGCCAACTTTGGACGAATTTTCTGAGGAAGTCCTACACTGCAATACGCGTGCAGTATAATGATGCGTTTCGCATCTTGATGGGTTTGCCTAGGTACTGTAGTGCTTAGGGTATGTTTGCCGAATCGAGAGTGCCTGACTTTTATGCTGTTATCAGAACACGAGTGGCATCCTTCTGGGAGAGGATTAGGCAATCCCAAAATACCATTTTACAAACGGTGTGTGATGGTATGCCTAGTCCAATATTCACTTATTGGCTATCTGTTCATCAAACACGTAATAGAAAGTAAGATGACAAAGAATATACTGCTGTTTTATAATGACACCTGGGGAGAGTTTTTTAACCTTCCCAGATAGTTTTAAGTTTTGTATTTTTATTTTATTTTAAATTGTGTTATTATTAGGTTTATATTTTACCGGTACATTGTTAATATTATGTATACCTACAAGTGGGTTTTATGCCTTTAATAAAAACTTTTATTATTATTATTATTACTTATCACCACCAACTTATTTATTAGGTGTTTTAAGTCTACGCTTAACATTTACCTGTATTGCTCCAAAGAATATAGGTGCTGTTCCATTTTTAAATTTGTGTTTTTTTTTATCACAAAGGACGAAGGAGGTCATCTTAGACTGCATCATCACTTACCACCAACTTGTTTATAAGGTAGAATGAGAGAGCTGTGTCAAGTCTACACTTTACTCCTGTGTTGCTCCAAGCAATAGGTGCTGTTCCTTTTTTAAATTTGAGTTTTTTTTTAATCACAAAGGACTAAGGAGGTCCGTTCGTGGAAGACATCCTTTTCGGCGGGAATTTTCTTGATTGCCCGATAAAGGTGGGTGGATTAAAGAAAAACGCCTTTTAATGGATTGGGTGCGGCGACTTTGTGGGGATTATACTTGTTGTTGTGTCACGCGACTTCGTTTGATATCTGATTTGTATGATTATTGCCTCTTAGTCATTAAAAAAAAGTGTGTGTGAACACACGGCAGCAGTAAAACTTCAGTAAAGTAGCCTACGAGAGAATGAGATAAATATAACTTGTATTCCAATGATGTTATATACATAAAATATCATTGTTGTATTCTATCTTATTCTCTCGCATGCTAAATTTTATTTATGTTTATCTCTCTTTGGTGTCGCTTTTTCGTTAAATTTTTTCGTTTCGTTGAATTTTCAAATCAAAACGTTTGTAAAGAAGTTTCACATCAATAATTGCACTTATTGTAATTTTTTTTCTATCCTCAAAATCTTAAATATCATACATATATGCAATTCGTTACTTTTTCTGAGCTTTTTGTGGAAAGGTATATCAACAATATTAAAATAATACTTACTATTTTAGGCGTAGGTAGGAACCCCCCTGGAGGCAAAACATCTGAACCATTTTCATCTCAATAAGAATCGAATAACCAAAACTTAAAGGACGAATCCTTATAACGCCTTCACTCAAAGCGAGAGTTTTTGGACTTTTATTGAAACTCGACACCAAAGACAATCACTTTGATGTATTTGCATTTCAAAGGATTCGAAACGGCAAAACTACTACTTTTAAGCTCGACATTGCCGGTAGATCGTTTGATTTAAGCGAAATGAATGGACGCCAAGTTTTTTATTCAAATAAACTTTTACAAATGTACGACATTTACAAATGCAAGGTACTAACGTAAGTTACCAACGTGAGGTACCAACGTAAGGTACTAAAGTAAGGTACAAACGTAAGTTACTAAGGTAAGTTACTAACGTAAGGTACAAACGTAAGATACATACTTAAGTTAATAACGTAAGGTGCCTACTAATGTAAGTTACTAACGTAAGGTACTAACGTAAGTTACCAACGTAAGGTACTAACGTAAGGTACTAACGTAAGGTACAAACGTAAGGTAAAAACGTAAGTAACTAACGTAAGGTACAAACGTAAGATACTTACGTAAGTTACTAACTTAAGGTACTAACGTAAGTTACTAACGTAAGGTACTAACATAAGGTACTAACGTGAGGTACTAACTGTTTACATTAAATCTCCTGTGAAACCACTACACGTTGTGACCATTCGCTCGTGCAAGTTCTAAAGATAGTACAAACATATTTAAAAGTATTTTTAATTATTTGTCCACTTCTGGAATTATGCTTACATAGGGATAGGTACCAATGCTCAGGGTTTTCCGCAGTTCAGTGGTAATGGTAAGGGAAGTGACTTACCGACAATTATTATAGTTTAACTTTAAACCCATACCCCTAAGCGGTTTCTTCACGTTTCCTTCTGTTCCTCTGCCGCTTGTTTCCAGCAGTTCTGACGCTAATTAATGTAACAAAAATATATGCATTCAACCAGTCATCGCCGCAAACGAAATTAACATATAAATAGCAGTTTGCGAGTCCCGAACGAGATAACACACGTTCGCGGCGGCCTCGTAAGTTTATCCTTTACTGCACAGACTTCAGGCTATTTAGCTGATATTAAGTTATTATTGCCTCATTGGTCTAGTGGTTGGCATTTTGGACTGCGACCGGCGAGATCCCGGGTTCAAGTCTCTGATAGGGCCATCATTAAGGATTGGGTTTTTCTAAAGTTGAATAGAAGCAGGTGTTACTTTGCGGAAATCCATGATAATCAACTAGAAGTTTAATTCGCTATTATCCGCCACAGCAGGTAAATCTATGTGGTACAGTGTGTATCCCGCACTTATAGCCCGCGATATTCACCACACTACACAAATCTTCCAAATTATTCTCAACGTACGTTTCACTCCGACACCAGGGAGCATCTTCAGGAGATGTTGACTCGACAACGCACGGTAAAAAATCGTAACACACTGTACCACATAGATTTACCTACTGTGGCGGATTATAGTGAATTAAATTTCTAGTTCCTACACTGGGTTTTTCTGACAAGAAATTCTCAGTACTATCCCGGAGTAAGGAAGTAGGCGGTGTTACACCACCGTACCTCGGAGAGCACGCAAAGCCTGATCCTGCACCTGATATCTCTCCAGTCGTGTCAGATTTTCCGTCCCATAGAGCTATGAGAGTAAAGGAACAGAGAATGTATAGTGGAGTCCATACTAATATTATAAATGCAAAAATGTGACTGTCTGTCTGGCTGTATGTCTGTCTGGCTCATCTGCTCAACTGATTGTCCGGGGAAGGACCCGGCATACAATCTACCCCTGTACTAAATTAGCCTAGGTAGATACCTATGTAAAAAGTATGTAAGTATATAGGCCGGAAAATTAGGAATTTCCCGTGAGAATTTAAGAAAAACTTATTCGACGCGGGCGAAGTTTGGGGGCATCAACCAGTTTACTGTAAATGGTTCTAAGATATATACATTAACTATATTAGTACACAGATTAAAACTTAACTGAAATAACGCGTCCAGTCCGGTTGTAGCAATTTAATTAATTTTCGTGTGAATTTATGAGTTATTACGGCGAGACAAACCGACTCTACACACGCAAAATGGCCGACTTACCAGTAGGGTAATATTGGGAGTTCTGGCTCACATCTCTAGATTGAACGATCAATACACGCGATCGTTCTATCTAGAGATGTGATCCTGAACTCCCAATATTACAACGTCGACATAATCTTTGATTACAATCGTTCAGCAAATCATCGCTTAGTCTGTTATTGAAACTGAACTCGCAATGTCTCAACTAATTTAAATATGATTTTATTATTTATCATTCTGTTTGAACGATAATAGGTATATACAGTAACAAGAGAATGATCAGGTTGTTACAAACTCATGTTGGAAGATGATTCAATGGATGATTTAGCACATTCTTAAGTGATATTATTTTGATAGATCCAAGCCAATGCAATTAATTAGGATATCGATTCGGTTTTATAAGCAACTTTTTATAATGTTTTATAGCAACTCTATTCCTAAGTATTGCTTTGTCCAAATTCCCATCCATTACTATATTAGAAGAATTTATATATTACCCGAAAAACCTTGTCTACTTTATGTTATTGAATGATATAGCGCTCAATTGGTGTGTGTGTGTGTGTGTGTGTGTGTGTGTGTGTGTGTGTGTGTGTGTGTGTGTGTGTGTGTGTGTGTGTGTGTGTGTGTGTGTGTGTGTGTGTGTGTGTGTATTTTTTTATTCTTTAAACAGGAGATAAAAAAATTAAATTATTAATCGATCCGCTTTTGGTAAGTTACTAATGAAATATTATTATATTTTAGCATTTCATTACTTCAACTTCTATGAACATTACCACCTGCTTAGGTAAGTAAATATGCATGATGTACAGACACAGTGAGTAATAAAAAATAATAGCAAACCAAAGTCGGGCTATGTAATGTGTTAACTAAAAGTGATTCTTTTTTGGTGTCTAATGTCTTGTATAGGATTGCATATTTACAGTTTCCTAATAGGGAGTCCTAAACAATGTAGACAGTATCTTCCGTATGTATGTAATAAGAGACCTATAAATATCATTCTAATTACTTTTATATTTAAGAGTTATTATTCTATGATAATACTATGAACTTTTGACTTTCTTGATTGACTATTAGAAGATGCTTCTCACTAATTCTGTAAGTACATTTTTCATTACACATTTCTTTTCGGAACGTTCAAACGAGTAAACGTTTGCTCAACACTTAAAAAGTTTTTTTAAAGTTTCAAATAAGCAGTGCAGTTACTTAGCTCCAGTATGTATGTATTTTTTTATTTTTAAATATTTTAATGAAAGAGTTGTTCAATTTAATATATTTTTATAAATATTGGTTAAAATTATCTTTCTATGTAACCGTATTTTCAAAGAAACGTTAATGTTTTAATTGCATATTATTAAAAAATCAGTAACTGTTCCTGAAGTAGTTAATGTGTTGATGTAACAACGTTTAAAAAATATGTTCTTTCTATGACAGGGCTTCCAACTTCAGTAATAATCCTTTTAATTCGGATGATGAGTTACCTATAGCTTCAACTTCGAAGCGTAAAACACTCAAATTAAAGAAATCAAAAAGAAATCAGTCAGATACGGAATCTGATCCGGATCCACCTGTGAAACGTAAGAAAGCACTTCCGAAAAAGCCTACTAAGGTTGTCGATCTTCCTTCGTGGGATTCTGAGGTGAGTTATTATACTTACTTAGTTTATTTCTACAGTAAATATATGTATAATATTAAGAAATATTAAATGTTTTAATATAAGCGTCAAGTCTTTGAGAATATAGTTGAATAAAGATACCTATTAATTATTGTTTTTACATTATATGAAGTGTTGACAGTTTAACTATTCAAGTATTATAAGTATTGTATTAGATAAGCAAGCTTGAATATAGAACACAAAGCCTCAGGCATGATTTTTTATCTTCAGAAAAAAATGTTAGATACCTACTTACTGAGATTTTCAACAAAAAATTCCCAGCATTAATCCGAAGTTAATATTTTAACTAAAAATATTATTTTCCTTTTTAGCACGAAGAAGAAGAAGAAGTGGTGCAAAAGGTTGAACCACTTAAAAACTTTATCACGAAGAAAATAGCGTCAGGTTATTCTACCCAACGCAAACAAGAACAAAAATTTATAACTGAGGGGGATTATTACATCGAACTCCGCATCCATAACGCTGTCGAAGCATCAAAAATAAGCCCTGGTAATCGATGGCGTCACGCTCTTTTTACTTACAAGTCAAGTATGGATACCAACTCAGAAATTTGGAAAGCAGCGAACCGTTTGGTTGCAGCTGCTAAGGAAGATTTTAAAGGTGTTAAACCCATGCTATATCCAGCATAAACATTTAACAGCATTTTACTAATTTTAAATAATAATTACTTTGATTAATCATCTAAATATATATTAACAAAGGAATCTCATAATGATGTTTTGTGATATTTGTAATATTACTGTGTCAAAATACTTTTCACACAAGAAAAGTTATATTCACAAATCTAATTGTTTACTTCGCACAGAATTCGATAATGTTCAAATAATTGCAACTGCTTTTAAGAACAGAATAATTAGCTATCGTGTATACCCATCAAAAAAATGTTTACTGCCTGAACAATTTTTATCTGAAGTTGTGAATACGATATGTAATTTAGTAAAAAGAAGTCTTGACGAGCATAATGCTTTAAAAATAAATCTTGAACTATTTGCGACTTTCATATTACCAAAAAATAATGAAAAATCTTTAAAATCATTTAACACTAAATATATGCAAGTATTTCAATCCACAAACATAAAGAAAATATATTTAGAGAGTGTAAAAAGTCTACTTAATAAGTTATCAGAGTTTGAACATTCAGAATCAGGCTGGTCTTTTGACTCTTTGAATAATTTAGAAGTAAACATTAGTAAATACAATCCTTTAAGAACAGGCTCTTATATTCCACTACCAATAAAAATCCTGAAAACTAAATCTTGTGTAAATGTTAAAAATAATGATAATAAGTGTTTTCTTTGGAGTATATTAGCACATATGTATCCAACCAATAAGAACTGTAATAGAGTTATTTCATATCCTCATTATTCAAAAGTTTTAAAAACAGATGGTATGTCGTTTCCACCATCTTTTGAGGATATCACATTATTTGAAAAAAATAATTCTAACATAAGTGTTAATATATACAGTTTAGAAAAAAATGGTGATATTGATGGACCTCTGTACAAAACCAGTAGGCGTAAACTGGTGCATGTTAACTTGCTTTACATTACTAAAAACAATAAAAGACATTTTTGTTTGATAAAAAACTTTGAACGGTTGGTTCACAGTCAACTTACTAAAAACAAGTCTAAAATTTTTTTATGTGAGGAGTGCTTCATTTATTTTAATTCAGAAGAAAAATTATGCAAACATAATTGTGCTAGAGTTAAAACTGTTCTTCCAGAGAAAAATAGTAAATTATATTTTGATAATTATGAAAGAACGCAAAGAATACCAATCGTGATTTATGGTGATTTCGAAAGTTTATTGAGAGAATATTCTGATAAAAGTAAATCTGAGCATACTGAAACCATACAGATTCATGAAGCCACATGCTTCGCGTACTATATATGTTGCGAATCTATGCCTGAAATTAACGAATTAGTTTCATACAAAGGAGCTAGATGTGCTAAAAAATTTGTAGAAACAATTTCAAATGATGTAAAACGATTACATAAAATTTTGTTAGAAAATAATCCAATGAAACCTCTCACTGAAAATGAAAAGAAATGTTTTAGTAATGCGAAAGTTTGTCATATATGTAAACAAAAATTTACATTTACAGATAAGATTGTAGCAGATCATGATCATTTTACAGGGAATTATAGAGGACCAGCTCACAATATTTGCAACTTGACTGTAAAGAAATGTTCTTTTATACCTATAATATTCCATAATTTAAGTAATTACGATTGTCATCTTTTTATTAAAGAGTTAGCGAGTATTAATGGTCGTATAAATATTATTCCAAGAAATAAAGAAAAATACATATCATTCACAAAATTTGTATCGGTTGATTCAAAAACTGCTGCTCAACTTAAATTCATTGATTCTTTTAATTTTCTCAGCTGTAGCTTAGATAAGTTAGCTAGATCTTTACATACAGACGACTTTATAAACTTGCGTAGATATTACAGCGATCCGTGTTTATTTGATTTGATTTGTAGAAAGGGTGTGTACTGCTATGATTATATAGATTCTTTAAAACGTTATGATGAAACTGAGTTACCAAATCGAAAAAATTTTTTTAACAAACTTACTTCAGAACATGTTTCGGAAGAAGATTATGAACATGCTTTGAAAGTTTGGAAAATATTTAAAATAAAAAATTTAGGCGAATATACAGATTTATATTTAAAATGTGATGTGTTATTACTAGCAGATATTTTTGAAAAATTCAGAAAAATTAGCTTAGCAACTTACAGGTTAGATCCATGCTATTATGTTTCTTCACCTTCCTTAAGTTGGGATGCAATGCTTTTGTATACTAACATAAAGTTAGACCTTATATCTGATGTAGAGATGTATCAAATGATTGAAAAAGGTATACGAGGTGGTCTAGCTCAATGTTCTTTAAGATATGCTAAAGCGAACAATAAATTTATGTCTGATTATGATATCAACAGATCAAGTTGTTTTTTGATATATTTAGATTGTGTGAATCTGTATGGTTATGCAATGATGATGAAGCTTCCTATAAGTAACTTCAAATTTTTGAACCAAGACCAAATTGAAACTTTTGACATTGATTCTATTGCTCTTGATAGCGATATAGGTTATATACTCGAAGTAGATCTCAGTTATCCTTTTAACATACACAATGCTCATTCAGATTTACCATTTGCTGCTGAAAAATTTATACCTTTTGGTCAAAAAAATGCTAAGCTTATTGCAAATTTATACGATAAATGTTGTTACGTTATTCATTACATCCATTTAAAAGAATGTCTTAAGAACGGTCTAAAATTGTTAAAAATTCATAGGATTCTATCATTTGAACAAAAAGAATTTTTGAAACCATATATTGAACTAAATACCTCATTGAGGCAAAAAGCAGAGTCTGAATTTGAAAAAGACTTTTTCAAAAAACAAAACAATGCTATTTTTGGTAAAACAATAGAAAATAAAAGAAAACAAGTAAATGTTAAACTTGTTAATACATGGGCAGATAAGAATAATAAAACCAATAGGATTATTGGCGCTGAAAAGTATGTAAGCGCGCCTAACTTTAAATGTTTATCGATATTTTCAGATAATTTGGTTGCAATCCAATTAGAACAAACAAAATTAGTTTTGGATAGACCAATTTATGTAGGGTTTACTGTTTTAGAGCTAGCTAAAACACATTTATATAACTTTCATTATTCTATAATGAAACCATTATACGAAGAAAATATTGAACTTTGTTATACTGATACTGATAGTCTACTATATCGCATATATACTGATGATTTTTATTCTGACATGAAAAAGAATATAAAGTATTTCGATACCAGCAATTTTAGCGAAAAGAATGTTTATAATATCCCTCAAGCAAATATGAAAATTCCAGGGTTTTTTAAAGATGAGATGGGTGGAGATATTATTGTTGAATTTGTTGGTTTACGAGCAAAATTATATTGTATTGAATCACAACAAATGTCTATTAAAAAGGTAAAAGGAGTGGCAACATCTGTTAGCAAAAAGTTGGATATAAATAAATATAAAAACGTTTTATACTATAATCAATCTCTAAGAAAGAATATGTGTGTTATTAGATCTAAAAATCATAATGTATATACTCAAAAAATTAATAAATTAGTATTAAATGGTGATGACGATAAAAGACAAATTTTAAAGAAGCAATTTAAGACAATACCATGGGGTCATTATAGTACTATTTTGTAGTTAGGTACACTAATTTTTATACTTTTGATTATTCATGTATGCATACAAATATGTTATCTTATATTGAAATAAATATTTACTATTCATACTGTTGTTTTATTATTTCACCTTTTATTTTTTATATTAATCAAGATCATTAACTTGAGTGATCTTATCATACTAGACGGTGAAAATATATAGTTTCAAGATGGAGCATTAAGAAATCTGTTCATATATAGACCTTCAATTCCAATATTATATCCTTATCACTGCTCGAGAGAAATAGAAGTGAAGTTACAGTGCGAAAAACTAAAAATCTTAAATAAAACTAAAGGGAATCGAACCCTTGAAACGTTTTAGTAAACGTGAGTGTGCTCGCTAATATTTACATGCAATATCTTAATATTAGGTAGCAGAGTTATTATAGCATCTTTAATTATTAAATATTTGAAATGAAATAATAAAAATAGTTTTATTCTTAAAATAATGTTTATTTAACAAATAATTTGATTCATGCTACAGCTCCTTATTCTAGAAAACACTATTAAAAATAATAATAATATGATAATAATAACAAACAAACAAATACATATTACAATTGTTTACATGTATATGGAGTGAGTAATTTTTGTCATTATTTTACCAATCAGATTTTCTGTAGCATCCATAACTTCATCGTAATTATCCTTGACCACATACTGAGCACTAACACTGGGAGTATCACTATTTATATTTTCATCTTGCTCTCCACCGCTTAGTCCATAAATATTTATTTTTATTAAATGGAGCCTTCTTCCAGTTGCTTTACGAATAACATAGGATGTTGATGTAGAAGTGGGGGGTGGAACAGGCTTCAATAATGATAAATTGTATTTTTTCTTTTTTTTCATATCCTTACTAGTTACTTGAACTGGTTCTGCTGCTTGTTTTTGGGCTAAATCCTCACAAAGTTTCTGAAATTCAGTTTCCACGAACCCATTTACGTCTTGCGCGTAGTAAAAAGGGTTTGTTAGATTTTCGTCAGTTAGGATAGGATTCGACATCGTTCTGAAACAAAAAGAAAAATAATTAATAAATAAATATGAAAAAATCCTGCTTAATTTAAAACCAACACATTGTTATAAATTAAATTTAAAAACTTACCAAGTAAAAAACTCGATATTTATTATGATAAAATGTGCTGTAAGAATAATTATGTATATCAAATACGGGTACTAGGTACTGTTTTCTTTGAGAGCTGTAGCAGGAATGAAGCTTCAATAAATTATCTTGAAATATTATCTTGCGATCTTAAACGGATGTAATTTGAGCAAAGCGAAAACATATTCTAATGACACAGCATCATGTTCCAAGTTTTTTTCCAGAGCTGTAACAAGAACGAACATGTATCGGCAATCTTAAATATATCTATAATTTCAAATGATGTAATTTGAGCAAAGTGAAAACAAATCTTTAGTGACACAGCAACGCATTCCGAGTTCGCACGTGTATGATGCCATTTCTTTAAATTGGTTATAAATATTCTGAACACATCTTAGTTGTAAAATTATACAAAAAATATAATGTGTAGATAACAGTATTTTACTTTTTAACAGAGAAAACAATGAAGTTGATCAAACAACCAGTAACATTAGAAATTAACAATTTAAATATAGATGCCTCATCAATCCAAAAAAAGCATAGTTCGCTGTTGCCTGATACAATTCGCTGTATAATATGCGGACCATCAAATTGTGGCAAAACAAATACAATGTTAAGCTTATTACTACATCAAAATGGACTCAAGTTTCAAAATGTTTACCTTTATTCTAAAACAACATTTCAACCAAAATATTGTTTTTTGGATAAAGTTTTAAGCATGGTTCCAGGGGTCAAGCTATTTATGTTTAAAAATGATAAAGAGGTCATTCCTCCTACTAAAGCCTTGAAAAATTCAGTGTTTATTTTTGATGATGTCACTTGTGAGAACCAAATAAATATACGAGATTATTTTTCTATGGGTAGACATAAGAACATTGACTGTTTTTATTTGACTCAAACATATTCTAAGATACCAAAACAATTAATTCGAGATAACGTAAATTTTTTAATAATTTTCAAACAAGATGATATAAATTTGAAACACATATATAGCGAACATGTTAATTCTGACATGACTTGGTTTGGCTTCAAAAAATTATGTTCAGATATATGGAAAGATCCATACACATGTTTAATAATTAATAAAGATTGTGAATTAAATAATGGTAGATATAGGAAATCTTTCGATGTGTTTGTAAATTTTGAATAAAATGATTTAATCAGACTGTATTTTAAAATAAGTTTCATTTTAATTATAACTGTGCAGTTCAATGGTTGTGTGAAAGAATTGAAAAATGGAAACAAGTTTAAAAAAAGAGTTAGTTAAATCAGTTAAGGCTATTAAAAGTAAAGTAAAAAGATTGCGTGATGAAGATGATGAATTGGAATTGAGTCGGCAAAAAATATTTAAACCACTGTCTGATCCTTTGAAAACAATCGTTACACTAAGCAAAAATGCTTCAAACAAATATTTTCATGAAACTAATTATAACAATACAAGTGTTGAAAATAATCAATCACCTGAAATTCCGAATACATGCTCAAAACAAGATGATGATATTGTTACAATGACTCACAACGATAATAACTTTGAAGAAAACCTGAAAAACCAAGAGGAAATCTCTGAACCTTTAGAATTTATAAATAATGAAGTAAACTTCTCTGAAACACGAGCAAACAATGATGATCTGTTTGGCGAGCAAAGAAATATATCTATACCATTTGGGATACGCTGTATTAATAAAAAAATGATGATAGGAAATACCCCGATCAAATTTTCAGCTGTAGATGATATGTCTTCGAACAAATTAACTATCATTACTATTGGCGATAAAAGTTATGAACTTACTCCTGGTTTAATAGAACTTTTATTAAGAAATAAACCAAACTTGAATATAATATCTGAAAGTGATAAAATCACATATAAGGATATCTTAATTAGTACTAGTGTTCATAAAAGGGATTACAATCCTGCAAATCAAATTAAAGGTGATAAAGGAAAAAAATATTCTCAAATTATCAAACCATTATTTTATGAAAAGGATACGGGTGAAACAAACAAAGTAAAATATGGTGGAAGGCTACCGGTTTTAAAAAAATACAAAACTAATACTGATCTTATCTATTGGGATGATCCTAATGAGTTAATTGAAAGATTACGGTTGATTATTGCGTCAAGAGATGCTGGTAACACTAATCATGATAATGAAATTATTTCAATAATTGAAGAATTAAAAGAAGCGGGTATAATAAAAGAATAAAAGAAAGCATATTTATGGAGGGTGTTCAGTATTACTAAGGAGGTTGAACATGAAAGTTGATAAGTTTGGACATCATGTTGATAAGATGCGAAGACTGAAAGGAGTGTTATTAGAATGTGCTTTGAAGTGTACAAATAATAATTTGGATGCTCAGCATAAAATAGTTAAAAATCTTGCACAACCAGTTGATTCTAACGATTGTGTTACAAAAGAATACGTTGATGTTTTGGTGGAGAATCTTTCAAAAAAAATATCATCAATAAATCAGTGGGTTACAGAAATAAATATTAAAATAAGTAATTTAATCGAAATCGCTGAGGCTACTA
This sequence comes from Erebia epiphron, assembly GCA_963932025.1. Lineage (NCBI taxonomy): Eukaryota > Metazoa > Arthropoda > Insecta > Lepidoptera > Nymphalidae > Erebia > Erebia epiphron. Next base: position 6,545,803 of record OZ009953.1, on the reverse strand, counting down.
AAGTAAAACATGAGCAAAAAGAGCGTCGTAAATGAAATACATAAAAATGCAAGATTAAACTTTCCTCGTCGACGTGTTGTCATGAGAGATATAGACGATTTATGGCAAGCTGACTTGATTGATATGAAATCTCTTTCGAAACAAAATTCAAATTATAAATATATTTTAGTAATAATTGATACATTCTCAAAATATGCTTGGGTATATCCAATAAAGTTTAAAAATAAGGATCAAGTGTCTAAAGCTTTTGAATTTATATTAAAGAAAGGACGTATTCCAAAAAACCTGCAAACAGATTTTGGGACTGAGTTTTATAACGATAATTTCAAGAAGATAGTCGAAAAGTTTAACATTAATCATTACTCTACATATTCCACTAAAAAAGCTTCTATAGTTGAAAGACTTATTAGAACTTTGAAAAATAAAATGTATAAACAATTCAGTTTACAAGGGAACTACACTTGGGCTAAAGGTGTTCTAGAAGAGATAGTTGAAAATTATAACAACTCTAAGCATAGAACGATTGGTTTATCACCTAACGAAGTTAATGAAAGTAATAAGAAACTTATACTTCAAAGAATAAATGTAGAAAAACAATTAAAATTCCCTAAGAAAAGTAAATTAAAAGTTGGAGATTTTGTACGTATTAGCAAGTATAAAGGTGTTTTTGAAAAAGGTTATACTCCTAATTGGTCAACCGAAATATTCCAAATTGAAAGAGTACTGAAAACGAATCCTGTTACTTACCTAATAGTAGATGCTAAACATCAGCCAATTTTAGGTTCATTTTATAAAGAAGAACTCCAAAAAACAGAAAATCCTAATATATACCTTATTGAAAAAGTTTTAAAGAGAAAAGGAAACAAGATATTTGTAAAGTGGTTAGGATTTCCATCGAGTGAAAACAGTTGGATAGATAGAACCAATATTTTATAACTAAGCAATTCCTAATTTTTTTACTATTTATTATTTAAGAGTTATTATAGTTTTTTCATTCATTGTATTAAAAGTAATGAAAGAGAGCAGTCTTCTCAATTGGTTTATAAATCATTTACCATTTGAACTTCATCTACCTGGATATAATTACTGTGGGGCTGGCACAAAACTGTATAAAAGGCTTGCACGAGGAGATCAAGGTATAAATAAATTGGATGAATATTGTAAACAACACGATATTGCATACGACTCGTCAACTTCATTAAGTGATCGTCATAAGGCTGATAAAATATTGATGAAAATGGCAAAACAACGTGCTTCAGCGCCTGACGCAACTTTGGGAGAAAAGATAGCAGCAAATTTAGTTAATAAAGCTATGATAGCTAAATTGTACACAGGATCGGGGTTTGGCAATAAAGTGAGCAGTCATAAAAAAGTGTCGCCAAAAACATATGCCTCAGGCGCTGGTTTGAAAAAACACTTTAAACATGTTGTTGCTCACGCGAAAAAGCATGTGCAGAAATTAAAACCCAAATGTAAGAAAATGGCAATAGAATTAGCCATAGCAGCGGCTAAAGAATTGACTAAAGACTTATCAATAAAACTACCTCGAATCATACCTATTCCAAAAACTGGTGGAGTACTTCCTTTGATACCTATTTTTGCTGGATTGTCCGCTGCAGGCAGCTTAGCTGGTGGTGCTGCAGGAATCGCTAAAGTTATAAATGATTTGAAAGACGCCAAAAAACGTTTTACAGAGTTAAAGAGACATCATGAAAAAATGGAAGCTATCCATATAGGGAAAGGTTTACATATCAAACCATATAGGAATAATTTAGGAATTTTCATTTCAAATGAAAAAAACTAAGACGAAGGCTGCCCAAACGAGCGCTCACCAATATCGATATCATTAACCATTCGCGAGATATTCCTTATTTTCGAGGGGTGTTTATGAGAGATGAGATACCAGAATATCCTTTTCAAAAAGAATGTGGTATCGTTAATTTGGATAGCTCCAAAAATCCTGGCTCTCATTGGGTAGCCTATGCAAAAGTCTATAATGATGTTCAGTATTTTGACAGTTATGGAAATTTAAAACCACCTAAAGAGTTAATTAAATATTTAGGAACTGGTATGAGTTATAATTACAAAAATTTTCAAGGTAGCCATCCTTATAACTGTGGTCATCTATGTATAAAGTTTTTAAGAAATTTTTGGAATACGAAGAATAAATATAAATAGTTCAGTAAGATGGAAAGATATTTAGTTTGCAATCATGTCTGCAGCAATAACTATTACGGGACACAAATCCGTGCTGGAATCATTTTTTCAACCTCCTATTATTCTTGATGGTGAATACGAATGTGGTTTATTACATTTTTCTGCTATGAATTCAATACCAAACATAAATCACACCAATAACATATTTGCATATGGTGATAAATGTGAATGTTTAAAAATTCCTTATGGTACTTATGATTTATATGACATAAGAGAATATGTTGCAAGTAAATTAGACAACTGTGAAATTAAAATAAAACCAAATAATAATACTTTAACATGCTCGCTTTTTTGTACCAAAACTGTTCATTTTGACGTAGAAAACAGTTTAGGACAGTTACTTGGTTTCCCAAATGTTAAACTTGAAGCAAATAAATGGCATGAGTCTGTTAATTCAGTTAACATTCTTCCATTGTCTGTCATCAGGATCGAATGTGATCTTATATTCGGATCATATAACAATGGATATGCATCACATATAATTTATGAATTTATTCCAAACGTTCCGCCTGGATATCGATATATAGAAATTCCAAAAAATATTATTTATCTTCCTGTCAATAAGAATAATATATCATCCATAACTGTTAAAATTATTGACGAAAACGGTAATAACATTGATTTTAGAGAAGAAAATATTCAATTGAAACTTCATTTACGCAGAGCACAATGATAATATTTAATAAAACACCTGGGTGTGAGGTGAAAAGAATCAATCATTTGCCTACTACTAGAGTGCGTGCACGTATTAAAGCAAATCGTAATACCATCACAAAAAGAAACAAAGATTTTCTCCGATCACTAGGATTCAAAGTATGAATATTCTAAATATTAACAACACCCCAGAATTCGATAATTCTATCGAAAGTTATGAAATCCACACATATAAACCATACAATAATAGCTTTAAAGAAAATGATGAAATTCGCATTCCAATACATCAGCAAGATATATACATATTACCGTGTAACAGCTCAATTTATGTTGAAGGCTTTGCCACAGTGACTGGAAAAGATCAATCGGGAAAAGAAGTAAAGAAACCAGTAAACTTTACTAATAACCCTGTTTTGTTTCTTTTTCAAGACATCAGGTATGAGATGAATGGTATTGAAATAGATCGTATAAGAAACCCTGGAATAACCACAACATTAAAATCATACGTATCGATGAATAAGGGGGATAGCAAAGTTGCAGCATTGTGGGGTTGGCAAATAGATGGTTTTAAAATGAAAGAAGGATATTTTAATGCTGTTATACCGTTAAATAAAATAATGGGATTTGCTGAAGATTACAATAAAATAATTATAAACTGTAAACATGAGCTGATATTGAATAGAAGTAACAGTAATTTAAATAGTGTAACAATTCATAAGGATGATAATATTCAGATAGAAATACAAAAAATTCAATGGCGAGTGCCACATATAAAAGTATCAGATCGTGAAAGGCTTTCACTACTTAAGTATTTAGAAAAAGATAAACCTATTCAAATGGCTTTCAGAAATTGGGATTTGTATGAATATCCTTTACTTCCTAAAACTACGAAACATTCATGGTCAATTAAAACTACTTCTCAACTAGAAAAGCCTCGATATGTCATTTTTGGTCTACAAACGAATAGAAAAAACAGTAAAGTTAATGATAGTTCTATATTCGACCATTGTAAATTAACAAATGTAGCGCTGTTTTTAAATTCACAATATTATCCATACGATTCGCTTAATTTGAAATTTGATGAAGATAAATACAGTATATTATATGAAATGTACGTTCAATTTCGTCAGTCTTATTACAATCTTCCAGCAGATCCGTTGTTTGATCTGACCACGTTTAAAGAAAAGGCACCGCTGTTTGTAATTAACTGTTCAAGACAAAACGAGAATTTAAAGACTGGACCTGTTGACGTACGTTTGGAAATTGAATGTTCGCAAGACATCCCGGATAACACATCAGCATATTGTCTGATAATAAACGATCGTCTAGTAGAATATAAACCCTTGAGTAATATAGTTCGCAAGTTATCATGAGTGTCATCATTGATGTTCAAGGATTCAAGACGGATTCGAATGACTTTATAGTAAAAGAAATAGCCATATTATGTAATAATCAGATCCAGACTTATTTAATAAAGCCACCGTTTCCATTTTATGATTTAACGAAAACAGAAAGAAAACAAGTTTGCTGGATAGAAAGAAACAGAGGAATACATTGGAAGGAAGGTTTTATTCCATACTTAAATTACAAAGGATATGTAATCAACTATCTAAGTAATAAATGTGTTTATGCTAAAGGCGTAGAAAAAGCGCAGTGGATATCGAAAATGTTTGGCTGTGATAATGTTTATAATTTAGAAGATAAATCTTGTCCTAGCTTATTAAGTTTGTATGAACAGTACAAAACAACTAGTGATGTATTTAGTTGTATATATCATTCTTCAATATGTGCATTAACAAACGTGCTTGTTTTAAAAAAATGGTGTCTCGATAATAAAGTTTTGTAATAAAAAAGTAGTTTTTGTTTACTGTTCTATTGTTAGAGGTTGATTAGTAATACAAGCGTGACTTGTAAATTCAGTTTTCATTTGTGTTAGATATATTAATTAGTTTGTCTGTAGTTTATTTGAGAGCAAGTCATGCCCTCCCAAAAAAGACAAATTCGTAATCATAAAAAAGCAACGAAAAAATGATATTAAAAATTAACGATTTAGTTGACGTTATTATTGTAAAATGGAACTTATGTGGGCTGCATTATGTAAATATATTAAACTATGAGGAATACGATGGTATTTTGATATCAAAGAAATCCAAAATTTATTATCAAGGTCTTAAAGTTACCGCACGCGTATTAAGAATAAATAATAAGTATGTGGATTTGATACCATCTGATTAATTTGTTACTAAAACCATCTGATAAATTTCATAAAAGCCTTATAAAGATATTAGAGTTCATCAAGTGATGCAATTGAAGTAATTTGTTAAACGATTAAAAATTAGTGATTCAGCAGTGTAAGAGTGTTGAGAGTTGTAGCGTAAATCAATAATCAATGATTGTGTCGACGTTGTAAAATTGGGAGTTCAGGATCACATCTCTGATTGATTGAACGATCGCGCATTGATCGTTCAATCTAGAGATGTGAGCCAGAACTCCCAATATTACCCTACTCTTACCTGTTATGAAAATGATTTATAGTTTAATATAATCTGAAACATTGTTGCTGATAAAGAAATGTGTAATTACTAGATTTTTAAGACTCAAATTGAAACTTTTTTTTTGTTCACTACTACATAGTAGATGACGCCCACGACTTCGTCCGCGTAGATGGGGGTTTTTTGGTTCCCGCGGAACTCTTTAATTTTTCGGGATAAAAAGTAGCCTATGTGTTATTCCAGACTATAATATTTTATCTCTGTGCCAAATTTCAATGTTCCGGTCAGCCATTCGGGCGTGATTGAGTAACTAACATCCATACATCCATCCATCCATCTATCCAAACTTTCGCTGTATAATATTATCTAATTAGTACAGATTAGTTCAGATAAGTATTATAGTATACTTATATAACTCTCTCTGACTGCCTCGTTGGTCGGCTGTTTTTGTCCCGGGTCGAGTCCCGGGTCGGGCCATAATTATATGACGTATATATGTGATGGGGTTTTTTGACAAGAAATTCTCAGTACTAGTCCCGTGCTTCGGAGAGTCGTGCCGTCTGTCCCGGTTATTATCAAAAACATGATGATATGACATGAAACATGACTATAACATGATAAAATGAAATGATATTCGTTAAAGCCCGCCAACCAGCAGCGTGATGGGTCTAAGCTCTAATTCCCTCTCTCCTATGAGAGTGCAGGCCTGTGCCCAGCTGTGGGACGTTAATGGGCTGTAGTGGATGGTGGATGGATCACACAAATATTTTAATTTTTTCACTTTATTCCTTAAAGGTAATAAAAAATAATGGATGTTTCCCCACATCAGTAAAACTTTTGATTGAGTGTCGGATGGACAGTTTTATTTATGGTCAATAAACATCGATTTATTAACCAATGATGGAGCTTTGAGTGATATATCGATTTCACGCTAATCGATTGAATAATTGATTTAATTCAATCAAAGTGTTTTTAACGACATAATAGGAATATTAGAATTACTTTAAAAGGTCTATAGGCAATGATATTTAAGCTGTCGGATTCTGTGCCTAAATTGTATTGGAAATATTATTTTTTTAAAGTGTTCCTTGGATCTTTTACGATTAATTTGACATTACTTTTGTCTATATAATAGCTCAAACTTAATCACAATAGTCGGAACGCGTTTTTTGAGATTTCTATGAAATTCCTGATAATTTTCTGCTGTTAGTTTTATGATTTTTTGACCGCTTTTTTATAATTAGGTCATACGTCGTTTACCTGAGTAGTGAATGGCATTTATTTTGGAAAGAAATTTTAACTTTTACCATAAAAGGTCGGAATAGAATTAGATAAAAATGTTTTTGTTGTCATAGAACATTTAAAACCTATTTTAACAAGTTTCATTCAAATTTCGAATCTGCTCCATTTTTTCATATATGTAATCCTATGGCTTATGTATCTACCATTTATATCAATTTATAATAGTATTTTCTATGTCAAGTAAGTAGATAGGTATTCAATGTACTCTGTGATAGGTAACTTGTGCGATTTTACTTACTTACTTGGTAACACCTAGGCATTAAGTTAATAATGAAAGATTTTATTACGATTTTCCAAATAAATACTTACGCAACATATGGTCAATCTAACAGTAAAAGACAACCCATAGACAATATAAAACTGACAGATGCAACTAATGTTCCTGCCATTCCTCACCAACCAATCCCGTAGCAGCAAACTTTTTTTTCATTTAAGCCCGAGACAACAGCTGCGAGTTCTTCAGCCTAACATTAACGTGTTATTGGGTCTTTTTACATGTACATTGTGGTTGGCCGAATATTAGGGATGGGGTGTTTTTTCTGTGATGATTTGTGGATGATGACGTTATATTGTGAGGGCGCGGAATGGATTCGAAATTGGAATTCCGTTTAATAATGCATCTCGATTGTTATCTCGCTTCTATTTTCGGATTTTGATTAGTTTTTTACTTGAATTGAAAATTTTAATCTATTTTTAATGAAGTATCTACTCTATATTATTTCACAATATCTTTATCTGACGAGTTTCTTCATTTTTGATTAGGTTGCTAACCCAATTTTTTTTTCAGGAAATAGCTGAAAGAAGTCTACGTGAAAAGCTCCAGAAAAGAGTCGGAGCACTAAGTTCTTTCACGGCTAACAATTGCAACTGTTAAGTAAATAGGTAGTTTAGATTGTTTTCGGCCGGCAAATATAATTTTCGGAAAATGGCCTTGACACAGAAAGCTGTAAAAAATGTTAATTAATAAAGGCCAGAAAGTAGAGGTTCTACCAAGTACCTATTTTTATTTTGAAACTTGTAAAAAACTTTTTGTTGATTTATATTCAAAAATGTAATTCCGTGCGCAATAATTCAATCACGCGTAAAGTCTAGAATATTATTTTGAGGGTTTTTGTTTGTAAATGGCTCTAGATTCCAGCCCTTACAGCTTACGTATATTTTTTCTTTATTAAATCTTATTTTATGAACTTGCTAATTGGAAACAACCTGAAACTAAAGAAGATTTATTGAGGTTTATAATTTTTCAGCATAAAAAGTAGCTTATGTGTTATTCCAGACTAAATAAGATAACTAAGACTATTACTAACTAAGAAGATAGAGAAGATACTAAGAAGATTAAATAAGACTAAATAACTTGTAGTGCAAGCCTCTCACCTCTGTCTGTCTCGCTTTTCAGACAAGATGGCGTTAGTAAAATAAGTCCACATTCTTTGTTTGACAGGGCCCGTCTATGTAAATTGAGGTCTTTGGTATTTCGACGTCAATAAGTGTTCAGTGTACCTAACTTGAATAAATGAATATTGATATTGATATTGATATACCTAAGATCGCAGTCAAGGGCTAACTTGTAGTGCAATAAAAAACTGCCTTCGTTATCTCAGATTAGTATAGGTATATTAATAAGCAGATAGACAGGAGTGATAGGACATACTTACCTACTAAGTACTCACCTACAGTTCGCGCGCGAGTTGAATGCAGAGTAAATGCAATGGTGACACATGCAACTATACATATTGAGTAAAATAACCTCTTTAATTTTCTCGAAACTACCCAATAACTAACCCAACAATAAGTAATCACTAATCATCACAATAGATACTTAACCGTAGACAATAACAGAAAACCGCGGGAAAACTTTATTGCACCGCCATATTTGATATTTGTGGGTGACATTTTATTAGGCTCTATATTAGAAAACATGGCCGTTAATTCAATATGGCGACATCTGTGGCAAACTACTTTTGTGGCGCGAAAATTTCGCGTTTTATTGGACAAAATCGCGATATTACACTTTGTCGCTGACTAAGACAGTGTAATATCGCCATATTGGATCTCTGATATCGTCTTTGGTTGCCAGTTACGAACTTCTTGGCAGATGGCAAAATTTTATCATACCTACCCACATTTGAGGATTTAAAAAAAACCTTGTATTCCAAATAGGAAAAGAAGGAAAAGTTCCTCCTTTTCTAGTACATATTTTGTATTTTACTTACTTACCTATTTGATAGGTCACAATTAGGTACCTACAACTAGTTATTTTTATAAATCGTAGATTTGTGAAGATGAAAAATTACCTTCCTATCTATATCTCATCATATACATCCCGGGGAAGAACATAATGGTATTTTTTAACCTGGAAAATCTGTGTAGGTAACTAATACCTATACGTGCATAATTTTTCATTAATGTAAAACTCACGATTCTTTGTAATTTCATCGTGTCGTAAATAACATCATCGGTCGTAACCCTATTAAAAGCTAAGCAACACCTCACCTACCGCAACGTAAAATAACCAAAAAAAATCTAATTGTCTATGACAAAAAAAAAGAGTAAATAGGTACCTACTTTATAATGCGCAGTTCGGTTTGGCGGGCTTTCTGACGCGGCGTAAACATCTTGTTAGCGAAAGCCAAATACGAGCGTTTATAAATAATAAATAAACTGGATATAATACTTTACAATACAATGGGGGTTAACAAATGTTGCGAGTCGATTCGTTGTCACTTTTTCTATGTAAATTGCGCGCGTAATTTGTGAACGCGCTGGGTTCTTTTTCGTGCCTGTTAGGTTCTTTTTGTGTCGCTGACGTCTGAAAGGAGGTTGCAATGAAAACGGTCTTATTGCGGTGGGGAAGGCGGTGTGTGATTTTTATTTGATTTTGGGTTTACAGTTTTAATCGAATAAATTCCTTGAGTGTTGTTGCCTTTAACGGGTGTGCTAATACTTTTTTGCCGCTTCAATCTCGAAAGTAAGATTAACGTAAATACTGCTTTATGTATGGAATTTGATGGTGAAGATTTGAATTTTGCACTAAACTTCTATAGCTTTAAGTTCAACCTTAATCTCATACCATAGAGTCCATAGATACTTTTTTTTAATTATACCGCTCTACCTAATCGCTGACTGCGATTTTGATAAAATTTGATACATACAGAGTTACTGCTACATCCCAAGGAATTACACAGGCTTAAGCCTACTTTTATCCCGGAAAATTAAAGAGTTGCGCAGATGGCTAACCTCCCTGGAGATTCTTGCCGGCTTTTCTCAGCAGAATCTGTTTTCCGAACCGGTGGTAGAGTCAAAACATGATGTAACATAAGAGACACCTGTATGTACTACATGTTTTAAATAAATTGAGTATTAAGTATTGATTGCCGTAGCCGAAATTCGGTCGGGAGGACATTATTTTGTATGGTGGACGCTTCAGCCGTGACTTGTTAGTTGTTACCACCCTATACACCCACTTGATTTGGCGTTCCGGTACTATGCCGTGTAGAAACCGATTAGGGGTATGGGTTTAATATAACTGCCATACCGCATCTTTGATCTTACCATTCCACACTCACTTACCATCAGGTGAGAATACAGTCAAGGGCTAACTTGTAGTGGCGTAAAAAATAAAACGTGTGTGAGCAATTCATTTACAGCAGAAGTGAAACTTTAGATACCCTTTTCAGCACAATGGAGCAGTAGCGCGACTCAATATCATACAGCGCCATCTATTGTAAACATATCTCTCGCAGGCTAAATCCTATTATGAATATGTCTCTTTTTAGTTTCGCTCATTCGTTTCATCCAATGTTCAAATCACAACGATTCTAAAGAAGTTCACTTCAAAACATAAAACATTTGAAACTATCTGTGACTTTACAATTCTATCCTTTAGGTAACACGTTACAATACCCTCTCCCCAAAGTGTAAAACAATTAATTAAACCCCGCAATACGTGGCGTTACGTTCAAAAGTGCCACAAATCCTAAACAAAGGTTATCAGTGCAACACAAGAGTACTTTCACACTCGTTGTGAATTCACAATCACTTAGCAAGAGCGACTTGTTATCAATTCACCGTCCACAAGTCATAAGAGACAACGATTTGAAAGTGTCAGACGTATAGGAGATAGCGATTGTGCAGTACGATTAGTCTAAATTTTTACATTGCAAATTCGATTGGTTGCATTGAGCGTTCGATCAAATTATCGTCAAAGTGAAGTGAAAATAATAGCTCTTGATTTGAAGTCACAAATTCATTACAACCGATTTCAATTTCGAAAAATATCGTTTGGTTTGCCCGTGAATGAAATTGAGCACTAAACCAGTGCAGTTAAGGTCCATTTTACTTTGAAGCTAATTTGATCGAACGCTCAATCCGATCAATTGAATTTGCAATGTAAAAACTGAGACTATATTGATCAATCAGAACAAATCTTCATCGATCAAAGCGATCTTCTTTTGTTTAAATGCGATTTTGGCAGTTCAATAAAAGTTATTTAATTATTTTATACTAGCTGATGCCCGCGACTTCGTCCGCGTGTTTAAGTTTTTTTTAATCCCGCGGGAACTCCTTAATTTTCCGGGATAAAACGTAGCCTATGTCACTCTCCAGGTCCTAAATATACCCATGCCAAAATCACGTCAATCTGTTGCTCCGTTTCGGCGAGATTGAAGGACAAACCAACAAACTAACAAACAAACACACTTTCGCATTTATAATATTAGTATGATAAAGAGAGAAATGGCTAGAAGTTTTTCTTTATCTTAATTTTTATTATAGTAATTTTGAAAGTTTTAAGAAATAATTTTAATTGCGATACAAATAAATGTTTGTTATAATCTACAGATTTAAATAATGATGGAAAACCTGGAAGCCGACAAGCGTAGGTACAGGAACTTTGTACAGATGACAGATCCAGGTTCGCTTATAACTTGCACCCCTTATGGAGTAGGGTTGGGGGTGTTAGAGTGTAGAGGGCGCAAATCGCAACACTCACGCTTAACGCTCAGTCACTGGGGGGTGTTTGCTTATTGCGATTGTTTACGTGGGTTGTCTGAGACTTCACATCTACCCCATACTAAATTAAGTACCCATACTAATATTAAACATGCGAGAGTATGTCTGTCTGTCTGCTACGCTTTGACGTGAGTTTCTTAATTCCACCATAACTTCTAAATACCTGAACAGATTTGGATGTATGGGTAATCGTTAGAATTCTTACAGCATCCCGAGGGACACGGGCTATAATTTTTTGAAAAAATTCAATGCGAGTGCCCTGATTCGTGTTTTTTAATTTTTCAACGTTTTTATTATAAACTTGTTTGCATGAATACAGTATACATAGATGAAGGTTAGCATGCGAACAACGAAATATCTCGCGACGAGAGAGAGATGTTGTCGATGCCGGCTAATTTCTTGTTTACCCTAAAATGCAAAAATGTATAATTACAAGGTAAAAATTGTCGGCATGTATGGGCTCGCAGAGAAAAATACCACAGATAAGAAGATATATTAGGTACTTTTATCTCTACTTTTGACGTAACGAAACAAGTAGGTAGACACCATTTTACTCGTTGTGCTGTACAGGGGAGTGTTGTAGACTTTTTATGCTGAAAAAAATTGGCAGACATATGGACTGCTGATAGTACTGAAAACTTATAACTTAGAATTTTAGTATTAAAATTTGAAAAAAAAAAAATTACAAAAATTAAAAAAAAATTTTTTTCAACGAATGAATTAAGTAAAGTTTAATTACAAATGTAGGTAGTATATTTATATTAAAGACCCTCGTAAATTTAGTTTTAAAATACCGTTACTGATTATCACCATTATATTTTATAACTGGACGTCAATAAGTATAGCTACGTATCTAAATTCTATGTCCCTAAATTGAATACACATTTGATTTGATTTGACCTTTTGTCTTCGTAACAACGCGAGCAATGAGCATGTCGGCGCGTAGCATGTCGGTGACGCGAATCCACAAGTTTACCCCCCCTACCAAAAAGTGGTCAACGCGGCTAAAGAAGTTTTCACTTCAACAAGTACCTACGTATGTCTGTCTTCTGTATGCATATAATCCTTTTCACGATGTATATGTATGTCCACGAAAACCTCGATGAGGACAGTTTTGTGTATTGAATGTAGGTACAGCATAAATATTTATAATATCGCGCGGCCATTGTATCGAAATGATACCACGCGTGTTCGTGAATATATTGTCAAGTTCGCGACGCACGGGACGATTACAAATGGCTGCCGTGCGCGGGAGCTAAGGGCCTCTACATTATAGCGGGAAAACGCTACGAAGTCGTAGCTGTCTTTCTACAGGCTTCTTTCAGAGGTTTCTTACACAGGATTCCTTAGCGAATGAATTCCCAAAAAAAATACACAATAGACGACGTTACTATATAATGTCAGCTTTGCGACTCACGGGACGCTATAATACTGTAGCTGTCCAATTTCAACAGGCAAAGGCATCTTTCAGAGGTTTCGCACAAAGGTTTGCTCAGGATGTAAGTTAGAGTTACCTACTTAGAGAATGAAATCCAAAAACATTATACAACTGCGACGGTACGACAATAGATGACGCTATCAGATCTATTATCCTTCAATAATTTAGTACAGATACAGAGTTTTACTAAGTACAGATATCTCGCCAGTCGCCATAGCGTCAAAATGCCACGCGTGTTCGTGAATATATTGTCAAGTTCGTGACGCACGGAACGATTACTGTGCGAAAGAAAAACGCCCGATAAAATATAGTTCAGGGCTTCTATAGTTAATGAGGCGGGAAAACGGTAAGACTTTGTATATTTTAGAGCCACGAAAGAAGTCCCGCGTCAATTAGTGGAACTGAAATTAAACAATTTTCAACATGTGATTAAGGTCTTTAAGCGTACTGCCTCTATAATATATCGGACTTATTTCGTGACCCTTTTGCTCAAATTGTTAAAAACCAAAAAACGCAAATCGTTAAAAACGCTTCGTTTGTAAGAACCCCTAAAGGGTTGAGAACAGCGTTAATCCGCTTAGTGGCCAAAGATTTGTGGTGTTGTATTTGTTTAACCCTTAAATTGTTATTGCTTAACAGAAAAGGGTGCGGTTTGCGCCAGTGTGTGTATTTGCGTATGAATTTCATATTAGGAAATTAATTTCGGATTTGGCAACACAAACACGGTTTTAGAGGGTTGGTTGGTTGAATATTTTATTTAATACTAGGGGTCACTTTACTACTATCGCTTTGACAACCTCCGTGGCACGGTGTTGAGCGCTGTTGCCTTAACGTGATCCCCGGCAGGGTCAATTTAGGAATTTATGATTTCTGAAGTTTCCCTGGTCTGGCCTGGTGGGAGGTTTCGGCCGTGGCTAGTTACCACCCTACCGACAAAGACGTGCCGCCAAACGATTTCCGGTATGTTGGCGTGTAGAATCTGATTGGGGTTATAATATGGAGATTTTCTTTAAAAAACCGGCCAAGTGCGAGTCGGACTCGCGCACCGAGGGTTCCATACTCAAGAAGTAGGTATAATTACCTTTGTTAATGAACCGCAAAACTAACTTTGTTTGTAGAGGTTTACTGTTAATATCAAAAAATTACGTTTGTTGTATGGGAGCCCCCCTTTAATATTTACTTTATTGATATTTAATTATTTATTTTGAAAGGTAATATACAAGTTAATATTCTGTGAAAATTTGAACCGTCTACCTGTTACCGTTTTTAATATTGAGCAAAAAAATACGAAAAAACACGTTTATTGTATGGGGACCCCCCTTAATATATATTTTTTTTTAATTTTTAGTATTTGTGGCAACGAAAATACATCATTTGTGAAAATTTCAGCTTTCTAGCTATCACGGTCTATGAGATACAGCCTGGAGACAGACAGACAGACAGACAGCGGAGTCTTAGTAATAGGGTCCCGTTTTTACCCTTTGGGTACGGAACCCTAAAAAAAAACATAAATTTGAACACTATTCCATTTTTAAATGTACAGAATTTGAGTTCATTGTAAAATGGCCTATGAGTTTTTTTTTTATGGATCGATTGCAATGACGCTAATTTAGTGCGTGGCAAAAGCATTTCTATTCCTATCTACATAAAGTTGATATTTAAATGTGCTGTGTTTGTATTGAGAACAGACAATACGAAATTGTACTGTATTGTATTACGGTCATTACATTGGTCAGTTTGCGGTTGACAGATGATATCCGTTTGTTCAAATTTCGAACAATCGCATAAAGCAATCTCCTACTCCTGCAGGGAAACGCTTCAAGTACCGGACCACTGGGTCCGGTACTTGAAGCGTTTCGTTTCTTTAAGTATTAGGGTGAAATTATAAAATTCAATCAGAGCGATTCATTTTCACGGAAAGATGATAAATAAAAGCTTCCTTCGTTTCCTCTCGTTTCGTTTCTAATAAGAACTGCTAGAATATGGAGAGATCTTTTCACAGACAACTATCATATCCACCACCACCCACCGCACTCCACCTTAGGTTGCATCATTGACTAGATAATCTTGTAAATTCTGTCATATTTACAATGCAATGCAGCTACAGCAAGATTTTTATTAATTATTTACCAGCGGATGCCCGCGACTTTGTCCGCTCGGATTGGGGTTTTATTGGTTCCCGCGGGAACTCCTTAATTTTTAGGGATAAAAAGTAGCCTATTTGTTATTTCAGACTATAATCTATCTCTGTGCCAAATTTTATCCAGATCCGTTCAGCCGTTCTAGCGTGATTGAGTAACAAACATGCGTCCATCCATCCATTCACATTTATAATATTAGTATAGATCACAAATTAAATATTGTTTAAATAGGCTGAACTTAGTTCTAATTATTATAACTGTCCATTTTAGCTGACGCCCGACAGTGACCGCTTATGAGATGAGATTACACCACAGATCACTAAACAAGGTTTTACTGATATGTGGATTACACCCTAGCTGTGGACCACTGCAATCATCTTTTCAAACGCAAGCGCCTACTCCAAGACGTGTTCACGTGTAACTTGTTGAGATAAAATTCAATTTTAGGACATTGGCGCGAAAAGTGACAGATGTCAAAACTTTTTTTTTAAACCCAACACGGCAAAGGTCCAGAAGTGGTCAGCCTTTGTAAACACGATTGTTGTGCTTTTGTTTAGTCATAATAACAAATTGTACGGACACGTGTTGCAAAATAAACATTTTTTTTGTAACCAGGTGTAATGGAACATGAAAGCTCCCGGTTTTAAGTTTTTTTTTTTACTTTAAACTTAATGGTTACCAACACGCAAGTTTAAATAAAGAATGGGAGAAAATTATTTTTGTGGTAAACCTCTGATATTTATTATGTAAAATTAGTTTTTAACGACTTAAAAAAAGTTCCGAGCGCTTGTATTTTCTCTACGTGATCTATAATGAGGAAAAAGCCTATACCTACTTAGTCCATATTTTCACTTCCACTTACCTTACAATCTGTAAAGTCTTATTTTGTCTGTTTACTACTTGGTAATCGGCGCATTTGCTTATAGTCCTAACAACTTATATGGCCCAGTGGCTAAAATTGGAACTATTTTTTATACCTGTTTAGTTTTAGTTTTTATTTTATTTTTCATAGTTACTAGTGACGATTTCACCGGGTTAGATAAGTTTGTGGGACGGAAAGTTAAAGAGTTTTCACGGTATTTAAAAAAAACGTAAAGCCACGTAGTCTAACTACGTACGAAGTCGCGGGATATAGATGTAGTAGCACAAAAAAAGAAAATATATTTTATTTTATGCTAGTAGTTTGTACAAATTATATTATTTACGGCCGTAAAAGATCCTTTTAAATATTTGCTTCTGTCCGGATTCCGAGCTTTTCTCTTTTTTAATAAATGGCAAAAACCATCTATGTATTTTAAAATTAATTTTTATGAAACCACACAAAGTGCAACAAAACAACTGTTCCCAAAATTCCACACCAAAAATAATAGTCAGAATTCTTAAAAAAACAACCGTTAGATACGCATATTGCGTTTCAAAATAAAAAAGTTACGTAGAACCGAATCTATTTCCTAAACCGAACCGGATGCACTAAAGTGGCGTTATAAGTCCCGATTATATCGAAAAAAACCTATGTTTCCGTTTTTTAAAAATGTGACTTGAATAGCAATCGTTGTATTTAGAAGGCTGCACCCCTCATACCTTTGCCTTGTCAAATAAAAAGATTCGAACCCTATCTATGGTAGCACGATTCCCGCGCTAATGAATGTCACAGCAGTGACATTTGGAAATTAGCGCGATTAATTTGGATTTTTTTGGGATTAGGTACGGCTCCTGCAGGGCGACCGCGTATCTTTTGCATCAATCATTGATACATCGCAATCACCTCCGATTGGCTGAATTTATGGTATTCTTGCTGCGTCAATGGATTTCGTCCAATAGTGGAAGATGTTAACCAATCAGAGGTGATTGCGATGTATCATGTATCAATGATTGATGCAAAAGATACGCGGTCGCCCTGCTGGTTCCAGATAGGTATAGTTAAACCTTTTCAACCGACTTCAAAAAAAGGAGGAGGTTCTCAATTCGACTGTTTTTTTTTTCATTTTTTTTAAATGTTTGTTACCTCAGAACTTTTGACTGGGTGGACCGATTTGGATGATTCTTTTTTTAATTGAAAGGGCATACTTCCCAAGTGGTCCCATATAAATTTTATCGAAATCGGTCGAGCGGTTTTTAAAATATCAACAATAAAATAAGTACTTTGTATAGCGTGTGCTTGTTGTTGTAAAGTTGGCGCGGGAGTTTGAAGTCGGTTGTTTAAAAATATTTTTTTATATTAAATTATTTATGAAGAAGAAGACAAAGACCTTCATTAATGTAATAATTAGTAATACCTACCTACCTACCTATGGAGAATTCAGATAGCTGGAAACTGAATTAGAGACTTATTTATCGGAGCACAGTGCACACCAATGAGCTCCATAAGGTAAATTAAAGGTACATTTTACAACAACAACAAAAAACCTTTTTGAGGTCGCCATGTAACCGATATCTTTTAAATGACAACGCAAAATTGGATCCGCCATAGATAGCAGAGATCTATGAGATTCAACACAATTTATTACCTGTGTAAATACAAAATTTCAAACATTGAACAACAAAGTAACAATTGCGAAAGTCAACTAGCGGCACACGAAAAAGTACCCAGCTGTGCTGTGAAAAAAAATAAAACACCGACAGACGATGAAAAAGGACATGAAAGGAACCCAAAATCGCCTTAAATAAAAAAATTGCCGAAGGTTTCTCGTCTCCTTCTTTTTGGATAAAAGTGAAAAAGAGGCCCAAGTGCCAAAAGATTGTTAAGCCTAGTGTAAGCTCTCCCGTAGACGTGTTTATAACTTGGACTGCGCGAGATTTAATAAAAGCTCGTCCAATTCATTTACTATCACTTACAGTTTAGTTTTTTATTTTACATTTTCGTATTTATAATATTATAAACAATGTATTAAACAAGGGGATCGATTACCGATCTAAATCCGTTATCTATAGAAAAAAAATCAAAAATGCCTAATTTCACATCTAATTACATTTTACGTCAATTTTTATTCGTCACTTTAGCACATTATCAGCAATCATATTTAACTTCATGTAAATCAGGGTTACGGGAAGAATGTAGCCAATTACATAATATTATTTATTAAAACCTACTCGCGGTAGAGCCCTGTCTCTTCTAACTAGCACTCAAACAGTATTCATAGTCCAAGTTACTCGTCTACGAAGGCGGTATTCGCAAAGCAATGCCTCCAGCGTCGAACGTTCGAATTTTGAAAATATTTTGACATTAATGGCCGCCTTTGTGAGTGGCCAGTGATGTTCTTTGACCAAAGAGCTTCAATAATGTAACAAAAGGCTAATGCGGCTATTAGAATAATTTGTTCATGCAAAATTATAGAGGCTAGTGGTATTCCTGAAAATCTTTTCTTAGTTGATGGATTACAGGGTCGAATCGCTCGCTCGAATCGAACGCTCGTAAACGATCAATTGAATTTGCAATGTTAAAATTTAGACTAAGCGTACAGAGGCACGATTGTCTAAGCAAATCGTAATAATTTGACCGCTTAAAACGAACTCGAACTGTTTATGGACATATACATGCTTTCAGGTCAAATTATACGTTTGACAAACGATTACGATTACGATTTCCATACATAATCGGGGGCTGTTTTGACGGAATTTTGTACAAAGACGGAGTTAATACAGCAGGGCGACCGCGTATCTTTTGCATCAATCATTGATACATCGCAATCACCTCTGATTGGTTAACACTCTTCCACTATTGGGCGAAATCCATTGACGCAGCAAGAATACCATAAATTCAGCAAATCGGAGGTGATTGCGATGCATCAATGATTGATGCAAAAGTAACGCGGTCGCCCTGCAGTATTATTTTAAAATTGACGTTTTATGTGACGTACATTGACGATTATAATACGATTGAATAATTACGATTTCCTTACACAATCGGGGGTCAGATTATTTTCTTAGCGCACAAAATTTGTCCTGTCTGTCACTAGGGTAACGTTTAAATGTCTACGTTCTGTGACGTATTCAAGTTTGCGATAAAATCAGTGTCTTGAGCGTTGAGGCGTTTTGATGTTAAATAGATTTACTTTTTTTTTTGTTGACGAACGTAGCAAAGGACTGAAGCTTATAATCCTATTTGAATGAAATGGAGCACAGGGGCCATACTGCCAACGCTTAAAGCCATATCGTTTCATTATTGTTGACTTTCGTGTTTTAGTATTATGATCCTTATTTTAGGGACGTCAAGGTACGTGACATCAAACTGTCATTTTGAGTGATATTGCTTGAGTAAATTGCTGTTAGCGTTGGCAGTATGGCCCCAGTTCTGGAGGTAAATACATTAACAATTAACATCCTGCAGGACACAACGTCATGTAATTGCTTATCTTTCGTATTGGTTTTTTTCAACAAGTTACCCCTGACTGCGATCTTACCTGTTGATAAATGATACAGTCTAAGATGGTGGCGGGCTAACCAAGCTGTTATGGGGCATACCCCATACCTTATACCATAGTTATACCATAGTAGTGGGTTATAAAGTGGTAACTAGCCACGGTTGAAGCCTCCCACAAGAAAATGGCAAACTTGTAAACGGGCTAACCTGTTAGGAGTATGGTAGTGGCTTGTGAGTGGTAATTAGCAACGGCCGATGCCTCCCACCAGACCAGACAAGAGAAAATGCCAAAATTATGAACTCCCAAATTGACAATGCCGGGGATCGAATCCGGGACCTCGTTCTTTAAGACAGCGCTCACCACTGTGCCATGGAGGTCGTCAAACCTGCTAGATGATACCCGCGACTTCGTAGGCGTGGATTAAGTTTTTTATTCCCGCGGGAACTCCTTAATTTTCCGGGATAAAAAGGGCCTATGTGTAAAGTATATGTGTTATTCCAGACTATAATCTATCTCTATGCCAAATTTCATCCAGATCCGTTCAGCCCTTTTGGCGTGATTGAGTAACAAACACGCATACATCCATCCATCCAAACTTTTGCATTTATAATATTAGTGTAGATTTGTGAAACGTCAAGGCACGTGACATCAAACTGTCATTTTGAGTAATATTGCTTAAGTATTGCTTTAACCGCTGGCAGTATGGCCTCAGTATTGGTATGTACCTTAACCTACAAGGGTCCACTAATGTTTCACAAAAAACGTATCAAAAACTATTTAGGTGACAAACAACGTATTCTGCAAAAATATCATTTTACAAAAAGATCATTTGACAAATAGGTACTTATTCAATTCGCAAATATTTTCCTTTGCAAAATTGCTGAATGTTAAAGTATCATTTACAAAATGTTTTATTTCACTAAACAATTTATTTGTCAAATTCGCGATTATATAAAATGTCGGTAGTTACATTTTACAAACATTAATACTTCTGAAAATACTTTTTTTTTTAATTTAAGTAAGATATATAATATTAACTCTATAGAACTAACTGCCAAATTTTGCCAAACGTTGGTTGTGAAATGAAAATTTGTCATTTGTTTTTTAAGAAATGACAGGTTTACCACCTACAAGGTATATACATGAACTAATTAAACAACAAATGAGCCACATTAAGTCTTATAAAGCAACTATGTTTCTAGATTATCTAGAACTACGTACCTAATGGGGCAAAAACAATACATTACACACCCACTTGGAAGGGAGATGCTATTGACAAAGATTACTTATCCAAAGATCCCTTAAAGAACTGGACCACTGGGTCCATATAGTAAATGGAAACTATCGTTAACCTCCAGCACCATTAGTTTAGTAAGTAAAGCGGTGATAGGCTTTATAGGAGGCGGGTTCGATTCCCGGGCATTTTCAACTATTCGAAGTCAATGTCGCTTTTCCTACGAAAGGACCTAACTGACATCGAGTTAATTGTTCAGGGCAAGCGTTTTTCGGTTTCGTGCTCAACTATATTGTCCACAGCTTGCTCAAATAAAGCTATATTAAAATAAAAAAAATATTCTTATAATCTGTGAATCAAGGCCTTTTTGCAAGTAGCAATTGTCTTATTTAAATGTGCGTATTCATTTAGGTAAAAATATTTAAAACAGTTACGCCACTTCATAAGAACTTTGTTTTTCTGAAAAATTAATTACTTAGGAGATACGACTGTATTTTTTACTGAATAATTAAATCACATTTAATTCAAAATGATTTGTTTTTTATTTCTTTATATATAATAATAATTAGGATAGTTTTAAATCATTTTTTGACTGAAAGTTTTTGGATTCGTACTATTTTGGATTTTTTTACTGCCCAAGGTTTTATACATTTTTTGTCACCAATTTACATAAATTTTTAACTCTATTAGTTAATGTCTAAGGTATTCCGTCGCAATCAAAATTCAGACGTAAGTGAAAACCCCATTTTTATTCAATATAGTCTAGTTCACACTAAATGACGTATTTTCAGTTACGTCATAGTTGATAGATTTTTATTTAGCTGATCACTAAATAAAAATCTTTCTAATAGCCCTAAGTATAAAATACGCCACTTAGTATGATTTCCTTTTCGCAAATGAGCATATACGCCATACTTACCGATTGTCCTAGCCAGTAAACGGTAAAAGATATGAAAAAGTCGATAAGACAGATCGACAGAGAATCAAAAGTACATTATTATGATGTATTTAGTGCAGTTACGTCAAAAGTGTCAGATAGGTCCTTTCGTAGGAAAAGCGACGATATTATGTCCTGCCATCATAATAAAAAGTGACATGGCTGCAATTTGTAGATATTTATAAATATGGCTGCCATGTTAAAGAATTAAACCTGTTTTGATATCGTATCGTTGATCGTATGTTAGTTGTGTTGACAATGTGTAGTATTAAGATGCTTTCAAACTAACAGGGGCCATACTGCAAACGCTTAAAGCCATATTCAAAATCAAAATCAAAGTCAAAATCAAATTATTTTTATTCAAATAGACTTTTTACAAGTTCTTATGAATAGTCAAATGAATCTACCACTGGTTCGGAATGACGTTCCTACCAAGAAGAACCAGCAAGAAACTCGGTGGTTGCTCTTTTGAAAAAAAAATAGTATATTATGGTATGTTTACAATAATCTACATACAACATATTATACAGATACATAAGTAACCACTGTCCTGAGCATTGCTGGAGCGAGTCAAATCCATGCGCCTTTAACATTAATATAATCTTCGACAGCATAAGAAGCTTTTTTTAGGAGCATTTTTTTAATGGTTATCTTAAACTTGTGTAAAGGCAAGTTTATAATAGGTTGAGGAATTTTGTTAAAGAATAGTATGCTCATTCCCACGAACGACCTTCGGACTTTATTGAGGCGGAGCGATGGAGTCACGAGCCTATGACGGTTTCTAGTTGGCCTATCGTGCAGATCGCATATTCTTTTGTAATTCTGAATGTGCTGTTTTACAAAGATTAGATTACTGTAAATATAAACTGCGAGGCTACTGTAAGAATACCTATTTCCTTGAATTTCTCGATTCACGTGGTTTTAAATTATAAATTGCACGTATTGCCCTTTTTTGTAATACAAATATTTTTTGAATATCTGCCGCTTTACCCCACAGCAAGATTCCGTAAGACATAATTTACTATGAAAATAAGCAAAATATACAATCTTTGCAGTTTCAACGTCTGTTAACTGCCGAATCTTTTCATATTGTTTCATTATTGTTGACTTTCGTGTTTTAGAATTATAAGTAGGTAATCCATATTATAGGAACATCAAGGTGAGTGACATCAAACTGTCATTTTGAGTAATATTGCTTAGGTATTGCTGTAAGCGTTGGCAGTATGGCCTCAGGGGACTTTATTTTTATCTTTTTGACGTTCTTGATTTAAATTTAAAATCCTTACAAGGAACATCACAAAAAACGTTAATTTTAAAATAATACTGTAGTAACTCCCATCTCTGTACAGAATTCGTCAAAATTGGTTGAATGAATGGGCCGCGTGAAAAAGTAATAAGACAGGCAGACAGACACACTTTCGCATTTATATCCAAATATTAGTATCGACGGGTTCCGGGCTAATTGTATTAAGCGACACTCTGAGCGATATAGACTTTTATACATATTTGGAATCAGCGAATTTTTCTGCGTCATTTGAGCTGGGTTTGGTCACGATCGGAGTACTTTTTTGTCGCTTAATACAACATGCATTTTTGGGCCCATTTTGGACTGCAATGTATGAAGCGACACAAAATATTGACAAATTTAGGAACTGTGTACTTAAGCTGACTACCAAATACCAGGCAGTCGTTTAAACGTTTTTTCCTGGAGCAACAATTTACAGGCAACGTACGTTAAAGCATTTAGCCTGACTTTATCAATATATAGAAATGTCGCTTAATACAATTAGCCTCTTTGTTAAATTCTTATCCAGTGTCGCTTAATACAATTAGCTTTACCTTATAAATATACAAGAATGTCGTTTAATACATTAATTAGCCTCTTTGTCAAATTCATACCCAGTGTCGATCCATACATTAGCTCTGTACATGAAATGTTAGATGTTGTCACTTCAACCATTAACGAGAGATGTTTTTGATTTTGATTACTGAGAAAGTTAGAAAAAAATATAGAAGAAAATAAGTAAAGAAATGAAAACCAAAGAAACGCTCGTAAATATTTTACTGGACTATTTTACTGAAACTGGACGTTGGCCGGCATAATGGTCACATTCCTTATTCATTCCATTACATAAGAAGGGATCAACAAAAAAATGCAACAACTACAGACTGATTTCTCTCATATCACATGCGAGTAAGGTACTGCTTCACATCATAAATACTAGACTTCAAGCTTACTTGTCGCGCCAAATCGCACTGGAACAAGCTGGTTTCGTCAAAGGAAGAGGTACACGAGAACAAATTCGAGTGATCCGCCAAATCATAGAGAAAGCTAGAGAGTTTAACAACCCTCTATATATTTGTTTTGTGGATTTCAGGAAAGCATTTGATACGGTTAAATGGTTAAAACTCTGGCAAATACTTTCTCAAATGAGTGTACCTCAGCATCTTATATAATATCTTTTGACGACCTGCGTGGCGCAGTGTATAGCGCTGTTGTCTTAACGTGCGGAGGTCCCGGGTTCGATCCCCGGGAGGGTCAATTTGGGAATTTATAATTTCTGAATTTTCCCTGGTCTGGCCTGGTGGGAGGATTCGGCCGTGGCTAGTTACCACCCTACCGGCAAACACGTGCCGCCAAGCGATTTAGCGTTCCGGTCGTGTAGAAACCGAATAGGGGTATGGGTTTAATATAACTGCCATGCCCCTAACAGGTTAGCCCGCTACCATCTTAGACTGCATCATCACTTACCATCAGGTGAGATCGCAGTCAAGGGCTAACTTGTAGTGGATAAAAAAAAAAAAATCTTGTACAGAGGTTTTACGTGGATGGTACAGCAGCTGTACGAGTGGACGAACTACAATCTTCAACCTTTAAAACTCAAGCTGGCGTTCGACAGGGGTGTATTCTCTCACCGCTTCTTTTCAACATTTACACTGAACACAATGCGGATTGTTTTGGAAGACTGGGATAAAGGTATATCTGTTGGAGGACGCAAGATGTGTAATCTCAGATATGCGGACGATACTACGCTTCTTGCCCAAACTAAAGAAGATATAGAAGACCTACTAGAGCGTCTGGAGACAACTAGTCTTGAGTTTGGACTAACCATCAACAGGGATAAGACCAAGATGATGATAGTAGATCAGGCTTATCATAATAGGCCAGAAATCCAAAATATCGCCAATTGCGAGGTGGTGCAAACCTACATCTATCTTGGTTCTACCATCTCTAATACTGGGGGCTGTGAACTGGAAATCCGTCGGCGATGTGCCATGAATAGGTCTGCGGTAAAGAAGCTCAATAAGATTTGGAAGAACAGGAAGATCACCAAAACCACGAAGGTTCGGCTTATGAGGTGTCTGGTTTTACCAATCTTTCTCTCCGGAGCTGAAACATGGTCGCTTAGACTACAAGACCGACGTAAAATTGATGCCTTGGAAATGTGGTGCTGGAGGCGCCTTTTAAAGATACCCTTCACAGCCTTTCGAACTAACAACTCAATCCTAAAAGAACTTAAGATAAAAGAAAGGTTATCGTCGACTGTGCAATCGCGAATTCTGAACTTCTTTGGCCACATCTCCAGAAATGAAGGGTCAATTGAGCGCCTGTTGGTACAAGGTCATGTGGAAGGAAAGCGAGCCAGAGGACGTTCACCTACTCGATGGACAGACCTAATAAAAAGTGTGACCCAGAAAACTGTGGTGGAGTGCTCCCGCAATGCTACCAATCGAGATAAGTGGAGGAGCATCGCGCGGGAGGCGGTGCGACCCAATTTAAAGAAGACCGATGACGAGTGTACCAGTATCGACCCAGCAGCCACGACCACTCTGTCAAGAGTGCACGACTGAGAAGAAATGTTAAAGTTTAGGAATGAAGAAGAATAAGAATAATTATTTCAGGTAATAAGACTGTAGGCTACGTAATAAAAAGACTGTTTAACTTCTGATTCCTATACAATTGTGATAAAAACTTTAGTTTGGTAAGCTAAGAAGTCACTGCTGTTCCTAGGTGATTGTCATTTTAAATAAAAAACTTACCTTTAAACAATTTATAATGTGCGTTTTATTTCTCATTTCATAATTATTAACAAGATAGGTAGGTACACCCTATATAAGTACCTTTTAATTTATCAATGTTTTAACCGCCAATTTCTGCAAACTTCATTATTCAAGTAGGATTACAAAAATTTATTTTAAAAAAAACAGTCGCATAAACTAATTAGCCATACATTAATAAGTTTAAGATATGGTATTTAAATCAATTAGCTTAGGTTTGTAATATGACCCGCTATTTGATTAAAGCACTTAGCTTAGAGCCATTATTTGCATGCCTAGGCGGTTAAGTCGTTTAGCCTGAAATAAGAAACAATAATCATAGGCGGTTAAGTCATTTAGCCTGGAACAAAAAGAAGTAAAATATGGGTCATTTTGTATTAAGCGACATTTATCTTCGTTTTAAATAGGAATATTAGAAAAAAAATATAATCTAATTATGAGGAATATGTTATAAAAACAGTAATATCCTTCTTTTTAAAGAAATAATGCGATTTGCTAAAGTTATTTTTTTTTTTCTAAAAATCGAAACTTTAAACTGCTCTGGTGTAAAGTTTCAAAAATGTCGGTTAATACAAATAGCCCGGAACCCGTCGGTATGGTTATAGAGATAGCGTCCGAATGCGTGCCGGATCACAAATCGCTCGTATTTGCTACGTGTGCGGGCCTTTCGCACCAAACAGAATCGCATTCGAAATTCAAAATAGGCATTTCGACTTTTTAGGGTTCCGTAGCCAAATTTGGCAAAAACGGAACCCTTATAGATTCGTCATGTTTGTCTGTCTGTCTGTCCGTCCGTATGTCACAGCCACTTTTTTCCGAAACTATAAGAACTATACTGTTGAAACTTGGTAAGTAGATGTATTCTGTGAACCGCATTAAGATTTTCTTACAAAAATAGAAAAAAAACAATAAATTTTGGGGTTCCCCATACTTAGAACTGAAACTCAAAATTTTTTTTTTCATCTAACCCATACATGTCTATGGATAGGTCTTCAAAAATGATATTGAGGTTCGTAATATCATTTTTTTCTAAACTGAATAGTTTGCGCGAGAGACACTTCCAAAGTGGTAAAATGTGTGTCCCCCCCCTGTAATTTTTAGGGTTCCGTACCCAAAGGGTAAAAACGGGACCCTATTACTAAGACTCCGCTGTCTGTCTGTCTGTCTGTCTGTCTGTCTGTCTGTCTGTCTGTCTGTCTGTCTGTCTGTCTGTCTGTCTCCAGGCTGTATGTCATAGACCGTGATAGCTAGAAAGCTGAAATTTTCACAAATTATGTATTTCCGTTGCCGCTATAACAACAAATACTAAAAATTAAAAAAATATATATTTAGGAAACAGAAGTGGAGTAAAGTGAAACTAAGCAAATATAACAAACCACAATTTATTCTAGTGAACGATTACAACATATCACACATAAAATAACTAAAAAGGAACACACTTAAATCTGAACACAATTATGACTCATTAAGAGTTTCACAATAACGCAGTTTACAGCTCGGAAGGTGACAAAAGAATGACCCCGCGGTAATACAGAGAGCGCGTTTTATAGACGTTTATCCGATGGCGCCACCGTCTACAGGAGGTTAGGCTGATTCTCCTAATTCGGCCATCCTGCTCGCGCACCGTCCCGGCTGCGCTGTGGTCCAACGCCTTCATCTGGAGCGTCCACAGTAGTCTGGTGCACGGGCAGCCAAAAGACCTGCGCCTGCGTCATTATTACCACGGTCGGAATCTGTTGAGCAGATAGAAGGCTTAAGTACAACATCAAAGCTTCGCAGCCTTCATTCAACGTTACTCAATTGCAATAGAATTCGAAACTATTTCAGAAGTGTTCAAAAAAGAATTCAAAAGTACTGATATGTAATCAAACTTGAACATGTCACTATTTCTGTTAACTAAAGTTGAACAAATCCATGCGCATTTTAAAACACAAACTTTTGAACTCTCAAAATAAATAATAAAAACGAACAAGAAAAGGGCAGGGCTTTCATTTAGTTAATTAATTAAGCAACGGTCATCTTCTAGTGTCATTTTATCTTTCAAACTTCTCAAATTCTGTCTCTGTGGACTTCAAAATAATAAAAAATGATAGGGCAAATCTTTCAAATTTCGCAAAGCTTAGAGAGATGTATCAAAATAATTAAAAAGATAAAATAGTAAAGGGCAAGGCCCTGTTACGAAAACTCCTCTGTGTCTGCAACCCGCCAGTGCGCCGCCAGCGCCATCATCGCCGCCATTGCGCCACCAGCGCGCCGCCAGTGCGCCATCAGCGCGCTGCCGCTTGGCCGCCAGCCACTCAGTACCGTGGCTCGTTGCAGAAATCTTTCTTGCGCTAACGCACCTACCCAAAACCATGGGTACCATTGTGATTTTCACAATGAACCGGGTCCACACCGGACCCGAGGTCGACACACACATTTGTGCTGCATCTCCCTGTCGGTGGTAGCCATCCTACCACCCACCTGACAGAGTGCTATACCACACTCCTCGCAGGTCTGCCGACATAACCTTCTTCTCAATCTGCCCACTACATACAACGCTGTCCGCTGTCATCCACTAGCCTAACAGAGCCTAAAGTAACCTAACCTAACATGTAAGCTTACATTTTGACCTAACAACTGAACTAATAAGTAGCCTAACGTTTGACCTAACAACTGACCCAACGTCTGATTTACGACTAACCTAACTTTTCTAGAGAAAGCATGTAACTAAATTGGATGACAGCAAGCAGAGCCATAGGCAATGTTTATGCAAATTAAGTTGAAAGTGTCTGTCACCGAAGAACGTGCCGCGTAGTCCGAAGCACGACTTCGAGGTACCACTCCAAGGCACCGCTCCAGGACCCCGCTCCAAGGCACCACTCCAGGGCACACCTCCAGGGCCCCGATCCAGGGCACCACTCCATGGCGCCAAACATGTAACAGAAATTAAAACCAAATCGTTATCACGAAACGACGTGATCATCGTGGCTATCCATACATAGCAGGTAGTCAACGCATAGTCAATTACCTTCACAAGCTCTCTGACTTAAAAGTTCATTACCAGTACAGTTACCAGTACCAGCACAGGTACCAACAAAATTATTTGACTGCTTCAGCAGAGCTCATACATACAAAGCCGATAGAACTCACAGAACCTGTGGAGCTCTCAATAGAGCTGGTAGAGCTCCTAGATACAGTAGCGCTGGTAGAGTACCAAGACACAGTAGAACTCGTAGAGAAACAAGAGACAGTAGAGCTGGTAGAGCATAACGAGTCAGTTGAGCTCATAGAGCAACAAGAGTCGGTAGAGCTGGTAGAGCACAAAGAGTCAGTAGAGCTCATAGAGCAACAAGAGTCGGTAGAGCTGGTAGAGCCCTCACTAAAGGTCGCTCAACCATAGTACAAACTCACAGTTGTACCATGTCGAAACAACTTTGAACATTCAAAACATCAAACATCATCATCGATGAACACAGAAAATGAAGAAAGTTTACTCATACCAGTTATGTTCAACCATATCGAGTAGGCTAACGAGCAGCCTCGCGCACTATACAAGCACGCAGCCCTGCGCGACCAGTAGACGCGCAGTGTCACGCCTCACAGCGTGGCATGCGAGCGCGCAGCATCGCACCCTAGGCGAGCGCACAGCCCTGCGCGACCAGCAGACGCGCAGTGACGCGCTTCACACACGCGGCATGCGGGCGCGCGACCAGAACGCCTCACACGTGGTGAGCGCCGAAGACGAAATTAACATAGAACATACAGTAAATTAAACTTAACGAGCAATTTAACTTCACAGAAACCCCTTAACGGTTTCATATTATCAGGACAGGTAGGTATGTAGACTCGTAATCGATCCACCCAAAACATGACCGCAGGTAAAACGAAAACAAACTTTCTATCCATGAGAGCAGAAAAACAACTTCTCTAATCAAAATAGAATGCAACATTCCTGTCATCCAAATTACGTAACCTGGTTCGGTAATATTAAAGAAAATAACCTGTAAAACTCAAGTTAATTTTAACGTTTATCAGAACTATAAATATATTTGCTCGTCCATACCTGACCTCAACAATTTTTATTAAAATCGAGAAGGTATTCGCAAAATGTATTCACGTTAACTATTCAAAAACGCATTGATATCTCAGGAACACACACAACCATCTTACTTTGAGACACTTTTTCTATGTAACACGTCATGTTAAATTAAACAATGAAATCGTAAAATAGGTAGGTAACAATTTTTACGTATCGTAATTCAATTCAATTCCCAGATGTTGGCTTTTAGCTATGTTTACGTATGAAACTTTAGAATTGCGGTTGGTTTGTGTCCGATCGTAACTAGGTCATGAGTTTTAAATAACAACCCTCATTTTAAAAACAAAAATCTAAATTACGCGAAAAAATAATTATGCGTACAGCATGTTTTAGCAAAACATTACTTTATGACTCAAAACTTAACAAACTTAGAGGTTTCAAGTTATGCATTCAAACTTAGGGTATGAGTGACCTCTTTTTCTCAAAAATATTTTTGTACCCGGTCGGTACCCACAAAGGTTCTACTTTTGAACAAGATGTTTCGGCTAGACCCTTTAAACTGTTCACAAACTAGCATTCAGGGCGGTTTAGGGACTCAAATGTATGCGTTATGCCAATAACAACCACTGAGCCAACACAGCTTGCTAATTTAGTGGGAAATTATCATAAAATGGAAATCGCGTAAATACAATTGGGGTCTAAACCTTTTCTTAACACGATTAACAGTCAATTCAGTAACATGAATTACTGTTCATTTACTTTGTGGCTACGCTTGGTGGGTATTACATCCTTAAGCAAATAAATTAAATGGTCTTACCGATGTCGCATATTACGTCATATCACCAGAGGCTCGATGGTGTCATCACCTCACCACCATTCCAGGCAAATGCCAGGCATAACACGGGAAAGCGCGCAGCACCGCGGCTCCGAGGCACGGCACGACAGCGTGTCGCGCAGACTGAATCGCCCTCGTGAACGCCCAGAGCGCCCACGTGGCATGCACAGTTGCACACCCAAGCGCACTCGTGACGCGCCTGAAGCACACGAGCTGTGCAACACCACAGCTCGGCCACGCTCCGCGAGCCAGCGATAACAATCACATGAAAACAAAACACAACTTTAGCACACAAATAAACACTGCACATTACGCGAGTCACCCTTCGAGAGATATCTTGATCGGTCACGTGATCAACTTTAAGCACTTTAAATTTGGGTATGTTCCTTTTTGGTTCATCTCGTATGTGGGCCTATTTAGCGGTCCTTTATCCCACTTCTGAATTTAGGAAACAGAAGTGGAGTAAAGTGAAACTAAGCAAATATAACAAACCACAATTTATTCTAGTGAACGATTACAACATATCACACATAAAATAACTAAAAAGGAACACACTTAAATCTGAACACAATTATGACTCATTAAGAGTTTCACAATAACGCAGTTTACAGCTCGGAAGGTGACAAAAGAATGACCCCGCGGTAATACAGAGAGCGCGTTTTATAGACGTTTATCCGATGGCGCCACCGTCTACAGGAGGTTAGGCTGATTCTCCTAATTATATATATTAAGGGGGGTCCCCATACAATAAACGTGTTTTTTTCGTATTTTTTTGCTCAATATTAAAAACGGTAACAGGTAGACGGTTCAAATTTTCACAGAATATTAACTTGTATATTACCTTTCAAAATAAATAATTAAATATCAATAAAGTAAATATTAAAGGGGGGCTCCCATACAACAAACGTAATTTTTTGATATTAACAGTAAACCTCTACAAATAAAGTTAGTTTTGCGGTTCATTAACAAAGGTAATTATACCTACTTCTTGAGTACGGAACCCTCGGTGCGCGAGTCCGACTCGCACTTGGCCGGTTTTTTTTTTTAATACGTCATAAATCGTAAACCGCAATTTACCTTTCATTCAATCAACTCAAATATTTAAAATAAAAATATTTTTAATAATTTAAAAATATTAAAAGGTATTTCAGGTTTGTACGGAACCCTCGGTGCGCGAGTCCGACTCGCACTTGGCCGGTTTTTTTAAATTCTCCATGCTCTATGGTCGTCAACAAAAAAGGTCCGATATCGAGAAGTGGAAATATACAGATTAAATCAGATGGAAATTCAAGTAATTTTGATATTTATTAAAACATTGTTATTGGATCATTTTGAATAATTTAATGTAGGTACGCTGTTATATGCAAAGTTTATTTTTTATTTTATTTTATTATTTTATAAAGTTGACTTACTTACTCACTTACATAAGCAAAATTTAACAACTAAGTAGTTTTGACAAGGATTTTGATTTGATGATTTCGACAAAATAATCGTAGACAAGTACCTACCTACTAAGTAAATCTTTAAATTTGTGAATTTAATTATGAAATAAATATCTATTAATCTAATAACCTTGGCCAATCAATTATTTTTTAATCTAACCCGAATCGAAACCGAGCTCCCTCTGTCTAAGAAATTAAAAAAAAAACAATAAAACATTACATTTCTAAACGCGTATTATCCATTAAAAATTAAATCAATTAAAAATATCATAAAAGCAAATCGTTCGCGATTCAAATGCGTTCCAAATTCAATCTGTAATTGGAATGCCGGTTCCATTTCCAAATCGTTAGCCGCAAAAATCGACACCACCGCCGGAACGCAATAGGCTCGGGCGTTTAATAGGGTTGGTTCACACGAATTTTGGATAGAAGCAGGCGTTACTTTGCGGAAGTCCATGATAATCAAAGAACTAGAAGTTTAATTCGATATATTAATCCGCTCTATAGGGAAATCTATTTGGGACAGTGTGTAGCTTGCGATATTCACCACACCACATAAATCTTCCAAATTATACTCAACGTACGTTTCACTCCGACACCTGAACATCTTCAGGAGATATTGACTCGACAATGTAAGATTGTAAATTTAAAATCATTCGCACGAATTTGTTGTGAGCTTCTACAGACTAGAGCGCGTTTGGAACCCTCGTGGCTTTAGAACTTCGTATTATATTTTACTGGTCATATTTTGTCAAGTTCAACTATTCAAGTTCAGAAAGTGCACTAATAATGCAATACAAAATAGATACTCTCCAGTACTCTACACAATATGTGTGGGCAATCCAACACGCTCGGAGAGAGTTTAGATCAGACTAATGACCGACAGCTTTATTTATTTAAAATACTTTTTTTTTTTACTTTAATCCAATTTATAAAATATAAAATTTGTATTTAAGTATCATGAGTAACGATTTATTTATTTATTACTTTATCACCATTAACTGCACAACTTCGGACTGCTATCGTGATGATAATTCTTTTCTTGGCTTTACTCCCGGGACTCGAACCCGAGATCTCATGATACTCCAGAAAAAAGCTAGAAGACTAACCAACGAGCCACTAGTGATACCTACTGATACCAATTTCCAGGCTTTATGTTTTTCATTCTACTAATTTGTTGAACCTCAATCAAAAAAGAAGATAATTTATCTTTGACAAATTACCAAACAAAAACTATTATCTCTGAAAAAAAATAGATTCGCGCAATCTACACCGACCTTTAAAAACGGACGCGTTTCTAAAATTCAAAAAAGGAACTACAATTGGGTCGTAGATACTTATCTACGGGCTCCTAATGGGCCATTGTCTTCGTTCGGAATTCAAACTTTTTCGTTCCATGTT
This sequence comes from Erebia epiphron, assembly GCA_963932025.1. Classification (NCBI taxonomy): domain Eukaryota; kingdom Metazoa; phylum Arthropoda; class Insecta; order Lepidoptera; family Nymphalidae; genus Erebia; species Erebia epiphron. The sequence goes on along the minus strand of OZ009953.1, from coordinate 6,512,259 downwards.
TAATTGCGGCAATTTTTACGGATGTCACTTGACGCCAGCCTTTTAGCTTTGGCTGTTCGATTATCGTCCTTCGTCTAGCTGGTACTAGCCATCATTAAACAATTTAAAAAAAAACTGTTATTTTTATTAGGTTCTTTATCATGTCCACAGTCTACTAAATTATAAATTATTTATTATTGAGTGTTTACAGCGCCCTAAAATGATGGTGCCAGTTAGAAATTCAAACTTAGTCCACTTTATTAGTGCCTGAGTTTTTGTCCATAAAATCGAATCCAATTAGTTTCAATAATTAGTGAATAAAATAACTACGCATATTAGTAATTAAATACTTAATAGCATTTTTAATTTAATTTTTAACTGTAAATTAGAATTATTCTGAACCAAAATTATTTAAATACTTTTTAAATCCTCCAACCACCGAGTTTCTTTCTGGTTCTTCTCGGTAGGAATGGCATTCCGAACCAGTGGTAGATTTGGTGGTGGAATAGTGGATTCAAAAGCACTTGTCAAAGTCTACTTGAATAAAAAAGTTTTGTATTTTGTTTTTTGATTAGTGTGGATTTACCTATTGTGCTAGTGCCTACCTTTTAACTGAGTCACCACTACCACTACAGCTCATTAGCGTCCCACTGCTGGGCACAGGCCTCCACTCTCATAGGAGAGAGGGAATTAGAGTTTAGACCCACTACGCTGCTCCAATGCGGGTTGGCGGGCTTTAACGACTATTATCATGTTAGTGGCGTGCACAGGGTTTGAAGCTAGGGTAGGCATTAGTTAGTCAAAATACCTATTTACTGACTGTCATTGTGAAAAATGAGCATTGATGTATTTCCATTTGGGTAAGCAGTGCTTTTGTGCCTCTATGAACTGCACGCCACTGATGTTAGTGATAATAACCGGGACCGACGGCTTAACGTGCTCACCGAGGCACGGGGGTGAAACACCGCCAACTTCCTAACTCCGGGCTAGTACTAATAATTTCTAGTCAGAAAAGCCCAATACTTCATTGTGTTCTGTGATCTCGTCCTCACTTTTGTACTTGTAGTCATGCGCCTTGCACTACTGCGCTGTCACAATCTTTAAATGTAAGACCATTGATAAAGTAAAAAACAAAGTACACATAGTCTATGGTCGTATGGTCTGTGGGGACGATAGTCCGCCATATTCGCTGTCACCTGTCAATGGCATTGTGCTTTTTGTGCATTGCGCTGTTCACGTCTGTTCCCTTTTTAATTTTTAATTTTATTATTTTCTTGCGTTTTTATAATTGTTTTAGTTTGTAACTATGGGTAAACGAAGACAGAAAGCAAGCATTATGGCCCGCCCCGGACTCGAACCCGGGACCTCGTCGGCTGCAGTCGAACATGCTAATCACTAGACCAACGAATCAGTTTAACTGAGTACTTACCATTAAAAATTCGTGATACATAAGTAGCATGTTTAAACGCCGGAACCGTAATCTAAAACGCAACATTTCATTGTGTTTACTTAAATAAACGATATACTTAATAACTTTTTAATGGTATATTTACCAGATCTGTTCAAAGATAACTTCATTTCAAGAACGAATCGTAGGTATAATTTTTATTAGGTATCTTTTGCTGTTTTTTTGTTACATTCGCCATAGCTGTTGGTTCGACACCATACGTGGTGACGTCATTCGCTTCTTTGTGTTTTATGCAATATGGCGGATTGCTGTATTTTATAGTTTTATTTTATCAAAATAAAAAGTAATCTCACTAGCAATAGAAAAATAAATACGTTTTTTATAATCCATGAATCTTATTTCATTGGATAAATTCATAATTTCATTGATTCTTGGTTACTGTCATCATGCCTATTGTTTGTTTTCGAGCTTTGACAATCACACTATTGTTTACTGCACACTGCACAGAGTACATTGGTAAAAACAATAGTGACGTCACAAACGACGCCATGACACCGCCGAGCGTTTTGGCGTGAATTTCAAAATTTTAATTTCAAATGCCAATTTTATCTACCAAACCTTATTTTTCTGCTGAAATAAGATATTTTTTTCGAAATAGTAGATACTTCCGAACATAATCTGACCATTTTTCAAAATCAGTCATCATGCCTATTATCCAAATCTAATGAGTAGCGGTGATACTTACATGATAGCCTAGTGGTAAACACAGACGGCTATATTTGTACTAGATGATGCCCGCGACTTCGTCCGCGTGGTTTAAGTTTTTTTGATTCCCGCAGGAACTCTTTAATTTTCCGGGATAAAAAGTAGCCTATGTCACTCTCCCAGGTCCTCAACTATACCCATGCCAAAAGTCACGTCGATCCGTCATTGCTCCGTTGCGGCGTGATTGAAGGACAAACCAACAAACCAACAAACAAACTGACTTTCGCATTTATAACATTAGTATGATACTAGATGTAGCCCGCGACTTCAACCGCGTGGATTACGGTTTCTTGATTCCCGCGGCAACTCCATAATTTTCCGGGGAAAAAACGGGAGTAGCCTTATGTCCTTCCCCGGGATACAAACTATCGCTATACCAAATTTCATCCAAATCGGTTGAGCAGATGGGCCGTGAAAGCGAATCAGACAGACATGCACACTTTCGCATTTATAATCTACTTTTTATCCCGGAAAGTTAAGGAGTTCAGGGGAACTCCTGGGAATCGAATAAAGTATAAACAAACCAAGCGGACGAAGTCGCATTTAGTTACTCCTAACTAGAAGGAAACACCCCTGAAAAAAAAACTTTCTACGAAAAGTCACCGCAGTAATCGGAACTTTTGGTCGCCATGTCAGACTCTACAAAGGTCCGTAACAAAAGAAGTTTTTATGAACTTATTTATGCAACAAAGAGTTTAGACTACAATGGCATATCAACCTGTCATGTTTACCTCGGCGTGCATAATTTGTTCATGTCCAGTTTTATTGTGATTTTTTATATTTAAACAGCAGATTAGAATAGTGTGCAGTTTGACCAGTAATTTTTAACGGTAACGTTTAACGTGTAACACGACATAATTAATCTATACTTAACTCATTATTACTCAATGTTGCGTATTATCCGTGTTATTGTGGAATCTGTGGTTATTGTCCTAGTCGGTCGCCGCCATTTTTTATACGACTGCCTGAAAAAAGGAGTATATTGTTTTCAGGGTTCATGTATGTATGTATGTATGTATGTAAGTATGTATGTATGTGAGTTTGTATATTCCACCATAACTTCTATACGCCTGAACCGATTTTGATAAATGAGGTATGGTTAGAATCCCTACCTTATTCCGGGTGGCATAGGCTTTTTTAAAATTTAAAAAAAAATTGATGGGGTAGGGGTGACCATGGTTCCGCATTAAAGACTAAAGTTGAAAAAAAATATTCGAAAATAAGATTAACTATAATATAATCATGATCAAGAAAATGATGAGTAGATTCCAAAAATATATAACACTATAGTTCAATATGATTCACAAAAAAATATCATTTAATAAAAATGTGAATAAGATTCCAAAGGTAATTAATTACTGTGGTATCGTTACGTAGTAGCAGTGGTAGCCGTACTTCCATTCGAGGGGGATTTTTTATTACACGACTGCATAAAAAAGGAGTGTTATGTTTTCAGGGTTCGTGTACATGTATGGGTGTCTACGGCAGAGCAGTCATATTTTTTAATTATTTTGATTATATTCACTTGTTTAATTTAGATTAGAACGGGGCCTACTGTAAAACGGCGCGTGATATTATTGAATATTTTTAAAACTGATATTTATTTGATTTATAGAGATATATTATTGTTATGCATATCATATAGAAAGATTATAAAAGTGATTGTAAATTCATACGAATTATATAAATATTGATTTACGAGAGTAATTTGTAAAAAACCTACCAGCTAGATATTAATAATAATGTCAGAAATCAGAATAAAGAGTTTGATTTTGTAATTGTGACCTTATGATTTCATTTTAATTAATTGACCCTTTTTGAGATGCCGTATCAAACGTCAGAGCCTTATGATGTTTTAATTATTATAACTAGTAAGATTGTTAAGCGACGTTGACCCATGTCGGTAACTGGATGGGTGACCGAATTTGGCCTTTTCGTTTCCTCCGTGCCTCGGAGAGCACGTTAAGTCGTCGGTCCCGGTTATTATCACTAACATCTGATAATCTTTAGTAACCTATTACCTAAGAGTTGAAATAGTACTTACTCTTAGTTGTTGTTAGAAGTTGGGAACCAACCGCATTATAATCCAAAAAACTCCTGCCATTATGTGATTAATGGAAAAGGTTCACGACCCTCAGCAATGAGGAATACGATTCAGAGAGAGAGTTTAGTACCTACTATAAGTAGGTAAGTAAAAAATTTGATAAGTAGGTAGGTTTTATTAAGATTCTTTATAGGTTGAAAAATATTTATTTTATTCATTAATAATGCTAGATTATACAAATAATCGAAGCATTAATAAATTAAATAAATAAACTATTTATATTCAGCCAGAGTAAAGGACATCGTTTCAAAATTAATTTAGGTAATTAAAGACTGAGTAGGCTGCATAATCAATGATCTTTGCCTGTATGGAAGAGCTTATAAAACAATAAAGAATCAAACTATATTTATAACAGTTCATTTACTGTACGCGTTTGTTTACCTTACGTCGAAAATACAATATAGTATCAACGTTTACATTAATATCAAAATTCATTTAAAATAAAACAAAAAATTGGCAGTCATAGGGACTGCCGATAGAAGTGATAACGATTTTTTAAAATTACAATTATTAAAATATAAACCTTAACACTAACGCATTAAAGTTTAATTTCGAATGTAGTATATTTTCGCGAGCATGTTGCTGTTCGCGAGCATGTCGGTCACGCGAATCTACATTTTTATTTTTTTACCTCCTACCAAAAAGTGCTCAACGCGCCTAAAGAAGTTTTCACTTCCAAAAAATCATGTTTAGGTAGGTGCATAGTGCATACCTACTTAGTTTTACATATTCGAAAAACCTAATAAAATAAGAGAGCTTCACGTAATTTCAAATCGAATCAAAGCAACTGCGAAAAAGAGATCAAAAAAGAGCAACTGCTGAGTTTCTTGCCGGCTCTTCTCGGCAGAATCTCCTTTCCGAACCGGTGGTAGAGTCAAAATATGACGTAGCATAAGGGACACCTGTATGTCCTACATGTTTTAAATAAATTGAATTTAATTGAATTGAATCAATTCTCTTAGCATAGCTCAAGAGCAATAAATAATTTGAAATTGACATTGATGTCTGAATTTATTTGCCAACGGAAACGGTACACTTATAATTTTTTATGCATCTGGTTTTTTAATAAAACGTGAGCGTCGACAATCGTTGCATTAAAAAGAACCCAAAAATGTTTTTTTTTTGGCGGCCGGTGAAAAATCGCAAGCGATACGTGTAATGCTCTACCGAATTTTTAAATTCGAAGCTTTGCTTGGAACTCGGGAATCGGGAAGTATGGACACGTTATTTTACCTTTTTGTTTATAAAGTAAATGGTCAGATTTAAGTAGAAAAACAATTAACTGTATTATTTTATATTTATTTAGGTATTGGAAACTCAGTGGATAGACTCATTCAACTAGCATATTTTAAAATTTTTGATTACATTTATGATTTATTTTTTCGAATTAAAAAAAAAATATAAGTATCTGGATTGTAGAACACGTTTTCCAATCCAAAAAGTTAAATTTCAAAATGAGGTTTTATTTTATTTATTTAGATATCTTTATTGCACACACAAAATTTACACAACATACAGTTTAGAAGCAGTAGTAGTAAAACTACATAGAAATGTGCAAAGGCGGTCTTATTGCTAAAGCAATCTCTTACAGACAACCTTTGGTGAAAGGATAAATAAAACGGAGCGCGGGATGGTGCTGCATTTAAAAATTTGAATAAATAAGTAATACATACACGATAAAGTACATACATTTTAGACCAATAAATAGATATTAATATGTATACCTACCTACATACTTATATAAATATAAAAAGATTGTGTATTTTCTGCCAGTCAGTCATGGTCAGGTAAGTATTTAAGGTATTAAGCTTAGGAGATATAGAACAATATTTATAAAATACTAATATTATAAACATTTGGATCATTTATTTTCAAAGTGGGGGGCGCACACTACTAGGGAGGCGTGAAGACATTCGCACGGGGGCGCGGGCGCGGCGCGCGACGGCGGTTATAACTCCGGTCGCCCGCGCATAGCATAGCTTAAAAAGCTTTTATAGCAAACTTATTTGTGCGAAACAGCGTTATCAGTTGTAGCAATAAAATCAAAGAACGCAAACTAGATATTGCTAGATCTACGTTGTGCACTGTCTTATCAATTGAACCCAGAATTGGAAATCTTGTCAAAAACATGCAAGCTCATCCGTCACACTCACATTGACTCTTCTTATAACAAGTGTGTGAAAGCATTATTTTTAAGCCCCGATGCAAAAAGAGAGGGGTGTTATATGTTTAAAGTATCTGTTTGTGAATCTGTCTGTGGTATCGTAGCACCCAAACGGATGAACCGATTTTCGTTTAGTTTTTTTTGTGTCATAGATAATTTTATCCCGAGAGTTCTTAGCCATGTTTCATGAAAATCTGTTCATTCGTCTGAAGGTCATCAGCTTTTTTCTTAATCTGTTAATTCCATATTATGTCGGGGGTTGTTTTAAATTTGTAATTTATACTTGTTAAATAAAAACATCTGAAAATGTATTTTTGGACTTTAAGTGCCTTTATTTTATTTTATCTATGCTATATATCCCCCATGCTATAAATCCTCTATAACAGGTTCTGAAACAGTTAGCTTATTGCCAACATTAAAACACCCAATGTCCTAATAACCATAACATCATCCAAACGGGTGATGTAAAGTTGTACTGAATTTCATAACAACACTCCTTTGTTTTTTTTCAATCCCCTCTGCCCAAAGGGTTTACTCAACAGACAGCCACATCTTCTCGATGCGTGGTTTCTGTATGAATTACAAAAAAAGACGTTTGGCACTCGGAAACTGCCGCGGTAAAGCTATTTGCATAGCATTTTTTATCATTTTTTGTGTTGTTGACTTCAAGTTGTTGAAAATAAAATTGAAAATAAAAATAGTCTTTTTATTTTCAACAACTTGAAGTCAACAACACAAGTAGTCATAGCAACCAAAGTGTTAGGTTTTTTTTCGTTACGGAATTTCTGGATTCGGTCTCCACGCTCAAGGCCCGCGATAGAAGCTATGCAATAGGTAGCTTAAAAAGAACATCTACACGAATTTCAAAAAAAGAACATTGTCATACACGCGCGTTTCACTACCAGGACGCCGCGCGCTGTAAAAAAAAGTAGGTTATTAGAATTTTTCTTCGTTTTTTTTATTGTTTTGTTAACAAAAAAATGAGCGATTCAAGTTTTGATAGCAGATCGGGGCCTTCCAACATCAAAGAACATCAAGTGAATTTTAATAATTGCACTATAAAAAATGTTAATTACTACTACAATAAATAATTCTTTCATTAATACTTAGTTTATTTGTATATACTCAGTAATGGATGATATTAGGTTACTAGGACTGGATGTTTTAATGTTAGCAGTAGGTAAGCTAACTATATCAGAATCTGTTATAGAGGATTCATATTATGAGTGTAGATATAAAGTCTTGTATGCAACTATGATACTATTAACACACTCCGCTTCGCGTCGTGTGATGAACCCACATTCGTGTTTTAATACCCCTTATTACACAACTGTTGCATAAATAACTATTACAACTTGTTACTTGGCGAGCCCACTTGCTGCTACTTGCGGGGCCTGGGCCGGGGGAGGCGTGGGTATATTCATTTTATGTAGGGAGGCGTTATACATATAAGTTTGGGAACCCCTGGTTTGGATGGATCGATGTATGTATGGATAGATGGGTGGATGTTTGTTACTCAATCACGCCAAAACGGCTGAACGGATCTGGATGTTTGGCACAGAGGTAGATTATAGCCTGGACTAACACATGGGCTAAGTTTTATCCCGTAAAATTAGGGAGTTCCCGCGGGAACCAAGAAACCTCAATCCACACGTACGACGTCGCGGGCATCAGCTTGTTAAGAAATAAAATTCAATCCATGTTTTATTTACTCTAAGCGATTATTAAAATTTTAAATAAATAAAACGTCTCAACACATCCGCTGTTCAAACAATATTGGTCGCTTATAAAATGATTCCAAATTCAAATCTCCGGGACTGCAGACAAATTGCTTTTTTTTTTCAATAATTTAAGACGACAGCTTTCGCCTCGTCTCGCGATAAAGTATTTACCAACTTATTTGCATTCAGTAGGTAGGTTCAACTTAATTTGTTTTTTTAAATTAAGATTTTTTTAGCCTTCTATAGTCCCACAAACATATTATCTGACCCGGTGACAGTGTCGCTAACACACATTAAAAATAAAATAAATACATAAACTCAGCAGTGTGGGTCTTCTCCGTTTGGCCAAGCGGGGGTAAGGACCACGGGGCTGAGCCTCCTTACCCGGCGGGGCGCGGGGCAACTCTGTGCCCCGGTGGGCGTCTTTAGCCGGTAACCGGCTAGGGCCATGCCTTGTAGGCTACGGGCCCCTAGGTCTACGGGCCCCTAGGTCTAAAAAAACTGAACAGGTATAAAAATTATTTCCAATTTTGGCCACCGGGCCAGATAAGTTTGTTGGCCTTTAAGATCTTTGTTAGCATTATTAGGTACTTACACTTTTTTTTAAATAATCGGGTTCCTCTCTCTCTCTGTGCGTAGTATACCTCACAACTAAGGGTCGTAACCCCTTTCCATTAATCACGTCATGATGGTTTTCTTGGGATAATATTTCGGTGGGTTCCCACGTCCTTCATACGACTCGACTAAGAGTATTTAAACTCTTAGGTTTTTCTAACGATTATTATCAGACTAGCTGATGCCCGCGACTTCGTACGCGTGGATCGAGGTTTTGTGATTCCCGCGGGAACTCTTTAATTTTCTAGGATAAAATGTAGCCTATGTGTTAGTCCAGACTGTAATCTATCTCTGTGCCAAATTTCAGCCAGATCCGTTCAGCCGTTGGGGCGTGATTGAGTAACAAACTTCCATACATCCATCCATCCATACATCCATCCAAACTTTCGCATTTATAATATTAGTAGGATTAGTGATAACCTGGACCGACGGAGGAAACGAAAAGGTTAAATCTGAAACTCCAAATTCGGTCACCCATCCATTTACCGACTTGGGTCTACGTTGCTTAACATTTGCAATCGACTGATATGCGTTGTCACAACTAGGCCACTCGTCCCTCAGTCGTGTACCTACTTACTATTAATTATATTAGATATTAGATATTAGATAATATTGTAAAGAGGAAAGATTTGTTTGTTTGTTTGTTTGTTTGTAATGGATAAACTAAAAAACTACTGGACCGATTTTAAAAATTCTTTCACCTATAGAAAGCTACTTTATCAGCGAGTAACATGCCTGCATTTTATTTTAAAATAAATTAGAGATCTCTTCGAAAATTGCAATAATGTGAATTAAATCGGAAAAATTCACCTAATTTAACTTTTTACGTTAAACCTCTATTCGTCTATTGAATCAGACTGTCTTTTATGTCATATTTGTCAAGACACTTTTATGTCATATTAGTCAAGACAAACATAATAAATACAAGAGATCTTACTAACATTTTTTTAAACATTTTAATATCTAACTGTTGTAGACAGACTGCGAAATACCTAAAAGAGCCAGGTCTCAACTTAGTTGTTAGTTCTAAACATAGTTCCCAGGTGAGTGCAGCGAAAATACGTCGTATTGGAGACTCAAGTGCCAAGCGTTCACAGCGGTTTGTTGAACAAAATTTGAGAACGTATGGAGTTGTTCGTCTCAGTGTCGACTGACCATTATTGGGTATGGACTATTTTGATCAACTGCTACCCGTGCGAAGCCGGGGCGGACCGCTAGTTAGTACATATTATTATTTACTGAATAGGTTTTTTCATAGACCATAGACACTATTTTTTTTAAAGGTAGGTACTAAAGAAAGCCGAAGCGTTACAACTCATTTTGTACAAAAAGAACGAGTGGGAGAAAAGCGTTGCAACGCGGATATAAAATAATAGACAAAAATAAACAATTTGGTAGCGTAATTAGAAACACATCTTGGGCGTCCGTGTTTTAGGGATCCCACGGGAGCTTTTGTAATATGTACCTATTATTAAATTGTTATGTATCTCTTCTTGCTTCTATACATCTATACATAAATATATCTGATATAGCTGATGCCCGCGACTTCGTCCGCGTGGATTGAGATTTTTGTTTCCCGCGGGTTTCCTTAATTTTCCGGAATAAAAAGTAGCCTATGTGCAGGCACGGTCGCAGCCAGAAATTTTGGAGGGGGTCACTCACTACACTAATAAAAAACCGGCCAAGTGCGAGTCGGACTCGCGCACCAAGGGTTCCGTACAAACATGTAGTAAGTTTTAAATTATGGGACACACATTTTACCACTTTGGAAGTGTCTCTCGCGCAAACTATTCAGTTTAGAAAAAAATTATATTACAAACCTCAATATCATTTTTGAAGACCTATCCATAGATAACCCACACGTATGGGTTAGATGAAAAAAAAATTTTTGAGTTTCAGTTCTAAGTATGGGGCCCCCAAAATTTATTGTTTTTTTTCTATTTTTGTAAGAAAATCTTAATGCGGTTCACAGAATACATCTACTTACCAAGTTTCAACAGTATAGTTCTTATAGTTTCGGAAAAAATTGGCTGTGACATACGGACGGACAGACAGACAGACATACATGACGATCTATAAGGGTTCCGATTTTGCCAAATTTGGCTGCGGAACCCTAAAAGTAGGTATCTGGAATAAAATAAACATTATTGCACAAGACACAATTTTATTTTATACATCACCTATAAAACAAATGGAAGTCGTCTTTTTACATTTGCGAATCGGGTGATAATATTTGAGACGTCTGGTACTATTTCCGGGTGAATGTTTAGATTGTAGCATATTCGCAATCGTGTGGTTATCCTCGCTATTTACTTACATGGAATTATCGAATCAAATTTCGTTACTGATAAATCAATATTTATCTCTTTTAGCACAAAACACATAATTCTACTAAATTATGCATGAAGAAAATGCACTTAACCACTCTTTAAACAATATACATATCGTCTTCCGACGCTCGGGGAATACGACCGTTGCCGAACAGTGACGAAGATTTCTATGCGCATTATCACTTTGGGTTGGGAGCACTGTAGTTCGGTTCCTTGTTTCTAGACTATAAGTCATTTCCAAGTTATTTTGGCCATCGTACGTAGTTCATAAAAACACCACTAGATGTCAGCAAACTAAATTTATTACTGTTAGGGGATAGCTAGAAATTTCCTTTTATTATTTGGCAAATTTTTGAGATTTTTCAATTTGACCTTAGATTTTGGGGGGGGTCATGTCCCCTGTGACCCCCCCCTTCGGACCGCGCCTGCCTATGTGTTATTCCAGACTATGATCCATTTCTGTGCCAAACATCCAAATCCGTTCAGCTGTTTTGGCGTGATTAACGAAAATCCATCCGTACATCCATCCTTTCGCATTTATAATATTAGTATAGATAATAAATGCGAAAGTGTGTCTGTCTGTTGGTCTTTTGTATCTAATCACGGCAATTTTTGACGAAAGGTGACGGAGCTAGTCTACTTTTTAATTTTTATCCTGGAAGATTTAAGATTTCCAACCGTGTTTCAAACGATCTCCCTTACGCAGTGTTGGACACTGTTGTCATAACGTGGGAGGCCAGGGTTCGATCCCCGGTAGGGTCAATTTGGGAATATATGATTTCTGAATTTTCCCTGGTCTAGTCTAGTGGAAGGCTTGGGCCGTGGCTAGTTACCACCCTACCGGCAAAGACGTGCTGCCAAGCGATTTAGCGTACGATGCCGTGTAGAAACCGATTAGGGGTATGGGTTAATTATAACTGCCATGCCCCTAACAGGTTAGCCCACTACCATCTTAGACTGCATCTTATCTTACCATCAGGTGAGATCGCAGTCAAGGGCTAGCTTGTGGATATAAAAATTAGTTTCTAGGTAGGCTATAGCTTACCTATTAGGTACTAGATGATCCCCGCAACTTCGTCTGTGTGAATTAAGTTTTATTCATTCCCGACGAACTCTTTAATTTTCCGGGATAAAAGTAGCCTATGTCCTTGCTCGGGATACAACATATCCTTATACCAAATTTCATCGAAATCGGTTAAACAGATGATCTGTGAAAGCGTAGCAGACAGACTTTCGCATTTATAATATTAGCAGGTAGGTAAGTATGGATAATCAGTAGGACTACCTACTCTATAGGTTAGATAGATAAATGTAGATAATAGATTTATGTATTTTAATTACCTGCCCATTCAGCGGAACCCTAATAAACTATCCGAGTAATAAATAAAAACATTAGTCTATGGCTATGTACGTGTGCGTTACGTCTGTGTGCGTGATCGCGAGAACAGATTATCACATTTGTTAGCTCTATGGTGTTATATACAGGCTGATCATAGATATAAAATATCCCTACTAATATTATAAATGCGAAAGGGGGTCTGTCTGTCTGCTACGCTTTCACCTGAACAGAGAGTGCACCTGTGTTTGCACCTTTTTTCTGTCCAATATTGACACTAGTGTATGAAAAAGTCGATCACTATGAGAACACAATATGCCACAGTTCGCGGCTAGAGGGATAAGGCGAATATGGCCGATATCACGCGTCCCGTGGTTAATTAGTCTTAGTTATACTTATCAAGAACTAGATGATTCCCGCGACTTCGTCCGCGTGGATTAAGTTTTTTATTCCCGCAGGAACTCTTAAATTTTCCGAGATAAAAAGAAATAAAAATTTCATTATAATCGGTTGAACAGATAAATTTTTTGATTCCCGCGCGAACCTTTGAATTTTCCGGGATAAAAAGTAGCCTATGTCCTTTCCCGGGATACAACCTATCCCTGTACCAAATTTCATCAAAATCGGTTGAAAAGGTGGACCGTGAATCCGTAGCAGACAGACAGACAGACACAGTTTCGCATTTATAATATTAAATAGTAATATAGTATGGATATAAAAATCAACACCATGTACATACAAACAATAATCACTAACCGAACGCCGCCCATACGCTTCGGATAAAATAACGAAAAAAAATCTCTCTCCATCCCTTTCTAGCACATGTTAATAACTTCATCTATCTCAGTCGCACACCCAAAATGGTGGATACAATATTAATAAAACGAAACCGATATAAAATGACCTAGAAATAAAAGGGATTAAGGGTTGTCTAAGGGTCAAAATATTTTGGGTAATTCACCTAAGGCCGAATAGAAAACATATAATTTACTTGGGCACCGTAAAATAATAATTATCTATAGATTGTTTCGTTTTTTTTTTCTGTCAAAGTTATTGTAGGGGGACCATGATTTTAATTTTAATAAATTATTTACTATCTATATATATAAAATTCAAAGTCCTGACTGACTGAGTGACTGACTGACTTATATATCAACGCACAGCCTAAACCGCTGGTCCTAGAGACATGAAATTTGGAGTGTTTGTTATTTGTGAAGACTCCACTAAGAAAGGGTTTTTCGAAATTCCACCCCCAAAGGGGTAAAATAGGGGTTGAAAGTTTGTATGAAAGTCCGTCGTTTTTCAAGTTATAGTCATGAAACTTGGTAGGTATATGAGCTGTGGGTTGAAAATAAAGAAAGACGTGTTTCACAGTTTTTGAACATTCGACCCGCAAAGGGGTGAAATAGGGGATGAAAGTTGGTATGAAAGGCCTTCATTTCTCAAGATATTTTTCAAGTTATATCAACGAAACTTGGTATTTTGGCTTTCGGTAAAAAATAAAAAGAAGAATGTTTGTCACAGTTTTTCAAAATTAGACCCCCAGAGGGGTAAAATATAGGGGTTGAAAATTTGTATGAAAATCCGTCGTTTTTCAAGCTGCAATACTTATAGCCATGAAACTTGGTATTTGGGCTTTCGCTAATGATGAAATACGGATTTTACAGTTTTTGAAATTTCTATCCCCAAGGACGTCAAATAGAGAGTTTGTCTTTCAATCACGCCGCAACAGAGCAACGGATTGACGTGATGTTTTGCATGGGTATAAATTGGTACTTGGAGAGTGACACAGGCTTCTTTTTAGCCCTGAAAATTGAGGCGTGCTTGTGGGAATGAATGTTAAAAAACTTAAGCCACGCGAACGAAGTCGCGGTCGTCCTCTAGCTAATAATATTTGACGAGTCAAAACGCGCAAATTTAATCCATATTTATGCGCGTTTCACGAAAAAGTAAGTCTGTATGAAATACTTACGTGTGACATCATCAAACTTACGTACTTTTAAGTAGGTACTCAGGTACCTAACCTTACCTTACTTTATGATAAGATAAGCTACCTACTTATAAGGATAATGAAGTTTTTCATTTTCAGTTCAAGATCAAAATAGTCCATACTTTATTGAATTTATTTGTTACAAAAATTGTGATAAATGAAGAACCGCTCGACCGATTTTGTGCAAACTTCACATAAACCATCTACTAAATAGTACAAACAAAGCCTAAACATTTTGGTTTTTTTTTTTTTACCACTACAAGTTAGCCCTTGACTGCGATCTCACCTGATGGTAAGTGATGATGCAGTCTAAGATGGTAGCGGGCTAACCTGTTAGGGGCATGGCAGTTATATTAAACCCACACCACAGAATAATATAATAGTACTGACGTACCCACACCCCTATTCGGTTTCTACACGGCATCGTACCGGAACGCTAAATCGCTTGGCGGCACGTCTTTGCCGGTAGGGTGGTAACTAGCCACGGCCGAAGCCTCCCACCAGGCCAGACCAGGGAAAATTCAGAAATTATAAATTCCCAAATTGACCCTGCCGGGGATCGAACCCGGGACCTCCGCACGTTAAGCGACAGAGCTACACACTGCGCCACGGAGGTTGTCAAAAAGGTTCGGGTAGGTGAGCCCGTTCTTGAGTTATAAAATTACAACTAAAAGTGGCGTTGATTTTTATATATATAGATAATATTAGGATAGAAGATATCCATACCTATACTGATAATCTGCCTATCTGCTATGCTTACACAGCCCATCTATTCTACCGATTTTGACAAAATTTAGTACAGAAAATCGAATAGTTTTCAAAAATGGAAATCCACACGGATGAAGTCGCGGGCAACATCTAGTTTCTAATAGTCGCTCTGCGGGCGATATTACTCTAGGTTTCTCTATGTGATCAAATCAGCTCAATCAATCCCTTAACTGCGATCTCATCTGGTGGTAAGTGATGATACAGCGCTAATAGTAACATTAAATAGGTACCCGATCGTACTGGAAGGCTTAATCGCTTTTCTTGTCGGCACCCTACCAGCCTAGGTCGATAGCCTCAGCCGAATCCTCCCACCACAAAAAGGAAAAATAAGGACAATTCATTAGTGATTACACGTTAATACAACAAACAAAACCACACATAAGCTGAAAAACACCACACAAATAAAATCACTACCTCGCATTTATACCGTTTTAAGTCAATGACGTTAAGTACATCAGGGTCAGTAAGGATGTTACCAGAAGACGGTTTAGTAATAAATACTTATTATTACTGGCTATTGGGTACAAAAGACCCAACAAGCAAGAATTTAAAGATATATCAACTATGCTCGGGGTTGTTATACGTGATCAAATAAGAATTATATTCACCTTAAAAAAATAACATTGTTTTGATTGATGGCGCAAGTGTTCCTGTTATATAATTGTCTGTGGTATTTTACCTTTGTATGTAGAATATAGACTAACGTTTGAACTCTATGAACATTGAACTCTTTGGATAAAAAGTTTAATAAATACTTCTGCCACAAAAGTTGTAGTTTTTAATTTATACCTAACAGTTACATAGGATCTTAGAAGTAGGTACCCATCTCCTCTAAAATCCCCTGCTAGGATGCCGGCTTTTCCCCCCTTTCCATCTCTGACAGCGTTTTTTGTAGTAATTAATTAGCGATACCAACTTAAATTAATTGCACAAAAATGCGACTTCAACGGTGCCAAGGGACTTCTTTCGTGGCATGGCCTCGGACTAAGAGTCTTCATAGATTCAACATATAGATTATAGACACTTTGTTCATGTGTTCTTTCAGGCAGCACTTCACTACACTATGCACTAACTCAAAGGATTTGGTCCTTTTTAGTCTTAACCGGTAAAGATAATGAAAACATTATTAAAGTGAATTCGTAGTGCAAATGGGTCCTATAGACCCACTTTTGGCAGCATAACTGTTAACGATGGCCATTACCAAAAACCGCAAGTTAAAATATCATATTATTTACAGTGGAAAAGTAATAATTTTCGCTGACCAAATCACCGCGTATGGTTTGCAAGTCATTTAATGTATGAAAAAGTCGAAATATGGACAAAATTGCAATGTACGATTAATTTCATTTCTATAATGCAATATTAATGTTATTTTTAAGTGGACAACAGATGGACAAAATTGTAGTTTATTATACTTAAAGGCAAGTTTTTTGATAAAACGTACGGTTGGAGATATTACGTTCTTTCTTACCAGTCGTTCGACAGAGGGGTCTATACAGAGCAACGCTGCGGGGTGACAGGGACGTGACGGAAGAAACTGGCAGCATTTTCCTAGCCTATTCCTAGCCTTCATTAGCTTATGTCCTTCCCCGGGATGGAGGTAACCCACCGCTATACCAAATTTCATCAACTCTACTCAGAGCACTTCGTTGTTCGTCTGTCTTTCTGTCAACAACCTTTTTCATTGGGAACTCGTGGAGGAATCAAGTTGAAATTAATATCCCCTTGGAGCTGTAAAGAATCAAGCTTCTAAGTTCTAAGTAAACGCAATCAAAAGATACGGCTGTTCAGGCCGCATATTTTGCATATTTTAACACTCGCCAAAAATCAAAACCCATAGGGTAGGTAATTATTTTCCGTTGACTTAGAATCATGAAATTTGCCAAGAAGCCAGGTCTCCGAAAATCGATAATTAAGGTTGCGTACTCATAATGGTATGAATTATTGCCTGACAGTAACTCTAGCTCTACATACTCTGTCTGTATATTCACGGCTTTTTCAGGCTCAGAACCCAGAACCGTATAGCCAGTTTAATAAAAAAACCATCTATATTCCTAGCCAAAAATAAATCGAACATATCCACCCTAATGTCAAATCTATCCGCCATGCTGGTTTAAGTTTTTTTTTTCAATAGGTATACCATAATGGCGGCACAATCTTTGCCGCGGGATGACTTCATATAATCTATGGGCCACGATGACTCTATATTATCTATGGTTTTTCTTTTTTTTTATTTAGTTTTTTCTACAACTTACCAAAGCGGCCTCGCTGTGAGAGATTATGTTTTATGGGCGCGAGGAAAGCGATTAAATAAGATTTTGGGAATTATGTAACTACTAGTTGATGCCCGCGACTTCGTCCACTTTAATTAAGGTTTCAGATTCCCACGGGAACTCTTTATTTTCCGGGATAAAAAAAATCCTTTCCCGGGATACAATCTTTGAATCAAAAATCTCATTCTCATTCAACTCTAAAAAAAACATCAAAATCGGTTGAACAGATGGGCCGTGACAGACAGACAGACACTTTATGGACACTTTATGGATATGGATGAAAAGTTGACTGACTGACTGGCTTACCTATCTCTTATCAACGCACAGCTCAAACCAATGGACAGATTGGGCGAAAAATTGGCTTACAGATAGCTAGGTGTTTGTGACCTAGCCATCCGCTAAGAAAGGATCTTTGAAAATTCAACCCATAAGAGGGTAAAATAGGGCTTTGATATTTGTATAAAAATCGAAACTAAAGTGGGCAAAAGCTAAAAGTGGGCAAAAGCTAGTCTATCTATTAATGTTGTCAGTAAGTATTTAAATAAGTATCTGACTAAGTAGGTATTAGTTTTCACAGTTCTCTAGACAGGATTATCCATTTCAATAGTTACTCGCGGCTGTTCTTGCGGAAGGAAATAGGTAGGGTAAAGCCCGGATAGATTTTGAAATAGCCCGCTTTTTGAAAAAGCGTTCTAATTCTAAAATTATCTATCCCACCGAGGATATACGATTTTAAAATTAGAACAATCCAATCGGTTTATTGGAAAATAGTCCAATTAATATTCAAAAACCCATAAAATTTGCAACAATGCATAATTTTCACAAGGCAGAATAAAATATTACCTTTGCCAAAGTCAAAAAAAGTCACACACTTTGACGCCACACCGACACGAAAAAAAAAACCACCCGCATCACAAAACTCACAAATCACGCGCCAAAGTGAAACACAATTACAAAATATTTTGACATTTCCATTCCTCTATTAAAGCCCTAATTTATAGCCAGCGGCGTCTTTGCGCCTTTTTTGAAAAAAAAGAAAAAAAGAGTTTTTTTTTCAAAGTTCTACCTGTCATTTGTCACGCGGTATGTTTGAGTATGGGTGGTCTTATACAATTTACGATATCTAGTATTGTAATGGTCTCTTTAGTCTTTGGCGAAATAAGTGAAGGTTGCGCTGCGAGAGGTCGTTGGTTTGAATCCTGATTGATACTATAGGTGTAATTTAAGCAAAAAAATATTTTATATAAACTTACCGAGTTGAAAATGTTTATGCTGGTTTAAAAATGATTGCTATATCATCTATTAATCCATACTAATTCCATACTAATATTATAAATGCGAGAGTGTCTGTCTGTCTGCTACGCTTTAACGGCCAATCTTTTCAACCGATTTTGATGAAATTTGGTGAACAGATAGTTCTCTTCTCGGGGAAGGACATTGGCTACTTTTTATTCCGGAAAATTAAGAAATTTCCGTGGGAATTAAAACCTATTCCGCGATGCCCGCGACGTAGTCGCGGGCATCAGCTAGTAAATTAATAAATACAAACACAAATTTGCAATAAAAACATGCTTGTTAAGCCAAACAAAGAAAACCAAATAAAAAGACAAAAACATAAAATTTTCTTAGTATTTGTTACAAGAGGTTGTGGTCAGGAGTGGTCATGTGGTCAGATGCACCGGAAGTCACCTGGCGGTGTGGTCACCCAAATTGTTGACCGATTGTCCTTGTAATAACATTGATGGTAGTTGAATTGTAAAAATTGGTGGTTTAAGATGTTACAATGTAAGGACTCAATGCATCCATGGTCTTTAAGAGACGCACGTGGCAGGTTTTGAAAACTCAGGGAAAACATTTTCATTTTTTCACGTTAAAAAGTATCCTATCCTATATTACTCTTTGGGTCATCTACTATATTTATTATATGGCTAGAACAGGGTGCAAGAATTACAATGATGCTGCGTGCAGCGTAATTGAAGGACCAACAAACGAATCATTATTACCTATTTACGCATTTACTATATGAAATGCTAGCTTTAGTTATAAGATTGTCATAAACCGAATCGACCTCAATGATGTACAATATTATTATAATCATCCATCTCCAATTTTTTTTTAATTCAAATCAAATAATTTATAAAATATTGCTACTTGGAGCGCCATCTATCAAAGAGTAGCAGAAACATATGCAAAATGCGTGCTGCCCTCTATTATAGAGTAGAAAAATGTTACTAGCAACCATAGATGGCGCTGTTTATAATCTGTAGTTCAGTAAGTCACTTCAAGATGGCGCTATGTGCAAAAATTAAACTAATGAGGGCTACCGTTTTTATGCTCACTAGTTGGCGCCACTTGCGAGTAAGGTCCAGAAGTATAGCTGAGCTGTATATTCGGTAAACAAGCATTATTCTGAAAAAAAGAAGTCTTTTTTAAATAGTAAACGTACAGGAACCAGGGAAATACTAACCTATGAATTAGCTGTTCGAAAGAATCCGCTTAATTTTGCACCTATTTTTCTTAGCTACGCTTTCAAAGCACAGAGCACTGGCATTCTTTGGCACGTATCTTACATCTTCCATAATTAATCGGTTATTGCTAAATATTCATAACATTAATTAAATAATTCGTAAATAATTAGACCCGCGATAAAAGCCCAGTGATATTTGACATTTCGGGGACCTCACACTACACTAGCGCCCCTAGCGGCGAATTTAAACGCGGTAGCCCTGATTACAGCATCAAATAATAGATGGCACTGTATTTAAAGTTCAATAAGTCACATAAAATGGCGCTGGCTGCAAAATTAAAACTTGATAATTCCAGTTCCAAGTCTTGATGGCACTTGTAAAAATATTTTGAACCAAAGGGATATTGAAGATTCTTAGTGTACCTACTTACTTATTTTGCTCATATTTTCAACGAAACCGATTTTATTGAATATATTTATTTTACTCCCCAGTAATTACTATTTACTCCATGTTTATGCTTCAATCATTTACTTTTCGATTCTTACGACCGGTTTCTGAACTGAGAATTTCATGTTGAGTCTGTCTCAAACACTACTTAAGGACTAATTAAGCAAATTTTTGTTTCTGAATTGATATTGTTTTCTTATAGGTTCTAGAGTTGGAGCTTGCTGTTTTTGCTTAAATGCTTAATTCAGAAACCGGTCGATAGTTACATAGGTTACGATAAGTCGGAAAAATAAAACAACAATTTTTATTTAACATAAAATATATTTCTTACAAACTAAAATATACATTGAAGTAGGTAAAATAGAAGCTTGTAGAAGCTTTTTTTGCAATTCAAAATGAATGCCCAATTTAACAGTTTTCTAGCAAAAATTTTGGAATGTAACATTTATTTATTAATCTCTAGTTTTCTAATAAACAAAAATAGTAAATCTTATGTTCTTTATTACGATTTTTAAGAAAATTAATTCTTTTATATTGACCTCTTATTGCAAATAAATAATCGTGTGTCAATTTTTTTTCATTTAATTTCGAAATATAACAGACAATACTAAAGATACATAAGAATTATGCAAAGAAAACGTTTATTTCTTCTATATTGACAGATTTTGCAAATTTAGATACTTTACGCAGGGGCCATACTGCCAACGCTAAAAGCCATATTGTTTCATTATTGTTGACTTCCGTGTTTTAGAATTATAATCCTTATTTTAGGAACGTCAGGGTAAGTGACATCAAACTGTCATTTCGAGTTTTAAGCGTCGACAGCATGGCCCCAGTACCTAATGCAAAGTGAACAGTAGCGGTATTATGCAAAGTGACAAAATTATCAATTTTTACTCTTTTTCTTCTTTCTTTTCCGCCTGTCCGCGTAATTACAATCAACCGTCCCGCTCAAATCCTGGTAACCGTCTGACTTGTGGGTTTCGTAATTCGGAAAATTTATACCCTCAGTCTGTTGATAGTTTTCGGAGAAAGTTTCTGAGAACTTAGTGCTAAGGGATTCGGATCCAAAGAATTTGTTGGTTAATGCGTCTGTGCGTTGGAGATTCTGGTATTTCTCGTTTTGAGGGTAGATCGTGTTGAGGATGTTGGTTGCTATGGCGACTGGGGAGGCGGGGTACGCCTGCTGTATCGGTCAGAATTTCAAGTCCTGGAACGATGGAATGTTAAAATTGGATTTACACGTACTAAAACTAGCTTTAGCCCGCGGCTTCGCTCACGTTAGGTTCGATTTTCATAGAAATTTCAAACCCCTATTTTTGTTAAATTTTCAAAAATCCTTTCTTAGCGTATGTCTACGTCATAATAGCTATCTGTATGCCAAATTTCAACATAATCCGTTCAGTGATCTGCGTTGATAGATCAGTCAGACAGTCAGTCACCTTTTCCTTTTATATATTTAGAAGATATATTTTAATATATTACACCCATGGAGTAAGCACTCCGTATCGCTATCCCACTTCAACTGCCGAGCGAGAGCGAGATATCAGATACTACTGGGGTCTGACCTTTTGCTCTAATTTTTTTTGTCGAAGTAGTAACTATTAATACGTATTTTGCTTCAAGTAGCTATTGGGTATTATTGGATATTTGACAACAATCCAAATCAGCAACTTTAAAAAAAAACAAGTTGTTTGAAATACTGAACTGTGACGTCATCAAAATTCTTTGCCCTTTACTTCAATCGATAGTTTATAATGGTTTTCGAACATAAAACTAACAGGGGACGTGGATATTACGACTTTTGGGGATCCTCTATAGAGTCTATATAATAAAAGAATTTATTTGAATTATAGTTGTCAAATACCCAATTTAGGAGTACCTGATCCAACCTTTAACTAACTAACTTATTTAAACTAGCTTACTAACACTAGCTTGCTATCCTAGCTTGAAAAATATAGCCTGGTGTAACCCGAGTATTATAGACATGGTGCTACAACAGAATACTTAATAGTACCACTAAGGTACAGAAGAATTACACCGCAAAAACGTTTAAATAAATATCGACGCTTGTTACCACGTAATAAAGTGCAATTCAGCTCGCACAGCGCTGCGTGCGAAATCTTTTAACTACCTACACAGTCCCACACACTCATATTTTTCTATCGCGTAGTTCTTACCCCTTCTGACGCGGCGCGTGAAGCGTTAGGGTTGTCCTCTAACTTCTTGTAATGAATAATGTCCTGAGAGAGAGAACGTGCAGAGTTAAACGTATAACACAGTGCTTTGCGACACTCGACTGACACGAGTGCCGTCGGCGGGTTTTGCCGCCGTAGGTATATATCTCGAGTCGCGTGACAAGTGAACCAAGGGCCTTATTATGTAAAAATGATAGCTACAGCGTAAAGATCGCAATCACCTCTGATTGGTTAACACTCATATGCTATTAGACAAAATCAAGCAGCAAGAAAACCATAAATTCAGCCAATTACAACAATTGAGACTGTAAGAATGATTAATACAGGTTTCACATAATAAGGCTAAGGTCTTGTTAGTATTTACGTAGTATCAGAATCAGGGGTGTGCTACTAATATTAGTATAGTATAGTATTATTTAATGGGTGACTTTTTTCGGCGTCTCGAAAAATTTATATCTTGTAAGGTCAGTGGAATATAAGTTATGTACTAAACTAGAGGTCGCCCGCGACTTCCAATCTCCTATGAGACTATAAAAAAATTCCGGTGCCCGTTTTTATTATTTAAAACTAATAACCTAAATGCTGATTCATATCTATACTTCAAAATCATAGTACTTTTATGCAAAGTTCCAACCCATTCTTTCCCATTTCACCCCTTATGGGTGGGATTTCATAAAATTGCTTATCTTGCTAGATCCCGATTTTGTAGTCTCTGACTTCTGAAAAATATAGGACTTTCACACAAACTTCCAACCTCCATTTTACCCACTTTGGGGTGAAATTACGTAAAATAGCTCATAACTAACTAATAACATAAATGCCGATTTTCAAGTCTTTTAACTTCAAAAACTTGAACTTTCATGCAAGCTGTGGTTGACAGACAGACGGTCGGACAACGAAGTGATCCAATAAGGGTTCCTTTTTTCCTCTTGACGGAACCCTAAAAATAGAGTAACGATGCCATGGGCTTACCTATTAACCCTTATTTTTTCGAGACGACAATCAAAGTCACCCAGTACAGTATAGTAATACTGTTCCGTAGAACAAGTAAAAGTGTTAGTAAAAAGTAAAAGTAAAAGAAGTAGTAGTACACATATTTTAAATTTCCTTTTCTTTTCCAAATTCATGCATTAGTAACAAACGAATGTACCTATTAGTCACAATTTCCAAACGCAGACCTGTAACGCCACCTACGTCAGTAACCTGTAACTACAACGGTCAGAGACAATATCTTTCTCAATTCATCATCCATTTCCATCGATATATATGTAGGTATTAAATGGACCTATTCATAGAAAAAAGTTGCGCGTCCGACTTGTAGGGCATGCCCCTCACCTGTATAAGCCTGTCCTTGTCCCCGCGATAGCGCTGACCCGCTTTTCAGACTAGATGGCGTTAGTAAAGTAAGATCACATTTTTTTCGACAGGGCCCGTCTATGTAAAATGAGGTTGTTGTCCATTTCTTTTTGAAAAAAAAAGTGTGTGGTGAAATGTGAACTGTTCGGTAAAATTCATATAAATTTATGTTAACACCCCATTAGAATGTAGTCCTATATTGATTGTACTGTTAGAATTTATTAAAATAAATAAAAATAAATAACCTTAATAGAGCCGCAGACCTGTACAGATCTCGCCGGGGTACCCCAGGAGCACCGAAGATCCAGCGTCGGTAAGGGGTCATCCATAATGTTCGCCACACAAATTTTAACGTTTAAACTATCGTGAGTAATATTCATTATCACTCACGAATAAAGGCCCTGAACGGGTTCGAAACTAGTCGGACATTTTTCCGACATAACACGTGAGTTTATCCGGGAGTTATGTATAGTCACACAAATTTCGTGATCTTTTGACCCCTCCCCCGTCCTTGTCACAGTTGGTCACACTCGTGAGACCCCCTCCGCCCTAGAGTGACGTCACATATCTGGCAATTTTACATCTAGAAATTATTAAATTAAAACAGCACTTCCGAAATTAGTTTTATTTCCATTTAATCAATAATCAACATCAAATCAAACATTTGAAAAAAATGAACAAAACTTGGAAATATTTTTAAGTTTTTCGTTAACAGTTCAAAGGAGACGGCGACGGAGAGGGCGTAGGCCAAGTCTTGTACAAGCAAGAAATGAAGGAAAATAAAATACTAGACCAGTTTTTATTGGTCTACGAATTCGTCGTAATTACAATGGTAAACTTATTTAATCTTTCCAAGTTATGCAACCCTAAACATGAGTGGGTAACAATGGCGGATTCATATTTTTTGACGTTTTCAAAAGAAAAACACGTTATCTTGACAGTGACTGTCAGAAATGACATTTGATACATTTCGCGCCTACTGCCTTCTCTATGGCTGATGGTTGCCATCTTGGAAACGTATCGAAAACTTGAAATACATTTTTATTTTTTGCTCGTTATTTACTTTACTGTTCTAAATTATTATATTTTTAATACAATCCATGTATTTTCCTCTATTCATGGTAGAGTGTACAAGAGTAGGCCAAAAATGAACCTTTTCCTTTGGCATTTTAACACTGAGATGAATAAGATTTTGAAATGTGACGTCACGAACTCAGGCCCCCTCCCATCCCTTGTCACACTTTGTCGACCACCTCCCCCCTAACATGTGACGTACTTTATGGACGACCCCTGAGTAGCGAATAACACTGAGATGTATTAAGATTTTGTAACGTGACTTCACGAAACTTAGGACCCACCCACCAAGTGGCGAAATACGTTCGCGTCTTGGTCAGGCTTTCATTCTCTCTGCTCAACAAATACCTTGATGGCTTGGGGCAGGTCCGGAAGACGCATGTCCCTCAGCTGCTGCGGAAGATTCATGCTTTTTACTGCGGAGACGGCGCGCGCTGGCGCCGCTGACATGCCCGCCTGGAAGCAAAACACACAAATACAAATAATATTTTGTTTAAGTGAAAACTTGTTTAGGTGCATTGAGCACTTTTTGGTAATTTATATTGAACTAGTGGACTCGGCAGACTTCGTCCTGCCCTGAACCTCGAACCCGATTGCAGCGCCCCCTATCGGGTCCAATTGTGTATATAAACCATCCTGGGGTCCAAACAATCACAACAAAAAAAGAATTAGCGAAATTGGTCCAGCCATTCACGCGTGATACCGTGACCAAGGGAAATAGGGATTCATTTTTATATATATAGATGTAAAACTTGTTTAGGCGCGTTGAGCACTTTTTGTTTGGGGGTAAAAACTAAAAATGTAGATTCGCGTGACCTTGACCGATATGCTCGCGTGACTGACATACATTACATTCGAATTATTTATTTACTATTAAGAGTATTGTTGGAGTAAAGAAAAGGAACAGAATCAGGAGCTCAGACATCAGAGAGAGCACATAGGTCACATACATACTATAAAGGATGGATCAGCTGAAGCGGAGGTGGACTGGTGAAATGCTCCAAGATCCCCAAGGAAAATGGAGTAACATAGTAGTTGGGATTGGGATCCACGGAATGGGAAGAGAAAAAAAGGCCGGCAGCAAAGACGTTGGGATGACGAACTGAAGCTGACAGCTGGTCCATTCTGGTTACCTCAGCCTTCTGCATTTTGTTCTGCTCCTGTAACCGGCACAGTATATCAGCCATGTTGGTCTGCAGCACCATTCCACCCATCACCAGCTCGTCCAGGACCTGGTGAGCTGCATCCGCGTGGAAGATCAGATCCAGTTCGCACACGTTCTCGAAACACTTGTCCAGAGTCTCCACGAACACCTGGAAAATTTAGGAAGGAATAGGCATGATGACTGATTTTGAAAAATTATGTTCGGATTATGTTCGGAAGTATCTACTATTTCGAAAAAATATCTTATTTCAGCAGAAAAATAAGGTTTGATAGATAAAATTGGCATTTGAAATTTAAATTTTAAAATTCACGCCAAAACGTTCGGCGGTGTCATGGCGTCGTTTGTGACGTCACTATTGCTTTTACCAATGTACTCTGTGCAGTAAAAATAGTGTGATTGTCAAAGTTCGAAAACAAACAATTGTGACGTCATTCGCTTCTTGGTGTTTTATCCAATATGGCGGATTACTGTATTTTATAGTTTTATTTTATCAAAATAAATAGCAATCTGACTCGAAATAAAAAAATTAATACGTTTTTTATAATCCATGAATCCTATTTCATTAGATAAATTCATAATTTCATTGATTCTTGACTGTCATCATGCCTATTAAAAAAGACATGGCCAATGTTGTGTCAGTGTGTGTAATGTGTAAAGTCTAATAAAGTGAGAAGAACGCGTTGTCACACCGCGGTGCAGTTAGGGCATGTACCTATTAGGGTTACAGATAAAAACACTTATTAACAGAAATAAACGGTTACAGATTGATGGGGTTACAGTATCGTTTCTGTTTTTGTTCTACGTATTTTTGTTTTATAACAGTTTCAAAAAACAGTGTATAAAACACTTATTTCGGTTAATGTTTCAGTCCTTAGTTATTGTTATATTTCTTCCTAAACTTACGTGCACCCTCGACTCTTGTTCACTAGTCTTAATGCCGATAAAATGTGGTTGCCTGAAAGAGATCGTGTCCTTCCCCAGAATACAATAAAACTTATCCCTGTTCCAAACTTCATCAAAATCGGTTAAACAGATGGGCCGTGAAAGCGTAGCAGACAGACACACTTTCGCATTTATAATATTAGTGGATGTACTAATACAATAATTATATTGTTTTTCAAATGATTACATGTTTTTAACATGCAATTACTATCAAATAACTTACATTTATTGGTTGTTTTAAAGCCTACATTTTGATCAGATACTTGTTAGGAACTTCTGTTCTAAGCGTTATAGTTTGATGATGATAAGATTTTTATATGTACCTGTATAAGATCCAATATCCCAAGTTCGCTCTCGGATGAATCCACGCAGAACACAAAGTATAGGGTAGCGTAGTGCCTGTAGATCAGCTTGTAATCTGAACCACCAATCAAACTGCAACACAATAGCGGGTAGAAAACCATCACTTTCTGCCCTAGAATGACGTATTCGTCTGAAATTGACTAGTTTCAGGTGGCTCAACAGCCATTGAAACTCGCACTTTCAATGCAGGTTATATGAAATAGTATATTGTGTGCCTAGGGGTGAAACAAGACGATTCAGACGAGGGTGAAATTGCCTGCTAGAGCGAAGTGAGGGCTGGCATCACCCGAAGTCTGAAACCCGAAGTCACATTTCGAGTCCTACGGCCGGTTTTTGAATTGAGAATTTCATGTTGAGTCTGTCTCAAAGACTACTTAAGTATTAATTAAGCAAATTTTTGTTTCAGAATTGATATTGAGCCGGTTTCTGAATTAAGCATTCAAGCAAGAACAGCAAGTTCCAACTCTCAAACCTTACACAATATAAATATTCTTACACAATATCAAGTTATCAACAAAAATGCTACAGGAATTAAGTCATAATTTTTAAAATACAAGAGATACATCATTAACCATCACTAGAAATACTTTTAAAAGTAATATAATCTGAGAAGTTCTATAAAATGCATATTATGAGACTTTATGCTTGAAATACTCAAAACTAGGCCCAAAATTTGTGTTTTTTTTAATTCCTAAGGATGGTAAATGATGATGCAGTTTAAGATAGTAGCGGGCTAACCTACGAGCACAACACCAGACCGGAGGAAGATATTCCTATTGTTGCGTACGTTGAGAAACCATCACCTACACGTCCCACAAGAAAACATTCTACCGCGGGCGACAGGCTTTTCCAAATATTGCAAATTCACATAAGTACAACGGCCGACGATGTCAAGAAAATATATCGCAAACAAAATAGGATTAAAGTACCACCCAAATAAAAATCCAAAGAACACGGAAGTGTTAGGTTTATGGAAGTAAATCGCATCCAGATAAAAATCCAAATAACACGGAAGCGTTAGAAAAGTTCATGGAGGTAAATCGAATCCAAATAACACAGAAGCATTAGAAAAGTTTATGGAGGTAAATCGCATCCAGATAAAAATGCAAACAACATGGAAGCGTTAGAAAAGTTTATGGAGGTGAAGCGCATCCAGAATCAGATAAAAATCCAAACAACACGGAAGCCTTAGAAAAGTTTATGGAGGTGAATCACATCCAGATAAAAATCCAAACAACATGGAAGCCTTAGAAAAGTTTATGGAGGTGAAGAGCATCCAGAATCAGATAAAAATCCAAACAACAGGGAAGCCTTAGAAAAGTTTATGGAGGTGAAGCGCATCCACACGGTTATTATCATCATCAATAACCATACTTGTAAAAGGCTTTGTTCTGAGTGACTGACAGACAACCTACAGCCCAAACGGCTAAAAGTAGAAATTTCAAATTTTGAGAGAATATTCCTTGAGCACCCTAGATGTGTACTAAGATTTTCGAAATTCCACCCCCAAGGAGGTTAAGTAGGGGGTGAAAGTTTGTATGAAAGTCCGTCTATTCTCAAGTTATATCCATGAAACTTGGTGTTTTGGCTTATGGTTAAAAATAAAGAAGCACTTGTGTCACAATTTTTAAAAATTCCACCCCTAAAGGTGATAAATAAAGGTTTAAAGTATGTATGAAAGTCCGTCGTTCAAGTTATAGCCATGAAACTTGTTAAAAATTATGAAATACGTATTTCACAGTTTTTGAAATTCCTATCTCCAAGGACGTTAAATAAAGAGTTTGTCCTTCAATCACTCCGCAACAGTGCAACGGATCGACGCGATTTTTTGCATGGGTACAGATGAGGACCTGGAGAGTGACATAGTTCTATCCCGGAAAATTAAGGAGTGCCTCTGGGAATTAAAAAACTTATGTCACGCGAACGAAATCCTAATAAAAACAAACACTAAACCGACATAAAAAAAAACTAGTTCCAATTTTGGCCACCGGGCCAGATAAGTTTGTGGAACTATAAAACACATATCCTTATTGGATAGAAGCAGGCGTTATTTTGCGGAAGTCCATGATAATGAAGGAACTACGAGAACAAATTTAATTCGCTATAAATCAAAATCAAAATCAAATTATTTTTATTCAAATAGACTTTTTACAAGTTCTTATGAATAGTCAAATGAATCTACCACTGGTTCGGAATGCCGTTCAATCCGTATAATCCGCGACAATAGGTAAATCTATGTGGTACAGTGTGTAAGCTAGCAAGGAGCATCTTCAGGAGATGTTGACTCAATAATGCAAGATTGTTATCCATACTAATATTAAAAATGCGAAATGGAAAAAGTCTTTCCGATTCCAGCGGGAACTCTTCAATTTTCCAGGATAAAACCTATAGTAGCCTATAACCTTCTCCAGGATCCAACCTATCTCTACAGCAAAATCAGTTGAAAAAGATGGACTGTGAAAGCGTAGCAGACAGACAGACAGACGGAAAGAGACAAACACACTTTCGCATTTATAATATCAGTACAGATTTATCTATTGTGGTGGATTATAGCGATTTAAACTTCTAGTTCCTTCACACATATCCTTACCTGGGATGCAACTATCTCTGTAGTGTAACAAAATTCATTAAAACTGGTGGACAGATTTTGTGAAAGCATGGCAGACAGATGGACACACTTTCGCAGTTATAATATTAGCATGGATAACAAGTCATTCAATATTTTAATGTAAGCTATATTATCATAATTAATAACTAATGGCCCACATCTCAGAGTAAATTCACATGAATATTAATGTAAAGTTATTTATATTACAGGCAAGAAGACTTAAAATATCCACATCTAGAAGATAAATATCATCAAAACATGGAACCATAAACAAGTGTTATCATGGAAACATAAAGTTAATAACGTTATGGAGATATTTTGATTTTACTCCCCATAGATTTTCATACCCTGGGCTTATATATGCAAATCAATTCTAAAGGAGGTAAACTCCAAAAATATGCAAAAAAAAGAGTTGGTTGGAAACACACATAAAACCTTATAACACTACAGTCAAGACATGCAAGCTCTAAAACTGATAAGTAATTATTTCATCACACACCTGCCACCTTCTAGAAAATTACAAACATTGTCATCCCTCTTGGACACCAGCTGGAAAGTTTCCTTTATTATCTGTTGCTGCATGTCTTCATTCTGAAAACGCAGGAAACCATCATCTGATAAGTAAGTTTTAACAGTTTTTTTCTGTGTCTTATCATGGGATCAGTTGGTGGACTATGAGCAGATTTCATGTAGGATGGATTGGCGATCAACCTAGTAAGTAACCAAAGTAACTAGCAGCTTAAAAATACTAATAACATCTTAGGCTATGTTCACACTGAGAAAATCTTTCGTGCATATTTTTTTTCGCAATTCTGTAACACTAGAAATCTTAATATGGCATGTAAGGGCACTAGGAATAAAATTCGTGCGAAAAAAATCTCGATTCTTCATCTCGAAAATGCGGTGCGGTAAGCATTATATTCAAGGGAATATTCTGTGCTGTATGGAGTTGTATGGTGCTCACTGCATTTGCAGTGCGAAGTTGGTGAAATCCGTACGCTAAATATAAATCGCGAGGGTAAAATTCGCGCGATGTTTTCCGCAGTGCGAACTTAGGCTTCTCTTCTGTTATACTGAACAACAGAGCAACAGATCTATGTGATTGTTTGCATGTTGGGAACCTGAAAAGTGAAATAGGCTTCTTTTTATCTCAGAAAATAAGTGCCCACGGGAATTGAAAAAAACCAAAACCATCCAGTGAAGTTGCAGGCATCAGCTAGTATTGTTTATTTAGCAAATCAATCTTTTTCCTAAATCTTCTACACATAAAGGAGTTAAAGGTATACAAGGGAGAATCAATAACAACGTACAGCCTATAAAACTAAACCTGAAAGCTTGCATGCAGGTTTTATCTAAAACTTCACCATCCACTAAGCTCTAGTAAACCCTACTACGACAGGATTTACAGAAATTCTGCTTAATGAAAGCCGGGGATGATCAGCTAGAGTATTCAATTAATAAATGAACCTTATCATTAAATCAATAAACACTTTCACTTACGAAATATTGATAGAACTTCGATAACCTAGGTTTCCCATGGTTATTGAACACTAAAATCGCTTTAATCATTGTGCACTTAAACTTGTACTTGATTATTTACGCTGCTTCCTACTTCATTTATAAATCCTAATTTAATGAATTCAATTATTAGAATTTCCAAATCAATGAATTGGACCACAAATCAGAGCCACAAATTATGATTTGTGGATCATACACTTTGCGGTTTGCCTAAAATTTGACGTTTAGATGACATGACAGTTTGACATTGACATATGACACTTTCTTTGTAGAGGGTATGTTCCACAGAGGTAACCTCTATGGTATGTTCCGAAATACACTGTGAGTACTGTAAGGTGTGACGTCAATTTAGTATACTGCGAAACCGTTCCTTTATAGTTAGATAAACTGGTCACTGTTTAACGGAACGCAGCCAGCACTGAGAGCACCTTACCTCGAAAACGCCAGTGCTCACAGTACAAAAATGGCGACGATTTATGACGTCATAATATATTTCCCTAGGATACTGCGGCAGTATACTGTCAGTCCATAACGGGACGAATTTCTCCCCAGTAAGAGCACTGAACAGTGCTCTCAGTGTATATCGGAACATAAACTCTATGGCATGATTATGCGTTTTATTAGTAGGTAAAAATTTGTTCCCCTTACTTAGGTACTTAAGTAGGTACCTAAATCAAGTGATAAAACTTAATCAAAGTATACTAGAAGTATCATGAAAAAAAATAGAAAATCAGTTTGGTAATAGCTGTCATAAGATAAATATTAGCATAACAATTTAAGCACAAAAAAACAACACAATTAGGACGTTTTGTTATTGCTTTGAAATGCTTTATTCATGAGTTAATTTAACCTGTGCCTGTGTGCGTTTGAGCCGTATTTGAGCAAATAAATTGTTAAAAAAAATTGTTTTGTCTATGGTACATGCGTTCAGCGTTGCGTTTCGCTCGAACGGCTGTGAGGGTTATAGAAGTAAAGGAGGCTGTGGTTATAGTATTCTATGCGGCTGTGCGATTTGCATTTTGCGAGTGTCACAGAAAGAAAATCGTAACAAAACCAAATGGCTAGTGTGTGAAATAAACAGTATTTGTTGTCATTTGTGTTTACTAAGTAAACTGTTGAATGGGATTACGCCGAGACGCCGGCGAGCAATATTTCTATGTAAACAGGTCAGTGGTAATTTATTTTCTCTAATGTTTGTCTGTCTATGTCTTTATTTGGATGCCGGATCGTCGCTCCAGCGGTATCATTTCACTAAAATACGGCTTATATTTCGTGGCTGTAGTGTTATATATCTTTTCCATATCGGAAGAAAACCCACACGCCTCGTTATAATCTTTTATAGACGAGTTACGCGGGTAAATATAACTTGACAAGACGAACTACGACTTTCGATTAATTTATTAAAGTTAAACCTGTACCATGTAAGTAATTTAGAAAACATTTTTGTCATGAGTCTCAAGTACATGATACAAGTGGTCTACATTTCAATATTTGGTATTAAGTAGGTAGGTACTGAAATTCACAAACCATAGTCATAAGAAATAAAAAGGTTTTGTAAATAAAACATTGAGTAAGTCCTTTCTACTACGTCCTTGCACACACTGCTAAACTTGCTTGCATTAAAGTTGAGAACTTATCTTCATAATTTCCTTAGAACACTATTCCTAAAAGACTCGCATCACTCAATTGCTATAACAGATGGGCCATGAAAACGTAGCAGACAGACACCAGTAGCAACCATACTTTTGCATTTGTGATATTAATTACTAGCGGTTGCCTGTGACTTCATCCGCATGGATTAAGGCTTTTTTGGTTCCTGTGGGAACTCTTTAATTTTCCAGGATCAAAAGTAGCCTAGTTGCTATTGCATACTATAATCTATCTCTGTGCCAAATTTCACCCAGATTTGTTCAGCCATTCTGGTGTGATTGACTAACAAACATACATCCATCCATCCAAACTTATAATATGAGTAAAGATAATGGATAAGCATGGACTCTTCTTAAAATGTCTACTACTTTATATACTTAGTAAAACATGGAATATCCTATTTATTGAATTCCATTGCCCCACAACATCAACATTATGATAATATTTGCATTAAACTTTAGATATCAAAAGTTCAAACTTGGAGAGAAAGTAAAGTCAACTGATTTCTAGTTATGATATACTTACGGCCAGTTTCTGAATTGAGAATTTCATGTTGAGTCTGTCTCAAATACTACTAAAGGACTAATTATGCAAATTTTTGTTTCTGAATTGATATTGTGTAAGGTTTGAGAGTTGGAACTTTCTGTTTTTGTTTGAATGCCTAACCCAGAAACCGGCCCAATATCAATTCAGAAACAAAAATTTGCGTTATTAGTCCTTAAGTAGTCTTTGAGACAGACTCAACATGAAATTCCCAATTACAGAAACATAATATAAACAATATATAACTTATATATTGTTTATATTATGTTTTTAAATAGGAATCTATAGTTACATATAATTTAAAAATGTAGACTAATCTTTGAATCTGGAAAATGTAGACTGGACAAGCTTAGACTGAAACAAAATGACCATCAAATTTGTCTAAGTATAGAACCACAGACCATACAACCAATTGACTGAGCATAGTGGGCCATATGCCTCTTTGCAGCATTAAATGGTGTGGAAAGAGAAGCAATACCTCTAGCTATGCAAAGGATGGGATAGCATTTCATAATTAAGTGTAGTTAAGTAATAATAAATAAAAATCATTAATACACATAAAAATAATGTCTTTCAGTTTTTCTTTGTCTTTCACATGTAGTTCTACATATCTCCGTCTCTTCCACGCACTGCCCAGTGTAACCTGTGCAACTATCGATACATTATATCTATAGTTGAATGCCAATACATTAATTAAATTCTGAAGTAAATGAGTAGGTTATAGGTTTATTATTTATTTGATTGTAAAGTTTCTGTTGAAAACTTAAGTTCTTTAGTATACATATTAATCCATACTAATATTATAAATGCGAAAGTGAGTCTGTCTGTCTGTCTGTCTGTGTCTGCTACGCTTTCACGGCCCATCTGTTCAACCGATTTTGATGAAATTTGGTACAGGGATAAGTTGTATCCTGGGGAAGAACATAGGCTATTTTTATCCCAGGAAATTCAAGAGTTCCCGCGGGAATCGAAAAAACTTTGTCATCAAAATCATCTAGTATTGTATAATAATGCAAAAAAGAAGCGCCTAAGAAATAATTTCAAGATTAAAAAGTGTCTGTATAATGTTGATCATAAATTAAAACCATCCATCCATCTGCATTAAAGTTAAGACTAACGGCTGTATCCAAATGCGCTTTATTGAAAAACTAGATGATTCGCGCGACTTCGTCCGCGTGGTTTAGGATTTTATGATTCCCGCGGGAACTTTTTAATTTTCCGGGATAAAAGCCTATGTATATATCCTTCCCCGGGATATAACCTACCCTGTACCAAATTTCGTAAAAATCGGACATTATAGAAGAAGAATAAACTGATATTAATCCATACTAATATTATTATTATTAATTTATTATAATATTATAAATGCGAAAGTTTGGATGTATGGATGTTTGTTACTCAATCACGCGCCAACGACTGATGGCTGAAATTTGGCACGGAGATAGATTATGTTGTATGTTGTATTCCGAGGAAGGACATAGGCTACTTTTTATCCCGGAAAATTCAAGAGTTCGCGCGGGAATCAAAAATATTTATCTCTTCAGTCGACTTTGGTGAAATTTGGTATGAAATTTGGTTTGATGAAAGACGCGGCAGATCCTAGAACTCGATTGCAGCGCCCCCTACTGGGTTCAATTGTGAATATAAACCATTGCGGGTCCGACTAAAACACAAAAATTTCCATCAGAATCGGTCCAGCCGTTTTGAAGTGATGCGAGATTGAGTGACATTTCGGCATTCTTTTTAAATTAAACAAATAAAGTATACATATCAGATAATCCGTACTAATATTTTAAACGTATGAAAGTATGGATGTATGGATGTTTGTTACTCTTTCACGCAAAAACTACTGAACGGATCTGGATGAAGTTTGTCACAGAGATAGATTTTATTCTCGAATAACACAAAGGCTACTTTTTATCCCGGAAAATTAAAGAGTTTCCGCGGGAACCAAAAACCTTAATACACGCGGACGAAGTCGCGGGCATCAGCTAGTTATCTAAAATTATACATAATATGGTGGTATTTTGCTGTTTGAATAAAATGATTTGTATTGATTTTCCAATACTGGTAATATACTAGACTTTATCGATATATTTTGTGTCGCGCAGCGGGCAGCCCAAGTGCCGCGGTAACATATATAACTGTGTATAGTTGATCTTGAGCCAGCCAATAAGAAATCCCATTATTACCCCGTCCCCCGCCAGAAAGTGGTGAGATGTGTTTCAAAGCGAAAATTAGCCTATTAGCTCTCAATAGGTTTACTACTCGGTGTATAGAACACTAGAGGATGCCCGTGACTTTGTGTTGTTGTTTGACAACTATTGTTTTTGATTCCCACAGGAACTCCTTAATTTACTGGAATAAAAAGTAGCCTATGTCCTTCCCCGGGATGCTAACTATATAAACCAAATTTTATCAAAATCGGTTGTAAAGATGGACTGTGAAAGCATAGAAGACAGACAGACTGACACACTTTTGCATTTATAATATTAGTATGGATTCTATTCATCAGAATGATATTTCATCTGAGGGGAATTCCTAAAATACAGTCGGTATACAAACAACGTAGAGATAAAAATTGGATAGTTGCCAAAATTAAATGACACAATACTTAGAAGTTAGTTACTTTTCTTTACTCTTTAATTATAATAGTTATTCATCTTTCTATATAGATTGCTGTGATGCAAATTTCTAGGACTAGATTGTCATTACTTGTCAAGTGTCTTACAGTGGAATTCATAATCGTTGGTTAACCAGTCTCCGCAAAAATGCCGTTCACGATTCGCGTAGTCATTGAATGTTGAATGAATTTTTGTTGCAATTCATAAACGTTCGCTAGACAATCGCCTAGCTGAATGGAGAAGAAATGGAGATGTACAGAATATTGTCTATTGATTGACATGTTATCTGTGGAAATTCGCTATGGAAGTCACTTTGACGCACTGAGTCACTCAAGTCAACGTCAATGTTTGTTTACAAACAAACATTGACGCGGGTTTCAATTTCCAATAGTTTCCAATTTTAGTGAAGAAGAGAAAGCAGACCGAAGCGAATTCGAAATTTACGTGGTAAAACACTGACGAATGATACCACCTTGATAGCGGTGATGCCTAACATAATGATTTGTATATCCCACATAAAGTCAGAGATGGCCAAGGCTCACATTATTCGGAACATCCGATAGGTATAAGAATCGCCCTGGAGCACCTCTACAAAAATATCGCGAAGATATGTTTGTTCACAGTTAGCAAAAGTGCAGCTTGCTCTCCATAAACTGAACTCCCAGTAGAACTACTTACTTCAGCTCATACGTCCTAACTGTTCCGGCCTGGTGCAAGGATGTGTTCATCAGTGCAGACTTTTGGCCTGAGGGCATAGTATACCGTTGCTACAGGGAAGCGAGAATAAGGATTTCTTCTGTTTTATAAGACTATAATATACTTATTTTTAGAATTATATCTATAGTATTTTAAGAATTCTATTGTATTGTGTTATTTTATGTGTTATCATAATATTATGTTTAAATATAGTTGCCTGATTCAAATAAATAATTGTTTGGAGACCATACTTAAGAAACCAAACATGATACCTCTGCTGTAAATCTCTGCTGCTCATTGGAACTGCTAATGAATGAGTAATAAAGAAAACTACAAAATATTATAATCCATCTAATATTATTTTAATAATTAAATAGATATACCAGGCTGAAAAAGAAAATTAATCTACTATTATGATTCTTGTATTGCTAGCCACTTCCTTTTCGCCTTAAGCAATGTACATATCATATTAGGCCATCCAACCAAATGAATTAGGTAATCCACGACCTTTATTCTAACTTCTTCAATCCAGATATCTTTGCTCAAACTGAGGATATTAGAACAGCGTATGTTCTGGAATCGTCAATAGGTACTGTGTAGTACATAGTGTAGTTCCTTTATTTTGCGCTCGATATGTATTATTCATCAACATCCTATGTCCTATGAGATACTGAGTCATCATAAAAAATAGTGAAGCTGGTTAATTGTTTACCCAGTTCTGTATACCATCAAATAGCCTTTGCGTTAACTAGCCTTGCGGTTTTATATAGGCTAGCCGACTGTGGCGTCTTTCATGAGTCCATCCTCATGCGGCACTTCTTTCTTCTGGCAATAGTTTATTGCCATCGTTTCAATCCTTCGCCGGCCCACTGCCTAAATACAGAGCACGTGCCTCTTCTCAGAACGAGAAGAGTAACTTCCGGAAATACCAGTACTATGTATCAGGACAGCATAAATCGTCGTAGTTTTATATGCACTGCCCGTAATTAGCGATTTCATCATCAATGTATAGCCATCATTCGCTTTACACTACACTTTGGATTATTGGTGGATTTATTGGTTTTACCACAAGTACAAACATAGAAAAACATATTGTATATGACTCAAATCACATTTTTCTTCCATTTCTTATTAAAAATCAACATTTTATTACGCACAAATAGCCTACAAAATATACAAAAATAATGTTTTCAAACTCATGTCAAAGCAAAAGGCTTGTTTGGCAGTGTCTGATTAACGGAAATCGGCGAACCAGTATTCGGCCGCTGCTAGCGGCCAATTTGAGAGTTTATTTCGACTATGAAATGCAAAAAGCTTGAATTCGACACATAGCGCTTGAAACGTCTCGGTGGCGAACGTTTCAAGCGTTTATGAATTCCACTGTAATTTATTTATTTTTAGCTCGACTGAAGCTATGATTAGCTAGGTATAGTCCGACAAACTAATCTGACCCAATGACAGAGTCCCTAATATCTATGAAAAATAAAATAAAAACTTAGCAGGCATTTAAAAATTAGTTCAAGTTTTGTGGGACTCTATGTATATTGGCACAGTGGTGAGCATTTTGGTTTTATTTACAGAGTCAGAGGTTCTGGATTCGATCCTCGACAGAAAATTTGGAAAAATTGACATTGCCTAACGGGTTAGTGGGATAAATTCTCTTTTTTAGGGTTCCGTACCTCAAAAGGAAAAAACGGAACCCTTATAGGATCACTTCGTTGTCCGTCCGTCTGTGTGTCAAGACCCTTTTTCTCAGGAACGCATCGAGGTATCAAGCTGAAATTCATAATCCCTTGGAGCTGTGAAAAAATCAAACTTCTAAGCCAACACAATCAAAAGATACAGCTATTTATGCTGCCAATTTCGACACTCGCAAGGGAATCAAAACCTACAGGGTACTTCCCGTGAACTCAGAATCTTGAAATTTTGTATGAAGCAACGTCTTATAGCACAGATAAAGGAAAAATGGCGAAAAACAAAAAATTTTAGTTACATCATATAATATTTAAGATATTTGTATGCTCGACACTCGCAAGGGAATCAAAACCTACAGGGTACTTCCCGTGAACTCAGAATCTTGAAACTTTGTACGAAGCAACGTCTTGTAGCACAGATATAGGAATAATTGCGAAAAACATAAATTTTTAGTTACATCAATAATAAAAATATTTTTATGCAAATTTTCGACACTCGAAAGGGAATCAAAACCTACAGGGTACTTCCCGTGAACTCAAAATTTTGAAATTTTGGTACGAAGCAACGTCTTATATAGCACAGATAAAGGAAAAATTGCGAAAAGCATAAATTTTTAGTTACATCATATACCTAATAAAAATATATTTAATAATTTTAAACTTACTACCAAATGTTAAACGGGTTAAAACCACAGTACAACTGGAGAATGAGGAATTAGATTTGGTGGAAACCGCTGTTTTTCTCGGAATAACGTTAGATGCTAAACTCCAATGGGGCCATCACATAAATGACTTGTCGAACAGACTTAGTTCTGCTGCATATTATGCGGTTAGAAAGATTCGCCAGTTGACAGATGTAGAAACGGCGAGATTAGTTTATTTTGGTTACTTTCACAGCATTATGTCATATGGTATATTATTATGGGGTAATGCTGCTGATATTAATTCTGTTTTTGTGCTGCAAAAGAGGGCTGTTCGAGCCATAATATATAATATGGGACCAAGAGAGTCACTAAGAAATAAATTTAAAGAAATCAAAATTATGACAGTGCACAACCAATACATATTTGAAAATTTAGTATACGTGCATAAACACATTGATGAATTCAAGAAGAAAAGTGATTGTCATAATGTCAATACTAGAAATAATAAAAATTCTTTCCAAAAAACCGACTTCCAAAGCCACTGTAAAGTAAAAAATAATTTTGATTTCTACAAAATAATACAAGCCTGACGCGTCAACTATGCCTATCTTTGTTAAACTCGCCCGACTTCAACACAGTGTGTAGAAATCAAAATTATTTTTTACTTTACAGTGGCTTTGGAAGTCGGTTTTTTGGAAAGAATTTTTATTTTTAACTTTTTAGTGGAGTCTTGATCCCCACGGCTTAGGAGTGCAGTACCCTGCAGCATCAGAGTTGAGGAGTTGGGACTTGGGTTTAAGTATGAAGTCGTTGCTTGACACGTACAATATGAATTCCCCATAATTTCTAAATCGCTATTTTTAAGGAGTTCTGTACCCTGCAGCATCAGGGTTGAAGAGTTGGGACTCAGAGTTGAATCGTATACTCGTGACTTGATACCTACTATATGAATTCACCATCAAAACTGAATAACTCCCTAGTTTTGAGACGTAGGTATACCTACAGCATCAGGATTGAGGATTTGGAGTCAGATTTTTTTATGGGACCATCTCGCGAGCTTCCTCTAACCACTGAAAAAAATTTTTTTTAAATCGGTTTGGAAACCACGGAGATATGCGGTAACATACATTAAAATAAAAATAAAAAAAAAAAAAAAAATATACGCGCCGAATTGAGAACCTCCTCCTTTTTTGGAAGTCGGTTAAAAATAAACTTGTAATGCCTGCTTC
Organism: Erebia epiphron; assembly: GCA_963932025.1. Taxonomy (NCBI): domain Eukaryota; kingdom Metazoa; phylum Arthropoda; class Insecta; order Lepidoptera; family Nymphalidae; genus Erebia; species Erebia epiphron. Next base: position 6,471,587 of record OZ009953.1, on the reverse strand, counting down.
TAGGCTTAGTAAAATTAGCAATTCATTTGTTGGAAACAGTGTCCGCTTCTACAATAAGCTCCCAGAAGACATGTTGAAGATGTCTCTGAATAAGTTCAAAGTTAATGTAAAACGTAAACTCATTGAAAAATCTTATTACCATGTAAAGGATTACCTAAACGACAAGGAAGCTTGGCAATAATTTGCTCTAATGGCTCTGATAGTTCCTTAATTAAGATGATTTGTGAGATGGTGATAATAAAAAAAAAACCCCCGGCTGAGTTTGTTGTGGGCTCTTCTCAGACCAGGGCGCGTTTGGAACCCTCGTAGCTTTAGTTTTAAGATACCGTAAAAGATTATCGCCATCACGTTTTATAAGTAGGTAAGTAATTTTTAACGTCAATAAGTGTACCTACAGTGTACCTATATTGAATAAATGATTTGATTGATTGATTGATACCGCTTTCCGCATGAACGCGTGGAGGTATTAAATTGAAATTTAAATAGATTAGTGGAACAAAACGGAACCCTCGGTACGCGAGTCCGACTCGCACTTGGCCGGTTTTTTTTTTAGAAAAGAGCAACTGCTGAGTTTCTTGCCAGCTTTTCTCAGTAGAATCATAATCTTTCCGAAATCCAATCTTTCTTTCTTGTTTCATTTAGGTAGGTATTTATCAAATACCTACCTAAATGAAACAAGCTATAATCTAAGCTGCGAGCAAGTTTTTTTTTTTATTATAGTCAGCTTGAAATTGTGAGGATTCTAATGATACTCCATACATTCAAATTCATTCAGGCATTTAAAAGAAATAGTGGAATAAAGAAACGCACAAACATGAACCCTAAGAACATTACTCGCCTTTTTGTAGACAGTCGGGTAATAGAGCCGTGGTTGCAGTGAAATCTAGTTAGCATGACTTGCTCTTTAGTTAACATGTAATAAATAGGTACCATGTGTGCCGCTTCAAATCCTTACGTAGAGAGGCTTCATATCATATCACTTTACTATACTAATATTATAAATGCGAAAGTTTGGATGGATGGATGCATGGATGTTTGTTACTCAATCACGCCAGTACGGCAGAACGGATCTGGATGAAATTTGGCACAGATAGATTATAGTCTGGAATAACACATAGGCTACTTTTTATTCCAGAAAATTAAGGAGCCTGTCACTCTCCAGGTCCTCAACTATAACCATGCCAAAAATCACGTCGATCCGTAGCTCCGTTTGAAGCGTGATTGAAGGACATACCAACAAACAAACACACTTTCGCATTTATAATATTAGTATGATTCATATGCCTATTATTTATTTTTAACCGACTTCCAAAAAAGGAGGAGGTTCTCAATTCGGCGCGTATCTTTTTTTAACCGACTTCCAAAAAAGGAGGAGGTTCTCAATCCGGCGCGTATTTTTTTTTTTTTTTTTAATGTATGTCGGTGCATATCTCCGTGGTTTCTAAACCGATTTGAAATTTTTTTTTTACATTGGTTACAGGAAGCTCACGAGGTGGTCCCATAAAAAAATCTGACTCCAAATCCTCAACCCTGATGCTGTAGGGTACAGAACTCCTTAAAAATAACGATTTAAGATTTTTTTATGATGAATTAATATTGTAGGTGTCAAGCAACGACTTCATACTTAAACCCAAGTCCCAACTCCTCAACCCTGATGCTGCAGGGTACAGAACTCCTTAAACATAGTGGTTTAGGATTTTTTTATGGTGAATTAATATTGTAGGTGTCAAGCAACGACTTCATACTTAAACCCAATTTCCAACTCCTCAACTCTGATGCTGCATGGTACTGCACTCCTAAGCCGTAGGGATTAAGAGTACACTAAAAAGTTAAAAATAAAAATTCTTTCCAAAAAACCGACTTCCAAAGCCACTGTAAAGTAAAAAATAATTTTGATTTCTACACACTATGTTGAAGTCGGGCGAGTATAACAAAAATAGGCATAGTTGACGCGTGAGGCTCGCCCGACTTCAACATAGTGTGTAGAAATCAAAATTATTTTTTACTTTACAGTGGCTTTGGAAGTCGGTTTTTTGGAAAGAATTTTTATTAATCTTTAGTATCAATGCAACAGCAACATCGTCCAAATATAAACGGTTATCGCAATGATTGTATCGTATACATTGCGCGGTGGGCGTGCCGTATAACTTTGCGATAGGTCAGTTGGCCGGCGATGTAACGTCACCGACCGGATCGGTCGTTTATTCTAGACTATGAGACTGTCGACATCTCTTGCCACGTCATTAGGTTGTAAGTTACTATAATAGACTAGCAAACCCGGCGAACTCCGTTTCGCCACCAGATGGCTTTCCCGCTATAAAGAATTTCCCGCTTTTCTGTTGAAATTTTTCCTGAATTTTCTTTGCTATAAACCTAACGGAGCCCGAGACCTTTCCAACGAATGCAATACCGTGGAAATCGGTTCGTGCGTTCTGGAGTTATAGCGTCAGGAAGGAAAACCCGACTTATTTTTATATAGTAGACTAGCAAACCCGGCGAACTCCGTTTCGCCACCAGATGGCTTTCCCGCTAAAAGGACTTTCCCGCTTTTCTGTTGAATTTTTTCCTGAATTTTCTTTGCTATAAACCTCACGGAGCCCGAGACCTTTCCAACGAATGCAAAACCGTGGAAATCGGTTCGTGCGTTCTGGAGTTATAGCGTCAGGAAGGAAAACCCGACTTATTTTTATATAGTAGATGATTCCCGCGACGTCCTCATAGTTTTTTTGAAAATGCTGTGAAAATTCATTATTTTCAGACAATCCATTGTCTTGCTGGCTAATATCGGCCACGACGGCCTATCTCACAGAGAGATTAGCCATCTGCGGGAGATATCATGGTGCACAAGTGTATGCGCGAACACAGGCGCACTCTCTGTTTCTTTACTTTCATAGCCTCATACATCCGATGGGACGGAAAATCCGACACGAAATCAGGTGCAGGACCGACGGTTTTACATGCTCTCCGAGGCACGGGGTGAAACACCGCCTACTTCCTAACTCCGGGCTAGTACCTACTGAGAATTTCTTGTCAAAAAAAACCCAAAACTTAATTATGGTACATGTATGTAATATGTATGTATGTGAGTTTCTTTATTCCACCATAACTTCTAAATGCCTGAACAGATTTTGATGAATGGGATATCGTTAGAATCCTTACACCATCCTGACTGACACTGACTAATGTCCTCCCGACCGAATTTCGGCCACGGCGGCCTATCTCTAGAGAGATTAGGCATCTGCGCGGGAGATATTATAGTGCACAAGTGTGTGCAGTGTATACACAGGTGCACTCTCTGTTCCTTTACTCTCATAACCCGATAGGACGGAAAATCCGACGCGACCGGAGAGGCAGGCACGGGGGTGAAACACCGCCAACTTCCTAACTCCGGGCTAGTGCTGAGAATTTCTTGTGAGAAAAACCCAACACTTATGGCCCGACCCGGGACTCGAACCCGGGACCTCGTCGGCCGCAGTCGAACATGCTATAGCCAATAGACCAACGAGGCAGTTGACACTGACTATAAATTGGGTATTTGACTACTAGTTAAATAAATTATTTTTTCGTGATTATTAAATAGGGGATCCCCAAAAGTCGTAATATCCCTTCCCTTCTTAGTTTTAAGTTGAATAACCATTTAAAACTATCGATTTAAGTAAAAAAGTGCGCCGAACTTTGATGACGTCACTATTCAATATTTCATGTAAAATCCCATTCTAAGCACGCGTTTTGACGTTTGGAAAAGTTGCTGATTTGACTAGTTGAATACCCAATTGTTTGAAGAAAAGAATAATATGGCAAGGCAGTCGTGCTATAATTTTTTTTAATCATGTTCTCTTGTTACAAAATATCATTGGACTGGTATTACACAATTTCGCGTAACTTATAGGTACGGGCACAGAGGTAGTACTACCTCTATGGGTACGAGTGTATTCGCAAGGGAAAATAAAATATTAATGCGTTGGCAAACGGCGACATTAGAGGAATGCGACGTTCTTGGACATCATGTGATCTCGCACGGTGATATCGTTTTAGTTTTATTCTGTACCAGTACCTATTTCTCCACCTGTCTCATTTTTGAAAAAATTACGTAAAGTTATATTCTATCCAACCATTTATTTTACTTTTGACATAAGCACGCCTATGAAGTTAGTAAAACTATTGACAGGCGACCATCGACAAAAAATTCATTACTCAATAGACGCATAATACCTATGGCTTTTTACAGTAGTGAAGCGACGTGCCCTTTTCTACGATATTTCGTAACTCGTATACTCATCTAGTACCTAATTACAATTACGACTCTCCTTTTCGAAATAGTCACGGAGCTACAACACTAGCTTACTTGATAGTCCTTTATGCACCATACGTCATCTTTGGTGATGGATGATTTATATGACTGTACTGTGTATATAAATGATTTATTTCATAGATACATTAATATAGGTACTTAGTCATTAAAACAATAAAAAAAATTTGAACGAAGATAAATATCAATGTGTCAAATCGATTAAAACTTCTTCATAAAGAAAGTCGATTGTTATCAAAAATCGAATCAGTAACGTATTACATACACATTTCGTTTCATTGACTTTTAATTGAATAGTTGGTTTTCGTAAAACTACGATTCCTAGAACGGAAATTAGACGAATCGATTGTGACGGAAATAATAGTTATTTGTTATACAAGAGTGAAGAGTTGTTTTTTAACCGCGTGCTCAATTTTGATGACCGAGCAAGCGAAGGACTCTAAAATTGAATCACGAGCGCAGCGAGTGGTTCAAAAATTAGAATCCTGAGCGTCAGCGAGGGAAAAGTGGTGAAAAATCTTTTCACTCGAGTGCAACACGTAACTTTTCATCCCACCTCAGCGAGGAAATTAAATACTTCTCACGTGATTGTTGAGAGAGAAAGCTCATTTCCGAATTTTTAACAGTTTCAGTCAATTCTGTTGGCGTCAAATTAACTTCTCGTCACTAGAATCACTCATTTTAGGTTTTTAACTTATTTTCAATTTTCTTGTTTTTAATCGAAGGTTTTAATTTTAAACAATATGACGTAAAAGAAAATGGTGCGCGCAAAGCAAATAAAAAAATCACAAAAAAGTATACCAAAGAGGTTATGAGTGTGAGGTTTTAACAAATTAAAAACGGTTGTATGGAAATTCGGAACCATAGAGGTAGAAGTAAATAGGTTTTAATGATGTTTTGAATTCACAAACTTCATAGACGAGTGATATTTACTAACGTGCAGACGATGTTCTAAATTCAATTTACTTTATCCTCAAGAGGATAATAACGGCTTTTGCAATCAGATAACGAAGCTTAAAAATACTCTTTCCGAGATGGTGGGATGAAAAAAATCTTTATTTTGCCGTTTGAATGAATTGCTCGATCAATGAATGAAACCCATACTAATGTTATAAATGCGAAAGTATGTCTGTCTCTCTGCTACGCTTTCACGGTCCATCCGTTCAACTGATTTTGATGAAATAAGGTACAGGGATAGTTAGGTATCCCGGAAGGACATTTTTATCACGGGAAATGAAAAATTTCCAGCGGGAATCAAAAAATCTTAACCAACACGATCAAAGTCGCGGGCATCGTCTAAGTATTAGTTAGTCATAATCTAGTCAATATTATAAATGCGAATCTGTTCAACCGATTCTTATGAAATTTGGTACATAGATAGGTTACACCCTGGCTAAGGACCTAGGTATTGGCTGATTGACCCGGGAAATATAAAAGTTCACCGCGGATGAAGTTTAGGAGTGGTGGGAGGCTTCGGCCGTGGCTAGTTACTACCATACCGGCAAAGATAACCGCCAAGCAATTAAGCGTACCTATACGATGCCGTGTAGAATCCGATTAGGGTTATGGGTTTAATATAACTGCCATACCCCCAACAAGTTAGCCCGCTACCATCTTAGACTGCATCATCACTTACCATCAGGTGAGACTGCAATCAAATTATAAAAATATTATAATATAATATGTACTTCTCTTACAAGGGTTGAGTTAACTTACTTTGAGTTGAGAATAAGCAAAATAGTAGCATATTTTCCAAAAAAAAGTGAGTAAAAAGTTTTTCCTGCTAAAAGTAAGGCACAGTAGGTATTCACTTTAGAGCCTTTTTCTTCCAACCTTCGTTTTACGCTCGGCGGCACCGCTAATTGTGTGTTTTTAGATTTTTTACTTGTCTCTTTAGACGTCTAGTTTTCTTGGAAACTATAAATTGTACACAGATGGAAGAGATTTACTCGAAACGTAGAGCGGTGGTTAGGGGCTAATCTTCTTTTATTTACTTACTAGCTGATGCCCGCGACTCCGTCCGCGTGGTTTAAGTTTTTTTGATTCCCGCAGGAACTCCTTAATTTTCCGGGATAAAAAGTAGCCTATGTCACTCTGCAGGTCCTCAACTATACCCATGCCAGAAATCACGTCGAACCGTTGCTCCGTTGTGGCGTGATTGAAGGACAAACCAACAAACAAACACAGTTTCTCATTTATAACATTAGTATGATGATAATAATAATAGCCTCTGACCCGAGCTGCTGAAATCCATAACCATACTAATAAGTGTTGATTTTACCAACTCCGAATAACGTTGACCGGCCATACACGGACTGCTTGAGCAGTCATAGTCAACAGCTTGAAGCTACCATTGATAATTGCCGCCAACCGCCCGAAGTAGTCGCAACTGCTCGAGCAGTTCCATGTATATGTGTGTACGTAGAAGGCTGTAGTTCACAATGCAGTCGCAGCTTGAAGCAGTCCATCCTGACTGCTTCAAGCTGTCCGTGTATCCGATACCTAACCTAGGTCAAACGTTACTCGGAGTTGGTAAAATCGGCTTATTATCCTTCGTATAGATTTCTATACAAAATCTAAAGTATATTTCTATACCAATAGTCCATCATCTTATTCCCAGTATCGACCTATCTCTATCTTACCTTTTCTATCTAAAGTCCTGGAACGTATTGTTCATAATCAACTGTCTCAATATCTTTCAAATAATAATATCCTCAGCCCCTTCCAATCTGGTTTTCGCCCCGGGCACAGCACTACTACGGCACTTATAAAAATTTGCGATGATATCAGGTATGGCATTGATAAGCAAAAAGTTAGTGTTATTGCGTTGCTTGATTTCTCTAATGCATTTAACACTGTGGATTTTGAAATTCAATTGGCCACTCTAAAGTCCATCAATATCTCCTCTGATGCTATCAAATGGTTTCGTTCATACCTGTATGGTCGCAAACAGTGCATTCGCACTGACAATAAGTGTTCCTCTTGGTGCTGTCTTTCTGCTGGTGTCCCACAGGGCGGTGTACTGTCTCCCTTGCTTTTCTCAATCTTCATTAATTCCTTAACTGACTTGCTCTCTATGTCTTACCACCTTTATGCCGACGACTTACAGATTTATACTTCGGCCTCCACTGACGACATCTCTGGGGCTATCGAACGTCTCAACTCCGATCTTTTCTTAGTTAGTTCCTGGAGTAAGTCGAGTGGTCTGTCTGTAAATCCTAGTAAGTCACAGGTAACATTAATCGGCAACCGCCAACAACTTTCCAAAATTAACATCTCATCACTCCCTTCTGTGGTCTTTGATGGGACAACCCTTGAACTGCGTGAATCTGTTAAAAACCTGGGCGTTATCATGGATAATACTTTCTCCTGGGCTCCTCAGATTTCTGAGCTCAGCCGTAAAATCTACGCCGTAATCGGTAGACTGAAAAGGTGGAAAAACTTCCTACCTGTCCGAACTAAAATAACCCTTGGCCAGTCCCTCATACTTCCTATAATTGATTATGCTGACACCTGCTATCTAGATTTACCCCAATTCCTACTTAACAAGCTTGAACGTTTACAAAACTTAGTTATACGTTTTATTTTTGGCCTACGGAAGTTTGACCACACAAGCCAATACCGCCGGCAACTCAAGTGGTTAACGGTGAGTGATAGGCGTGATGTTCATGTCCTTTCCCTTCTTTATTCTGTTCTCTTTAATCCCTCTTCTCCTGCATATCTCAAAGAACGTTTCTCATTTCTAGGTTCAAACTCTTTCTACCCTTTCAGCCTCCGGTCGAAAAGCGATAACAAGCTTGCGATACCCTCATCTCGCTCCCGTTGTTACAGTGAGTCTTTTACTGTAAAAGCAGTCATATTATGGAACGCATTACCCCGAGAAATTCGTCACTCCAAATCGATACATATTTTTAAACGTCGTTTAAAAAATCATTATCTATCTATGTAATGTAGTTGTAATTATATGATAACAATATATATTTTATAATATATATTATATTTATTTATTTTAGTAGGTATCTATATGTGTAATTAATATGTAAACTATAGTATGTATGTTTATGTAAGTATATTTTATACTTTTGTTATTTTGATTTGATGTGCATCGACCACATGAGCTCCTAGACCCAGTGTCATCAGCTTTGTACGCTCGGGTTGCCTTTAAAAGATCACTTTAGTGATAAGGCCGCCTTTGCGCATTACCACAGTTTCCTGTCTTCTGTATTGTATGCATAATTTTGTACCTATGTGTTAAGATGCAATAAAGACTTATACTACTACTACTACTACTAAAGTGTTCCATAAGTAATGATTAAAGTAAGCGATTCCGAATGCTGCAGTTAAAATTTTAAGTGCGAAAGTATTTCCCGTCGCTGTGTTTCCTTTTCTAGGCCCAACCTTGAAACCGATTCGAAGCGAATCTACCACTCTTTCTTTTTATGTATGCCTACCAATCCATTGTCAGTTCTTCAGTTGTCACCTATTAAAGTCAGTGTTAACTAGCGTAGTCAATTGGCCGCTTTTTAGTGATTTGGGATGAGTTATCTTGTCTGTTACAATAATAAAGTTGAAAAATCTTTTATTTATTGTATGTTTTCCGACTTTTTATTTCTCTAGTTTTCTTGCAATTTGGTGTGAATTATACACAAAGACATGCCTTTAAAAGTTTTGATTGATTTAGAGACTATTATATAACCTCAAAGTTATCTTTATAAAGTCTTATTTTATGATTCGTTATTTCTCGTACTTGTATCCTTGAATAAAGATGTTTTTCTTTCTTTCTTATCATACGGCCTTCCGAAAAAAGGAACCATACTGCCAACGCTTAAAGCAACACCTAAGCAATATTACTCAAAGTGACAGTTTGATGTCACATACCTTGATGTTCATAAAATAAGGATTATATTATCCTAAAACAAGAAAGTCAACAATAATGAAACAATATGGCTTTCAAAAGCCATAGAAAATGACAGACGTACTCGTATAGTACGAGACAACGTCTTCCACGTTAAGGGTCAGCTACTGTTTTTTTTTCTTTTATTGCGTGATAGGCTTGCGCTTGACGACAATCATGCTCAGTGCAAAGCAATGATGAGGTCTAGGTTGGAGCGCGCTTGCCTGGAAGATGCCTATTCACTCTTGCCTTGAAGGTACTTAAGTTAATAATAATGTCCTCCCGACCGAATTTCGGCCACGGCGGCCTATCTCCAGAGAGATTAGCCATCTACGCGGGAGATATTATAGTGCACAAGTGTGTGCGCATACACAGGTGCACTCTCTGTTCCTTTACTCTCATAGCCCGATGGGACGGAAAATCTGACACGACCGGAGAGAGATCAGGCGCAGGACCGACGGTTTTACGTGCTCTCCGAGGCACGGGGGTGAAACATCGCCAACTTCCTTACTCCGGGCTAGTACTGAGAATTTCTTGTCAGAAAAACCCAATACTACTTACTACTACTTACTACTATTATAGTATAAGTAGTTTATTAGTAAGTATATGAAGTTATAAGTAGCAGGAAACACGTGCGCTTGGAGGGTATACCCATACCCTAGCGGTTCGTATCAGAAACGTCGAGCAAAAACGTTTGATTACTGTCGCGTCGTATCGAGTCGCGGTGTCGCGTTTATCGCTCACGTTGTGCTAATACACCAATCATTCATTTTCCCTCACGTCAAATGAAGAAACAGAGCACTTATGACGGTGATGGAATAACAATCGGCTGGCAATGAAATAGCGGCGGCCGTGACCGGGAGGTCGCTGGTTCGAATCCGAATGTGGATATAATTGCACTTGATTGATATCACGTAGGTACTGTCGTACATTATTAACAAGGAAAAGTTGACTGACTGATCAATCAACGCGCAGCTTAAACCACTGGCATACTTTAACCTTCCCCGAGATACAATCTACCTACCTCTGTACCCAAATTTCATCAAAATCGGTTGAAAAGATGGGCCGCCGTGAAAGCGTAGTAGACAGACAGTCACACTTTCGCATTTATAATATAAGTATGGAAGTATGGACTCAATCCATATGGGGGTTAAATTGGAGTATTGAATTTAAGGCGCTGCGAGCCCACGAGTTAAAAACACACAGGCGCGCGGGGGTGAAATCGAGCAAGGGCATGTCGCAAAAAATGCAAGAAATCATTTGTAAAAAAAAATATTTACTTTTGAATACAAATTAATCCGACAATTGTTTGATTTAGAAATATGAATTTTATCTTATATTTCTATAGCAAATTATTGGTTTCATTAAGGAGAAAAATTGCTTTAAAAGGTAAAGTAAGAGGTGTGTTTAAAATAAATTTCAATGAGGAGATTTAAAAAAAAAAATGTGTTTTGAGATTCGTCAATGGCTGCTTAAAGGTCTTGAAAACAGCATATTATATATACAAGCATACAATGTCTTCGTTTGATGGATACACTGCTTTTAAAAACCGCCTTTTACGCTACACAGGGCCTTAAATGTTATCCCGGAAAATGAAGCTTTGAAGAGTTCCCGCGGGAATCGAAAAACCTTGATCCACGCAGACGAGGTAAAGGGCATTATCTAGTTCTAGTAGATATATTGTACTAGCTCTTGCCTCTTACCCGCAGCTTCGCTCACGTTGAGTTAGACTTTTACGTTATACGAGTAAAAGCTACCTGTAAGCCAAATTTTAGCATGATCCGTCCAGTGGTTCGAGTTGTGGGTTGATAGGTAGGTCAATCAGTCAGTCACTTTTTCATTTTATGTAACTATATTACTAATATTATAATGCGAAATTGTGTTTGTTTGTTGGTTTATTGGTCTGTTGGTTTGTCCTTCAGTCACGCCGCAACGGAGCAACGGATTGACGTGATTTTTTCATGGGTATAGTTAAGGACCTGGAGAGTGACATAGGCTAATTTTTTACCCGGAAAATGAAGGAGTCCCCGCGGGAATCAAGAATCTTAAACCACAGCGGATCAGCTAGTATTTAGATAAAAGAAAATTTATCCTAAAACTTGGGCGAGGAATTTCAGCCGACGAAGAGGACGGTTTGTCAAGATAGGTATAATTATAAAATGGTTTGAGAAATTCGCGGTTTGATATATTTTAGGGTTCCACGACTTTGGCACCCGGCCCAATGGGTCGCATTATGTCAATATGATGATCCTCATTCACCTCGGTGACGTGGATAGTTCAACCACTACTGCTATTGGACACAGTGACTCTCTCTTTCACCTATCCACCACCACCACCACCACTACAGCCCATAAACGTCCCACTGCTGGGCACGGGCCTCCACTCTCATAGGAGAGAGGGAATTAGAGCTTAGACCCACCACGCTACTCCAATGCGGATTGGCGGGCTTTAACGACTATTATCATGTTAGTGATAATAACCGGGACCGACGACTTAACGTGCTCTCCGAGGCACGGGGGTGAAACACCGCCAACTTCCTAACTCCGGGCTAGTACTGAGAATTTCTAGTCAGAAAAACCCAACACTAAACGATGGCCCGACCCGGGAATCGAACCCGGGACCTCGTCAGCCGCAGTCAAACATGCTAACCACTAGACCAACGAAGCAGTTTTAGCTTTCACATATCATCGTGTACTAATATCTATACTTCTATACTAATATTATAAACTAGATGATGCCCGCGACTTCGGCCGCATGGATTAAGTCTCGCGGGAACTCTATAATTGTCCTTCCTCGGGATGCAACCCATCCCTGTACCAAATTTCATCAAAATCGGTTAAACAGGTGAGCTGTGAATCACCACACAATGTGAATGTGTGTGTTAGTGTGTGTGAGCAGACAGACACAATTTTGCATTTATAATATTAGTATGGATGGATGCGTAAGTTTGGATGGATTGATGTTTGGTAATCACGCCAGAAATTCTGAACGAATCTGGATGAAAATTGGCACAGAAATAGAGTCTGGAATACACATAGGCTACTTTTAATGCCGGAAAATCAAGGAGTTGTCGCGGACGAAGTCGCGGGCATCAGCTAATCATTTATAGAATAGATTTTAATAAAAACCACGAGCATCATAAGGATGTACCACCATCGATCTTCGCCTCAATCTAATTAGATTTAAGAAAAAAAGTAAAGTTAATCCGCTCTCGACAATAGGGCGCGCACAATCCTGCCTAATGGAGCGTAATTTGAAATTGGAACTGTCACAAAAACTCATCCTTCCTGCTTCCGCATTGGTCGTTCGTTCTGTATAAATACTAGTGCTTGCAGAGTTTTGTGGTCAGTTGAGGGATGGTTGTCATCCCCTGCCGCTGTGGTTAGGTTAGGTTAAGGTGCTGTGTGTTTGGATTTGACCTCGCTTGTACGGATTAACGCTAAATTTGGTGAGTGCTTTTACATATTAAGAAAGAAGATGTAATGCTGAGTGATTAGATATCTTCTAGGCTCGTCTCTTCTTCTACTTCACCTTAGGTATCATTAGATGTTATCATCCACCGATAGACCTTCACTGCTGGCTATAGGTCTCTTGCAAGGACTTCTACAATCCAAATACCAGTCTTGCGCTGTCTGGATCCAGCGGCTCCCAGCTACTCATTTGAGATCATCCATCAGCATTTTGACGACCTCCCTGGCGCAGTGTTGAGCGCTGTTGTCTTAAAAAAGTCCCGGGTTCGATCCCCGGCAGGGTCAATTCGGGAATTTATAATTTCTGAATTTTCTCTGGTCTGGCCTGGTAGGAGGCTTCAGCCGTGGCTAGTTACCACTCTAAAGACAAGGACATGCCGCAAAGCGTATTAGCGTTCCGGTCCGATGCCGAGTAGAAACCGATTAGGGGTAGGTATGGGTTTAATATAACTGCCATTACCCTAACAGGTTAGCCCGCTATCATCTTAGACTCTCTGTCGTTAACCATTAGGTGATATTCCAGTCTAACTTGTAGTGTAAAAAAAACTCGTCGGACAAAAGTCCCTAATAAATCCCTAATAAAAAAAAAACGCGTGGCCCTCGGAGACTGCCGCGGTAAAGCTATTGCATAGCATTTTTTATCAACTTCAAATCAAAAAACCTCTCAAGAGGTTTTTGATTCCCCTTGGACACCCGGACTATTGAAAACATAATTCTTTAAAATTATTTAGCCTTTATATTTTCAACAACTTGAAGTCAACAACACAAGTAGCCATAGCAACCAAAGTGTTAGGTTTTTTTCGCTACATAATTTCTGGATTCGGTCTCCAGTCTCCACGCTCAAGGCCCGCGATAGAAGCTATGCAATAGCTTAAAAACTCCTAGTGTATACCCAGCTATACCTAGGACCTACCGCATACAAACCTATGCAGCCGTTTCAAATAACGCTGTGCAATTAAAAAGATAATTGGCTGTTGTCAGTGTACCAAGTTTCAGAACATCAACGCCATATAGTATATCGGTTTCATGGGTTCATATTATAGATACGAGACACCGAATGAGAAATGCCTAACCTTTGCGGTTTTTTTATCACCTGATGGTATGTGATGATGCAGTCTAAGATGGTAGCGGGCTAACATGTTAGGGGCATGGCAGTTATATTAAATCCATACCCCTATTCAGTTTCTACACGACATCGTACCGGAACGCTAAATCGCTTGGCGGCACGTCTTTGCCCGTAGGGGCATAACTAGCCACGGCTGAAGCCTTCCACCAGGCCAGACCAGGGAAAATTCAGAAATTATAAATTCTCAAATTGACCCTGCCGGGGATCGAACCCGGGACCTCCGCACGTTAAGACAACTGCAGCGCTCAACACTGCGCCACGGAGGTCGTTACACGGCATTCTACCGGAACGCAAAATCGCAAATAGATGATTAGATTTATATATGTCACCGTAAGATTGTAAAAACCGTAAGATTGTAATTCAACGCTTTTTTTTTTCGATAGATTGTATACAGTCGAAAGATTGTGAACCGTTCAATGTTTTAAGTGTCAATTTTTGAAATATTCATTGTATTTACGTTTTCTTGTCTTTTTCTTGTTGGTTAGGTTAAGGTTCGACATAAATAACCAAGTAGTGCCCGGCCTGTCGTGTTAATAAACCTAACAGATTACAATCTACCGAAAAATAATCCGTTATATTGTAATCATTCGACAGTTTACAATTTCGCGAGTTAGATTATACTCTAACGGTTTTTACAATCTTACGGTGACATATAGATATGTGACATATAGATATAGAGATACGCTGTAGGTATGTACTATTTAGGCATGTTTATTTTCTCAGTGCATATATATTTTATCAACAGACTTCCAATAAAGGAGGGGTTTCTCAATTCGGCGAGTTTTTTTTAAATGTATGTCGGTGCATATATCCGTGGTTTCAGAACCGATTTTTTTTTTTACAGTCGTTAGAGGAAGCTCTCGAGGTGGTCACATAAAAAATTGTCAATTCTGACTCCAAATCCTCAACCCTGACACTAAAAAGTTAAAAATAAAAATTCGTTCCAAAGCCACTGTAAAATAAAAAATAATATTGATTTCTACACACTATGTTGAAGTCGGGCGGGTAACAAGGATGAGCAAAGTTGACGCACCAGGCTCGCGGTTTTTTGGAAAGACTTTTTTTTCGCTATATTACGCATTCTCTCTCTGCGTCGCATTCCTTATTACTGAGGGTAGTGACCCCGTTCCATTGATGATTTAATCAAATAATGGTAGGAGTTTTCTTGGGATAATAATGCGGTGGGTTTCCACGTCCTTCCGCATGTATAATGTATTGTTATTATTACGATAAATGACGAAAGTCAAGGCCCTTGGGAAGTAAATTAATTGCCATAGTATAATTGTGCCACATTATAAAAAGCAATATAATAGGTCAATCGAATTCACAATGATATCTCTGTATATATTAGAATTTATATATAAAGTTAATACATTGTCTGGGTGTTGATTGAAACAATAAAACCGGCCAAGTGCGAGTCGGACTCGCGCACCGAGGGTTCCGTACAAACCTGTAATAAGTTTTAAATTAAATGTTTTTTTTTAAAATTTGAGTTGATTGAATGAAAGGTAAATTGCGATTTACGATTAATGACGTATTAAAAAAAAACTACTTACTTGATCTCGTTCAAACCAATTTTCGGTGGTAGTTTGCATGGTAATGTACAACATATATTTTTTTTAGTTTTATCATTCTCTTATTTTAGAAGTTACGGGGGGGGGACACACATTTTACCACTTTGGAAGTGAACCCCAAAATTTATTGTTTTTTTTCTATTTTTGTAAGAAAATCTTAATGCGGTTTACAGAATACATCTACTTACCAAGTTTCAACAGTATATAGCTCTTATAGTTTCGGAAAAAAGTGGCTGTGACATACGGACGGACAGACAGACAGACAGACATGACGAATCTATAAGGGTTCCGTTTTTGCCAAATTTGGCTACGGAACCCTAAAAATCGACATGCAGTCAAAATTACAATACATAAATAAATTATAATTTACTAGCTGATGCTCGCGACTTCCTCTGCGTGGATTGAGTTAATTTTCCGGGATAATAAGTAGCCTTTGTGTTATTCCAGACTATAATTTATCTCTATGCGAATTTCATCCAGATCCAGTCAGCCATTCTGGCGTAATTGAGTAACAAACATCCATCCATCCAAACTTTAGCATTTATAATTTTAGCAAAGAATATAGATACTAAATTATGTATAAGTATAAGGTAAAAAGTTGAGGTAGTTTTTACGAGGAAAGTCGCCTGCAAAAAATAGTAAGAAAATTCTTTTTATATATTTTCTTGCTAAGGTGATTAATTAGTTCAATTTGTATATAAAAGTAACCAATGCCTTATATAATCTTTGTAGTTATAATTGTCTTACTTATTAAAATAAAAGATTAATAGTTACTATGTATTTACAATTTTAAGATTGTTAAATTTAATAAAATCGATTTTTACAATGGTTATATTGCGAAAAAGAAAGTTTGAGTTTTCTACATAGGTGTGAGTGACTTGTGAGAAAGTGCAAGTAAGTTAAGAATTAATATGTTACTTGATTCAAATTAAATCCTTTGGTTACATAGATTGAGTACAAAATGTCATTACATTATTTATTAGGACAGTAATAGGTTCTATTAAACATAATAGTCTGTGTCCTTGAGTATGTTGTGCCCTTAACTCACTCTGGTGAATTTCTGGAAATCCTTTGGCATTGAAATTTCCAAAAATCCTGGTAATATTTCCAAATATTAAAATATTTTCCACAAATTTTTATGGATTTACGTTTTAACTTTCGTGATTCGTGAGTGCTTTTCATTACAAAAAATATACTATGTATTATTTTAACAGTTGTATACCTACTCACGTTTTTGTCGGGATATGTTGTGATTTTACAACCGTTACAAAGTATATTTGTTCAAGGATAGTCATTGAAAAATTAAGTAATTGCATACAAATTTTTATTCCCTAACGGAGTATTTAGGGGTAGAAATTAGAATTTCCAGAAATCCTTTCTTAGTGAGTACTACACCTACTGAGCTATTAATACGTCTAAAGATTCTACTGTCGAAATTTCAGGTTGCAAAATACCAAGGAATTGTAACGTTTAACCAGTGGTTTATGCTTTGCGTTGATTGATCAGTCAGTCAGTCAGAAGTCTTTTTAGATGTTTCGATAAAGAAGAGTATACTGTGTGCCTAGGGGTGAAACAAGACGATTTCAGACAAGGGTGAAGTTGCGCGAAGCGAGGGCTGGCATCACCCCAAGTCTGAAATCGTGTTTCATCCCGCGTCACACACTATATTATTTTCCATAATATAATCCGCATTAAAAGTGTGAATTTTATTAAGATTGTATTTATTTGTTTTAGTTGCTAGGTTGTTGTTTGCAGATATTATGATATTTGTCAGTTTAGTTGATAGTTAAAACGACAATTATAAAGGAAATAAACAAAAGATATTCTGACAGGATTGGAAGGAGGGCTGCTACGTCATTCCCGCTGAATAACGTATTCGTCTGAAATTGACTAGTTTCGTGTGGCTCAAAACTCAAAAGACACTGCAACACACTTTTAATGCAGGTTATATGAAAAATATATTTTTGGACTTGTACATTTTATAGCTTATCAAAGATTAACTGATAAAATTCGCAGATGTTACACAAGAAACCTGGCGACCTAAATATAAACTTTTTGATAATTATGTTGTAATCAAAACTTTAACCAAATAAATTGATAAGACTAATAATGTCTCATAAACGCAATTCGTGAGTGATTTTTCTTTTGAAATAAATAGTTATACCTATTGCATTTTGAAATCGAGTCTGCAATAGGTTTTGTAAGTAAAAACTATATAGAGCTATTATGAATCTATGGCTCTATCTGGTCTACACATTCATACAAGTTGGCCGCTTCAAAATGGGTGTCTTGTTCGGTGGCCACTGGCTATTACTTATAAGAAAGAAGTATTATTCGCGTTACTTCCGTAAGAAAAAAGGTCTGAGTTTTCTCAAACCGCAACGAATCTTACTCTAAAAAATTTACTCCAGCGCCTAAAAAGTAAACATAAATAAATAAATAAAATCTTTATTTGTTCCAAAATAAATAGTACAAAGTTTCTTAAATTACCCTAGACCCAAAAAACTAGGATAGCCCGTATCTTGGGGGGTCAGTCTCATTCCAGTAATTGTAAAAGAATCTAATAAATGAAATGTACGTGTGTATGTTCAATGTACAGACGTGTCGATTTACACCATGAAAGTCATTTTAACGGCCTCACATAACGATATGTGACCTCGATAGGCTGGTTCGCTTCGGTTTTCCTTACGTGTAAAATGTATGTGAATAAAATATTAATACAGAGATTCTAATTGGCAGGACAGTACTCGCTTCCTCTCAGAGGCAAAAGAACTGTCGGCATGAGGTCCGTTGTTAGACACCCATAATAATATTTATGTACTAGCTGATGCCCGCAACTTCGTCCGCGTGGTTTAAGTTTTTTGTTATTCCCGCGGGAACTCCTTAATTTTCCGGGATAAAAAGTAGCCTATGTCACTCTCCAGGTCCTCAACTATACCCATGCCAAAAATCACGTCAATCCGTTGCTCCGTTGCGGCGTGATTGAAGGACAAACCAACAAACCAACAGTATGATATGAAGTATCAAGTATGATATGATATGATTTTAGGTATTAATTAGAAATAGACGATGCTTGCGCCTTCGTTTGTTTAAAAATCCTGTTGGAACTCTTCGATTATCCGGAATAAAATTGAGCCTATATGTTACTATTGAGTCAGGATCTAGGGGTGTTAATAAATTATAACGTAAAAATGATTGCAACAGTGTAACGATCGCAATCGTTGATTGGCTAATAATGTTTCGCTAGTGGCGAAAATTCATTGTTGCATTAAAAATACCATAAATTCAGCCAATCACAACAATTAAGATTGTAAAAATCTTTGCTTAATGCAACTTCTACCGTATGTTCAGCCAATCACAGCACTTGAGATTTAAACAATCATTAATGCAACTTTTACGTAATAGGGCTACAGGCATAATATTACGGCGATCCGTTGCTGCGCGGCCATCGTATCATCATTGAAGGACAAACATTCACATTTTCGCATTCATAATAATAGTAGGATGTATCACATACCTACTTATAATTATTTATCTTTTAAATTGCTTTGCCCTTTCGATCTTCACTGTGTTTTGTAAAGTCCGAGTTCTATTTTAGTAACTATTTAGGTATACTGTGTTATCCATTTTAATATTAGTAGGCTAATGCAAACAACTATCTATGTAGCTAATTCTGCTGTGCATCATACTTAATTTACTATTAAAAACGTGTTTTTTTTTCCTTCAATCATGCCGCAATGTAGCAACGGATGACGTGATTTTTTGCATGGGTATATTAAAGGACCTGTAGAGTGACATAGGCTACTTTCATAGAAAAGTTGGGCGACGGCAGCCGACTTGTAGGGCATGCCCCTCACCTGTTTAAGCCTGTCTTTGTCCCCGCCATAGCGCTGTCCCGGTTTTCAGACTAGATGGCGTTAGTAAAATAAGTCCACATTCTTTGTTTGACAGGGCCCGTCTATGTAAATTGAGTTTGTTGGATAATTACGAATGAAAAGTAAAATATATTCCCTGATAGGTCACATCTGTACAAATCATTGCTAACGCTGTTAGTTTCTTTATAAAATGGCTGATCGTGTCGAATAATGAACTACAGTTTTATTAAACTTCCAATAAACCTTGCGTCGTATCTACAACACAATATCATGAACATAACATACTGCTTTTCCACGTTAATATCATGTAAGTTATCGTAACGGCCGCTTATCGTTGACGACAGCAAAACAACGCGTCAAAGAATCAACTAATGTATAACTCAACGACTATCGTACTTCATAATAACATTATAAATGCGAAAGTGTGTTTGTTTGATGATTTGTCCTTCAATCATGCCGCAACAGAGCAACGGATCGACGTGATTATTTGGCATGGGTATAGTTGAAAACCTGACCTGGAGAGTGACATAGGCTATTCCGGAAAATGGAGTTCCCAGGGGGGAAAAAAACCAAGCGGACGAAGTCGCGAGCATTAGCTAGCGGTATGTAGACATTAAACGAGGTTGTAAAGCATGTTGAACACAGCAATACGAGCCACTACGTGTAGTGTAGGTATAAAACCAAAATATACACCATCCGTCATTTGTACACATGCTTACTCTTTGCCACGATATGCTAACGTCGTTAGCTACGTCGTGAAACGACTGTTTATCATGGCCGCTAGCTTTAGCTAGCTAACCGCGAATTCTAACTAAATCCATACATAATATGTGTTATAAATGCGAAAATGTTTCCGTTTGTCTGTCTGCTACTCTTTTCCGACCGATCTTTTCAACTGATGGCGAAATTTGCTACAGATAGGTTGCATCCCGGGGAAGAACAAAAGTTACTTTTTTATCCCAGAAACTCCAGCAGTTTTTTTTTAAATCCACGTCAAATCGCGGTTATAATTAAACCAAATCTGTTCAAAATTATTAATGCTGGTTAAAGCCTGTTCTTTACCCCCACGTGTTGCATATAAAACGATGGAATATATAACGTTATGTAGGTCGCTGAATAGGTATAGAACGAGGAAATAAAGTGTGCGTCATGTCTGCGCCGTTCGTAGTCTTTGCCACGTAACGCTCGTCGTTAGTTACGTGGTAACGCCGCTTATCGCGGGCCGATTGCTTATCGTTCCGTTCCGTTCGCGCTGCGCGTGCGCCTCGACGCGTTCTAATTTTAAACCCGCCTCGGCGCAGCAGTGCCAACTCGTGTCGGTGAGCGGAAACTCTTTTTATTACTTATTTACTTACATGAATAATATTTGAAATTATATTTGAATTTATTTGACGTGTCTGCTTTGTTTTTTAGTCTGTGTTCTGTGGAGATCGAATGTTTGTTTAGAAATAGCTAATATAAGTATTTTTCCATTATGTATGTGATGAAATATATGCTGTGTGGTCTGAGTAAGCTATTATTGATTTTAAGGTATTTTGGAATCAATAACTTCGGTAACCAGTTTAAATAACCGGGTACAGATGATTTTAATTTTTTAATATCACATAGTGATAGGTGCTAGTTAGGGCATGCTACCGGGAATTACCGGTATCAAAAGTACCGGGAATTCCCGGAATTCTGAATATTTTCAGTCCCGGTTCTCCACACCACAAAACCGGTACTTTTGATACTTTCGAGACTCGAATTAAATAGATTACTTCTCTAATTAAGTGCGGATATTTCTGAATGTAACAAGAACTTCGTTCACTACACTGTATTTTATGATCACAAATTCGAGGTTTTAGTATAAACCCTATCGATCGGTTGGTTGATTAGCTGGTCGAACGGTTGGTCTATTAGTTGGTCGATGCGTTGGTCGATTGGTTGGTAGATTGGTTGTTCGATCGGTTGGTCGATTAGTTGGTCGATCGGTTGGTCGATTGGTTTGATCGATCGGTTGGTTGATTGGTTGGTTGATCGGTTGGTCGATCGGTTGGTCGATTGGTTGGTCGATAGGATGGTTGATCGGTTGGTCGATGGTTGGTCTATCGGTTGTCCGATTAATTGGTTGATTGGTTGGTTGATCGGTTGGTTATTCGATCGAATGGCCGATTGGTTGGTCGATTGGTTGGTCGATGGGTTGGTCGATCGGTTGGTCGATTGGTATGATCGATCGGTTTGTCGATTGGTTGTTTGATCGATTGGTCGATTGGTTGGCCGATCGGTTGGTTGATTGGCTGGTCGCACGGTTGGCCGATTAGTTGGTCGATGCGTTGGTCGATTGTTCGGTAGATTGGTTGTCTGATTGGTTGATTGATTGGTCGATCGGTTGGTCGATTGGTTGATCGATCGGTTGGTCGATTAGTTGGTCGATCGGTTGGTCGATTGGTTTGATCGATCGGTTGGACGATTGGTTGGTTGATTGGTTGGTTGATCGGTTGGTCGATCGGATGGTCGATCGGTTGGTCGATACAACCGATAGACCAACGTCTATCGGTTGTCCGATTAATTGGTTGATTGGTTGGTTGATCGGTTGGTTATTCGATCGAATGGCCGATTGGTTGGTCGATTGGTTGGTCGATTGGTTTGATCGATCGGTTAATTGGTCGTCCGATTGGTTGGCCGATTGGTTGTCCGATTGGTTGTTTGGTTGGCTGGTCGATAGGTTGGTCGATTGGTTGTCCGATTGGTTGGTAGATTGATTTGTCGATCGGTTGGTCGATTGGTTGTTTGATCGGTTGGTCGATTGTGTAAGAGACAATCCAGAAGTAGGTATTTATGAGACACTTAATATATTTGTACTCTCATTTGGAACTTGCACGAATAAATGGTTAAAAAGAACTACATATTAAAAAGATGATAAGGATCACTTTGTTGTCCCTCTGACCAAGCCAAGGCTTTTTTCTAGAAACTGCTTGTAGTAATAAATTGATTGAGGCATTTAATTGCTATAAAAATAAAATCATAAGCTTATCACGATACAAAAAAAACAGCTTTTCGAAGTGTATTTTCAGACAAGATGTCCCACGCTATCACTGTAAAACATATACGCCGGCCCTTCGCGTTGAACTACAATAAAAGTTTGAATTATTGCACAAGTTCATTAAAAATCATGAATTTATGAAATATATGTGGAAATATTACGCGACATTTTATATATTATGTCAAATAGTTGGTCTATTTCATACTTTCTGTAATGTATTTGCCTTGTTTTGTGATAATTTATGGTAGTATCGAAAGTATCGAAAGTACCGGGAATTCCCGGTACTCAGAAGCAGTATCGACTGCATGCCCTAGTGCTAGTGCTACCTATGTGAATCGACCCCAATTATGCCAACTAACATAAAAACATAACATCCATACCTACTAATTTTATATATTCGAAAGTGTCTCTGTCTGTCTGTCTGTCTGTGTGATACGCTTTCACTGTCCTGTTCAATCGATTTTGATGAAATTTGGTATAGATGCATAATACATCCCGGGAAGGACCCATGTCCTATATACCTTTCAGCCCGGAAAATTAAGAAGTTCAAGCGGTGATGCTCGCGACTTCGTCCGCGTGGTTTATGTTTTTTTGATTCCCGCGGGAACTTCTTAATTTTCCGGGATAAAAAGTATGCCCTTCCCGGGATGTACTATGTAACCTATCTCTGTACCAAATTTCATCAATTTCGGTTGGGTAGTTGTTCCGTGAAAGCGTAGCAGACAGACAGACACACTTTCGCATTTATGACATTAATAAAAGTATGGACATAACTAAAAAAAGAAAACAAACAACAATACACTTCGTTCACAAAAAAAGGGTGCAACAAAATTTGATTTAGGTTTACGTTTCATGAATCTTCTTTCATGACGATCTTAATATTATTATTATGATTTGATCAAAGGTGTCTTGTTTCGAGGAATATTATGATGTAGGTATCAAATCAAACCGCATTCCGCGTCTTATCGTTATAGCATTTTGGTACTAAGAAACCTCCTTGTTTCATTCCTGTGTTGTGTAAATTAATATATATATAGCTGCTCGTGCTGATTCATTGATTGATCACCTCTCCTGAACAATTTTGTATGAAAAAAATTTTTTTCACTGACCATTTCGTATAGAGGGGAAAAATTCATGAAGAGGAAAAATACGGAGAGAGCTGATGATTGAGGATTTCGAAGACGGGTGAACAGCACAGCCAGGGCCTTGAAGATAGGTGGGGGTTGCTCGACCAAATGTCATTCGAAACTTCATCCAATTGACAGTGAGCTGAAAAAAATTTCAAAATGGCGGATTTAAGATGGCCGCCATACAAATTTCGTCGGTGTCTATCTCGGAGAGTATAGAAGATGGAAGAGTGGTTTCTTGGCAAAAGATGATCAGGACATGAAGGTCTACTTGATGAACAGGAAAAAAATTCAAGATGGCGGAAATTATTTTTCCATAGAAAATGTATGGCGAATATTGAAGAGGCTACAATTTAGTGTTGAACTATGCAATACTTTGATGCGGTTCCTTTTTAAAATTTGTTCTTAAAGAAGAACTCTCCATAATTTTTCGGAGAAAAAAATATATGGAGAGCGATGATGATCGAGGGTTCGAAAGATGGGTGAGGAGCACGGCCAAAATTTCATAGGTGTTTATTTCAGAAAGTGTATTAGATGGAAGAGTGGACGTAGGAAATATGACATGACTATAATATGGTTTTTTTTACAAGAATTGTTCTGTATGAAAGAATTGTCGGTTTGCCGTTAGGAAAGCCAAAATGGCGAAGTTCAATGGCACCCAAAGGTACCCGATCGTTAGCGGTATAATATTGATTGTATGCATGTCTGGAAAGTTATTTTACATTGAAAGGCCCTTTTAGAGTGTTTTATGTTTTCTTAAGAGATTTTTTTTACGTCGGACGCTTAGCACGCTGGCGCTTCCACTGTGCTCGCTAGCATAGCAGTGTGTTGTTTACTTCAGAACACGTAGGCAGCAAACACTAGGATAGAAGGAGAGCAAGTAAGTAGACAGTGGTCCGCACGGTCCACTACGTGGTCCGCTTTAGCGGGCCACGCACCCACGCGCCCTACTAGTTTAATATAAAGCCTTGCTTTGATGACGGCAATAAAGCATTATATGTATATAAAAATAATTTTCATTACATTGTACCTACTATGCGTTTCATCAGTGAGGAGTTGAGGACCATTACCAATTACCATATTATTACGTTTACGCCATCATCGAGTTTCAAATTAGATGATGCTCGTTTCTTTGTCTGCGTGGATTTAGGTTACTAGGAATCCAGTGGGAATACTTTGATTTTTCGATAAATAGTGGTCTAGGTATAAATATCGTTATTTTTCGAAATGTATGCTATCTCTGTACCTTATACGATGGTGAAAAGGTGACAGACAGACAATTTCGCATTTATTTTATACTAATAGTATGCATTATTTGTTAGAACGTACCTACTTAGTTTCATAATTGTGTCGGTAAAATACGAACTATGCAAAAAACGTTGCTTGATATCTGCACGATAAAGTACCTTGCATATTATGATCTTCACATTTGAAACGTACAGTATGTTTGCTCCACTTTCACTCTGAAAGCGATAACCTACTACTAATATACTTTGATTTTTCGATAAATAGTGGTCTAGGTATAAATATCGTTATTTTTCGAAATGTATGCTATCTCTGTACCTTATACAGTTAAGATGGTGAAAAGGTGACAGACAGACAATTTCGCATTTATTTTATACTAATAGTATGCATTATTTGTTAGAACGTACCTACTTAGTTTCATAATTGTGTCGGTAAAATACGAACTAAGCAAAAAACATTGCTTGATATCTACACGATAAAGTACCTTGCATATTATGATCTTCACATTTGAAACGCACAGTATGTTTGCTCCACTTTCACTCTGAAAGCGATAACCTACTACTAATATGTACCTAAGGCACTAACATACCTAGTACTAGAACCGTGTATTTTGCGGCTACTTACACCATAGGTATTTTTAATTATTAATTTATTGTTTTAATAATTAATAAAGCTTCAGCTTTGTGTGAAGTTAATAGGTAGAATAAAAAGATAGATACTCTGCCTTAATGCTTTCTAACTATAAAAAGTTTCATCTCAATTTGTCTAGCGGTTTCTGGCGTGACGTGCTTAAAATAAACACAAAATCTATTACCACTTTAAAATTGGAGACATGATTCATTAATTTATTTTGAAACCACTTTGTATGAACATGAACTTTTGGCATGAGAAATAAATTATTATCTATATGCAATGATCTTTAGCGAATGATGTCTTAACGTAAACGTAAAAATAACGTTTAATTAATAACCCTTATTACTATGGCATTAAATTCAGTATTGAAATACCAATACCTAAGTGTATTTAAATATGGTTCTTTTGGTGCAAGAATTAAATGTCATAATTCGCTGCACCTGTTTTAGTTGCATGATGTTTATTAAACCTCCTACAGATGTGCCAACAAGTTGGCTAATCATCAGGTTAATCCACGCGGACTAAGTTAGGACTAAGGTTAATCCATCCATCTAGGGAGTTATATTTTTAAAGCTTGCTTTTGTAAGATGTTTGTTTTACTAGCCTAACCTGACAATCATATATAAAACTTTCTATTGTCCATTTATTGGGCATGTGAAAATTCGATTATAGCTACATGAAAGCATTAAACTGATTTAGTTCACAATACTTGATAGAGTGTTTAACCGATTTGATGATTTTTAGAATGTTAAAATGTTTTCCCTCCAAAGCGGGCGGTTCAAGCGTACATTTCCTCCTGCTCGCTCCCTATTATGGTATCTCGTAGAAATTAACAAATGACTAGCCAATTTCTTTGCCAATTCCTTAACTTGTTACTTAACTATTGTACTGATGCCAAGCAAACCGATCACGTAATATCCATCTATGGAGTTGGAAGTTCGCATGTCTGAAGAATCTATTAGCGATACGCGTCAAATAAAATCGGATCTTATTTCAATTTGAACTAAGGTCCACATTAGGAATCTATTACTTACTATGAATATGCAAAAAAATGTGGCACGCTCGGTTCAACGGACGTTGGGAAGGACACACAGACAGTTTTTTGCGCGTCTGCTTAACGATTCTTGGTATAGTATAAAGATTTGGTCAGACAAGATGCGTGGCGGCGGCATGCGGCTTTCAGATTTTTAAATTCAGATACAAGTTAGCCTTTGACTATGGTCGATTTTATGTGGTCTCTTATCTGGGGAAGGTTATAGTGCAATCAAGATGGAACAGAGTCAACTCGGACTTAAAAGGATTATCTCAAAAACAAGCACCGATTAAATACCCCTTTAATATTTTTATACTTTCATTCAAACCCATTGGAGTAATTTACTACAACGCGAAAAACCTTGATCGAATACATTAATTCCAGGGCCCAATTGATATTGCGACCACCAAATCATATTATGACCAGAACACCAAAGTATTTAACAATCGTTGTCCAGTGTCCACCGAGCCGCGACTCGTACCAGACTGCTCTGTGAATCTCAAAACGTTTGTAATCATAGGAATTACCACCGAACAAATTTAATTAAACATCATGAAATATGTCAAATTGATAGCTATCGAAATAATAAACCGAACACATAAACCAACATCAGCTAAGAAAAGGTTCTCAACCTCAAGTCTCAATCAATCTATGCTTAAGATCAGTCTTTAGCGTAGATTGACCGATACTTGATAACGTGTTCTTAGTTGATGTGAGTTTATTAATACGGGCCGAAACTTCCCGGTCGCAATTCCAGCTCGTTGGGAAGTTGAGTCCCCAACGAATCTTCAACTATAATATGGCCCTACTCAAACTACTTAAAAACGGTTCTGCTCTTTGTATTCTTCAATTTCTTGAATCATTGTTTTTCATCATATTAATTTATTACAAATCTCTAGAATCTCCCACCGTGTGTTCGGTGTACAGTGTAACCAAGGCTTTCGTATTGAGTGTCTTCTGCGAACAATTTGAGCATTGAGCATTTTGTCGAGATTTTTGTATGGAGTTCGTGTATTGATATATGAAGTTACTAGCTAGTGCCAGCGACTTCGTCTGCGTGGATTGAGGTTTTTTGGTTCTCACTGGAACTCTTTAATATTCCGGGATAAAAAGTAGCCTATGTGTTATTTCACACTATAATCTATCTCTGTGCCAAATTTTATCCAGATCCGGTCAGCCGTTCTGGCCAGTGGCCACCAAGAAACTCAGTCCACACGGTCGAAGTCGCGAGCATCAGCTAGTATAGAAATAGATTATATTCGATATAAAAAGATATACGATTCACGATTTAAATTACGTAAACGAAATAATTACAAAAAGACTAGTCTGCTGCGGCGGCTCGCCTTGACTTTTGTTGCTTACTTATTGTAATTTTAGACGGCCTTGGCAGTAAATGTACGACGCTTGCATAACGGTCTAGGAGCTAGTGGCGGAATAGGGATGATGACAACTCAATCAAATCAGCAACTCTTTATCAAACTTAAAAACGCGCTTCTAGTGTGGAAGTTGTATGAAATTCACAGTTGTGACGTCATAAAATTTCAACGCACTTTTTTTCTTTAATCTATATTTTAAAATGGCGATCAAACTTAAAACTAACCGAGGATGTGAATTTTAGATGTCTTGGAAGGCCCTCTATTTAATAATCAGTTAAAAATAATTTATTTTTGATGTAGAGATCATCCCTATTGTTCTTATGGTTTGTCGAATTTTGTTTGATAATTTTGACAGATGAGAGGTGCATAGCAATAGTGAAGGGCAAGAGTGAGACTGACTGATGCAGTACAGACTACAGAGTGCATTCATCTGCCAATATTAACATCCTAAATTTAACATACTATAGTGTCGCACTCGCAATGTGTCTTGCAATTACTCTATTGATCCTCCGATCTCCTAATCTCACTGCGGCTATGAGAATAAAAGAACAGAGAGTGCACCTGTGTATGCGCACACACTTCTGCACTATAATATATCCCGCGCAGATGGCTAATCTCTCTGGAGAAAATTATGTCGCCGTATTCGAAATTCGGTACGGAGGACATTACTTTATTACTCTATTGATAAGCGGTGAAAACCTTTTGGTGTAGACTGTAGACGCGCGGCATCCTATTCGGCTGGTCGGGGGTTCAATCCGCGGGCATGCATAATCATTTTCATTCATTCGCATTTCGCATTCATTTCGGAGTTATGTGCGTTGTAAATATGCATTAGTACACCAGCTCTTGGCCTATAACGGCCTGGGCAAACGTCGTTCGTGGGCAGATCCGGCGGAAAATGCCATAACCACATATTATTACCTCTATGGCCATAACGAATTCAGCCGCGTCACCGCGTTTCGTTACTCGCCCATTGATCATCGTAACGAAAATAACGCCTGTATTCTAGTACAATCTACAAGGAAAAGATTTTTTTATTCGGGATAAATTGTTTTTTAATGTCGAATGGGATCCGGTGGAAAATGCCATAACGAATTCCAGTTCATTATCATTAGCCATCCGTAATAATTCATCGTAACGAAAATAACGCTTGTACCAATGTTCTATTCTATAATAGTACAATTTACAAGGAAAACTAGTTGTTTTTATATTTCGGATAAATTGATTTTTTAATGTCGAATCAGATCCGGTGGAAAATGCCATAATTAATTATACTCTATTATCATTAGCTATACGTAAGTCATCGTAACGAACATACCGCCTGAAATGATTGTATGGTTCTAGTACAATCTAAATAGTTTTATTTTTTAATTTTGCTCGAAGCCGGAAATAGAGATTTTTTCAATTTCGTATTTTACCCGGCGGTAAATACGCTAACGAATCCGTCCACGTCATCGCGATTCGTTACCCGTTGTTTACACTATCACCCACGCTATCACTTCGTGTTCAAAATTATAGTGATGTAAACTCGTTGTATAGATACTCCCACTTTATAATCCACCAGCTCTCAGAGTACAACGTGGGCAGATCCGGTGGAAAGTGCCAGTCATAACGAATCCGCCCGCGTCATCGCGATCCGTTACCCGCTGTTGACACTAGTCGTTACTCATCGTAACGAAAATAACGCCTGCGTTGACGCAATGTTCTAGATTTTATACTAATACCTATTATACATGCGAAAGTTTGGATAGATGGATGTACGGATGGATGTTTGTTACTCAATCACGCCAGAAAGGCTGAACGGATCTGGATGAAATTTGGCACAGAGATAGATTATGGTCTGGAATAGCACATAGGCTACTTTTTATCCCGGAAAATTAAAGGAACAAAAAAATCTTGATCATCTATACTCTATAGCTAGCAGCTAGTCTATACTCCAGCCAAATTCGATGTAGAATGTTTGTAAACAAACCACAACAGCTGATTTTTAGGGTTATCACTTCACAATATTTCACAATTTCATACTTTTATTCACTTTACCTTCAAAATCAATCAAACTATTCATAATATGAATCGTAAAGTCAAGCAAAAGATAAATATTGATCAATACACAAATAAAATCACATGTAAATGTCCATTTATTAAATTTTTATTAATGATGAATTGTCATGATTGATATTATTGACATCCCTGATGGTTTCTTGCTTTTTAAAACCTTTTTCAAATTTTGTATTATGTCATCAAGTAAAAAATACCAGAAGAACCCTACAGTACTCTGAATAATAGGCGCATTTCTAATTTAGTCGTATTATTGAACTAACCGTAATAAAATTGTCGGTGTAGTATAGTGTTGCCAAATCTATAAATTTCCCATCAAATTTAGGCCTTAGGGGAATGATGTGATAGTTTGACTGGAAATGCACTACTATTTCAACTCCACGCAGGCGAAGCTGCGGGAACCAAAGTAATATTCAAAATCAAGATAAAATTGATGATGATAAAACTTAAGTTCCTTTAAAAAAATAATCTCCAAAAAATGTTTGTTACCCCTGTTGTCAGACGGTTGCCTAGCAACGGTTTGTTATTAAACATTCTACATCGAGTTTGACTGGAGAATCTATTTAAAAGAATAGAGTAGAAAGATATTAGGGCGCCGTTGCAAAATGGTAAAAAATTAACCGTTTTGGTGCGTCAATAATAAACTATATCACTTACAAGGTTAAAAACACTAGTTTATTTAAATTAAAAACTTGATATGAAAATCTGTGAAATTCTTAATTTCCTGGCCCTATATTGCAAGAATTCACGTCGATCCATTGGTCTGCTGCGGCATGATTGAAAGGCAACCCAACAAACAAACACTTTCGCATTTATTATAATAATTAGTCTTAACAAACAAACACCATTTCACATTTTAGGGTTTCGTACCTCAAGAGGAATAAAGTAACCCTTATAGGATCCCTTCGTTGTCCGTCTCTCTGTCTGTCTGTGTATCTGTCTGTCTGTCAACCACCTTTTTCTCAGGAACCCGTGGAGGTATCATGTCAGTGGTACGGAACCCTTTGTGAGCGAGTCTGACTCGCACTTGACCGGTTTTTAATACTGGAGCAACACCTACCGTTGTAAAAATTTTGAAGGAGATATAACAAGTGGAATCATAACTCATATATTAATGCATCTCAAAGATAATAAAGTACCTATTGTTTATTCGTTTATCAGTAGATAACGATTGATAAACGGTTCTATCTAACGAATACTGAAACCTTGAGACTCGAGAGCGTCGCTAACTCGTTACACACGGATCGCCGTTTGTATATCGTTACGTTACAGGAAATTGGAAATAATACCTACTGATCGATAATATAGCTTAAAGTACCTACTTGTTGTATTTTACCTTGTTTTTTTGAAAGCTTCTTTTGAAAGCAAAGTTTTGTTTTGTTTTTGTTTTTTTGAAAGCAAATTCTTTATATTATACATAAATATGCGTAAGCAGATCTTTCTAAATTTAGCTCTCATATTCTGTTTTTGGGTTTTCGCGTTCATTATCTACCACTTTATATGAGGAAACATCAGTAAGGAGTGGACATAAGACCATTTAGCTTGTGATATCTATTACCTACTATTTTATTGAGAATTGAGATCTATGTCAAGCTATTGACACGGTCGTCTATTTTCAAATTTCAATACGTTGAATTGCCGTGGATTCAAGAAACGGATTCTCCATTCTTTGGTTTCAAGAACCAAGCTACTTACATTATCCAACATCATGTAAATTTTACAACTACCACTAACCATCTCCTCTCTATGGGTAGAGGGTTCCTCAAGGTAGTAAGTATCCTTGCACCAACCTCGTTTCCTATACAATATGTTTAGTTTAATGAGTGAATTATGTGTCCTACCAACACGTTATTAATTAATGCTGTTCAAATGTGTCAAAATAAAATATTTTTTGCTGATCTTACCTACTGATATTATTAAATAAGGGTTCTCTCAAAAAACCTTAAATTCACATCCTCGGTTAGTTTTAAGTTTGATAACCCTTCTAAACTATACCTGCAAATTATGGAACCAGCTTCCATCTTCTATGTTCTATGATTATAATATGGGGCTCTTCAAAGGGCGGATAAACAAATATCTCAAAAGCCAGCAACGCATTGGCGGTTCCTCTGGTGCTGCAAATGTTCATGGGCGGCGGTAATCACTTATCATCAGATGGCCTGCTTGTTTTCTCGCTATACATATAAAAAAAAGATTAAAGAAAAAAGTTCGTTTAAATTTGATGAAGTCACCACTATGAATTTCATACAAACTCCCATACTAGAAGCGCGTTTTTAGTTTGATGAAGAGTGGCTGATTTGACTGATTTGTCATCATCCCAATTGATGATGATAAGTTAGCAGGTAGGTAAACCTAACCCCCTAACCCAACCCCTAAAGGATCATTTCTTAGAAGCCAAATGTTAACAAGCTGATGCTATTGTGAGCACAACAATAGATTGTAGATTACAGATTACAAACAAAGATTTTGATTACAAAGCAAAAATTAGACGCATCCGTTTAGTCGTGCTTTATCTTGAAATATTTAAGGCCAACCTAGTATCTAGTATAATAGGTAGTAATTTCTGTTGAGACAGAACAAATGAAGACGTCGTAAAAATAGGTAAAATAATACATGTATGTAATATTTATTTAGTTATTTATGGCGTTGGCAACTCAGAATCAGAATCAGAAATTATTTATTGCATGATACACATAGTATTACAAAGGTGGTGCAATAGATAAAAACCGGCCAAGTGCGAGTCGGACTCGCGCACCGAGGGTTCCGTACAAACCTGTAATAAGTTTTAAATTAAATGTTTTTTTTTAAAATTTGAGTTGATTGAATGAAAGGTAAATTGCGATTTACGATTAATGACGTATTAAAAAAAAACTACTTACTTGATCTCGTTCAAACCAATTTTCGGTGGTAGTTTGCATGGTAATGTACAACATATATTTTTTTTAGTTTTATCATTCTCTTATTTTAGAAGTTACGGGGGGGGAGACACACATTTTACCACTTTGGAAGTGTCTCTCGCGCAAACTATTCAGTTTAGAAAAAAATGATATTACAAACCTCAATATCATTTTTGAAGACCTATCCATAGATACCCCACCCCACACCTATGGGTTAGATGAAAAAAAAATTTTTGAGTTTCAGTTCTAAGTATGGGGAACCCCAAAATTTATTGTTTTTTTTCTATTTTTGTAAGAAAATCTTAATGCGGTTTACAGAATACATCTACTTACCAAGTTTCAACAGTATAGCTCTTATAGTTTCGGAAAAAAGTGGCTGTGACATACGGACGGACAGACAGACAGACAGACATGACGAATCTATAAGGGTTCCGTTTTTGCCAAATTTGGCTACGGAACCCTAAAAAGGCAAGCGTATTACCATTGTCATGGCGTGCAAAACTTTAAAATAATCAATGTAAAAATTCACGGTATTAATTTATTAGATAAATAGGTGAACAATTACGAAAGTTTTTGAAGTATCGACAGTACCTGTTCCTGGTTTTATCATATCAACTGAACCAATAAAATATATAAATTAAAAATTAAAATTATCCAGGAAATTATAAGAATACACTTTAAATAAAAACTTGATTCTAATTGAAAATGTCATAGATTTAGATTGAGTATTATCGATAAATTAATATTTAGCAATTGCTATGAGTCAAAGAAATATTCCATTCTAATTATATTACAATCAACCATGTCACACAAATTCAATGACACACATTGTCTAGAAGCAAAAAGGCATTGCTTATCAGACTTTATATTCGATACTAGCTGATAATGCCCGCGACTTCGTCCGCATGGATAGAGGTTTTTAACCGACTTCCAAAAAAGGAGGAGGTTCTCAATTCGGCGCGTATTTTTTTTTTTTTTTAATGTATGTCGGTGCATATCTCCGTGGTTTCTAAACCGATTTGAACAAAATTTTTTTCATTGGTTAGAGGAAGCTCACAAAGTTGATGGTGAATTCATATAGTAGGTATCAAGTCACGTGTATACGATACAATTCTGAGTCCCAAATCCTCAACCCTGATGCTGCAGGGTACAGAACTCCTTAAAAATAGCGATTTAGGATTTTTTTATGTTGAATTCATATTGTAGGTGTCAAGCAACGACATTATACTTAAACCCAAGTCCCAACTCCTCAACTCTGATGCTGCAGGGTACTGGATTAAGAGTAGGTACACTAAAAAGTTAAAAGTAAAAATTTTTTCAAAAAACCGACTTCCAAAGCCACTGTAAAGTAAAAAATAATTTTGATTTCTACACACTATGTTGAAGTCGGGCGAGTATAACAAAGATAGGCAAAGTTGACGCGTGAGGCTCGCCCGACTTCAACATAGTGTGTAGAAATCAAAATTATTTTTTACTTTATCAAGAATGCCGTTTTGATTTTCCGGGATAAATAGTCACTCTCCAGGTCCTTGACTAGACTATAGATATGAGGTAATAGGTAGGTATCCATGGAAAAATGCAGACTATATTTTTAATTGAGTAGGTACCTATAGAGAGGGATTAAATTCAAACGACAGTCTATGATAATTATTGTTGTTTTTTTTAATATTCGTCTGCCCATCCGTCTGAGGAGTTTTAATAGCTTTACAAGTAATTTACTTACCTAATTAAAATTAGATAAACAATTTTGTAAATTTTGCAATCTATAAAATAATTTCATTTTATGCGGTCAAGACTGTTAGTGGCGCAAACAAGCAAACACTTATCTTCTCGTATTTCCTGTCCGGATATCGCTATTTGCGAAATGTGTAAGTTGGGTACTATCGGAAGTAAACAGTTCACCTGCCGAAAATTTTATGACTGAATTTATGGTTCCCTGATCCCAACTATTAGGAGCGATTCCACCAGTGTGCGGGATGTTTCTCTCGGTTGACTGTTCTATGAAAAGGTTTGAAATTTGAATGTTTTTGTATACCACTACAGCCCATTAACGTCCCACTGCTGGGCACAGGCCTCCACTCTCATAAGAGAGAGGGAATTAGAACTTAGACCCACCACGCTGCTCCAATGCGGGTTGGTGAGCTTTAACGACTATTGTTATGTTAGTGATAATAACCGGGACCGACGGCTTAACGTGCTCTCCGAGGCACGGGGGTGAAACACCAAAAACTTCCTAACTCCGGGCTAGTACTGAGAATTTCGAGTCGCAAAAACCCAATACAATTAATTACGACCCGACCCGGGACTCGAACCCGGGAGCTCGTCGGCCGCAGTCGAACATGCTAACCACTAGACCAACGAGGCAGTCTGCAGGCAGACAGTTTGATGTCATGTACCTTGACGTACCTACCTAAAATAAGGACTATAATTCTAAAACACGAAAGTCAACAATAATGAAACAATATAGCTTTAAGCGTTTGCAGTATGGCCACTGTACTGCAGTGGTGGAATGTTACGCCACGGATTTGAACCCGTGACCTTTCCGCCGCGACGTCTCCTATCCGTTCCGCGTTAAAATAGACTCGCGTGACTTAACTGTGTAAGTACGTTAAACCTGTGGTTAAACTTTGTTCAGTTCCACGTTCTACGTATTAGTTCTACGTTCCCAAAGCTTTTTATTTTTTTAATCCACTACAAGTTAGCCCTTGACTGCGATCTCACCTGATGGTAAGTGATGATGCAGTCTAAGATGGTAGCGGGCTAACCTGTTAGGGGCATGGCAGTTATATTAAACCGATACCCCTATTCGGTTTCTATGCACGGCATCGTGCCGGAACGCTAAATCGCTTGGCGGCACGTCTTTGCCGGTAGGGTGGTAACTAGCCACGGCCGAAGCCTCCCACCAGGCCAGACCAGGGAAAAGCTATGTCTATCAAGTATCATGTAAAACTTGCATCAATCATTGTTAGTGTTGATAATATTATGTTGGAAAACTAGTGCCTAAATGTCACTGGAAATGTACCTATGATAACTAGGAAATGTAAAGAATGACGTATCCATACTAATCCATATCCATACTTCCATTCTGTCCATACTTAATATTATAATTGCGAAAGTGTGTCTGTCTGTCTGTCTGCTACGCTTTCACGGCCCATCTGTTCAACCGATTTTGATAAAATTTAGTATGGGGATAGTTTGTATCCCGAGAAAGGACATAGGCTAGGCTTTTTGTCCCGAAAAAAAATATGTTAGTGTGATGAGGAAATTCCTCTAAACAATTTCTACACGATGCGTTACACGTATTATACCTATACTAAGTATCTAATGGCCGCGACTTTTTCCGCGTAGATTGAGGGATAAAAAGCAGCCTATGTGTTATTCCAGATTGTAATCTATCTCTGTGCCAAATTTCATTTAGATCCGTTAAGCCGTTCTGGCGTGATAGAGTAACAAACGTCCATCCATCCATCATGGATCCATCAAAATTTTCGCATTTACAGAAGGATAGATATAACACGTTGTCTTGATAGCGAAAACATATTGGCGTATCATCTTCGACCACTTTTTCCTGACCGATCTTGTGCCACTTACGTGACGAGGCGGTCCGAACTCGAACCATCAGTCGACTGCGCTATAGAACCGAAACTGATACATTCCACTTGCCGCTTGGTACTGTTAACAAACATACTGATATCATACATGTTTTTTTTTGTAATCGTAATCGTTTGTCAATCGTATAATTCGAACTTTTTGAGGAGTTCTTACAGGCCTGCACGCCAACAAGCATGTATGAACTCCTTAAACAGCTCGAGTAATCAGCAGCGCGATCTATATCTAAGCTAGCTTTAGACCTTTATCTTAGGACTTTTTTAAATTTTTACTTTATTGTGTGACCAACAACAATTTCTGTCTTTACATCGTCTTTAATATTTACGTAGCCTCGTACTGTTTCGCCTGGTTTTTTAATCTTTGATATTTCTCTGCAAAATAAGTTTTACTTTCCTGTCTTATTTACTTTCAAAACTTAACATGTATTTCTCTTAGTTATTCAACCTTAGATTTGAACCTAGAGGAGATAGACTCGTTATTTCTCCGTTGTCGTTTAACTTTCAAGTAGGCTTTCTTGAGGAATCAAACAGGATCCAATCGGAACAGACCTGTCGAGTGTCGACCCAACAAATCGATTAGGTTCGCTAAACGATTGATTACCGAGTATCGATTTGTATTGTTTGCTCGGATGATGGATGCCACGTTATTTTGTATTATGATTTAAAAGAAATAATGTCCTCCCGAATTTCGCCCACGGCGCGGGCGGCCAATCTCCACAGAGAAAAGCGTTTTATTCTCTCTTTGCGTCGTATTACTCATTACTGAGGGTCGTGACCCCTATCCATTAATCACATAATGGTAGGAGTTTTCTTGGAATAATAATGCGGTGGTTCCCAGTTCCCACGTCCTTGCGCATACGACTCAATTAAGAGTATTAAACTCTAGGTTTTAGTAACGATTATTATCAGATGTCAGTGATAATAGCCGGGACCGACGGCGCTTAACGTGCTCTCCGAGGCACGGAGGAAACGAAAATGCCAAATTTGAACCTCCAAATTCGGTCGACCATCCAGTTACCGACTTGGGTAAACGTTGCTTAACAATCGCAATCGACTAATATGCGTTGTCACAACTAGGCCACTCGTCCTTCAACCTTTATAAGCGTTTTATTATTAGTATAGATTACAGATACTTTGGTCAAAGTAAGATAGGATGCTATACAAATTATCGACAATCACCCTCAACACTGACCCTCGAGATGACCTCTGTATGAGTGGTAATCACATTGATTACATGCATTTAATACTAATTAAGTATTGTTTTCCTTATGTGGACCGTCTATGCTCTGATTGTATAGAAATATCCAACAAAGCTAAGAAAACTGGAGGTGTATTAAATTACAGAAGGACAAATCAGTGAAACATCAATCTAATAGCCATTTTTTTGAGTTCTGACTTAAAACTTGTGGCATTTAAATATAAGTAAATCATGCGCCATAACATCAATCACCATACCATAACGCAGTCGGTAGGTAATATTTTGTTTTCAATACAAATATGGGACGTGGTACGTCATTCCAGCTTTTATTGGTAATAGGGATGATGACTATTTCAAAAATAAATTATTATTTCTTACTGATTATTAAATAAGAGGGTCTTCCAAAAGACCCCAAATTTACATATTTTGTTAGTTTTAAGTTTGATGTTCAGTTTAAACTATAGATCAAAGAAAAACAGTGTGTTGAAATTAGATGACGTCACAACTATGTATTTCTTATAGGCACACTTTCCATACTAGAAGCGCGTTTTAAAGTTTCATTGAGGTTGCTTATTTTGACATAATCCTATACTATTGTTAACATAAAAACTTCAACTTAACCTATATTAATCGCAAATATTATATAACGGCCGATCATTTACAAGTACAATATAGCCGAGACTTGAGATATGATCGGAGTATATAATATCAAGATAGGAATAGCCCGCGGCGTCTCTCGACCGTAACGACTTGGTTATTATCAGATGCAACCGCCTTTGTGGGCTAAAATTATCTGCGCTAAGATGATATCTAGATGACGTAAAGTATGATACATATACTTACTAGATGACGCCCGTGACTTCGGTTGTGCATTTCGTTTTTAGGGTTCCGTAGCCAAATTTGGCAAAAACGGAACCCTTATAGATTCGTCATGTCTGTCTGTCTGTCTGTCTGTCTGTCTGTCCGTCCGTATGTCACAGCCACTTTTTTCCGAAACTATAAGAGCTATACTGTTGAAACTTGGTAAGTAGATGTATTCTGTAAACCGCATTAAGATTTTCTTACAAAAATAGAAAAAAAAACAATAAATTTTGGGGTTCCCCATACTTAGAACTGAAACTCAAAAATTTTTTTTTTCATCTAACCTATATGTGTGGGGTATCTATGGATAGGTCTTCAAAAATGATATTGAGGTTTGTAATATCATTTTTTTCTAAACTGAATAGTTTGCGCGAGAGACACTTCCAAAGTGGTAAAATGTGTGTCCCCCCCCCCCGTAACTTCTAAAATAAGAGAATGATAAAACTAAAAAAAATATATGTTGTACATTACCATGCAAACTACCACCGAAAATTGGTTTGAACGAGATCAAGTAAGTAGTTTTTTTTTAATACGTCATAAATCGTAAACCGCAATTTACCTTTCATTCAATCAACTCAAATATTTAAAAAAAACATTTAATTTAAAACTTACTACAGGTTTGTACGGAACCCTCGGTGCGCGAGTCCGACTCGCACTTGGCCGGTTTTTAAAAATCAAAAAATCTAGCTAGGATATCTTGCAACATATGATGTTATTTTTTTTTAGTGTTAACCACAATAATTTTATACACGTTAATAGCTTCTAACTTGTTCAAGATCAATTATTACCATGTAAGCCTGAATGATTGCAAATATATTTATTTATTTTTAAAAAAACTGAATTTCTCACAAGACTCAAATGACACTTAAAAATTGCTACCTTTTGGTGGAGATGTTACAGACAGACATGGGTTCGAGTCTCCGTTGAGACTTAAAAGGTATTAGGTATTTATACCTACTAGCTTTTGCCCGTGGCTTCGCTCACATTAGGTTCGATCTTCATACAAATTTTTAATCCCTTAGGGAGTTGAATTTTCCAAAATCCTTTCTTAGCGGATGCCTACGTCACAATAGCTATCTGTATGTCCAAAGGAAACGGTTCAGATTTGTATGGGGCGTAGGCCAAGTCGTGTACAAGCAGAGAAATGGTGGAAAATAAAATACTAGACCAGTTTTTATTGGTCAAATCTACGAATTCGTCGTTATTTCAGTGGTAAAATTATTTAATCTTTCCAAGTTATGGAACACTTAACATGAGTGGGTAACAATGGCGGATTCATATTTATTGACGTTTTCAAAAGAAAAAACACTTTATTTTGACAGTGACTGTCAGAAATGACATATGATAGATTTCGCGCCTACTGCCTTCTGGCTGAAGGTTGCCATCTTGGAAACGTATCGAAAACTAGAAATACATTTTTATTTTTTTGCTCGTTATTTACTTTACTATTCTAAATTAATATATTTTTAATACAATCTATGTATTTTTCTCTATTCATGGTAGTGTACAAGAGTAGGCCTAAAATGAACTTTTCCTTTCAGCCCGATCCGTCCAGTAGTTTGAGCTGTGTGTTGATAGATCAGTCAGTCACCTTTTCCTTTTAAATATTTAGACTAACAATAAACTTTTCTCTTGTCCACAGATCCAATAAGCAATGAGAAGAAGACACTCCTGAACCCATACAAGCCGACTAAAACCACTAGAACTACTAATTATAAGTCAAAATGTCCCATCACCTAGTAACAGTATGCATATGTTTGTTATGCGCGGCGCACACCTGCGGATCTCATATAGACCCTAAAGTCGACCTACAAGCATACGAACCCACTCTGCGGATAGATCATTCGAAATTAAGGTAACTGTTCAATCATATACATCAATTATTATCATCAGCCTAGGTTCACTGTTGTATATTGATTAGATGATGCCCACGACTTTTAAGATTTTTTGATTCCGTCCGACGATCTCCCTGGCTCAGTGTTGAGCGCTGTTGTCTTAATGTGGGAGGTCCCGGGTTCGATCCTACACTAAAATTTAAATACATAAATAAATAAATCCTTTATTGCGTTACATTAACAAGAAAAATTAATTAAAAAACTACTAAAAGGCCTAGCAACAACACAATAGGTCGCAAACTCAGCCTAGTGCTGGGAATTGTCTACCCAGCGCTGATTTTCAGTTTGCTCCTGACGAAAGTATTAAAAAATTAAGTGCGCCGCCCTACACGCTATAATGCTTATATCTGTCACCGTAAGATTGTAAAAACCGTTAGATTATAATCTAAATCGCGAAATTGTAAACTGTCGAATGATTAAAATATAAAGGATTATTTTTCGGTAGATTGTAATCTGTTAGGTTTATTAACCCGATAGAACCTTTATTTATGTCGAACCCTATAACCTAACCTACAAAAAAAGACAAGAAAACGTAAATATAATGAATATTTCGAAAATTGACACTTAAAACATTGAACGGTTCACAATCTTTCGACTGTTTACAATCTATCGAAAAAAAAGCGTTGGATTATAATCTTACGGTTTTTACAATCTTACGGTGACATATCTAACACTGTAAATAAATTATTAATTACCACGAAAAAAATAGAAAAATTGAAAATGATACTAAGCTTGTGACACTGCATGTTCCCTCCTGAATAATGAAATTTGCAATTATTATGTTACAAGACAACACTGATAAAGTCCTAAGCATAGCTGAAGGGAGTCAAATCCATGCTCTTTTATCATTTACATAATCTTCAACAGTATAATATGCTTTGTATGGTGTCTATAATGGTAGATTGTACTCGTATATTTATGTTATTCCAGATACGATCAAAGACTACAAAAAATCAGACAGAGAAGGGAAATCAGAAGTGTGAACCCCAGCGAATATGTAGAGAAGATATTCCAAATGTATGGCAGCAATGAGTCCATGACGATGAACGTGACAGAGTTCAACAGACTGCTAGAGAGGCTGGATCTACATAACATGGTAGATGGAGGGGAGCTGAAGATCGAGAATAAGAAGTATTTGTATGGTAATGGCGAGGCTAGAGAAGAAATTGTTAATGTGAGTATCTGAGCAGTAGTAGAAAGTTGATCTTAACTTATATCAGAAGTAAAAACTTAATTAATATACCTTAGATCAAGTATTCCAGGTATAGTCCCAGAAACTTATCTGACCAGTATGGCTAGCATGCGCACAACGAGTAAAATTATATCTACCCGTTATCTCTATTTCCCTACCGAAGCTAACATGGTTACTTTTCTCGTTACGTCAAAAGTAGAGATAAAAGTAATTTTTCTTATCTGTGGTATTTTTCTCTACGAACCTTTACATGTCGACTATTTTTTTCTTGTAATATACCGCATTTGTGCATGTTATGTAAATGAAAAATTTGCCGGAAACGACAACATCTCTCACTCTCGTCGCGAGATAATCTCGTTGTGCGCATGCTAAGCAGACTGGTGACAGCTATTAAAAATAAAATAATAACAAAAACTAAACAGTCAAACAATTAGTTCAAATTTTGGCCACCAGGCTAGACAAATTGTTAGGACTATCCTTGAAAGTGCTTAAACATAAGACAGACAGTTAAATAAGACAGTTTAAGTAGGACAAGAATAGATTTCAGCATTAGTCATACAAAATGTGACAGAAAAGGTGTCGCTTCGACTTTTACGAGCAATATTTATTTTTTCAACAAGATAGAAAAAACTTTGCTATACACATGATACATAAAATTTTTCACCTCACTAGCGAGAAATACAAGATCTAAGAAGAATATTTATCTACAGTAATCAGTGAATAAAAGTGAGAAGAAACGCCTTTTGCTCACTGGTTTTAAGCAGCAAATGCGCCCTTTTGAGCTAGTGAGGTAAAAAAAAACAATCTAATCAAAAACGATAGAGTCCCGTATATAAACGACGAATATATCCGTATTTTTTATACAGAGTTATTATTAAGATCTAAATACTTTCTTTTTCAGTGCGTAAGCAGCGGTGAACTAATATCAACAGTGAACACTAGGTTAAAACCGCACGAACACAATCATGACCACGAAACAGAAAACCTCATATCTGAGGACACACTAAAAACTATATGCCCCATACTACTGTACCAAAAAATTGCGAGCTCATCTATAGAAATACAAGGATGTATTATAGAATCGAGCTCAAAAACCAGAGGAAATCATAAAGACATTAATAGTATAGATAAGCATGTAGAAACAGAGAACGCGTATTCCAAAAATATGTTTGCAGTATGGTTGTATTCTTCGTTAAGTATAACAGCGATTAGTGCGTGCGGTTTACTCGGAGTAGCCGTTATTCCTATTATGCATAAGACTTATTATAATCATTTGCTACAGTTCTTAGTAGCGTTAGCTGTAGGAACTCTGTGTGGTGATGCGTTATTACATTTAATGCCTCATGCAATGAGCCCTTCACATGATCATAGTCATAGTCACGAAACGGCGGTAGATGCAAAAGTATCTCATAACGATGGTATGTGGAAAGGACTAGCGGCTATGTTAGGTGTAGTGTTCTTCTACTTCACAGAAAAAGGTTTAACAGTAGTAGTAGAATGGAGGAAACGCCGCCAAAAGCTAGAAGATGACAAACTACCTTCAAGGGTAAGAGTTTTGAAAGATGAAACCGTAGGAGGATGCTCCGGTGGCGCTAAAACACCAATATCAAATACAACATCGAATTCTTTGATGAAAATTTTCAAAAGGGACGAAAAAGGTGATCCCACAACTAAGACGTGTAAACACAAGTATTCTGAATATCCATATTGCTATGACGAAATTGATACAGACACACATGATGATCATCATTTAAGAGACGGGCTACCGCCAAGTCCTAAAGCAAATAACAAACATAATAACTCAGTAAGCGTTGTTTCATCTAATGCGTTAAACCCAGAGGGTAAAGAGAATGAGCCTACAGCCAAAGATTGGTTGTTGAAAGCGGAATCGACGCCAGCTGTGGTTGAAATGAATAATATTAAGCATAAAGAAGATGGTGCTAAAGATATGAAGGATGGCGACAGCTATACCGTTATACTTAGGTGAGAATTTGAATATCATGTTCTTAATAACTTTCATTGTGCCTTTTCATGAGTTATAATGCAATTGTAGATAGGCACACAGCCAAACCTTTACAGTACTAATACAGTTTGAGTCGCATTTATTTCCAAATCCATACTATCAATCAATCAAATATCAAATAAATATTATAAATGCGAAAGTTTGGATGGATGTATGGATGTATGGATGTTTGTTACTCAATCACGCGCCAACGGCTGCACGGATCTGGCTGAAATTTGGCACAGAGATAGAATATAGTCTGGAATAGCACATAGGCTACTTTTTATCCCGGAAAATAAAGGAGTTCCCGCGGGAACCAAAAAACCTCAATCCACGCGGACGTAGTCGCGGGCATAAGCTAGTCATACTAATATTATAAATGCGAAAGTCACTTTGTTGTTGGTTTGTCCTTCAATCACGCCGCAACGGAGCAACGGATTGACGTGATTTTTGGCATGGGTATAGTTGAGGACCTGGAGAGTGACATAGGCTACTTTTTATCCCGGAAAATTAAGGAGTTCCCGCGGGAATAACAAAAAACTTAAACCACGCGGACGAAGTCGCGGGCATCAGCTAGTAATATTATAAATGCGAAAGTGTGTCTGTCTGTCTGCTACGCTTTCACGGCTCATCCGTTCAACCGATTTTGATGAAA
The DNA here is from genome assembly GCA_963932025.1 of Erebia epiphron. Classification (NCBI taxonomy): domain Eukaryota; kingdom Metazoa; phylum Arthropoda; class Insecta; order Lepidoptera; family Nymphalidae; genus Erebia; species Erebia epiphron. Next base: position 6,427,537 of record OZ009953.1, on the reverse strand, counting down.
TTTAGTACAAGGGTAGGTTGTATCCCGGGGAAGGACATAGGCATTTTTATCCCGGAAAATTGAGGATTTCCCGCAGGCATGAAAAAAGAATATATTAGTATAGAAGAATGTTTTCCGCTTTTCAGGGAGCATTCTCGAGCGCATCATGGCCATTCCCACTCCCACGGCCACGTCCACGCGCCTCCGTCGTCCATGTCTTCAGTAGCGTGGATGGTCATCATGGGCGATGGACTACACAACTTCACTGACGGCATGGCGATCGGTAAGTGTGGCTCACTTCGCTCGTGAAGTATAAAACTCAGAACCCACAGGGCACGGGCGCGGGCCAGGTCGGGTGCATATTTGTCCAACTTGATATAAGGCGGGTGTATTTTTGACATAAGCACGCCTATGTGTCATAATAGGCATGATAACGACTCAATCAAATCAGCAACTCTTTATCAAACTTAAAAACGCGCTTCTAGTATGGAAGTTGTATGAAAATCACAATAGTGATGTCATCAAATTTCAATACACTTTTTTTCTTTAGTTTATATTTTAAAATGGTTATCAAACTTGAATCTAACCTAGGATGTGAATTTTAGGTCTTTCCTCTATTTAATAATCAGTTAGAAATAATTTATTTTTGGTATTTTTTTATTTAGGGCATCACCCCTATTGTCCCTCATATTAAAACCTCATACTTGATTCTAAATAAAGCATCTACAAATCTCATGATACGTACAGTATACAATATATATTATAACTCTACATTGTATGTCATAAGATTATACCTCTAACCACATTAAGCTATTAACGCCAAGGCTCAATAAAACCGTACTTGAGCTGAAAAGGGCTTCTCCTTAAACGGATAACGACATTCAAATGTGCTCCATTACATATCGAATCTTATAAGGCTTTCGATATTGTCATAGATAAAAATGTTAATTTTGTATATTCCGTCTGTAGTATGTTAGTAGGTGGCCAAAATTGGAAATAATTTTTATGCCTGTTTAGTTTTGAAGTGAAACTTTTTTAGAATCGTTGTGATTTGAAAATTCGATGAAGCGAAAAAGCGACACTAAAAAAAGATAAACATATTATGCATAATAGGATTTAGCCTGCGAGAGATTGAGATAGAATACAAGACAGTAGACACATATTCATAACTAGCTAATGCCCGCGACTTCGTACGCGTGGATCGAGGTTTTGTGGATCCCGCGGGAACTCTTTAATTTTCCGGGATAAAAAGTAGCCTATGTGCTATTCCAGACTATAATATATCTCTGTGCCAAATTTCAGCCAGATCCGTTCAGCCGTTGGGGCGTGATTGAGTAACAAACATCCATTCATACACCCATACATCCATCCATCCAAACTTTCGCATTTATAATATTTATTTGATACGATTTAGCGAGAGAATGAGATAGAATACATGACATATTTATTTCATTCTCTCGTAGGCTACTTTTCTGAAGTTTCACTTCTGCCGTGTGTGCAGACACAATTTTTTTTTTATAATTACTAGCGACTCTGTCACCGGGCCACCGGGCAGTTTGTGGGATTATACAAGAATCAAATCTAAATACACAGCGTAGAGTTCTATTCTGTACAAAATATTTTCAGTGGCGAAAGATGGCTTTTTGTATAGAGAAAACGGGTATTTTGTATCACGAGTTTTACTGTTTTCGGTTGTAACACAAGGCTATAACTTTGGTCCCCTCTTATTAAGTTATAAACTATATTGTAGACAATTCTGTTTAACACAAACTCTTAAATAAACTAAAAATACAGTTCTAAATCTGGCGCTGTACCTTTCCATACAGAGTATTATAAAAAGGATAACAATAATTTGAAATTACGCTCATGTCTTATATACATATACTTATATTATTATAAATGCGAAAGTTTGGATGAATGGCTGTATGTATAGAATATAGATGCTTATTTGTTACTCAATCACGCTAGAACGTCGTTCACCCATTATGTCACTCAGTGACTTTTTTAATTAGATTTTATCCTATTTCTAGGTGCAGCCTTCGCGTCAAATATAGCAGGTGGTTTCTCAACAGCCATCGCCGTTTTGTGCCACGAACTGCCGCATGAGTTAGGTGTGTATAGAACCTTAGATTTTGATACTAGTGGCCCTTGAATCATGAAATTGGGTAAGAAGCAATGTCTCACAGCACATTAAGTATAGAAAAAAAACCTAAAATCGATAACTTGGGTCTCGAATTGTTTTTCAGGCTCTACCAGATTAGAGCCATACGAGTATGTAAGACTGTTATTTCACAGCTGTTTTTTTTTTATCCACCACAAGTTAGCCCTTGACTGCGTATCTCTCATCTCAGATGGTGGCGGGCTAACCTGTTAGGGATATGGCAGTTATAAATCAAAAATCAAATCAAATGTTTTTTTTATTCAAATAAACTTTTACAAGTACTTTTGAATCGTCAAGTGAATCTACCACTGGTTCGGAATGCCATTCCTACCGAGAAGAACCAGCAAGTAACTCGATATATTAAACCCATACCCCTATTCGGTGTCTACATGACATCGTACCGAGACGCTAAATCGCTTGCCGGCTCGTCTTTGCCGATAGGGTGGTAAGTAGCCACGGCCGAAACCCCCCACCAGGCAAACAGGCAGGCATTACGTGTTGTTATGACGTCTTGCTTGTTATTTACTAAAATAATTTCTGTTGTGTGGTGGTACGGAAACCTTTATGATTTTTTTAATTTTCATATGTACTTCGTTGGTAAATTCACTCGACGATTCAAAAGCACTTTTAATAAGTTTATTTGAATTTTAAAAAAAACCAGCCATGTGCGAGTCGGACTCGCGCACCGAGGGTTCCGTACCAATCTGTAGGTATATAAGTAAAAGTTATAGCATTTTTATTCCACTTATCTATTTTAATTTCAATTTAATACCTCTACGCGTTCATGCGGAAAGGGGTAGCAAGTTTTAAATTATTAAAAATATTTTTATTATATGATGTAACTAAAAATTTATGTTTTTCGCAATTCTTCCTATATCTGTGCTATAAGACGTTGCTTCGTACCAAGTTTCAAGATTCTGAGTTCACGGGAAGTACACAGGGTACTTCCTTGCGAGGTTTTGATTTCCTTGCGAGTGCAAGAAAATTCGAAAATTTGCAGCATAAACGGCTGTATCTTTGGATTGTTTTGGCTTTGAAGTTTGATTTTTTCACAGCTCCAAGGGACAGTAGACCTGAGTATTTGATATAAATTTCAGCTTGATACTTCCATGCGTTCCTGAGAAAAAGGGTCTTGATACACAGACGGACGGACAACGAAGTGATCCTATAAGGGTTCCGTTTTTTTTCCTTTTGAGGTACGAAACCCTAAAAATGAGTTTGATATATGAGTTCACAAATTGTTCCACTGATCGCACAGGAGACTTCGCGGTGCTCCTAAAAGCGGGCATGTCAGTAAAGCGAGCGGTGTGCTACAACGTGCTCTCGTCTGCTCTATGCCTTGCGGGCATGATCTGCGGCGTGCTTGCCGGACACGCGCCCAACGCGACGCGCTGGCTGTTTGCGGCCGCTGCTGGCATGTTCCTATACATCGCACTCGTTGACATGGTGAGTTGCACGACGTTACATTACACTCATGACAAGTGAAATCATACTACACTCATATTGAGCATTGTTGCATTACACTCATGATAAATTAAATCATACCACACTCGTGTTGAGCATTGTGACATTACACTCATGACAAGTGAAATCATAGTACACTCATATTTGAGCATTGTTACGTTACACTCATGATAAGTTAAATCATACCACACTCGTGTTGAGCATTGTGACATTACACTCATGACAAGTGAAATCATAGTACACTCATATTTGAGCATTGTTACGTTACACTTATGACGAGTGAAATCATACCGACTACGGCAAAGCCGTAAAGGAAAGAAGGGTTATGATTTTAGCAGTCTATGTATGTATGTTTGTATTTATGTGTGTTCCATCGTAGCGCCTAAACTACCGAACTGATTTTGATGAATGAGGTTTCAATCAATTCCTAATTTTAGTCCGGTTGACATAGGCTACATTTTACACACAAAATCAATATGACAGACTTTACATCCGAAACAGTTACCGGTTTTTTTCCATAGTCGTATTAAAGTTTATAAATAACTAGCTGAAGCCCGCGACTTCGTCCGCGTGGTTTTAGTTTTTTCTTCCCGCGGGAACTCCCTAATTTTCCGGGATAAAAAGTATCCTAAAGTAAATTAGCTAAAGTAGCTAAAAACTCACGTTGATCCGTTGCTCCGTTGTGGCGTGATTTAAGGACAAACAAACACACTTTCGCATTTGTAATATTAGTATGATACTTAATGCTTGTTTAATTTTCTAGATGCCAGAACTCAGCACCTCCCACAGTAATGAAGGCACGCTCTGCCAATGCATACTCCAACTGATGGGGCTTGCCTCTGGCATTGGCATAATGTTGGTCATAGCTCTCTACGAGGAAGACCTGAAGAGTTTGTTCGGTTGAAATCAATATATTATATAAAACTTGAAGTATCCCAGTGTGAAAGGAATTTGGTTGTTGATTACGTTAAAAATTTATCTTAGAGGCAGGATATCGTACACTATAATATAGTCACACTAACTTATCTGACCCGGTGACAGCGTCGCTAGTATATATTAAAAATAAGATAAAAACAAAAACTAAACGGGCATAAATATTAGTTCCAATTTGTACCTCCGGGCCAGGTGAGTTTGTGGGACTAAACTCACTTTATACTCCAAGTTGGACATCAGTTTTCAATGAAGCGTTGAATGTATCTATCTATTATTTGGAAATTAGAAGCTTAAAAAGTAAAAAGGTTTGGCTTAACCAGCACCAAATCTATACAATGGTCAATTAAAAAAGTGAAGTGAAGTGACAAAGTAATCAACAACCAGTCTTAACAAAAAGTGACTCGAAACATTCACATAAGTGATAATAAAAACCAAGTGTTTTAAGTGAAGAAGTGAATAGGTAAAGTGAAAGTGGTAAAAGTGAAAATTTTCGAGTCATATTGACTCGTGGCAACACAACTACTTATTGTGTACTTATTATCTATTTTTTCTTAGATGACTTGAAATGTAAACAAATTACAAAAACAAACACGTATGCGACGGTGTGGCGCATTAGACGTTAAGCATCGTTTACGCGTTTCTGCGTAAAACAAACTTGTTTACCTTTTAAATCACCCGAGAAATAATTCGTTATAATATATAAAAATATGTGATGTACTTAGGTAAGGCTCAAAAATTATTTTTCATAAAATTAAGCTATGAGTGTCATTTTTTGAGGTGAAACTACGAAACCGATTGAATTCTAAATAGGATTGTAATAATTGGTAATTTGTCTCATTGATTCTGTGCAATTTCTTTTGTAAACATAACAATAAAAAAGAATATACTAGATAACTCTAGCATTACTCAGTGCTCAGGATGGTTGGTGAAAATATGAAAATCTTATACAACGCTTCTATATATCTATTCTGATCTCTCAAAAACTTACACTCAAAACTGGTAGGTACTATGGTAATTTGTATGGCTGATTAAATTTTTTAGACATAAACGAAAGAACTTGTAACGAAATATAATATTACGAATATTGTATGAAAATACTATATTATGTGAACTGGGCTACTGTAATGTTTCTCTGGGCATGTTTCATCAATAAAGATTGGGTAGTGTACAAATATGAATTGCCTATTACATTTTTGTCTTAATTTTTATATTCAATTTTTGGTTTGTAACTACTTAATATTTTTATTTTTGTCTCGAATATTCTTAATTAATCTGGTACATTGTAAGTGATTATTAAAGTTAGTTCACTAAAAATAATATAATACTTAAAACAAATTTACTTCTTAGATACGCCTTGCCTCTTTGTTTAGTTAAGAACATTAAAACCAGTATTAAAATCTACTTACATGTTATAAATTCTCTTCTTTATTTAGTATAGTGTCGCTTAATTATTTAATATTCTACAAAACTCTTTAATATTTATAAAAGTGAAACACTATTGAATACTTACTACATGACTACGTTAAAACCATTTTAACTAAAAAAAATTATGAAGGTTTATAAAATAAAGTATAAAAAGTGAAACATTAAAATGCAGGACCATAATTTTTATAAAATCCTTATAATATTTTTGTCCTATTATTAATATAACTTACTATAATTTAGTAAATAATTTTATTTTCGAGATTAAATTGTAAACAATAGGTGCTAAATTGTAAGTTAAACAGTACTTAGTTCCTACACTTAATAATTATAGGGATTTATCTTTTGAAAGTCAACTTTTTGGAGGCTAACTTGACAGCTAAAAGTTCTTTGGTTTTTCAATTGGTCGAATTTAACTTGAAATATATATAGAAATACAACAAAATTACTTAAAATTAAATCAAATCATTGTGAAAGTGTAAATATAAATGAAAATAATTTAAAAGTGAAAATTCAAACTAGCTAAATTTTTCACTTTTTTATTTCATTAAAATGTAAAAGGTGATACATGGAATTAAACTTGAAATACTTGTCGTTTAAAAATTAATTACAGTGTAATAAAATTAATAAATCGATTTTTGACATTTTTGGGGTTGAAATCTACCTATGTATTTTTTGATACCTTCTTTAATATCCACTACTCAACTAGTTCAGTGTAAGATGGCTCAAAAACGGTTTAGCTTTTTTTGCAATTTCTTATGTCTACATTAAATTTTTTTATAGTGTACTCAGTGATTTTGTTATTTACCAATTTGAGATAAAATTACATATTTTTGACAAATTTGTGTTTACGTTCATGAAAAATACAATAAAATTGAAAGCATTTAAGTATTAACTAAATAAAATTTTACGTTTATGTACCATGGTAGCTTTTACCTGTTCTATTTATAAATTAAACTTTTGATTTAATTGTTACGATAATTATTGTATTTTTAAGTAAGTGAAAATTAATAAACTTAAGTTTAATTAAGTGTTTAATTTAGGGGGTTTGATTAATTAATTATGAGTTAATTAATTTCAATTGTTACTTTGTGTTCACCTTCAAAGAATCATGATGTTTTTTTTTTGATAGTATGAATTTAATTATGCTGGCAATATTACTGATCATTATAAAATGCAAATGCAAACAAAAACGAGCGTGTGATGTGATTGAATAAACGATCTGTACCCTTAGTCTGTGTTTACGTCAAATTAACTAAAATAGACCCAAAAGCTCTTGATTTAAAGTCACAAATTCAGTACAACCGATTTTAATTTCAAAACGTATCGTTTGGAGCGCTGGCTGTGAATGCATACACGAAATTATACACTAAAATTCTAAATCAATGCAGTTCATTTTACTTTGACGCCAATGTGATCGAATCGCTACGATCAATCTAATTTGTAATGTAGAAACTCAGACTAAGGGTACAGATCTTTTATTCGAACGGAATTAACGTAAACATGAACGCGACGGTAGTATTTTTTTTATTCCACTACTAGTTAGCCCTTGAGTGCATCTCACCTGTATGGTATGCGATGATGCAGTCTAAAATGCGGGCTAACCTGTTAGGGGAATGGCAGTATATATTAAACCCCAAACCGGTTAATTCAATTTAATCTGTTTCTACACCACATCGTACCGGAACGCTAAGTCGTTGGCGTCACGTCTTAGCCACGGCCAAACCAGAGAAAATTCAGCTATTATAATAAATTCCCAAATTGACTCTGCCGGGGATCGAACCCGGAAACTCCCACTAAAACTACTTCGCCAGGGAGGTCGTCAAATAATAATGTTGCCAGCATATTTAATATTTGGGAACAGTTTGGATACGTAAGTGCTCGTTGGAGCAGAGTGTGATACACGGACATACGATAGGAAAACTATATTGTAATATATGGATTATTCGTACAAACTTCTCTCATTTTATTTACAACTTCTTTCATTACCCCCAGAAATATAATTGGTTAGAAAACTTTGTTAATACAAGTCCTTCGTCTTCAAGGTCCACGATTGGACATAGACAGACCAGGGCCCGTATTCTCTAACTCAGTGACTATCAAAAATGAAAGCCACTGACATATATGTAATATCCATTGAAGGTTTGCTATGAAATGTTACTTTTTATTTCATAGTAAACCTTCAATGGATATTACATATATGTCAGTTGCTTTCATTTTTGATAGTCACTGAGTTAGAGAATACGGGCCCAGACCTGAGAAGATTCAGAGGAATTATAAATTTCCTAATTGACCCTGCCGGGAACCAAACCCAGGACTTCCCACTGTAAGATCACTGCGCTAGAAAGGTCTTAAACCTACCTACCTATTGTTCTAATTTGACCGCTGTATTTGATTTCTGCATTACCGAATAGGCGTAAGTAGTTTTTATGTTATTCTACAATCAACTTATTGCGTTCGATTCTCACCTGGATGGTAATGGAGAAGTTTCCATATATTTTTTTTAAATTTATTATGAAAATTAAGACAAAATAAAACAAAAATATGAAAGAATCATTAAAATATCTCAACAAATGAAAAAGTTATGACTTATGGGACTTTGACGTTGCACTTGCAAGAATAATTTTGTTACACGCGGCGCTCCGTTGTGTGACGTCATCGGTTCTGGACGACGCAGCACGTACTATTCGCCGTACCTACGTATTGTGTAGACTGTAGTCGCTTGATTCGAATTTTCTTATTACCCGATGGCAGAAGTTTAAAAAAGTTTAAAAAAATAAATATTGTATTGATCCTATTTGTCAAAGCACAAAAGTTAATAGTCCCAATTTTTTTTTTGGACCTATTAATACATATAGAAACAAAGATAAAGTGGTGCAAACTAATGAAGCGTGATTTAATTTGATCTAAAATAACTAAATACCTATGTGTGTGAAGATCATTTTGATGTAAGAACTATTAATAATAGCTGCCTATTTCTGATTGATATACCTATTGAGTCGTAAGTAGGCTCGGAATAACTTGTTCAGTAAAAATAACTATAATATATTTTATGTAAATGTATATTTTTATCAACCTAAACCGCTGGTCCTAGAGATATTGAATTTGGTGGGTATGTTCTTTGTGCAGAGTAGGTACTGGTATCCACTAAGAAAAGGTTTTTCGAAATTCCACCCCCAAAGGGGTTGAAACTTTGTATAAAAATCCGTTGTTTTTCAAGTTATAGTCATGAAACTTGATATTTGAGCTACCAGTTTAAAATGAAGAAATACGCATTTCACCATTTTTGAAAATTCTACCCTCAAAGGGCTGAAATAGGGGATGAAAATTTGTAAAAGTCTTTTTTATACAAGATATTTTTCAAGTTACATCTACCTAACTCGATATTTTGACTTTCAAGTGAAGAGTAGGTATCCACTTAGAAAGGGATACTTTTTCGAAATTCCATCCCCAAAGCGGTTTAATAGGGATTGAAAGTTTGAATGAAAGTCCGTCGTTTTTCAAGTTATAGCCATGAACCCTGGTATTTGGGCTTCCGGTTTAAAATTACGAAATACGTATTCCACATTTTTTGAAATTTCTGTCCCCAAGAACGTTAAACAGAGAGTTTGTCTCGCACGCATAATCACCCCGCAACAGAGTAACGGTTCGACGTGATTTTTTGCATGGATGTAGTTGAGGACCAGGAGAGTGACATAGGTTTCTTTTTATCCCCGAAAATTAAGGAATGCTTCGGAATTAAAAAACATATTATGCCAGGCGAACGAAGTCACGGGCGTCCTCTAGTTTACATTATATGTATGTAAGTACTTTAAAATTCGAATTTATTTACAGGTTGAAAATGACACAGAAAATTTTGTCAAACATCGACTAGTTGTGGGACCATTAGAGTGGAAAGCCAAAATAATATTATCTCCTCATTAATTTGATTGTCAAAAGGCGTTATAATTCTGCATTTCACTATGCATTTAGAGATAGTGAAATAAAAACTACACTCTTATATATAAAAAAAAGAAACAAACAACTACGTAAATGAACGAAGCAAGAGCCTTGGCTCTTGTAATGCGCGGCGATCTCGGACAGGAGCGATGACGTCACAGGCGAATCAGAAACCGCAGACGTTCCGTACTAAAATACGTAAACTTCAGTAATCTATTTCTAAGTCATTTATTGGTGGATTTCAAAATTTCTTTCAGTGATTGATTAGTTTTGATCTATATTTTAATACTATTACGTTGAATATAATATTAACAACATCATGAAACTTCTCCATTGGTAAAATATGATGATGCAGTCTAACATGGAAGTGGGCTAACCTGAAATGGGTAGGTATGGCAGTTTAATAGTCCCTTTCGGTGTTTATGTCTAGCATGGATATATATGTAGGTCTGTACTAGTTTGGCCCTTTCATAGACTTGTGGTGCATGCTCCTCACCTGTCTTAAGTTTTTTAAAGTTAACCTGGTTTCGGGTTCCAGCCCAGTACGATAAAAAATGCAACCAAGATTAGTTACAGCATAGATGGAACGGACAATAGGCATTAATGCCTACCTAGACGCAGGTAATATTACCTATAGGCTATACGGTCTATTAATGTAGTTACTAAATTAAGTTCCTCATTCTTTGTTTGACAGGGCCCATCTATGTAAATTGAGGTCGTTGGTGTCCAGTATTGGAGTAAAACCACCAATAAAAAGTTAAAATACATTTATTTATAAACATTTGGTAATATTAAACTGTGTAGGTACTCTTAATTATAACAAGTCCTATATGTAGGCCGAGTGGAAGTTGTTTTACGTATTCGATTCGCGATAACGTTAACTATTTAAATAACTACTAACTTATAATACAGGTAGTAACATAAAAATGTGTGTGTGTGTGTGTGTGCAATTCATACACGGCAGAAGTGAAACATCAGAAAGGTAGCCTACTAGAGAATGAGACCAATATAACTTGTGTTCTATCTCATTCTCTCGCAGGCGAAATCCTATGATGAATATGTTTGTCACGTTTTGGTGTCGCTTTTTCATTTCATCGAGTTTTTAAAACACAACGACTCTTAAGAAGTTTCACTTCAGTCTTCATAAAAACTAAACAGGCATAAAAATTAGTTCCAATTTTGGCCACCGGGCCAGATAAGGTGGTCGAACTATAAGCAGATAAATTTTTCTGTAGTCAAGAGCTAATAGGGAGGATGACAACTCAATTAAATCAGCAACTCTTTACCAAACTTGAACACGCACTTCTAGTATGGAAGTTCTATAGAATTCACAGTTGTGACGTCATCAAATTTCAACGCACTTATTTTCTTTGATCTATATTTTAATATAGTTGTTATCAAACTTAAAACTAACCGAGGATGTGAGTTTTAGGTCTTAAAAGACCCTCTATTTAATAATCAGTTAGAAATAATTTATCTATATACATATATTAAAATCCTGACTGACTGACTTATATATCAACGCACAGCCTAAACCGCTGGTCCTAGAGACATGAAATTTGGAGAGTGTGAAGACTAAGAAAGGGTTTTGTGAAATTCCACCCCCAAAGGGGTAAAATAGGGGTTGAAAGTTTGTATGAAAGTTCGTCGTTTTTCAAGTTATAGCCATGAAACTTGGTATATGAGCTGCGGGTTGAAAATGAAGAAATACGTGTTTTACAGTTTATGAAAATTCGACCCCCAACGAGCAGAAATAGGGGATGAAAGTTGGTATGAAAGGTATTCTTTTCTCAAGATATTTTTCAAGTTATATCAACGAAACCTGGTATTTTGACTTTCGATAAAAAATAAAGCAATACGTGTGTCACATTTTATCCCGGAAAATTGAGGAGTGCCTGTGGAAATTAAAAAACTTAAGCCACGCGAACGAAGTCGCGGGCGTCCGCTACTTTTTATATAGGCATCATCCCTATTCCACACAAATCGTAGTTAACGTAGTCGCGATCGAGTGTGAAGAGAATCTTCCACTAGGCACATTTTAAGGCGTGACGCGTTTGGGGTCGCGCGGGAACATTGATGTCTTCCTGATGTTGTCTAGACCTAGATACAGCATCACTACCCGCTCCATGCCGATACCGCCGCCTGGAAGAGACAAGTAAAAAAAAAATAAAAAAATTGAGGATCCGTAACTAAAGAGGAAAAAAAACCCCTATAGGATCACTTCGTTGTCCGTCTGTCTATCTGTCAACCACTTTTTTCAGTTCCGAAATTCGATAGTTAGGGTTCCGTACTCATAAGTCATAGGGTATCGAATTGTTTAGCGCCATAATACGTATGTAAGCCACTTATTTCACAGCCCGCGTTTCATATTTAAAACGCACAATAAAAATCTGTTATTTAAAAAGTTTCCATAATTATTGGTAATTACAAGCTTGGCATAGTAAGTTTGTGTTAACTTTTATGTATTTTTTTTGTTGTTGTTTTGCTGTTTTTTTTGCCCAAGTATATACGAGTAGATAAAGTCTTATGCATCAAACTAGATGGCGCCACTGGCAACTTGCATGGCGCTACAAATTCGTTCAGATTCGACTGTAAATAGAAACTGATTCAAATTTGTCTTGACGAAGTCACGGGTTAGACCCGATTTCACTATATATATAAAAGCGAAATAAATTTCATAAATATTTTTGTAGTGGGTTATAAGAAACCTACAAAATGTAACTCGAATAACTGTTCCTCTCAGAATGAGATAGAGGTGTAAGAGTAACGAAAAAAAGCGTACCCGTATGTATTCGTTACTATAACAATTAGTACTCGTTACTATCGTATCGTTACGTTACTCGTTACTTCTGATACCTCATAAGATGCTATGGAAAAGCCACAAATAGGTTCTTTGTAACGTAAGTTTTTAAATTCACCCATACAACGAAAAATGCGAGTAACAAAATGCATGCGAGTAACGAAATACATTCGTGAGTAACGTTTCGTTACTCGGTACTGGATGGCGCACCCGTTACTCAGTACCGAATACATACGGTTCGCTACAGCTCTAGAATGAGAAGGGTGTGCTGTGTGGACTGTGGACTGTGGACATAGTCCACCACTCAGTAGGAGTGGGCTGGAACAGGTAAAATAAGAAACCTGTTCCGCCTGTTCCAGTTCCAGTAAAATAACAGTTTCGGAAACCTGTTCCAAAATAACAGCCTGTTGTGTTGGAACATAGTATGAGTATATAATATGTGAGTATCCGAACGAATGCAACACCTGTTCTCTGCTTGGAACAGACATAACAGCTGCTATCTCTTTCCAATAAAGGTAAGCTGCGTAAGCCGGAATAGAGAAGAGCATGTTCCGTGACGTTATCTCTGTCTAACAAAGGTTACCTCCATAAGCTAGAATAGAGAAAAGCATGTTGCGTTTCAGATTCGGGCTGTTGTGGTTTATGGAACTGGAACAGACTGTTCCAAAATACTTTGTGGAACAGGCGGAACAGGTATTTCGGTTTGGAAAGAACACTTTTTAAATACCTGTTATTTTTGCTTGTTCCGATATATACGCCTCACTCCTACCACTCAGGCCAAATGCAGATTGGCAGACTCTCGGGCGTGCTGGTATACTATACTCGATGTTTTACATCACCGTAAGTATTTATTTATTCGTATGGCGTTTTGTGCAGCGTTCAGTAATATTTAAATTAAATTTAAGTCAAATAAAATATTATTAATTGTTATGGTCACAAGTCGAATGTCCAAGCAATTATTAAGACAGAAATTAACGTTAAAGTTATTAAGATTTAATTTTCTTTTTAATAAACGTTGATTTTAAAAAAATGCCTTTTTAATACTTTTCAACATAAATTAACTCAATTAAAATTCGTCAAAAACGGCTTACCCCTCTTAAAAAAAGAACAAAAAAATGATTCTTAAAAGTCTCGGAGTCCCGGGAATTCCCGGTACTTTGATTGTAGGCTTAAACCGAATAGGGGTATGGGTTTAATATAACTGCCATTCCCCTAACAGGTTAGGCCGCTACCATCTTAGACTGCATCATCACTTACCATCAGGTGAGATCGCAGTTGTTATCCACTACAAGGGCTTACGTGTAGTGAATAAAAAAAATGAGTATGCTGCACATTTATATGCTAAATAATGAGTATATTATATTCGAACTAGCTTTTACCTACGGCTTCACTCACGTTAAGTTTGATTTTTCATTTTCAAAGCCCTATTTTCACTTATGGGTTGAATTTTCAAAATTCCTTTCTTAGCGGATGCCTACGTCATAATCTGTATGCCTTTCAGCACGATCCATCCAGTGGTTTGAGCTGTGCGTTGATAGATCAGTCAGTAAGTCAATCACCTTTTCCTTTTATATACTAAAACTAGCTGATGCCCGCGACTTCGTACGCGTGGATCGAGGTTTTGTGGTTCCCGCGGGAACTCTAATTTTCCGGGATAAAAAGTATTAGTCCAGATTATAATCTATCTCTGAGCCAAACTTCATCCAGATCCGTTCAGCCGTTCTGGCGTAATTGAGTAACAAACATCAATTTCAAGCTTTTTGGTTCCCGCGGGGACTCTTTCATTTTCCGGGATTAAAAGTAGCATATGTGCTATTCCAGACTATAATCCATCTCTGTGCCCAATTTCAGGCAGACCCCGTTCAGCCGTTGGGGCGTGATTGAGTAACAAACATCCATCCATCCAAAATTTCGTATTTATAGTATTTATTTTATTGATATGACTAAAACTAAAATATAATAAAACTAAAATTATTGAATATATCATAATAATAGTAAAATGCAAATCTGCATTTTACCGGGGTGGAGGACTATCGGCCGGTTTCTGAATTGAGAAATTTGAGATTTTCATGTTGAGTCTGTCTCAAAGACTACTTAAGGACTAATTAAGCAAATTTTTGTTCCTGAATTGATATTGTGTAAGGTTTGTGAGTTGCAATGGAACTTGCTGTTTTTTAGAGGTGGGCGTTGCAAACCGTAAATAGTTGCAGTAACTATGTATTGGTAAAATACCATAAATAAGGTATTAGGCGGCATGAAAACTATTTATTTCAAGAAACTATGTATTGGAGAATACCACGAATGACGCAACAAACGCGCACCCGAAACGCGACAGTCAACGAGTAGCGGCCGGCCGGTACTCGGTTCACGACTTCACGGAACATAGGTATTCTCCGATACATAGTTTTCGACAGAAACTCTTTATTGCCGAATAACTACGCAACGAAACGAAGTAATACCTAACCCGTCTCGTCGCGTTACCGAATCATGACGAGATACGCCTTCGGGTGAAATCGCCGGCCGCAAGCGCCGAAGCGAGTACCTACCGATATCCGAACATCCCGATTCCCGACTCTTGCTCTACCTACTCACGAGATTTCACTTAATTTTTGTTTTTTCTGCAGTCATGAATTATGTGCGACTGCGAGTGCGTAGTGTATAATAATAATTATTGTAAAACAAAAACAATAATAACTTAACAAGTGTTTTTGTATCAGCTTGTGAACTGTTTTTGTTGAACAATTTTTAGTGATTTTTAAAGTTTTAATTAGGGTGTAAATAGAAGAAAACATTTAAATAAAACTATTAATTAATTCAAATACCCGATGTACTTATTCGATTTTCGTAAGCAGCCATTAAGAATATGAACAGGGTACTACAGTTATCTCAGAAATATTTTTATAATACCGGCGAAACGTTATAAAACACCTACACCTAAGTAGCTCGGTAGTCACTAGTCAGTATTGCGGTTTCGCCAATAAATAGTTATTAAAATAAATAGTTTCATAACTGTTTATTGACAATAATACCAATAAATAGTTACGGTATTAAGAAAACGGGTACCGACCCACCTCTACTGTTTTTAATTCAGAATTTCAGAAACCAGCCCAATATCAAATCAGAAACAAAAATTTGCTTATAGTCTTTTGAGACAGACTCAACATGAAATTCTCATTTCAGTACTGGTGGGCGTTGCGACGACGAACTGTTTTTAAAAACCGTTCTCTGTCCTGCGACGGCGAAACCGTTTTTTACGTCCTGGGTAAATCAGTTTTCGTTGCACAAACCAGTCTTCGAATAACTTGGTGCGATTTTATATTTTACGTCTAAGAGAATAAAGTCGAGAATGAATTGATTCAACGACACACGTCGTTGCAAATGCAGTCGTCCTCGTTCCACGTTCGTTTTCAAAACAGTTCTTACAATCAAAAGTGAACTTTATGCCCATGACATACAGTCGAGAATGAATTGATTCAACGACACGTGTCGTCGCGAACGTAATCATCCTCGTTCCACGTTCGTTCTCAAACCAGTTCTTGCAATCAAAAGTAAACTTTGTGCCCATGACATACAGTCGAGAATGAATTTATTCAACGACAAATGTCGTCGCGAACGTAGTCGTCCTCGTTCCACGTTCGTTCTTACAATCAAAAGTGAACTTTATGCCCATGAAGTACAGTCGATAATGTATTACCATTTTGAAGACTCGTCGTTGCAACTGGTTTGAAGCTGGTTTTTATGCCGTCTTCAAACCAGTTGCAACGACAACCGTTTTCTGCAACCGTTTTCGTCGCCAGGAAAACAGTTGCGTTTCGTCCGTCAAAAATACGACAACGACCCACCACTACATTTCAGAAACCGGCCGTATGGCATACACTAGTCACTACACTCATTCTTTAGAGGAATACTCAATACTTTATACTTGTTCTTAATTGTAGGTCTCTTTTACCCACTTCAAAAATATTCAAACATCACTTTCGCATTTATAAGTATTGCATAAATAATTATGCTAATACCCGTGACTTCGTCGATGAAAGCTTGGTTCGGTTTCTATTTACAATCGGATCGGAGCAGGTCGGTAGCGCGACGCAAGTTATCAGTGGCGCCATCTAGTTTGACGAAATACAACTATATGACTTGATATATTTTATAGTTCCACAAACTTAAAATATGTAACCCGGTGTTAGTGTCGCTAGTAAATATCATACTAATATTATAATTAATGCGAAAGTGTATTTGTTTGTAGGTTTGTCCTTCAATCTGTCATTTGCTTTAACAGTGATGTAAACATCGTGAGACGAAGTTTGCACGCCCGAGAGTTCTTAATAATGTCCTCAAAGGTGTGCGAAGTCTGCCAATTCGTATTTGGCCAGCGTGGTGGACTATGGCCGGACCCTTCTCATTCTGAGAGGAGACTCGTGTTCAGTAGTGTAAGTTAAGTCAAAAAAGTTACCTGCATGAGGTGGGCAGCCCAGCCTGAAGGATTCAATGTAGGCAGCTATTTTGCTGATATCTGAAAAGAAATTACTAATAAAAAAACTAATTTGATAAATTATTTTTTAGTGATTATTAAATAGAGTATCTGCCAAAAGTAATATCCACGTCCCCTGATAGTTTTATGTTGAATAACCATTTTAAACTATCGATGAAAGTAAAAAAAGTGCCTCGAACTTTGATGACGTCACTATTCAATCCATATTTAATATTATAGTTTCGAATGTGTGTCTGTCTGTCTGCTACGCTTTCACGGCCCATGTTTTAAACCAATTTTGATGAAATTGAGTACTGGGATAGGTTGTATCCCGGGGAAGGACATCAATCAATCAATCACTACAGCCTATTAACGTCCCACTGCTGGGCACAGGCCTCCACTCTCATAGGAGAGCGGGAATTAGAGCTTAGACCCACCACGCTGCTCCAATGCGGGTTGGCGTGAGAATCAAAAAAGATATCTGTTCAGCTGTGACAAGGATGGGGGAGGGGTCAAAAAATCTACGAAATTAGTGTGTCGTACTTTATGGATGACCCAGCAGTGGATGCATACAGGCTGATGGATCATGGATGGATGGATGGATGGATAGTCATCATCCGTATACTCACCAATGCCGTGGTGTTTCGCTCGCTCGGTGAGGAACTCAGGGTCGTGTATGCGCTGAGCCCCGCTGAGGATCTCCTCGCCTCGCATGAACATATCGTAAGAGTTGGATGCTTTCTGGAAAATAAATAGATAAAATTATAAAGGGGCCTCATGCTAGCATTAGGAATGATATTTTTAATTTAAATTTTGAATGAAAATGAAAAAATGTTTTTTTCAACGACAAACGTCAAACAAAGGATGTGGACCTATTTTACTAACGCCATCTAGTCTGAAAAGCGGGACAGCGCTATGGCGGGGACAAGGACAGGGCTATACAGTTATTACAGGTTAGGAGCGTGCTCTAAAGGTTGGACGCCCAATTTTTTCTATGAAAGGGCCCATCTATTACCTACACATATAATATCGATGGTTTTTTTCCAAAAAATCTAATATCTATTCTATATAATATATAAAAATGAATCCCTGTTTCCCTTGATCACGGCATCACGCGTGAATGGCTGGACCAATTTCGCAATTTTTTTTTATTGTGATTGTTTGGACCCCGGGATGGTTTATATACACAATTGGACCCGATAGGGGGCGCTGCAATCGGGTTCGAGGTTCAGGGCAGGACAAAGTCTGCCGGGCCCACTAGTTTAAAATAATTATTAGATTGAAAATTACAAATTAGTGTCCTGTTCTAGTTTTTGCAATTCACGAGCGCGCGTGAACTTTTTTATTTTTTATTCCACTACAAGTTAGCCCTTGACTGCGATCTCACCTGATGGTAAGTGACGATGCAGTCTAAGACGGTAGGGGGCTAACCTGGGGTATGGCAGTTATAATAAACCCATTACCCTAGTCGGTTTCTACACGGCATCGTACCGGAACGCTTAATCGCTTGGCAGCACGTCTGCCGGTAGGGTGGTAACTACTAACAAGCCACAGCCGAAGCCTCCCACCAGACCAGTCCAGAGAAAATTCAAAAACTATAAATTCCTAAATTGACCCTACGGGAATCGAACCCGGGACCTCCTACGTTAAGACAACAGCGCTCGGCGTTGCGCCAGGGAGGTCGTCAAACTGCGTGACATAGGCTATTTTTCATCCCGAAAATTTAATGAATTCTCGCGGGAATAAAAATCCTCAATCCACGCGTACGAAGTCGCGGATATCAGATAGTACCTAATTATAAATCCGAAAGTGTGTTTGTCAGTCTGTTATCTTATGAATGTAACGGTAAATCGCTGTCAAAGTCTTAAATAGAAAGATTTTATTCATGTAATTTTTCTTTTTTTCAAATAAACTATAACTAGTCATATACACGATGAAATTTGAGTGGTTTTAAAGCCGCGGCGAGTTGAATCGCCTTTAGCAGTACTACCGACTCCACTTGTTTTATTTTTTATTTTTAAAGTACTTACTTTATTGAGTTAGATTTTTTTTCGAAATAAACTCGTAACTGTGTACCGCTATATGAGTAACTGTGTAAACATTAGTACCGCTACGCGGCGAAGTTCAAAGAAGCTAGCCGACCGTACCGACGCTATGGATAATGGAGGCGCGAGCGGCGTCTGGCAGGGGGGTGAAACTGCCGTACAAATTCACGTAAACAAATATTGCGTAGAAAACACTGCCATCTGGTGATCGGGGAACAAAAACTCGTAAGCTATTTTTCTAGAGCGTACTATAGATGGCGATTCCAAAAAAAATACTGACAGTTATCAGTTGTGGTTGACTTGACAGTTTTTTCAATTAAATTCCGTTTATGTGCTCTTGCTTGCGTTGTGTTGTGTTTGAAAATTCTGGATTATCTGCTTGTTTTGTTGTATCTTCTTTGAACGTTTGACCTCTTTTATGCCCTGGACCAGTGTTACCTGCCTTTGACGATTGATCTGCTCTTGCTAACTGGACTTTGCCACTGCCAACTTATCGACCCTGCTTTTCCCTACCGGACTTTGTTTGCCGCAACGAACTAGGCTAAAATGCCGAGAAAATCAGCAAGAAAGTGTTATTTTGGATGTGCGACTAATTAAATGTATGTTCAGCCTTTGATTTTAATAAAAAAAAACTTATTTCTTATGTGAAATAGGCTGTTTTTATTTAATATTATCAGATAACATTAACATTATTGTTAAAATTAGTAAAAAAAATCCTGTATCACTATTTTATTGAGTTAAAAAAAATATATAGTAAATGATAAATCTAGTGGTACTTGCCAGCTGCGTTGTACACGATACAGCGACATCTAGCGTTCAGGGTACACCTTTTGAGACACTTGAAATGTGAGTGGCGCATCTATCTCTAGTATATAGTGTATTATCTATGGCGTCTGGCGTCCATTCATCGAAGCCCCGCCCCTCAATCCTTTGACGGCCCGCGCGCCGCCGACCGCGTTCGGCTAGCCGACTTCCGGCATCAGTTACGCACGTTACGCAACACGCGTCACACGCGCGGTAGGTGACGCTACTTCGGTTTTCAAATACGCGCAAAAATGGATCGCCATGACGAATACGCCAATTTGGAATACTTAAGTATGGTGCAGGCTGCAGATGTACGCCAGTACAATGCGACAGAAGCTCAACGGCTCTACTTGAAACCGGATGACTTAAACTCCTTTCGTCTGCGAGGAATCCGAAACCCACAAGTTCCGTCGAGTAGTACTATCTTAGCTGCAACGCAGCGTTTAATCGACCATGGGCAATTCCGAGCACCAGAGCATGCTCAAGGTCGAGGTCGTTCCCGCATGTAGGTACTCGCCGGAGCAAACGATGGGCCAGCCAGGATTGAGTTTTGTCAGTGGTCATTAAATAATCGTGAATTAAGCATTCTGTGGACTGACGAGTCAACTTTTAATTGTATTGGAATTTTTAACCAGCACAATAAACGTTTTTGGGCCTTTACCAACCCCGACGTGATCCGCGAAAGTGCTTATCAAAGAAAGTGCGTAAATACGTGTAAATAAGATTGTAAAATTTAATACCTAAAATAAGTGTACCCACCTACTTCGTGAGCTGTAAATAACTGCAATGATGGTAAGTACATCGAAACTTTACCGAATGTTTAACAGCTGATTGCCAAAGGTGAACGACCAGACTCGCGCCGCTCGGTTCGTGCGTCACGTGACTCGCCAGTCAGCTGGCAACTAGCGCTACTAATTGATCGCAAAATTTTCGACATCATAATTTCTCGATTTTTTATTTTTTGTTTTAATACTAGGGTCAGGATAAATGGTAGAAATAAATTGTACTGTTAATTCCGAATCACCTCTCTGAGGCCTTAAAACCACTAAAAATTCAGCTTGTATAGGATAAATAAATACACAGTATATAAGTAATAGGTAATAGACGACAGATGAATATATTATAGATTATAATGATAGATAATGTTGTTTCAATTTAGTTTTGAAGATAGGAAGAGATTGGGATAGCTTAATATCCAAAGGGAGAACGTTCCAAAGCCGTATAGCAGTTACCGTAAAAGAATTTTGATAGAAGGAAGTTGAGTGACTAGGACTTAGGAGTACTTAATAAAAGATTATTTTGAGAACGGAGGGAAAAAGAGTGTAAATTATACTTATATGTATACTTAAATCGATCTTTTAAGTAGTGAGGTGTGATGGGATTGAACAGAATGCAGTAAAGAAGGTGAAGAATGTGAGTATTCCTGCGAAGGCGAATCGGGAGCCACTTGAGCTTACGGCGGAACTCGGAAACGTTGTCACACTTTCGCAAGCCAAATATGAAACTTATGCAGTAATTTTGAAGCCTCTCAAGTTTATTTAGTTGCTCCTCAGTGAGATCAAGATAACAAGTGTCCGCATTCTCAAGGATCGGTAGAAGAAGAGACTAAGCCAGCGCTATTTTAGTAGGAATGGGAAGGAAATTACGCAATCTCAGCTACGTAGAGAACCAATTGCACCAAACATCTTTCTACTTAACTCACTCATTTGCGGCATCCAAGATAATGTTTGATCAAAGATAATCCCTAAATTTTTCACTTTGTCACTGTAGGGGATAAGTCTTAGATAGAAAGATTTTATTCAAGTAATTTTTCTTTTTTTCAAATAAACTATAATTAGTCATTATGCATACTGACCGGGTTGTTGGGGTCGGGCATTGTATAAAAAGGCCGCACCGCCAGCGGATACTTGTCCAGTATATAGAAGTCTGTGTCGTATTTGGCTCGCACCAGCCTCCCCAATAACTTCTCATCCGGTGTTGATAGGTCGTCTTCCTCACCTACTGTTACTCCTGAAATTGACAAAGGAGACGGTTCAGATTTGTATGGGGCGTGGGACTGGTCTTTGTACAAGTAGTGAAAAGAAAGAAAATAAAATATCGAACCAGATTTGATTGTTTAAATACACAAATTCGTCCTAAGAGCAATGGCGGAATTAGTATTGAACACATTTACTAAATCTTGTTTGTACACAAGTAAGGTTAAGACGAAAGGAATTTGCTTATCCATACTAATATTATAAATGCGAAAGTGTGTCTGTCTGTCTGTCCGTCTGTCTGTCTGTCTGTCTGTCTGTCTGCTACGCTTTCACGGCCCAACTACTTAACCGATTTTGATGAAATTTGGTACAGAGATAGGTTACGTCCCGGGGAAGGACATAGGCTACTTTTTATCCCGGAAAATTGAAGAGCTCCCGCGAGAATCGAAAAAATTTGGTCCACGCGGACGAAGTCGCGGGAATCATCTAGTTATTTATATTTTATCAAGTAATCCCCTTCATTAATTGAACCTAGGTAAAAAATAAAATAAATAACTAACCTAATAAATAAATAACCTAGGTAAATTTAGGGAATCTTTTTCATAATTTAGTTCCCGTTTCTCAGTTTAGTGTTACAATTCTATGTATAATCTAAATTGGTAGATTATTTAGATTTTTTTTAAAAATGTACTTATTTCGTCTGATTAATGTTTGCATAAATAATAGGATTGCTCTTTTGTTTAAGTGTATTTTATATTATTTAAGTGAATTTTCTTGCATACATTATTTATTATAATTTTATTATAATTTTATTAATTTATTTAATATTTATTAGAATTTTCTTGCATACAATATTAACATGGCATCAGCTGATCGCGCTCGCGAGAGGTCACTGACATCAATGTAAGGCGGCATAATGTCAAAGTGTAACTTATTAAAATGTAACTCGTGCCAGTTAGTGGTTTCTGAAGTTCTCGCTTTTATGCAAAATAAGATTAAAGTGATGGATGAAGAAACACTGATACGGATTTGTAACACGGCTTTTTCGCCAGAGGAAATTTTAACGGCTAAAAAGCTGTTGTTTGAAGCAGTGCCTACAAAACGTTTGAAGATCCGAAAAAATGAAGAAAAATCAGTTAAGGATTTAGAAGATATTATCGAACATCTGAAACAAACGGACGCTACAGACCCGGAGATACTTCCAATATTTGTAGCAAGAGAATTACACCGATTGCCACCGGTCACGTTCGACCATTTAGACGTGACGCGACTGTTACGAGACATAAGTTTACTCAGGGAAGACATACGCGAAATAAAAGACGAATGTGTTACCCAGAAGCAACTCCAAGAAGCCCTGGAATTTTCACGGGATAGACCTAGCAATTCAGTGAATATGAAACGAGGTGCATTCATTGAAATGGATAGCTTCGCGGATAGCGGGCCGAGCGGATTGCAGCATATACGCGCCGGGTCATTGAACTCGAATAATTGCAACGCGAGTGAAGAGTGCGAAAATATATCCTTATCGCCCCGACAGATACAATGCCAAGGCCGATTGGACAGTGTGGAGGTCACGCGTGTAATGGCCGATGAAAATGCAGTGATTTCGAACAGGTGTGAAGTGGACGAGTGCACTATCTCTGTCGCACAGGCGAGGAGAAATGAGACATCCCTACAGCCACAAAAGGAAGACAACGGGATCGGCGCGAGCGCTTCGAAGGAGGCCGCGGCGATGACTGGCGGAACCGAACGAAAACGCACGTTGGCTGATGTCGTATGCGAGACGGAGAGAGGCGCGAACGAGGCCGCGGCAATGACTGGCGGAACCGAACGAAAACGTACGATGGCTGAAGTCGTATGTGAGACGGAGAGAGGCGCTTCAAATAATGCGAAACGTGAACAAAAATCAGGAGATTTAGATGGTGAATGGATAACAGTACAAAGAAAAAAGCCAACTTTGAGAAATAGATTTATCAGCAAGACGGGCCGTGCGGGCTGTGATTTAAAGTTTAAAGCGGCGCCTGTTACCAAAATTCCTTTATATATATCTAACGTCTGTAAATCAACCACTGAAAGTGACATTGTCGAGTACATTTTGAGCAAGACGAATGAATCGGTAGCATTAGAGAAAATAAGCTGTAAGAGGGAGAGAGGTTATAACTCGTTTAAGTTGTTTGTGTCAAAAAACAAGTTGCCTATATTTATGAATAGTGCAATTTGGCCTGAAGGGATTTGTTTTAGACGATTTGTGTTGTTTAATAATACAGTAAGACAGAATTCTGAGTCGAGGAATAAACTCTCTCAAGAAAAGTAGTTAGTAAAGTAAAAGAAACGGATAAAAATGGATAAACAAGCCTGTAAATTGGTGAGTTTTAATTGCAAATCATTTAAACGGTCAGTGGACAGTGTTAGAAACATTTGTATGGTTGCAGATGTCGTAGCTCTGCAGGAGACGTGGCTTCTTCCGTATGACCTGCCTTTGCTTGGCTCAGTAAGTAAGGAGTTTGAGTATACTGGTAAATCTGCCATAGACCTATCTGAAGGTATTTTAAAGGGCAGGCCATACGGAGGGGTGGCCCTCTTGTGGCGTAGTGGCATCTTTAAGTCAGTGGCAGTCTTAAACTGTAGTAGTATAAGACTATGTGCTATAAAAGCCACTCTAAGAAATGAGCAAGACATCATTATTTTTAGTATTTACATGCCAACAGATACACATGAAAATTTAGTTGAATTTACAAACTGTTTGGGTGAAATCAAGGCTATAATTGAAAGTAATGATGTCGAGTCGGTCTACATGTTAGGAGACTTTAATTCGCATCCGAATCAGCCCTTTTGGAATGAACTTTGTAGTTTTTGTTCAGATCAGACGTGGATTTGCGCGGACACTGAAATTTTAGGCTTAAATTCAAGTACTTTTACTTATAAGAGTGACATGAATGGTAGCTTACGCTGGCTGGATCACTGTTTAGTGACCCAGTCTGCCTGGCGGACAGTAATAAATGTTAGCGTTGGACATGATATCTATTGGTCGGACCATTTGCCACTTATTATTGAGTGTAATCTTAACTTAGTCGTCACGAAAACGTATTTAGAGGACAAGTTAATTAATAAAGTACAATGGGGTCATAGAACAGATGAACAGATCTATAGGTATCATGAAGAATGTAACAATAGGCTCAGAGATATATGTTTCCCCGAGCTTTTTACATCCTGTGGCGGAAAATTTTGCACTGAGCCGGAACACAAGCAGGGACTTGATAGTATGTATAAAGATATAGTTAGAATACTGTCTCTCGCCGCGACCGTTACATATAAGAGCTATAAAGGAAACAAGAAAGGTCCTGTAGTTGGTTGGAATAAGCATGTTCGGAGCGCTCACTGTGAAGCTAGGTCGAAGTATCAAACTTGGTTACTTTACAATAAACCTAGGTCTGGAAAAATTTGGAACGACATGTGTGAGAGTCAGAAAATTTTCAAAAGTAGGTTAAGGTGGTGTCAAAACCACCAAGACGAAATTAAAATGGACATCATCGCCTCACACAGGGCCACTAAAAATTTTACTAAGTTCTGGAAGTCAACTAATAAACTGAATGTTCGACCGAGCTTACCATTGACCGTTTCGGGCTGTGCCACGCAAAAAGATATCGCGAACTTGTTTAGGGATCACTTTAGGGTCTCATCGCCATTAGGGCCGTCGAGGAGGGTGCTCGATGCTGAGGTATGCCGTGACAGGGAGCTATTACGTTTTTCGGGTAAGCAAGTTGCTGAAATAATAAATAGAATGACCAGAGGAAAATCACCTGGACATGACAACCTCAGCGTTGAACATCTGAAATACGCGGGCACTCATCTGCCTAGAGTATTGTCGATGTTTTATTCGCTCTGCGTTAGTCACTCGTATATCCCTGGTGACATGATGAGGACTTTAGTGGTCCCCATTGTAAAAAACAAGACCGGTGACATTTCCAACCAGTCCAATTATAGGCCTATTTCGCTTGCTACCATAATTGCAAAAGTGTTGGATAGTCTGTTGGACAGGAAACTTGGCGAGACGCTTCAATTTCATGATGCACAGTTTGGGTTTCGACCGGGACTCTCTACAGAAACCGCGATATTAAGCCTGAAACAGACTGTCCAATACTATACTGGCCGGAAAACGCCGGTGTATGCCTGTTTTCTTGATCTCTCCAAAGCCTTCGACTTAGTGTCATATGATGTGCTGTGGGAAAAGATGGAACGTGCGGGCGTACAGCCGGAGGTGCTCAGTATTATGCGGTTTTGGTATGCAAACCAGTTGAATAATGTCAGGTGGGGTAAGGAGCTCTCTGAACCGTACAGGTTGGAGTGCGGGGTGAGGCAGGGGGGGTTGACCTCGCCGAAGCTCTTCAACTTGTACGTGAACGAGCTGATCGTGGAACTCAGCAGCAAACCAGTCGGTTGCTGGATAGACGGCGTCTGCGTAAATAATCTTAGCTATGCTGACGACATGGTGTTGTTGGGTCCCACGGCCGGCTCGATCAGGGAGTTGCTTAAATCCTGCGAGGAGTATGCGGCTACTCACGGGCTTGTGTATAATGTTGCCAAAAGTGAATACCTGATTTTTAAGGCCCCCCGTAAGCAAGTCCAATACACCCCTAGTATTGCTCTTAATGGGACTTTACTCAAGCAAGTGACACAGTACAAATATCTAGGTCACTATGTTACGGAGGATCTTAAAGACCAGGTAGACATAGAACGAGAACGGAGAGCCTTAGCTGTAAGGTGTAACATGTTGGCCCGCAGGTTCGCCCGCTGTAGTAAGGAAGCGAAAATAACGCTATTCAAAGCTTATTGTCAGACCTGCTACACGGGGGGCCTGTGGACTAATTACACTCAAAAGGCTATAGATACTTTGCGAGTCCAGTACAACAATGGATTCAGGATACTGTTGGGCTTGCCGCGATTTTGCTCAGCATCAGGCATGTTTGCAGAGGCACGTACTGATGATTTCTATGCCATCATCAGAAAAAAGACTGCATCCCTCCTGGCAAGGCTGCGTTCAAGCCCAAACAGTATCCTGATGATGATAGCGGGTAAATTAGAGTCACCGATCCTGCAACACTTTATTAAAGTCCTCGTTCGGTGACTTAAATGGAATCTTGTTTTTATGTTTTTATGATTTTAAAGTAAAAATTATCCTAGAAATAAAATACTAACATAGTTTTTTAAGATTGTATTTTACTAACAACCATGGGCCTCTGTTGCCATAATAAAGAAAGTTATTATTATTATTATTATATTATTTAATCATCTCTAACATAATGGTAATAATTGAAAGAATCTTCACTAATGCTGATGCAGTGGTTGTGCTAAATGTTTACTGGTCTGTGGTTGTCATCTGTCTTTATTATTGTAACTTTCTTCCGGTTGTCATTTTTAGAAGTGACATTACCACATAACCTACAAAACTTAAAAACGAAATATCTTTTTTTCTAGGTTCATTAAAAAATATCTTGGTTCTGTGAGCTTCGTATTCGCCGCTAATAAAAATTTTTTTTCACACGTGTACATAATATTTTTTTCTCAATACTATTCATGTATGGAAGTTTGCAGTTGCTCTTTCAGTGGTGAAATTATTTAATCTTTCCACGATTAGCAACAGTAAACACGAGTAGATAACAATGGCGGATTCACATTTTTGACGGTTTCTGTCAAGTGTCAAATATTATGAAAGAAAACTAGTGACTTACGTCACTTGTCAGAAATGACATTTGACACATTTCGCGCCTTCTGACTTCTCAAAGGCCGAAGGCACCGCCTTGGAAGCATATTATCGAAAAACTTGAAATAGATTTTTATTTTGTGCCCCTTTATTTAATATGTTACTCTAATTTATTTTATTTTTAATAAAATCTATGTATTTTAAACTATTCATGATAAAGTGTACAAGAATTACACCCAAAATGAACCTTCTCTTTTTATCTATACTAATATTATCGCTTTATAAATTAAAAAAACACCTAATGAATTAGTAACTACTTTATACCATATCAAATTCATAGATATTTAATATTATATTATCATCTAAATTCTCATCTCATTTTTCCGACTTTGCAAATCCAACTACCACGAAAAAGTCTTTTCATTTTTCGGGTAATTATATATCGCCTAAGACACAAATAATGTGGCTTTCTATAAGTACCAGAATTTTCAAAATCAGTTCAGTAGATCTAGAGATCAACAACCTCACAAACTTTACCTCTTTGTAATAAAAGATAGTCGGGTTTGTCCGAACACTTATAACTCTAGAACGGCTGGACCGATGTTCATGGTTTTTGATTTTGTCTCCGTCCCGAATAGCAGAATAACTATTAAAAACATTTTTAAAAAGGCGAAAAAATAAAAGAAAACACATTTTCTCATACAAAATGTTTCGTAACGTGATTTTTGGCACGGGTATAGTTGAGGACCTGGAGAGTGACATAAACTACTTTTTATCCCGGAAAATTAAGGAGTTCCCGCGGTAATCAAAAAAACTTAAACCACGAGTACGGGCCCGAGTAAAGTCTTATGCATCAAACTAGATGGCGCCACTGGCAACTTGCATCGCGCTACGGATCAGTTCCCATGCGATTGTAAATAGAAGCCGAACTAAACTTTCATTGACGAAGTCCGGGTATTGGCATAACTTATTTATCCAATACTTATAAATGCGAAAGGGATGGATGTTAAAAATATTTTTGTAGTGGGTATAAAATTACCTACAAGAATCATCTAAACTTTCACGGAATGGGAAAGTTAAGGCCATAGTCCACCAGACCAGAACTATGGCAATGCGGACTGGTAGACTTTCACATTAGAGATGAGTCGTACTAGGTAAATTTTGTACTAGGTACACCTAGTCCAATTCCGTAGAAATACTCGATCCAAATACCTGTTCCACCTAGTCCATAAAGTACGTAAAGTACGTGTACGTGTATAGTCCATAAAGTACATAGTACGTGTAGATACGTATATACGCACTAGTAATGAATTGGAATCTTCCCTTCATACTTTACACAGGCTTAGGACTGTCAACGTGAAGATTTATCGACATTGTTGGCGAATTTATGAGATTACAATTCATTTTTCGAAGCAATCAGATTTTTTTTCGTATTTTTTTTTTTGTATTTTTGCTTTGTTTTCTGAATAATCAGATTTTTTTATTATTTTTTATTTATTTTTTTAATCTTATATGTATCTACAATACAATCATTACGCACAAAGTTCTTTAACCACATTACAAAACTTTATGAAAACCGATTAATAAGTCCGATGCGCATAACAGATTACGACGATGTCGAGTAGGTATCAATACGGCGAGCGCGGCTTGCACGAGTCCGTTACTTGATACTCTGGATACTAGTCACATCACAAAACTAGAGACTAGTGGATACTATTTCGTATTTAGTATTTGGTAAAGTCCCGACTAGTGACAAAGAAGACAAGTGGCAGACAAAGATAGAAATACTGCGGAGTCGTATAGTTAAAAAAGGACAGTATATTTTTGCACTCGGCCCGCTCGAAAAGTGCCATTTGAATTTGAACCATATTTCAATAAGATTAAAACTAACGCGACACCCACTCCTGTTTGCCTAAATAATTCTTGTGTCAGTCATTTGAATTTGAACCATATTTCAAGGTGAAAAGAGTGCGCGTCTTGTTATTTATGATCGAAATAAGGTTCAAATTCAAATGACACTTTTCGAATGGGCCACGGGTGCCGCGTCATTTTAAGTACCACAGACCACAAGTACTACCTAGCCTCTCTGGGACTAGGTGGATTGAGTATTTTAAAAGTTGGTAACAGGTGCGACCTAGTATCGATAAATACCTAGTCCCTGTACCTGTTCTAGTATATACGCCTCATCTCTATTTCACATACCTTCGAAAACATTATGAAGAACTCTCGGGCGTGTAGGTTTTTATCGCCGTCTGTGATGATCAATCAGCAAGTGATATTTAATTTCTTAAAACGCACGTAACTTCGAAAGTAATAGATGGATTGCACGATAGCAGACAGACGCACATTCGCATTTATTTTATTTTATAGGAAGCCAACGGTAATGCAATGATCTTTTGTCTTATTCTATTACAACTTAGTTATTAAATGCGAAAGTTTGTCTGTATGTCTATCTGCTACGCTTTCACGGCCCATCCGTTCTACCGATTTTGATGAATTTTTTTCTTTTTATCACGGAAAACTAAGGAGTTCCCGCGGGAACCGTAAACCCCCAATCCACGCGGACGTAGTCGCGGGCGTCAGCTAGTCAAATATCAAATCAAATAAATATTATAAATGCGAAAGTTTGGATGGATGTTTGTTACTCAATCACGCCCCAACAGCTGAACGGATCTGGCTGAAATTTGGAACGGAGATAGATTATAGTCTGGAATAACACATAGGCTACTTTTTATCCCGGAAAACGAAGGAATTCCCGTGGGAACCAAAAAACCTCAATCCACGCGGACGTATTCGCGGGCATCAGCTAGTAATGAATAAATTATGTATTGGAGATGATGAAAATGATAATGATGATGATGAACCCACCAGCCTCCTTCAGCATGGCAATAGCCTGAGGGAACTCCAGCCTCAGAGGGGGGTCGAGGAACTTGAAAGGCTCCACTCTAAACTGCTGACCCACTGTTGCGATCTCGGATGCGTATCTGGTGACAATAATTCTTATTTTTAACCGACTTCCAAAAAAGGAGGAGGTTCTCAATTCGATATTTTTTTGAAATGTATGTATACCGACTTCTCCAAGTTTTCAGAACCGATTCAAGTCATGTCAAGTCAAAGTCAAATAATGTTTATTCAATTTAGGTAGATACACTACACTTATTAACGTCCAGTTATTTGTAAAATATAATGGTGATAATCAGTAACAATATCTTATAAGTAAAGCTACGAGGGTTCCAAACCCGCCCTGGTCTGAGAAGAGACCACAACAAACTCAGCCGGGTTTTTTTTTCGGTGATTTTTGATTTGAATTTTTTTTTCAGTAGCTATAAGAATCTCGCGAGATGATCCCATAAAAATTTGCGATGCCAAATCCTCAATCCTGATGCTGCAGGGTATAGAACTCCTCAACCATAGGGAGTTAGGACATTTTTATAGTGCACGATTCAACTCTGAGTCTCAACTCCTCAACTCTGATGCTGCAGGGTACAGAACTCCATAACAGTAGGGATTTAGTTAGTGTTTTTATGGTGAATTGATATGGTATAACAGAATATATAGTATAGGCGGGTATATTAAGACAGGCAAAGTTGAAGGGTCAGGCTCGCCCGACTTTAACATAGTATGTAGAAATCAAAATTATTTTTTACTTTACAGTGGCTTTGGAAGTCGGTTTTTTTAAAAGAATTTTTTGGAAATAATTTTTAATTTTTAGTTTCGCCAAGCGCCGAAATGGTGACTGACTGACTGATCTATCAACGCACAGCTTAAACCATTGGACGGATCGGGCTGTGTGGCATACAGATAGCTATTGACAGATACCCGATTAGAAAGGCTTTTTAAAAAACTGTTGCATAAAAAATGTATAGTTACACCGTGTTAATTTTTGTTTAATTTCTAAAGCATCAAACGTAAATGCTTTTTTACCACTAGATAATGGTTTGCAAGTACGAATACTCATATAATATGTCCTTACATATGAAATTGCCGTTTCGTCGTTCTGGCCACTTTGATCTCAAATATCTCCTCTTTGGTTAGGAATTTCAATTTCCAATTTTTACAGCTTATTTTTACTCATGCTTTTGTGTTTTGAAACCCCTCATTCATTTGTTTTTTCCTCTTTTGGTTTTTTCTTTGCGTCACTCAGTTTACAAAATGGAAAACTTAAAATTTCGCGTTATTTACGAGAACGAGTTCCATCATGGCACCCGTGCTGCAGAAACGGCTCGAAGGATTAATGATGTGTACGGCGGTGGTGTCGCAAAAGAAAACACAGTGCGTTTTTGGTTCCAACGTTTTCGTTTTGGAATTTTTTCGACCTGCAGAACAAGCCCTGTGCATGGCCGGAGACCAAAGTTGATAATTAAGAAATGAAGGCTATTGTGGAAGCGGATCCATCGCAAACCACGTCCGAGCTAGCTGCAGGCTGCGGTGCTAGTGATAAAACTGTTTTAATCCACTTGAAGCAAATTGGAAAGATGCTTGCTGCACTCAATTCAAACTCATGAATTGAGTGCAGCAAACCGACAAACGGGCGTCGACTGCTGCGTTACATTACTCAACTGGCACAATAATGAAGGGATTTTAAATCGAATTATTACCTGTGATGAAAAGTGGATCCAGTAAGATAATCGGAAACGCACATCGTAATGGCTGAACCCTGGCGAACCAGCCAAATCCTGCCCCAAGCGAAAATTGACTCAAAAAAATTTATTCGTGAGCGTTTGGTGGACTAGTGCCGGTGCCGTTCACTACAGCTTTCTTAAATCTGGCCAGACAATTACGGCGGATATCTATTATCAGCAACTGGAAACCATGATGGAAAAGCTAGCTGCTAAACAACCGAGGTTGGTCAATCGCTCTAGGCCACTGCTGCTTCAGGACAACGCTAGACCACACACTGCACAACAGACGGCTACCAAATTAGAGGAGCTTCAATTGGAATGTCTAAGACATCCACCGTACTCCCCGGACCTTGCTCCTACAGATTACCATTTTTTTCGAAATTTGGATAACTTCTTGCAAGGGAAAAATTCAACTCCGATGGGGCAGTCCAAAGCGCCTTCAAAGATTTTATTGATTCCCGTCCGAATTGTTTTTTCAGTAAAGGGATCAATGAACTACCTATGAGATGGCAAAAGTGCATAGATAGCAATGGTATATACATTGATTAAATAAATATATTATGTTTAAAAAAAATCTACTTTATGTTCCTCCCATAAAAAACGGCAATTTCATATGTAAGGACCTAATATTTTACTGAAATTCGAAATATTTTTAACCGACTTCAAAAAAGGACGAGGTTGTCAATATGTTGTATTGTTTTTTTTTTTTAATTTTTATGGTCTCACTGGGCCTGTAGACCTCGGAATGTCAGTGAAGGTCAAGTGTCCAACACTTCTTGGTAGTGATGCTTGAACGACATCTCGACGTCCAAATCATTATTTTTTTATTTTACCCCATTCCTATATTATAGTTATCCCATTCCTGTATTATTAACCCCAAATACGTAGTAGTTACCCCGTGATTATTTTGGTATAATTTCTAAAACATTATAGGTTAAGACTTTTTTACCACTAGGAAATTTTACTTATTTATTATAGCTTTTTTTCCTTCATATTTTTATGGTTAACCTAACCTTAAGCTAGAGCCCTAAAGGTAGTTTACTTACTGGTCCTGTAGCCCTCGGAATATATCAGTGAAGGTCTGTCCAATAGTGTCCAACACTTCGTGGTAGTGATGCTTGAACGACATCTCGAGGTCCAAGCCGACGAACTCCGTCAAGTGACGGTGAGTGTTGGAGTCTTCGGCTCGGAACACCGCCCCCACTGTGAACACCTTGAAAAAAGATAACTAACACTTGAATACTTTTGCATCATATTATTAGATTATCCCCGCGACTTCGTCCGCGTGGATTAAGTTAGTATGAAAAGTGTCCTTCTCCGGGATACCACCTATCCCTGTACTGAATTTCATCAAAATCGGTTGGACAAATGGGCCGTGAACAGACAGACAGACAGACACACTTTCAGATTCTGATTGGATATTTGACAAATAGTCAAATCAGCAACTTTTTTCCGAACGTCAAAACGCGCGCCTAGTATGGGATTTTATATGAAATATTTGTGACGTCATCAACAGTCAACGCACTTTTTACCTTTTTACTTTGGGGATACCTGATTTTTTTTAAATTTGCCGTGATTTCGCACTCAGCTGTCACCAGACAAAACCCTTTAATTTCATACAAACTTATAATCTGATTAATACATCAGAAACCTATAATTTCAAATCTGCTCATATTTGCCCCGGCTAGTAAAATCTATAACTTCACACAAACCTTATCAAAATCAGCCGCGATCGCCATCTGTTTATACAGCTGCGGACTCTGAGCGAGGTAAGCCGAAGACTTGAAGTAAGAGACGGTGAAAACGTTCGCACCACCTTCCGAAGCCGCCGATATTATCTTCGGCGTGTGGATTTCTACGAAACCTGTAAAAAAACATTTAAACTATCGTTAGTGATATCATACTATATTAATATAAATGCGAAATTGAGTTTGTTTGTTGGTTTGTCCTTCCATCACGCGGCAACGGAGCAACGGATCGACGTGGTTTTTTGCATGTGTATAGTTGAGGACCTGGAGAGTGACATAGGTTCCTAATTTTGGTAAATTAAGGACTTCCCATGGGTGTGAAAAAACTTATTCCACGCAGACGAAGTCGCGGGCATCAGCTAGTAATATCATAGGAAATCAGAAATTGTACGCGGACGAAGTAGCGGCGACCACTAGTTGATCCGTAATCCATATTTAGTTGTGTGTGTGTGTGTGTGTTTTATACAAACTTCTTACCTCTCTTAGTCAAAATGTCTCTGAACAGTCTACAAACTCCGGCTTCGAGTCTGAATATGGCTTGGTTGGCCGGAGTACGCAAGTCCAATCCATATTTAGTTGTGTGTGTGTGTGTGTGTGTGTGTTTTATACAAACTTCTTACCTCTCTTAGTCAAAATGTCTCTGAACAGTCTACAAACTCCGGCTTCGAGTCTGAATATGGCTTGGTTGGCCGGAGTACGCAAGTCCAATCCATATTTAGTTGTGTGTGTGTGTGTGTGTGTGTGTGTTTTATACAAACTTCTTACCTCTCTTAGTCAAAATGTCTCTGAACAGTCTACAAACTCCGGCTTCGAGTCTGAATATGGCTTGGTTGGCCGGAGTACGCAAGTCCAATCCATATTTAGTTGTGTGTGTGTGTGTGTGTGTGTGTGTTTTATACAAACTTCTTACCTCTCTTAGTCAAAATGTCTCTGAACAGTCTACAAACTCCGGCTTCGAGTCTGAATATGGCTTGGTTGGCCGGAGTACGCAAGTCCAGTACACGGTTGTCCAAACGAGTGTCCTGGTTGACGCGAATTTTGAGCCCCTCCGGGTCCTGAGAGATGATAAGATAAGATATTTATTTACTAGCTGATGCCCACGACTTCGTCCGCGTGGCTTGAGTTTTTTTTAGTCCCGCGGGAACTCTTAAATTTTCCGGGATAAAAGAGGCCTGTGTCCTTCCCCGTACCAAATTTCATGAAAATCGGTTAGACAGATCTTTTTTTTTATTCCTGAGGGATCTCTTGAATTTTCCTATGTCTTTCCCCGGGATACAACCTATCCCTAGACTTAGACAGTAATTATAGATAGAGAGATAAATTGATATCTGGCTTAGTGCTAGGGCCAAAGAAAGCTCCAGGATAGGATCGAAGGAACACTAATATTACTTCTAAACTAAACTATAATGGTAATACGAGAACAACGGTGAACTCACATCCGTCTCCGGCCTGGAAGCGTCTTCTATCTGCAGAGGCAGTTGGGGCTTCGCACTGGACACTACCCACACTTGGAGCCCTGCGAGCTCCACGTCCTGTACAGTACAGGACTCCACCGCCGGTGAGGTCTTCACAACTGTGGCATATATGTCCACTATCGACTCTTTTGTTATGCTGGGAAAATAAAGGAGGCTTAGGTATCCCTCTGCAACACTTAGCTTTTAAATATTGGATAGAAGTAGGCGTTACTTTAATCTATGATAGTGAAGGAACTAGAATTAAAAAAAAAATTGAACTGAAACTTCTTTAGAATCGTTGTGTTTTGAAAATGTGAAATGAAAAAGTTTTTTTTTTTTTTTTTTTCTCTTAGTGTAATCTGCAATCAGTCCAAGGACTATGAGCAAATAAGTTGAAGGAGTAAATGACGTTTTGAGCTGATCCTCTTATAGGAACAGCACAATTTAATTCATTTAACCCAGGTCGAGTATGTGTTTTCTTTTTAGGCGTCTTGGGCAGTCCTCCACCAAGAGCCTGTTAGCTAGCGTATTTGGATGTGTGCGAAGTCGGTCTTTATAGCGTTTCGCTAGCCCCCGAACTTCCTCTTTTATTGTTGGCATTTGTAAGTTCTGGTGAATTTCTTCATTTGTAATGAACCAGGGTGTGTTGGCAATAGAACGTAGGATGATATTTTGCATTCTTTGTAGGATGTTCAGGCTGGAGTCACATGCACTACCCCACAGTTGTGCGCCATAAGCCCAGGTCGGCTTCAAGATTGAGGTGTATATTAGCAGCTTATTATCCACTGATAGTTTGGAGTTTCTACCCAGTAGCCAATGGAAAGTTTTGTACCGGCTCTCTCTTTTTGTCTTGATGTGCTTTTTCCACGTCAATCTTCGGTCAAGATGGAGACCCAAGTATTTCACGTGGTCATTGTGTGGCAGCGTGTTACCACCCAGACTAACTGGTGGGCAGTTTCCCTGTTTTAGTGTGAATGTTACCTGCACTGATTTATTAGCGCTTGCCTTAATCCTCCAGTTCTGTAGCCAGATAGTAATTTGGTCTAGTCCTTGTTGCAATAGTGCAGAGGCAGATGCAGCATTTTTGTGACTTGCTAGGATAGCTGTATCATCTGCAAAAGTTGCTGTAGTGATATTCGGCAAGGTTGGCAGATCTGCGGTGTATATAGTGTATAATGTAGGTCCAAGAACGGATCCCTGTGGTACTCCAGCATTGATGTTGCGGATCTCTGATGTATCCCCTTCCTTAATTTGAAAAATTCTTTCTGATAGATACGAAGCCAAGAGTGGAACATAGCTGTGTGGCAAGACTGATTTTAACTTACATAAGAGACCTTTATGCCAGACCTTATCAAATGCTTGCTGTATGTCCAAAAATGCAGAGGAGCAATATAATTTTTGCTCTAAAGATTTCCGGATTTTATCACAGACTCTGTGTACTTGTTCAACCGTTGAATACTCTTGCCTAAAACCAAATTGGTGTGCGGGTACAATGTTGTTTTTGGTCAAGATTGGTGTTATTCTATGTAGAAGAGCTTTCTCGAAAAGCTTGGACAAAGTTGGCAATAAGCTTATAGGCCTGTAGGACTTGATATCTTGTGGTGGTTTTCCTGCTTTGTGTACCATAAGTATTTGAGAAACCTTCCAAAGACTAGGAAAGTGCTGAGTTCTTAATATGCCATTGAACAAGTAGGCAATAAAGACCAATGCTTTTTTAGGTAACTCTCTTAGTACTTCTTTGGTTATTAAATCAAATCCAGGTGCCTTTTTGCTGTCCAGACTTCTTATTAGACTTGCTACTTCGCGGGGAGATATTGATTTTGGTGGAACATCTAATTGGTAGGCCGCATTGATAGTCTTGTCACAAGAGGCTTCAAATCCGCCACTATTCTTTGTTTCATTGGGGGTGAACACTGAGGCTAGATGTTCAGCAAACGCATTAACTTTTTCTTGTCCGCTTCTTGCCCAGGTGCCATTACCTAGCTTTATAGGGGGTTTAGCTTGGATGGGCTTACTAATTGAATTTGTTAACTTCCAAAGAGAGTAGTTAGTGGCGGGAGTGGGTGTAGCTGTTGTAAGTTTATGCTCTATAGTGATGTCTTGTATCTCTTGTAGCATCTCCTTTAACTTCTTACACGCTTTATTAAATGCTGTTTTATCATAATGATGTCTGCTAGTATGCCATACTCGTCGCAAGCGACGTTTTTCTAGAATTTGATGTTTCACTTGCATAGGGACATTCGCAGTTACATCGTTCCTCAGATCAGGTGTACTTCTCCAGCACGCTTCTTGAATAATATTGGTTATGTGGTGAGTTGCATTCTCAATATCTTCCAGTGTTTTGAGTGCTATATCTAGTTTGATATTTAGATTTAAAAGCTCTCGGAATGAGTTCCAATCTGTGTATTTGTTATAAAGGACTTCATGTTTCTCATTGTGTAGTATCGTAGTGCTTACAGTCAGCAAGACTGGCGTGTGGTCCGAGGAGCTATCATAGCAGGATTCAGCTTTGAAGTAATGTTGAGACAGTCCCTTCACAATAAAAAAATCCAAGAGGTCAGGTATTTTATTCCTATCAGTTGGCCAATATGTTGGTTCGCCAGTAGAAATAGGCACAAGGTGATTAGAGATCAGGGTTGAATTTAGTTGTCTGCCTCGCCTTGTCGTTAGTCTTGAGCCCCAGTGCGTGTGTTTCGAATTCCAGTCCCCACCTGCCATGAAGCGATCACCGAGTCTTGTAAAGAACTCCTTGAACATGGCTTCACTTATATTATGTTTTGGTGGACAATAGACAGAGGCAATGTTAAAATATCCGCATTTGTCTTTAACGGCAACTATGGTGGCTTGAATATGGCATGTCTGAAAGTCAGGAAGTGGATGATGTTTTATGTTGTTTTTAATAATAATGCATGTTCCTGCATGGGCCTTTCCATCGGGGTGGTTGGTCAAATACGTACTAAACCCATCGAATTTAATACAACTGTTACTAGTACAATGAGTTTCTGTAATAAGAAGAACGTCAATTTTATGCTCTTTTAACAATAGCTCAGCCTCATCTTTATTGGGACTTAAGCCGTTTATGTTCCACGTAGCTA
This sequence comes from Erebia epiphron, assembly GCA_963932025.1. Classification (NCBI taxonomy): domain Eukaryota; kingdom Metazoa; phylum Arthropoda; class Insecta; order Lepidoptera; family Nymphalidae; genus Erebia; species Erebia epiphron. The sequence goes on along the minus strand of OZ009953.1, from coordinate 6,388,923 downwards.
CTTGTAAACCTATTTTTTGGCTAGTTTATCAACAAGTGTTGTAATGAGACTCATTAGAGTGCTCATCTGCTGTAAGATTAGATCGAATTTTTCGCTCTGTTTTATAAGTATTTGCTCTAAATTGTTGTAAATATTAGTTGTATGTGGTTCTTGAGCTTGAGGTTTATTTTGCGATTTGAGGGCCTCCGCATAATGCATCTTGTCTTTAGCTGTTGGGTAGATTTGTTCAAGTTGTTGTTGTTGTAAAGGCGCTTTAACGGGTTTATGCATAGTTGGAGTTGGTTTTTTAGATGCTTGATTAGTTATTCTCCTGGCCAAGATTTCTCTATAGACTTCGCAGCCTTTATAATTCGCTGGATGGGCGCCTAGGCACAACGCACATTTTGCAGGCGTGTTTCTATCTCGTTTTGGGCACTCAGATGTTTTATGCGATTGTGCACACTTCACGCAGCGGAAGGGTCTCATGCAGTAGTTCTTAGAGTGGCCATACTGCTGGCATCGTTGGCATTGCACTATAGTCTTCTATTTCCTCGGATCTTCGATTTTAACAGACTGATGATAGATGTACTTGATTTCTTTAACCAGTTTGTTGTTTGTATGAGGAAGAAGGTTGACAAAGAAAGTCGATGTCGGCTTCTTCTCAGGACCATATCTAGCATTTATGATTTCGCCAGTCACTGTGTTGCCTGTTTTTTCTATTTCCTCTTTTATAGCCTCGATAGGTGTTGTATGATGCAAGTTCCAAATCACAAGTCTGCAGCACCTGTTGTCTTTTCTGTTAAATGTGTGGCCAATCAAGCCTTGCTCTCTTATAACAGATATAAGCTTTTTGTAGATGTCCACATTTTCTGAATTTAATTGTAACTGGTTTTTGTTGACAATCTTGTAATAAAACTTGCTTTTGTCAACAGCGCTACTTAGTAGTTCAGTTAGTTTATTGACATCATCTATACCATAGAGGATAATTGGCGGTGGCTTGGTAGGTTTCTGCTTATGGTTTGGATTTGGTCCTTCATTCTCATCCACCGGAAGGTTGCTATATCTGTTTGCAGTAGGTATTCTTTCAGGAGAAGGGCTGAGTGTTGATTTTTTCCTCTTAGGGTTTCTCAGAGTAGGAATTCTCTGCCATTCTGGTGGGCCTGTTTTGACTGAGGTTTCATCGCTGTTGCTTGAAGGGGGCATTTGTTTATTAAGAAAGCTTGTCTCCTCATTAGTGTTTGATGGTTTGCTACCCAGTGATGAACTCCTCGGCCGGGTAATGAATAAGCTTGGGTGGAAAGCCTGCTGTACCAAGGTTTTCTTTCCAGTAGTATTTACTGGCACAGGAGCCTGGTCACTCACCCCTGTGGAGTCTTCGGTAACATATTTCACACTATCAGGCCCGGGTACCCGATAGCGCCGGGGGCTAGCCGGATTGCATGGCAAATCGCATTCCTGTATTGACTTTTCCATAGTTAAAAAGGGGGGGGTTAGGAAAAATACAAGTAACACTTTCCTAAGGTGCTACCGCCACAACTGTTTAGAGGGGATTTAGTCCCTCAGGGCTTGTGGTAGCCCGGGTACAGGTTATTTACCGCCGCCTGTGACTCGGAATGAAAAAGTGACACTAAAAGAGACAAACATATTTTCATAATAGGATTTAGCCTGCGAGAGAGTGAGATGTTACTTTTCTGAAGTTTCACTTCTGCTGTGTGTGAATTGCACACACACACTTTTTTTTAAATCCACTACAAGTTAGAGCTTCTCGCCTGACGGTAAGTGATTATGCAGTCTAAGATGGTAGCGGGCAAGATGGTAGCAGGGGCATGGCAGTTATATTAAGCCCGTACCTCTAGTTGATTTACGTACGACACGGCATCGTACCGAAACGCCAAATCGCTTAGCGGTACGTCTTTAGTCGGTAGGGTGGAAACTAGCCACGGCCGAAGCCTCCCACCAGGCCAGACCAGAAATTACAAATTCCCAAATTGACCCTGCCGGGGACCGAACCCGGGACCTCCGCACGTTAAGACGACAGCGCTCAACCCACCCGCACTCACATTGGAGCAGTGTGGTGGGTGTAAGCTCTAATTCCCTCACTCCTATGAAAGTGGAGGCCTGTGTCCAGCAGTGGGACGTTGGGCTATAGCGGTGGTGGTAACCCGGTTCTAGTTTCAGAGCTAGACAACTAGTATATAAGTAGTAAGTAAACTCACTTCCCGGTAAATTTGACCATCTGCTTGCTGACTTGGTTGCTAACTCGCATCAGAAGTTGCACTGTGCTGGAGTTCTGCCGAAGCACGGCGAAGCATTGCTTCCCAATGCCGCGCGATGTTTGAAGACGCGCTGTGAACATTGTGAACGTTCTACATTTAAAATTGCTTTGTTATCCTTAAAAAATATAGCTGAGAAGCATTGCTTTTTCCTGCGCGGCGAAGCATTGCTACTCAATGCCGCGAGATGTTTGAACACGAGCTGCGAACATTGTAAACGTTCTACATTTAAACATTGCTTAAACAATGTTGAAAAGCATTAAGCTTTTTTCATGTTCTAACAAGTTATTATGACAAACTAGCTGATGCCGGCGACTTCGTACGCGTGGATTGAGGTTTTTTGGTTCCCGCGGGAACTTTTCCGGGATAAAAAGTAGCCTATGTGCTATTCCAGACTATAATCTATCTCTGTGCCAAATTTTATCCAGATCCGTTCAGCTGCTGGGGCGTGATTGAATAACAAACATCCATCCATACATCCATCCATCCAAACTTTCGCATTTATAATATTTATATTTGATATTAATTTAAATATGTGGCATTGTAACCAAATCAGTTTAACACAATATCTTAATCTAAACTAGTTTAGTTTAGATTAGAGCTATAGATTTGGATAATTGGCAAAGATATACAAATAGAGCTGTCATTTTAGTTTATAAAGTCACAAATCACAATTCAGTATTTCATACAAAATCCCATACTAATAGTGCGTTTTGACGTTTGAAAAAGTTACTGATATGACTAACTATGCTACGTTTTTGCCCTTTAAAAGTGCCAGAGTAAAAAAAAATTTTTCACACAACTCGCTCAACAACTCCTTATTACATGGACTGTTATCTAAGGTTAAAGTAAGACATTAAATCCCTAGGGTTATAATGTTGTACTGAAATCCATTATTCCCTAGGGTTATAATGTGATTTGAATTTAGAATCATCTGAAGCAAGATCTGAAGGAAATTCTATTCATTCCAAAGAGGTTTTATTCATAATTCTTATTGCTATATCCATAAAGTCTAATTTCGGTAAACAGAATGTGTTCTCAGCAGGCGCGGCCAACTCGATTTTCGAAAACCGAAGCCGTGGCCCACTAGATTCGCACTGACGACATTTGTTTGTCGAATCGAGTAGGCCACGCCAGCTGAAAGAAGTGGTTGTATCGCGAGGTGTGAAAAGTAGAGTATTCACCGTAGGGGTAATGCTGTATTAATCTAGGGCGCCCCTAATTCCCGCGCTACTCTCAGGATTCTAGATGCAACACCCTCGCTACGCTCGGGAGCTACTCTAAAATCCCTCGTCCCGCTTGGGATTTATCCCGGCGCCCGTGACATAATACATCGCATTACCCCCATGGTGAATAATCTACTATTAATCTTCTTACCTCTAACCCACACATCCTTGCCTTCTAAAGCAACACCCAAGTCTTTCACATCAACATACACTCTGGCTCTATTTTCTCCAGTTGATTGTATCAATTTTAGAACTCCATACTTCCCTTCTGATACATCCGGTTCTGAGGGCTCGTTTTGGACAGCAGCTCCCTGAAAAGGAATATAGAATACCATAGTTATATTACTGTAGAATCTCACTAATCCAGCACTTCAATAAACCGATACCTCCAATAATCCGGCACCCTCCGCCCATGCCTCCCTCATCCCTCTGATGTTATTGTAAAACTATGTAATTATTTACCTGTGAGATATGTTTCAGTTATAAAAAGACGTTTAGAACATATCGTATTCTCTTTATGAAATTCTTTATTTTAATTATTATGAATTTTTCTATATAATCCAATAATCTGAACATTCCAATAATCCGGCACACTCTGGTTTTTAATATTCAAATTCAAATTCAAATACTTTTCATTCAAATAAACTTTTATAAGTACTTTTGAATCGTCTAGTGAATCTTCAACTGGTTGAGAATAGTGCCGGATTTGTGAGATTCTTCTGTATTATTAAATGCAAAAGTGTATCTATCTGTCTGTCTGCTACCCTTTCATGGCCTATTTTTTCAACCGAATTTGGTACACTGATGAAATTTGGTACACACGCATGTAGCCCCGTGATGTGACCTATGTACATCCGGGGGCAAGCTTCCTTCTCATGTTAAAACTTTGTCTCTGTCTGCACTCAAATTGCACTTTAGCAAATGGCTTCTTGATAAGTGCTTCTATTTGTTTACTGAATATTCAGATCCAACAAATAACAATGATATTATGGACAATTACTTGATTTAATTACATATTTATTTATTGATAAAATTATTGAATGATTGAATGTTTTCATTTTATGGTTATATTGTTTAATTAGAATGATGACTGTGACTTTTTGAATACTTGGCATTTTATAATTTTATTTAATTCATCTGATGAATATGATGTAAAATACAGGTTAGTAGTACCTTATGCTCAGCCTTTTTCTGTTGTTTCTCGGCAGCCTTGGCAGCTTTCTTGGCAGCCTTCTTGCTGGTTGCATCCCCTTCCACCAGGGGCTGGGTTTCTGACACCACCATGATGAGTCAAACTGAAAAGAATTATTAGATAAAGTCTTTATTTCTACACAAAACATAAAAATACATTGAAAGAGGAAAATAAAGTGTCCAAGGGCTGTTATTATTAGTAATTGTCATCATCAGAACTGAGCACACGTCTCTTCTTGGAATGAGAAGGGTTTTGCCACACTTCAACACACTGACCAAGTGCGGATTGGCAGACTTCTCACACCTTCGAGAACATTACGAGGAATACTTGGGCGTGCAGGTTTCCTCGCGATTTCATTCTTCACCGTTTGAAGCAAGTGATATTTAATTGCTTATAACGTACGTAACTTCGAAAAGTTGGAGGTACGTGGTTAGGAGCTTACAGTTCCGAGAGAAGGCAGGTTATTTTGTCACATGGCTGCGTAAATAACCATATTTAACCCACTTAACTATAACAATTAGTACACCGGTAGATACTTCCCGATAAAGTTATAAATAGTTTTCACAACAGAAGTGATAATTTATAAAGATTATAATCACAACATTGAATCAGACATTTTTGTATAAAACTCACCTGTTTTGAGGTTAAAACTTAACAAAGAAAGCTAAGGCACTCGAAAGATAACACTTTTAGTGCTAAATAACAACAGAAAATAATACAAATAACCTACTTAAGATACTAACCAGCTAACACGGCGGCACAAACAAACCTGAAAGTGAAACCTCCACATTTGACATTCCTTAAGGAATGACATTTGTTTGTTTTGACATTGCTAACGTCAAATGTCACCTCTGACGTTGCAAAAATTGTGCATGGTTTGGATTCTAGGAAAATCGGTTTAATAAGGTTGTGCCAAAACCGGTAAAAAATAATACATATTTATTACTATGGACTATACGGCACGGTCTAGTGGGTCTAATGGATTATACGGCATCTCATGTGACTAATTTCATTTGCCCTATCAAGGGGTTATCTAACTCAGTTTAAGCACTGAGTTTTGTGCTTTTAGTTGACATAAAAGATATAAAACGTTCTGAAGAATCTTATATTTAATCGGTTTTATAATATAAAAACTTCTTGTGCACATAAATACTAAAAAACTACCTTCAAGGATAGCACATCATAGATAATTTAAATGTAACCGTCATTTTGGCAAATGTCAGTACAATTCGCCGAAAACACAAATTAATTTAATATACACAAATCGGTGTTATGTATAAATTTTTCGTCCAAAATGACCAAGGATACCAGCGGCCCTGACCTGGATAGAGCTGGGGCGAATATTCTTTCTTTATTTTTAATTCCAAAATGCCCGTGTTCACAGCTAACATTCCTGGAGTCCTGAAGATTGGCGATAGAATAGAAATCGGCGGAAAAATCAAGGAAAATGCAAGAAAGTAAACCCATTCTCACATTTCTCACCCATTAGATTCCTTTACGTATTAATATTCTTATCATTTAATAATTAATTTAAGAAAGTAGTTATATGAATTATTAATTTTTATAAGTATACGTAAACCCGTCGGTCCTGCACAGCTGATCTCTGAGAGTGCACCTGTGTTAGCGTACTCCCGTACAATTGATAGATCTCTGTAGAGATTGGCTGCACCGTGGCCGAAATTCTGTCAAGACGACATAATTAAAAAAGTTTCTTTCACAATAGAAGGACAAACAGAATCAAACAGAAGAAAGACAAAAATTCTAGTCAGAAGAACCCAATACTTAATTATTATGGCCCGACCCGAGACTCGAAAGTCGAACCTAACCGCTTAATTTTATTTCACAGAATGTCTGTTAACCTCTGCGCTCAAGAAGGTGAGGAGCCCCGCGACGTAGTTCTTCACTTTGATGTACGCTTCCATCGTGACAACATCATATCGCTGTCGAGGCGAAACGGCGTGTGGATCGGCAGTGGGAACCTCGACACTAACTACAATATGTTTGTGCCTGGTTAGTTAATGTCCAACGCTGGGATAAAGCCCTGTTTTTTTATCCACTATAGGTTAGCTCTTGACTGCGATCTCACCTGGTGGTAAGTAATGATGGATAAGTTGGTAGCAGGCTAACATATTAGGGGCAGTTTCCCATGGGTATGGCAGTATAAACCTGCCCCCCGATTGTGTAAGGAAATCGTAATCCTATATTGAACGCATAATTCGACCTATTTAAGGAGTTCACAGATACCTGTTCATAAAGAGCATATATGAACTCCTTGAAAAGTTCGAGTAATACGTTTTAAGCTGTCAATTGATAACTATTTGCGAAGACAATTGGGCCTCTGTACTTCTAAATCGTTTCTACACGGCATCGTTACAGAACGCTAGAGTAGCCACGGCTCACCAGACCCAGAGTAGAGAAAATTCAAAAAATTCTTGTGGATTGGCCACTCCAGACAAAATATTGCTGCCTTTGCTTATTTAGTTGATGGCCAATGTTTGGTTTGACAGCTTCGTGAATCTGCCTTCCAATAATTGGAAGGTATAATTATTATATCTCTAAAAATCCATGATATTATAATTATTAATGTAAAATTGTTTAAGTTAATGTATAAAAATTAAATTAATTCCAATGTTATAGTTTTCTGTATCCTTTCAGGCACAATCTTCCGCATCATCTTCGAAGTGAAGGACACAGACGTGATCACGATCTACTGCCAAGGGAAGTTCCACTCCAACTTCCTGCCTAAGATCCCTCTAACCATGGCGCGGTACCTCGTCGCATGGGCTGACGTAGAAAGAGTCACCCATTGCTATTTCCATATGACTGGCAAAGTGAGTGGGAGACTCATTTTCTTCAATTTATAAGAAAACAGGCTGATGCCCGCGTGGTTTGGGGTGTTTTGGATCCCACAGTAACTCTTTAATTTTCCGTAGCTTATGTGTCATTCCAGACTGTAATCTATCTCTGTGCCAAATTTCACCCAGATCCGTTCAGCCGTTCTAGCGTGATTGAGTAACAAACATCCATCCATTCATCCAAACATCCATACATCCATACATCCATCCAAACTTTCTATAATATTAGTATAGATTAATACTACTTACATAAAGAAGTATACATTGACGATGTTTACCTATATATATATATATATATAGCCATCTCTGAGCTGAGGTGCGGGTGCTTGTCTGCGCAGCTCTCATACAAACTGTCGAAGTCAACGTACATACTACCGTCTTGCGGTCAACTTCAGATAAGACTATTTGATTGACGCCGGCTACGTACTAAGCTACGTCAGTATTTAAGTATGTAGTACTTGATACTACTTATTGTCACTTTAAATTCGCATTTCATAATAGACACAATCGATAGTGGTGTTACAACTGACACACAAGTGACCTATCTGTTTCTCTAAATGTAATAAAACCTTCTCCTCATGTTTTCAGGGTATAGGAGACGAAGCGGCAGCCGTTGGTGCGAATCCATCGGTGTCCCCGCGCCAGGGTATCATACCTGTGTTGATTGGAGACGCCAAACGATGGTATGACTTTCACATCTGTGTCATCCAAATTGTCTAAGCCAATCTATGGAGAGAGTAACATCTCTGTATATAAAAAGTGTCTGTCGAAATGCATTAAATTGGGGGCGCCACATTAGCATCAAGGTAATTTTAAAAGGAAGCGCCAAATATTATTAGAGTAGGTTTGAGAAATAAACAAGGAATGAAAACATTCATCACTATTTTGTACAGCGTAAGTTGTTGAAATTTTCAATAATAATTAACGGAAGTTTGACGGACTGTACCTACTATGAAAATGGGCTAATGCTAATTTGCCGAATACAAATCTGCTAAAACTACCATCCTAAATTTTACTGTTTTGGTAGGTACTAGCCACTACTGAAAGCCAAAATCAATGAAAATGTGTGCAAATGTGTCAGTCATAGCTAAGCAACGACCTCAATTCGGGCCTTGTCAAACAAAAAATGTGGCGTATTTTTAGCAACGCCATCATCGCCATCTAGTCTGAACGGGAACTTGCTTACAACAATATGGGGCATCTTGAATGAAAGCTTAAAAACGTATGACTCGGTCATAGATAATTTATAGGTCATAGACATAGAAGCCGTAAGGCCAGTTAGTAAAAAAAAAATCGTACAGTTTGCCGCGGAAATTAAAGCATTGCGTAATGGATAAAAATATTAAATAGGAAAATTAAATAACGTTTTTTTGGAAATGTATAATTGTGAAGTGAAACACTTGCCTTAAAATAAAAATTATACAGTGCCAAACTAATTAAACTTTAGATGTTAACATAATAATAACAAATTATCTGCACGACGAGCGATCGTGACAGCGCTACGACGTGGACCCCTTTATATTATTATTTATTGTACCTACTCTTTGGACGCGGACAAAGACAGGCTCATGACAGGTGTGGAACGTGTTCAGTAACTCGGACGCCCGGCGTTTTTCTATGAAAGGGCCCATCTAGTACCTACATAATATATTTATATCGATGTAGCTAAGTACCTATTTCTCAAACAAGCCATTAACTAAAATTCCTATCAGAACAACTGAATTGAACCATTTTCTTGATTTTATGAACTCTCTCTGTCTCTCTGTATCGTATTCCTCTTACTGAGGGTCGTGGCCCCCTTCCATTAATCACATAATAGCAATGGATTTCTTGGGATTAAATGTGGTAGGTTTCATACCAGGTCCTTCCCCATACGACTCTACATAGAGTACCTACTATTTCAACTCTTAGGTTACTGACGATTATTATCAGACGTTAGTGATAATAAACCCAGATCGACGGCTCTCCTAGGCACGGAGGAGATGAAAAGGCCAAATTCGGTCACCCATTCAGTTACTGTCTCAAGTCAACGTTGCTTAACAATCGCAATCTACTGATATGCTTTGTCACAACTAGGCCACCCGTCCCTTATTTTGTAATTTAAATAACTGGTCATCAAATAAATAAAATATACCCACTACATGCAGGCAATTAGATAGCAGTCACTGCTTACTCCAAAACTCAACCTTGTTTTTAAATTTCAGTGCAAAACTCCACAGAAAGTCATCACCAGGCGATCCACATCTTCAGTCATCGAACGAAAGTTCAGACGACGAACAGAAAGATCGCAAAGCCGACGGTCGCGCCGACAGATATTTCTACGACACACTGATGTGCCAACCCACCGAGACAAAATTCTGTACTCCAGACCCTAAATACCGTCGCGAGAATCTAGTAAAGCCTGAATATAGTAGAAAATACAGAGACGAATACGTAGAGAAAAACGATACGGATGTATCCGAGGAAGTCGGGTCCAAAAACATGGAATCCACGGCCGAGTCCGATGACATTTTGCCCGAACTGGGATTAAAAAAAAGAAACAGGCGCGGTAAGTTCGCGCCGTTTGCCCAAGTCGTAAATTTTATGGGAAAGACAGCGAGGAGAAATTAGTATTGTGCTTTGAGAGACAACTGTTTTACGATTGGTGATTTTTACGGTTTTGTTTGTTTTGTATTTGTTTAACTTTGAGAGCAATAAAACATGTTTATTATGTTGCTTTACGTTGTTTTTTAAGCTATTGCATAGCTTCTATCGCGGGCCTTGAGCGTGGAGACCGAATCCAGAACTTCCGTAACATAATTTTTTTAAAATTATTTCGCTTTTATATTTTCAACAACTTGAAGTCAACAACACAAGTAGTCATAGCAACCAAAATCATCTTTTCATAAAAATAGTCTTTTTATTTTCAACAAATTGAAGTCTACAACACAAGTAGTTATAGCAACCAAAGTGTTAGGTAAGTTGATAAAAAATGCTATGCAAAATAGCTTTACCGCGGCAGTCTCCGAGTGCCACACGTCTTTTTTTTTAATTAATTAATGTCTATGTCACCGTAAGATTGCAAAAGCCGTTGGATTGTAATCTAACTAGCGATATTGTAAACTGTCGACAGATTACAATTAAACGCATTATTTTTCGGTAAGGAGATTGTAATCTGTTAGGTATATTAACCCAATAAAACCTAAGTGTGTCGAACCCTAACCTAACCTACAAGAAAGTGACAAGAAAATATAATGAATATTTCAAAAATTGACACTCGGAACATTGAACGGTTCACAATCTGTCGACAGTTTAAAATATCTAACGGTTTTTGCAATCATACGGTGACATAAACAAAATGTAGGTTTAAAAATATAGAAGCCAAAGCTTGCATGTTGTGTTTAAAAATAAGTATAGCGCGGGAAATTCGAATGAGCGTAGTGTTGCGCTATTACGGTAAAAAAAATATTACGATTATTTAGATGTTTTAGGTAGAACAAATTATTGTTTAATAATATAAAAGCACATATTTGTACATTCATTGATTTAATTCATATTAATTATTCTTAATTTTTACCTTAAAAATAGAAATTGCAAGCTCATTTTCTTTATTAGGCTGTTTGCCCACCGGCCTTAATTAGCTAAACGCATCACAATTATTATTTACAATATGAAAACTGTATGTTACTTATATAACTTAAAAAGAATTATAAACTAAAATTTTACAATAACTTTTTATTTATCAGGTATGGGCTGTTATTTCAAGCGTCTAATCTTTTCGACAAAAATTGACAAATTATTTAACAACGTCGTTTGTCAGATTATAATACAAAAACTGTTAAAATGTTACAGTTTATATTCCTTTGAAGAAGTCGTTTAGAATTTGCCTTTAAACAAGGAGACCACACGCTTTATTTTAAATTCGATTTTTACCTAATATTACTTAATATTATGAACCATAATAATATGTACTTACTGCACTTTTTCGATAAGGGCAAGACAAAAGATTTCTTATATCTGCCCAACCATTTATTTTACTTTTGACATAAGCACGCCTATGAAGTTTCATAATTATTGACAGGCAATCATCGACAAAAAAACGCATAGACGCAGATATTTTTTTTACAATAGTGAAGCGACGTTCCCTTTATCCGATATTTCGTAACTTGTATACTCATCTAGTAATTACCAGTGAGATTTTCCTATTAAAAATAGTCACGAAGTTGCAACGCAAGCTCTCTTGATTGTCCCTGAAGCACCACACTATATCTTTGGCGATGGATGGTTTCTGACCTGACTGATTCACGTACATTTACTGTACTGATTTACATAAACGATTTATTCTATACATCAATAAACTTAGTCATTTGTCAACGCTTGGATATGTTTATAAAACAATAAAAAAACTTGAGCAAATACAAATATCAATGTGTCAAATTGATTAAAACTTCTTCATAAAAATAGTCGATTGTTATCAAAAATAGAATCAGTAACGCCTTAGAACATAATTGACATAAATGATTGGACAGAGAATAATGATAATGATTTCGCTTAACTCTTAACAAAATCACAAATGATCTCCGCATGGTCTTCCTTAACGCCTATAGTCACTAGTTGAGCTTTCGATACTAGCAATAGTGATTCCCCATCCAATTCGTGATCTTGCAACACTGACACTGTCTCCGTCCAGTTGTATTTCGCTAAATGTGTTGCCAGCTGTTCGGCCTGTGAAAAAAAAACATTTTAAGGCGTTGATTGATTTTAAAGCAAAAGCTTCGTAAAAATTAATGTTTGGGATGGGGACTTACCCCACAAAAATTTAAACAAACTAAATAGGTAACTCTAATCTTTAGTTGACCTAGTTAGCATTGACCTAGTTAGCCTTGACCTAGGCTAATTAGGTCAACTGCCTCGTTGGTCTAGTGGTTAGCATGTTCGACTGCGGCCGACGAGGTCCCGGGTTCGAGTCCTGTGTCGAGCGTAGGTAAGCATTAAAGGTATTGGGGTTTTCTGACTAGAAATTCTCAGTACAAGCCCGGAGTTAGGAAGTTGGAGGTATTTCACCCCCGTGCCTCGGAGAGTACGTTAAGCCGTCGGTTTCGGTTATTATCACTAACATGATAATAGTCGTTAAAGCCCGCCAACCCGCATTGGAGCAGCGTGGTGGGTCTAATCTCTAATTCCCTCTCTCCTATGAGAGTGGAGGCCTGGACCCAGCAGTGGGGTTTTAATTAGCTGTAGTGGCGGAAATAGGTACAACTGAAATGTATTTTTTATCAATACATAAAACCAGCAAAAACCCATAAATGATGAACAAATAGAATTAGTCAAGTCAAGGTTGACTAGTTAAAATATTTGTTAACTTAAAACAAAAGCTTACCGTCCAAGTCCTGACTTCACTTGGTTTCAGCTGTTTAAACGGATTGTCTGTAACAAAATTAAATAAATAATATTATATTAACGACTATAACAGTAGTCAGTAATTAAATTGTTCAGAACTTTAAGCTATATTAGCAATTTTGTATTTGGATTTTGAACGATAACAAATGTAGATCGCTGGGATAAAACTTTAAAATAGTAGTGAATATGCCGTTTTACGACATTAGTAGTAATAATGTCGTAAAACGGCATATTAACATCGATTTACCAACTAAGTCAATGCATATTAAATTTAATTTCGCTCAGCCGTGAATTGTTTTATTTGCGTTGTTTTTAGTCTATATTTTGCTTACCTTTTTCATCTATCGTTTTGCTCTCATCCTCGTCGGCCTCCATATTCTCACATTCCTGTATATTGAGATGGGATATATCTAGAATTTTACTGTTATCTTTTACAAACTCTCTATCTCGTTTCATGTCTTTGTTCTCTCTCCTTGATTCTTCGGTGTTGTTGAATAAAGTCTTTTCTTTTAATGGTTTTCGTATCTGTAATTAAGAATGATTAATCATTCATTAGTTTATCAATACTTCAACCAATTAATTTTTGTGAAAAAACTATAGCTGTTGTTTGAAATTATTTATTTATTTAGATATCTTTATTGCACACATAAATATACAGTAAGTATACAATTAAGAAGAAGTTGTAAAACTACATAGAAACGTGCAAAGGCGGTCTTATTGCTAAAGCAATCTCTTACAAGCAACCTAAACCGGATAATTATATGTAGATTATGAGCTTTCACAAAATTAGTCCAGAAATGGCCATGTTTCGAGGGTCAGGATGTTTATATACAAAATATAAAGAAGTATAAGACATCTACATACCGGAAATGCAATATTGGACTCTTGAATAACAAATCCACCAAGCACATGCGTTAGTATATAGCCTCTATCTTCCTTAACCTCTGCTGAAGTTTCTTCTTTTACCTTTACCTCAGGTTTACACTCGGTTTTAATTTTAGCAACCACTTTAGGTGGCCCCATTGAGGCATTATCACTTTTTTCTTGTTTCACTTCTATTTTAACTTTACTTTTACCGTCTTCAACTTTAACTGGCATTTTTACTGGTGTATTTATTATTTCCTTTTTAATTTCTGGTTTTTCTTTAATTATGTCTGGACTATGTTCTGGTTCGGTTTCATTTAGTAGTGGCATAGATATATTTGGTTCGGGATTGTTTACCGTTGTTACAATTTTCGTAATTGTTGTTTCGGGATTGTTGATTACGGTTTCCATTTTGGGATTTCCTGTAGGCAATGTTATATTGGATTGGGGGCTATTGACAATTGTTTCTATTTTAGGTGGTTCAGAAATAGTATCTTTATCAGTCAATATTCTACCCCTAGCTTGTACATAAACTGTGTTTCTAACTAACTTTTCCTTATCAGTCGGTATCGTTTCAGTCGCATTCTCTGGAACTATATTAATCATATTTCTAACAACATTCTGAGCTTCTGTCACCTGTACATTATGTGTATTACTTCTGATTGGTTTAGCCAATTCTTCTATTAGTTTAGAATTAGGGCCATTAGGATTTAATGGAGTTATTTGCATATTATTTATCGTTATCCTACCAGATGGCCGATGTACAGGACTCGTGTTAACGCCCACGTCTGCAGAACTATTCATACTATATGATTCGTTTGGTATCTGTTTTATAATAATAGGGGCCTCTGTTTGGCTATTATTTGAAACTTTTCTATGTACCTCGTCAGGTGATTCACTTTTTCTTTTCCTATTAAATTGAAAGTTGTTACCTTCAACTTTTATATTACTAAGAGTTGTGTTTACATTTGATACGGGTACTGGCATAATTTTTCTAGGAACATTATTCATTGATATTATATTTGGCATCGTGTGCTGTGCTTGTATACTTGTTGTGGGTTGCATAGGTAGTAAATTAGGTGCGTTATTTCTAACTTGGTTCGTCCTCGGTTGTATTGGTCTGTACGTTTGAGGCAAACTTTTAGCAGTAGGAATAGGATTTACTACATTATAATTCGTCGAACTGGTTCCTTTATTTACAGGTGCATTAGCTTTTCGACTTTCATCGACATTGAACATTGTATTTGGATATGATTGCTGTATATTTGGTGCAATAGTTTGTTGTTGCATTGGTCGTATTTGACTAACATTTGGGTCAAATGTTTGAGGAGCCCTCTGAACACTTTGTACATTATTTGGAACCATGGTGATTGTTTGTTGGATTGGAAACCTTTGCTCTTGTTGGACAGTCTGTGGCATTTGGTGTCTGTAGATTTGCTGTGTTATTTCTTGAGGTTTATTCATGAGTTCGTTAGGATTTATTTGGTTTTGTGCTATCTGTCTATTCATATTATTTTGATTTTGGGTATTGACTATGTTTACTTGTTGTTGCATTGGTGCAACATTTGACACCATTCTTTGATTCTGTATTGCATTCATGTTTGTTGGCAGTGTTTGCATATTTTGCACCATATTTGGCATCATTTGCAGAGGTCTTATTTGTTCTTGTGGATTTTGAATAAACATTTGTGGCACGTTTTGATAACCATAGTTCGGGATATATAATTGATTCTGGTCTATGTGTTGTTGATGTGGATGCATATAATTCGTTGGCACATGTTGAACGTAGATAACTTGGTTTTGCACTTGTCTGTTTTGTATCCAGGGTGGAGTGTTTTGGGGATTGATAAGTATCGTTTGATTTGGATGTATTTGGTCACCTGAAAAAAAATCTATATTAAAATGCATATTAAATTGACACGTATGGTGCAGGGATCCATGCTTTGATTATAAATTCCGTGTTTGATTAGGTAGGTTAGGTTGAGAATTTACATTTCATTATATAGAGCAGTTCGAAATATTGTTTGAAATTATTACTAGATGATGCCCGCGACTTCATCCGCGTAGATTAAGGTATTTAGATTCCCGCAGGAACTCTTTAATTTTCCGGGATGAAAAGTAGCCTTTGTCCTTCCCCGGGATACAAACTATCCCTATACCAAGTTTCATCAAAATCGGTTGACCAGATGGGCCGTGAAAGCGTAGCAGACAGACAGACAGGCAGACAGACACACTTTCGCATTTATAATATTAATAATATGGATTTCAGCTCCATGCCAAGTGTGATCTGGCCAAATAGATTAAGCGAGCAATGATAAGCGAGTTTGTTGAGCGATGGAGACTGGAGGCTCCTAGACCCCTAGAACTGGTTTGTAGTCCAAATGCAGACTATTCATCATCATCGCGTGCCTTCTTCAAAATGAAGTTTGGCGGTCATCATCCGAAAAACTTCTCTATTTTGAGCCCCATCTTTGAGCTTCGGATTGCTTAAGAATTAAGGCTTCAAGCACTATCTGGAGATATATATATACGATGAAGAAACTCAATCTCGCTTACAGAGATTTCCACAGCCATTTATACAAGTTCTAAGACTAGCTGGATAAGTGGAGCCCTGAGGAATAGTAGCGGCCTAGAAAAATATCTTCCTCCGCATAAATCCTTCTTTTCTCTTCTTTGCAGAGCCCAGTAGGCTGTATAATGTTGACTGCTCTATCTATTGTCTATTGTAATAGTATTGACTAGTGATCTCACCTGGCTGCACCAGCATCTGTGTCTCGTATACCAGCCTCACGGGGCACAGCACCATTTGCTGCCCCTGATCTTGAGCTCTGTGGAAACAAGAAGAAAAATAATATACTATCAGGTAGCATAAAGTGTGCACCATGAAATTATTTTGACATTAATTGCGCTATGATGCTTTGTTTAAATTAGTTAAGGGACATGGATGGAAACCTAATAGCTAGGTAACTAATTACCCAACTCCTTCCGTCCGTCTAATATATCCGGAGTAAGGGACCTCAAGGTCACGACTGCATCGACATTCGACACTCGTCGATCTAAATGAGATTATGATATACATCGGTTTAAAATCCTTCTGAGTAGCTAGGTTTTCTCCTTGGGATTTGGTCAATGTATACTAGAGTCTAGAGAGAAAACAAGGTCCCAACCCAATGTCATGAATGCATGCGTTTGCAAATTGGCAGACACTTTGCAAACGCATGCATTGTATTCTTTTCTGGCTTTACCAAGTAAATTTTTTGCAACTACAGCGCCAAAGCTTCGCAACTACGCAACGTAAATGCTTCGCAATTACGCAGTGTTAATGCTTCGCAACTACTAACACAGTGTCAACGCTTCGCAAATACAGAATTAAACCTTGGCAAATACGCAGTATTAAAGTTTCACTACTTCGCAGTGTACACGCTTCGCAAATATGCAGTGTCAAGTTTCAACGCTTCATAACTATAATAACAGTGTCAACGCTTCGCTTCAACCGGTGAACGCTCAGCTTTATCTAAACTATAATATTATAAAGAGGAAAGATTTGTTTGTTTGTTTGTTTGTAATGGATAAACTAAAAAACTACTGGACCGATTTTAAAAATTCTTTCACCTATAGAAAGCTACTTTATCAGCGAGTAACATAGGCTGCATTTTATCATATCATACTAATATTATAAATGCGAAAGTCACTTTTTTTGTTGGTTTGTTGGTTTGTTGGTTTGTTGGTTTGTCCTTCAATCAAGCCGCAACGGAGCAACGGATTGACGTGATTTTTGGCATGGGTATAGTTGAGGACCTGGAGAGTGACATAGGCTACTTTTTATCCCGGAAAATTGAGGAGTTCCCGCGGGAATCAAAAAAACTTGAACTACGCGGACGAAGTCGCGGACATTATCTAGTACCCTATAATGTATAGGTAACGTACCCTTGTTGCTCTTGCTGATAAACCGGTTGCTGCATCTGTAAAATAATAAATTTACAATAACGTTGATGATAAGGACATGATAATGTGTTAAAATAATATTCGTAATTTATAAATTGTCCTAGTGACCTAATTTTGGCCACACCTAATAGTCGTGATATAAATTATCCTAATGACCTAATTTTGGCGGAATGTCAGCGGAGACAAGCTGGTTTTAATAGTTGGCGCCAATCATATTCGTCTCTGAGCTGAGGTGCGAGTGCCTGTTTGCGCAGCTCTCGTACAAACTGTTGAAGTCAACGTGCATACTGCGCGCGAAATTACGTCGCTTTTCCTACGAAAGGACCTAACTGACATCGAGTTAATTGTTCAGGGCAAGCGTTTTTCGGTTTCGTGCTCAACTATATTGTCCACAGCTTGCTCAAATAAAGCTATATTAAAATTAAAAAAATATTCTTATAATCTGTGAATCAAGGTCTTTTTGCAAGTAGGAATTGTCTTATTTAAATGTGCGTATTCATTTAGGTAAAAATATTTAAAACAGTTACGCCACTTCATAAGAACTTTGTTTTTCTGAAAAATTAATTACTTAGGAGATACGACTGTATTTTTTACTGAATAATTAAATCACATTTAATTCAAAATAATTTGTTTTTTATTTCTTTATATATAATAATAATTAGGATAGTTTTAAATCATTTTTTGACTGAAAGTTTTTGGATTCGTACTATTTTGGATTTTTTTACTGCCCAAGGGTTTATACATTTTTTGTCACCAATTTACATAAATTTTTAACTCTATTAGTTAATGTCTAAGGTATTCCGTCGCAATCAAAATTCAGACGTAAGTGAAAACCCCATTTTTATTCGTTAAAGTCTAGTTCACACTAAATGACGTATTTTCAGTTACGTCATAGTTGATAGATTTTTATTTAGCTGATCACTAAATAAAAATCTTTCTAATAGCCCTAAGTATAAAATACGCCACTTAGTACGATTTCCTTTTCGCAAATGAGCATATACGCCACACTTACCGATTGTCCTAGCCAGTAAACGGTAAAAGATATGAAAAAGTCGATAAGACAGATCGACAGAGAATCAAAAGTAGGTACATTATTATGATGTATTTAGTGCAGTTATACGTCAAAAGTGTCAGATAGGTCCTTTCGTAGGAAAAGCGACGATATGCTATTGCGACGCGTCTTGTGGTCAACTTCAGACTAAAAAATCAAGTGAGATCGCAGTCAAACGCAAAATCGTAGTAATTTAACTTTTGACCACTGCACCAAGGAGCCAAGGAGGTAGTTAAGTCCAATATTATGATGACCTCCTTGATGCAGTGATGCGCACTGTGTAGACTTATAAGTGGGAAAATTGGGAATCTATAAGATATGGTGAGTAACTTCGAGTTACTGATAAAAACTACTGACAAAAAGCATATGTCCTTCCCCGGGATGCAACCTATTTCTTTACCAAATTTCATCAAAATCTGTTGAAAATGTGCCGTGAAAGCATAGATTTAAAATTGGGCTCACTGATCGCCAGCGAGCCCAATACTAAATCTATGCGTGAAAGCATAGCAGGCAGACACACTTTCGCATTTACCTATAATATTAGTTTGGAATTTGGATACGGAAAGATGTGCCCGGAATCTAAGATAGGTAGATTAGATTAGATAGGTAGGTCTAAGTAGATCTCCCGAATAGGTAAGTACTAGGTCGAAATCTTAATCAGGCAAAAAAGATAATTGGGGTAAAACGTGATATTTCAATGTTTTCAAATCTTGATAGGCTGCGTCATCGAGTAGCATCAAATTTCGTTGTCAAGCGCAAACGTGCAAACAATCTAATTTTATTTTTATATTTAAACTTCAAGGCTGTTCAAATCTAAACTGTAGGTAATTTACAATAATCTATTCGAAACACAAATTCCAAATTCCAAAAAAAAAGGTACTAAAAAACCGTAACAAACGGCAAAAAATTCGCAGAACTGACATCACTAAAACCTTTCTTCCTTGACAAAAGAAAAAAATAAAAATTTCTTCACTGGCTGCTTCGCTGTCCCTTTTTGACAAGACATCCCGTTCCCCCGCCCTATAAATTAGAAATCGGCTTCGAAATATCGCCTTATATTTTTTTGTGTAGCGTTCAATATCTATTGAAAACATTATATGCTGAGATATACTTTATATCCTTGTGATAAGGTATATATTTCTTTATCTGTGTACATGATAATGGAATTTTTACGTATTGGTTGAAATTAAACTTTATGCGAATGTTAATAACGTCGATATTAGGATGTAGAGCCGTATTATTATGGACGGAGTCCCCTACGCTAGACGGCAGACATTTTATATTTTTTTGTTAGTGATGTGATAATGTCTTAATTGGATACACTTGATTTATCGATATTTTATTTTATTTGAGTAGCATAGTTATTGGTTGGCACTTGGCGTGAACACAAATACTTAATGTGAATTAATGTGTGATATCCATACTAATATTACAGATATGTGAAACTGTGTCTGTCTGTCTATCTGTCTGTTACACTTTTACGTCCCATCTTTTCAACGGTTTTTAGTGAAATTTGGTACACTTAGACTTGGTAGGATAATCAAATGAGTGATCTAGCATGAAGGCTACTTTTAACGATTTTTGGAATGTTATATGAATTTCTCAAAGATCGATACCATAAAAATCGATTTAAAAAAGAAAATAGTATTTCTGTTTAGTGGAAATTATTTGTTGAAAATTGATGGGCAGTTAATTTTCAATTTAAAATTTAGAGGGACCTTACAATATTTCTTACCACACACAACTGCAAAATAATATTATTTTTAACGATTTGACAGCAATTATGAAAATTGATTTGCATAAAATCTTTCTATTCTAAGTAGGTACCTACTTAATATAAATAATTAATACTTATTATAATTAATAACAAAGGAATATGAATAAGTTACTATATAGTGCAGTTCGTTTGCAAATGAATATTCATTTGATGAAAATTAGCATCATCTATAATAAATTACTAACAATGAAAAAGACAAACTACTAAAGTTAAATATCGACAACTATCGATAACGCAAACAATATTAATTACAACACTAAGCCAAAATATAGAGCGCCCCAGGGGCGCAACAAATTCCAGGCAAACTCTATAAATAAGTATTATCAGTAAAGGAGACAAAAGTGCAATACTCTCGAAGCGTTAGAAAGGGACGGACTGTACTCATTAAAATGTTAAGCAAGAAATAATGGATTTTAGACCCTATAGCTGAGCTGTCACACTGAAGCCATTATCGATAAACAAAACAATGACCTAAAAACTTACATCTTGATTTTTTTAATATATTTTTTTCTGACAATTGCAATAAATTACTAAAAACACATAAATATAATACATTCCAACGAAGCAAAGGTCGAAAAAACACATATAGACAAAAAATAACATTTTTCCTAAGATCAGTATTCGAAATGCAGTCCCGTGACGTTACAATCGAAACTATCTGAACTAAATTTAGTGCAGTGACATACATCGATATAGAACACAGGGAGCCAATCGCTATTTCACGACAATGACACATTATCACTCAATAACAACAACATATTTATATAGGAAACAACAAAACAAACTTACCATCATTGATTTCCGGTCGAGAACTGGTTGAAACACTTAAAAAACTGTTTTAAATCGAATCAAAACGCCCTAAATACGGTCGCATCGGACATCTTTCACGACGAAATGGCTGCTTCGATAACACCGTACACCCATTCCACAGTCGACCTCCTCTCTACCACGAGACAGCTAACAATACACCAAAACCGATATTATCGTTCCCTCACGAACAAAACCTTAAATTCCTGTATCGATTTTACAATACCCAGGCTACGTGGTACCGGTTCCGCTTAACCAATGATAGTGTAGTGAATACAGACGCATCGCATTGGACGGGACGTGTTTCGAAATTCAAACACGTGCCATGACCCCGTTTCCCTCCAACCAACTGAAATAAAACGCAACCGCGCTATACCTATCTCTTTCATACTTATAAACAATTGGATATATATAAAAACGAGAGGCGCATTTACTTTTTTCCTCGTCAAACAGAATGGTTGAGTAATAAACTGGCTTTGTTCACTTATTATAGTGAATTATGTATTTTAAGCCGACGAACTTAAAGTGCAAACTACAATTGTCCATACATCGCTTGATGACGTCATTCCTTCAGAATGGCTGATGTTTATATAATTTAATTCATCGAATTTTGCCTTATCTGCAAGTCAAGCGTTTCGCGGCTTTATTTCATTTCATCGTAAAGAAAAATATAGGTTCATTTACCTCTTTATTGCAATGGGCAATAGTCACATAATGTAATAAAGAGCTTATTTTCGTTTTAGGATTACGTACAATTTAGTTAAAACTCAGAATCATGACTTCATTATTACAATATTTAATATTTATCATTGTTAGATGGAATTCATAGGGATTAGCAATCTTTTTTTGTCGATAAATCACAAAAATTGTTTATTCAGACTTTCGCCACATACAAAAGTCATTGCTTTCCACGATCCAAATCAACCGAAGCGCATTCAGCAAGACCCTGTCTGACATCCGTCATCAAAAATGTTTTCAAGATTTTATCAAATGTAGAGATAAGATAGATATAATTTTAACCTAAGTGTGGGTTAATTAGGGCTGACTAAAGTGAAAACAAAGGTTTGAAAATAGGATGTGTAAGTTATTTAAGTAAAATTAGACCTTTTATAATACAGAGATGAAAGTATCTACCGTCGGCACAGCCGTCGGAAGATTTTAATAAGATATTCTGAGCTTTGTAACAAAACCAACAACAGTCTCCAATAATCAAATTACAGAAGCAAAATATTATATTGGACAAAATTTGACATGAGAAATACACTCTTGTCGATATAACAGCACGGACCTACCAACTCATAAAAGGTTTTGAGAAATACGATGTAAAGTCATTGTAGAGTAACAGAAAATGCTGTTCTGACGCCACTATCTGACAAAATCTGGAATAAAGAGATTAGAATGTACCTTATTGTCAGGATAATTTTTACTTGTGCAAAGAGATTCTGGCTTAAAACCATCAAAATATCTATAACTGATATGTTACTGGGTGATGAAGAGTTCTCAACGTCACGTTCAGAGCATCTCTACGAGATCAAAGGAAGTTTTTATTATTGCGAGATAGGCTTGCGCTTGGCGACAATCTTGCTTAATACAAAGCAATGATGAAGCCTGGAGTTGTACTTGAAGCAATGTTGGAGCGCGCTTGCCTAGAAGATACCTATTCAATCTTGCCTTGAAGATACTTAAGTTGTACCTACATGGCAGGGAATACATGCGCTGGAAGGGCATTCCACATCAGCAGTGGAGGTTCTGTGTTCGTGACACCAAGCTGGGCAAAAAATGCCCAGCTTGGTGCCTCGCTGGTAGTGGTGATTGGTAACGGGCTGGGCAAGTTATCTGCTAGATTTTCCTGTCAATAAATTCTATGTTAGTGCCCCGTGTTTGAATTTTGGCTGTGTTACTCGCGTGGTGGTGAGAGAACGATAATTCAATGGTCCTGCGCCTAATTTCTCTTCTATCTATCGGATTGCTGTCCTTTCGAGACTCGGACGTTGCGAGAGAGAGAATAGTGAGTTCACTGGTTACACACTTGTGCACTTGTCCCTTCTCACTCTGAGATGAGATACATGCTTTGTAGAGGGCCGGAGAGAGCACTGTCAATTCGCTGTGGACTGTAACTTTTGAAAATCCTATTTTAGTGCGAAGCGCGTATGCTTATGTTATCTACGTAGAGAAAACGTATGTAAATGGAGAATCTCTAGTTTCTAGATCCAGCGGTTCTTAATTTATCCAAGGAAATCCCTAAAATGTTTTTGATTAATGGATAATGGTACTTATCTAACTACCTCATTATATTTGCGCGAGTTAAGTTTCCTGTCTTTTGCGAGTGATTTCCTCCTAGGTATACTAAGGTATTTACTATTTACCCATTCAGGTGTTCCATCTCAGATCTCAGGTAATTATTTATCAGGTTTAAATAAAAGTACCCAAAGCCATAAATTATCTCTTGACCCGAAGGGTATTGTTTCTCCGGATTTAAAAATATCCTATACTAGCTGATGCCCGCGACTTCATCCGCGTGTTTTAAGTTTTTTTGATTCCCTCGGGAACTCCTGGTTTTTCCGGGACAAAAAGTAGCCAATGTCAATTTCCAGGACCTCAACTATACCCGTGCCAAAATGCGGCGTGATTGTAGCACAAACCAACAAACAAACATACTTTCGCATCAAATAATAAATCTTACTAATATTATAAATGCGAAAGTTTGGATGGATGTATGGATGGATGGATGTATGGATGTTTGTCACTCAATCACGCCCCAACAGCTTAACGGATCTGGCTGAAATTTGGCACCGAGATAGATTATACTCTGGAATAGCACATAGGCTATTTTTATCCCGGAAAATTAAGGAGTTCCCGCGGGTACCAAAAAACCTCAAACCACGCAGACGAAGTCGCGGGCATTCGCTCGTTTATAATAGTATGATTTCAAATCCTGAAGATTGAAAAAGATTGTTTCGATAAAGTATTCCAACACAAATCTGCCAATTACAAATTTATTCTAAGCAAGTAAGTAGAATCAATTGAGATTCCATTTCCAGGACACCCTACTATTTAAGTTATGTAGTGGTAACTAAGTAGGTAATTTATTAACTTAATTAATATTGATCAAATTAAAATGAACAAAAAATATCGATAAGTAATAATAAAATATGCCTCCACATCACTATTTTCAATCAAAATCATAGACAGCGAAACTAAAGAGAACAAAATATTCGACTAAGTAGGTATTTTATCTAAGTTAATTTTCGTTGAGGTTTCATTAAGTTAGTAAGTAGGTAGGTTTAATAGGTAGGTAATAAACGCACCTAAGATTTAAATCTACCTAAAATAAAATACTCACCCACATAAGCCCCTAAGGTTGAAATCTCGTAAGCTCGTAGGATCTACCTTTTACACAACTGATTCGAAGTTGAAAAGTAGGTCGATTATTATTGAGGCTTGACGATTCTATCATTAATGGCTCAGGCCTTAAATCAATAAATACCTATTCCATAGATAATACACTATATACTAATTACTTATGTACCCATAGTTGGTCAGGACTCGGGATTCAGGAATGGCAAAAACATGGCGGTGGGCGGAGTTTTTTTTTTTGTTTTCACCTATTTATAGACTGGGTTATTAAGCCTATGTGTTTCGGATATATGTGTCGGATATTAAATATTTAAAAATTAAATTCGAATTTAAAACTATTCGATTTATTAGTTTCATTTAATGTTATAGCGCCATCTTTATTTCTTGCTGCAAACTAAGATGAAATACTTAGGTCAATGTAATCCATTTTGCCACGGAAGCTTACATTACAATACATAGATGGCGTTAAAAAACATTGCCTACGGTTGAGTTTATTAATTAGAATAAGATCATAATACCTATTATAAACTAGCTGATGCCCGCGACTTCGTCCGCGTTGTTTAAGTTTTTAAATTCCCCCGGGAACTCCTTAATTTTCCGGGATAAAAAGTAGCCTATGTCACTCTCCAGGTCCTCAACTATACCCATGCCAAAAATCACGTCGATCCGTTGCTCCGTTGCGGCGTGATTGAAGGACTAACCAACAAACAAACACACTTTCGCATTTATAATATTAGTATGATTCAACAGGTTTTTACTAAATTATTTTTGTAATTATTTATGTATAATCTTTATTATCAGTAAACAAGTGATACTTCTCCCACGATGTTATAATTTACTTGTGTGGATTTTTTAGAGATCTCGTAATTATTCATCTTTTTGGGGCTCCGTATCAAAATGGCATGAAAGGAACCCTTAAGGTACGTAATACTTAGGTATATCCGCGTTTGAGTAGGCTCTACCATAGTCATCAGAAATAAGGTACGTACCTACGTAAGCTAAATTGATAGGTGAATCTAAACCGTTGTGAACACGATGGCAATACAATAATGAGATCAGTTATTTTATTTCAGTTTTGAGACTGAATAGAATGAGCCATAGTGTTTTTTAATATCTAAAAAAACTCCCGAAAGCTGAACAGAACATCTCTCTTCATTTCCGGAACTTAGAAAAAAAGGAAAAGGCCAAATTCAGACAGCTGAAGTCAGTCACCCATCCAAATACCGATTTGAATCAACGTTACTTAACCAGGGCAATCAATTGATATGCAGTTTCACCACAAGGCCACACTACGAAATTCTCAATCCAGATTGTTAAAACTACCCGCCAAAATGTTTTATTTTTTATCTACCCTCATTATAATTTTTTTTTTGAATTGCATTATTTTTATTGCTGTCTCTTTCTTGCGGTATGCATTATTATAAAAGCGACGGATCCTATAGTTTGACTCTCATAATATGTCGACACGTTATTTATCTATTCAGTGGTCGACACACAGCAGGCTTTTCAGTTTCGTGAAAAACCGAAGTTAAATAAAATAGGATTTTTAAATTAGATGTCGATACCTATTATACATACACGGGTCTCCTCTAGAATGAAGAAAATGTAGGCCACGCTGCCAATTGACACGCCTTCACACATATGAGAATATTATGGAGAACTCTTTGGTTTGCATGTTTCCTCGCAATGTTTTCCTTCACCGTTACAAAGCAAGCGATATTTAATTATGCACTTATTTTAAATAAGTGCTTAAATCCGAAAATCTCCGAAAATTAAATGTCCGAGTGTCCAAAAAGTTTAAGGTGTGAGCTGAGAGATCGAATCGGACTCCCTAGGAGGCCATAGTCTCAACCAAATTCGTGTCTGTCACCCCTGTGAGACCTTACAATTTTCACCAAAATCAGTTTTTTAGCAATTATTTACCTACTTACCTATTAATTGACAGTCCTACCTACCTTAAATGCTAAAACCTAAAAGTTTAAAGAAGATGCCCTAAATGATCTTCTCTCTTGTGTCTCGTAAAAATCGTATAAAATAAAACAAAATTGATTTGTTTAATTTTTTTAATAAATGTCACAAGTTAAAACAAAGTACATAATTCAATACAATCAACAATATTTATCGCACCGATTAAAATTACACTTTAAATTTACAATTGTCACTTTCGTCATAATTTACAGTTTCACTCTCATCAATTTTCACTTGGCTTTCGATGGCTTCATTCTCGGCGGTTTTATTATAGATCCGATGCTTTTTCTCTTCATCATGTTCTTAGACTTTTTTTTTGGTGTTTTCATACCCGAACTACCGGCTTTTGGGTTTTTTTTATCACTCGAAAGCTTTGATTTTTTCGATTCTTTTGGATCCTCTTTTACAGTTTTACTAGCAACTTTCTTTTTAGGTTTACTATCGTCTTCTGGTTTTTTCGAGCTTGATTTTTTGGGCTTATCTATTTTTTCTTCTTTTTCGGTTATTTCTTTGGGGTTTTTCGGCGCCTTGGTCGGTTTTTTCGGTTGTTTAGCGCCTGGAGCTAATCGGAATGATCCAGATGCCCCGATTCCTTTTGTTTGTATTATCGTCCCTGCTTCTACGCTTTCTTTTATGTTTTTCTTGATTAAATAGTTGATTTTTTCGATGTCTACACTGAAATTGTCTTGCATGTACTTCTTGATAGCATATAAAGATATTCCTTTACGGCTTTTGGATTCCGACAAAGCTTTTATGATCATTTCTTTGGTACTCAACTTCTTGGCGTCTTGTTTTTCCATAGTGTCTTTTTGAGGACTTTTCGGCATTTTTTTCGCTTTCTTCGGTAAATCCGTAGGCGTTTCTGTGTCAGATTGATCGGACGACATTTTTTTTGAGTAGATTTTCTTGAGAGCACGGCGAAGCCGATTTCTTGGATTCTTTACGGTTAGGAAGGTTCAAGCAATACCCTAAAGAAATTACGACTTTTAATGATGTGCGGAAGTGGGAGAAACAGAGATAGATGTTTTCTTGATATAAATATATCTGATTGGTTCTATTTCATTCAGTAGAGGCCTAGAACGCAAACGTGTTGCCGTTAGTATGTTGAATAATGGGTAACGATCTGACTGATCTGACATAGTGGCGAACATCGGAACTAAATTTTTATGCCTGTTAGTTTTTGATGTGCTTTTACTGCAGGCCTCAGGATACTGTACTCTACTTAACTTACTCAAAATGACTGTTTGATGTCACGCACTTTGAATGTAAAAAACGTACAAACAGAATGTACCATAGTACATTCTGTTTGTACTATGCTATTACGTATTCTGTGGCAGGTATGGATAACGCTAAGTAGTTATACCTAATCTCCATTCTTTTCGGCCGAATTAGTTTTGAATCAGTCGTTGTGGCGTGAAGGAGTAGCAAACATCAATCTACGAGGAGGGTTAATTTTAAGTTCGCGGAATGAGAGGGTTGGAGGGGGGTGATAAGGCTCATTAGGATCGTAACGTGTTTAGTGACTCATAATTAGTATACCTAAATACGAGATTTCATTGTTATTAGACCATTAAGTCTTTGAGCTATCGCCAACCAAGCAACATAATCAGGAGTGAAAAGTGAAATATGGAATAAATCGAATATCGTGCCGTTATAAAGTTCCTTACCAAGCAAGGAAAATCAGTTGCGACCATAATGGATGAGATGTCATCGGTTTACGGTGACTCTTGTCCAGGGAAAACCATGGTGTACAAGTGGCACAGTTTGTTTAAAAAAGGAAGGGAATCCCTTGAAGACGACCCGAGGCCGGGCAGGAGCATCGAGGTGACCACGCCAGAACTTATCCAAAAAGTCGAAAAACTTGTACTCGACGATGCTCGACTAAAGAAGAAAAAACTCGCAGAAATGGTTGGAGTATCCGATACAACCATTTTTTAAATCCTGCACGATCATCTTGGCATGACTAAGGTCAGCGCAAGATGGGTACCGAGAATGCTCACGCCGCCGCAAAAACAACAACGCGTAGAGTGTTCACGTGCATTTTTGGACCTCTGCAATGAAGACAATAATGGTGTATTGAGTCGAATTGTTACTGGAGACGAAACTTGGGTTCATCATTATGAACCTGAGTCGAAACAAGAATCTATGCAGTGGCATAAAAAGGGCACAGCACCCCCCAAGAAGTTTAAGGTGTCACAGTCAGCTGGGAAACTCATGGCAACGCTCTTTTGGGACTCAGAAGGAATATTATTGATCGATTATAAAGATAAAGGTGTTTCTATAACCGGAGAATACTACGCTTCAATATTAGAGCGACTAAAAGAAGCCATTAAACAGAAAAGACGGGGAAAATTGACGAAAGGTGTGCTGCTTTTGCACGACAATGCGCCCGTCCACAATAGCCGCGTTGCGTTGGCTGCCCTGCTTAATGTGGGCTTCGATATTTTGAACCACCCACCCTACAGCCCAGACCTGGCCCCGAGTGATTATTACCTCTTTCCAAAAATGAAAAAAGAGCTGCGGGGTAAAAATTTACCACCGATGATGAAGTTAAAGAGGCAGTTTCAGCGTATTTTGAGGACAAAGACAAAACATTTTTTTATGAGGGTATAAATAAATTAATTGAAAGATCTGAAAAATGTGTTCGTCTTGCAGGTGAATATATTGAAAAGGAAAAATAATTTGGTTTTTTTATTTCAACCCCTTACCCTTCATTCCGCGAACATAAAAACGCTCCCTCCTATCCTTGTAACATCTATTCAAACTTTCAAATTTATAATATTAGTTTAGATTAGTAGGTATAGACAGGTTAGGTAACAATTTCTACATACCTAGAGGTACTATACCTATTAGGTATCGTTTTTGTTTGTTCTTTTGAACTTTAAGTATAGGCACTGCCCTACTAAGCATTGATTGGTGCTTTAAGATTACTCTCATTAGTATGTAAGTACCTAAGTACTTATAAATAACTTTTTATAAGATCGATATAGGTAGGTGATCAACTACCTGGATTATAGATGCAAATCCTGTATAAAAATCAATACCTACCTACGTGTGGTTCTAGTACGGGTTATTTATCGATCGAGTACTGCCTTCTGAAAACAGAACAGCAAACATTGAAAAAAATATTGGTGAATAAGTCTAATATTATAAAATACTAGGTGATGCCCGCGTGGATTGAGGATTTTTGGTTCCCGCGGGAACTCTTTAAATTTCCGGGATAAAACGTATTTTTTTTTTAAATTTATCGTCTTGTACGTCGCAATATATGAAAATGTTAGTTATATGAGTTGCAGTTCGCGCGCGAGTTGAATTTAGAGTAAATGTATGTGTCACCATACATTTACTCTGCATTCAACTCGCGCGCGAACTATAGGCACTTAAGTTCGCTACTTACGTAAAAACTTACAAATGTAATCGTGGCCTATAGGTGGCAAATTAATGCGATTCGACTCGACTCGAGTTCGATTCGACTCAACGAGCCTTAAAATTGAATGAAATGTCGAAACTGGCCATATGTCCAAAAAAGGTTCAAATGAAACACAAAAACTCAAAAAGTTACCATATTTTATATTTCTGATATAAAAATGCCTTTACATAATATTACCTATCTAATTATATACTATTTATACACATAATATATTAAGCTTATTAGACTAATTACTAATATATTTCTAACGTATATAGTACGACTAAAAAACTTAAAAATGCATGCAAAAAAATCTATAGACAAACTAGCTGATGCCCGCGACTCCGTCCGCGTGGAGGTATGATAGTAGCCAATTCTCAGACCTACTGAATATGCATATTACATTTCATAAAAATCGGTCAAGCCGTTTCGGAGGAGTTTATACACTAAAACTGTGACACAAGAATTTACAAAAGAAGATACATTTGCAAAGAGCCTTATTTCAGTCCTGTCGAAACGTACGAATTTAACGCACTAGTGATATATTATAGAACTAGTGCAGATAGAAGCAGGCGTTACTTTGCGGAAGTCCATGATAATGAAATAACTGGAAGTTTATAATCGTGCATTGTCGAATCAACATCTCCTGAAGATGCTCCGGTGTCGGAGTCAAACGTAGGTACGTTGAGAATAATTTGGAAGATTTGTGTGGTGTGGTGAATATCGCAAGCTACAAGTGCAAGACACACACTGTACCACATGGATTTACCTACTGTGGCGGATTATAGCGAGTTAAACTTATAGTTCCTTCATTAGCCAAATTTTTCATTTTATATTACAGATATTTTTTACTAGCTTTTGTAGTATATCTTGCAATGTTTGTGGTTTTTTTAGGTCAAATCTTGCAACGGAATTTAGTACAGTTAAAACAGTTATCACCAACCGATTGAGCTGAAATTTTGGGTATACACGTTTAGTTTGGATGGCAATGCATGGTTAGTGACGTCATTCTAAATCCAATATGGCGGACTCCCAAAGATGGCGGACTTTTTTTTATGCAATTCCATGATATAGGTATCAATCAAAAGGGTTTACTGAGAGGAATACGAAAAATAAAATGACGTGACACTAAATTCAATATGGCGGACGATAAAAGTTTGTTTATAAAAAGTTTTTTTTAATGATTTAAGACTTTTCAAAACATAAAAGTTAAAACTAAAACTAAACAGAAATAAGAAAATCTTTTGGTTATAATTTGTGAAGGGTTTTCTTAAAATAACAAAATACAGCTTTGTTTATTGAACTTAGGTCTAATTTAAATGTCATTTAATGGCGGGGCGTTTAGATTTTATTGCGATTTCTTAATCTATTTGTGTAGGTAACCACATATTATTTCTATGATTTTAGGGTATTAAAATGCTTTTTTAATGTTTTCCTTATGGGGTACTTAATATGGAAAATACAGGTGAAAAAAGGAGTATTATTTTTAAAGACTGATAAAAAAATAGAGAAAAATTATGGTAAACATTTAGAAGATTTAACTATTGGTATGCTAAGGACGAAAAAAATGACGCAAAAAAACATAGAGAAAAATATTACAGGGGGTTAAAATGGTGAAAGTATTATGAATCGTATGAAACATAAAATTGATGGGAAGAGAATATAACAGTTGTAACAGAATATAACAACAAAATTTTGAGATAGGATTATACAAACATATGACACGTATGTAACAAAAAATTTAAGAGGAAAAAAATAACAGTTATATACAAATTTCGAGTTAATTTTATACAAATGTAAATTTTACAAATATACAAAAATAAATACGAAACATAAAATTGAAGGGAAGGAAAACAAGAATTATATAGAACTTTTCCGATAATATTATACATATTTTGTCGTGTCTTATTTAAACTAGAACAATCCCTTGGCTTTGCAGTCGGCGGCGAATTTCCTCACATGCACGATGTAGTCTAGCATTACCGTCGCGAAAGCCGCGTCTAGCACGAACTGCGGGATTTTACCTGAAATTATGTTATTATATGTTGTTATTTATTAAAATAATTATTATTTACTAGATGATACCCAAGACGTGCGAATTAACTTTTCTTTAGGAACTCTTTAATTTTCCGTTATAAAAAGTAGCCTTGGTCCTTCCCCGGGATACAACATATCCCTAACCTAACAGATGGGCCGTGAAAGCGTAGCAGACAGACAGGCACACTTTCCCATTTATAATGTTAGTATGGAAGTATGTCACTAGTCACTAGATGATGCCCGCGATTTCATCTGCGTGAATTAATTTTTTTACATTCCCGCGGGAACTCTTTAGTTTTCCGTATACCCTTCCCCGGGATGCAACCTATATCTCTATTCAATATCAGCGAAATTGGTTAAACAGATGAGCCGTGAAATCGTAGCAGACAGACATACAGACTTTCGCATTTATAATATTACTAGCGAATTGCCCGCGACTTTGTCTGCGTGGTTTGAGGTTTTTTGGTTCCCGCGGGAACTCCTTAATTTTCCGGAATAAAATATCCTATGTGGAAGACCAGACTATAATCTATCACTGTGCCAAATTTCAGCCAGATCCGTTCAGCCGTTGGGGCGTGATTGAGTAACAAACATCCATGCATCCATCCATACATCCATACATCCATCCAAACTTTCGCATTTATAATATTAGTAAGATAGCAAGAAGTAGATATGGATTCCCAACACGCCCTGTGAAACTAAAACCGAAACTAAATACACAGGTATGAATACTAAATATTTTTTTTTCCGGCTGGGTTTGTTGTGGGCTTTTCTCAGACCAGGGCGCGTGTGAAACCCACATAGCTTTAGTTTTAAGAAACTGTAACTGATTATCACCATCATCATAATTAATTGGACGTCAATAGGTAAGTGTACCTACAGTGTACCTAATTTGAATAAAAAAATATTTATTGAAATTACCTTGAACTGTCAATTTGTCACTTAAAAAGTACGGCTTGCAAATACCTATGTTTTACATGTTTTTTGGAATGAAGCTCCTTATGGGAACGAATTTCCGTATGGGAACGAAATGAAAATGAGTAAGATTTTTTTTACGAAGACAAAAGGTCTAAAGGTCAAACTATAGATATACTACATTCGAAATTAAACTTTAATGCTTAAGTTAGTAAAGTAGTATTTAGTAAAGGTTTATATTTTAATAGTTTTTTTGTAAAACTTGAACTTCATTTCTATCTGGTTTTTTTTTATCTTTTTATAAGTTCTAATTCATACCATACTACAACAACCTTGCAAAGTTTTAACGACTGAGGATTTAATGCGGGGATCTCCATACAACAAACCGTTGAGTTTCCCAGACTAATCAGTACCGAAATGTATTGAATTCGTGCATAATTTGTTGGAATCATATGTAAATTCTTGACCGAACAAAATATCTGTCTTATAATTTGAGAATAAAAATAGAATTAAAATAATAGTTATTTATGTTACTAGTGCGGCAAGATGGACATTACACTCGAGGCGCAAATTTTAATACCTGAGCCGCCGGCAAAGGTTTTAAACGATTAAATGATTTATTTATTTCATGTAGGACAACTCAAGTGTCTCTTATGATAAGCTAAGACTCTATCACCAGTTCGGAAAGGTATTCTACTGAGAAGACCCGGCAAGAAACCATGGACGAATTAACCACGGGACGCGTGACACTCTCCCCTCGCCCCGCAAAAGTTAGTCGAACGAGATTTCATACATTTTTCTTACATTTCCTATCCCATGTTTATATTTATTTCATCCAAGCAAGAAATTCAGGTATTTAAAATTGCTTGTCCCTGGCTTTCCATCGCTTTGGGGGTATTTTTGAACCTAGTACGCGACGGCCCTAAGGTAACTTACATCCTACTCCTACTAATATTATGAACGCGAAAGTTTGTAAGTATGGATGATGGATGTTTTTCATCTGGATGAAATTTGGCACAGAGATAGATTATAGTCTGGAATAACACTTATCCCGGAAAATTAAAGCCCCCGCGGGAACCAAAAAATCTCAATCCACGCGGACGAAGTTGCGGGCATCAGCTAGTAGGTACTAAAACTATACATCAATGTAACTTACCCTTAAGATCACAGCACATGAGCCACTGGAAGATCGCTTTTTGCTCTATCTTCCCACCCTGAGTCTCCACAGCTTTGGGGGT
This sequence comes from Erebia epiphron, assembly GCA_963932025.1. NCBI lineage: Eukaryota > Metazoa > Arthropoda > Insecta > Lepidoptera > Nymphalidae > Erebia > Erebia epiphron. The sequence continues at coordinate 6,354,651 of OZ009953.1, read as the reverse complement.
CAGGCACCAACAGCCGACCTTATTGTGACCTCTGTAAAAAAACAGCAATTAGGTTTAAAGATATTTATTTAAATCAAGCATATTTAACTCGAAGAGTCGCTAACTCGTTTTCCTAGGTGACCCGTTGTCCTAGGTGAGCGACAGAAGCGACGCGACGCGTAAATCCAAATTTAATCTATAGCGGTAAGTAGGTTTTAAATACTCGTATGTAAAAACCTACTTACCACTCTTATATCACAAACTACTATTATCCTATTCGAAACGTAACATTGATTTTAAAGATTCTAGTAAATAAGATGTGTTATACACGCTGATATTTTAATGGTTGTTTTCCCGCAGCGAACAAAATGATTTTGTCTCGGTAGCACAATCGATTCATTGAAAAAAAATATTATTACAATCAATGTGGCCACACAGTAGGGGTCACTCTCATCTATCTTCCCCTCCTTGTAAAGGACGGCGGATCATCTAGGGATGTTCGATTTGACCCCCAAAGTTAATCCTATAGTCTTACCTGACCAGATCCTTGACGGGGGGGTAACCGGGCACTTGCACGCTGACCCCACTAGTGATGTAACAGTAGGGGTCGTTCTCATCTATCTGCCCCTCCTTGTTAAGGGGGGCAGATCGTCTGAGGATGATGAAATCTCGCGGCGCTATGATACCGCGCCCTCCCCCAGCGGTTATTTGGTAGGAGAGATCGATACCTGGCCCTATATCCTGTAAAATAAATAAATGGAAGTTTATTTCGAGTAATTATAGGCTCACAGAAGTACTAATATTGTAAATTTTGTGAGGTTGTGAGTTTGTGACGTTGTAGGGGGTAATCTCTGGATCTACTGAACCGATTTTGAAAATTCTGGTACCAATAGAAAGCCACATTATTTGTGAGTGTCATAGGCTATATATTAACCCGAAAAATTAGGGAGTTCCTGTGGGAATAAAAAAAAAAAATTTCACGCGGACGAAATCGCGGGCATCTGCTAGTGTTAACCACCACAGTAGGTAAATCTATGTAGTACAGTAGGTATCTTGCACTTGTAGGTTGCGATATTTAACACATCACATAAATCTTCCAAATTATTCTCAACATACGTTTCACTTCGACACGGGAGCATCTTCAGTAGATTTCGACTCGACAATAAACGATTATAAAGAAGGTCAGAAATGGTTCAGAGAGGTCGTCAAAAAGTGATGTCCAGAAGTGGACGTCCACGCTGCAAAGATAATTATTATATTAATTACCTTTATCAATTCGCTCTTGAGTATGGTGGGGTTCCACTCGGGCAGCTTGGTGAGGTTATTTTTGAACTCTTCATACATGAACTTGGCCGGGCAGTCCACCACGCCCTGGAATACAAAAAAAATACAGATAGATGGATGGCTTGATAGATAGACATAGGTTACGTAGACATCCGCTAAGAAAGGATTTTTGAAAATTCAACCTCTAAGGGGGTAAATTAGGGTTTTAAATTTGTGTAGTCCACGGGACGAAGTCGCGAGATAAGCTAGTTATTATAATAAGCATGACTGTCGTCAAGCGCAAACCTATTCGCAATAAAAAACTTGGGTTTGTGTTGAAGCTTGTGTGTGGAATCCATTTTTTACTGACCGTGAACATGTTGAACGCGTTTCACGATACATCGTGAGTGTCATCGAGCCATCGTGAGTGTGTCGTCGGGTCGTCGTATTCGTAAGAGCGTCGCCAAATCATCGAGAGTACCGTCAGGTCATCGTGAAGTGACGTGAGAGTGACATAGTTAGTCATCGTGAGTTTCGTCAAATTTTTTGTCCCTATCGTTACTGACCGTGAACCTGTAGACCTTTCCGAACTGTTCAGTCTGCGTGGACTCGACGACGTCTCCCTTCTGCCTTGAACGCGTTTTGCATACATCGTGAGAGTGTCCTCGGGCCATCGTGAGTGTGTCGTCGGGCCTTCGTAATCGTAAGAGCGTCGTCGATTCGTCACGAGAGTGTCGTCAGATCGCTGATTCGACATAACAGTGACATATGCATCGTGAGTTTCGTCAATTTTTTCGTCTTTATCGTTACTGACCTTGAACCTGTAGACCTTTCCGAACTGTTCAGTCTGCGTGGACTCGACGACGTTCCCCTTTTGTCTTGAACGCGTTTTGTATACATCTTGAGTGTCGTTGGGTCATCGCGAGTGGGTCGTTGGGTCGTCGTCCTTTTTAGAGCGTCGTCGATTCGTCGTGAGAGTGTCGTCAGGTCGTCCATTCGACGTGAGAATGACATAGTGATCTTGAGTTTTTTCGTCTGTATCGTTACTAACCGTGAACCTGTAGACCTTTCCGAACTGTTCAGTCTGCGTGGACTCGACGACGTCCCCCTTTTGAGAGCCCCTCTTCTCCAGCTTCCAGGTGGGCAGGTGGATTGCTTTGAACGCATTCTGCATACTCTCCTCAGCCATAGACTTGTATTCATCTATCTGTTGACAAAGATATATTTTAAAATTAATATTTTATGGATAAAATATAGATTAGATTTAAGAAGATTAATTTTTCTCAAAGAAGAACAAAGGTTCACTCATATGAGAACTTACAATAATCTTAATTTATAGTTTGAATGCATATTTAAATCTTCTCCTTTTTTATATATAAAATTGAATTGCTTTTCGTTAGTCTCGCTGAAATTCAGAAACGGCTTGACCGATTTAGATGTAATTTTTTGTGTGTGTTTGAGTACGTCCCGGGATGGTGTATATTCATAATTGGCCCTGGTAGGGGGCGCTGCAATCGGGTTCTAGGTTCATGGCAGGACAACGTTTGCATTCTGCAGGGCCCAATAATATAATATACTATGTGTCGTGCCCAAATCGTAGAATTAATCATTTAATAAAATAGTCAACTACCTATATCATTAAATGATCAACGTTTGACGATATTAACATTTAAAAGCATGGCAATTTCATGATATGGTCAAAAATTATTTTTTCTCAGTAGAATCTCTTTCTGAATAAACATTTATATAAGTATATGTTCTATATTAAATAAACAATCAAAGTGTTGAAATTTTACACTCTGGTTCCTGGGTACAATATAACCCATAAGCGCAGCGAGCGCGTAAGTTTTCATAAAAATAACTTACTGTCAACCATTCTGCCTTGAACGGCTCATTGCTGTCTCTATTGAACACGTATTTCATCCAACTCGCGATGGAGAAACCAAACTTGCTCATACTGTTCAGCTTCTTCTCCAATTCTTCCTCAGTGCCCACGGTTTCTAATTCTCCAATATGCTTCTCCATTTCTAACTCCTTTTCGGGAGTTATTTCTGGGACCGCGTTGGACGCCATGTCTCTCTTTATGCTAGTTTTTTTAAGAATTTTATTTCAGTTTTCGCGGTTATTGATTTTGATTTTATTGCTTCTTATTTATATTATAATCTATGGACTTATTGATTCATTCATAACCAAACTATATAGAATAAAATTGGCAGATTTCTCGTACTAATTTTATTCCTATTTAAATGGTTAAAAATTGACCCTTAAGGTCCAGTTGCATGACAAGCTGTTAAAGTTATGTTACGGTTAGCGTTAAACTTTGACAGTTGACAATTACAATGGGGGATGAAGGAAAATTGATCTTTAATTTTTAGTGCTATAAAGTACCTAAGTACACCCACACTGAGAAGTGATCGAACGCAATCAATTTAACAAAATCTAAATCCTGGCCAGCCTAGATATTAATCTTTGATGTTATTATTATAATTGATTTGGAATATCATCACACTATCTTTGTCTAATTAAGTAATTAGTTAAGATTAGGTATTTAAGTTACATAACTGGATATTTTGCTATCTTAATTCGATGCTCGGACGATTGATTAGTTATAAATACGTTTAGTATAGCTGATACCTAAGGGCGTAGCCAGGTACAGCCTCCCCCCCTTCCCCTTCTCCCTAGTAGGGCATAATTATGGTTACTTTGATTGAGTAGTACCTAATAAAAGATTTATCTACGTGTTACTAAATGCACAGGTATAAAAATCTTCACTTCAGCGATCTGAAGCGATCTCCTCGACAGGAGAAGAACTATTTTGCAAGCGCTCTGTCTAGTATGATGGCCTATGTCACTACACAGGTAATTTTTAATTCCAGGAAACCCCACGACATTCTTAATATTTTAAATCCACGTGAACTAAGTCGCGGGCATCATTTATATTAAACTTATAACTTATCAATCGTCCGAGCACCGAATTAAGATAGCAAAATATCAGTTACTAGCTAATGCCCGCGAATTCGTCCGCGTGGATTGAGGATTTTTGGTTCCCGCGGGAACTCTTTAATTTTCCGGGATAAAAAGTAGCCTACGAGTATGTCAATCTCCAGGTCCTTAACTATACCCATACAAAAAACCACGTCTTCACGTCGTCTAATTCTGATACCCCGCAGTGTTGCTCTGTCTAGTCTTTACTCGAATTTTTAATTAGACAACACGTTTTGATATTAGCTTATTTCAAATTGTAAAATAATAAGGTAATAGTGATATGATGTGGTTCAATTGTATCAATAAACCAGTTCCTGTTTCTTTATTTTTTGATTGAGCCGTCGACTCACAATATTTGACACGTTTCAATAGCTACCCGTGACTGCTGTACCTAATGAGTGAGGTGATTCATATTATTATCAATATTTTTTGTCCCCAGCACTATTATTATCGGCATGAATTTAACTCTCACACCCGCGTACAAAATATTATTACATTTCAATATTTATTGCACACAAGTACCTACACGGAAAAAAGAAGACATTAAAACTACGAATAGGACAATACAGTATGCAAAGGCGGTCTTATCGCCTAAGGCTATATAGGCACTATTTAATTTTCATAAAAATATGGTAGCACTGGAAAGGTAAAAAAATCTACTATAGACTTATCCGCCGTAAGATTGGTAGGAACATTGATGTAGAATTTTAGTACCTAGGTAGGAACTAAGAAACGATATTAATCTTCTTAGACCGTGCTATAACAATAACTTTCTGTGGTGCAACTGACCCTTATTTTTAAAATAAAAAGCTATCAAAAGTAGCTGAATATTCAAATTAGGCGATTAAATTTGCTTTCTGTTCAATTAAATAGAGTCTAAAATGCGTATTTTTTAAAATCCTTATAGAAATTTATAGGTCACTTGATCCGTTACACATTGATTTTAAGTATGTACAAAACCTGTTTATTTAAAATTCAAATTACTTTTTACTTTTAACATAAGAGAAACTTAAAACCCATACAATAAACACGAGTGTCCCGCACGGTGGACGAAAACCAACTGATCTGAAACTGCAAATTGGATGAACCAACAGCTCGTATCGCTACTTTCAATGATTCATTATATCAGAGTCAACGAATACAAGTTGTTGCAAAAAAAGCGTACCCCTCGTAAAAAATACGAATGACATATATTGACTAGCGCTTGGCTGCGATCAGACTTGCTTGCAAGTGGTGATGCAGCCTAAGGTGAAGCGCGCTCGACTAGAAGATGTTTTAATCGATTTGACACATTGATCTTTGCTCAACATTTTTTAATTGTTTTATAAACATACCCAAGCATTTAATTTTACGCATTCACTATCGAAACAGAAAGGAGTTATATTAGGTTACAATTAGGTTGACAGGAACAAAGAGAATGCCCTTCAAAAGTCCTTGCATAGATTAAAGACGGCTGTCAAAAACCAGAGAGGTGGCGCGTCTATGGTTGCGTTCTGAAACTCGGTGTTACATGTATGTATTAAAATAGATAATTTATATACAGCAGTACAGTAAATGTACATGAATCCTTTCATGAATCCGTCAGGTCAAAGAAACCGTCCATCGCCAAAGATGTATGGCGCTTAAAGGACTATCAAGTAAGCTAGTGTTGTAGCTCCGTGATTATTTTGAAATGGAAAGTCGTACTTGTAATTACTAGATGAGTATACGAGTGACTAGACACCGATATCGAGACGAGAGTGAAACGTACGTTGAGAATAATTTGCAAGATTTCTATGGTGTGGTGAATATCGCGTAGATCGCGTATATCACATAGATTATTTACCTAATGTCGCGGATTATAGCGAATTAAACTTCTAGCTCCTTCATTATCATGGACTTCCGCAAAATAATGCCTGCTTCTATCCAACAATAAAGGTGTTTAATTCAACTGTTTTCTTTTTGTAAAGTAGTAAGTCAGAGCATGCAAAGGACACATTAGGTATGCGTAATATGTACAAAATAAAATATAATTATATCTAACTAGACCTATGCCAGCGACTTCGTTCGCGTGGATTAAGGTTGTTTGATTGCCGCAGGACCTCTTTAATTTTCCGGAATAAAAGTAGCCTATTTCAGACTATAATCTATTTCTGTGCCAAATTTCATCCAGATTCGTTAAGCCGTTCTACCGTGATTGAGTAACAAACATCCATCCAAACATTCGCATTTATAATATTAGTATAGATAGAAAACAATTTATTCATGAACACATTCATGAAAAAATGACAAAAGAAACATGAGCGTGACATTGTATGTGTCGCCTGTATAACACCAATTATTATCGCCCACACATTAATTACATTGGAATATTTATATAATGGGTAGCGGTGACAACCTAGTGGTTAAGACTTCGGCTTGCTATTGTGGAGTCCAGGGTTCAAATGCCATGCATTACTAACTTTTCTGAGTCATGTACCTACATTTTAAGCATATAAATATCAATTGCTATAACGACGAAGAAATTTTTTGCGAGAAAGCCTATATGCTTGAGAGTTCTCTATTATGTAATATGTTCTCAAATGTGTGAAGTGTGCCAATCCACCCTTGGTTAGCGTGGTGCACTATGGCCTAAAGCTAAAAGGGTATGAATATTTTGGCCTACCTACCGTTCCAGCATTTTTTTTTTTGCGAAATAGTAGCAATACACAAAACCTATGTTAATTAATACAAGCAAGTAATATATAGACAAAATCTTCTAAAGTGTCAGGATTCCGAGATAAAAGATATCAAAGTAATAATCTACTGAATGATGGCGTCACCAATCCAGCTATACCGCTACCATCTTAGACTGCATCATCACTTACCATCAGGTGAGACCGCAGTCTAGGGCTAACTTGTAGTGAATAAAAAGAGCAAGTATTTGAAAATGTAAAGTGATTTTTTATTGATAAAGTATGTTCAGTCACAAATTAAATAGTTCTTTCTTTTTCTTAGAGTCAAGGCTGAGTGAGGACTTAATTATTTCCGCGAACTATGCTAAGCTAAGACTCGAACCTAAGGGCCAATTGCACCACAGTAAGTTATCGTTAACTGCCTCGTTGGTCTAGTGGTTAGCATAGTCGACTGCGGATCACGAGGTCCTGGTTCGATTCCCGGTCGGGCATAAAAGTTAGGTATTGGGTTTTTCAATTAAGAAATTCTGTGCCAGCCCGGATTTGGAAGTTGGCGGTGTTTCACCCCCGTGCCTCGGAGAGCACGTTAAGCCGTCGGTCCCGGTTATTATCACTAACATGATAGTAATCGTTAAAGCCCGCCAACCCGCATTGGAGCAGCGTGGTGGGTCCCGCTCTCCTATGAGAGTGGAGGCCTGTGCCCAGCAGTGGGACGTTAATAGGCTGTAGTGATGAAGTTATCGTTAAACTTGCTTACCAAAATCAAGCAAAGTGGGAATTCTTACTCATATAACTAATTACTTATTACATTAAGATAATTGATTGGTGTTATTTAATGGTCAAATGGAACTTTAACGATAACCACAAGTGGTGCAACTGGCCCTAAGAAATAATTGAATCTAAATGTCTCTTTAATAAATTCGTTATATCATTTAAGCCTATTGCAATAAATTTAACAAAATATTCAAAAATTAGCATTAATATATACGCTTAAACAACGCATTATTTCATCAAGTCTGATAGAGAAAATGAATTGATAATAATATCTTATCTTACTTAATATTATAAATGCAAAAGTTTGGATGGATGGATACATGGATGTTTGATACTCAATCACGCACCAACGGCTGAACGGATCTGGCTGAAATTTGGCACAGAGATAGATTAATATAGTCTGGAATAGCACATAGGGTACTTTTTATCCCGGAAAATTAAGGAGTTCCCGCGGGAAACAAAAAACCTCAATCCACGCGGACGTAGTCGCGGGCATCAGCTAGTACATAATAATTTATAATATGAGTATTTTTTTAAATTTCAATAATTATGAGACTCGGTAGAAATAACTTTATTGCGAATCGTTGTAAAAAACCGGCCAAGTGCGAGTCGGACTCGCGCACCGAGGGTTCCGTACAAACCTGTAGTAAGTTTTAAATTAAATGTTTTTTTAAAATATTTGAGTTGATTGAATGAAAGGTAAATTGCGATTTACGATTAATGACGTATTAAAAAAAAACTACTTACTTGATCTCGTTCAAACCAATTTTCAGTGGTAGTTTGCATGGTACTGTACAACATATATTTTTTTTAGTTTTATCATTCTCTTATTTTAGAAGTTACGGGGGGGGGGGACACACATTTTACCACTTTGGAAGTGTCTCTCGCGCAAACTATTCAGTTTAGAAAAAAATGATATTACAAACCTCAATACCATTTTTGAAGACCTATCCATAGATACCCCACACCTATGGGTTAGATGAAAAAAAAATTTTTGAGTTTCAGTTCTAAGTATGGGGAACCCCAAAATTTATTGTTTTTTTTCTATTTTTGTAAGAAAATCTTAATGCGGTTTACAGAATACATCTACTTACCAAGTTTCAACAGTATAGCTCTTATAGTTTCGGAAAAAAGTGGCTGTGACATACGGACGGACAGACAGACAGACAGACATGACGAATCTATAAGGGTTCCGTTTTTGCCAAATTTGGCTACGGAACCCTAAAAATTGTATAATTGATGCATATGTTTAACCATGACATTTTGAAAGATCTTTAGATTATTTTATTTTATATTTTTTACAATTTTATTATTTTAATGATAAGATTAGATTTCATTTAACTCGTAAAAAGTTCCTGCCGAAGATGCGGTGAGGTGAATTATCATTATTATATACTAGATGATGCCCGCGACTTCGTCCGCGTGGATTAAGGTTTTTTGATTCCCGCGGGAACTCTTGAATTTTCCGGGATAAAAAGTAGCATTATGTGTTTCCCCGGGATACAAGTTACAACCTATTTCTGTACCAAATTTCATCAAAATCGGTTGAACAGATGGGCCGTGAAAGCGTAGCAGACAGACACACAGACACACTTTCGCATTTATGATATTTGTATGGATTTATTACCTATTTTAAATTCTGTTCTTTTTTAGTATAGTTTTTAATGTTTATAGTGCTTATCATTTATTTGCACTGCGGTGTACTAACGTGACTATGACCTTTGCTCCTATCATAGTTAGCTTATTAGTCTAGGCTTTGTAGTATTTATCATACTAATATTATAAATGCGAAAGTGTGTTTGTTTGTTGGTTTGTCCTTCAATCACGCCGCAACGGAGCAACGGATCGACGTGATTTTTGGCATGGGTATAGGACCTGGAGAGTGACATAGGCTACTTTTTATCCCGGACAATTCGGGAGGTCCCGCGGGAATCAAAAAAACTTAAACCACGCGGACGAAGTCGCGGGGATCAGCTAGTAGACATATATTTACGAGCGTACGCTCGCATCATTCTCGGGTCAAACTGTTTCATTCAACAGATTTCGATCGAACGACGACCCCGACTATTGTCTGGGCATAGTTGAGGACCTGGAGAGTGACATAGGCTAATTTTTATCCCAGCGGGAATCAAAAACTTTAACCCACGCCAATGAAGCCACGGGCATCAGCTAGTAAAATAAAATAAAAAAGTTTGAATATTAATCTAAGTATATTTTGTTAGTTTAGTTTGTAAAACTGATAGTGGTTATCATTTATTTGTCCTGCAGTGTATTCACGGTACTACGACCTTTGCTTATCATTGGTTCATTGGTCTAGAGCAGTGTTTCCCAAACATTGTTCTGCCATGGCCCGGTAATTTTCACACTGCACTTTCGTGACCCACTTAATACTTTTAAACCCAAGCTAATTCCATTAGGTAAATTAATACACATTTATTAATAGTAAAAATGTTTTATTAATCAAATTATACCAAATAAATATTATAAATGCGAAAGTTTGGAGGGATGGATGTATGGATGGATGTTTGTTACTCAATCACGCCCCAACGGCTGAACGGATCGGGCTGAAATTTGGCATAGAGATAGATTATAGTCTGGACTAACACATAGGCTACTTTTTATCCCGGAAAATAAAGAGTTCCCGCGGGATCCACAAAACCTCGATCCACGCGTACGAAGTCGCGGGCATCAGCTAGTACTACATATTTTGGTATCGGCTATTTAGTCACTAAATTTTAGTGCGAAGTATGGAGCTGAATGTTGCGACCCGGTATTTAATTTGATGGCCCGGTACCGGGTCGCGACCCGGCTAATGGGAAACGCTGGTCTAGAGCCTGGATCCATTTAATATTACAAATGCGAAAGTGTGTTTGTTTGTCCTTCAATCACGCAACGCAATAGAGCAACGGCTCGACGTGATTTTTTTCATAAGTATATTTGAGGACCTGGAGAGTGAAATAGGCTACTTTCCTAAAACGAGTTCTTGGGGGAATTAAAAACAAATTAACCATGCAGCCGAAGCCGCGGGCAGCAGCTAGTGAATAATATTATGCAATCCATTCTCTACGATTATGTGATTACGCATAATTAAATGATAACAAGTATTAATTTATAGTCTGACAAACTTATCTGACCGAGTGACAGAGTCGCTAGTATCCATGAAAACTAAAATAAAATATAAAACTCAACAATTATAAAAATTAGTTCCAATTTTGGCCACAGGGTCAGATAAGTTTGTGGGAAGTTAAACAGCTATTTTTCGTTTTTTCAAAATTACAATGACTTATGTAAATATTAGAAGTCTATGGCAAGTACTTAGTTATTTTTTGTGATTATTACTATTTAATTTTACGACTTTTGGGAGTTCCTCTATAGGAACTCCCAAAAGTCGTAATATCCACGTCCCCTGTTAGTTTTGTGTTGAATAGCCATTTCAAACAATCAATTAAAGTAAAAAAGTGCGTCGAACTTTGATGACGTCACAATTTAAAATGTCATACAAAATACCAAACTAAGTACGAGTTTTGACGTTTGAAAAAAGTTGCTGATTTGACTAGTTGTCAAATACCCAATTGTTCTAGCCTTTGGCGATTTGGCACTAAGACAAATCGAACGACATCGCATTTATTAAAATCTGTCAAGCCGTTTATTTAGGCTATAACTGATTTCGATGCCCTCCTCTCTGATTAAGAATTCGAGTTTGGCCATACTCCACCACGCTGGCTTAATGCGGTTTTGTAGCTTTCCCACGCCTATAAGAACATTATAAAGAACTCTTGGGCATGTAGGTTTTTGATACTTTACAACTGTGCATTGTCGAGTCAACATCGGAATGAAACATTCATCTTCTCTCTCTAGGTATATATATAAAATTCTGTGTCACAATGTTAGTTACCATACTCCTCCGAAACGGCTTGACCGATTTTTATGAAATTTAATATGCATATTCAGTAGGTCTGAGAATCGGCTACTATCTATTTTTCATACCCCTAATTGTGATAAGGGTTGTCCACCCCTAACATTTTCCTAGACATAATATAAGTGGCAAAACAACGTTTGCCGGGTCAGCTAGTCTTACTAATATTATAAATGCGAAAGTTTGGATGGATGTATGGATGTATGGATGTTTTTTGACGACCTCCGTGGCGCAGTGTGTAACGCTGTTGCCTTAACGTGCGGAGGTCCCGGGTTCGATCCCCGGCAGGGTCAATTTGGGAATTTATAATTTTTGATTTTTCCCTGGTCTGGCCTGGTGGGAGGCTTCGGCCGTGGCCGTGGACCACCCTACCGGCAAAGACGTGCCGCCAAGCGATTGAGCGTTCCGGTACGATGCCGTGTAGAAACCGAATAGGGGTATGGGTTTAATATAACTGACATGCCCCTAACAGGTTAGCCCGCTACCATCTTAGACTGCATCATCACTTACCATCAGGTGAGATCGCAGTCAAGGGCTAACTTGTAGTGGATAAAAAAAAAAAAAATCACGCCCCAACGGCTGAACGGATCTGGCTGAAATTTGGCACAGAGATAGATTATAGTCTGGAATAGCACACAGGCTACTTTTTATCCCGGAAAATTAAAGAGTCCCCGCGAGAACCAAAAAACCTCAAACCACGCAGACGAAGTCGCGGGCATTCGCTAGTAATATATAAAACAAAGTCGGGTTTGTTCGAACACTTATAACTCTGGAACGGCTGGCCGGATCTGGATGAAATTTGGCACAGAGACAGATTAAAGTCTGGAATAGCACATAGGCTACTTTTTATCCCGGAAAGTTAAAGAGTTCCCGCGGGAACTAAAAAGCCTCAATCCACGCGGACGAAGTCGCGGGCATCATCTAGTCTAGTTGAGAATAATTTGGAAGATTTGTGTGGTGGCGGTGCGAATTGCTGGCTTATTGTGCGGTGAATATCACAAGTTACCCGCTGTTTCACATAGATTTGTCTGGCTGTGGCGGATTATATATAATATGTATTAGTGTATTTTATAATTAGCTATACTTATTATATAAATTTTTACATCTTTTTTATATGTTTATTATTGGTTTATGTATTAGTATGTAGTTATCTGAATGTAAGTAGGTATATTATAGAACCACCTGCAGTCTATTTTCCTTTATTTTCTCCTTTTCTTAAGGTTGCCTGGTAGAGATCGCTACCTAAGCGATAAGGCCGCCTTTTGTATCCTACTTCTGTGTTTGTTTTATTTCTAATTTTTGTTTTTGTTATCTGTACTTGTTGTGGTGGTACAAATAAAGCGTATTGTATTGTATTGTATTATAGCGAATTAAGTTTCTTGATCCTTGATTATCATGGATTTCCGCAAAGTAACGCCTGCTTCTATCCAACACGTACATACACCGATAAAACAATATCCCTCTCCCTTCCCTCCCTCTCTCCCTCCCAAATATCCCTCTTTCTGTTGCAGTCAGGTAGTAATACATGAGCTCCGTAGCCTAGTTTACAATTAGCAATCGGTATCGATTAATCGCCAATTAACGTTCAATCGATCATGATTATCGGCTAGCATCAAGGTGCAACTCGGCCATGTACCTACCTACTTTTATAGGTCGAATATTATCATAATAAATGATGTATGATTAAAATAAATCTACGTGGAATATTTTTAAGCTTTTTTGATCATCGTACCTGTATTATATGTTAGTAGTTTTTGCATTTTTAAAAAGCAAGTTTAGCTTTAGTCGGAAAAAACCTACTAACTACTCCCAAATCGAACTTGAACAAAACCAATTTCAGAACAACGTCAAATAGAAAAAGTAATTATTGCACCTGAAGCCGGCTGATCACCGTGGGGGAAAAAGACCACTGTTCAAACTCAAACTCAAATCTTTTGCATTCAAGTAAACCACTGGTTCAGAATGTCATTCTAACCGAGAAGAACCAGCAAGAAACTCGGTGGTAGCTCTTTTGAAAAGAATAATTTTACATTAGTAACCGCTGTCCTTAGCATTGCTGGAGTAAGTCAAATCCATGCTCCATCCAAAGAAACAAAAACAGAAAAAAGTGTGTGTGTGCAATTTACGTACGACAGAAACGGCGGCGGCGTGAAACTTCAGAAAAGTAAACCACGAGAAAATGACACAGATATAACTTGTATTCTATCTCATTCTCTCGCAGCCTAATCTATACTTACTAATATTATAAAGGAGTTTGTTTGTCTGTTTGAACGCGCTAATCTCAGGAACTACTGGACCGATTTCAAAAATTCTTTCACCGTTGGCTATGTACGTGATCCCTGGAGTGCTATAGGCTAAGTATATATGTACTTTTCAGTTAAGTTTTCACTTTAAGTTTCACTTCAAAAACTGGAGGTCCCCTTAGTTAAAATCTAAACAAAATATATTATAAATGCGAAAGTGTGTCTGTCTGTCTGTCTGCTACGCTTTCACGGCTTACCTATTCAACCGATTTTGATGAAATTTGTTACAGGGATAGGTTATATCCCGGGGGAGGACAAAGGCTACTTTTTATCCCGGAAAATTATGGAGTTCCCGCGGGAATCAAAACTTAAACCACGCGGACGAAGTCGCGCGCATCGCGCTAGAGGAAACATAAAGTAAGTTATCTCACCTGGTCTTGAGTCAATATGACTTGCTCTCCAGGCCTCCGCGGCCGGGGACTGGCCTCAGGGGTCTCCACAGGACTGAACCAGTTAACTGTAGACTCGCCATGCGTGGACGCGGCGAGTTCTCGGGAGGGCCTCAGCAAGGGGGTCCGCTCCGAAATACTACGGTCGGCCTGACCTAAACAATAGTCTGCTTACAATTATACGGAACAATATTACGAGAGGCCCTCGAACAAACGCGGGGGTCTTAGCAAGGGGGCCCACTCCGGACTTCTGGGGCAGGCCAGAGGCCCAATTCTTTCAAAAGTTCTTTAGGAACCATATAAAAAACCGGGCAAGTGCGAGTCGGACTCGCGCACGAAGGGTTCCGTACCATTATTAATAAATAATTACCTTTGTTAATGAACCGCAAGACTAACTTTGTTTGTAGAGGTTTATTGTTAAAATCAAAAAAACTATGCTAGTTAGAGCATTGGCTATAGTTTTCCTGTAAAATATACGTAAATTCCTATTGACCATAATTATTTCAAATTTTTCGATTGGTAAACTCCGGAGATAAGGGGGGGGGAACGGTATTTTTTTAGACATTTTCCCCGATAAATCAAAAACTATCATAACTAAAAATAATTAAAAATCTGTTTTAGAATGTACAAAGTAAACCCTTCCATATGATACCCCACACTGTACAGTTATCTCACTTTTAAATTTCAACCCTCAGATTTTCCCCCCTTTTTAAATAAGAACAAAAATAATTTCCAATTTTTTTTAATTCCTGTGTCTTTGGGCCACTAATATACACAACTATTCCAAATTTCATGTCGATAGCTTCGGTAGTTACTGAAATAATCGAGTGTGACGGACGGACAGACGGACAGACGGACAGACGGACAGACAGACGGAGAAAGTCGCACCATAAGGGTTCCATTTTACCATTTTGGTACGGAACCCTAAAAAGCTAATCTTAGTACAGCTGTACAGTGTCAACACTGCATCAGCTGTGTGCCACAATGAATTGAAATTAACATTGTGACGTCACACGCGCTCGGGTTTATTCGGCGTGTTTTCGGTAGGACTTTTTACGGTCTATATGTTTAGCCGATTTTGATGAAATTCGGTACATAGCATACACAGATAGCTTTCACCATGGCGACCGATACAGGCTTGTATTCCGGAAAATTAAAGAGGTTAGGTATAAACAACAAAATCCATGCGGTTCGTTCGAACATCAGCTATACTGAATTCAAAAATTTATGTTCAAATTGATATACTTAACTTTTAAATTATAGAGAAAAAAAAACTAAAAATTGTTTTGCTAAAAAACTTATAATTATAATAAGACCACATGGGAAAAACAAGGAATGTCAGTAAAAATGCCAATTTGAGTTAGCAATGCCATCTAATGGCATTTGAGTATACCTTTCACCCTGCCGATCAGGTTTTACCAATAACTGTCGCTGTCAGACGCTATGACGGTCTAAAAAATACTGTATCTTCTTATATTTCGAAGAAAATTATATCTAAGTCTCGACCCCTAAATGATTTCTGCACCTTGCGTAGCCGACTTTGGGGCATTACTTGTTTATGCCGGTTTCTAGAAAGTCGATTTTGTTTATCCCCTCTTTGTCTAAGAGATATTTTTGAATTGTTTCACAAAGATGTGTATGTATACTTACTAATATTATAAATGCGAAAGTGTGTTTATTTGTTGGTTTATTGGTTTGTCCTTCAATCACGCCACAACAGGGCAACCGAATTAAAAGAGCTATTGTTGATAGGAAGGGCGGTATCTAGGTGAAGCGTCAGCGAGCCCAATACTAAATCTATGGGGTATAGTTGAGGACCTGGAGAGTGACATCTTTCTTTCTCTGCGTCGTATTCCTTTCCATTAATCAAATATGTTAAAGAAGGTTTTTGTATCCATTTATGTCGCACTGGCTGTTATTATTTTATTTTTACTGTTTGTCACTCTCTGTTATGTCTTCTTGAATAATATTGTTGTTTTTCCTCAAACTATGTTTCTATTATAATTTATTGAATTTATTAGATCCTATTATTATCAGACTCTAATAAAATAATAGTAGGAGTTTTCTTGGGATAATAATGCGGTGGGTTCCCGCGTCCTTCCGCATAATAAATCACTCTCCGCGTGACATAGGCTACTTTTTATCCCGGAAAATTGAGGAGTTCCCGTGGGAATTAAACGGACATAAATTATTCCACGGGGACGAAGTCGCTGGTGGTATATAAACTTACGCTGGGGTCAGAAACACTTGGTACACTATTCCTTACCCATGATCTCCTTGGCCTGTAGCTCCTGTGGTAACACCCTAAAGTCCAGGAACCAGGCTTCTCCCCACGCTAGTGTGAACGAGGTCAGTATGAGAAAAACTTGGTACACTGGCTGTGACGCGTTCGGCCACTGGGGAACAAAAAAAAATTAAAGAGTTCTTGCGGGAACCAAAAACTTCCATCCAAGCGGATGAAGTCGCAGGCATCAGCTGGTAAATTATAAAAATTGGTCAAGTGCGAGTCAGACTCGAGCAGAAAGGGTTACGTAACGCCTCACAATATAAATTATTATAGTAAATAATAAGAAAGATGTCACAACAACACGTAATCAGCTGTGAAATGGCTTACATATGGCGCTAAACTGGTAGCGCCTGACAAACAATTCGGCACCCTATGAGTACGGAACCCTAATTAACGATTTTCGGATTTTTTCCTATACTGGTACTGTGAGACCTTGCTTCTTGCCAAATTTTATGATTCTGGGTCAACTGGAAGTACGCTTTTGATTTATTGGCGAGTGTAAAAATATGCAAAATATGCGGCATAAACGGCCGTATCTTTTGATTGCGCTTTACTGCCTCGTTGGTCTAGTGGTTAGCATGTCCGACTGCGGCCGACGAGGTCCTGGGTTCGAGTCCCGGGTCGGGCCATAATTAAGTATTGGGTTTATCTGACTAGAAATTCTCAGTACTAGACCGGAGTTAGGAAGTTGGCGGAGTTTCACCCCCGTGCCTCGGAGAGCACGTTAAGCCGTCGGTCACGGTTATTATCAATAACATGATAATAGTCGTTAAAGCCCGCCAACCCGCATTGGAGCAGCATGGTGGGTCTAAGCTCTAATTCCCTCTCTCTCATGAGAGTGGAGGCCTGTGCCCAGCAGTGGGACGTTAATGGGTTGTAGTGGGACATCCGCGCATTCCCGAGGAAAAGGTGGTTGACAGATTTTATTTATTTATTTAGACACGGGACAACAAAGTGATCCTGGATTTCTCTTTCTTGAGATATCCACCACCACTACTACAGCACGACCCACTGCTGGGCACAGACCTCCACTCTCATAGGAGAGAGATAATTAGAGCTTGGACCCACCACGCTGCTCCAATATGGGTTGGCGGGCTTTAACGACTATCAACATGTTAGCGATAATACCCGGGACCGACAGCTTAACGTGCTCTCCGAGGCACGGGGGTGAAACACCGCTAACTTCTTAACCCTGGGCTAGTACTGATCTCTAGTCAGAAAAACCCAATATTTAATTATGACTCAAACCTGGGACCTCGTCGGCCGCAGTCGAACACGCTAACCACTAGACCAACGAAGCAGTCTTGAGGTATGGAACCCTAAAAATGATACTGTGTATTTTATACTTACATCATAAACAAAGACTTTTCCTATTAAGAAGGCACATGTACCACCCGTTGAGAGCTGAAACAAACACACAGTTATATTTCAATAAAAATTTATAAAACAATTATAAGAATGAAAGATTTCTTATTTAACTGAAAAGATGGGCCGTGAAAGCGTAGCAGACAGACAGACAGACCGACACACTTTCGCATTTATAATATTAGTATGAATATTGTTGTCATATGACTAGGGAGGTTTTAAACATGTAGGTTATAAATCCATCGATTATGTAACTAATATCATGCTAATATTATGTTATTATAGTTGTTGGTTTGTCCTTCAATCACGCCGCAACGGAGCTACGGATCGACTTGATTTTTGGCATGGGTATAGTTCAGGACCTGGAGAGTGACAGGCATCGATATGTATGTAGGTACTAGATGGGCCCTTTCATAGAAAAAGGTTGGGCGACCGCGACTTTGAGAGCGCGTTCCTAACCTGTCTTTGTCCCCATCGTAGCGCTGTCACGGTCGCTCGTCATGTAGATAATTTGTTATTCTTAGGTTAACATCTACAGTCTTATTAGTTTGGCACTGTACAATTTTTATTTTAAGGTAGGTAAGTGTTTCAAGTTACAATTATACATTTCCAAAAAAACGTTATTTAATCCTCCTATTTAATACTTTTATCCATTACGCAATTATTTAATTTCCGCGGCAAACTGTATGATATTTTTTTTTTTACTAACTGGCCTTACGGCTTCTATGGCTATGGCCTATATTATCTATGACCGAGTCATACGTTTTCAAGCTTTCATTCAAGATGTTGGAAGCAAGTTCCCGCTTTTAAGACTAGATGGCGTTGATGGCGTTGCACCCAAATTCTTTGTTTGACAGGGCCCGTCTATGTAAATTGAGGTCGTTGGTGACAGACTTTTTATCCCGGAGGAGTTCTCGCGGGAATAAAAAAACCAGCTAGTTAAAAATAATTATTGATAAAAATAATTATATATTAAATATACTCACAGCAATAACACTCCAATTATTAATATAGAGTATAGCGTAGAATAATAACAACATGAGGAACCTTAGTATAGCTACTATCACTATGTCAAACAGTGACACTTTTATATTATAATGCAGTATTTCTCTGTTGAAAATTTGAACTAAAGTCTCGCCCCTCATCTGAAAAAAAAAATTGTTATTAATAACATGACTCTCTCTCTCTCTCTCTCTCTAATTAGGTGTAACAGAGATAGGCTTACACCACAAAACTAATTAATAGTACATTTCAGGTAGTGAAAGCAGAGTCATTTTTTGAATGGAGCAGTAACTGGGGCATACAAATAAAGGTCTAGGTCTAGTCTAGGTTCTGTCTTCATTTTGGGATTGTCTACGAGTCGAACTACCCTCTTTTGTAAAAAAAAATTGTGTGTCAGCTCCGATGCACAACAGGAGTTTACTCATTACAAACGAAAAGTGGTACCATGAAACACAAACAAGTGTTACCATGGAAACGTAGTAAATAACGTCACGGAGAAAGTTTGATTTTACTCCCCATAAATTTTCTTACCCCGGGCTTATTTATGAAAATCAATTCTTAAGGAGGTAAACTCACCATAACACAAATAAGCCACATCAAGCTAGTAAATAGTATATCGAATGTGACGAAAAGACAGAAAAACCGACGCACTGACGACATCCTGCCTTGTGGGCGGTGGCCGGCCACAAAGTCCTCTGTCACCAGGTTGACCGACTGAGAGTGTGCTGGAAACAGAGATAAAAGGATAGTTAGCTACTTTCCCACTTTTTACTTTTTCGTTGAGAACAATTTTGGAAGATTTCTGTGGTGTGGTGAATATCGCGGGCTATAGGTGCGGAATTCATGCTGTACGGTACAGCCTGTACCACATAGATTTACCTATTGTCGCGGATTATAGTGAATTAAACTTCTAGTTCCATCATCATACAATTCGATCATTCCATCTGTAAGCATGACATTCAGAAGGTGTACTTTGTAGGTTCCTATTTTGAATAAATATGTTTTGAGTTTGATCAGTAGAGGTTTGACAGTTCTATTAAACCCAAACCCCTACTTGGTTTTTATGTTACCAACAAATACAACAAGTAAGACTAAAAGTCAAAGTTAAAACTCACACAAATTCCTGTATCCTGCTGGTATGGTCACACTGCTAAGCAGTGATTCAGCGGCCTCCCTAATATGGTAGTCAGCCATCTTGGCCCCTGCAAACAATAGGTAATTACCTTATTGAGTACTATTTGTGGTGACCAATCATTTAGCAAAAAACAAATAACAAATTTTCATTTCACAAACAACATTTCCCAAAATTATGAATCATATATTAATTGTTATAAAACTTTTGGTCCTATAAATATAGCTCAGGCTACTTATGCAAGCTTTGTATGGGAACCCTAAAATAAAAAATTAAAAAATGTAAAGCTGGTTTTTGGCAAAAGTGTTCCTTGGGGTCTGAGAAGTACCTCTTAAAAATTATTTTGTATTAGGTCTATTGAAATTAAATAAAAAGCATTTTGTAGACGATTTTATGAACTTTCATTTTGTTCGTATGGTTTTTTTCCTAGCTCTTATACTTTTCGTGTAAACCACAAGAATATTAAACAATTTTTCAAAAAAATAATAAAATACGTAAAATAAGCCGGCATATTTCCAAAACTATTTGTCCTATCATAATGATTTAAATGCCATTTGGCAGATTATTTAATGTAGAAAATTTTCGCCACAGATGGTTTTTTTGTAGCACTAATATTTTTTGAGAAAATTACAAAAAACTGCGGTTGGGGAGACGTTTGGGGGGGTGGGGGGGAACGCCCGCGGCCTAGGGGGGGGGGGGGTTTAAGAGGTACTTCCCAGACCCCAAGGAACACTTGTGTCAAAAATCAGCTTTACATTTTTTTTTAGGGTCAATGTTTATTAGTCCCGTACTAATAATTCACTTGACAAAACAATTAACAGACAAATTATCATTTCATAAAATATAATTTGACTAATAATTGATTTATAAATCGTGTTATTTAATAAAACAATGTAAACCATATTTCTTTTTTGATAAAATGAATTGTTGACCGAGCCTTGGAGGTGGTGAGAGGGAGGGGGAGAGAACCCATATCCCTAACCTAACACTATCCAGCCAGAGTTCAGTAGACCTAGGTGAGTATGGGTAAATTCCAAATAAAAATTTTTTTTTGCTTATTATTCAAACTTTACCCAAAACGTTAGGGTAATTTCATTAATAAAGATTTATATTTCTATTTCATACTTAAACCAAATTAATAATGTAATGGTTATAAATTAAATGTTAAGAAAGCAAAGTACACAAAATTACTTATATACTAATATCATTCCTATTGCCATATTGGGATTGTTTACATATTGTTGCTGGTTGAAACTAATAATTATTAATTTGGTTTAAGTAAGTATGAAATCTTAATATATATAAATCTCGTGTCACAATGTTTGTCCTCAATGGACTCCTAAACCACTTAACCGATTATAATAAAATTCGCACACCATGTGCAGTTCGATCCAACTTGAGAGATAGGATAGTATAAATCTTAAAAAAACATCAATTCACGCGGACGAAGTCGCGGGCATCATCTAGTAGAAATATAAATCTTTATTAATGAAATTAACTAAAGTACAAAAATACAGTGAATTCCTGGCCCTAAAACTAGTAGGACCCATAACTTAGGGGACAGTATATTACTTGATTTAAATTTTAAAATTTAAAATACCTAGGTACCTATTACGTTAGTTAAAATACTTCTATTACACAAAATTTAAAAAAGAATGTGTATATAAATATTCATACAAAGTGTACAAATCAGATTCAAAGAAAAAACAAAATGATCACTTCCTTGTTTTGTCATTGCTCGTGTAAGATTATTACAAAATAATCAAGACATTTGAATTAAGAATACGACAAATAACAATAGTTCCAAAAATATTATTAACAAACAAGATAAGTGACACTTTGTAGGTAATTACTTGTGCTTTGTCTGAATTAGTCAAAACTTTTACAGCAATTCTATTATGAGACAAAAGACTTAGGTACCTATCACTAGTTAGCGAGTTATGCTATAAAATGCATAATATTTTTATCACTAAAACTACTCTTGGTGGGGTCTTTAAAAACACATTTTGTTAGGATGTCCATCAGTTGCGAAATTTTATGGAAACATTCTATTTTAATTATGTTTTCAAATGTCACAACACGAAAAAATAACTAGAAATAGCTGTAAAATGTAAATTGAACAAAACAAAACCAAAATCCACAGCACTCGAAAAACGTCCGAAAAACAATTGAATTTGATTGACGTAAATGTGACAGTGACACTGACATTGATAGAGGGTATGTTCCGATATACACTGCAAGTACTGTTCAGTGCTCTTACTGGGGAGAAATTCGTTCCGTATGGACTGACGTCATAAATCGTCACCATTTTTTCTGACTGCGTATAACCAGTATAGCTAACTATAAAGGAACGGCTTCGAAGTAACTAACTTGACGTCACACCTTACACTGCTCGCACTCGCAGTGTATCAGAGACAAGTTATGCAGTGTATATCGGAACATACCGAGTAATGACATTTTTTATTACAGATTATTCGTTTCTTGATTTGACGTTAGCAGGGACGTTAGTTTTTAGATCATGCAAGTAGTAGCCATAGAATTTTTTCGCTAAGCTCAATAGACTGACAAAGCGTGGCAGCGAGAGGTATTTAGTTAATAAATACTGCCGCGAGCGAAAAAGAGATAGCGAAACAAAAGGCCAGTATGTCATTGTTTACGCGAGTATGAGGCGATAGCGTCCCGGCCTATTCCAAGTCGAGGTGAATTTTATGCATTTAATTAAAAGTCTTACGATTAAAACTTAAAATCTTTGTTCTGCCACCATGGTGTCTTGTTCAGTGAATGAATGTGACGTTACAAGACGTAATAACCCGCATAAATACACGTTTCACAGGTAATTACTGAATATTTTCCTGAATTATTCATAAACATTATTTTGTCATTTGTTGTTTGAAAATGAGGCAAAATAACTATTGAAAGCTTAGATAATAGGTTTCCCTTAAGGACGGATGTACTGTAATAGGGGGAAACATCCTTTTCTGTTCCGACATTTTAGTATAGCAAAAATTAAAATTTCATTATCGAATAAATACCATTCGCTACTCATTGAGATATAGTATGATGTAATTTAAAAAAGTGGTCAAAAAATCGTATAGTAACGGCAGAAAATTATTGGGAAATTCATGGAAATCTCAAAAAAGGTCTTATCGCGTTCCGACTATTGTGATTTAATTTGAGACATTATTTAGACAAAAGTTATTTTAAATTGATCGTAAAAGATCAAAAAACACTTTAAATAAATAATATTTTCAATAAAACTTATAGTTTTTTTACAATCTGGTTCCAAACATCCCTCATTTTTACAGCACGAATTTTTCATACAAATTTAGTACGGGCGCGCGCATCACAAAATTTCGATATATAATCATGAAATACGGCAGTCATTTCCCATACCAGAGACAAGTTTCCCATACGCTTGCGGGCTCTCAAGGCGTGAGGTTGCGTCCCGTTGCTCCTGAACTGACGTCTGTCACTGTTAGTATCCGTACACAAACGTCAATGTATCCACTACCATTGAACAAAACTAATCATCGATATTTATCTATAATATAAAAATAAGTCGGATTTTCCTTCCTGACGCTATAACTCCAGAACGTACGAACCGATTTCCACGGTTTTGCATTCGTTGGAAAGGTCTCGGGCTCCGTGAGGTTTATAGCAAAGAAAATTTCAAGAGCGGGAACGGGAACGGAAAACCGAATTTCACGCGGGCGGAGCCGCGGGCAAAAGCTAGTTACGTATAAAAAAAATGTAACTGGACGATTTCTGTATATAAAATATTTATTTTGAAAATTTAATTGATGGTTATTTTATTATTCACTGAGCCCAAAACGGTATTTTATTATCTGTCTTATTTTGCCTGTTTTGTGCACGAAATCCACTAAAACTAACTTTGAATGGGTATTTTGGTTCTTATAGCTCAGTCTAAGTAGATTTTTTTCTTTTATAACAGTCGTCCGAAGGGGGAAACTGGCGAAATATCAATTTCGGGTCTATGGGGTACCTAATGCTGATGTTCATTCTGTTTTGGTCTCGCAGAAAAGGGCTGTTCGTGCCATATACAAAACTAAATTCAAAGAAGTTGAAATTATGACGGTCCACGACCACGATCAAGTCACGGGCATCAGCTAGTTTTTAATAAATATATTATTAGTTTGAGTTTATGTCGTCGTCAAATGTTAATCACTCCATGATAAAGTTGACTATTTCATCAAATTTTCGATGACTTCCATGACGCAGTGGTTAGCGCTATAGTCTTCTAGTGGGAGGACCCAGGTTAGTTTCCTAGCAGGGTCAATTTAGGAATTTATAATATCTGAATTCACCCTGGCCTGGTCTAGTGGGAGGCTTCAAAGATGTACCGCCAAATGATTTAGCATTCAGGTAACATGCCGTGTAGTAACCCGCTACAATCTAAGACTGCATCATCACTTACCATCAGGTGAGATCGGAAACTAGGGCTAACTTTGTAGCAGTACCTAAGTATATAAAAATATCCATATCCATACTAATATTATAAATGCGAAAGTGTGTCTGTCTGTCTGTCTGCTACGCTTTCACGGCCCAACTACTCAACCAATTTTGATGAAATTTGGTACAGAGATAGGTTACATCCCAGGGAAGGACATAGGCTACTTTTCATCCCGGAAAATTGAAGAGTTCCCGCGGGAATCAAAAAAATGTATCTGTTCAACAGATTTTGATGAAATTTGGTACAAGGATAGGATGTATCCCGGGCAAGGACATAGGCTACTTTTTATCCCGGAAAATTGAAGAGTTCCCGCGGGAATCCAAAAATATGAATCCACGCAGACGAAGTCGCGGGAATCATCTAGTTCTATATAAATATTTTTGGGGTCTGTATACATAATAAACATTACTCCAAAGATTTATCATAAGTACCTATATAGATAGATAGAATGAAACATAACTTAAACAAAACAAAAGTCCTCATAAAGGCACAATTTTTCCAATCCTCTCTATTGTTTACGCCTAGCTTCATCCAATATTTTACTGAACGCGCAGAACTTGCTTTGCAGTTTTCAGTCGCACGTAGGCTGTCAAAATAGCTTCGTCTGATCTGAAGTGATAATTTTGCTTTCTGTCGAGTACAAAAACAATTTACTTCTGCAGTGTGTGACTATTGTAAAAAAGTAAGTATAATTTGTTTTATTAGTTACCTACAGTAATAGTCAGTGTGATTATTTGTAATATTTGAAATAAAAGATCCCTTCAAAAAAAAATAATATGGCGTCGGCCGCGGTGATTTTCGTATTGTTGCGCTGATTGTTGGGTTTTGTATCATTGTGTGATTTCAAATTTGACGTTTGTAGAAGTAAAACTTTTACAGACACGTCACCACGTACTTTTACAGCCAGCTCATAATATAATGGAGAGTGCAACGCCAGTAAAACCCATGTACCGACACTTTAATTTTTTGACATAATGACGTACCTAAACATACCTGAGGCTTTTATCAAAGCTCAGCAAAGTTCATCCGTCCATGTATTTTTTAAATTATCTAGACATGATCTAGAATGATTTATTGTTATTCATTATTTTTGCAGATGGAAAAACATAAAAGAAGGTCTGCCTATTATAAAAAAGAAAATAAGCCGTTGCATTGGAAAAAAACAAACAAAAAGTATACTCTTATTTCCTGAAATCTTGAAAGCTGTCATCCCATATCACTTCCACATAATATCACATGCAGATTGCAGTGAAGAAGCAAATAAATGCATTAGTTACCTACATAATTTCTGTACAAGTTTCGCGCTTTATAGCAAAATGCAATTATTCGTTTCTCAATAAAAATCAACTAAATTTTCATTTCATTGTACCTACAACACTTTTCCGCTAATTATCATAGCATCAGAGTTATACCATTTCATGTACCTACTCTCACCATAGTCTGTACACTAGTAAAAAAATATTAATTTATAATTAGTAGACTATACCTACCAACAAAAGACATTCATCTTTCCTATCTAAACATTTTGGTTATTTACGTATTGCAGCTTTGAAATTCTAAACGATGATCAAGTTATAGAATATAAATTGGAGAGCTCTGAACAGCAAGGTAAAAAGCATTCGGGAAAAATAACTAAAAGGTAGGTAAATTACAAAACTAGGTATAAATCCTTATCCTTACTAATATTATAAACGCGAAAGCTTGTGAGTATGGATGAGTGGATGTATGCATGTATGTATGTATGTTTGTTACTCTTTCACGCCTGAACGGCTGAACGGATCTGGATGAAATTTGGCACAGAGATAGATTATAGTCTGGAATAACACATACTACTTACTACTTAATAAAACAGCTACTTTTTATCCCGGAAAATTAAGGGAACCAAAAAACCTCATTTTTTGTTGTTGTTTCCAAATTATATCTGTCGGTTTAATTGATGGGTAAAATTACAATTATAAAGGTTTGAAATAAATAAAGAGTACCTTTTATTTATTTAAAACTAGCTGCACTATTGGAAACTATCGCCAGGAAGGCTGATTCAGTATTAGGTAGGTGTAGGCTCTCCTCTTATGACGATAGTGAAGGACTGCCCGCATGCTGATGGGGTCTGACTACTTATCGCCTCTCAAAGACGTCTTATGGTTGCCTAAAATTAACAATGACTAGGAAGGCTAACACATCTTTGAGCGGCCATGTCTAGTGAACGGCCCGATGAATAGCGTCAGTTTTTATACTGTTTACATACCTAGGTACTGCGCATACTTTAATACTGTACAAGAATCAGCCTTCCTAGTTATGGTTCATTTTTGGTAACCATAGTACGTGTTTGAGCGGCCATATCTAGTGAAAGGCTGATCTGCATGCAGGCAGACCTTCACTATCGTCATCAGTAGAGAGCCCTACACCCACCTAATACTGAATCAGCCTTCCTGGCGATAGTTACCAAAAGTGCAGCTATCTCATAGTCAGTACCTACATGATATTATAAACGTTTTTTTGCTGTCATAAAACTTCGGTTTGTCAAAATGTGACAAGGATAATTTTTATTTATATCAATTATATTAGGTACTTTATACTAATAAACTTTATATTGTAGTAATAAATTGCGGTTTTATTTTCCATTTCAAAGTGCTATAAAAGTTTCACATCAAAAACTAAATATATAATGGAAATAGGTTTTTTAGGATGAGTTGTGTCATTTATGATGAATCAACGGGACTTTACCCAGCTTGAAAAGGAGATTCTACTGAGGAGAGATGACAATAACTCAGCAGTTTATAAAAAGAAAAAAAAATTTCAATAATGTACCTAGAAAATAATACACAATATATAGGGAGCTACATAAATATATGTACATACATAATGTATCAAGTATTACTCTGATTTAGTGGGCTGTTAGTGGATAGTTTCCATGCAACATTAGGAAAATCATCAGTTGATGCTACGTTAGTTGTTACGGATATGTCTCAAACCCACCAGCATCAATTGATTTTCATAGCTTAGCTCTAGGGGAAAGGGGTTCAACTAAGCAACGAAGTTTTTCACATAATGAGGAAAGGAAACACGTCCTTCTAAGTATTTATTACGAGAGAGGGAATGACAGCATGACAGTCACGCAGCTTACTTACGTCCATAATGTTTCCTACATTACACATTATACTAGTTGAAGTATGGAACACAGAAGCTGACTAGTTACTTCTCAAACCACTTCATCTACATCGCACATCTCAGATGGAAATGGAATCTCCTAGTGCTGTCTTACACCGTTTTTATACTATTCATGCAGAACTACTACTAATACTAAGCGCCATTATTAATTAAATTTATTTTTCTACCTAAGCATACAACCTTTATCAAATAAACACCTATCTTTACCTATACCTACTCATAGTTATAATTATAAATCAGTTAGCAGGAATCAGCCGGTTGGTATATTATCAAGAAGCACCTCTACAATCCATACTATGATATTAAAAATGCCAAAGACGTGTAATTGAACGGCCCATTATTTCAACCAAGTTGGTATAGAGTAAGGTTACATCCCGAGGAAGGACATAAGTTACCTTTATCCCGAAAAATTGAGAAATTCCCGCAGAAATAAAAAAAATTAACGAACGTAGACGAAGCCGTAAGTATCATCTAGCTATCAATCAATAAATAATATTATTTGTGCCATAGTGAGATAGTTGGTCGCATATTGTGTGCTCCCGTGGTAGGGGCTGAATCCTTCTATGTGTGCCTGCGTAGACTGTGGTTGTATGTGTATAGAAACAATTGACAGCGGCTGACAGCTACGCCTAGATGTCGGCCAAGGGTAGGACCCTTAAGACTTTTCATCAAATTACATTGCTAAATGACGAATTTTTGGATATTTTGTGTAAAACTTAAAAACGTTTGGTTACGATAGGGATTGACAAAGTGATGACATCATAAGTATCGATAGTCGATAATCGTGTCTGCCGGTAGGTTTGACGTGATTGCTCATAAGCTTAAGTGTGTAGAGTACAATAAAAAACACTACTTTCCTGTAAAAGAAAAGAACGAAATAAATATTTTCCTTAATTTTTGTTTTATTTGGCGTGTCTTAGATTACATATGTATATGAAATATATATACAGGGTTTACTGTATATACTGGTAATTCAGTACATTACTGTATTTAAGTGCTTATCGGGGAGGTCATTAGCTATGACTTGAGCGCCATATATGGTTATTATTTATTTGTATTAACTTGTCACTTAAAGATTATATCAAAGTATTATTGTAATGGATCAAATTAAAACTACTTGCACCCTTTAAATAGCGGCGGAAAACCTAAAATTTTTATGAAAAATCCCTAAAATTGCTCTATTTCTCAAAAAAATTATAGTGTATATTTTCAGGCAGATTTTTTAAAAAATATCTCTGTTTTTTTTATCCGCCGCCAGTGACGGGCCGTGTAACGTAGTACTGGTGAGCTTCGGTAGGTGGCGTGAACACATCACATCACATCACACTTCACATCACACTTAAATATCCTACTAATATTATAAATGGGAAAGTTTGTGAGGATGTTTGTTACTCTTTAACGCGACAATGAATGAACGGATTTTGCTGAAATTTGTCTTTTTGGCACAGACATAGATTGTAATCTGGAATAGCACATAGGCTACTTTTTATCCCGGAAAATTAAAGAGTTCCCGCGGGATTAAAAAAACCTTAATCCACGCGGACCAAGTCGCGGGCATCAGCTAGTAAGCTATAAAATAAAAAAATTGTAGTCTTAGTATAATTCTATAATAATAAAGTTATCAAAAAAATTCAAAAAAAAAAGATTTGACTCATATTTAAATCAGATGCATATACCCTATTCGTTAATTATTAAGAGAGACTATTCGAAAACAGACCATAAGTATTTGATGTATCCAGCTAATGATGTTGCATTGTGTTGTAACGCTGAAAAACTTTTTAGAGAAAACATGGTCATCTCATCAATAAATAATTTGTTACCTAGCTGTATCTTTGTTGCTATTTGTGTATTTGATTTTTTTAAATTAAAAGATAGTTTTATTTTACTTCGTTAAGCTAACTCATTAGAGTCCTATGATTTCACCAGTAAGACTATCGATAATACTATGCTAGAGTCAAGACAACACTATTGCACGCACACATTTACATTTCATTTTTTGTAACACCGTAATCTGTCACTGTTGGTCTTGTACATTCTAAGTCAATGGTAGTAGCTACCTTAATTATTCATCCTTTAGTTTTATAGGTAGTAATTACTACCTCCTATCAGCCTCCTGTTCACATAACTTTTGGCATTGCTGTAAGCGTACCGAGGATATTATTTAATAAATCAATAAATCAATAAATAATTTGTTACCTAGCTGTAGCTTTGTTGCTATTTGTGTATTTGATTTTTTTAAATTAAAAGATAGTTTTATTTTACTTCGTTAAGCTAACTCATTAGAGTCCTATGATTTCACCAGTAAGACTATCGATAATACTATGCTAGAGTCAAGACAACACTATTTCACGCACACATTTACATTTCATTTTTTGTAACACCGTAATCTGTCACTGTTGGTCTTGTACATTCTAAGTCAATGGTAGTAGCTACCTTAATTATTCATCCTTTAGTTTTATAGGTAGTAATTACTACCTCCTATCAGCCTCCTGTTCACATAACTTTTGGCATTGCTGTAAGCGTACCGAGGATATTATTTAATAAATCAATAAATCAATAATAACTGGATTTACTGCTTTCGATTCTAGTTTTGTGACACTACCTTCATTGTAGGTACATCGAGTGCTTGATGCTATTATCTTCGTGGATTGAATACATGATTGTCCATAAATTCGGCACTAAGCAACTTTAATTGCGAATCAGATTTTCACAACCATTATTCAATGATGACGCAATGACGCTCAAGCCATAATCACAAATTGTTACCTTCTAACGTCTACTTCCCCGATACTAATTTCCCTGACTTTTCATCGATAGGTGTTGGCAACTATTAGGTAGGTACCTAGGTATTTAGAATTAAAAAATAGAGTATTTTTCAAAAATATAAACTTTATTTCCAAAATCAAACAAATAAGTACACACATTTAATGTTTAGGTTGGCACAATAATTTATTTTTCTCCATTTAAAAATTATACAGTTAACTATAATATTATCAATTTAACATTATTTTATAACATTTTAGTTACATAAATAGTCTTATAATGTAGGTTTCTATGTAGGTACTTTACAAATTACAATATTCATTCATAAAATGGGCTTACTTAAATCCCTAGTAAGTACACCTAATCTCAATCTAGTACTTACTTAGCTAAAATATATTAACCGAAAGTGAAGTGAGCATTTCTTTTAGAATATTATAGTTGAGCTAATTAAAAAAAAGAAGGTACAAAATTACAAACGAGTGCATCAAGGGCGAAATTCCAACCCTTTCTCCTACAGGTCTGAGAACTACGCCTCACGCCAGGGATCGAACGGTATAACTGTAGAACAATATAACGCAAAAATTCAGTATCTTCCCATTCCGCCTCAATAAAGCATTCACTCATTCGCCATATTAAGATCGATTAATCACCCACTGCGCAAGTGGTACAAGATATTATAAGCTCGTTTTTTGTGGCGTGAAGTGTTCACTTTCAGTACATATCCTTGTAATGCAAAAGGAACTTTATGTCCGACCGATAAAGTTTGTTTTAGTTAGGTACTATTTTAACCATAGTTAGCACTCCATATTTCCTCCAAGGTCAGTACCATCTAGCTGGGCCGACTCTGTTGTCAGACGTACATCTTCTTGTAATGCAAAAGGAACTTTATGTCCGACCGATAAAGTTTGTTTTAGTTACTATTTCAACCATAGTTAGCACTCCATATTTCCTCCAAGGTCAGTACCATCTAGCTGTGCCGACTCTGTTGTCAGACGTACACGGTACATCTTCTTGTAATGCAAAAGAAACTTTAGGTCCGATCCATAAAGTTTGTTTTAGTTACTATTTCAACCCAAAGTAAGCACTCCATATTTCCTCGATGGTCAGTAGGTACCATCAGCTAGCTCTACTGACTCTGTTGTCAGACGTACATCTTCTTGTAATGCAAAAGGAACTTTATGTCCGATCCATAAAGTTTGTTTTAGTTACTATTTCAACCATAGTAAACTCTCCATATTTACACCAAGGTCAATACCATCTAGCTGTGCCGACTCTATTGTCAGGTGGGTCCCTAGCGCAGCAATACGAGGCCAGTACGCCCACCGAGGCCAGGCACAGTGACAGCACGCTGGTGCTGCAGACGGCACCTGATGTTATGTCGTTCAACGCTGTACCGGTGTTGGGTTGAACCACCAGGAGGATTAGTAGACCAAACGCACTGAGGAGAGAGAAGGAAGAGAGGACGATGTATCCTGAAACAATGTTTTTATATTATTAATTTTAATAGGTAGGTATTTTGAAAGATATTATTTATTATTATTATTATTACTCTTTATTTTGTACACCACAACACATAAATAACACAAAAAAAATACATAGAAAAAACAAAGAACGAAGTAGAATACAAAAAGGCGGCCTTATATCGCTTAGCAGCGATCTCTGCCAGGCAACCTTAATTTTTAGGCATTTACCTACTTAGATAATTTCTAAAGATAACTAGTATTCATTACTCATTTATTCGTTGTCTAGAACAACTAAGTATGTTCATGTATTACTTACATTATAACATGAACATAGACCGTAAAATAATATTATTAACTGATGCCCACGACTTCGTCTTCGATGATTGGTTTTTTGTTCCCGATGGAACTCTTTCATTTTCCGGGGTAAAAAGTAGCCTATGTGTTATTCCAGAATCTAGACTAACGGTTCTAGACTAATTTGACCAAAGTGTCAAATTTCATCCAGATCCGTGCAGCCGTTCTGGCATGGCTAAAACATCCATCCATCTAAACTTTCGCATTTATAATATTAATATACTTAGAAATGAATTAGATGTAGAAATGAATGAATTAGATCTTAATTTAAAGCATGGTAATATACCTATGCGTTGACAACTTTTTTTTTGCGTAAAAACTTGGGAATAAATAACAGCAATGTAAGAAATGTAAAACCACAAATAATAATTTTACTACAAGCCCGCAACTTAAAACTGTGGTCTAAGTCAAAAACGTTCATATAATATTGTTACGAGCTTTAGTAAACAATTATTATTAAACTTTACGACGTTCTGTTAAATAGTATAGTATGCGGGTATAATTATATCGCTTAAATAATTACTTACGCCGCGTTTCCTCATTTCTGGAGATCGAGGTCTTGTGGAGATCATACCCTCAAAAGTTAACCACAAGAGGTCGCCCTTATTTATTTTCAATTTTTTATAGACATCCAACGGGTTACAATACTAAAATATACTAATATGCATTATTTGTTAACCCAGAAGGTTGTCACAGGTTGCAATATGATATTAAATTTCACTATGGGCCGGACAAAAACGAAATAAAGGAAGAAAAGATACAAAATAAAAATAAAGATGAGATCTAGCAGGCTGTGGCAGACATCTAACTGGATCTACAAAAACCTAAGAGTTTAAATACTCTTAGTCGAGTTGTATGCGGAAGGACGTGGGAACCCACCGCATTATTATCCCAAGAAAACTTTTACCATTATTTGATTGATGGAAAGGGGACAAGACCCTCAGTAATGAGGAATACAACACAGAGAGAGGAATGCCCTTGGCCTACTCACCAGATATGTAATTTCTATTCGGCAGCAGCTGGTTCCTTCTGGACCTGAATCCCAGGAGGCCAAGAAGAAAGCATGTAAAACCTGACAGCACCCCGAAATCTAGGTAATATCGACGTCCCATCTGAAAAAAGCAAGTGATAATCTAAAAGAAAGAAAGTTAGCCATTGGAAAAAAAAACACGTGAATTGAAAGTTAAACCGAACAGTCCATATCTTAAAAACTACTCAACCGATTTTGATGAAACTTGCACTGTTCCTGAGTTGAAGTAATTGAAATCCAATAAGAAAAATAATGGTCACAATCCGATTAATAGAAAGACGTACCGCCAAGCGATTAAAGCGTTCCGGCACATCATGTAAAAGCTAAGGCCGGTGGTCAGCCCGCCACAGAGCGTCAACATCAGCGAAGCGGCTGTCGCGTTAGGCTTTATGCTGAAGAACGACTTGTATATCGCTACCCTATACTTACAGTATACATCATGTAAAAGCTGAGGCCGGTGGTCAGCCCGCCACAGAGCGTCAACATCAGCGAGGCGGCTGTCGCGTTAGTCTTTATGCTGAAGAACGACTTGTATATCGCTACCCTATACTTACAGTATACATCATGTAAAAGCTGAGGCCGGTGGTCAGCCCGCCACAGAGCGTCAACATCAGCGAAGCGGCTGTCGCGTTAGGCTTTATGCTAAAGAACAACTTGTATATGGCTGCCCTATACTTAGAGTATACATCATGTAAAAGCTGAGGCCGGTGGTCAGCCCGCCACAGAGCGTCAACATCAGCGAGGCGGCTGTCGCGTTAGTCTTTATGCTGAAGAACGACTTGTATATCGCTACCCTATACTTACAGTATACATCATGTAAAAGCTGAGGCCGGTGGTCAGCCCGCCACAGAGCGTCAACATCAGCGCGGCGACGGTCAGCGAGGCGGCTGTCGCGTTGGTCTTTATGCTGGAGAACGACTTGTATATCGTGTCTTCTGAGTATACGGATGGTGACTGCGTTGCTACCCTGGAACGGATGAGGTCGTTAGGCGTCAATTTTTAACTTTTTTTAAACTACTTACACCTTAAAAATGACGTCATTGGTATGGTGTATATTCAAAGTAGCTATTCAAGAGTATACAAGTCCCACAAACTTATTTGACCCGGCGCGGTGGCCAAAATTGGAACTAAATTTAATAAAAGAAGTTTAATTCGCTATAATCCGCTACAGTATGTATCTTGCGATATTCACCACACCACACAAATCTTCCAAATTATTCTCAACGTACGTTTCACTCTGACACCGGAGCATCTTCAGGAGATGTTGACTCGACAATGCTGAATGCACGATTGTAAAAACATTCACATAAAACGTAACTTGTGGACTATGTCCTTCCCCGAAGTGTAACCTACCTCTATACAAAATCTCATCAAAATCGGTTGAAAAGATGGCCTGTTAAAGCATATCAGACAGACAGAAAGATAGACTGACCGAGAGACAGGAACACTTTCGCATTTATAATATTATTAAGTATGGATTTTATGAAATTGGCAGATATATCAAAATATTTACCTGGGAATAATAACAGCTGTGTTCTTATCTCTTCTTGGCTCCACTCTCCTCTCACTTCTACTCTCTCTGCTACTCTCCCTTCTATCCATATCAAAACTCCTTTCTCTCTTATCTCTGAAACTAGTGACGAAAACGTCCTGTCTGTCGTAATCTGATACTCCATAGTTCAACCTCTGTTGGGCTTTTGGGGAAATAGGTGATGTAGTGAAATTTCTTGATAACGTTAGATTTGCGCATGATTTAGAAGGTGTAACCTGAAAGAGAAAGAAAGGGTTTGATTTCAAAAATGGAAAAGATTCCCAATGCATAATAATATGTTAGTACATGATATGAAATGTTCATAAAAGGAGAAGGAAAGCATTCAAGGCTTTAAAATCTTAGCGTGCACAAAATTAGTGAAGTTTCTTGGTGGCTATGAGATTCTTCTTGTTCGTCGATACCACATTAGAAAGTAAAAAACCCAATATGGTGCATGGTTGAGGGCTCCCAAGAAGCAAGAATCATACATTCTCCCCCAGGTTTGAGACAGTTTAGACAGCGCTAATCATAATATTGCAATCAAGGTACCTGGGTGTCATGTCATACCAGCCGAAACGTGGACACTGACAGCAAGACTAATACACCGACTGCAATTCGCTCATCCTGCTATGGAAAGAGCTATGCTCGAAATTTCTTTGAGGGAACGAAGTGATTCGCCAAAGAACTAAAGTGGCCGACAAAGTTCTCAGGGCTGGCACGCTGAAGTAGCAGTGGGCTGATCATGTGTGTAGGAGGACCGATGGAAGTCGAAAGGCCCTTGAGACTGCGTGTTGGTAGGGCTGGCATATCTGGCGGGTGGCTGGCATTGATTGGATATGAAAAGTTGAGGAAGGAGCACGTTGGTGCTACTTAAAAGAGGCTTATGCCCAACAGTGGATGCACAATGGCTGATGATGATGATGATGATGATGATGATGATGATGACATACCTGAGTTGGAGTGCTGGATATAATCTTCATAGGAGTCCCAGGGTATCTTGGACTGTCATGCTTGTTTGGAGTGATCCTCACAGACGGCTGGCTTGCGTAACTCTTCAGTTTCCTCGGCGTGGATAGTAGTTCATGGAGTTTTTGGGTTGCTATTAGGTTCTTCTTGGTCATCTGCGGTGATGTGAAAGTCACGTTTCTTCTTGTGTCTTCATCGTCTGATGGAACTATTGCGTACCTAGGAATAGATTGAATATCTGAACTTGTCGCTTGTATTTCTGATTATATAAAAGGAAAAGGTGACTGATTGACTGATCTATCAACACACAGCTCAAACCATTCGACGAATCTGGCTGAAATTTGGCATAGAGTTAGCCATAATGACAGAATCATTGCTTAGTAGACATCCGTTAAGAGAGGATTTTTGCAAATTCAACCCCTAAAGGGGTAAAATAGGTGTTTAAAAGTTTTTGTAGTCCACGCGGGCGTATGGCCGTTGTGGCCGAAATTCAGTTAGGAAACCAGTATTGAATTGTTTTTTTACTTACTTAAGAGTTTTCCCATTGACAGTCTTAACAATTTCGGTGGGTATTTCCTTCAATTCATTCTCATCAGGTCCATCAACATTATACTCTTCTATCTCGCTCTCATCTGCTTCTACAATCCTCTTCTTCGTCGGAGAGTAATCTATACCATCATCATCTATTTCATATCTATGCCTCAATCTATTCTCCTCCAAATCATCATTGTCAACACTTCTGTTGTATTTAGGCTGTGTAACGTATCTATGTTTGATTCTACTGTCTTCTAAACAATCGTCACTTTCGGCATTTCTTTCATACTTGACTTGCTGCTTTTGCCTAAACTGTGCCATTTCTAAATCCTCGCTCCTTGTCCGACACCGTACAACAGAGCGAGATGGCTTACATACCATAGATGCTTGTCTATGGAATTGATATTTTGGAGGTTTTGGCGGCAATTCTGGAGGTCCCTCTTCCCTTCTTCCTTGCAACATTCTAAGAGGATTATCAGATATATCTGTCCTCAATATTCTGTTGGATTCCATTTTTCTTGGTGAATTCGCGCCCAAAGGCGGCATTCTTTGATTCGGTGAAACTATTTTGGTCACACATGCTTTCTGGAATACCACTTCACTTTGCGCACAAAACGCTGGGTTTGAATAATATTTGTAAACGATTTTTGGCGACTCCATCTTTGTTGTTAATTCTATCCACTACATAGTAGTAAAATCAGTTTTTTTGGGAGCTCTATGTACCTAATCAAAAGGTACAAAAAAAATACTCCACAATTACTCACACCACACACTCAAAGTACGTTAATTATCACGTGTTTTGGTTTGTCTTTGTTTATTTGCTCCAATCTCGAAAACTGATCGATTTTTATTCAAACATTCACCAATAGATTAGTATGAAGTGAAGACAGTTTGTTTGGGAACTGTACTCAAAAGTACAGAATCTCTAATTTAACACAATATTCACTCCACTATCACACCGTACGTTTAAATCACCTGTGTTGGTTTGTTTTAAACTCCAATTTCGAAAAATCTCAATTTTTTTTAAACTTTCACCACGAAATTGCGCGTCTTATAAAGATTCCTTTATCACTTTGGTAATCCGTGCGACGTCGGGCCGAGTTAGCTAGTATATAAGGGTCTCTTAGACCATGGTTCCTGTTAGGGTAACTTTGCAACCGTAACGGTTAGGGTCCAATGGGTTTCCTAACACCTTTTTTTGTTAAAATAGTTCACTATTATTACTCGAATAAGTATTTATACTTAAATTGAATGAAACACTTTTGAGTTTTACTTAACCATAAAATATTAGGTATGTTTTTTTTATTACTATTCGTATTCACTACAGTTACTTTAAAAGTAGGTATGTTTCACTTAAATAATGTCCTAAAAATACTTTTAGTTTCACTCCAATTTGAAAATTTGTCACATGTATTTCCAAATTAACGTATTGTTCACTATTCCTAAGCCGATGCTTTTTCAATATTTCAAAAAGGTATTTTTATGCTATAATTTAGTACATTATCTAATATACAGGCGTCCTTTCATACCAACGTTCAACGGTCAACTACTAGAAATATTCCATTTTCAAAAAAAAAAATAGGGCTCGGAAACGGCGCGCGCGCACCCCTGTGTTTAGCACGCGCTATTGGAATTGCAATTTCTTCTAATTTTAACCTTAATTCCAAAAAAATACGGTAGTATTTCCTTTGAACAGGATTAGTTTGTTCATTAACTGAACATTCTTAGAAGGACGTAAGTCTTGCATCAATTGTTTAAGGGATTTTCACTTTATGACAATCCTTTATGGTTGAAAACAGATTGTAGCTGCTATTTGAAGTGTTGTGCAATTATTTGAATGATGTTGTTCGAACGGAAGGACCATTTTTGTAGGGTGAGAATTTGGGGGTCCGTTGAAATATTTACATGAGCTAAGGGTTCCACAAGTAATTTCAACCGAAACAGTGGCAGTTTGAATCTTATGTATTTAAATCAAACTAGACATGCCTGCGACTTCGTGAGCATTGATTAAGTTTTTTATTCCCACTGGAACTCTTTTCCGGGCTGCAACCTATCTCTAAGTAGATATACTTACTAATCTTATCAAAATCTTTTGAAAAAATAGGCCGTGTAAGCGTAAAAAGTATTTTCCTAACGTTTGTCCATACTAATATAATAAATGAAGTGTGTCTGTCTGTCTGTCTGCTGCGCTTTCACGGGCCATCTTTTCAACCGATTTAATTCAAATTTTGTATAGGAGTGGGTTAAATCCCGGGGAAGGACATAGGCATAGGCTACTTTATGACCCGTAAATAAAGGGATCAAAATCCACGCGGACGAAGTTGCGGGCGTCATCTTGTTTGGAAATACAAATACATGGTAAGTAGGTACTGCCACTTTTATAAGACGCATCGGCAAAATTCGTTTGCCAACCTAAACCGACTAAAACCGAATGTGAACACCAATGAAATACAGACCTTATTGCTTAAAGTTAAGGTTTTAAACACAAGAACGTCACCGACTGCCGACGCAGCGGACTCTGAACATGGTGCGTAGGCAACAACCACCGCTATGCTTGGCTGGGATATCATTTTCGCGCCATTCAAAAATTTGATTTCTGCGCAGGTACATCGGTGTAACTTATAAAAGGCTGAAACCGGCAAGCGGCGGAAGTATGCCTCTCTCATAGAGAGTTACATGTATAACAAATATGTAACTCTTTGTTTTATATTCATGTTTGCCGTGGAGACCCTGGGGCCATGGAGTCTCAGTGCCAAAATTTTTGCGAGTTATTTCACCGTGGTTAATTGCCTCATCTGGTGACAGAAGGGCTGGCTCATTTTTTGCGCAAAGGATCAACCTGGCTGTCCAGCGCGGAAATGCAGCCAGCATTCTATTTAAATCAAATTAGGTAGGCTGTTCTATTGTATTATTTTCAATTAAAAAAAATGATAAGTCAAGGTCAATGTTACCTAAGTACATGATAAAAATACTGTCAATATTATGAAATGCGGGTGCAAGCGGCGCGTCACCCTAACGTTGACAGTTGTTAACAACTTTTGGTTCATTTTTGACGGGTCCAAATCAGTGGCGTGCAAGACATAGAGGCATAAAGGTAGGTACTGCTTACCCTAGTTAGAAGCTCAATACATAATTTTCATCATTCCCTGCCTCAAAGTAGGTATTTACGTAACCTAATTCCTACCCGGGCTCCGAATACCGTGCACGCCACTAGGGCTAATACACAGAAAGCCTATATCTTTGACTTTTTGGCCGGCATTTTCAAAATTGTTCTAATCATGGTTTTGGCCAATTTGAACCTTTATAAATTAGATACCATCCCTTAATTTCTCGAAGAAACCCTATTCCTTTGATCATAAGTAAATATTATACGGTCCATCCATTAGTGATAACCACATTGTGATTTGTACTTTCATGTTTCATGTTACATGTATGCATATTGTAGGTATGCAATATGCATCTAGACATGCAGTAGTTCTTGAGTATATCGTATTAGTTCGAACAGATTGTCAAACTTGGCGGACGGTAAAATATCGTACAGGGTACAGATAAATCAAAGGTGATTTACTTTTATCTTACTTTAATATAATATAAAACTTGAGAGGTGTCAAGGGATACCCGGTTGGAACGAAGTTCCTTTCGATTATTTAGTGAAGATACATCAAAGAACCAATCAACGCCTGATATGGTATGTTCTTCATTTCTTCTTAATCTGTTTAAACTCTCTCCAATTTTAAACCTGTTTCCATCGGCGTTGAAACCGGCTTACATTCGCCCATGTTAAATTTTTCTATTAACTTTTCGTCTGTGACAACCTCATTTCTCCCCCTACCCATAACCTATAACACGTATAATATAACTAGCTTATGTAACTATTGAAAACATAATTCTTTAAAATTATTTCGCCTTTTTATTTTCAACAACTTAAACACACAAGTAGTCATAGCAACCAAAATCATCTTTTCATAAAGTGTCGTTACAACTTTTGGTCTTAATTTTTTCCGTCTAGCCCCCTTTCGTAACGCGCGATAAGGAACTCCGTTCCAACCGTTCCATTAAATGTGAAAGTTTGGATGATTGTTACTCCTTAAAGTTATAATGACTAAACCGATTTTGCTGAAATTTGGATTGAAAATAGCCTTGAAATAACACTTAATCTAGTTAGGCTACACTTTATCCGGGTTCCCGAACTGTAACTGAATTGCATGAAGTTCAAGAATCATCTAGTTATTAATTTTTATACCTAATATATTATATATTATCAAATTTTTTAAAGATTAAGTAAAAGCACACGGTGCATATTTTATTATTTTGTTTTATAATAGGTAGGTAAAGTAAAGTAGGTAGTGTAAAGTTTCATAATAAGTAGTCCTCCATTATGTAAAACTAGCTGATGCCCGCGACTTCGTCCGCGTGGTTTGAGTTTCTTGTTATTCCCGCGGGAACTCCTTAATTTTCCGGGATAAAAAGTAGCCTATGTCACTCTCCAGGTCCTCAAATATACCCATGCCAAAATTCACGTCAATCCGCTTCTCCGTTGCGGCGTGATTGAAGGACAAACCAACAAACAAACAAACCAACAAACAAACATACTTTCGCATTTATAATATTAGTATGATGTTGACATCAGCTTCCATTCGTTTATGAACCAATATGTATCTAAGTAAGTCCCACAAACTTAACTAACCCGGTGACAGCTTCGCTAGTAGAAATGAAAGATAAATGTAAAAACAATAAATAAACAGGTATAAAAATTAGTTCCAATTTTGGCCACCCGGCTGGATAAGTTTGTGGGACTATACCTAATACCGAACGCAAAATAGTCGCAAATGTTGCGCGCCCCTGCACACAGCTGCCAGGCAGATGTACGTAACGGTTCACCGGCACGTGGCATACAAGTATTATTACCTATACTTAGTGAACTTCAAGTTATATAGCTATTACTAGCTGATACCCGCGACTTTGTCCGCGTTGAGTAGGTTTTTGGTGTTCCCGCGGGAATTCTTTAATTTTCCGGGATTAAAAGTAGCCTATGACCTTCCCCGGGATATAAACTATCCCTATACCAAATTTCATCAAAATCGGTTGAACAGATGGGCCATTAAAGCGTAGCAGACAGATAGACAGACACACTTTCGCATTTATAACATTAGTATGGATGCTTAGATGTGTCTGTCTGTTACCTAGTCTATCTACCTACTATGCTTTTTAAGGCAAGGCCCATGTTCAACTGAATTTGACGAAAAGTGAGCAACCTTTCCAATAAAAAAACAGTCTAATCAGACTTATTTTGTTCGTCAGTAAAAATCTGCAGAATCCATACTAGAATATTATAAATATGCGAAAGTGTGTCTGTCTGTCTAGAACTCTAGACTAACGACGGACCGTTGGTTAAATAGGTACTAAATACTTAGTTAATATTGCATAGGCATTTGGCCATGAAATTTTTATTAAGTAGTAGGTACCTAGAAGTAGGTATCTACTCAACTGATTTTATCTTCATTCAGCTTCTATCCATACTAGATCTGTCGGTCTGATATTTTCATCTAGTGATTGAAAAGTCCTAACAGACAAACGAACAAACGTGATTGGTATGTAGCTTTAGTCTATGTTCTGCTCGTCACAGACACTACGTTTGTCAGACTCGAAACATTATAACCGTAACTTCAAATCCACAATTATCAACACCACATAAAAAAACAAAATGGCCCCTAAATCAAAGAACAAGACGAAGTCTTCGCGCGCCGGCATCAATATATCAGTCGGTAGGGTCCACAGGATCCTGAAGAAGGGTAACTTTGCACCGAGGGTCGGGAACGGTGCGTCAGTGTACTTGGCAGCCGTCGTGGAATACTTGGCAGCTGAGATTCTGGAACTCGGCATGGAAGTGGCAGAACAGAATAAAAAGACGAGACTATCGCCCCGCCATCTTCTTTTTGCGATCAGAAATGATGAGGAACTCAGCCGGCTGCTAGCTGGCGCTACCATCGCCCAAAGTGGTGTTCTACCTTCGATCAACGCTGTGCTACTGCCGAAGAAAACTATGAAAGGCAAGGAAGACCAGTCCAGTCAGAAATCACAACAGTTTTAGGGACCGCAAAAAAAAATACAAAAAAAAAGAAAAAAAAAAGAAGAAAAAAAATAAAAAATCGAAAAATCTACAAAAAAAGGTACCTAATTTAATTACCATTTGCATTTTGCAGCTCAGTCAAGACTCAGACCGAGTTTGAAATAAAGAAAAAAAACGAAAAATAGGAAGAAAAATGAACGAAGAACTGAAGAACTATACCGAAGACATCAATAGTCAATAGTCAAAATTGAACATGAACCACAAGAATTTTAAAATTAAGAAGAAAACGTAACAAAGTCCTTTTCAGGACTGCAATTTATCAGTTGTTCCGACACATTATTTTGTAGTAGATCGTTTTTATTGCATCTCTGCACAAAATTACCAAAAAATATAATTCATACTATTTTATTTATTTGTTTAATTCAGACAACTAGGCCCATAACAATAGAAACATAAGTACACTACTATACTAATATTATGAATGCGAAAGTTTGGATGGATAGATGGATTTATGGATGGATGTTTGTTATTCAATCACGCCAAAACGGCTGAACGAATCTTGATGAAATTTAGCACAAAAATAGATTATAGTCTGGAATAATACATAGTATAATAATGATAGTTACTTTTTATCCCGGAAAATTAAAGCGTTCTCGCGGGAACTAAAAAACCTCAATCCACGGACGAAGTCACGGGCATCAGCTAGTATTATTATACTTCTCTAAAAATACCACAAAATAATGATTGCTCATACTAGAATCAAGATATTGCCTGTGATTTTGTCCGTGTGAACATATTTTTAAGATTATTTTTTAAGATTCATAAAAAATCTATTTAGAACTTGATTTTCTTTTATTTATGTTCAGCCAGATAGGAAAGAATAATTAAAGAAAATATGTTTCGAAATGAATGAAATATTTGCAGCCCTCAAAAGGGCTTTTGTCCTAATCAAAAATTGAGAAATATAACACATAATAATATTATGATTTATTAATAAATAACACTATTCATTTAAGTAAGTCACTATTTTTTTATTTACTCTAAAAACTGTCATCACGCCCTTTCGCCGCGCACTCTTCTTGCCAACTGGATATCCTTTGGCATTATAGTCACTCGTTTAGCATGGATAGCACAAAGATTAGTATCCTCGAATAGTCCCACTAAATACGCTTCACTAGCTTCCTGCAGCGCCATAACGGCGGAGCTCTGGAACCTCAAGTCAGTTTTGAAATCTTGCGCGATCTCTCTCACCAGTCTCTGGAATGGCAGTTTTCTGATCAGCAGTTCCGTACTCTTCTGGTATCTTCGGATTTCTCGTAACGCGACGGTACCAGGGCGATATCTATGTGGTTTCTTCACCCCGCCCGTTGCTGGGGCACTTTTCCTAGCTGCTTTCGTAGCTAGCTGCTTCCTGGGTGCTTTGCCGCCTGTGGATTTTCGTGCGGTTTGCTTCGTACGCGCCATTTTAATTTACTGAACGTTGATTACTGAATGTTGATTACTGAATGTTGGTTATTGATTGTTGTTTGCTAGGTTTTTTGAATCGTA
This sequence comes from Erebia epiphron, assembly GCA_963932025.1. Taxonomy (NCBI): domain Eukaryota; kingdom Metazoa; phylum Arthropoda; class Insecta; order Lepidoptera; family Nymphalidae; genus Erebia; species Erebia epiphron. The sequence goes on along the minus strand of OZ009953.1, from coordinate 6,310,704 downwards.
TTTATATAGTCTGCTATCCCTACTTTATATGGTGATTGTATTGAGTGAAATCGTTAAATAGGATGCTAGAAAGAGATAGCTATTATAATTGGTTTGAGGTTAGAAAGAGAGGCTTATATGTCCATTTCGGTAAGTGGGATAAGGACAAGGTGATGAAATCCTTGTTTATTCACTATTTTAAGATTACCCTCATTTTTGGGGTTCCGATCCTCAAGAGGAAAAAATAAGATAAGATCATTTCGTTGTCCGTCTGTCTGCCTGTCTGTCAACACCTTTTTTCTCAGGAACGCGAATAATATAATATCAGATAATTAGGTCTATAGTCTTGGGTAGGGTATTTCCCGTTGACCTAAAATCATGAAATTTGGCAAGAAGCAAGGTCTCACAGCACAAGTATAGAAAAAAACCGATAATCGTTAATTAGGGTTCCGTATTCGTAAGGTGTTGTATTTATAACATTAGTTGCGGTCCGCCCCGGCTTCGCACGGGTAGCACTTGATCAAAATAGTCCATATAACCTACCCAATAATGGTCAGTCGGGACTGAGGCGAACAACTCCACCATACGTTCTCAAATTTTGTTCAGCAAACCGCTGTGAACGCTGCCCTCGTCTGGGAACGATGTTTAGAACTAACAATTAAGTTGAGACCTGGCTCTTTAAGGCATTTCGCAGTCTGTCTACAACAGTTATATATTAAAACTAGCTGATGCCCGCGACTTCGTCCGCGTGGATTTAGTTGTTAAAATCCCTCGGGAACTCTTTGATTTTCCGGGATAAAAAGTAGCCTATGTCACTCTCTAGGTCCTCAACTATGCCCATGTAAAAAGCAAGCCAACCCGTTATTCTGTTGCGACGTGATTAAGGGACAAACCAAAAAATCTACAAACCAACAAACACACTTTTGCATTTATAATATTAGTAAGATAGTAAGAAGGAAGATTAATAGGATTGTGCATAACTGTATTAACACTATTAACATATTTTTCACCAAGAAATTAATAAATTAAGATATAAGTTGAGATTTATGAATAGGTACCTACTTGAAGTTTATTGATGCTAAAGATTGCTGCTAACCGACATGCACATTATAAACACAATAACAAATTTTTTGATACAAAGCTTTATGCCTATGTTTACTTAACTATACATTCACAATTTATTATTTAATGAACTTTTAAATTCATTTTAATTATAGTTTAATTTCATCTAATTCAATTCAATTCTTCAATTGTTATTCCGGAAATTCATAACCAATATATATAGGTTACCTATGCCTGTCGCAACTAACGACGAAAGCTAAATCTCATTGAGGTATAATGTACTAACTAAATCTGTGCTGAACGTTAAAAAATAGAGCCAAAATATATAGTGGTTGGAGGCATGAAAAAATAACAGAAAGACACACTTTCGCATTTATATTATTAAAAGATCAAGTCAAGCTGTACCTGCGACTTCGTCAGCGATCGTTATTCTTGCGCTTGCAGTAACGTTAATAAAGTAATCAACTACGAAAATTTTAACTACAATATAGGCCTCGCTCCCCACTATAACATTAAAACAGGAGCCGAACCGCGGGCTAAAGCAGCTGGTGCAGCACTCCAACTTTTAAATTCCATGTGTGCGATGGAAGCCCGGCGGCAGATAACGAATTCAAAAATTCTATTGAACTCTCACAGAACCAAGAACCCTCTCGAACTGTCAAATTCTCTGTTTCACCATACACTAAAATAATTAGTTCCTCAGAAAAAAAAACTGTTTGGCATAATTTTTAATACACGAAATTAAGTCCACATATCACAGGCAAACATAATATGGCATCGAAATATTATGGAAATACCAATGTAAACAGTAAATTATGTCAGCCGTCAGACTGTTGACAGATTTTCTTTTGGTCGCAATTTTTTATAATTAATTTTGTTTCCTTCAAACGCCATCAAATAGTAGATTATTAACCAAGGGGATAAAGCAGTGTCTTCTGTCGCGGGTGACGATTTAAATCGCGAGTGTAGCGAGGGATTTAAGTTCACCCAAGACGACAGCTTTATCACCGAGGAAAATGCTCTACTTTTCGTACCATTTGCGAAAAAATTAACACAATAACAATATGAGATAAGCATTTATTAAAAATAATGACAATTAAAAGTAAAAGTTAACATTCGAAACATTGGTCCAATTATTGATTGAGAGAGTTAGTTACATTTTTGTTTGGTACATTTATTGTTGATGAGTTGATTTGAGTACCAATTTCTCTGTTCTTGCGTCTGAGGAACTGTTTAGAACATAAACTTATTTATAAAAATAAATTTAAATAAACTTAACGTTTATGTATTTGAAGAAAACAAAAACGCGGCAAATTCCTAGACTAATTATATTTTTTTGTCGGAAAAGCAAAGGCATCAAGCTCATACGGCCTCGTCGGTTTTCGTAATTTTATTTAATAATCATAACTGCATAATAAATGCGTACCTATTCCTTTCTCAAAAAGATGTTTAATGCTTTATTAAACAAACTCAATGGTGTATTACACAAATGTAGTACAGTATAAATTTCGGTAAGTATGTATTCCAAATTTAAATCACATTCTCCTAGCATTCTCCCCCTAGAGATGAATGAAATTCAGTACAATTTTCTTTCCCTGTTTTTAACAGATTAAAAATGACTATTATTATGTTCGCTTTTTGTGGCATAGAATGTCACTTTTTTGAGCAAGTGGTACGAAAAAGATATTATTAAGTCCTAATCAAGTGAATTGCTGTTCTCTGTTGAGGAGTTTTGTCCTCTATCTCTGATATTTTAAATCAAATCATCACCAAAATTGGGCAAAGCTTACCTGATGATACATACCTTCTAATAAAGAATAGTAGATTATTAACCAAGGGGATAAAGCAGTGTCTTCTGTCGCGGGTGACGATTTAAATCGCGAGCCTAACGAAGGACTCGAGGGTTACACCCGAGCGTAGCGAGGGTGTTAAAAACTTAAATCACGAGCGAAGCGAGGGATTTAAGACGAGTCCTGAGTGTAGCGAGGGATTTAAGTTCACCCAAGACTAAGACAGCTTTATCACCGAGGAAAATACTCTACTTTTCGTACCATTTGCGAAAAAATTAACACAATAATAATATGAGATAAGCATTTATTAAAAATAATGATTGAAAATTCTTCTTAAGTTTTTAAATAATTTTCCTTGGATTTTGTTGGAAGCAAATCCATACTAATATTATAAATGCGAAAGTGTGTCTGTCTGTCTGTCCGTCTGTCTGTCTGTCTGTCTGTCTGTCTGTCTGCTACGCTTTCACGGCCCAACTACTCAACCGATTTTGATGAAATTTGGTACAGAGATAAATTACATACCAGGGAAGGACATAGGCTACTTTTTATCCCGGAAAATTGAAGAGTTCCCGCGGGAATCAAAAAAATGTATCTGTTCAACCGATTTTGATGAAATTTGGTACAGGGATAGGTCGTATCCCGGGGAAGGACACAGGTTATTATATTTTATCCCGGGAAATTGAAGAGTTCCCGCGGGAATCAATAAATATAAATCCACGCAGACGAAGTCGCGGGAATCATCTAGTTATTTATAATTGCGGCAGGATTTGCACTGATGGAATCCGACAATTCACTGTCACTGTCGCTTTGATTTAACATCGTAACGTATTATTAGAACATTAACTTATTTATAAAAATAAATTAAAATAAACTTAACGTTTATTGTACTTATTTGAAGAAAACAAAAACGCGGCAAATTCCTAGACTAATATTTTTTGTCGGAAAAGCAAAGGCATCAAGCATCAAGCTCATACGACCTCGTCGGTTTTCGTAATTTCATAACTGCATGATAAATGCGTATTGCTTTTTCAAAATGATGTAATAATGCTTTATATACAAACTCAATGGTGCAAACATAGATGTAGTTCAGTATAAATTTCGGTAAGTATTCCAAATTTAAATCACATTCTCCCCCTAGAGGTGAATGAAATTCAGTACAATTTTCTTTCCCTGTTTTTAACAGATTAAAAATGACTATTGTTATGTTCGCTTTTTGTGGCATAGAATGTCACTTTTTTGAGCAAGTGGTACGAAAAGATTTATTCAAATCAGTTCAGATTTGACTGAGTGGAGTTTGACTGAGTTATCAACAAAAATCCCCTATCCTGGAGGAACCTAATTTTCTATCGGGATAAAAACTATCCTATATATATTGACCCGGAGTATCAGCTACCGCTATACGAAATTTCATTTAAATCCGTTCATTAGTTTTCGCGTGATGCGCGGCCATACAGACAGACAGACAGACAGACAAAAATTAAATAAAAATCTGTTTTGGGCTCAGTATCGATAGTAAAGCATACCCTGATTAAAATTTTCAGAATATATTAAATGTACAGTAATTTTCCAGTTACAGTTTTATTATAAGTATTATATTATAGATGTTTAAAAAAATGTTAGTAAGTTCTCTTGTATTTATTATGACATACAATTGACAAATATGATACTTACCTATAAAAGTCAGTCAGAATTTGAATATAATAAAAATAATAATAGACGAATATAGGTATAACGTAAGAAGTTGAAAAACTCAAATTATTATTGCAATTTTCGTAGGAATCTCTAATTTTTTGAAAATAAAATATAGCCTATGTTACTCGCTGATAAAGTAGCTTTCTATAGGTGATTTTTTTTTTAAATCGGTCAAGTAGTTTTGTAGTTTATCCATTACAAACAAACAAACAAACAAACAAACAAATCTTTCCTCTTTATAATATTAGTTTAGATTTAGATAACATCGGTGATAGGACCCTGGCGGCTAACTGGCTGTCAAGACTTCGGTCGGAACGAGACATTGATGTAGAATTTTAGTAACTATATTTCAATGGAGCCTAGGTCTTGGATTTGATTCCTGCGTATGGTTAAATATTTACTACATAATTCCTACGTTATAATCTACTCACATGATCTCAAAAGTCACATACACAAACTTAAATTAGTTTTTGATTCATTTACCTATACAACATAATTTAACATGTTATGTTAGGAACTAAGTAGGAACACTAACAGGAACTAAGTAGTTTATCTCGGTCACATTACCCATATCAGACAAGGGCGTTTCTCCTAACCCTGATAAAGTCAAAGCCGTAGTATCCTAACCCCAAAACACCGAAGGATATTAGAAGTTTTCTAGGTCTCATAAGTTACTATCGCAAATTCATTAAGGGTAGTATTTAAAACGAGCGAAAATAAATTTAAAATGTGTCAAAAAAAAACAGAATATGGCGTACTTACTGAAATACTAAGTTAGCGACAGGCTGTGGGCAACTACAAATACTAAAAATTTTGACTTGAAAATACTAATTTGAGTTACTAGTTATTCAGAACGATCAGTTTAATAATTCATAAGCGAACACTTTTCTATTTTAGGGACAATTTTATGGCTCACATTATAATATTCAACATTATGTATATGTCACCGTAAGATTGTAAAAACCGTTAGATTATAATCTAACTCGCGAAATTGTAAACTGTCGAATGATTACAATATAACGGATTATTTTTCGGTAAATAATTGTAATCTGTTAGGTTTATTAACCCGATAGAACCTAAGCGCCCGGCCTGCGGCCGGGCACTACTTCGTTATTTATGTCGAACCCTAACCTAACCTACAAGAAAGAGACAAGAAAACGTAAATACAATGAATATTTCAAAAATTGACACTTAAAACAATGAACGGTTCACAATCTTTCGACTGTTTACAATATATCGAAAAAAAAAGCGTTAGATTACAATCTTACGGTGACATAATTTGACAAATAGCCAAATCAGCAACTTTCTTTCAAACGTCAAAATGCGTCCCTTAAGAAATTCTGAAATGTGACGTCATCAAAGTTCGACGCACTTTTTTACTTTTTAATCGATTGTTTAAAATGGTTATTCAACATAAAAGTATCAGGGGCGTGGATATTACGACTTTTGGGAAATCCTCTATTTAATAATCACTTAAAAATAATTTATCCCAAATACCCAATTAGGTACTAGTGGCAGACGTTATCTGTAAATAGGAAATATTTGCGGCCCTGAAAAGGGCCTTGTCTCATTTTGCCATCTGAAATAAATTAATCCATATCTTCCATATTAAATAAATTAAATAGGTAACAATAACACTGCCGAATTTCACATTTCTTCCGTATGTTTTCATCTGCAACCAAATTTTCATCCGCCGAATCCATATAACGTTCTTCCTTGACGTTTTAGAGCATATACAACATCCATAGCTGTCACAGTTTTTCTCTTCGCATGCTCAGTATACGTTACTGCGTCTCGGATGACATTTTCCAAAAATATCTTCAGAACTCCTCTGGTTTCCTCGTAAATTAACCCTGAAATCCTCTTCACACCGCCTCGCCTTGCCAATCTTCGGATAGCAGGTTTGGTTATGCCTTGGATGTTGTCACGGAGGACTTTTCTGTGACGTTTCGCGCCTCCTTTGCCCAAACCTTTTCCGCCTTTTCCACGACCTGTCATGTTGCTGGTTGAATGTTAACTGGTGATTATAGGAATGGGTGGCTCGTATTTATAGACGGAAACCGGTTCTTCAATGAGGGTTTGTCTAGTCGAGCTATTGTGAGTTTCAAACTTGATTATGTATTTACCTAGTAGATCTATAGCTTAGTATATGTTACATATATAATTAATCCATACCTACATGCATACTAGTAAATGCGAAATTGTGTCTGTCTGTCTGCTACGCTTTCACGGCCCGTCTTTTCAACCGATTTTGAGAGAGATAGATTGCATTCTGGAGACTCCGGCGTACGCTCGGAGCATGAATTTTTATACGGTTCAATGTAAATCGGAGCTTGTATAATTTTAATATTTTAAATACGAAAGTTTGTTAGTTTGTTGGTTTTCGTTTGTACCTCTAAGCATGATGCTACAGATTGACGTGATTTTTTGCAATGTATAGTTTTTGAGGCCCTGGAGACTGAAAAAGGCTACGTTTTATCCCGGGAAATCACAAATTTTTAAATCCTAAATCCATGCGGACGAAATCGTATCCTAGGTAATTATTTTATACTTAGTAGACTAGATGACGGCCTCGACTTCGTTCGTGTGGATTATGTTTTTTTATTCCCGCGGGAATTTTTGGAGACATTTTCTGAGATAAAAAGTACCTACCTACCATGTCCATCCCCGTTGGCCGTTATACTACCTATCTCTAAGTATACCAAATTTCATCAAAATCGGTTAAAAAGATGAACCATGAAAGCATAACAGACAGACAGACACACTTTCGCATTTATAATATTAGTACCTATGGATTTCGATTTCACTTAACAAGTTAACATTGCACATAACTCCGAAACGTTTGAGATTTGTGCCCGTGATGTAAACCCTGGACCTTCTGAACAGGAAAACTTTGTCCCAAGAACTGGGCTATCACGGCTTTTAATTTTAAAGTAGGTAACTACTAACTATCAAGTGATTTAAATGAAAGCAATACTTGAATGAATAAAAATTATTACAATATGTTTAGTTTACTTGAATTTTTATTATTATTATTATTAAACCTTAATTTTCCTTATCAGTTGTTAATTATTCTTACAAAGTTTCAAATGGTATCATATTATCTATCCTAATTGTTAGTTTGTTAGGATCGCTTACTTTAATTACCTACATTAAATTCTGTATTCTGATTGGCCCGTGTGAGTTTTTTGCTCGCACAAATCAGTGTAACTTGCCGGACTAGTATTTCTATTTAACCAATCATTTTGAAAGCGTAATATTTGGTGACCGTTTATAATTTAAATAAAGAACTCAAGCAACATGGCGCCGAAGGTAGCGAAGACCATGAAACCCACCATGGAGAAGCCCATAGACAAACTGATCACAAAACCATCGACCAAGAAGAAGAATAAGAAGAAGAGTTATCAAAGCTTCGGAATTTATATATTTAAAGTGCTGCGTTCCCTGAATCAGGGAAAAGAAAACCAGATAGGGATATCGCGCCATTCTATGCTGATTATGAACAACTTTGTCAACGATATGATTGAAAAAATAGCAACAGAAGCTGGAAGGTTGGCGGTTTACGCGAAAAAGAACACAATGAGTAGTGCAGAGATACACAGCGCTACTAAATTACTTCTACCCGGAGAATTGGCGAAGCACGCGAATATTGAAGGCATGAAAGCTATTGCAATGTACCAGAGGAGCGTCGAAAGAGATTCTAACAAGAGTTCATAGAACTAGCAGCCATCTTGGATTTTTTGACGACCAAAAACTACAAACATTCTTTTTATGTTATTGAAGATTTTATTATAATTAAATGAATGGAGTTGCCAGTGCGATAGTGACTGAGAAGAAATGAAGAAGAAGAACGTTATTTGAAGAATGAATCCGTGTTGATTGATTGAGTTTGATTATTAATTTTATGAAGATTATTGTGAATATGATTTTGGATTGAATAAAACTGATGTTATGTGCTTTTTATTTAATTTAATTTTAAACAAAGGTCCTTTTGAGGACCGAAAATTTTTCTTTTTTTTCAATTGATTTTTGAACTAAGTAGTTTTTGTCATTGAGAGTTAGTGCTTTTTAGCAATAATATCTATAAAATTTGGTAAGTAGGATGATTAAAGTGTTATAATATTATACTAGCTGATGGCTGCGACTTCGTCTGCGTGGTTTGAGGTGAAATATCCGGGATAAATCAAATTTTCTTAAATCTTCCGGGATTAAAGGTAGCCAATGTGTTATTCCAGACTATAATCTATTTCTGTGCCAAATTGTATCCAGATCCGTTCAGCCGTTCTGGCGTGATTGAGTAACAAACATCTATCCATCCATACATCCATCCATTTTCGCATTTAATTATGAAGTAAGTAGAGATGTATTATATTAGGTCCTTACATATGAAATTGGCGTTTTGTAAGGGAGGAACATAAAGTCGATTTTTTTAAAATCCATACTAATATAATAAATGTGAAAGTGTGTCTGTCTGTCCGTCTGTATGTCTGCTACGCTTTCACGGCCCATCTGCTCAACCGATTTTGATGAAATTTGGTACAGGGGTAGAAATTGTTACCCAGGGAAGGATATAGGCTACTTCTTATCCCGGAAAATTAAAGAGTTCCCGCGGGAAGCAAGAAACATCGATCCACGCGGACGACGTCGCGGGCATTATAATATGAGTATAATACGAGTACGAGGGAGCGTTTTTATGTTCGCGGAATGAAGGGTAAGGGGTTGAAATAAAAAAACCAAATTATTTTTCCTTTTCAATATATTCACCTGCAAGACGGACACATTTTTCAGATCTTTCCATTAATTTATTTATACCCTCATAAAAAAATGTTTTGTCTTTGTCCTCAAAATACACTGAAACTGCCTCCTTAACTTCATCATCGGTGGTAAATTTTTTACCCCGCAGCTCTTTTTTCATTTTTGGAAAGAGGTAATAATCACTCGGGGCCAGGTCTGGGCTGTAGGGTGGGTGGTTCAAAATATCGAAGCCCGCATTAAGCAGGGCAGCCAACGCAACGCGGCTATTGTGGACGGGCGCATTGTCGTGCAAAAGCAGCACACCTTTCGTCAATTTTCCCCGTCTTTTCTGTTTAATGGCTTCTTTTAGTCGCTCTAATATTGAAGCGTAGTATTCTCCGGTTATAGAAACACCTTTATCTTTATAATCGATCAATAATATTCCTTCTGAGTCCCAAAAGACCGTTGCCATGAGTTTCCCAGCTGACTGTGACACCTTCTTTTTTTGAAGTCGGTTAAAAATCAATTACCGCTACCACAGAGTCATAATAATAATATTTATGTGGTTTTTTTACCCGACTGCGGAACGCACAGGGTTATGTGTTCATCAGTCTATATATGTTTGTATGTTCCTTGCAGGACAGAGCTACAGCCTAAACGCGTGGACCGATTTTGATGATTCTTGCACCAGTTTGTGCCGAATATATCATTAGAGTGTCACTGTGGAAGCCAAATTTGAGAAAAAACAAAATGGCGCCTTCTAGAAGCCATAATGTAACAAATTTAAAAATAAAAGTCGATGGACTATGGCAAGTGGGGTATCTATTAAAAGGTCTTGCAAAATCATAGTTAGGTTTCCTTGATCATTTTCTCATTTTAACGATCATTTAGGATTTACGAGGTTTCAAATGTGGTATTCCTTTGTGACACATTACCGAAAAAACGGCTGAACCGATTTTGATAGTAATTGCACTAATAGATTTGTTTTAGTCTTTCGAGTGTCACAACGGAGGCCGAATTTGAGAAAAACAAAATGGCGTCGACTGGAAGCCAATTGATAAATGAAAGTCGATAGGCTATAAGCAAGTGGGGTATCGTTAGATAGGTCTTTTAAAATCACACCTAGGTTCTTTAAACCATTTTTCCGTTTAAATGATAATTTAGGATTTACGAGGTTTCAAAGGAAATGTTTAAAGTTCCTACTCATATCATCTATATCCATCAAACTAGTGAATTATCTCAAAAACCACTCAACCGATTTTAAAACGTATATCACTTATCGAAAGCTACATTATTAATAAGTAAAATAGACTATATTTTATTTCCAAACAAATTAGAGATTACGAAAGTTGCAATAATGTTAGTTAAGGCGGAAAAAATCATCTCATCTGAGAGCTTACGTGGCGTGCGCTGCCTAAATCGTTAAAGTTACACGACAACAATGTATGATGGAAACGTTTCTCTCAAAAAGTTCTAAAAAAAAGTCCGCGATAGCATATAACTATCTTTTAAGGTTGGCTCACAATAACCATTTTTATGATTTTTAAATTTGGTCTAAACAGTGCTTTACTTGCGAAGGTGTTTTTATCAACATAGTATTAATCGATAATTCGTTATCAAAATAAATATCTTACGCATCTCAAGTATTTAATTTAGACAAAACTTGTCCTTTATAGCATTCAATTTAGATGAATATCTTATGAGATATCGTAGAAATACAGTAACCTTCAACAGAAAATGACGCGGCCGGCAGCAGATAGGTAAGAGTGGAAGGTGGGGCGTACCTACGTTCTCATATATTACGGTAACGTTACATGCAGCGCACATTCGAGTAACATAACTTCCGACTAACATTTTTAATGTCTATTAAAATATTGGTTCCAAGTCCACTTAGATATAAACTAAATACTAATTAAATAAATACGCCCACTACGTACTAAATAAGATACTTTTTTGCATTTTCTACGGGCATTTTCGTAAGTGGCCGACGTTCATTGCTCGTGACGTCGATGCGATAGGACTCTCGAAAATAAATGAGCTCATTTTTAGGATAAATAGCAGATTTACAAACATTACCAAATTAATATTAGCATTATAATGTTAATATGCAAATTTGATGATGGTTATGGTGATCACCGCTCGTCACTATGCTCATGCTTATTACTACTTCTTACACAAAATACTTATTAGCACCTTTGGTGCTACCACAGAATAGTTAATAATTGATGCTACTTCGAGCAGATAAAACGTCGCCTGTTTACGGTAAATGCTTAACTAAAAAGTTTGAAATAAAAAAGTAATTTAAAAAGAACAAAAACCCGACTGCTTGGATACCAAAAAGTATCCAAGCAGTCGGGTTTTTGTTCTTTTTAATTTCTGGGTAAGTAGAACTTTCTGTAGATCATTCACTTACCAATTACCATCAGCCGCCAATTTCTGTCACATGGGTAAGATAACTTCAAACTTGGAGCAATAGGTATTTGTACCTATGCCATTGCTTAAAATTTACCTACTTCACGGACGACAATAGATTTTTTTTCTCCTTTCTATTTTTTTTTAATGGTCAACCTACAAATAGAGAATATTATAATACCTAATATATTGCGCTTTTTCACCAAAAAAGCTGAGGTCGTGGAGCCAGGCCAAGCAATTTAATTGATAGGAATAAAACACACGTAACGTTACAAAATATCAGTATTATCTGATGCACGCAACGACCTAAATTTACATAGACGGGCCCTGTCACACAAAGAATGTGGACTTATTTTACTAAAGCCATCTAGCCTGAAAAGTGGGACAGCGCTATGGCGGGGACAAGGAAAGGCTTACACAGGTGTGGAACGAGGTCTTATAGGTCGGACGCCCATTTTTTTTCTATGAAAGGGTCCATCTAGTACCTACATTATACATATACTTATATCGATGGATGAACGTCCCTGAGCACTGCCCTAAGTCAGTTGCTGTCGTAAAGTAGCACTACTTCCAGTAGCACTCTCTAGTGCGACTCGCTTCCATTACAAATTATATACCTTACTAACTGATGCCCGCGACTTCGTCCGCGTGGAATAGTTAAGTTTTCCTAAATTCCCACGGGAACTCCTCAATTTTTCGGGATAAAAAGTAGCCTAAGTCACTCTCCAGATCTTCAACTATACCCACGCAAAATAAAATCACGTCGATCCGTTACTCCATTGCAGCGTGATTGAAGGACAAACCAACAAACCAATAAACCAACAAACAAACATGCTTTCGCATTTATAATATTAGTATGATTCACTTACCAAGTTACCATCTGCCGCTATTCTGTCTCAGTGGCTATGATAACTTTGAGCAATTTGTATCAGGGTCGTGTTAAATCAGCTAGGGCCTGCCTTGTAGGCTACAGGCCCCTGGACCAGTTGTGGATTCCGGAGATGGGTGCTCGCTGACGGTGACGTCATCACCGTCGCGCGTGGGACCCGTTCCTGTTAACTCGACGCCGCGGGTGAGAGGGTCACCGTCGCGTGCAGAAATAGTGTCAAGATAGGTGAGCTCCACGCTGCGTACTATATGGTCACCTTGGCGCGCAGAGCTGGAGTCAAGTCCGATAGACTCCGCGCTGCGGACGATATAGTCGCCGCCGCGCGCAGAGTCGGTGTCATGGCCAGTGGTTTGTATAGTACTATTGCTTACTTTACTTCACCTAGACGACAAAAGATTGTGGTTTTTCACCAAAAAGCAATACCAATGCTGAGATCGTGGAGCACGGAAGTGCGCTCGCCAAGTCGGGCAATCAGTTGATAGGAGTAAAACACACGGGACTATGAAATATCGTTTAATAAACGCCAATACTGTTGAGATGGTGCGTCAGTATGATCTGATGCACGTCCCGGAACACTGTCCTGACGTTGTCAGTGTCAGTTGCTGTCGTGAAGTGGAAGTAGCATTCTCTGGTGCGACTCGCTTCCATGACGACGAACCGTTCTGCCGATGCTGTCAGCTTGCGCCGCTCGCGCTTTTTCTTTGTTTGTTCCTGAGAAAAGAAGAAGTCTATTGTTTAAAATCTATTGTTAACTAGGTACTCCTAGACAGTCTTCTTCCTTCTATAAAAAATATTTTACTGTTTCTGCTATACGGCTTCGGGCTTTGGAATTCTCTCCCCTTGGAAATTTATGGTATTCTTCTGCGTCAATAGCTTTTGGCCAATAGCAGAATAGTGCTAACTGTTCTTGCAACTCACGAGTGCGCGTGGCTCAAGGTTGTGTTAAATTCCTATGTGTATAAATTAGCATACCTACGTGATTACGACTAATTGGGCCTCACATCGTGTATTATATAGATGTGATCGACATAATACGACCACTGTGCATAATACACAACCTTGTCATTTGACGTCATGAGCATGATTTATGACATTGGTCATAAATGGCATTGAAATGTCATCCTGTATTCAATGTGATACTGTATTCCCTTACTCTCATTGTCTGAAGGGTCATGAGACTGCAATCTGACATGACCAGAGAGAGATGACCTGACTACGAATGATCATTGACAATGATATTTCTATACACCATTCAATTGATATTCAATGTCGTCGAGGTGGATTACGTAGAGTGAGGGAATAAAAGCCCGCATCAAGCTAAGAGAGAGAAAGACTAGAGGGTGACTTACAGCGAACAAACTTCTTATGAACATCTTTGTCCGTGTGTACTCGTCGCCCGGGGAATCGAACCCGTGGTACTCTGGGAAGTAGTGTGCGATGCTGCGCCCCTGCGATATCTTGGTCTCGAGGATGTCCTGCTTGTTGAGGAACACTATTATACCGGCGTCTATGAGAAATCTAAAACAAAGATAAACAAGTTTAAAAAACTGGAAATAATATTGTAAAATATTGTGTTTCTGTCGCTTGGTATATTTTAAAATACTTATTAGTATATTTATATTCATCATTTATGAACTACTAGCTAATGCCTGCGACTTCGTCTGCGTGGTTTTAGGTTTTGGTTGGTTCTCGGGAACTCTTTGATTTTCCACCAGTGGTTAAACCAGACTATCTATCTCTGTGCCGAATTTCATCCAGATCCGTTCAGCCGTTGGGGCGTGATTGAGTAGCAAACATCCATCCATACATACATACATCCATACATACATACATCCATACATATATATATGTCACCGTAAGATTGCAAAGACCGTTGGATTGGAATCTAACTAGCGATATTGTAAACTTTCGACAGATTACAATTTAACGCATTATTTTTCGTTAGATTGTAATCTGTTAGGCATATTAACCCGATAAAACCTAATTATTATGTCGAACCCTAACCTAACCTACAAGAAAGAGACAAGAAAACGTAAATACAATGAATATTTCAAAAACTGACATTCGGAACATTGAAGGGTTCACAATCTGTCGACAGTAATTTACAATATCGCTAGTTGGATTACAATCTAACGGTTTTTGCAATCTTACGGTGACATACCTATACATCCATCCATCCCAACTTTCGCATTTATAATATTATTAAGTATGGATGAATTTTCTCCTCTCTCATTTGTCAGTAATAATATATTTTTTACAGCACTTGCTCGACAAGCCTTATTACAAGACTATAAGGCATATTTATGAAAGGCTGAAAGGCAGGTACGCGGTAAACAGGCAGAGAGTAGGGGTTTTAGTCGGTATGAGTCCGGCACTACCCATGCGGTAGTCCATGAGGATTTCCCCTGCTGCATAAATCCAAAAAAAATAAAGACCATATTAATTAAAAGCATACCAAGAACAAGTGAATATGATTAAAATTATTAAGAAATACGACTGCTCTGCCGTAGCCCGTATTGCATTTTTCAAAAATTTATAGCCCCTTGTCACTCGGGATATTGAACTATAGTGTTATATATTTTTGGAATCTACTCATCATTTTCTAGATGATGATTATATAGTTAATCTTATTTTCGAATATTTTTTTTCAACTTTTGTCTTTAATGTGGGACCATGGTCACCACACCAATTTTTTTTTAAATTATACTAGCCTATGTCACCCGGAATAAGCTAGGGATTCTAACGATACCTCATTTATCAAAATCGGTTCTGACGTATAAAAGTTATGGTGGAATATACAAACTCACATACCTACATACATACTCCTTTTTTCAGGCAGTCGTATAAAAAGGTGTCAATTGCCAAATTTCAGAGGTCATTTTACTTGTTTATTTTTAAAAACTATCATTAATTGATTCATAGACACTTTTAGTTATTGAGAATCACAAACCAAATAGATTTAATACTATACTCGGTGTTGAGAATAGGTATGATATATTGAATAATGTTTTTATTAGCCTTGATTTTATTGTCTCGCGAGGTGTGATAAGTAGAGTAGGTATTCAACGCAGGGGTAAAGCTGTCTTCGTCTTGGGCGCCCCCTGCGATTCTAGATGTAGCACGCTCGCTATATTGGGAGTTACTCCAAAATACCTTGTTACGCTTGGGATTTATCCCGGCGCCCGTAACGTAAGACACTGCATTACCCCCATGTTGAATAATTTACTATTAGAGACCCTCGTTTTTTTTGGACGAATTGTTTACCTGCTATGCCAAACGTCTTCAAATAAGACTAGTGATTCCTTGAGTCGGTTTTGTGTGTTGTCTTCGCGTAGAGTTTGATCAAAGTCGCTACACGCCACTAGGAACCATATCGCGTGGATACCCTCGAATACCTGTGGCCAATAACCCAATAATTATAGTGTTTAATACATACTAATATTAATATTATAAACTAGCTGGTGTACGGTGACTTCGTCCGAGTGGAATAAGTTTTTTTAATTCCCAATTCCCATGGGAACTACACTAGTATGATGTGAAAGTGTGTCTGTCTGTCAAATCTGCGACTTCTTCCGCTAGGATTTAGGTTTCTGAAAAATCCCATGGGTGATGGGTTTGATTTTCTGGGATAAAAGTAGCCTTTTTTTTTTTTAATTTATTTATTTCAATGGATACAACTATTTTTACATAAAATAAATCTCGCCAAACTGGTGGGCCAGTTTGTTGGCGAGTTGGCGCTCTAAAGTTAATATTTAAATTGTATCTAAAATTAGCACTAATATACCTACCTAATAACTTATCACTAACAAACAAGTAATTTTAAAAGAAACCCACCTTAACAAAACAATATAAACAAAATAAAATACAAATAAACGATTAAAATAAAAGAGAAAATAAACAATATGAATAAAATAGAAGAGAAAAATAACAAACAGAAATTAATCAATTAATTAATTAGCCAGTATAGAAGTACTTAAGTGACCTTTTAACTTCTTCTTAAGTACTCCTACACTAACCTTATTTTCTTCCCTTAGCCAGTCTATACTATTGTAAATTTTGGGAACTAAATAACAACTTAACCTTTTACCGTAATAGTTAGATACACACTTTTGGCCTAGATGTACGTTTCCGGGATGCGACCTATCAATGTACCAACGTGACGGTTGAACAGATAGACCGTGAAAGCGTAGCTACAGACAGACACACGTTCGCATTTATAATATTACCTAGTACTTACTTATGAAAGGAAACAGATTGGATTTAGATAGATAGATAAATTCCTTATTGTCACACATAACATAGAAATAACTTAATTATAAACAAAAAACAGAAAGCAACGCGTGCGCAAGGGCGGTCTTGTCACTAAAAGTGATCTCCTCCAGACGACCCATTTCATAAAGAACAATTTAAACGCTGAGTTGCACGAAACAAATTCAAAAATTTAAGCGGCAGTTAAACTTATTTAATCGCAAGAATTGTATGAAGTCTTGTCATTAAATTTGTTAAATCAACACTTAAATTTATACAATTGTTTCGTGCAACTCAGCAAAAGAGTTTAAAAAGTTTTAGGTCAATTGCTTCCTAAAATAATACTAATATTATAAATGCGAAAGTCAGTTTGTTTGTTGGTTCGTTGGTTTGTCCTTCAATCACGCTTTAACGGCGCAACGGATCGACGTGATTTTTGGCATGGGTAGGTATAGTTGAGGACCTGGGCCCGTATTCTCTAACTCAGTGACTATCAAAAATGAAAGCCACTGACATATATGTAATATCCATTGAAGGTTTACTATGAAATGTTACTTTTTGTTACATAGTAAACCTTCAATGGATATTACATATATGTCAGTGGCTTTCATTTTTGATAGTCACTGAGTTAGAGAATACGGGCCCTGGAGAGTGTCATAGGCTTTTTATCCCGGATAATTAAGGAGTTCCCGCGGGAATAACAAAAAACTTAAACCACGCGGACGAAGTCGCGGGCATCAGCTAGTTTTTGATTAAAACTAGAAGAAATTTATCTTTATTGGTACCTATGTACTATGTAGGTATAGGACCATCATTTTGATTACTTAGGTGCCGATTTTACCAACTCCGTTAGTACCTAAACCTGGGTACAAATTTAAAATTTTGAAAACATCAAAATTCCTAAGTAGTTTATTAAACGATGGTTAAACGTTACTCAGAGTTGGTAAAATTGGGATAAATAGCACAAATTTTCAAGTGTAGATAAAAGGGATGATTTCTTACCTGTATCCATTTCTTTCTTTCGCCTCGTTGACCACCAACATCGAACATCCAAAACTTTTGGACACCTCCATGCAATGATTTTGGAACCTAAACATTTCCAGTGTAATTAATTTTCTTAATAAACTTAAATTTTTAAATAATGAGGTAACACTTTCCAATTATTTTTTAAATTGTGCGAGTCAGACTCACACTTGGCCGTACACACTTTTAAGTACATCGTACAAGATTTAAAGTACTTTTTAAATAATACAAGTACATGTAAGCAGTACTTTTCTTGTATGCGAGGGGTTCCCGTTATTTTTAATTTATTGTTATTGAGTAGGTATTTATTATTATAGCGGCAAAAGAAATGCACGTGATAATTTCGACTGTCTAGATATACAGTTAATGAGATACAGCCCTGCGACAGACAGACGGTCGGACGGACAGCAGAGGCTTAGTAATAGGGTCACCCTTTTGGTACGGAACCCTAAAGAATGATTTTTATTGTATCAAATAATAACCAACCTTAACTTTAAACTCAATTTTCTGTATGCCCGTCGTTTTCTGTCTACATCGTAGTATATCTGCATCTGAGGGCATGTAATCTGACTTAGCTATTAGATCTATTCGGTCCAAGAAACTGAAATAAATTATAATAAAAATAATTATAATAATTCAGTAATAATAGATTACAATCATGTTAAGCATACAGCGCCATCTTTTGATGGTTAAACAAAATTCTAAAAACCATCACTACCTAGTTTATCCACTCGACGATAGATGACGTTGGTTTTTCCACAGATTCATCTACTTGTCAACAGATGGCGCTATTTATGTTACGTGTAAAATACCAATTTAGTCACTTTCCATACTGTCTAGGTTGATAAGAAAAAAATTGTAACTCCAAAATAGAGGAACTTTCAGTTGAATTAGTTTTACCACCCATAAAAAATGATTTAATGTGATTATAAATTAAAATTACTTTTATTAAAATATGACTAACTATTCTGCACTGTCTATTAGTTGGTATTCATTGGATCTTTTAGAACATTCCCTGACTCCTGCATCCTTCCATAATGCTCTGACGTGGTCGAAATAATCCTACAAAAAAATTAAAATATTAAAAAAAATGTCAAGCATTATAATATTGAAAAGGGATTTTTAGAGGCAGCGTCTCTATGAAAACAGAGTACAAAATGTTAAAGAAATCAGGTTGGGTATTCCGAAATGTACTTTTTTATTGTGCCCTAAGTTTTGTGTGGCTGTAGCTCCAGTGTTGCCGAGTAATAAAAACGTAAAATAGACTCTGAGCACAATGAGCTTTCACTAGATCAAGTATGAAATTTGCTAGTTTACCCTTAAAACTTTACTACTATTTATTCAAAAAGTACAAGGCATTAAGAAAATTTTTGGTTTTTTTTTTTCGATGAATTTATGCAAGCGACTTCCTACGTGTGGATTTCTAGGATGCAACCTATCCCTGTAACAATGTTCGTCAAAATCGGTCAACAGAAACAGATAGGCCGTGAAAGTGTAGCAGGCAGGCAGACAAACTTATACAATAATTAGGTAATTAATTATTATAATATTATTAGATTAGTAGGTATAGATAAAAAGTAGTAGGTACCTAAAGACTGAAATAAATACCTCTGTGTATTCCGTAGGTCCTTCTGCACCGATTTTCAAAATGAACTGTTGTGATTGAATATTTTTAGGGGTCTGCAGTGCAATGCTTAAACTAGACATGTTCCGTACAATCTCATAGATAGCTTCGTGCGTGTTTCGTCTAATATGAAGGACCTTTTGTGTTCTTTCGCTGAAAATAAATATAGGTACCTATAATTTGTGACTAAAGAGAAGCTAGCTAGCTCTATCTAGCTAGTTAAATACCTAGTAAACCTACTCGTATGTAAAAATACGATAGAAAGATTTTTATCAGTTTGAAACTTTTCCATGTTTTGTTTTCAAACTTTTACATGTGTCTACATGTCGCTTTTGATTCGTCGTTTTTGACTAGGTACTTGTCTTGTTATTTAGTAAAGATAAAATACAGAATAGTAAAGTTATTATTCATTATTAGCCCTGCGAAAAGGATATCACGAGACTTGAATTTTGAATCTGTGAAATTATAGTTTAGAGATTGCGTGCCTACAATTTAATAACACATGTAATAACTCTTAAAGTACCTTACTTTCTATAACTAAATACCAGCTTATATTCTAGCCTTGCTATGTTGGTATAGGCCTAACCAGGCTTACCCGTTGTCCTGAGTGAGCGACTGAAACGACGCGACGCGATACGAAGCCATAGAAAATGACAAACTTGTCTACCCGACAACGTCGCGTCGTATCCAGTCGCGGTGTCGCGTTTATCGGTCACTTGCTCACGTAGGACAACGGCTTTACCTGGCGGTGAATCCTTGCACATGCAATATCCTCATTTGTTTCAAGATGGTGGTCTTCCCGCTCTCCCCAGCACCGAGTAACAGAAGCTTGATGGCCTGAATAAATAAAAAATTGTTATAAATAAAACAGTATTTTACCTGCCATTCAGAGGTCCCTACACTTTTGAAGTGAAAACTTCTATATGCGCGTTGAGCACTTTTTGATAGGGGGTAAAAATGTAGATTCGCGTGACCGACATGCTCGCGAACAGCGACATGCTCGCGAACATATAAATATACTCCATTCGACATTAAACTCTAATGCCGTAGTGTTAAGGTTTATATTTTAATAATTTTAATTAAAATAAAAAAAATAAGAAAAAAAAATTATAAATAATATTATTTAATGTTCGTTTTCACTTCTATCGGCAGTCCCTATATGACTGCCAATTTTTTTTATGTAACATACCTAAAGCAAAATCGATATGACGATATCGATTTTATTCATGTAAAATGTAGCCAAGTCACCAGCAGGGCGATTGGCTAAAAATGACAGCAATAGGGTATGTTCCGATATACACTGCGAGCACTGTTCAGTGCTCGGAGTGTATATCGGAACATACCCACAGTGTAACGATCGCAACCATATTTGGTTAAAATTCTTCCACTATTGGTCAAAGTACGTCAAAATCCATTGACGCGGACAAAATACCATTATACTCGCAGCCAATACATCACCGCCAATTAGTATAGGCTGTTTTTTTTAATATTCCACTACAAGTTAGCCCTAGACTGCGATCTCACCTGATGGTAAGTGATGATGCAGTCTAAGATGGTAGCGAGCTAATCTGTTAGGGGTACGGCATTTATATTAACCCGTACCCCTAATCGGTTTCTACACGGCATCGTACCGGAACGCTAAATCGTTTGGCGATACGTCTTTGCCGGTAGGGTGGTAACTATAGCCACGGCCGAAGCCTCTCACCAGGCAAAAACTTACTTGAACTTACTTACCTCGTTATAAGATCTGATCCAATGTTTGATTTCTCTATCGATTTGTTTAGAATTATATTCATCTTCGTTGTAGTTCTTCACACACGGCAGAATTCGCATTTCTTAATTCTGTTAATAAATAAAATATATTTAAAATAAGAAACCGGCCAAGTGCGAGTCGGACTGGCGCACCGAGGGTTCCGTACAAAACTGTAGGTATATAAGTAAAAGTAATGGTATTATTATTCCACTTATCTATTTTAATTTCAATTTAATACCTCTACGCGTTCATGCGGAAAGGGCTAGTAAGTTTAAAATTATTAAAATTATTTTTATTATATGATAGGTACTAAAAATTTATGCTTTTTGCAATTTTTCCTTTATCTGTGCTATCAGACGTTGCTTCGTACCAAGTTTCAAGATTCTGAGTTCACGGGGAGTAGATACCCTGTAGGTTTTGATTCCCTTGCGAGTGTCGAAAACTTGCAGCATAAACTGCTGTATCTTTTGATTGCGTTGGCTTAAAGTTCGATTTTTTCACAGTTCCAAGGGACAGTAGACAGTATTTGATATGAATTTCAGCTTGATACCTCCATGCGTTCCTGAGAAAAAGGGTCTTGCACACAGACGGACGGACAACAAAGTGATCCTATAAGGGTTCCGTTTTTTTTCTTTTTGAGGCACATAACCCTAAAAATAAAATAAATTATTCTCTTGGGCGTGCAGGTTTCCTCACCATATTTTCAGCTCTTTACCTAGATCCGATTACGGAGTACGAGTGGCCTAGTTGTGACAACGCATATCAGTCGATTGCGATTGTTAAGCAACGTTGACCCAAGTCGGTAACTGGATGGGTGACCGAATTTGGAGGTTCAAGTTGGACCTTTTCGATTCCTCCGTGCCTCGGAGAGCACGTTAAGCCGTCGGTCCCGGTAATTATCACTAATATCTTATAATAATCGTAACAAACCTAAGAGTTTAAATACTCTCGAGTCGTAACTATGCGGAACATCCCAAGAAAACTCCTACCATTATGTGATTAATGGAATGGGGTCACGACCCTCACAAATGAGGAATACGATGCAGAGAGAGACCTAAATCCAATTATTAACTATTAAAAAGAAGGCATTACCTATTAGGTACCTATATAGATTTTAATGGATATTAAAGATAAAATATTTATAATAGCAATTAAATTTTGCGTTCAAGTGTGATTTAACGATACTAAGATAACTTCAATATTGAACGCTTGAGTAACAAGTCACTTATCGGTGATTTTTTACGATTATACTAATGTAGTATAATGTAAATTATAATCGATTCTATTATGTTGTAAAATACTCCTTTGTTTTAGAAATGATAAATTAATAATTAGGTTGAAAGAAAGAAGTTAGATAAATGGTTAAATTCAGCCGACTTGGTTCAGTTGTTGCGGCGTGAACGAGTAAAAACTAAAAGACATCCAAATTTTCACATTTATAATAATACGCGTGATATCGGCCATATATTCGCCTTACCCACAGACCATACAACCGCCTTACCCCTCTAGCCGCGATCTGTGGCAGAACTATGATATTCTGTCACAGTATTGTGTTGTCATAGTGATCGACTTGTTCATGCACTACAACAATTGGGCAGAAAAATGGCAAGGCAATCTCCCCTCGCCCCGCAAAAGTTAGTCGAACGTGATTTCATAATTTTTTGTTACGTTTCCTATCCCGTGTTTATTTCATCCAAGTAATAATAATGCCCTCCCGACCGAATTTCAATTTTCAGCCAAGGCGCCTAATCTCCAGAGATATTAGCCCTCTGCGCGGGAGATATTAGGTATAGTGCACAAGTGTGTGCGCAAATAATAGGTGCACTCTCTGTGCTTTTACTCTCATAGCCCGATGGGACGGAAAGTCCGACACGACCAGAGAGAGATCAGGCGCAGGACCGACAGCCTTACGTGCTCTCCGAGGCACGGGGTTGATACACCACCAACTTCCTAACTCCGGGCTAGTACTGAGAATTTCTAGTCAGAAAGACCTAACGCTTAATCATGGCCCGACCCGGGACTCGAACCCGGGACCTCGTCGGCCACAGTTGAACGTGGTAACCACTAGACCAACGAGGCACTGCGCCCCGGGCATCAGCTAGTAAAAAATATAATTAACAATAATATACTTTACCTTCTTATTTCCACACAACACACCACTTCCCAATCACAGTTCAGAAATTAATGTGTTAGAGATATATTTATCGTAGATTAAAACGTTATCAGCGATAACCGATTATATCGATAATTTGTAGCGATCGCTAATTTTGTGTTTACAAGCGAATCTAGTCAAATTATTTGCATTTAATTCGTGTTGCAATTATCTACTAGCCCACATGGTCTACTACCATCGAACTTATCCGACCCGGTGGCCAAAATTGGAACAAATTTTTATACTTATCTGTTATTTTTTTTTTAATTTTATATCTCACCTGGTGGCCAAAATTGGAACCAATTTTTACACCTTTTATTTTTTTTAATTTTATATCTGACCTGGTGGCCAAAATTGGAAGTTGGAACTAATTTTTATGCCTGCTTAGTTTTTAAATATTTTTTTTCATATAATACTAGCGACGCTGTCACCGGATCAGATAAGTTTCAAGTTTGTGGGGCTGAAAATTGACGTTTTAGGGCCTGCACCCATAGACGGGCACGGGTTTTTCATGCGACGAATAGAAAATATAACTTCAGAGTATGAGAATAAAATTAAATTAGCGGTGCATGCTTTAAATATCAATTTTATTGTCTATTAAGTTATAATTCAATAGTCCGTCAAACTTATCTGACCCGGTGACGTCGCTGGAAGGTAAAAAAACGGAAAATAAAATAAAAACAAAAATCAAACAGTCATAAAATTAGTTCCAATTTTGCCCACCGGGTCAGATAAGTTTGTGGGACTGTATTCATCTTAAAAGACGCACCTTGACGCCCCCAAAATAATAATTACAATTCTGAAACAACGTCAACAATATTAAAATAATACTGCTTCAAGCAATGGTACTAAGCCCGCTGATAAGCGAACTGTTCTACACAAAAATGGGTAATTCCCACTAGATCAATTGATTAGTACAACCGTAGTTCGTAGCTAAAGAGTGGGAATTTATTTCCGAGTAGATCAACTGCAGATAAATAAATTCAACAGTTGAACTGCTGAGATTAAATAGTTGAACTACGATAAAGTTGTACATAGTTGTACAAAAGTCCATACATAGCTTTAGGGCTAAAACCGCAACCAGTCTGTGAATCACACAAACGTAATCCTCCATAATTATTAACGCTAAATTAATAACCATTACCAAAGTACCTCGTTATTGTCATAAATTGTCTACAATATCTACCTACCAGGTAAATAAATTATTTATGTAAGTTTCAGAGATACTGTGACCGCCAAGGCATCTTGTTTGCTTATTCCATAATATGGACTTTTGACGTCGACTGTACATTATGTTCTTTAAATGTTTTTTTTTTGCCAAGCATAAATATTAAGTTAGTTATATCTGACATATTTTGCCAGTTGAACTAGTGGGAACTAGCCTGGAATTATTATAATTATAATTTTTATTAAAAACTAGAAGCTGCCCGCGACTTCATCCGCTTGGATTAATGTTTTTTCATTCCCGCGGGAACTTTATATCCTTCCGGGATGTAAACTATCTCTGTACCAAGAAGTTGGGCCGTGAAAGCGTAGCAGGCAGACAGACACACTTTCGCATATTTAATAATACTAGCTTATGCCCGCGACTACGTCCGCGTGGATTGAGGTTTTTTGGTTCCCGCGGGAACTCCTTAAATTTCCGGGATAAAAAGTAGCCTATGTGCTATTCCAGACTATATTCTATCTCTGTGCCAAATTTCAGCCAGATCCGTTCAGCCGTTGGCGCGTGATTGAGTAACAAACATCCATACATCCATACATCCATCCAAACATTCTCATTTATAATATTAGTAAGATTAGTATGGATAGTATGGATAAAACAACAAAAACATTTTTAAAATAACATTTATTTATTCCACTTAAAACCTATTATACAATTTTTAATCGAAACATCATTGGGACATAAATTCAACTAATTATATTTATGTGCTTATTAAAAATAAGCATCCAATTTAATTTTATGGTATTCAACAAAGTATTTCATTCATTCATTTTTAAGCATGCAACATTTAAAAATATTATAGATTTGAGTTTAATTTCACAATAAAATTTAAACAACTATTACGTATTATTATGAAATTACACGTACTATCAATAATACTGTTTTTATATTTCTTACAAGATTTTTTGGATTTTATAAAATCCCACCATTTTAATTTTTTTTTTCGAAATAATTGCCCACTCATAAAACCTGTTTTAATTAATAGCAGGCATCAATACAAGCAAGTATTATACGAGAAATAATCTTCTAAAGAGTCAGGTTTCAGAGATATAAGCTACTAGCTTATGCCCGCGACTAAGTCCGCGTGGATTGAGGTTTTTTGGTTCCCGCGGGAACTCCTTAACTTTCCGGGATAAAAAGCCTATGTGCTATTCCAGACTATATTCTATCTCTGTGCCAAATTTCAGCCAGATCCGTTTAGCCGTTGGCGCGTGATTGAGTAACAAACATCCATACATCCATACATCCATCCAAACATTCATACATAAGCTATTAAATCCGGACTGGTGACGCCATCAAGTAGATTATAACTTTGATAGCTTATATCTCAGAAACCTGACGCTTTATAAGATTTTGTCTCATATAATACTTGCTTGTATTGATGCCAGCTATAAGTTTTTGCCGCCATTTCACAAAAAAAAGACAGAACAGAAGTAAGGACAAAATATTATAATTTTGTATGCTTGATATGTAAATTTTTTATTTATTTAGTTAAGCCACAAACTTATAATAAAATAGTATTAATATAATATAAAATATTATATTTTTTAGTAAATATAGATTTTTCTTAGTAGGTTACACGCCTGATTAGATAAGATGAAACATTTCTACTGGAAAATTTATGAATAACATTGTAAAAAAGGTTTCAAACCTTTACGGTACGCGGCCCGCAGTCAGTCAGCGACCGCGTCGCGCGAACAGGCTCATGACTAAGGCCACCGAACGGGTTCGAAACTAGTCGGGTATTTTCCGACAAGTGAGTTTATCCTGTAGTTATGTATAGTTAAGACTTTTAATTTCGTATAATTTAATTTATTCTAACAATACTCCATCGTCTAACTGAAGTTTTACCATTTGGTTCCCGTTGACTAGGGCGCCATCTTGCAGTAAAAGTTGTACGTTTATTGTTGACATATTCTGTAAAACAAATACCTATTTAAAAAAAACATTATATATTTATCGAATAACACATTAATAAGGTATAGTATAACAGGTAAGTGTTCAATACATCTTACAGGTAAGTGTGCCCTAAATTCGACAGGTACCATGCATTCACTTAATTTACAGGTAAATAGTGCTCCCAAAACCGGCGCATAGTTTTCATTTAAAACGACAGTTAAAACGTGCAGTCACTAAATTTGACAGGTAAGTGTTGCCTAAAAAGCGACAGGTAACCGACAGGTACATACCCTGAAGTACTTACAAGTGCTAAAGTACTTGAAACACGAAATATGATACTAGACGATGCCCGCGACTTGTGATGTAAATTTGAGGTCTTTTGGAAGACCCTCTAGTTAATAATCAGTAAGAAATATTTTTTTTTGGACATAGGCATCATTCCTCCTGTCACTATAGCCGTGTCTATCATTCGTATGTGCTTCTACCCACTGTATGAATACAGGCTGTGACACTAGTATGGATTAGTATGGAAATAGTATGGAAGTATTACCTCTCCATCGATGTTCAATGGTATATTGTATGTGTTCTGAGTGTTTTGATTTACCTCAGCAGTTCTCTGCAGTATGGTAGACATCTGATCCTGCAATAAAGATTGTATTGTATTTTATACGACTGCCTGAAAAAAAGGAGTATTTCTTTTCTTTTTTAAAGGACTTGACCAGTGCCACTATGGTAGCTTGCCTAGGTGTCAAAAATCAATGTGCAGCAATGATTTCTTTATTATTGTAATTGTTATCCATACTAATATTATAAATGCGAAAGTGTGTCTGTCTGTCTGTCTGTCTGTCTGTCTGTCTGTCTGTCTGTCTGTCTGTCTGTCTGTCTGCTACGCTTTCACGGCCCATCTATTCAAACGATTTTGATGAAAGTTGGTACAGGGATAGGTTGTATCCCGGGGAAGGACATAGGCTACTTTTTATCACGGAAAATTCAAAGGTTCCCGCGGGAATAAAAAAAATTATCTGTTCAACCGATTTTAATGAAATTTGGTACAGGGGTAGGTTGTATCCCGGGGAATGACATAGGCTACTTTTTATCCCGGAAAATTGAAGAGTTCCCGCGGGAATCAAAAAATTTATCTGTTTAACCAATTTTGATGAAATTTGGTACAGGAATAGGCTGTATCCTGGGGAAGGACATAGGGTACTTTTTATCCTGGAAAATTGAAGAGTTCCCGCGGGATACAAAAACACCAATCCACGCGGACGAAGTCGCGGGAATCATCTAGTATTTTATAGTTTTCAGATAAAAAAGTTTCAGGAGTCTGAAGGCTCTGAAAACTGAGAAAATAAATAAAAAAGGTTTCACCAAAAAACTGCTTTCCTACACTAGATGGCGCTAGTTATTGTTGTTGTAGGTAACGTTTTGGTTAGCGAGTTCAAATATTCGACCACAGATGGCAGACAGATTCAATGTCAAAGGGCGTTCCTTTAAACGCAGTATTTCAAAATGCTTTGTTCGATCAATTACACGTTTCATTGAGGCTTGTCAACAAATAAAAATAATTATTATATAACATACATTTCCTTTTCAAAATGTAGTGACAGAGGTACTTAAATGGTATTCATGTAATGGATTACAAGATTCTTACTAGGCAACGATAAAATGGAACGTCAAAATGGAGTAGTGCCTAAAAGAGGAAAGCGGATGCTCAAGAATTAATCAATAAACGTATTGTTTTTCTAGATATTTTAACCTTGACCTTTTTCGGAATAATAAATCCATAATAATTTCGGTTTTAATTTTTAAACCTTACTGTAAAAACTGAAATCCTGCACATTGTCCCGAATCAGAGGGCAGTTTCTGGTCATGTCCTTTATTTAGTACCAAAAAGTTATAAAATATGATGAAAAACAGATACATAGCGGACGAGGAAGCACTTATCTATATAAGAGATCTTTGCCAGTGACCCTTTATTATTATTCTGTATTGTTTTTATTTTATTTTTAAGCATTTGTATTTTATAATACGGGCCTTGTTGCCTTCAATAAAAATAAATGAATGAATGAATTTAATACAAATTAAACAAAAATTTGGTCGCTCACCAAATCGATGAAACAAAAAAATGGTGAGGAAACTTGCATGCCTGACCCGATTCAAAAAAAAAACAAAATTCAAATGATTTTTATTCAAATAGACTTTTGCAAGTACTTTTGAATCGTCGAGTGAATCTACCACTGGTTCGGAATGCCATTCCTACCGAGAAGAACCAGCAAGAAACTCGGCGGTTGCTCTTTTGAAAAAAATAATATACTAAGTATTTCATTAATTTGTAGAATACAATAAGTAACAGCTGTCCTTAGCATTGCTGGAGCGAGTCAAATCCATGCTCCTTTGCTATTTACGTAATCTTCAACAGTATAATAAGCTTTTTTCAGGAGCATACTTTTAATGGACATCTTAAAGGCAACTTTAAGATAGGTTGTGGAATTTTGTTATAAAATATAATGCTCATTCCCACGAACGCCCTTCGTACCTTCTTGAGGCGGAGCGATGGAGTCACGAGCTTATGGCGGCCTCTAGTTTGCCTATCATGCAGATCGCATATTTTTTTGTAATTGTGAATGTGCTGTTTTACGAAGATTAGATTACTTTAAATATATTGCGAGGCTACTGTAAGAATACCTATTTCCTTAAATTTCTCTCTAAGGGATTCGTGCGGTCTTAAATTGCACGTATTGCCCTTTTTTGTAATACAATTTTTTTTTGAATATCTGCCGCTTTACCCCATAGTAAGATTCCGTAAGACATAATACTATGAAAGTAAGCAAAATACACAATTTTTGCAGTTTCAACGTCAGTAAACTGTCGAATCTTTCTGACAGCGTAAGCAGCAGAGCTGAGTTTGCCAGCCAGAGTTGATATATGAGTTGCCCCATTGAAGCTTTGAATCTAAGGTCACCCCCAGGAACACAGTGGTCTCTTCTATTTTTTAAATAATATCATTATTTATAGTTAAATTTATGTTTCTTGTGGACTTGGTATTCGGCAATCCGAATTCAATGCACTTGGTTTTCTTTGCGTTTAAAAGTAAATTGTTTACTGTAAACCAGTTAGTGACTTGAGAAATTCGTACTAAAAACGTCTTCATAATTGTACTTGTTTCTATCCATTTTAAAAATCAAGAACGTGTCATCAGCAAATAGCACAATATCGCAAGTATTTTGGACGTAATATGGTAAATCATTTATATACACCAAGAACATGAAGGGACCCAGAATAGAGCCTTGAGGAACACCCATTTGTGAGGCTGATCCGGACGACTTCACATCGTTGACACATACCGTTTGAATGCGATCACTGAGATAAGATGCAATGATGCCAAGTGCAGTGTCTTTGATTCCGTAATGGTTCAACTTAACTAAAAGCGTCTCATGCTCAACGCAATCGATGTCCTAGTTAAGCGACGGAAGCGACGCGATGTCATACGATTCCATAGAAAATGACAAACTTATCTACGCGACAACGTAGAAACTAGTAACCCGTTGTCTTAGGTGAGCGACAAACGCGGCAACGCGAAGAGACGGCATAGATACTAGGTACGTCTGTCATTTTCTATGGCGTCGTAAGGTGTCGCGTCGCTTCTTTCGCTCACCTAGAACAACGGGTCACGTGAGCAGCTATTGTTTGATACTGTCGCGTCAAGTAGTGTCGCTCACATAGGACAGTACATGACCCGTTGTCCTAGGTGAGCGACAGACGCGACGCTGTAGAAAATGGCAGACGTTGTTGCGTAGATACATCGGTGTAAATTTCAATGATGGTCATCGTAGGTACAAAAACACTAGGCAGTAGTGATATGCTATAAAGGCAATGAAATTTCAATTTTATTGTCCTACTATTAAGTTATATTTCTATTCGTCGCGTCGCGGGTAAAATCGCTACCATGCCTTGCCGTTTATGGGCGAAGACCCTAATTCTTCTTTTAAATTAAATCAAACATTAAATTAAATCAAATCTTATTTTAAATTAAATTAAATTAAATTAAAATAAAATATTACCTGTCCAACGGCGTCTGGCAGGGATATATTGTAGGCATCTTGCGGATTCTGTGAGGCCTCATTGCTTCGTTGTGTTACTGGGATCGATATAGTAGGTCTGCGCGAGGCCTAAAATTTAATACAAATTTTATTGGAATTTGGGAACCCTTAAGATAAGGCATATGGTATGGTTAGCTAAGTGACGTCATTCTAAATTCAATATGGCGGACTAGTTATATTATTTACCCCTATGATATGGATATCAATTAAAAGGGTTTGCTGATAACACATTAAAATGAGTTCACATAAAATTCAATATGGCTGACGATAAAGGCTTGTTGGCAATTAAAAAAGTTTTTTAATGATTTAAGACTTATCGTGCCCATATACGTGCGACGGAAACAAAGCACAGCCTCTGCTCGCTTCTTGTCACCTCTATTCTCTTTGGAATTACCTCTCCATCGACGTTCTGGAGAGTGTATAACTCCGCAGAACGAGAGATATCTGGAGCGTTCTGTGACGTGTCATCGCTTCGTTGGGTAGAGCTCAGTATGGTTGGTCTTCGCGGGTTCTTCTCTATACCACGGCCACGTCGAATGGGTTGAAATACATCTGTGAAGAAAGAAAGAAAGACATCTTTACTGTACAAGAAATAACTATGTAATAATAAAATAAGACTTAATAGATATAAGAGATCCGGCACAGGACCGACGGCTTAACGTGTTACACCACGGCGTGAAACACCGCCAACTTCCTAGCTCCGGGCTAGTACTGAGAATTGCTTGAAACGGTCTACAGGAATACGAAAAACAAGCAGTAAGTATTAATTAAAAAACTGTAACCCGAAAAATCAGAGACCCCCACTTTTTTGAAGGTAACATAAGTCTAATTAATTTTGTTTGTACAAAATGTAGCCTATGTCACCCGGACAATTATAACTAATCGATTGACACCTAATTTTTAGAAATCGCCTCAGTATTTTAATTGCTAATAAATATTATTTACAGTTTATAAGTTTATCACGTCTTTGAGAGGTGATATCTGGAGAACGGTCCAATGAATAGCGTCAGTTTTTATACTTTTTACATAGGTACTGCGCATACTTTAATACCGTACAAGAATCAGCCTTTCTAGTTATGGTTCATTTTTGGTAACCATAACACATTTTTGAGCGGCCATATCTAGTGAAAGGCCCATCAGCATACGGGCAGACTTTCACTATCGTCATCAGTGGAGATCCCTAAACCCACCTAATACTGAATCAGCCTTCCTGGCGATATTTGCCAAAAGTGCAGCTATCTCTTAGCCTATCATGGTCTAGTTACTCCACTACAAGTTACCGAACGCAAAAAGTTACCGGACTGGCCGAGCGAAGGGGTCGTATTCCAGTTGCATTCGATATTCGTTCTTGGCACATCGGACAGCATTGACAACGCCCGCATGGAATTCGGTACTATGTTTGTGGAATCCTAAAAAACAGTTAAAATACCATACTATAATAGAATCATTACATCCATACCATACTAATATTATAAATGCGAAAGTGTGTCTGCTTGTCTGCTACGCTTTCACGGCTTATCTGTTTAACCAATTTTGATGAAATTTGGTACAGGAATAGGTTGTATCCCGGGGAAGGCCATAGGCTACTTTTTATCCCGGAAAATAAAAGAGTTCTCGCGGGAATCAAAAAACCTTAATCCACGCAGACGAAACTCTTGCAAAGTACTGCAAACTCCACTTTGCAGTACTTTGCAAGACCCATAACATCTTCACATATTATAACTTACATTCAACAATTGCTACTGACCTTAGGAAAAGTGATCATAGAAATTTCAATGATTTTATCCTGGCTTATATTGTTGTTGTTGAGATGTTGCAAAATCTCTTCTGGAGTGAAATTCCTACCCGCAATCTAAAAACATGGGATTCAATTACCTACTTGTATAATATTTTTTTCCTTGCCGCTTATTAATATAACAAAAACAAATTAACAAGTTACAAGAATATTTATGTTTATACGATTTAAATTGAACATTGTTGGAATGTTAAAAAAAAGTCTAAAGAATAAATTCAAAAAGCTGAATATAATCTCATTACCTCAATAATTTACATGTTGAATATTAATATATTATTTTTGCCTCAGATAAGTTTTTTTTTTAAATTTGTATGTTTCTACTATATTTTATAATTATTTAGCAATTTTTTTAGCAGATAAATACGAAACATTTATAGATCATAATTTAATAGGTACCTACCTCAATGACCGCCAAATGCGCGGGATGTTTGAGTCGCAGGTGGTTCCTCAGGTCGGATTTGACGCGGAACCGCTTGGGACACCGCGAGCACCCCCACGGCCGGGCGCCCGTGTGGATGAGCCTGTGGTTCCGCATCGCTGTCGACCTGTGTACCGGACAATAAGCCAATTCTGCACACCATCTCTAAACTAAACTAAAATAGCAGCTCTATTTATATTGCTATCCCTTTCGTAATACTCCCTGGAAAGGGGCGACACTAGATTTAGAATTTTGGCAGTTGCCATTTGCATAGTACTGCTTCTGTCTGTCTCGCTCTTGTCCCTCAGTGTTGCTATACACCACTCATCTGTCAAAATTATCATCCTAAATTAGACAAAACATACCTAGCAAGTATTGTGATGAAACATAGTCCGCAAACTTACTTGACCCGGTGACAGCGTCGCTAGTAGGTATCTATGGAAAAAATATAAAAATAAAAACTAATCAGGCATAAAAATTAGTTCCAATTTTGGCCATCGGTTAAGTTAGTGGGATTATAATGTATACTTACCGTCTAAAGGCGACGCCACACACGTCGCAAGGGAAGGGCCTCTCCCCAGTGTGCACGCGCACGTGCTCTCCGCACACGGACGCGGAGCGGAACACGCGCGCGCAAACAGGGCACGTGTGCGCGCGAGCACGCGGCTCACTCACAGAGCAGCCGTGCACTTCTCTGTTGAGCAAGTTCATTTGTGCTCACACTTGTGAGCTTTGTGTTAAAGAACCCACCACTTGTCACTTCTTGGCCTGAACATATTATTTAGTTGCCAAAAAGTGACAGTGGGTAGTTACTAATGATTAATTATGTAAGTTGTATAGCGACAATACTACGGTTTAATAATACTTTCACCAAAGGTTGTCTGTGAGAGATTTCTTTAGCAATAAGACCGCCTTTGCACGTTTCTTTGTAGTTGAACTATGTTTAAATTGTATCTTTTTTTAAATTGTATTATTGTGCATTATGTGTGTCCAATAAAGATAAAATTTAAAAAAAAAACTCCTATGAAAGAAAACATTTTCAAAATCAGAAATTTTCACACCAGCGAAGCAGGGGCAGGTGCGAGTTTAAAAAAAGTAAAATATAACTCACTTGATATGCTTCTGCAATGCGACAACACTGTTTAGGTTAAGACCACATTTATTGCAAATTGTTGTTTCGGGCTCTTCTTGGTCTGACCAGTCTCCTAAGAAATAAAACAGAAAAAAATCCATGATATTATATATTGTATTTAACGAAATATATTTTTTATTTAAAATTACAAAATTATTATACATAGTTTATATAAAATAATTTTATATAAATTACCGACCCTGTGAAATATTGCAAATAAAGACTTTCTTTACAAGTAATTTAAAATGATGACTATTATAAAATGGATCAATAAAAATCAAAATATAAGAAAACCAATTTGCAAAATTCCGCAACAAAACGATTACATAGTACTACATTGCTACAATACTAATATACAAGGAAACTACATAAACTGGTTTTTATTATTTAAACAAGGTTAATTTAAGAATACAAATAACTTCTTAAGGGTAAGTTATTTTATTTTTGTATAAACTTCAAGACAAAATAAATCTTGCTATTGCTACGGCAACATATTCTAACTGTACTATAAAAAAAAATATAGTCACTTTTATCCATCAACGACTCGTCACAGTGCTCTTTCTGTCTGTGCTTATAGAGAGCTGTTTTGTTTGGCAACACTTCGTCGCAATCACGGCAAGGAATCCTGCAAGAAATATTATAGTTAACCCTGGCACCCTAGTCACCCTAGTGGTCGTTTAGGGCCTGGGTTCGATTCATATGACGACGAATTTAAATTACCTGTAATTATTCATACCTTACCTGTAATTGGAACAGGCATTGAACTAGTTATTCATAACTAGATGATGCCCGCGACTTCGTTGTGGATTACGTATTTTGTATTCCCGCGGGAACTTCCGGAAAAAGGTTTCCGGAATAAAAAGTAACCTATGTCCTTCCTCGGAATGCAACTTCTATAACAAATTTCATCAGGTGAAAAGACGGGCCGTGAAAGTGTAGCTGACAGGCATACACACATTCGTATTTATAATATTAGTATGGATTACCTGTAAATAAAATTCATGCTTACCTGTTATTTTGGCTATGCAGTCAACGCATTATTCAAACTTACCTGTGATTATCGCGCATTATCTTCGTAAAGCCGCCGTTTTCGTCTTGTCCAGTTTTGTTGTGTACTTTTTTTCTATGATAGGTTGCGCTCCAACTGAAAACATTTTACAATTTTTAATCGAGTTCCAAAAAATAGAGGCTATATAAATGTATACGACAAAATTTGCAAACTTAGGAAAACCACAAATTTTTTACACCATTTTACATGCTGAATTTAAAAATACTAACAACCATTTAGGAGTCTCTACATAATACTGAAGAACTTTACACAACAATTACTACAACTTTTAAATAAACTTAAAATTTTCTAAAAATACATTGCACCGGAAAGAAGACCGGTTTGGAAAGAGATTTTTTTTAGAGAATTCTTCCTAAAACTATAGATTTGGAGAGTGTTTGAAGTGTACTCCAAACACTCTCCAAATATTGTTATTATTGTTCTTATTGTCTCTCTATTGTTTTAGTAAGAAGTATTCGATTGATAACAAATTTTTGCCGCGTGTAGCGTAAAGTAACGCTGTTTCAGAGCAGCCTATTTAAATATTTTTATTTTGGTATGAAAAAGAAATATTTTTAAACAGAATTTGTAAAAGTCGTAGAAAAAAACTTGTTCAGTATTACATCTTATACCAGGTTATAAGTATGTATTTTCAATTTATAAATATGTATTATCAAAATCGTGTTACACTCACCGTGTTACACTGTAAAATTCGTAGAACAAAACTTGTTCAGTATTACACCTTATACCAGGTCATAAGTATTTTCAATTTATAAATATTATCAAAATCGTCTTACACTTACCTGTTAGGAAAAGTGAGTTCACATTGATTGCATTTGAACATATAGTTTTCATTTGCATGTTTCATGCGACGATGTACTTGAAAATATGTCCAATGTAGGTACGATCTACCACAATCCTAAAACAAATATAATGAATTTAAATATTAAACGTAATTTTCCAAACCTATCCACTTTTTTATTTTTATTTAATTTTGATTATTGCTAGTTGCCATGCTCGCTTCTTAACTAAATTTATTTATTTATTTACCCTTTACATGTGTTTTAACGTAACTTACCTCACACAGAAAGTGTTTCACAACAGGGAATCCCCCGTAGCCGAGTATGCCAGCGCTTGCCGGCCCAGTGCGTCCCTCCGCCCCACCCTCTATCGCACTCCGTTTGTAAAAGCCGTGGGTGGTTTTGTGGGTCGTGCATCTGTGTCATTATTAGTAAAAAATATGTTCTATTATAGGCTAGCGACTATGAACAAAATAGTGATAGTCTTTGACGGTTATTATTGCCTTACCCTCACAACTAGGCGTAAATCTAGATTTACGCCTAGTTGTTGTAGTAGTAGTAGTAGTAGTTACTCCTAGGAGTAGATAAGATAGTAGTACAATGGATGGAGCTTAAACCGTGATAATATCTAATATTATAAATGCAAAAGTGTGTCTTTCTGTCTGCTACGCTTTCACGGCCAAACTACTCAACCGATTTTGATGAAATCCCGGGGAAGGCTACTTTTTATCCCGGAAAAATGAAGATTTCCCGCGGGAATCAAAAAATATCAAGCCACACGGACGAAGTCGCGGGCATCATCTATTAATTAATAAGGAAGAAGACGTTAACATAATTAACAATGATTTTGAATGTTAATACAATTCTACCTTGATTTACAGTTAGATATTTGTGATACAATGTTACCTGAAGTAATTTAAGCTAACCTTGAGTACGTAGCAAATCTAACTTTGCAGATATGACAAGCAAATGGATTGTTCACATCCTTGTGTATGATTCTATGGTTATTGAGAGCGTCCTCCAAATAAAATACACTGAAATAAAAAAGCTATTTAAAAATATTACCAAAAGCCGTGAAAACAAGTCTTCACTTTTCTCTTTGCAAGATAATTATGTCCGAAATAAAATCTATAGTTATAATAAAACTGTACAGAAGATAAGCCCGCGTGAATCCGGGTCGGGTAATCTAAAGACTGAATGTCGAGTTTGGCCAATTTGTAAGCCAAATTGTGGCCGAGTTGTAAATGCCAAAGCTAAACAAAGCCGAACAGAATAGGTACAGCATATACAGGTTGTGGCACTTACGTGAACAAGTTTTCACGAACTTTCAGTTCGAGTTTTTTTGTCTCATTATTTTCAGTCCTTATTTCTTATCTTCTGTACGCAGTAATTTTTTTATTGCGAGAGGCTTGCGCTTGACGACAATCATGCTTAATGCAAAGCAATTTATGAGGTCTAGGTTGGAGCGCGCTTGCCTAGAAGATGCCTATTCACTCTTTTCTTGAGGGTACCTAAGTTATACGTGGCAGAAAACACGTGCGCTGGGAGGGTGTTCCACACCCTAGCGATTCGTACTTCAAGCAAAAAGTAATGGTAGAATAGTTAAGAAAGTAATACAAGACTAACTCTTCACAATATTCACATCTGAAAGCCTTCTCAATGAGAACCACGCGTATAATATTCCTTGACCCGTCGTCCAGAGCCGTCAGTAGTTTCTCACTCTCGTCGCTATTGACTTCTTTAGGTATTGCCGTTTTGACGCGAGGGAATTCTGTATGATTTGAAAAGTTTTTAACAATCTCCTTAAGGCTATTAAGTGTGTTTTTCATACTTTTTTCTGATACATCGCTATAAACGTTCTTGGACTGCTTTTTTTTATTCAACTAGAAATTATAGAATATCAGAAAAGTATTGACATAATATATCTTGTTGAATAAAAAAAAATACATTTGTTCATTACATTGACAACCTTGTTAGTTGTTTTTTCAATAGGTGATGCTATCGCATATCGCATATTATGCTATCGCATATAGAGCAGATGCAAGAAAGAGGTTTGCTTTAAGTCATACAATAGGAGTGAGTCGATATAGTGTTTATTTGTGTGGGTAAAAACAGGTGCACTGTAATGTTGCCTATATATTTTTTTACATGCAATGTGCTCTGTGGCCGAAACACGTCCGTTAGTATATCATTATTATTTTAGGTATACTTGGGTCTAACCAATCGAGTTATGGAAATACATATAGATACAAAATTCACAAATTAGATATTAATAATTAGGTAGCTGCGACAAAATGGATCTAATAGAATCTGGCATACTACGATAGCTTAAGTCTGTATTGTTTTTATATTGTTGACGTTCGTGTTTTAGAATTATAATCCTTATTTTAGGGACGTCAAGGTTCGTGACATAAGACTGTCACTTTGAAGTAATACTGCTTCAAGTGATGGTAGTAACCCCCCTGACGTTAGTAAATAGCGCTTGATTTTATCCACCTTTTCTACGTTTCTACATAATCTACATCTAAGAGACATTAATAATCCATTAAGAGATAATTAATAGAATCAGACAGATGAGTCAGATAAATTAAAAAATAAGATAAAAATCTATTTGTATAATAAAACTGCAACTGTCGTTCTATACATTTGATATTTGGAACAGTTTGACTATCGATACAGATCCAAAAACATTTTATATTTATTTTTGTCTGTATGTTTGTCTGTTGGAAACGTCTTTTAATGAAACTCGGCAGTCGGCACACTTATAGCTAATACTCTGGGATAACAAAAATGATACTTTTTATCCCAAAAAAACAATTGAGTTCCTTCGTGGCAGAGAAAAAATGTTTTGATCGATGTTACTCAATAACTCCTATTTTGATAATTATTTTTCATTGCTAAAGTTTATGGCGAATATTACCCTAAGAGGTTGATTTTTAACTATATGTATTAAACATAGATATACTGTAGTACGTAAGGTAAGCAAAGCCGGGGCAGATCAGGTAGTAAAAAATAATATCATACTAATATTATAAATGCGAAAGTGTGTTAGTTTGATGGTTTGTCCTAACGAACGAAGTCGTGGGCATTGGCTAGTACAATCATCAAGATCGTCGTTTTACTATATTTATTTACACTATGATAGAAATTGGCCGAAATTGTGAATAGAATACCAAAACATCAAAACTATAAACTCACCAACAACTTGCACAGTATGTCTAACAATCCCACTTGTGGGCGACAACTGCTCCGTGGACCCAGCTTCTTCCTTGATGTCACTCGTGAATTCCTCTATACACTCCGTCGATTTTGTGGCGTGCTCCTACAAAACATCCCATATTATGTAGAGCATTTGTTTAGATAACATTATGGTTAATTCATAGAACTTACCTTTACGGAAAGAATAAGCGAGTATGAATGTAAATTAACTGTATGCCAGAAAAGGTAATTGCGGTTTATATTTACAGGTACAGGTAAGGTACAAATCCGAGAATTTATTCATATTTATTCGTACGGTGTTTTTGTTCATAAGCGTTCTATTACAATAATTAAATATGGAGAAGCTATCTAAAACAATGTCAAATTTAATATATCTATATTATATACTCAAATATCGAGATACAGTTTAAAATCGTCTATAAGCACAGATCATGTTTATAAATGTTAATTTCAATAGAATTAACTAAAGTTAAAGATACTCTGTAAATCGAAATTTAAAGCTGCGAACATAAAACTTACCCGTAA
Organism: Erebia epiphron; assembly: GCA_963932025.1. Classification (NCBI taxonomy): domain Eukaryota; kingdom Metazoa; phylum Arthropoda; class Insecta; order Lepidoptera; family Nymphalidae; genus Erebia; species Erebia epiphron. The sequence goes on along the minus strand of OZ009953.1, from coordinate 6,271,185 downwards.
GTATAAATCACAATTACCTGTTGTGAAATACAGGTAAGTTTCAATCTTACTCTATTAATCTTTTCGTAAAGGTAAGTTACATTAACTCACGCTAATGTGCTCTTAATTCAAACGCAAAGAGCTGTATATTCACCTGAGCATCGACGTGGTCTCTGAAAGCCCGTCTGCACATCGCACAGACCAGCACCAAAGCCGGCGCGAGCTCTTCCTCGTGAGCGCGCAAGTGCATGCGCAGGCGAGATCGCCGCGTCAGCTGCTTCAGGCATATGTGGCATTGGAACGGTTTGTTCTATAATACAAAGTATTTTTTTTATAACAAGATTTTTTAGGCTTTGCGTTAACTTTATTCATGTTCTACCACCACACTGGCCAATCACACTTGGCCAGCGTGGTAGAAGATTATCAGAGAGAGAGAGAGAAGAAATCTCGGGCATGCAGGTTTCCTCACGATATTTTCTTTCACCGTTTGAAGCAAGTTATGCTCTGCATTATTGACTCAAGCTCAAGCATTATTGACTCAAGCAAAACTCCCACAATTATGTGATTAATGTGCTTATGAAAAACAATGATGAGGTCTAGGTTGAAGCGCGCTTGCCTATTCACTCTTGCCTTGAAAGTACTCAAGTCATACTTTTTACTGTAATTTGCTGTTACCTGATAATGCAAGTTACCTGTAGATAGCCCTTACCTGTAAATGCGTGACTCCGTGTTCGTCTAAGGTTTGCTTGTCGAGGAATCGCTTGCCACAGGTCACACACACATAGCGCCTTGTGTCTGTGTGTGTACGACTATGTTTAGTCAACGTTGCTCTGTTGACAAAAAAAGTTTGTTAAAATAATGAAATTGAAACAAAATAAGTATAGATAGGACAAAACTGGCCGAAATTCAGTCACGGCGAACCGATTTCGGTCGGGAGGACATTATTATTTATTTTTCCTTTAATAAATTTAGACTAGCTGATACCCGCGACTTCGTACGCGTGGATCGAAGTTTTGTGGTTCCCGCGGGAACTCTTAAATTTTCCGGGATAACCTATATGCTATTCCAGACTACAATCTATCTATGTGCCAAATTTCATCCAGATCCGTTCAGCCGTTGTGACGTGATTGAGTAACAAACAAACAAATTTCGGATTTATATTATTAGTAAAAAAGTAAAATAAAATAAATAGATACTTGCGTCAAGAAGAACATCTTCCCGCAGTCGCGGACAGTGTAGTGCCTGCGATCCAGCCAGCCAGCGAGCCCGTCCGATCTTAACAGGTTGGTTGACTCGTGGAACTGCCTGGTGAGTTCGGAATCAAGGGCTAGCTTTTAGTGGATTAAAAAAAAACTCGCCTCAAGAAGAACATCTTCCCGCAGTCGCGCACAGTGCACTGCCAGCGCTTGTGCTTGTTGTGCTGGAAGTGCACGTGGTCGAATAGTTCAGCCTCGCTCGGGAAGCTCGCGTCCGCACACTGCGCGCACGCGTACCGCCCGTCCGATCTTAACAGCTTGGTTGACTCGTGGAACTGCCTGGCGAGTTTGGAATTTATTTATTTATTACTAGCTGATGCATGCTGGCTATATATATGCTAGCTGTATTGCTTTCTGGTTCCCAAGGGAATTCTTTAATAATCCGGGATAAAAAGTAGCCTATGTGTTATTCCAGACTATAATCTGTCTCTGTGCCAAATTTCATCCAGATCCTCTCATCTGGCGTGATTGAGTAACAAACATCCATCTATCCTTAGTTCCTAGAGATTTAGTGCTATAAAAAAGACGTCCTTCCTGGTGCAGTGTTGAGCCCTGTCATATAAGCAAGAAATCCAAGGTTCGATTCCCGACAGAGTAAATTTGGCAATTTATAATTTACAAATATTCTCTGATTAGTCTGATTTGGTGAGCCGTGAGAGGTTTGAACCATGGCTAGTTACCTGTGAATATATCTACACTAATATTATAAAGAGGAAAGATTTGTATTTTTGTATTTTTGTATTTTTGTATTTTTGTATTTTTGTATGTAACGAATAAACTCAAAAAGTACTGGACCGATTTTAATAATTCTTTTTTCATTAGAAAGCTACATTATCACTGAGTAACATAGGCTATATTTAGTACTAGATTACTATAGAAATCTTTAGAAATTCCTATTAAAACCAACCGAAGGTGTAAAAAAATTAGCCATAAAATGTCTTTCATCGCATACGCTGCGAAGAGTATTAATGATAGGACAAAAAAATTTTCGACAATATTATAGAATATATCAATATCTACAAAAAACTTCGCGAGACCATGTGTCTAACTATTGTAGTTACGTGATACGTCACTATAACTACTTTTTTACATTTAACAAATTGATAGAAATGCCGATCAAAATCAGACCGTGTTATCCATACCATTTATAAATTTTTATCCAAATAAATAATTTAATATTCAAGACTGTCTCAATACCTGATGATTACTTTTTGAATTATTGAAATCGGACTTTCCATTGAAAAGATATCATGAAATTAAAATAAAAATACATGCCGGCGGCGGCCGCCACGCAGCGCATCGAGTAACTAACTCTTCGTGAGAGGGGCAGTGCGGGAGAAGGGGGTGCACCATTACGAAAAATATCTGTACCTATTTATGTCTACCCGTGCGAAGCCGGGACGGGCCGCTAGTATACTTATAAATGAAACTTACATGTGACTATACTTACATGTGCAAATATGCAACGTTTCTATGACTATACCCTATCACTATCTACATTCTACATGTCAGATTTACCTATCAATAAATTTATCTGTGAAACTTTCCTGAAACTGATTAGATATACTTACATGTGAAATTTGAGTCTGACTTTAGAAGTAAACGATTCATTGCAGTCGTGACATGTGACTATCTGAGGATCGCTGAGGTCGCGATTTTTTCTCTTACAGGGTCTCTACAAACACATAAATATAATTTGGTGATCTATATCTCAATAAGTACAAAATAAGTACGAAGTATAATATAAGATTACGTTAAGAAGTTTGTTGTAACTTGTACATTGGATTGATTATGGAAAAATAAAGCAAAAAGTCACAACAATGTTAGCTTATATTTACCACAACTAAAAAGTCTTTATCTCCGCTATCTTCGACGGGAATAAGCTTTCCTGGAGCCCTCTAAAATCATAAAACTTATTTTTAATTCTTTGACTATACTAAGTAATAACAACTTCAAACGACTTTATTTTGGAAACAAACTGTTTCACCTCTCGAGCTGAAAAACGCGCCTCTTACTGGTTCAAGTTTTGCTCACTGGTTTTAAGCAGTAAAGGTTTTGCACTGGTTTTTTGCACTCTCAAATTGAACTCAGCGAGAAAAAGTATGTTGAATTTAGAACGTTGTGGAGTGGGCATTTCTGTACGTACTTCACAAAACATTCAGAATCAGTTCGTATTTTCTCGCTATTGAGGTGAAAAGTTGTAAGTATCACACTATAGCAGACTACCCTCACTACAGTTAGGATTATAACTTAGAATTACTCGCATCCTTCGCTCGCTGCGTCGGTTTTTAAGAATTTTCTTTAAAAATTAAAAAAGATGCCATGATTACCTTAGCGGCATTAGCTCGAGTGGGAAGCACCATAGACTCGTTCTTTGTCAAATCAAATTGCCTTTTCCTGTTGCGCTTCCGACATTTGTGAATCGTTAAACTTTTGGCGTCTGGAAATATTTGACTGCAACGGAAAAAAAAATTTTATTAATTATTTTTTACTACATAATACATGCGACTTCATCAATGTTATTATAGGTCTTTGAAAATGGAGAACTTGTCGAAATAAGAAGCCATTCTTCGTCTCGAAGTTGCAAGCTATCTCTATACAAATATTTCATCAAAATCGGTTAAATTGACAAAAAGATAACAGTTAGACTCAACTTTCGCAATAATAATATTAATTATGGATTTGCAGATCATAGTAATTAAGTTGATAAACTATAAGTCACAGCTGACGAACGAATAATAGTCGATCCAAAACAAGTTGTCAAAAATTTTGACGACCTCCCTGGCGCAGTGGCGAGCGCTGTGGTCTTATAAGTGAGAGGCCCGGGTTCGATCCCCAGCAGGGTCACTTTCACTATCACTACAGCCTATTAACGTCCCACTGCTGGGCACAGGCCTCCACTCTCGTAGGAGAGCGGGAATTAGAGCTTAGACCCACCACGCTGCTCCAATGCGGGTTGGCGGGCTTTAACGACTATTATCATGTTAGTAATAATAACGGACCGACGGCTTAACGTGCTCAAGGGTCAATTTGGGAATTTATATTTCTGAATTTTCTCTGGTCTGGGTTGGTGGGAGTCTTCGGCCGTGGCTAGTTACCACCCTAGGTCTAGTATTGAATAAAATAAATCGCATATGAAAAGACGTCGCGTCATCTGCGTAAAGATATTAACAATTTCGATACAATATAATTACCTGCAGGCAAAGCATTTGTGCCTCTTCAAATCGTTAACTTCTTGTTTGGTCTCCGATATCTATAAAAAATTAAAATAATTAGACCATTAGTTAAAATCGGTAACTATGGTTTAAAACTGAATTTGACTATAATTAACTATTTGTTGAAATTTTTAAGCATCGGTTGCCTTAACTATGGACCCTTATCTGTGTTATCATAACTTACCTGTGAGGTTACCGTCCGAGTTTTTCACCATCGTCGCTAGTTTGCACTAGCAATATGGACTCGACATCGCTATCCCTTGACATTCTAGATACGTCAAACACAACTTACCTGTATTAACATTTACCTGTCATGTTACCTGTGTAAACAAAACTTACCTGTAACAATTTCTTCAGTTGCTCGTCATCGTCACCAGTCTGCACTATCCATATGGACTCGCCGTCGCTACTATCTTCGCACTCTTCTTTTACCTCGGTTTTAACCTTTTCTTGATCTTGCTGTGGTAAATTTTAAAATATAACATCAGTAATTAAGAACAATAAAAATTACTATATTGGGTATTGATTATACCCGCTCGACGACCTCCCTGGCGCAGTGTTGAGCGCTGTTGTCTTAACGACTCCCGGGTTCGATTCCCGGTAGGGTCAGTATGGGAATTTATAATTTCTGAATTCTCTGGTCTGTTCTGGTGGCAAAAACGTACCGCCAAGCGATTTAGCGTACCGGTACGATGACGTGTGGAAACTGACTAGGAGTATGGGTTTAAAATCTGACCTTTCTTTGTCTACGCCCACCAACTTATGTGGTGGCCAAAATTGGAACAAATTTATATGCTTGTTTGGTTTTTGTTGTTATTTTATTTTGAATATTTACTAGACTATTTGACTATACCTATAAAAACGTAATTTAATATTTCAACTAACCATATCATTGGAATAAGACTCTTTAGTGGCTTGATTTTCGTTTTTACCTTTAATGAAATACGAAACAATGATTTAATTTTTGAATGCAAGAATGAAGAATCTTTCTATAAGTATCTTAATCTAGTACTGTCCTTTTCGCAGGGAGTATTATGAATTGGTCAGTAATTTATATAAATAATACAATATTTATATTAAACGTGCTGTAGAAACTAGAAATACTTTACAGTGAGTAGTTTTCGTTTAATCTATGCCAATATTTTAAATGCAAAAAATGTGTTTGTCTGTTGAAATTTACACGAAATATGGATACGCCAGAACGGCTGAACGGATCTGGATGAAATTTGACACAGAGATAGATTATAGTCTGGAATAACACATTCCAGACTATAATCATCTATGAAAAATTTTAAGCTACTTAACCCGGAAAATTAAAGAATTCCCGTGGGAACAAAAAACCTAAATCCACGCGAACGAAGGCGCGGGCATTATCTACTTATTAAAGTAATAAAGTTAACAAGGTAAAATAATAATAACCACTAGTAGTTTCAGGATTGCTTCTTTTTATCGCACTTCTGGTTCTCCTGGCCACGGGGGAACATTCAGGAGAGTTGGCTTTTTCTTCGTCTGGAATTAAATGTTTGTTAAATGATATCTTCTTTAGACGCGTTGAGCACTTTTTGGTAGGGGGTAAAAATGTGGAACGGTGTCGGTCACGCGTGACGTTCTTCTTAAGACAAAAGGTCTTAAGTATAAATATAGTACATTCTTAATTAAACTTTAATGCTTTAGTTTTAAGGTTTATATTTTAAATAATATTTTTGTTATTATTATTTTTAAATTAGAAAAATAATAATTAAAACATTCGTTTTCACTTCTATCGGCAGTCCCTATGACGGCCAATTTTTTTATTTATTCAAATAAACTTTTACAAGTGATTTTGAACGGTCAAGTGAATCCACCGCAGGTTAGGAATGCCATTCGTACCGAGAAGAGCCAGCAATAAACTCTGCCATTGCACTTTTAAGATGTTGATAGGAAATAATTGTAAAGTTACCATTATTTTCTTGTTTAACAGTATCATTTCCATTTTCCACTGTATTGTCATCTTTAGCTTCATATTTTTCTTGTTTGATGGATTTATCTTCTTTCTTGTGATCGTGGGCAGCTTTTAGATGTCCTTTCAGCCATTTTGAATTTGCGTAACCTATAATAAGAGATGTAGCCTATAAGAGGAAGGTGGAGGAAGTTTGTCCATACTAACGTATTTTTGTGTTTTCTTGAAAATGAAAAAAATTAAAATGAAATGATTTATTTCACGTAGGACAACTTGTGCCACTTATGATAAGTCGTAAGAATCTACCACCGGTTCGGAAAGCTGATACTAGTGAGAAGAGCAGGCAAAGAACTCAGCAGTTGCTCTTTTCATAAACAGAAAAATGTCACACTTCCATATCCATACTAATATTATAAATGCGAAAGTGTGTCTGTCTGTCTGTCTACTTCGCTTTCACGGGCCAACCGTTCAACCGATTTTGATGAAATTTGGTACAGGGATAGGTTGTATCCCGGAGAAGGCCATAGGCTACTTTTTATCCTGGAAAATCGAGGAATTCCCGCGGGAATCAAAACTTAATCTACGCGGACGAAGTCGCGGGCATCATCTAGTCAAATTATCAAATAAATATTATAAATGCGAAAGTTTGGATGGATGGATGTTTGTTACACTTCTATCCCGGACTACTTTTTATCCCGGAAAACTAAGGAATCAAAAACCTCAATCCAGTTGCGGGCATCAGCTAGTTGTAAATAATATCTCAGTAGACATTTTATTATTATCAAATTGACGACATGCCTGGCAGTGTTGAGCGTTAAGTTATCTAAACGTGGGAGGTCCCGGGTTCGAACCCCGGTAGGGTCAATTTGGGAACTTTTAATTTCCGAATTTTTCCTCGTCTGGCCTAGTGGGAGGCTTCAGCCGTGGCTAGTTGCTGCTGCCAGCCTGCTGGCCAAAGACGTGCCGCCAAGCGATTTGGTGTTCTGGTACGGCATGGGTTTGATATAACTGCCATGCCCCTAACAGGTTAGCCCGCTACCATCTTAGACTCCATCATCATTTACCATCAGGTGAGATCGCAGTCAAGGGCTAACTTGTAGTAGATTTAAAAAAAACTCTATTCATGAGTTATGTTATAGTAACGATTGTCTTTCTCATGTATCAGTTTTCTTAATTACCTTTAGTCCATAAGTCTCTTGTAACTTGCCTGTAAGCTTTGGAATAAAATTAAATCAGTTCTACTTCAAGCTACCTCTCGGACGGTCGTCTGGGTTTTCATTTTTAAAAACCCTTCCGCTAGGCTCCACGATTTAACTGGCGCAATCGGTGTAGGATCGTAAATTAGATCAAGTAAAATCCTTGAACGCGGTCCATAAGAATCTCCATCTCCCGTGGCCTAGAAGACTAAGACGAAGAAGAGCGGTAGCAGAACTCAGCCTGACATCGGCATGTTCGTGGGGTAAGCATTTAACTCTGTTGCCCACGAGACTCCTGTACTATACCATATTAACCTCTATGATCTAGTGCATGGTTTTTGACTCATTTATTGTGCTTAATTTATTAGGTGTCAATTTATTCTAAAACTCATTTATTTTGTGTATTTTTATATTTTTGTGTGGTTTGCTAAAATGGCAACTGAAGTCAAAGGTGAAGACACTGTTTCACAGAGGGAAATTGATTATAAAACTCTATCATTTTTCCTACCAAGCTATGATGGTAATAAGAAAACATTATCCTTCTACATAAAGAGCGTCGAAAGCGCGTTAGATTTAATAGAAAATAAACAAAACATTAGTGTAGCTTGTTTGATTAGAAATAAACTCTCAGGCAAAGCCGTCGAAGCACTCTCGGAGTGTACCAACTTCAATAGTTGGGACGATATTAAGGAAATTTTAATCCGTAGATTCGGAGAGTTCAGGGACGAGGTTCAAGTCGTCCAAGAATTAATGCATTTAAGGAAGGACAAACTAGATATAGATGCCTTTGCGGATAAAGTTAGGGAATTAACTTACACGTTAATTAATTTTGACCAAAACAAAAAAGCCTATTACGAAAAAATGGCTACGAACGTATTTCTAGACCAACTGGACTCAATACTGGCGCTTAGCGTTCGCGTCCAAAGTACAGATTCCCTAGAACAAACAATAGTCCTGGCAAAACAGGAAGATTTAAAATTAAAAAATAAAAGGGCACTTGAATTTAAAACAAAACAAATAAACAATAGACCAAACATTGTGCCAAATAATTATAAATTTCAGCAATCTTTATTGCCACATAATAGGTTTGCTCAACAACCAACAACGTATAGGTTCAATTCACAACCAACTAATAAACCCGTGTATAGGCAACCCTTAGGTAACGCTAGGCCGGCACCTCAGCCCGGTCCTTTTAACAAACAGACCAAGCCCGCGCCATACGCGCCCGTCAACTTCCAAGCTGACCTACCAGATCAGTTGGAAGAATACCAAAACGACGAAAATAACATTGAAATTAGTGACAGTTCCGAACAGTTAGACGGTAACAATCAAAATTTTTATCAGGTTCAGGAAGAGGAATTCCTAACGTAGTGTACCTAAATCTTCACTATCGCAATCGCCTTCCGTATATTTACCTAGAAGAATTAGGCGGTCGGCTATTACTTGATACCGGAGCTTCACAAAGTCTTATCTCGCCGGACGCTTTGCTAAACGTAAACACACGGTTGGAGCGTGAGACCCATTACATTAAGACGGCTCATAACGTAACTAAACATGATACGGTTGCGTACATACCACTCCCAGCGTTGTTTAATTGTAATTATGTTCATAAGTTCCTGTTGTTTGACTTTGACTCAGATTTTATAGGCTTAATAGGAGTAGACCTACTCGTTCCTTTAGGGTGTAAAATTGATATGAGAAGTATGACATTAATAACAGATTTCGCCACAATTCCAATAAAAGGTGACATGAAATCATACATTACTATTGAACCTCAATGTGAACAGGCCGTTAACATTCTGTGTAATTATAGCTCAGGAGAGTACGAGTTATTGGAACACGTAACCGAAAACGGACTGGTGTTCCCTTCGGCATTCGTATCTGTAAAATCAGGAGTTATAACGACAACAGTCGTAAACAAATCCGATAGTAAGATTAGCATACGCAAAAACTACAAACTACCATTAACACCATTGGAAAACGAACCATTTCAGGAAAATGTCACATCGATTAATAACACATCATGTTATATGAACTTAGATGAACTACTTAAAAGTAATCTTAATAGACTAAGAACGAACCATATGAACGAGGAAGAAAGGAGAGAAATAGAGCGGTTATGTTACAATTATAGAGACATATTTTATTGTGAGGGCGTCCCTCTCACGTTTACTCATCAAGTCAAGCATAAGCTTCGAATAACAGATGACACCCCTATTTTCGTACGTAATTACCGACAAGCTCCTAAACAAAAACAGGAAATACAAAAGCAAATCGATGAATTGTTACGACAAAATATAATTAGGGAGAGCAGTTCTCCTTGGTCATGCCCCGTACATATAGTTCCCAAAAAAATAGATGCGTCGGGACAACAAAAATGGAGACTAGTGATAGACTACCGACGACTCAATGAAAGAACCATAGAAGACAAATATCCTTTGCCAAACATAAACGATATCCTGGATAGACTAGGACGTGCACAATACTTTACTACAATCGACCTGGCCTCGGGCTATCATCAAGTCGAGATGGATCTAGCGGACGTTGAAAAAACAGCTTTCAGCACTGATCGCGGACATTACGAATTTTTGAGAATGCCCTTTGGTCTCAAGAATGCCCCTAGCACGTTTCAGAGATTAATGGACACAGTTTTAAGAGGATTAGACGTTTTAACATATTTAGATGACGTAATAATTTATTCCACTTCCTTGCAGGAACATATAGGAAAATGTAGGCAAGTCTTTGACAGATTTCGTTTACATAATCTGAAAATACAGTTGAACAAATCAGAATTTCTACAAAAACAAGTGAAATTCCTTGGTCATACACTTACTGATGAAGGCCTTAAGCCCAACACAGATAAAATAGAAGCTATTAAAAAATTTCCTTTACCTAGGACTCAGAAGGAAATCAAATCCTTTTTAGGTCTTGTTGGATATTATAGAAAATTCATAAAGGATTTTGCAAAACTTACTAAACCTTTAACCTTGTGCTTAAAGAAGAATGCGAACATAGAAATAACCCCGCAGTTTAAAGAAGCTTTCGAGAAATGCAAAGAAGTCTTGACAAATGCACCCGTGTTGCAATATCCTGACTTTGAAAAACCATTCATTTTGACGACGGACGCTTCAGATGTAGCAGTAGGAGCGGTCCTTTCACAAGGAAAAGTAGGTTCAGATAAACCTGTAGCTTATGCAAGCAGGACTCTCTCAGTTACAGAACAAAAATATTCCACAATTGAGAAAGAGCTACTTGGAATAGTATGGGCAATTAAGTACTTCCGACCATACCTATATGGGAAGAAATTCACCATATATACAGATCATCGTCCACTCACATGGATTATGTCACTCAAGGATCCCAATTCCAAATTAACTCGATGGCGTTTAAAGTTAGCTGAGTACGATTTTAAAATAGAATATAAGAAAGGTAAAATAAATACAAATGCTGACGCATTATCTCGTGTACAAATAGTTTATAATAATGATGTAGAAACGGAACCGTTGCGTGATGATGAAATAGTTGACCTTATTCTAGACAGTGAAAATCAGGAAAACTTACCAGTTGAACCCCAACCAGGAACATCACACGAAATGGATAGCGACCTCGAAGGAATAGATCTTGAAACGTTAATAGATACTTCAACAATATATGTCGAACCCCCATCAGTTGATAGACAAATGGAAGCACCCGAATTAACTCAAGAAAGCCCAAGCGAAAACGAAGAGTTGTATAAAATCCCCGAAATACCTGATGCAATAGATAGGCAATTAAAACAGTTTCACATTCGAAGATCCCCTGGTATAGAATACAGAATTGATGATAGAACAAAAGGTAAAATAGTTATAAAAGACGTATTCATTCCCATCAACAATGTAGAAGAACAAATTATAAAATTTCTTCAGGAACATACCATACCTGATAGAACATTCCATTGTTATTTTCATCATGAAGAGTTGTACCCTATATTCTCTAAAGTGGTTAAAACTGTTTTTAATGAGCGTGGCCCTAAGTTAATACGATGTACCGCAAGAGTCACTTTAGTAGAAAATACAAGTGAGCAAATACAATTAATTCAAAAATATCATGAAGGAAAAACTATACATCGAGGAATTCAGGAAACATACAAGCAGTTACATAAGAATTATCATTGGCAAAACATGCTTTTATCCATACAAAGATATATTAATAAATGCGACAAGTGTCTCAAATCCAAATATGAACGCAATCCTTTAAAATTACCGTTATCATTCACTAACACACCTCATAAACCCATGGAACATATGTTTATGGATTTATATAGTAGTGGTGGCGTAACATTTCTTACTATAATAGATAATTTTTCAAAATATGCACAGGCGATACCACTTACAGCCGCAACAAGCATTCATATAGCGGAAGCACTACTCAGTTTATTCTCAATTATCGGTATTCCAAATAAGATAACTACAGACTCAGACCCTAAATTCGATAATGAAGTAGTTACAGAAGTTTGTGCTATGCATAACATACATATTCACTTTACGACCCCATATAACCCAAACTCAAATTCACCTATAGAAAGGCTACATTCTACATTAGCAGAAATGATTAGAATTCAAAGAATAACAGATAAAAGTGAACCCACTAACTTAATGAAATACGCAATAATGGCATATAACAATACCATTCATTCTGCAACTGGTTTTACTCCATTTGAATTGTTATTTGGTCATACAAGTAGCAGAAACCCCCTGGAATTACACTTTCCACAAGAATTTTATCAGGAATACGCTAACAAGCATAAGCAAATAATGGAGAACGTGCAAAAATTGGTTAACACCAGAATGACAGCGGATAAGCAAGCGGTCATTGAAAAGAGTAATAAAACTACTGAGAATGCTAATTTTAAAGTAGGAGATAAAGTATATAAGCAAGTATCGAAAAGCGCTCGTAGTAATAAATTGGAGCCAAAATTTATCGGTCCATATACTATAGTGCGTATACATCCCGAACAAATAGCAGAGATAGTAGGTAAACATGTGAATGCAAAAACTATTAGAGTTCACTTTAGAATGTTAAGACGTCCTGGTAATGTTTCAGGAGCGCCTTCGTCCTCGGAGCAGCCCTCTGGTTCGCCGGAGCAGCCGCCGTTATCGAACCTATAGATAACCACAATGGTGTCCTGGTTATTAAAGAAGCCAAGGCCCAATATCAAGTGGATACATTCCATTTAATTGTAGCTTATAATGTTAGTAGAATACGCGATATATACATAGAAGTAGTAAGTAATTATTATACGTTTAAGTTAACTCAGAAGACCACCGTTAATTATGGTCAAAGTTTAGTTACAAGAAATCAGATAGAATACTTAGTAGATAGAATAGAAAGTAAGCTTGTTTACTTAGGATCTAACGAGATTAGTTTAGGAAGAACATATATACCTAGAGTTAAACGAGGATTAATTAATGGACTAGGATCAGTAGTTAAGGCAATCACAGGCAATTTAGATCAAGAAGATGCAATTCGGTTAGAAACACAGATTCAGGAAATTAGAAAACTAGCAGTAAACAAACAGAGCGAAACCTTAGGAATAATGTCAGAATTGTTTACTGAATACCACAGTAAGTTAGAAGTAATAGCAAAGAATCAGAGAGAATTAAAGAGAGCAATAGGAAAGTTAATCGAACAAAATCAGGAAATAGCTAATGATGTATCTACGATGCAAATATATCAGCAGATTGAAACTTGTTTGCAACAGTTATATGATAGAGTTAGTACTTTAGAAAATGCTATTACCTTCTGTCATTTAGGGCGATTACACCCTAGTATTGTTGAACCCAGTCATTTAATAGCCGAATTAGGGAACATACAAAAGGATATTGAGAAAAATGACGTTCAGCTTCCATATGCACCATCACTTAAAAATATTCATGTCTTAGAAAAATCTATTGTTGTTAAAGCATATAGCACTAATGAGTCAATTACTTTTGTGTTGGAAATTCCTTTAGTAACTAAACATCCATATAAACTACTCCATTTATATCCTATTCCAAATAGAGATAATACTATCCTCATACCCACAAATCCTTACCTACTCTTGGGTGGCAACGAGTTCGCGTACCCTCACGAGCCATGCGTACCCATCACTGACGAAGACGTCTTATGCCGTCACGTCCAATGGCATCAGCTGAAAGACTCTCAAGACTGCATCGTTCAGCTGCTACAGCACAATGAACCGACTAACTGCACATATGCAACGGCGAACTGGAATAACACCATAATACAGCAAATAAGAGAAAACAGCTGGATTGTTATCCTAAAACAAGAAGAGGTTTTTAAGACAACGTGTGGAGATCAAGTACAGTACCAAAGGAATGATGGTGTAGCACTCATTACCATTGACAAAGATTGCATGGTTGAGATAGCAGGAAAATCTCTACGTACACACAAGAGATTCATCAACATCAAGGAAAGCATACCCCTACCAAGAACGCATTATACCAAAACCAGGAGAGATGCACCCATCACCCTCCAAATAGAAGACGTCCCGCTTGACGATCTCAAGAACCTCTTAAGGAAGACCAAGGTGATACAAACAGTGGAAGAAGAACCAGCTATCACATTCAAACCCAGCTGGCTAACGGTAGCCTTGTACGTGATCATCACAGCAGCTGTCGTGGGATTGGTGATACGTCATTGCCGGCAGCACTACAGGGGGAGCCCAGCGACGCCAGAAGCCAAGCAGCTCCAGTCCCAAGAGTCCATGGCACCGAAGCAGCAGTCTTCGGCGTGCTTCTCTCTTAAGAGGGGAGGAGTTATGTTATAGTAACGATTGTCTTTCTCATGTATCAGTTTTCTTAATTACCTTTAGTCCATAAGTCTCTTGTAACTTGCCTGTAAGCTTTGGAATAAAATTAAATCAGTTCTACTTCAAGCTACCTCTCGGACGGTCGTCTGGGTTTTCATTTTTAAAAACCCTTCCGCTAGGCTCCACGATTTAACTCATGCCATGTCGTAATTTTTTGCTTTTTCCATAAATATAATACTAATATTATAAAAGCGAAAGTTTGGATGGATGGATGTATGGATGGGTGGATGGTTGTTTGTTACCAAAACGGCTGAACGGATCTAGATGAAATTTTGTACAGAGATAGATTATAGTCTGGAATAACACATCCCGGCTACTTTTTATCTCGTCACAAATAGCTTAAATATTCGTATCTTGTCACAAATAGCTTAAATATACTTTTTTACTTACCATAATTACACAGCGGGCATGGGAAGACAATTCCTTCTTCAAGGTCATGCTTATGTTCTTCAGCGTGGTCGATCACTTCTAGAAGATCCTTGAACTCCTTCTGGCAAAATCTGTAGAAGACAGAAAAGGTCAGTTTTGCAAAAACTACTGAAAAAAATACTTACTTGAAGTACTGAAAAAAAAAAACGTACTTAATTGGGACAATTTCGAAAAAGTGTAGCCAATTCTGTTTAACACAATCTCTAAACTAAACTAAAATGACATATCTGAAACTAGTGCTGCCCCTTTCCACAGGAAGTATTATGAAAGGGATAGCAATATAAATAGCGCTGTCAATTTAATTTAGTTTAGAGATGGCGTACAATAGAATTGGCCTCAGCGTCTACCTTGGTAGCCTTAAGGAATCTTTATTGAATAATATCCAAAAAACAAATTCGAAATGTTTACCTGCATTTTAACTCCTCATTCTCAACATCGCATTGGTATTTTCCCAGAAACTCCTTCACCTCTTCATCAACATTTTCAATACTATCCACATCTATTTCCGGTTCCGGATCGATCACATCCGGTTCCACTATCTCTACGTCACTGGAACTCTCCTTTTTCTCCTTAACTATGATGACGTCATCGGATTCGACATCATTGTCTATCGGTTTTGTAACAATCTCTCCGTCCGGACCGATTTCTACTTTAACAAACTCTACACTTTCTTTATTTCGTGTAAGTTTATTTATTTTATCTGTATTATTAATATTATTCATGTTAATATTATTAATAAAATAGCTACTCTTCAAATTGATGTCGCTAGTTTTTTGAAAAATAAACTGTTGATTGTTTTTTATGACTAAATATTCATCGTTTTCCAACGATTGATTGGGACTTTTAATTCTACTCGGTTTGAAATTTTCCGATAGACATGTATCGCAAATGATTTTGAGTTGCGTATTGTACTTTCTTTGTTCGCATCTATGTAACATTTGGTCTTCCTTATCAAACAGATACAACTTCTCATTATGTTTAACAGATTTACAGCAAATGAAGCAGTTTTGTTTCTCTAAGCCTGTTTCAACATCGGAAATAGGTTTAGCATCCCAATTCTTATGGACAATTCTGGAAGGATCAGTTTTCCTTACATGTTTTCGTTTTTCTGTCTGATTATCGTCATACGGCAACGGTACTACGGGTGTATCTTTAAACATATTCAATACATCTTCTCTAGTAAACAAACTATCATTCTTAATAGAATTAAAATTATCCTTTATTAGACTTCTAGGTGATTTATTCTTAGTAACATTACTTAAATTTGCGTAAGTTTTTGTATTAGATTCGAGGTATTTAGCGAACTGTGCCTCGAAATTGGACGTGTTATTACAAACAAGGGTAAAAGGTAGAGAATTAGCGAAGCTGCATTTAGGGCTGTCTTTATTTGACCATTTAACTACTGGGCTATCGATGATATTAACATTTTTTACTGTAACATCTGTATTATCTCGGCTATCAATTTCATTTTCGTCTGTACTATCGTCTTTGTACTTAACGAAAGGTATTTCTTCAGCAGTCAAATCTACTAGAGGGTCCTCGTTATCAAACTGGATTTGTGAAGCGCGAATTTGGGTACCATCGTCCAGAATGTAAACAAGATCATCTGTCTCGTTTTGGTCTATCATTTCATTGAAATTTTCTGGATTTAGAATAGTACCTTCGAAGTGTTGCTCTGCTTTTAAGAGAAATGTGTAAATGTTAGCTTCCAATGAGACAGGCTGATTGCCAGTTATGGAGTTTAGGTCCACTTCATAGCCAAGGACGTTTCTGCAAGAAAATTGATAAAATTCTAACTAGTTATATCCAACCAATCAATAGAAGCTCAGTCACTAGATAGAGCTGTAGCCTGTATGCTTGTGGTTGCTTTTCGTGACCCAGGGCATGCACAGTATTCAAAGCCCGAGTAGGCATTGGTTATGTAGATACCTACTTTCAAGCAGGGATTGAAAATTATGCATTAAGCTTTTTTAACTAGGGTAAGCAGTTTATGCCACTATGTCGTGCACGCCACTGACATGACCAAACCAGAAATGAGGAGATCTGTGCAAAAACAAGAACAGTTAACCAACTTAGCTCAACAAGTTGCAAAGCTAAAGTGGCAATTAGTGTGCATAGTTTGACGTGCCGATACCTACTTAGACATTTAGATACAGAATATATAATAGTTACTACTAGTTTTTGTCATGAGGTGCAAGAATGTGGATTTAAGTTCAAAAATCCTGGGGGAACTCTTTGATTTTCTGGTTAGAAAGTAGCCTATGTTACTTTACAGGTCTTCAAATATACCGATGCAAAAAATCACATCGATCTGTTGCTCTGCTGCAGCATGATTTGAGGATCCAACAAAAAAACACACTTTCACATCTATAACAGGTATTAGTATAATTCTGTGGTCTGTCTGAAAAATTCTGTAATTGAATACTTACTTTGCCTTCTCAAGGAACATTTGGAATGTGTCCTGTGGTTCAATCCTCACTGCCACTTCTTCTGCAGCAATATTCTCCATGCAGAGAATTAAAGGCTCCTGTTCTGCCATTTTTGCGTTTACCTTGAAATGAAGTTTATGGCATACCCTTCAATGCAAATTACTTAGGTTGGGCACACACCTATTGATTGAATAATCTTATTCGGTAAAACCTTTGCTGAATTTATGGTGTTCTTGCTGAGTCAATGAACCCAGCATGTCTGGGAGCTATGTAGCTCTCAATAATGTTCTTTATAATATACTCAAAGGTGTGTGAAGTGTGCCAATCATTTTCATTCTTAGAGGAGGCCTGTGCTTATTAGATGGCCGGAGATAGGATTATGGGATAGAATGTTAAGATTATCAAACATTAACTTTATGATAATCTCTATTGAGGAACTGTCTATGGCTGGCCATGCACCGACAGCTTGAAGCAGTCAGGATGGACTGCTTCACTATGAACTACAGTCTGTATAATTACTTATTATATTTAAAGCTTGAATAAGTATTATGATTATTTTACAGGCAAATAAACAAACTTATAAGCTTTGATTATTATTATGGATTCTGTGGTAATAAGTAGGTAGGTAGTCAATTTGATCACAAATTCATATAGAAATTATTTCTTATTATTGAAATATACTGATGGTTCTTGCAAATATTTCCCAAATGTTTCACATTGTTTAAATAATTGCATCAAAAGCATAAAAGTTAACTCAATGCAAAGTACTCAATCCCATAGGCAAGTTGGGTATGCAAAGGAAGATTTTATATTTCCAGCCAAGTAAAATTTCGACATTTATTGCATAAGGGGAAAAATCTTTCTCACTGGCCAGTGCTGGCCAGTAAAATATAATTTAGTGGCCAGTCATATCCTTAAAGAATTGGAATTTCGTCAGATGCAGAAAAAAACTAGACAAGTAAAAAATAGAGGCTACTAACCAAATTCCCGATATTTCAATCACGGCATATTCATTTTTGTAGCGACTGGCATTTTATATTAAAAAACAAATGAATTGATAAAATGAAAATCTTTTGACAAAATTCAAATTCAAATTTCAAATCAATTCAAAACAAAAACAGTGCGTAGCACAGATAAGAAAGTAATAAAAATCGTAAGAAATCTAAAATGCCGATTTTTAGTTGTCAACTCAACTGTATAATTGACTATTTGTGGAAAATTTATATTTTTTAAAATAGTTTTCAACATTAATGTTGCTATTTTTATATAGTCATACTATTTCATGCCCAATAGTTCGCGTTATAGCCGAAATATGAATTTGTATAATTTGAAAAAATACCGATTTATTATCAACGGTTCACAGACATAATAAAGCAACGGATAAAGAGTGGCGTGGCAACACTTACAATTATTTGTATGAATCATGATCATGAATCTTGAAAATGAAATAAATAAAAATAAGGAAAATAAATCTAAAAGAATATAGAAAAACATCAGAATAAAAAAGCCTGTTTTTTAAACTTTTGAACTTCATCGATTAATTTTAATGTTAATCACTAATCTATCACTGCGGATTACTATACAGAGTGAAAGAGACGTACAACCATTTGTTGATTGACAAATGAGTATGACAAAGGCTGTCAATTTAAAAAATAAATTCATCAATGGCCGATGCCCTAAGATTTATCTAAATACGGAAAATTTATCATTTTCGTACAAATCCAATTTCCTAATCAAATGTTTTAAAGTGTGAGTGTTATATAGTGGATTCGCGGAATGTTTCCGCTAACACCGCCAGTCGTAAAGCGTTTGTTGGGATGGAAAAAGGGACCAGAAGGTTCCTCAGCTGAGGATAAGTGGTCTGAAAAAGCTGTGAAAAGCCTCGTGAAGAAATTGAAGAAGAGCGGTGCAATCGAGGAATTGGAGAAGGCACTGTCGAACCAGAGCAGTCATACTAAGTGCGTTACCATACCCAGGTATGTGTTGTTTTCTTTACGTAAATAAGTAAATAAAGGCGATTTTTTTGGAAACAAATTGTCTTCTAAGTCTCAGGTAAGATTAAATAAAATTAAGTAGGTAGTGAACCAAATCAGTTTGCCAAAATGCTGATTTTGGACAAAGCATACTGTAACACAGCAACATAAAAAATAGGGTTGTTTGGAGCTCAGTCTATTGTATATTTACAAATTGCCTTGTCATTTCTTTTTAGATATAAATTATCACTTTTCCACATTTGAAGAACTACTCAATCATGGAAAATTGGTAGATGATTGAAAGACAAACCGGGAAACAAAATTCATAATAGATGTGTTAATTGTCCAGCTGAGATAGTACATAGTTAGTTAGTTCCATACTTTATATCCATACTTAATATTTTAATGCGAAAGTGTGTCTGTCTGCTACGTTTTCACAGCCTAACCGTTCAACCAATTTTGATGAAATTTAGTACAGGGATAGGTTGTATCCTGGGGAAGGCTACTTTTATCCCGGAAAATCAAGTAGTTCCTGTGGGAATAAAAAAAAACTTAACTACGCAGGTGAAGTAGCGGGCATCAGCAGGTATTGCTGATGCTTACTTTGGTTTCATACTAAGTAGAAGATACCTGTGATATTGTCTGCCTTGATAGTGTTTTTGATTCCTGCTGGAATTCCTAATTTTCTGGGATATAAAGTAGCCTATGTCCTACCCCGGGATGCAACATAATATTATCTATAACAAATTTAATCAAAATCGGTTGTTAAGATGGAAAGCGTTGCAGACAGAAGCACATATGCACTTTCATATTTAAGTATAATATTAGTATGGATTTACAAATAGAAATGTCTTTTCTACCATTAAATTTGCTTTGCATTCCTTCAGTCATTGTCACATACCAATCCAATTAGATTCTAATTGCTTGAGGACTTACTATCTTTGCTAAGTAATATATGTAATTGATTTATTTGTGTGTACAGTGTAAATACTCAAGTGCATGAACTGGAACAATTGTTTGTTGGTTTATTGGTTTGTTGGTTTGTCCTTCAATCACGCAACGATGGAGCAATGGATCGACATGATTTTTGGCATGGGTATAATTAAGGACCTGGAGAGTGACATAGGCTACTTTTTATCCCAGAAAATTAAGGAGTTCCTTAAGAGAATAAAAAAAAACTTAACCACGCAGGCGAAGTCGCGGGCATCAGCAGGTTTAATATAAAATTTGATAAATAATAATCAATTGCCATGCGTTAGTCTCGTAAAAATTTTTATTTGGCTAGACCGATATTGATCAAAAAAAAATTAGTGTTTTTGCGAGTCCCGGGGTGGTTTAGATTCGTAATTGGACCTGGTAAGTAGCGCCACAGTCAGATTCTAGGTTCAGGGCAGGACTACGTTTACCGGTCCCACTAGTAGGTATTCATATTTAAAAGTTCTTGTAATATTTTTCTGTATTTTCATTTTTAATCTAAGACATTCATTAAAAAAAAAGAACAAGTTAATGCCCCGCCTACCACTTCTTCCCTATTATATCTAGTGATCACCACAATCTTCTGTGATCCTGACCAATAATGCATACCTCTAGGACCAGCAACAACTTCTTGCCGGAAATATAGCCTCCTCAGTGCATCCCTATGAGACTATGCTAGACAATGTTTACGCATTACTTAGGTAGAGCCTGCATACATCCGTGACCAGAAGCTTGAGATTAAACTATGTTTGTTCAAACCACAGTGCCCCATTTTAAAAATAACCGAAGGGTTAATAGAAGGGTTAAAGTTAGAGTAAGTTGGTCTATACTAAATGTGGAAACTATTGTGCAATCAAAGTCACTTTAGTAAGGCAATCTCAAATTACCTAATTGAAATTTAATTGCAATTTATTTGCAAGGTTGTTCAACACAACTTCAATGCTGGTTTCCTTATTTTGTATCCATACTAATTATTATAAATGTGAAAGTGTGTCTGTCTGTCTGCTACGCTTTCGCATCCCATCATTTCAACCAATTTTGATGAAATTTGGTCTATAGTTTGCATCCTAGGGAAGGACATAAGCTCCAGGATAATCTAGGAGTTCCTGCCGGATTAAAAATTCTAAATCCACACAGATAAGCTAGATTATTTGTGGATTAAGAATTTACTAGATAGTAGCATAATAAAGTATACCTTCTGTGTGTATATATCTAATTGTGCTGATTGCTTTGTTCAATTTGCTCTGAATGGTTTGGTTAAAGGGGCTTAGTCTGAATGAAACATAATGTGTTAGGATAATATACTTAATTATTTATTTCAAACCTTCTTTCCACCATAATTATTGTGATATTATATGAGTAGCTATTATATTGTCAGAAATATGAAAAACATGTAGTGGAATGCTTTGTAAACAGGCATTTTTTTTGGACAGGTAAAAATGTAAAATTAAGACATACAGGAATTTGGTCTAAGGCACTGTCGTCATCAATTTTAAAGAACATAAAAACTGCACTCAAAGAATAAAAAAGTTTCCACAGTTTCACACTTCAATAAACAAAGGCATTTTATTTTTGAAATTGATAGAGTATGTTGCACGAAATAAATTATACTGTGAAGAAACCTAGTCCCTGAAATGAAAAGAAGACCTAGGATAACAAATTTCCATATAGTCCCCTACATGTACTACAGTCCTCCAACTCGTGTTGTTTATAGAAACTTGCCAGTAGGAAGAAAAAATAGTATCCTAACAGAAACATTGGCTGTAAGATTTTTACCATTGTCAGTGGCGCTAAAGCTTGAAGTATCTGAGTTAGAGAAAGATCTAAAAAGTTATGAAACCATAATAGAAGTTATGAAATCATAATAAAAGGGAAAAGACAAACTTCATTAAAAGGTTTTGAAAAGGGAGTTTAGGGCTAGCTTTTAAAATCGTAAATATGGAAGTGATTCTTAAAATTCTTGGTTTTTGAAATTCTATAAATTGCCATAATAAAAATCACTAATTGTGCTTTTTTAAAGAACAGGTCAATTCTTGGTCTGTGAATTTTTTTTATATATTCCCAATTTGCTTATTACTATAGCATATAATCTGAATTTGATACTAATTCATAAATAAACATAATTATTTTACTATTTTCAGATATATTTACTTGAGTACCTATGTATTTTTTAAATGAGGAATTATAAATAAAAGATACAACCCTAAATTAATCTCTATCTAAAAGCTGCTTGTATCTTGAAAAAGATTCTGATAAGATAAAAATAATTTTAATATGATAAAATTAATCTATGAGCAAAATATGGTCCCTCCTTTATTTAATAATTGCATGTTTAGAAAATTAAACAAATAAAAAAGACATATTTTGTACAGGAAGTACATAATATATTTACTATTTTCGTGACAGAGTCATAATATTATTCAATTAAGAAAAAACCGGCCAAGTGCGAGTCGGACTCGCGCACCGAGGGTTCCGTACAAACATGTAGTAAATTTTAAATTATTATAAAAACTACTTACTAGATCTCGTTCAAACCAATTTTCGGTGGAAGTTTGCATGGTAATGTACATCATATATTTTTTTTAGTTTTATCATTCTCTTATTTTAGAAGTTACAGGGGGGGGGGGACACATTTTACCACTTTGGAAGTGTCTCTCGCGCAAACTATTCAGTTTAGAAAAAAATGATATTACAAACCTCAATATAATTTTTGAAGACCTATCCATAGATACCCCACACGTGTGGGTTAGATGAAAAAAAAATTTTTGAGTTTCAGTTCTAAGTATGGGGAACCCCAAAATTTATTGTTTTTTTTCTATTTTTGTAAGAAGATCTTAATGCGGTTCACAGAATACATCTACTTACCAAGTTTCAACAGTATAGTGCTTATAGTTTCGGAAAAAAGTGGCTGTGACATACGGACGGACAGACAGACAGACAGACAGACAGACAGACAGACAGACAGACAGACAGACATGACGAATCTATAAGGGTTCCGTTTTTGCCAAATTTGGCTACGGAACCCTAAAAAACTACTAATCTACGTTCATTAATGTAAATGTGCATATCTCTACTAATTCTATAGGTGTTTGAGGAAAGCCCCGCACCGCTGAGGCAGGAGCCATGAACCGAAGGCGATATAACCCGGCCGAATGTCATAGCCCGGGCGGGCGCATTGACCCCGCTCTGTTCAATGACCACCGCACTTTGGTGACATAATCGCACTTCGTAGACAGGACGCAAAATCAAAAACGAAGGTCAAATCGCCGTCATAACAAATTGTGAATTGCTTTTTGCTAACATGGCGGACGATTTTTGGACCTCGCGCTTTTAATTGCTATTTTTGAATGTAATTTAGAGTGAAATGAAGTGAAATTGATTGAATTTTACGAGTGCGCGCATATTCTTCGATGTCTTGTGTGAGGAACGGGTGTTTCGTTCAAAAAAATCATTAAATCGTGCACTGAAAAACTCGGAAGTGAATAATTCGCTAATTATTCTTATTAGATTCTGGTTAGAAGTGATATTCTTTGTCTTTTATGGTCAGTGCTACGATGATTATGTTTTAAATGTATGTTTTGCTTCTAAAAATCGTAAGTATTTACGCGATTTTTTTTGATTTTGATTGATCAGGAGATTTTTTATCGAACTTAATTTTCGTCGATTTTTCTTGCAACTGTGCCAGACTATTATAATTCTTTTATAATAGGAATGTGCACTAAATATATTTCTTACTTTTGAATTTCAATCACAAATATTAATTTTACTGCATAAGTGAGATTTCATTAAAATCTACTACAAGTGATAAAAAATATTAAATACTTAAATAAAATGTAATTTGGTGCTATATCAATAAAGTTACATAGCAATAAACTAGCTAGGTATAGCTTTGGACTAGGTATGCACTTAAAGGCTTTATTTTTAAAAACTTAAATGTAATGACACAATTGATACCTATTTGTGCCTTTTGATACTTTAAAAAAAAATTCAATCTATTACAAGCCGCAATCTAACTTGAATATTTTAAGTGATAATAGGGATGATGACAACTCAATCAAATTGGCAACTCTTTATCAAACTTAGAAACGCACTTCTAGGAAGTTGTATGAAATTCACAGTTGTGAAGCCATCAAAGTTCAACACACGTTTTTTTCTTTAATCTATATTTTAAAATGGTTATCAAACTTAAAACTAACTGAGGATGTGAATTTTAGGTCTTTTGGAAGACCCTCTATTTAATAATCAGTAAGAAATAGTTTATTTTTGATATAGGCATCATCCCTATTGTAGTCTTAAGATGGTAGCGTGCTAACCTGTAAGGGGTAAGGCAGTTATTAATATAACTGCCTTATTTATTAATATAACCCCTAACAGGTTAGCCCATACGGCATACACCCTACCCTAAACTGGTTCTACTAAGCATCATACTAGAATGTTGAATCGCTTGACAACAAGTTACAAACTTGCAGTCCAAATGTAGACCATGCTGTCTTAACCCTGTTCTCTCTTTGCGTTATTTTCCTCATTGCTGAGGTTAGAGACCCCATTCCATTAATCACATCATGACAGGGGTTTTCTTGGGTTAATAATGCTCTACTAAGAGTACTATTTGAATTCTTAGGTTTGTAACAATTATTATTATCAGATGTTAGTGATAATAAGACCGATGGCTTAATGTGCACTCTGAGACACAGAAGAAACGGAAAAGCCAAATTCACACTTCCAATTTAGGTCACCCATCCAGTTACTGACTCAAACTCAAACTCAAAATAAATTCATTCAAAATACATAGCTACACAATTAACATTCTGAACGTCACGTTTACAAAGTATAAGATGTGATCGTGATAATTAACCACAGTATCTTACAACTAAAGCTATGAGGGTCTGAGAAGAGCCCACAAAAAACTCAGCTGGGAGCCAGGACTGCAACTAATTGCATTGTCCCAAAAGTCTACAAAATAAAACGTATGAATCGTATCACTCGTCTTAACCCTTAAATGCTAGATTATTGTCATTGATGTATGATTTTCTTTTTTTCAGAGTGAAGCCAAACGACAACGTAATAAACGGCCAGTACAGAAAGGGTTTGCCGCATGTTGTCTACTGCCGGCTGTGGCGGTGGCCGCAGCTACAGGTTAGTTGTAGGCCACTATTACACTTCTTTTTTTTAAAATTTCATTTTATACTTTCTTCTTTCTTTATGACTTCTTATCCATATTTCCATACTGTTCGTACTAATATTATAAATGCGAAAGTGTGTCTGTCCGTCTGTCTGCTACACTTTCACGCCCTATCTGTTTGACCATTTGATGAAATTTGACAGACCCTCACATACATACATAATACATAAAAATAATAAACATAATATTATAAACAACATAACAGTTTAGATAGCTTATCTATTCTAGACATAACACAAAACATTTAATTTCAATGCATCAGATAGTCATTGAGTTGAATAGGTTTTCGTTTAAATCTGTATCTAGATTTTCTATTTTTTTTTCTAGAGTCAACATGAACTAAAGCCAGTGGACCACTGCGAGTACGCATATCAGTTGAAGAAGGACGAAGTGTGCATCAACCCTTATCATTATACTAAAATTGACTCACCTGGTAAGTTATATCGTATTATAATATGTAAAGTAAACAAATGCTTCAAGTTATTTATGGTTTTTACTCATTTACAGTCCAACAAACTTATCTGGCCTGGTGGCCAAAATTGGAACTAATTTTTGTGCCTATTAAGTTTGTTTTTATTTCCACTACAGCCCATTAACGTCCCACTGCTGGGCACAGGCCTCCACTCTCATAGGAGAGAGGGAATTAGAGCTTAGACCCACCACGCTGCTCCAATGCGGGTTGGCGGGCTTTTTAGCATTTTATTGATAATGACCGGGACCGACGGCTTAAAGGGTCCCGGACTCGTGTCTCCCCTGATTGCCCCCCTCGGGGAGACATTAGGATTTTTCAGTCCTGGCGTCTCCCCTAGGCCGGGGAGATATCAGAACTTACTTTTAAAATAATCTTTTGATTACTCGTATATCCCCTGTCAAGCATAACATTGAAACCTTAAAAAGAAAAAAACACATTCGTTTTTTTTTACCCACACTGGAACGGAGATGGTATAATATTATGTGTTTACCCTGAGAGGTTGTGCGTTTGTTTGTTTGGTTGTTTGTGTACTTTTTGTTGCCACTTTCCTGGAAAACTATTGCACCGATTATAATGCGGTTTTTTGCATTATAATCGGTGCAACCAACAACAACCAAACAAACAAACGCACAAGCTCTTAGGGTAAACATATACCATCTCCGTTTCGTTGTGGCGAATGTGTTTTTTTCTTTTTAAGGTTTCAATGTTATGCTTGACAGGGGATATACGAGTACTGAAAAGATTATTTTAAAAGTAATTTCTGATCTCCCCGGCCTAGGGGAGACTCCAGGATTGAAAAAATCCTGATGTCTCCCCAAGGGGTCAATCAGGGGAGACACGAGTCCGGGACCGGCTTAAAGTGCTCTCTGAGGCACGGGAGTGTAACACCGCCAACTTCCTAACTCCGGGCTAGTACTGAGAATTTCTAGTCAGAAAAACCCAATACTTATTATGGCCCGACCCGGGACTCGAACCCGGGACCTCGTCAGCCGCAGTCAAACATGCTGACCACTAGACCAACGAGGCAGTCATATTTCAGTTTTTATTTAATTTTTAGTAAATACTAGCGACGCTGACACCGGGTCAGATAAGTTTAACTTTATTTATGTTGTAACTCCATTAAAAGTAAATTAAAGTCAGGCTTAGCGCGCGTGCTGTTATGTTTCGCGGCGATTTTGGTCACAGCAAACATATTATTACCGCACATGCGCGTTAATCATGTACTTATTTTATTTTTCATATATAATTAGTTGAAAATACTTTTATCATTTGTTTATTTCTACATAATTGATTCAGAAAATTACAAGAAAACTAGGGTATTGTTTATCTTTTTTACCATAGCACAGTATACCATATCATTTATATTTGGATGGATGGATGGATGTTTGTATCACGCCATAATAGCTGACTTGACTGCCTCGTTAATCTAATGGTTAGCATGTTCGACTGTGGCTAATGAGGTCCCGGGTTCGAATCCCGGGTCGGGCCTTAATTAAGTATTTATTTTGCGCACACCCTTGTGAGAGAGAGAAAGAAAGAGAGAAAGAAAGAAAATATATTTATTCATCGATGGTGTCACAAACAAACAGTCAATTATGTTACTATTGTACCTAAAACTATGCTTGTCTGTGACACCACCCAGAATGGGTGTACAGCTCAGCTTTTGCCCTGCATCAAAACTTGCGTTTGTACGTTTTGGGCAGGGCGCTGATTTTCAGCTGTGACCCGCGTGGTGTCATATCCAACCGAATGAATATACCTAACCTACAAACAATAATAACTTGCCTATATGCCA
Source organism: Erebia epiphron (assembly GCA_963932025.1). Taxonomy (NCBI): domain Eukaryota; kingdom Metazoa; phylum Arthropoda; class Insecta; order Lepidoptera; family Nymphalidae; genus Erebia; species Erebia epiphron. The sequence goes on along the minus strand of OZ009953.1, from coordinate 6,243,495 downwards.
CTATACTATACATCTAAATAATAAATATATTTTATATATTTTTAAATATCTCCCGCGCAGATGGCTAATCTCTCTGAAGACAGGCTGCCGTGGTCAAAATTCGGGAGGACATTATTATGACATACTTAAATGTTTTAATAAATATAATAATAATACTTGACATTATTTATATTAAAAATTTTATGTAACTTCTAACATAGCAAATGTGCACGCCTTGCATGGCAAACCACTGACTTCAATTTTTTGTAAAACCATCTGTGTTACTGTGCAACGTGTATTACGCAAATAAAATATTCTTATTCTTATTCTTATTATTATCTATATATGTATCTTATTATTATATATATGTATCATATGAAAAATTTACCCTTTGTATACAAGGTGTAAGGTAAATGGTATAACATACCGGCGGCTACCCATGCCATTTTGATGTTATAAACACTATGGTAGAGTTAAAAAGTCAAAATTAATTATCAAAAACTTCCATACAAAATTAATTAGTTAATTATGGAAAATAAATTTTGGCAACCCTGTGGAGTCCTTTGTTCCTTCTACACCTAAGGTCAGAACTGTACTACAAGCGATAATATAATAATTATTATTGTATCGTTATGCAATTTGGCAATTCATTACAATTTGCAAATCATTGAAAGAACAAACTACACAGAATAATTAATTATTGATCAAAACTTAAGCAAAGTAAGTCGAGAAATTAATCACAGGGAAAGGCGGCTCATAAAGTAAGGATAAGTGACTGACTTCGACTTACGAAGTCCGATAAGTACTAGTCGGGCATTTTTTTACAACAATACGTAAGTTCTAGCCGGGCTTTTGCTTTGAGAATTTAATTGCGTGCCGAATAATGATTACTTTAGTATCGCGACTGGATTTTATCGCAACGCTCGCGCTGGCAACGAGGCTTAACATACGTCGTATTGTTCGCAGTTCATTGATATTGAATCAGCTGTTTTAAGGGATGCCACCTCAACATTTATGCTAAAATTTTGAAGTCCACATAACTACCCCAGGATATGAGCTACACGTCTTATGACATTTTTCCAATATATCTATACACCATCTAACATGGGTAGCCGCGGGTATGTTACAAGGTGTAAGATAATTAGTACCTTACACCTTGTATACTTATATCTTGTTTTTGTTTCAGCGTTACCGCCTATACTCGTGCCGCGGTGCGCGGAGGGCGAGGTTCGCGCGCCGCCGCCCTACGACTACCAACAGCACCACGACCACGATAGGTGACCAACTACAATACATAGTACACAATATATATACAATACTAACTGATGCCTGCAACTTCGTTCGCGTTGGTTAAACCTTAGTTTTTGAAGTGGAAACTTCTTTAGCCGCGTTGAACAGTTTTTGGTAGGGGAAAATCTTATGGGTTCGCGACACCGACATGCTGTAACGTTCTTTTTTTAATTATTTAAATTTTAAATATTCATATTTGTATTGGAGTTTGAAAATTTTATATTATTTTCGAATTTTAATACTAAAATTCTAAGTTATAAGTTTTCACTTCTTTCGGCAACTCTTTAATTTTCCAGGATAAAAAGTAGTCTATATCCTTCCCCGGGATGCAGCCTGCGCCCATACCAAATTTTGTCAAAATCGGTTGAAAAGATGGGCCGGGAAAGCGTAGCAGACAGACAGACACACTTTCGCATTTATAATATTAAGTATGGACTAGCTTGGTCCCGCAGCTTTGCTCACTTTAAGTTCAATTTTAATACTTTGAAACCCCTATTTTACACACTTTGGGGATGAATTTTCAAAAAATTCTTTCTTAGTGGATGCCTATGTTATAAGACCTATATGTATGCCAAATTTCAGCGCGATCTGTCCAGTGGTATGAGCTGTGCGTGGATAGATTAGTCCACTTCCTATTTTATATTTGACTATCTGATTCCCGCTGCGCTTAAAAAGTAGCCTGTCTTATTATTATATATATGTATTATAAATTATCTCTGTGCCAAATTTCATCTGCTCAGCGGGTGATTGAGTGACAAACATCCAAACTTTCGCATTTTCCAGTATGGACTGACTGAGTGGCACACTGATAAAGAATAGCTGTTTGTTGATTATGTATTGATTTAGTGAATGAGTACGCTCATTACCACGACCTTTGGACTTTTTTGAGGCGGAGCGAAGGCGTCACGAGCCTATCACGATTTCAGTTTTGATGTGATCAACAGTGTATATGGTGGTGGCGTGATGCAGAGCGTGGTGGGCGCGGTTGGCGGTTTTAACGGTTTTTACAATTTTGCGGTGACATATACATATAAAATATTGACTGACTGGCACACTGATAAACAATAGCTATTTGTTGATTATTATGTATTGTTTTTGTAAACGAGTACGCACATACGCCCACGACCTTTGGACTTTTTTGAGGCGGAGCGAAGGCGTCACGAGCCTATTAAGATTTCTGTTCTGATGTGATCAACAGTGTATATTGTGGCGGCGTGATGCAGAGCGTGGTGGGCGTGGTGGGCGCGGCGGGCGGCCACAGCGCGCTGTATCTGGAAGCTACGCTCGCGCAGCAAGTGCCTGGCAACACCACTGTACAGTTGTGAGTTATTTGGCTATATCTAGGGATAGGTCACTGCCTGCAACATTTCAGGCAAGTATTAATTAATGATGGGATCGGTTTTAAGTTATAACCCAAAACATGTGCACACATCATGACTTATACACATGGATATGGCTGGCTATAAAATAAATAGAAAAGACTAGTGAATGAATGAAGATGGAAAGAGATTGATTGGGTTTTTCTGATTAGAAATTCTCAGTACTAGCCCTGAGTTAGGAAGTTGGCGGTTTATCACCCCCGTGCCTCGGAGAGCACGTTAAGCCGTCGGTCCCGGTTATTATCACTTACTTGAAAGCTAATCGTTAAAGCCCACCAACCCGCCTTGGAGTAGCGTGGTGGGTCTAAACTCTAATTCCCTCTCTCCTATGAGATTGGGGCTGTGGTACATTATTGGGCTCTAGTGGTACCTAGGGATTTTGTGGCAGGTAAATAAATAAATAAAATAGAACAACATAAAGCGGACAGTAAAAGATTGTTTTAAAAATGATTGAGGATTCTGTACCTCGCGAGGAAAAAAAGAACCCTTATAGGATGACTTCGTTGCCCTTCTGTCTGTCTGTCTGCCTGCTTGTCTTTTATTATCTTCTTTATGTTAACCTTTCACTGTGGTCTCACCAGATCACACGTGATGATGCAGTCTAAGATGGAGTGGGATAGCCTGTTAGAGGCATGGGAGTTATATTAAACCCATACCCCTATTCGGTTTTTACACGGCATCGTTCCGGAACGCTAAATCGCTTGGCGGCACGTCTTTGCTGGTAGGGTGGTAACTAGCCACAGCCAAAGCCTCCCACTAGGCCAAACCAGGGAAAATTCAGATATTATAAATTCCCAAAGTGACCCTGCCCGGTCCTGCAACCCGGGACCTCCGCACGTTAAGACAACAGCGCTCAACACTGCGCCAGGGAGGTCGTCAAAATGTGTAATGTTCAATCTAACATTATATACGTACGCTACTTTCGTAATAACTTGCAAGTGTGATCCTGGCTTAACGCGGGGTTTGTGTGAACAGAAGCTCGTCGACAGTGGAGACTCCGCCCCCCGGCTACATGAGTGAGGACGGTGACCCCATGGACCACAACGACAACATGAGTGAGTTTGTTGACAATTTTGCACCGTTCATTATTATGTTATACTTCCCACCATTTTTCCCCCCGAAATAACCTCCACTCACAATATCTCATAATATGATTCATAAAACATAATTTTCATTTGGACAAGTGAACGTCGATCCTTTTCAGGATATCGTACTATTGGGGTCAGTACCACAGAAATATATCAAAATTCCACTTAGCAACGGATTTCCCCCATTATTTCCAGCACAGAAATATTATCAAAATGCCATTTAGCAACGGATTTCCCCCCATAATTTTCAGCACAGAAATATTATTAAAATGCCATTTAGCAACGGATTTCCACCATTATTTTCAGCACAGAAATATTATCAAAATGCCATTTAGCAAAAGATTTCCAGCACAGAAATATTTGCGAAATGCCATTTATCAATGGATTTCCCCCATTATTTCCAGCACAGAAATATCAAAATGCCATTTAGCAACGGATTTCCCCCATTATTTCCAGCACAGAAATATCAAAATGCTATTTAGCAACGGATGACCCCATTATTTCCAGACCTGACCCGCCTGACCCCGTCCCCCGGCAGCCTAGCAACGGAAGCGGCCCCGGTGCTGTACCACGAGCCCGCGTTCTGGTGCAGCATCAGCTACTACGAGCTGAACACGCGCGTCGGGGAGACCTTCCACGCCTCCCAACCCTCCATCACTGTCGACGGCTTCACGGACCCCAGCAACAGTGAGAGGTGTGACTATACATGGCCTATAGTGGGGTCACACTGACCCCGTCCCCCGGCAGCCTAGCAACGAAAACAAAAAATGTGGGCTGCGTAATATACTATTATTCATTTAATTTTATTATTATTACTTATACATACTTACAAACACATAATAACATATTTACATATTATGAAATACACAAGAACCTTAGTACACATATAAAACGAATTTTAAGTTTTCAACACACAGACAAATAATAAATGCGCAAGCATACACGGGCGCAAGCGATAGTATAGTTTGCGTCGAAAGACCTAAATATCGACGCGAGTTTCACATTCCCGCCACTCGCCGGTAACTGGCCGGTAACTAACCGGCGGATTGGCGCTGTAGTCACGGCCGCCTGTCGGAACATAAGTAAACCTATTAGGGTGGAGTGCGCCGACTTCTGTTTAAACGACATTTAGGTAATCGGCTGATTATTCTTCAACACCGTTTAAACAACCGTTTAAATATTTACTGTTCACGACGTTATTTTGAACGACGATCATTAAACCAGGCGATAAACAACCATTCACAGCAAATTGACATGAACTGAACGAATGGTAAAAGCCAACACATTTGCGTAGTCTCATTGTTTTAACTGTTCATGCTGACGTACTGTGACGTTTATATTTAGTAGTATAAAATAAAATGCTATCAACATGAAAAGTATAAAGACACCATTGGGGAGGATAAACTACGCTGTAGTTCTGCATTTGGACAGGTAATACGGTGTCATGGCCCCTTTTGTTTTGAACTGACAAGATATTTTGAATTGTGCCAGATGTGGCGTGTTGAGACTTGAGTTGCAGAAAACTGAAATTATTGAAAAGCAGCTAAGCATCAGTCAAGTGATTTTTGTGGTTCTCTGCACAGTTTTTTTTAAATTTTGTAAATATGGAAGGCCCAAAGAAGCGCACTCTCAATTTCACCAGTGACGAGAAGCTCATTATTTAAATACTAGGGGTTCGCCCCGGATTCACACGTGTAGCACTCATCATAATAGTCCATACCCAATAATAGCCAGTCGGTACTGGGCAGCAAATCAGCAGCAATTTCTTTCTTTTCTTTAATTAAATGGTGTAAAGGGCGAATTTGGTCTATAATAAATACTTGAGATGAGAAACCACTTTATTTTGATAAGGATTCGACGACCTCCGTGGCGCAGTGTTGAGCGCTGTTGCCTGAACGTGCGGAGGTCCCTGGTTCGATCCCCGGCAGGGTTTGGAAATTTATAATTTCTAAATTTTCCCTGGTCTGGCCTGGTGGGAGGCTCCGGCCGTGGCTAGTTACCACCCTACCGGTAAAGACGTGCCGTGCCGCCAAGCGATTTAGCGTTCCGGTACGATGCCGTGTAGAAACCGAATAGTGGTATGTTTTTAATATAACTGCCATGCCCCTAACAGGTTAGCCCGCTACCATCTTAGGCTGCATCATCACTTACCACCAGGTGAGACCGCAGTCAAGGGCTAACTTGTAGTGGATAAAAAAAAAGGATTAATACAATGTCAGTAAAAACACCTTGGAAAGTAAAGCTTTGTTTCAGAACAAATTTTAAAATCATAAAAATGGTTAATATTATATGAGACAACCTTAAAAGATAGATATATGCTATTGCGGACTTTTTTAGAACTTTTTGAGAGGAACAATTCCACCATACATTGTTTTCGTGTAACTTTTACTATTTACGCAGCGCACGCCACGGAAGTTCTCAGATGAGACGATTTTTTCCGACTTCATTCACATGATTGCAATTTTCGTTTTTGAAAATAAAATATAGCCTATGTTACTCGCTGATAAAATATCTATTCTATAAAGAATTTTTAAAATCGGTTGAGTAGGCTGTAGGTGTTGATATTGTCCACTACCAAGCAAACAAACAATCTTTCCTCTGTATAATATTAGCTAAGACAAATGTCAAAATGTAGTAATCGGCGTTTAAACGATCCCTCCGAGCTCGGTTACGTTAAACAGCCGATCAAGCGTTGTAAACAGTGGTTGGGTTGTGGTGAACAGTAAAAAAGATTTAATCAGTCGATTATCTGATAATCAGCCGATTCAAAAGTCGGTGAACTCCACCCTTAGTCGAGTCCAGAGACTAAGAACATACTAGATCGTTCAATAAGTCCCGAGACTAACTTGGAAATGGCGTATATAATAAAAACTCTTTTGATTTTAAAAAAGTACTGGCCTTCAATAAAAGATATGTGTAACATTTTTAAAAATGGAACATTAAAATATTGATTTTGCAGACCTTTAAGTGACGCTACACGTCTTGTAGTTTCGATACAATGGAAAAAAACGAGTTTCGCGTGTTGATAAAACATTGTTTTTTAATGGGAAAAAATACCGTTGAAGCACAGCAATGGCTTATAAAATGTTATGCGGGATCAGCTCCCTCTAAAGCAACCATTTGTCAGTGGTATGCCGACTTCAAACGCGGTCGCATGGACACCAAAGATGGAAAACGCTCAGGTCGTCCAAATGAAGCAGTGACTCAACAAAATATTAACCAAGTCCTCAAAATCATAATTTAAGATCGGAAGATAAAAGTGCGCGAAATAGCCGAGATAGTGAAGATTTCAGCTGGTAGTGTTTTCACTATTTTACATAAACATTTGTCCATGAAAAAGCTTTTTTCCAAGTGGGTGCCGCGTTTGCTTACAACTGATCAAAAGGAACAACGTATCAATGATTCAGAGCGATGTTTGGCGCTGATGAATCGTAATAAAAAGGATTTTTGACGTCGGTATGTGACAATGGATGAATGACTCAAAAAAATGCTCCAGGGTAAGAAATTTGACTCAAATAGTGAAGTTATCACAGCAACGGAGGCTTATTTTGAAGCCAAAGACAAATCGTTCTACACGCATGGGATAGAGAAGTTAGAAAAGCGTTGGGGGGACTGTATCGCTCTTGGAGGAGACTACGTTGATGAATAAAAAATAATTTTATAAAAAAAACCTTGTTTTAGTACTTAGTCTCGGGACTTATTGAACCACGTGTTATTATGTCTAGTCGGTGTCCGCCATTGTACTATCGGAATGTACTACGTTTACTTTGAGTTTTGTCGGTGATTTTAGTGCCAAATTATTGTGTATTCTAACTGTGTGTACCCAAAAATAGACTCCTTCCTTCGTGACTCAATCTTATTGAAAAGTGCACTCCTTCCGCATCAATTAAAAAGGGAAGCTCGTTCCAAACATAAACGAGCACCTACAAAAAGATAGAAATGCAAAGGCGGCCTTATTGCTTACTGAGCAATCTCCACCAGGCAACCTAAAGATTAAAGATGTGTTTTTTCCTCAGATTTTGCCTCGGCCTTCTATCTAACGTGAACAGAAACGAGGTGGTGGAACAAACACGCAGACATATCGGCAAAGGCGTCCGGCTTTACTACATTGGCGGTGAGTGTATGTGTGCGAAACAACGATAGATAGATAGATAGAGAGATAGATAGATAGATAGTCTGTATTGTCACATATAACCAACAACCTTAATTTACAAAGATGGGCCCTGTCAAACAAAGAATGTGGACCTATTTTTAATTAACCCCCGACGCAAAAAGAGAGGGGTGTTATAAGTTTAACGTGTCTGTCTGTGTATCTGTGTATCTGTCTGTGGTATCGTAGCTCCCAAACGGATGAACCGATTTTCGTTTAGTATTTTTTGTGTCATAGATAATTTTATCCCAAGTGTTCTTAGCCATGTTTCATGAAAATCTGTTCATCCGTCTGAAGGTCATCAGCTTTTTTCTAGTCGGGGGTTTTTTAAATTTGTAATTTATACTTGTACTAACACCATCTAGTCTGAAAAGCGGGACAGCGCTTTGGCAGGGACAAGGACAGGGCTATACAGGTTAGGAGCGTGCTCTAAAGGTTGGACGCCCAAATTTTTTCTATGATAGGGCCCATCTGGTACCTACATATATATCGATGCATATAACATAGCCGACTTTCTTGCTGGTTCTTCCCGGTAGGAATGGCATTCCGAACCAGTGGTAGATTCTCTCGGCGATTCGAAAGCACTTTTAATAAGTTTATTTGAATAAAAAAAATATGCGTTTGAACTAAATTATAAACAAAACACAGAAAACAACGCGCGCGCGCAAGAGCGGTCTTATCACTAAAAGTGATCTTCTCCAGACAATCCTTTTCATAAGGAACTTAAAAAGGAACGGGAAAGTGAAACAATATTGATGAACATGCAATAATAATATACTACTTATATTAAACATACTAATAATACATAAATAAATATAGACTCATATACGTATAACAAACAGTATATTTGCTGAAGTTGAAAATTCAATTATGTATTTCCAGGTGAAGTTTTCGCGGAGTGTCTGAGCGATTCGTCGATATTCGTTCAGAGTCCGAACTGCAACCAGCGGTACGGCTGGCATCCGGCCACAGTGTGTAAAATACCCCCCGGTAGGTACCACTTTTTCAAAATGATTGAATCATCGCAGTTTGTCTTTGCCATCATCACCACTTCAACCCAAAACTGTGATAATGTATAGATGCCCGGCTTACTGTTTTGGGTTCCATCAATGTGAGTTTTAAGAAATTAAATATCACTCAAGTTTAAGAAATCCATTAAAAGTATGCTTCTGAAAAAAACTTATTATACTGTTGAAGATTATGTAAATTATAAAAGATGGATGGATGCATGGATTTGACTCCTACGTGAAATAAATAGTTTCATTTATTTTAAAAAACCGTTTGCTTCCTCCAGGTTGCAACCTTAAGATATTCAACAACCAGGAGTTCGCAGCGCTGCTCTCCCAGTCAGTCTCCCAGGGCTTCGAGGCTGTGTTCCAGCTCACACGGATGTGTACCATACGCATGAGCTTTGTCAAGGGCTGGGGCGCTGAATACAGGTGACCACTCCACCTCCAGACCCTCAAAACTGATGGGTTACACCCTCAAAATTCCCCAAACCCTGGATAAGGAAGGTCCCGTGAACTCCCCAGTTTACAGGACTTTCGGTATCCAGGGATTTTCATGTTCTCCAGTTCTGCAGGCTAGGTAAACTCTCCTTCTGCAGAACCTCGAAAGTTAGGAATTTTTTTTACAAGTTATCGACAATAGCCGCGTCATAAGGCGATTCCAGGATTTCAGAATTTCGAGGCTGTATTACAGCTAACATGGATATGCACCATACGCATGAGCTTTGTCAAGGGATGGGGCGCTGAATACAGGTGACTACTCCACCTGCAGACCCTCAAAACTGATGGGTTACACCCAGAAAATTCCCCAATTCCCCAAAACCTGGATACAGAAGGTCCTGTGAACCCAAAAGGCCAAAGATATTGAGCATTTTCATGTCTTTTGGGAGCTAGTATAACTGATAGTTTTTGAGAACCCCTGGGGTAATCTAGTAATTTTTCCACATTCATGACGTTTCATAATTGTCCCCAGGCGGCAGACAGTGACGTCAACGCCATGTTGGATCGAGCTGCACCTCAACGGGCCCCTGCAGTGGCTGGACCGCGTGCTGACGCAGATGGGCTCCCCGCCTCTGCCCTGCTCCTCCATGTCCTAACTGCACCAGGTAACACCAGCTCACCAGCATATAGTTGTTGCATGTATAGGAAGGCTTTAGGGGTTGTGTGCGTTTTGCTGCACCAAAAATTGGAATGTTCTCCCACCACCTCTCCGCGAATGGAATAAACCCACTAGCGAGAAACTGAGAAACTTTTATTTATATCCATACAAATATTACAATTGCTAGAGTGTGTCTGTCTGTCTGCTAATCTTTCACGGCCCACCTGTTCAACCGACTAATGAAAGGTACAGGGATAGGTTGTATCCGGAGAAGGATATTGGCTAAAATTTAAAGAGTTCGCGCGGGAATTTAAATAAACTTAGTCCACGCGGACGAAGTTGCGGGCATCATCTAGTATCCTAATAATTAACTAAACCTGTATAAGTTTGTGTATTGTATCTCATTTCTTGTTTAAATATTTAGTTTTTTAACTTTTTTGGGTATAGTATATTTGAAGTTAAGTTTTATATCTTTATTTTTAATTTTTAATTGTTTACGCTCTGTTTGTTTGTTTGATCACCTTTTTAGTTTTAGGTCTTATAGTATCAAATAATATCTAATGAACATTTTTTGCAGGTATAACCACAGAGTCTATCAAAGAGTTCAGAATAAGCACAGAAATCTAAAGAGTAGTTTTGATATTAGTAGCTCAACAAATTGATATACCTCGATATTAGACGATTTCATGTACAATACTATTATTTAGGTATGTATGTGTGTATCGCGTCACGAATGTTGAGTTATCTTGTCCAATTGCGAGCTAGCAAACGCATATGGGGGTTCCGTAGGCACGCTAATTACTAAAAACTGAGACAGTAATTTTTTTAATTTTTTGGTAGTATTTTTTTTTCTAAACCTATCAAAGGAACCTCTTATTTTAAAATACCCATTCAACGAAGAGTCACTCGAGTGTAACAATTTTTTTCGACTCGTACAATATTTTTTTAAATGATATATGCCTCTGTGTACCGGTTTCAGGTTTCTTTAATTATTTCTGTACAAATATGCGTATGTTTTTTCGTTAAAAAACCAATTTAAGAAACCTAATGAATGAGATTAAAATATCTATTCAACGAAGTACGTGTTTGTGTTAGATTGTGCATTTAGCATGAGTTCGAATATTTCGATATGACAACGACAATCGATTTCGAGTATCGAATAATTTCACAGTGAAATGGACCTTATTTCTCTTACTTTTAATAGCTTTAATTCTTTGGTAAATCCATTTGATCGACTACTATTGACCCATGATGGAGAATCGACTGCGCAGTTTCAACATTCGTGACGCGAACTGTAGCGTGGTTGAAGGATACAATTCAATATGGCCGTTATTGTCTATGAATATGACATTTGCTTCAGTAAAATCACCAAGCTAACTGAATTTACAATTAGCGGTTGTATAATATATCAGAATAATTTAGCATATTGTCTCCCAAAAAGGTCTTTGAAAAGGATATAGCATCCAAAATTTGATTTTGAGCATGCGTCAATAATCAACATAATATATAAACGGATGGACAAACGTACCGGAAGAAACTATAAACTTCCATGTTTTGCTAAGCAATCCTAGAAATCAAAACCTCAAAGAGGTACTGTATTTAAGACAACTACCATTTTCAATTCTACCCTCCGACCGCGCGAATAACTTCGATTTTTATGTAAACGATCTTATTTGTAAGGAACTAAAGTGTATTTTTCATTAACACTTGTATAATATTATACGTATAAGTTTTTCTTTTGAAGCTTGCAATACACAGTTTAATTTTGTTAGCTGATTTAATTGGTAAAAAATATCAGTTAAAATATTTTGGAGAAACACGTAAGTGACATCATTTGTACGTTTCTTTGGAGCCATGAGGACAGAGTGAAATGCAATCTTTAAGTAAAACTCAGCTTTATGTACTTTTTGAAAACGTTGAAATTCGACTTGCCGCCGATATTATACCAAAGTTGTTTTCAGTTGTTGCGCTTATGACCTTCTTTTTATAAGATTCATTATGACCACTCGACCACACTAAAAATTAAACTAAAACGCCATATCCGGAAGTGGCCATACCGGGAATGGCCAAAAAGGGAAATGGTCATATCGGGAAGTGGTCATAATGAATCGAAGGGTTGTACGTTTTCACTGTTAGTTAGTGATAAAAACGTTCTATGCGCCGTGCATAGCATGTCGCTTACGCGTTTCTGCGAGAAGCGTTTTTTAATATAGTACTTTATGTATTACGTTAGTTTAAGGGGCCTGGTCGTATTCAACGTAAAACGTGATTTTTTGTTACATTTTGGACTTTACTCTCTCTGACAGTGGGACTGACGCCTTAAGGTCAACACCCATCTACCAACAGATTGGAGTGGGGCCGAGGAGTGGCGTGCATAGGTTTTGAAATCTGGTTAGGCAATAGGTAGTACCTTTTTAAGGATACTTTTGATAACGAAAAACATGCATTAAGTTTCCACACGTAGGGGTAAGCAGTGCTTTTATGCCTCAATGACCTGCACGCCACTGAGACGCATCGTCTTTTTTTATAAGAACTCAAACTAAGCTCTATAAAATTTTCATAAACAAAAGAGAAAAAACTAACTCTTCTCCTTTGTTTTTATTATGCCAATTTCAACCATATATCAAACAAAATAAAGCTGAAAATAGACCAAGGTCCCTTATACATATAGTATTTGACTTCACACGATGCAATAGACATTTTTGGCGTGCATGTTACTCTTTAAGTTTGTAAACATGTACAGGCGACCGCAAAATGTACAGTTTGATGTTTCCTCTATGGCTATTTATTATGCTGGTCGTAAAAATAGTAATTTGTTTTATAATAGAAATAAAAGTTTGTATAAAAGATTTTCAGAAGGAATTAATGATGAATAAATGCATAAATAAATTTTATGTAACTTTTTAAACAAGATTTTTATATAATGTTTTTAAAAAGATGTATTTATGAACATAAATGGTTACTTACAATTAATCATAGACGCCATACAATGATTGTTTAAAAACTCATACTGTATTATATAATATGAAATTGGCATCATTTCTGTATATAAAAAATATATGTTCAAAGTTTACACGAAAAAGTACGAAATCAGAAATCATAAGTACATAAAAAGGAAAACTAGTCTCAAAAAAATATATTTTTCACATTAATATCATGTACTTATAAAGTACATATAAGGAAATATATTGCACATATTTTAGATATATCAAAGTTATGAATAATAATATCGCAGTCGCCTGTACACTTTCATATAATCTATATATTTGTATATTTTCACACGAAAAAAAATTATAACATTGTTTTTTCTTTATATTGTTGGTAATTCGATTGTATACAAAACTTTAACTAAACTAAAGACAGGATAAAAGTGATTTCTTTTAACCCAAAAACGGTTAAATGATTTTATAAAGTTGTTGTAATTTTATTTTGGTGCAAGATTGCATAAGACCACAATCATCTCAGCATACAAATGTTAAAGTCCCGACTCAACCACTGAGGGCTCTTGGACCAGGAATGCTAAAATAGTAGTCAAAAGCTGAATGTAACACTTCTGCGTGTGGCATAGAAAATGACGTCATGACAAATCTAATATGGCGGACATCACAGGGAATAAAAAAAATAACACTAATTGGTTTGAAGTTTGTTTAAGACTTGAAAAAGTTTGGTATCAGTCGTGTTACAAAATAAGGTTACCTGGCAAATTAGTTTTAGTTTAGTGTACAACCGAATATAGCAACACTGATTACGTAAATAGTTACATATTATTATTACTATTATTATATTGGTATTTGTTTTAATGATTTGCCATGCAGATGCATTTAATGTTAATGAAATTATAATCATTATTTTAAATTTGCCGTGTTTTTTTACAACCCTTATCGTAGCCTGACCAGCAGGCTTAGCATGCGCACAACGAGATATCTCGCGACGGAAGGGAGAGATTTTGTCGTTGCCGGCTAATTTTTCGTTTACCCTGACATGCACAAAATACGGTATAAAATAGTCGCCCTTACATGAGTAGAGAAAAATACCACAGATAAAAAAATATACTTTTATCTCTAATTCTGACGTAACGAGACAAGTCATATGTGTGATAATGTTAGCTTCGGTAGACAAATAGAGATAAAGGTAGACATAATTTTAGTCGTTGTGCGCCTGCTAGCCCTGCAGAAAAACAAAAACCTTAGGGTTCCTTTTAAAGTGACCCTAACTCCGCCGGTATTAAAATAATTGGCTACTTGACAGCTGTAACTATAAAATATGAAATATGTTAGATTTGGTAGCTTGTAGGTTAACAATAATTATACAATATGTGTTTTGCATTATAATAAATTGTAAATATTTTATTTTTGCAAAACAAATTTTAGATTTTTTATCTGTGGATTACAAGAAGCGAAACGCGAGCGGTCATGATAGAGCCCCGAGTGACGTCACATTTCAAAAAAAGACTTCGTGTGTACTAATGTTTGCGTATTGTTGAGAAAATTAACACTAATATATTTCGATTTGTGATTGTGAGAGGAATGGAATGCTATACACCAGATAGTGCAAATCTGCCTAAAGTCGATTCATTTATGGTTGCAAATTTATTTGCGTGTAAACTTTGGCTCTGCCGAGTTTCAATAAAATAAAATAAAAGCCGAAATACACAAAGTAATAGTAATTAGGTATCGTGTTTAAGTCCTAAGAAAGTGCTGCTCTAAAGTGACAGAAATATAATTTATGAAGTTTGATGTTTTATGAAGAAAATGTTAGGTTAGGTTTAATTATTTTTTGCTACATCAGAGTTTTTAGTTGATTTCTTTGTAACACTAACATCAAAGTGGTCTTCACAAAGTAATATATTTAAATTCCGGGTCTCGGCCATGTCTCGACAGATTAACTTTAACCACTGCTTTCGACGCTTATGACATAAGTAGGTAATATTATTGTTTAAAGGAATTTGTTTATAGGTACAATTTGACAGGATACGAATTAATTATTATTTAAAGTAAGAATTACACACGTCTTGTAGCTTGTAATATTCAAAATTGCGTCAAAAAAGCTGTAAACTTTCCACTCAAAATCACTTATAACTCGGTGCGTCGTAGTTGGCTTTGTTTTATTTTTGAGCTATGACGTCACAGCTAGCAAATGTCACGTGACCGGCTGTTTTTAAATTTAAAATTAATGAATAAAAAATGTATTTTTTTCTAATAAATAACGCTTTTTTTGAGAAAAAGATAACTGTAAGAGGTATAAAATGAACCCACGTACATTTTTAAGTAATTTTCCGAAAATTGTCAAATAGCCAATTATAAGGTAGAACTTTTACATTACCCTTGGGCATAGATTACCGTACGATTGTTGAAGGGTGCGGTAATATTAGCCGTCACCCAAACAGACAGGCAGGTTTGAGGTATTTTGTGGAACCAAATAGATAATAGTGCGATAGAACTACTGTTTTTAAATTTTAATAACTACTTGACATACCTAATAATAGTTTTAAAATGGAAAATTATACTTATAACATTTTTTACAGTAGCAGTTTATTACCTTGGGTCATACTGCCAACGCTTAAAGCCATACTTTGACTTTCGTGTTTTAGAATTATAATTCTTATTATATGAACGACAAGGTTCGTGACATCAAACTGTCATTTAGAGTAATATTGCTATATTATTATTAATATAGAAAGTAGCATTGCTGCGATCTATAAAAAATATTGTTCTGTGAAGTTGACAGTTAAAGGAAGTTGGACATCTCAAGTCCCACCTGCTTTAAAATTGATAGAATAGTTACATTAAAAAGAATAATGTCAGCTATGTCATGATTTGATAGATATTTTATTTGCGAGTTTTCGAATTGTTTTTATTTATTAAAGAAATCCGATGTAACGCCAAATAATCAGATTTATTTACCGTTAAAGCAGTACTATAGTTACGAAGTATGAATGAGAAAAACATAAATCACGTACCATTGAATAATGAGATCACGAACGGCGCTAGGTCGGTTGTGGAAAAGTACTGGGAGTACATTTTAGATCAAATCTGGATACCATTAGGTCAATATTGTATAAGAGTTTCGTACAATATCTATACACACGTGACCCTATTTAATTTGGTATGTATTTTTTTTATTTCACTACAAGTTACTCCTTGACTACCATCTCAATCTTGACTATCATCAACAATTGAAAGCCATTATATATTATTTTGTATCCATTGAAGACTTGCTATGTAATCACGTTATATTTATTTCATAGCAAACCATCAATGGATTAAAAATAGGGCTGCTGGTGGAAGTGTCGATGCAGTCTCAGATGGTAGCAGGTTCATGTGTAAGAGCATTGGCAGTTATATTAGACCCCTAATCGGTTTCTATATTATAATTGGCATTGTATCTGTTTTTGACCGATGGGATGGAAACTAGCCACGGTCGCAACCTCCTTGGCCAGACAAGAGAAAATTCAGAAATTATATTTTCCAAATTGACCCTGACGGGGATCGAACCCGGGACCTTCCTCTTAGGTATAAGATAACTGCGCCAGGGAGGCTGAAAGTTCGGTTTCGGTTTCGGTCGAGTTTCGGCAAAAAAACGAGTTTCGGTTTAGTTTCGGTTTCGGTAGCAAACCTGCCGAAACTACGACCGAAACCGAAACTGCATTCGGGAGTTCTCGCGCTGTGATCGGTCATGTTCGGAAGACATTTCGCCGCGTCCTCGTGCCTAATCATGTGACTGGGCTTGTGTTAGCAGGTCGTTTTGTTTGTTCTGAGTTTTCGTGTGATTTATTTTTAATTAGTTAAGTTTTATTACGTGATATAACATAAGAGTAGGTAGTCACTAGTCAACATTAAAAAATAATTCGTTATAACTAACTACTTAATCCATAGATCAATCTAGAATAAAGTTTAACCTAACTATCTAAATATTTTTTTGGTTGATTTAACTCTCTCGCTAATGCTATACCTAAACAAACATTAGTTTGGTACTTGGTACTTGGTTCATTAGTGGTGATAATATTATGGATTCAGAGTTTCAAAATCCATTTTAATACTTATTACCAAGGTATTCAAGTGGTAAGTACTACTTACCTACGTCCCTAATTGTTTTTTTAAAATAAAATTAACACATTTTTATAATTAAAGATAAAAAAATTAAGACTAACTGATTATAATAACGTTTTTTTATTTTTCTCAAAACATGATACTTACTTGTAAGTTGTAAGGTTTCGGATTCGGCCGAAACTAAGGCTGTTGCCGAAATTCGGTTTCGGTCGGACACTATATTGGGTATTCAATATATTCGGTCGGACACTATATTGACAACAATTCAAATCAGCCACTTTTTTCAAACGTCAAAACGCGTGCTTACTTAGTGTGGGATTTTGTATGAAATACTGAAAATTGTGAAGTCATCAAAGTTCGACGCACTTGTTTACTTCAATCGATACTATTATATTGTAAAGCATTCAACATGAACTAACAGGGGACGTTGATATTTCGCCTTTTGGGAGATTCTCTATTTAATAATCTCTATACCTATATATAAAATTCTCGTGTCACAATGTTAGTTACCATACTCCTCCGAAACGGCTTGACCGATTTTTATGAAATTTAATATGCATATTCGGTAGGTCTGAGAATCAGCTATACTATCTATTTTTCATACCTCCACGCGGACGGAGTCGCGGGCATCAGCTAGTTAATCACTAAAAAATTATTTGATTATTAGTCAAATACCCAATTATTGTGATCGGCTGAATTATGGTAGTCTTGTTGCGACAAAGGATATTGGTCAATAGCGTAAGAGTGTTCGGTTTTCAGGTGTTGTTTCTCGTGAAATGTATTCCGACGGGCGTTTTCATGTGCAGATATCTGAAAAACTTTTTCGCAACGTGTTGCGAAAAGATGAAAGTGAAGCAATTGGAATTCGAGGAGATCCAACTTCAGGTTATTATGACCCGTTGACTATACACCGTCTAGTCCCGGGTCGGACTATAAGTAGTATTGGGTTTTTCTGATAAGAAATACTCAGTCCTTTCCCGGAGTTTGGAAGTTGGTGGTGCATCACCCCCGTGCCTCGGAGAGCACGTAAAGCCGTCGGTCCTGTGCCTTATCTCTCTCCGGTCGTGTCAGATTTGCCGTCCCATTGAGCTATGAGAGTAAGGGAACAGAGTGCACCTGTGTATGCGCATACCTTTGCACTATAATATCTCCCGCGTAGGAATCTCTGTGGAGGCAAGTATTTTTGTATGAATAAGTATATTCATAAGAATTAGTTTCAATTTTGGCCACCGAGCCTGAAAAGTTGGTGGGAAATATACGTAAATGACAATATTGGTAGGATTTTTCACAGATACAAATAGTGCAGACAAAATTGAGTGTACGGGAAGCCGAGTTCGCGGAACGGGTGGACATACTGCGGAGGAAAGCGGAAAATCTGCGCCGAGTACGCGCGCGCGTGCGCGAGATCATCGCTGACGATGAAGACCTGAGAGGCGCCATCGACGGCCACGAACTATGGGATGATAACTCCTTTTTCAACAGTAATAATACATCCGAAGAAGGTAATTCGTGATTTTCCGAAGGCTATGATAACCAAGAACTCCTTGGTAATTCCTGAAATTTGTTTACCACCTAACTGCTTTGTTGGCTCCATAACTAGACCGCCATCTTTGGGAGTACGCCATATTGGATTAAGAAGGACGTCGCCATACACTGTGGCAAATTCTGTTTTTAAATACAATCTTTAAACTAATCTTACAGCTCTAAATCTAGTGCTGCCCCTTTCCACAGGGAGTATTATAAAAGGGATAGCAAATATCATTTAAGTTTAGTTTAGAGATGGTGTCCAACAGAATTGGCGTCGACATCCAAACTACACTCGTACCTTTGCAAAATTTCACCCCAATCAGTGGGGGATAACTGTTTTAAAATTGAGGTACAAGATTTGACTTAAAAAACCCTTTGCAATGGCTACTTAAGTCGCCGAATCTCTTCCAGTTAGCTCAGAGAGCAGACACCTAATGGAGCTACTGAGGGAGCTGAAGTACGACCAGATCGAGATACCAGAAATAGACTCTGAAATGCTGAGCTGTGGGGAACCATCGCGGGAGCCAACGGCTACCGACACCAGCTTATATTCTTCAGCAAACGATCCGGATGGAAAGCAGGAGTGTCACGTGAAAATTGTCAAAGTAACCAACGTGTATAGAGTCGCTTACCTACGCCATTTTATCAAGCAGAAGCGATTACGGCGCGCGAATAGACAGGCGTTGTTGAGGAAGAAGGTTTGACTTGTGTTCAATACTCATTTTTATTAGCTCGCCAACCCGCATCGGAGCTGCGTGGTGGGTTTAAATTACCAATTCTCTTTCTTCTATGAGAGTGGAGGCCTGTGCCCAGCAGTGGTTACGTCTCTGCAAGCGGACCTAAGATGAAATAGGATTATTCCTTATTGCTGAAGGTCGTGACCCCTTTCCATTAATCACATAATCGTAGGAGTTAATAATGCGATGGGTTCCTAAGTCCTTCCGCTTAAGACTCGACTAAGAGTACTATTTCAACTCTCAGGTTACTAACGATTATTATCAGATGTTAGTGATAATAACCGGGACAGACGGCTTAACGTGCACTCCGAGGGACGGAGAGCACGTTAAACTAAAAGGCCAAATTCGGACTTCCAAATTCGGTACCAAGTCAACAACGTCAACGTTGCTTAACAATCGCAATCGACTGATCAACTAGACCACTCGTCACTCATTTGCAGGTATAGGTACGTAATAATTATGTGGTTCGGTTCCAGATGGACAACATCAAGAAGATATTAGACGATTGGCAAAAAACCCTGAGCATGGTCATCAACAGTAAACTGAGCCTGTTGAGCGATTCGCCTCAAGTGGAACTTGCGTCCCAGGAAGCGATGGGCGATTGCTCCAAGCCTGTATACAACTCCTCGGACTCCGATAGTGATTTCATTAACAGCTCGGACAGTTTCCATGATAACTACAGTCTCAGTTGGTCACAGAATCAGTATTCGCCCGTATACAACGCTTACAACAATTATGATGTAAGTCATAGATATCACCGTAAGATTGCAAAAACCGTTAGATTGTAATCTAACTAGCGAAATTGTAAACTGTCGACATATTGTGGACCGTTCAATGTTCTGAGTGTCAATTTCTGAAATATTCATTGTATTTACGTTTACGTTTTTAGGGGCATGGCAGTTACAAAACCCATGCCCCTAATCGGTTTCTACATGGCAACGTACCGGAACGCTAAATCGCTTGGCGGCACGTCTTTACCGGCAGGGTGGTAGCCACGCCCGAAGCCTCCCACCAGGCGAATTAACCACCATGAATGAACTGATTCAGCTGTTCAGAGTCATGGACTCAAGACTCACAACACTTGTCAGTGAGCAAACTTTAATTATTCCAGGAGTTCCCTGGCGATACAGCTGTGTCAAGGGAATATTACGACGTTAGAGAATACGAAAAGTGCAACGAATGTTACGAAGAGCATCACGAATGCAACAAAGGAGTCTTGTACATAGTGCCCGAAGAAACCACTAGCCAGATGGAAATAAAGGAAATAGACGATGCCGAGTGAAGGTCACAAGCGGTGCAGAATGGCACGGCTAAGTATTAAGCGGAATGCTCGAGGATGCTTTGGAATGCCGAAGGACCCCGTGGAATGCTAAAGGATACCGTGGGATTCTGTACCTACATCAGACATAGGCTGGCATTCCATTCGGTTTGTGTGATGCTCAAGAGTCGGTTATGAATTAGTGATAAAAAAAAGTGTGTAGGTATGTGCAATTTTCACACTTCAGAAAAGTAGCCTACGAGACAACGAGATAATTTTACTTGTATTCTATCTCATTCTCTCGCAGGCTAAATCCTATTATGAATATGTTTGTCCCTTTTTGGTGTCGCTTTTTCGTTTCGTTTTTCATTTCATCGAATTTTCAAATCACAACGATTCTAAAGAAGTTTCTTTTCAATTATAAATAATGATACTAGCACTCCGCTCGTTTAATTCGAGTGTGAAGTTTGCAACGCACTGCGCCACTTAAACGCTCGCGTCTATAGGTGTACGTGCCAAGGTGTGGCGTAGCATTCCGAGGCGTGCCGAATCCTACCGTTGCATGCCAAAGCCTGACGTGGCATGCCGCAGCTTCCCGCAGTCTCCTTGACGATGTCAACGAAATTTGAGTGCTAAGTGTGTTCAAATAAGATTCAAAATCATTTCAGCATACAAAAATCCTTTGCCGTGCCATGCTGCTTTGTGAACACCAGCCTGAAAGGATGATTCAGACTACAGCGCGCGTAGACTAGACCGTAACGCGGGGTCTATACTTACATTGTAGTGTTGACTTGATTATTATAAATTAAACGTCTAAGTATAATTGTCGTTTTACTATTTCCGTAGTAGTACTAGAAGTAGTAGACTGTCCACAGCTGAACATAGGTTTTTAGTCTAAGATCCCGATATACGACGACCCTCTCCGAGCTGGTTAATGGATGAAACCTACTTTTTATTTTTATTAATCTTCTATCTTCTTCTATCTATCTATCTTCTATCTATCTTCTATATAATACTAGAGGTCGCCCGCGACTTCGTCCGCGTACAATTGTTGATTTCTTATGAGATAATGAAATTTTCCCGCTGCAAACAGCCTATCTATAGACGCTTTAATAGCTTATGCAGGTTTTTAATTATTTAAAACTGATAACTTAAATGCTGATTTTCATGTCTATACTTCAAAGTCATTATTATTTATAACTATTAACTTAATCGCCTATTTTCAAGTCTCTAACTTCAAAAACAAAGGACTTTCATACAAACTTCCAACCCCTATTTTAACTTTTCTCAAAACCCTTTCTTAACTGGCGTCTACACCATAGAAGGAATCTACCTTCCAAATTTCAAGTCTATACGCTTTATAGTTTCTGAGATATCGTGATTAGTCAGTGAGTGAGTGAGTGGTATTTCGCTTTTATATATACTATAAAGCGTACAGACTTGAAATTTGGAAGGTAGATTCCTTCTATGGTGTAGACGCCAGCTAAGAAAGGGTTTTGAGAAAATCCCCCCCTAAGGGGTTAAAATAGGGGTTGGAAGTTTGTATGAAAGTCCTTTGTTTTTGAAGTTAGAGACATGAAAATTGGCAATTAAATTATTAGTTATAAATAATAAAAACCTGTATAAGCAATTTTACGAAAATGTACCCCAATAGGGGTAAAATGGGGGTTGGAAGCTTACATAAGGGTTCCAAATTTTTGAAGTAAGAGACTTGAAAATCGGGATTTAGGTTATTAGTTTTAAGTTATAATAAACTGTATAAGCAATTTTAGGAAAATCTACCCCACAGAGGGTGAAATGGAGGTTGTAAGTTTGTATGAAAGTCCTATGTTTCTGAAGTTAGAGACTTGAAAATCGGGATTTAGGTTATTAGCTTTAAATAATAATAACCTGTATAAGCAATTTTACGAAAATCCACCCCAAAAGGGGTGAAATGGGGGTGAAAGGTTACATACAAATATTATGACTTTGAAGTATAGACATGAAAATTAGCATTTAAGTTATCAGTTTTAAATAATAAAAAAACCTGCATAAAGCCTCTATAGATAGGCTCCCAAGTAACACGTAATCTGTATATTCACTGAAGTAAAGACTGATTTACGTTTTAAAGTCAGACTATCACTTTAAATCAGTTTTGACTTAGTTTAAATGCTTTTCAGTAGAATGTGGTAAAATTTATAATGCATGAAGCTGTTGTATGGTCTAAAAAATAAAGTTAATTGGCTTATAATCATACTAAAACATTAATTACTTTTAATATACAGCACCTTAAACAGCATTTACACTAACACAAAGGTTAAGACCTTATATTAGTAAATAAGAAAACCTAATACATTAAATAAACGTTGTCGAAATATTTTATAGTGAACTTAGATTTATTAACACATTTTTAAGATTAAACGCATTTTTATAATCTTTTTTTATGCTTATTTACAGCTAAGCATTAGCCAAACATTTACTAAAGTTTTAGCTCTGTTATCTTCTTATTTTATTGTTACTTTAAAGCTTTCAGCACTATTTAGATAAATAAAAATGTAATTTTATTACTATAGGTCATAATTTGGCCATAAAACCATGAGTAGTATGATTATTTTCATATTTTGTGCGTTAGTATATATTATTATATTATACTCTTTAGAAATTTTATGTCGCACGTGTCACGTTGTTGTCATGAATAAACAGTGGAAAAAGACTAAGAGAACAGGTGGAGTAAAGAGAAAAATAAAAACGGAATATTCAAATTTTATATCTGGTTTAAGTAATTAAAAACGTGTTCCAAACAATGATACTCTTGATACACAAAATACAGAACAATCGGTAGTTGTGTATGAGCCAAGCACTGTTCAAGAAGTTCTATCAAGTGGTTCCGTAGTACATTCAAGTTTTGATTTCTTTTTCACATATTATATGTTATTTATTTTCTTTATGATCCCTGCATTTTTTTTATGTTTTAACTCCTCTTTTGTGTTCTCTTTTTCATTTATATTGTTTTCTCTCGTCGCCTTTTTAAAAATTTTTTCATCAATATATATCTCTTTCTCAACTTTTTTTGTAAGTATACATTTCCTTGACTTTCTTTTTTTCCATTTCTTTTTCAATATACGATCGCATCTTCATTTCTTTTTCGTTGTCTTCTTGAACATCTATATATTTCGTCGCTTCTTTGTTAGCCTGTGTCTCGGTATCTTTCGCTATCATTTCATCTTTCTCAACTTCTTTAGTCACTTTTACCACTTTAACTACGTTTTCATCCACATTTTCGGAGACATTACATTACATTATCATCTTCCACTTCTTCCATATCTATCTCTTTTATTATTTCTTCTTCCATATCTGTCTCATTTGTTATTTCTTCTTCCGTATTGGTCTTATTTATTGATTCTTCTTCCGTTTCTTCTTCTAAACCGTTCTCAATCACTGTTTCTTCTTCTACCTCTTCTTCCATGTCTATTTCTTTCACTATTTCTTCTTCCAATTCTGCTCGCATACTCGTTCCATCTTCCGTTTTACTGCCTGCGTTTTCTGATGCTGTTGCATTAGTTTCTACTCTCTTGGCCTGTTTAATTTTTCTGGCTTGTTTCTTGCTTGAGTGATTCCTCTTTGATGGTTTTCGCAAGTTTTTAAAATTTTTCCTTTGCACAGCATTTTGTTAAACTAATTTAAAAAAAATTTCATTGTCTTCAAGGGTATAAGATTTGTCCCAGGAATATATCAATTTGAAACAGAAATTTAAAATATTTTTATATTTTTTCAAAGGTACTCGTAGTTTGATTGTGCTTCCTCTGCTGCTTTCCACTTTCGGTCGTTTGCACTATTTTAAAAGGCATCTGAAAAAAACAATTGAGCTTATTTAGGACTTGATAGAGAAGGTACTTTACCTGAAAACTAAATAAGTACCCGTATAACGCGTGCCCTTAAAACGTATTTACAAAAAGTTTCTTTAATTACAATGTGCAAAAAATAAGATTATATTGTGTTTCAATTCACTAGGTACTTTTATGTAGTGGCACGCTTAGCGTAGGAGTATACTATATAATCTACCTTATTATTCCTTTCCTATACACACTACAACTAAATTATTATTTCGGTACCCTGATTAACACTATAGCAATCCATTTTTATGACGTTTAAGGGTAATGAACATTATAACATGCCTAAAAAGTGTTACAATAATGTTAAAGATATCACGTAGATATTTTATATGTAGGTTGAATGAATTAAGCTATTTTTTTATACTTTAATAAGACTGACAACATTAAAAGTCACTAGTTGAAAGTTTAAAACATTAATATTATATGACGCCATTTGCTTTCTGTTTTCTCGAACATAAAAAATAAAATTATAACACACATATGAATGAAATACTACTTATTATGTTTTTCTTATAATCGAAGTATCGATAGAAACAATTTTATAAGTTAAAATTAATGAAATCGTTAAAAAAATGACAAAAGGTCAGCTGATGTCGATTCTAAATTTGTCCCTATTTTTATTAAAAAGCATTTCTGTGAGGGCGCGTGAATTATAAGCCACAAACATATATATATTTTCACATAAGACTAATACCCCCAGCTCATTTGCATTCAAAACAAAATAAAATTGATGTTTGTCTTACCTTATGATAAATTATTTTCAATGAAGACACGTTAAAACATCTCCGCACAACACCAATGCACTGCAATACACTTAACGAAATAATCAAATCGGACATAAGTTTCGATAAGTTTTTTCAAATATTTTTATACAAAGAAAATAAAACGTTCAGCCTTAGAATAAAACGTAACTTTGGCATTGTAATTCAAAAAGTTGTTTAAAAGCTGTACTAACGTCTAAAAAAATGCTTTTTACATTAGAATATGCTGTCTCACAACTTTACTAATGTCTGTCTTCAATATCATTATAAGCGCTGGTTAGCAGCAGTAATAATATTTAAAAATGCTCAAAGCCGTATTATTTGGGGCCCAAATTGAGCTTATAAGACACTTATAAACTTTTATACGGCTGATATAGTGCTACATATGCTGCTCATATACTGCTTTGCACGTAAGTCCATGCTGTTGTACGCTTCTTATAATGTTGTTTTGTGTTACTTGGGCTGTTTGCAGCGGGAAAATTTCATAATCTCATAGGAAATCAACAATTGTACGCGGACGAAGTCGCGGGCGACCTCTAACTTAGATAAATACGCATAAAATAGGGTGACTATTAATTTTAAATTAATTAATTTTAATTATTATTATTTTTGTCAAGTTTATTGTAGCCAATGCTATACCATCGCGTTTGTTATAAAATTATATATTTTTTTATATAAACTTGTAAAAAAAATAAAAAAAAAAAATTAATTTAAAAATAGCCTGGTCAGGATTTGGATAGGCAAGCTATTTTAGGCGTATTTAGGATCTATTATTAAATATAAATAAAAAGTAGGTTTCATCTGGTTAACAGATCGGTGAAGGTCGTTGTATAGCTCTTAACCACTAGGACAACGGGTGAGTCAGTAAAATAATCCGACCGAGTAACTGCAAATGGAACCGCTCGAGCAGTTGCGACTGCTTCGGGCGGTTGGCAGCAGTTATCAATGGTACCTTCAAGCTGGTGACTATGACTGCAAGAGTGGTCCGTGTATGGCCGGTCAAAAGTAAACAATAAACAGATTTTACTACCAAAATATAATCACCAAAAACATCACCAAACGACACCAAAAAACGGGCACTAAACACAACGACTCACACACGTATAATCTTAGTTCCAGGTTCCCACTTATAGCAGAAATTGCTTCGAACTTTCTGCACAAAACTAGGTTTCTTCACCGACTCTACTGACGTATAGTACACGATGTTGGTAGATGGGTCATAGGTCAACGTCTCATCAGATTTTCGTCTCGACAACTTCGTCACATCCGATATATTTGAAACATCAGTTGAAGCAAGCGATCTGGTGAGGCTCTGGGTCGGTGTTTCTACTCCGGAAGATTCTAGATGGTTGTCGCGGTTGATGATGCCAGCACAACTGTTGAATTTGGTGAACTTGTTGGTGCGGTGGTGCAAGTCTATGTGGAGGTTTAGTTGACGCCTGAAACAGAAAAAACCCGGTCAAGTAAGACTCAGACTCGCGCACAAAGGGCTTGGCTTACGTTAAACGGATAGCGCCAGGGAAACCCTATGAATACGGAACCCTAGTTAACGATTTTCGTATTATTTCCTATACTTGTGCTGTGCGGCCTTGCTTCTTGCCAAATTTCATGATTCTAGGTCAACGGGAAGTACCCTATAAGTTTTGATTTGTTGGCGAGTGTGAAAATATGCGGCATAAACGGCAGTACCTTTTGATTGCGTTGACTTAGAAGCTTGATTTTTTTACAGCTCCAAGGGACCGTAGACCTAAGTATTTGATATTAAACTTGATATCTCCACGCGTTCTCGAGAAAAAGGTTGTTGACAGACAACCTTTTTCCTAAAAGGGTTCCTTAAAAATATTATCAAAATTTCAACTCGTCGCCAGGCCCACTACTGAGCATGGGTCTCCTTTTAAAATGAGAATGGTGCTATATTTGATTGCTCAGAACGCACAAAACTTTGGCTAGTTAAAGCCTGAGATTTGGGTCCCGGACCCGCCGAAAAGTCTGTTTGTCGTCTGGCCGAACAGGAGGATAATGGTTTAGGCCATAATCCACACACACCTTTGAAAACATTATGAAGAACTCTTAGGCATGAGGGTTGCCTCACGATGTTTTCCTTCACCCTTAAACCAGTGATGTAATTGGCGTAATTACTTTTTGTCGACCTCCTGGCACGGTGTTGAGCGCTGCTTGCGGAGGTCTCGGGTTCGATCCCCGTCCAGGTCAATTTGGAAATTTATAATTTCTGAATTTTCCCTGGTCTGGCCTGGTGGGTCGAGCGAGGCTTCGGCCATGGCTAGTTACCACCCTATCGGCAAAGACGTACCGCGAAGCGATTTAGCGTTCCGGTACGATGCCGTGTAGAAACCGATTAGGGGCATGGGTTTAATATAACTGCCATGCCGCTAACAGGTTATCCCGCTACCATCATAGACTGCATCTTCACTTACCATCATCTGGTAAGATCGCAGTCAAGGGCTAACTTGTGGTGGATAAAAGAAATAGTCCAAAAAGTAGAGCCACCAGCTTACCTATAATCAAAATGCTCTCCACACATCTGACATCTCACTGGGGGTATGCCGGTATACTTAGAGTTGGAAGTCACATTAGAATTTACAGTAGAAGTCAGTTTGCTCCGTGTCTTCAAAACAGTCGATGTCTTTTCAGAATCCGAATTGTCGCTTCCGGACATGGAGTCGTTATCAGTTCTAGGATTCCGATGCAGCGTCAGCAAATTGGTGTCGGAACATCGATATTTCTTGATCTCGGCGATTATTTGATCGGGATCGGCGATTTTGTCGAAGAAAGAGACGATTTTCTTCAGTTTGTCCTCGGGTATGTCGATTTTCGATATTTCGGGGTCGGTTTGCGTGTTGCTTGCAATTTTGGTAGAGAATCTGCAATTTTGTATTCCATATCCAATATCCATACTATGTTATATTATAAATGAGAAAGCCTGCCTGTCTGTCTCTCTGCTACGCTTTAACGCCCATCTTTTCAACCGATGTTGATGAGGTTGCATCCCGGGGAAAGACACAGGCTTCTTTTTATCCCGGAAAATTAAAAAGTACAGTGCGGGAATAAAATAAACATAGCGCGGACGTAGGTTAATAACTAAATAACTGTAACTACCTCATATCATAACTTGGAAGATATTAGAGACTAGCTGATTCCCGCGACTTCGTCCGTGTGGAATAAGTTTTTTTTAATTCCCACGGGAACTCCTTAATTTTACAAAGTAGATAGCCTATGTCACTCTCCAGGTCCCCAACTATATATACCCATACAAAAAAAATACGTCGATCCGTTGCTCCGTTGCGGCGTGATTGAAGGACAATCCAACGAACCAACAAACCAATAAACCAACAAACCAACAAACAAACACACTTTCGCATTTATAATATTAATAGTATGATAGTATGATAGTATGATATGATAAGATTGCTTGGCCTCATTTCCAGTAAAGGGTTGGATTTAAAATTAGTTTAATTCTAAATCGACTTGGGGCTAGTCTCACACTAGTCTCACACTCCGGCAGTTGCTTGTATATTGCTAAATAGTTGCAAAACGGCAAATTCGAGTGTCATGTGATAGGTGTACGAGTTTTGTGGGTTCGATCCCCGGGCACGCACCTCCAACTTTTCGAAGTTATATTATGTGCGTTTAAATTTTTTTAATATCAATCACTTCATCAAACAGTGCTACAAACAGTGAAGGAAAACATCGTGAGGAAACCTGCACGCCCGAGTTCGCTTCTTTATGTCCTCGAAGGTGTGTGAATCTGCCAATCCGCACTTGGCCAGCGTGGTGGAATATGCCCAAACGCTCATTCCGAGCTAGACTTTGGTCAGTAGTGAGCCGGCATGGGTTGATAAGAAAGAGAGACCATCACGGGTGACGCAGACATTACTGAAGGAGGGAAGTTCATGATGATTTTTATACCTTTCGGTGGAGGGTGCAGTGGATATCTTCGTGATGCCAATGTGCTCATTCTCATGCATCGCTTTGAGGTGTTCGCTCGTGAAGCCCTCATGGCAATACACGCAAATGTATTTTCGCTCGGTAAAGTGACACAGGTTCAAATGGTCGTTGTAGTTTATGATACCTAAAAGATATGAGCTTAAAAAAAAAGTGAATCTACTTAAATATGGATACAAACGTACAAATGATTTATTTATTTCACGTAGGACAACTTGTGTCACTTTAAATACTACGTCAAGACTGTACCACCGGTTCAGAAAAGATGTTCTACTGAGAAGTGCCGGCAAGAAACTCAGCAGAACTGCTGAGTTTCTTGCCGGCTGCTCTTTTCTCAAAAAGAAAAGAATTACAAGAAATAAACAATACAACACATACGTTACGTTACAACTATTACACTGACTTGTGGATGCGAGGCCGGTTGCTTCCATGCAACTTTGTCATTAAGAAAAATATCATCGATAGTAATAACCTCGACGTAACAAATGCTGTTTAACACAGTCTTTCACAATATGAATCATTTCCAACATCATACTCTGCCATTTCGTACATGGAAATTTTCAGAGACTAGAAGAGGTTCAAATCCAAATATACCTATTACAAGACTTACCATACAACACCATCTTACAGGCGACAATCGGGCAATGCCGTGGCGTGGTATCCATTAAGCAATTTCTCTGTATGGATTGGACATAAGACAGTATAACCGGGCTGTTCACATCCCTCAACGCAATCTCAGAGTGTATTTTCTTTGGACGTCGACTCCTCCTGAGCCTTAGACCTCTTCGACGTCTTTTCTCATACCTATTCGAGATATTATTATCACTAGCTGCATATTCACGTTCATTGGACATAACATAAGAGTATCTTTCGCGTCTAATACCTAAAATTCTTTGGATAAAACTTTGGAAACGCGTTGGTTTCCTTTTCTCATTGATTACCAAATAGGGTACTGGATGAGGTGGTATTTCGATGTATTTTTCGCTTGTAATAGAAAGGTTTTCTTTTGAATCTTGAGTGCTTTTGTCGTCTTTGAATTTGGGTATAACAGTTTTGGATTTATCATTATCTTCGGAAGGGATTTGGTCAAGTTTTAAATCTTTGATTACAGCGGTCGCTGCACATTTTTCTACGTCATTTACTTCTATAAGTTCGGTTGTAGCGCTTGCGTCTGTTTTGGTGCGACGAGATTTCTTTTTGCGAATTTTTTGATCATCTTCAGGGATTGGACTATCTTGATTGTACGTTTCTGGTAGGATACCGATGACGCTTGCATCGTAAATTTGGAAAAGCTTTTTCAAACACTTGTACTTAGCTTTTAGGACCTCGTGCTTCTTCTTTGAAACCCATTTCACCACGTCATCGTTTGCTTCACCTTCACTCCTCTCTGGTATGCTTGTGAGAGTAGGTTTGTTATGCATTGATATACGAAGAGCACGGCTATTGAATAATTTACAAACAATTTTAACAAACAAATATACTGTAAAACTGACGAGAATCTCGTAATTTTGATTGAGTATCATATTACGTTCATTCGCTGATTAATTTTGGTTAGTATTAAAGAAAAACCTTCAAATAAATGTTGCATACTGTGGTGACATTTTTTGATATTGAGTTGAGTTTCGAAATTCGATGTCAAAATGATTACTTTTTATTGTTCTTCTTTTAAGACTCACAGAGGGCAAAAAGAGTTTTTCATTGAGCTCGTCTATTCTAAGCTCCGCTGCGAAGCTGTCTATATTTGTTATTGCAGATGCCCGCGACTTCGTCCGCGTCGAGTTAATATGCCTATGATACTCACAAATAATGTGGCTTTCTATTGGTACCAGAATTTTCAAAATCGGTTCAGTAGGTCCAGAGATTACCCCCTACAACGTCACAAACTTTACCTTTTTATAATATAAGTATAGATATAACCTCCCTGGCGCAGTGTTGAGTGCTGTAGCGGAAGTAGGTCCCGGGTTCGATCCACGAAACGGTAATATTGGAAATTTACAATTAACTCTGGTCTGGTCTGGTGGGAGGCTTCGGCCGTGGTCAGATACCACCCTTCCAGTAAAACCTGCCGCCAAGCATTTTAGCATTTAGGGGTATGGGTTATAGTTGCAGTACCCCTAACAATAACAGGTAAGCCCGCTACCATCTAAGACAGCATCATCACTTACCACCAGGTGAGATCGCAGTCGAGGCCCAGATGAAATACTATTCCCAGGTCAACTTATCTGGCCCGGTGGCCAAAATTGGACCTATTTTTATGCCTGTTTAGTTTTAGTTTTTAGTTTATTTTTAATATTTACTAGCGACGCTGTCACCGTGTCAGATAATTAGTTTGTGAGACTAAATTTTATCCACTACAAGTTAGCCCTTGACTGCGATTTCACCTGATGGTAACTGATGATGCAGTCTTTGATAGTAGCGGGCTAACCTGTTAAAAGGCAGTTATATATAGGTACTTATATATTAAAACCATAACCCTAATCGGAGAATCTTCTTTTAGAGTTATTTTATTACGGGGAAGCAAAAAAAACATTTATTACAAAATATACAATCGTTTATTATAATAATATCACACTTTAAAGTTAAAAATATTTTTATAAGTAAGGTAAAAACTTAAGTAGAGATATAAATTAATTCGTCATTAAATTAATTACTTATTAAGTAATTTTTGTAAGTAGGAACTAAATAATAAAATTTATTTACAATCTTTGTCCGAAAGATCCTTCTGGCATGAGGACGCCTGAAAAAAAGAAAAAAAAAAGCAATTTCAGAGGATCGTCTATCCAAGACTCAAGTCATCTTATAATTGCAACATGCAGGCACATTTTCTGGAGAAAATAGGTAAAATATATTATGTTTTCTAACATTAAATTTTATTTGGCACAGATCATTTATGTAAATTAAGAAGAGAGTTGGCCCAAGGATGCTTCCCCGCGGGACTCCGTGCTCTTCCGAAAAATAATCTCATGCTTTTATGTATGAAACCATATAATGAGAATGATTTTAACTTTTTTATGGACGTCGTTTTCTATGGACAAGCTGAATAGTCCGACAAACTTATCTGGCCCGGTGACAGCGTCTCTATTATATTACAATATGAAAAATACAATAAAAATTAAACCACCACCACTACAGCCCATTAACGGGCACACAGCAGCAGTAGCAGCAGCACAGCAGTGGGACTGCTGGGCACAGGCCTCCTCTCTCATAGGAGAGAGGGAATTAGAGCTTAGACCCACCACGCTGCTCCAATGCGGGTTGGCGGGCTTTAACGACTATTATCATGTTAGTGATAATAACCGGGACCGACGGCTTAACGTGCTCTCCGAGGCACGGGGGTGAAACACCGCCAACTTCCTAACTCCGGGCTAGTGCTGAGTATTTCTAGTCAGAAAAACCCAACACTTATCATGGCCCGACCCGGGACTCGAACCCGGGACCTCGTCAGCCGCAGTCAAACATGTTAACCACTAGACCAACATGGCAGTCAAAAAAAAATTAAACAGGCATAAAAAATTGTTCCAATTTTGGCCACCGGGTCAGAAAAGTTTGTGGGGCTGTACAAAGCTTACCTGCTATGCATGCTGTCATGAAGCAAATCCCGCAGCCGGCGAAGAAGGCGCGCACTGCAATCTGAAATCATTTAATTACAATTATTATAATACCTACAGAAACCTCGATAAGTCGAAAACCTCCAAAACTCGAAAAAATGATTTGTTCCCTTCCCTTCAAGTCTGTATTAATAAAAAAGTCTGTCTGTGCAATTCACACACGGCGGAAGTGAGACAGAAAAGTAGCTCACGAGAGAATGAGATAAATATAACTTGTTTTCTATCTCATTCTCTCGCAAGCTAAATCCTATTATGAATATGTTTGTCTCTTTTTGGTGTCGCTTTTTCGTTTCATCGAATTTTCATTTTTCAAATCACAACGATTCTAAAGAAGTTTCACTTTAAAAAAAGAAGAATACAAAATGGCAACTCACACTCGACAGTGTCTCCCTCTGGTTGGGAGCCATGGAAGCGATGACGCCGATCATAATTCCAGCCGACGCGGGGTTAGTGAACCCGCAGAGAGAATACGTCGCTATCAGCTCAGAGCGGGGCTGGAATTAATTATACAAACTCAGTGGTAGTTCCTGGTGGTCAATCTTGGGGTTTGCGCTAGCTCATGGATAGGTATTTCCTCAATAAAATACATTTACCTAAATCTATACTTAATATTATAAATGCGAAAGTTGTTACTAAATCACGCCACAACGGCTGAACGGATCTGGGTGAAATTTGGCACAGAGAAAGATTATAGTCTGAAATAGCATATACTTTTTATCCCGGAGAATTAAAGAGTTCAAAAGAGATTGCAAAATAATTAGGTAAGTATAGTATTTAGGTTAGTATCTTTTAATAGATTAAAATAAGTTCTTGGATAGAAGCAGGCGTTACTTTGCGGAAGTCCATGATAATGAAGGAACTAGAAGTTTAATTCGCTATAAATCCGCCAAAGTAGACGAAATATCTATGTGGTACAGTGTGTACCGCATCTTCAGGAGACGTTGACTCGAACGACAATGCACGATTGTAAACTTTACAAGAAGCACGATTGTTAAATGTAGATATGTAGCATAGCAGATCAATAGCGATCCGCTATTGTCGCGGATTATAGCGAATTAAACTTCAAACTTCTACTTAGTTCCTTTAAGACTAAAAAATCTACAGATTCAATTTAGTTAGTTACTTTTTCGTGACGTGAATATGATAGTCCCAAAAACTATTCGAGTTTCGTAGTAACAGGGCGAACATAAATTACCGATAGTAATCCTTCGTTCTTCATCTCTCCCATGCGCTGGTACGCCACAAACTCGTTCACTACTGTCTTGAGTCCAATTAGAGTGCCCACGCTCTCGCATTCTTCCCACGGGACCCCTGGAAATAACATTACTTTTTAAATAAATGTTTCCAGTTTGTCACCAAATTCTGTCCCCACAATGAGCACAAACAGGATTAAAAATAAAACTTATTTACAAAAACCGACTTCCAAAGCCATTGTAAAGAAAAAAATAATTTTGATTTCTACACACTATGTTGAAGTTAGGTGGGTATAATAAACCGACTTCCAAAGTTGACGAGTCAAGCTTTGGAAGTCGGTTTTTTTTAAATATTTTTTTATATCGTTTATTTTCCTGCATCCTTAAACAAACATGATAAAAAGGTGCCCAAAGAGTCCAACTTAGCCCAACCCATCATTGTCCTTCTAAAAGCAAGGTCGAGTTGAAGGCCCACGCCCACGTGGTCGCTCCCCCACTAGGTCGACAGATTCAATCCGTTCTGCCACAAGTGTTCCCGAGATGCCGCCAAACGAAGTCGGTGAAAGGAGATCGCACGAGCTGCTGTGAAGGCCCAATCAGACCCAGACCATTCTGCCAAGAGTGAACGAATGAGAAGAAGACCTAGAAGGTAGGTAGTCACCTGTGCGTGGGAGGGTGTAGCCACCCTTATGGTGCGATGTCTATCCGGTCATTCAATGGATTGCCAATCAACGTCGCGTGATCGTGTCACTTTTTTTCATTTAGCTCGTCACGCGACGTCGATGTGATGAGGTCGTACTTTTTACTGTTCATGGTATACGTAAACGCAGATAGTCTTGTCAGGGGCATCAAGGAAAAGGATTGGCTTGTCGGGAAGTGGGGGGGGGGGATTAGGAGAGAAACAATTAGCTCTCACCCATCAACCAGCAAAGAGGTATGAAGATCTTGCCGAATATCCACTCGAGGCTGATTTCAGGATGGCCCAGCAGCGCGCCGCAATAGCCCACCACGCCGTTGAGGAAGGCGATGAACGAGACAAAGGCCACCAGGTTGGCGATGATGTTGAGGACCAGTGCAATACCGTTGGTGGCCCCTCGAGTTGCCGCTGATAGGGCTGATTGGTCCTGTCTGGAAAGGTTTCATGTACTGTTGCAAACACATTTAACACACATTTACTGTCGAAAAACAGCATTATTCATCATAGACAATATTCTCATCACAGACAATCTTGATCAAAGTGACAGTGACAGTAACGAACATCAGACTTTTTACATAACTCCAAAATATCTTCGCGAGAAGAGAAATATAAACAGCGCCTATTAGAGGTAAGTCATAACATGTACTAATAACTTAAAACTATGAAAAGGACACCTCCCTGGCGCAGTTTTGAGCGCTGTTGTCCTAACGTGGGAGCTCCCGGGTTCGATTCACGGCAGGATCAATTTCGGTTTAATTTATTTGCCATACTAATAACAGGTTTCCATTTTCCACTGCCATCGCAGGCAAGGGATAACTTGGATGAAAAAAAAATAAAAAAAAATACAGTCGAATTGAGAACCTCCTCCTTTTTTTGAAGTCGGTTGAAAACGGGCTTACTTCTCCACAGGTTGTATGGTGTCGATGCTGGTGAGAGAGCGCCTGGTCTCAGGCATCAACAGCTTGGCGTAGCATATAGCGGCCGGGGCTGACATCACGCTCGCTGTCACCAGGTGAGCTGGCTCCGCGCCGAAGCTGATATACGCCGCCAGGATAGTGCCTGTACGGAGCAACCCAGACATCATCATCAGCATTTCACACAGAAGTCTCTGATATCTGTTCTGATAGCGCTGTTGCCTCAACGTGCGGAGGTCCCGGGTTCGATCCCCGGCAGGGTTTGGAAATTTATAATTTCTGAATTTTCCCTGGTCTGGCCTGGTGGGAGGCACCGGCCGTGGCTAGTTACCACCTTACCGGTAAAGACGTGCCGCCAAGCGATTTAGCGTTCCGGTACGATGCCGTGTAGAAACCGAATAGGGGTATGGGTTAATATGACTGCCATGCCCCTAACAGGTTAGCCCGCTACCATCTTAGGCTGCATCATCACTTAACATCAGGTGAGATCGCAGTCAAGGGCTAACTTGAAGTGGATAAAAAAAAAAAAATGTAATATGATCGTTAAAAATGTATATCCGCGGATACGGATAAGGATATCCGGCACATTACTATCAGAGTGAGTTGATACCTACACGCGATCCCAAGAAAAAGATGGTTGACTGACAGACGGACAACGAAGTGATCCTATAAGGGTTCCTTTTGTCCTTTTGAAGTACGGAACCCTAAAAAGTATAAACAATACTCAAAATATTACTTGCCGGACACGGTGGCGAAGCCTGACGCCATGACAACGTGCAGCTCTGACGGCGTCAGCAGAGACAGGTACGGCTTGATGATCAGCGCGGATTCCGACTGCAAGGACATTTCAACACATCAAAACTATTCCCACTAATAAAATAATAATAGGATAATTGTCAAAAAACTCCAACCAGCATTGGAGCAGTGTGGTGGGTCTAAGCTCTAATTCCCTCTCTCCTATGAGAGTGAAGGTCTGTGCCCAGCAGTGGGACGTTAATGGGCCGTAGTGGTGGAAGTGGAGGATAATTGGCGATCAATTACTTACGCAGGCGAAATTGCTCCATCTACAACACCGACACAATGTCGTCTGCTTATCGATTTTTTATAGTATATATACCATGGGGAGTGTGCTCAAGAACTTCACAACCTTGTTCCTCCTCCGTTCTACCACAAAACAGCGAGAAACCGTCAGCGTCGGCATCCAGTGGTTGACGTCCAATTTCGCACGAACATTTTTAAAGACCGCTAGAGAACACAGTAGCGGAACTCCCTCCCAGGGCACGTGTCTCCTACCACATATAATTTAAGTACCTTCAAGGCAAGAGTGAACAGGTATCTTCTGGGCAAGCGCGTTCCAACCTAGACAATTGAGCATTGTTAACAATGCTTCAGTTTGCTCTGGTTTTTTTAAATAATGCAAAATTGCGCTGTGCTCTAGATTGGCTGACCATTCCAAGAAACACGTTGCCAACAGCGATGACGCTCTCACAGACGGTGGTGGCCGTAGCGGTCTGCAGTAGTCTGTCTAACTTCAGGAAGAACCACTGCAATGCTCCCCAGAAGAATAGCACTTCTACCAGCATACTGAAGAAGAGTCTAGATTGGCTTACCATTCCAAGAAACACGTTGCCAACAGCGATGACGCTCTCACAGACGGTGGTGGCCGTAGCGGTCTGCAGTAGTCTGCCTAACTTCAGGCAGAACCACTGCAATGCTCCCCAGAAAAATAGCACTTCTACCAGCATACTGAAGAAGAATATCACTGGTAGAGTCTGGAACAGAGAATATATATATATATATATATATATATATCATGTCACCTCGATACACTCGAGCCTTCTCACAAATTGAATGAAAGAAAGGAAAACAGTTTATTCACCAGGGTGTCACAGATAAAACTAGATACAAATGTAACACTTTCGTCTGTGACACCACCCAGAAAGGGTGTACAGCTCAGCCTTTTTATACGACTGCCTGAAAAAAGGAGTATATTGTTTTCAGGGTTCATGTATGTATGTATGTATGTATGTATGTATGTATGTATGTATGTATGTATGTATGTATGTATGTATGTATGTATGTATGTATGTATGTATGTATGTATGTATGTATGTATGTATGTATGTATGTGTGAGTTTGTATATTCCACCATAACTTCTATACGCCTGAACCGATTTTGATAAATGAGGTATCGTTAGAATCCTTAGCTTATTCCGGGTGGCATAGGCTAGTATTTTTTTTTTTAAATTGATGGGGTGACCATGGTCCCGCATTAAAGACTAAATTTGATTTTTTTTCGAAAATAAAATTAACTATGTAATCATCACATATAAAATGATGAGTAGATTCCAAAAATATATAGGTAACACTATAGTTCAATATCCAGTGACTCCCAAAAAAGTATCATTTAATAAAAATGTGAATAAGATTCCAGTAATTAATGACTGTGGTATCGTTACGTAGCAGATAGTTACGGGCTACGGCAGAGCAGTCGTATATAATAATTTTAATTATTTCCTACGTCATATGCCCATAAATGCATACAAAGCAAGGCGCTGATTTTTAGCTGTGAGTTGTGACCCCGGGATTCTCAGATTGAGAAGCATTATGGCTGTACACCGTCCATCATGCTGGCCAAGTGCGTAGAATTTACATACAATTTTATGATATAGAAGTAGAGAATAGTATCCACACCAATATTACTAATGTGACAGGGTGTCTGTCCGTCTCGTATTGTCTGCTGTAAGAAATTAAATCTCAAATAGGATTAAGTTGTCTTTGGTACGTTCTTTTATTTTATTACTTGATATAACGCACGTTTCGTTTGCGTGGATTAAGGTTAGGTAAGGGACCTCTTTATCGGAAAAACTGTAGTTTAGCTGTAGAAGTAAAAAGCTCTGGCTGTAGAAGTAATAAATTCATTATTTCTTCTAGAGAGGAGATTATCTATATTTTCCTAATCACATAACATTAAATTTTTTCAAAGTACACTGAGTTATATCTATAATTAAATCTAAATTAAAAACTTAACATATCATCTATGCCGCTGCAATGAGGCAATGTGCCCAGAACGCTGGCTGCGTTACCCTGCTGAATAGCCAAACTTATATGTTGTTTCTAGAGAGTATAGAAAACTTTGTGACGAACTCACACTAAACGCAAAGACTTTTTCATCTCTGACGAGCAGGTCGCCGAAGACGAACGCAGCGCCCTCCACGCCGTAAGACAAGAAAGTTGCAACCTGAAAAGGAGGAATTTAAGAGAGTTTACGACTAGCCCATTCTTCATTCATATAAAAATGCTTTTGAATCCTCGAGTGAATCTACCACTGGTTCTGAATGCCGTTTCTTACGAGAAAAACCAGCCAGACAGGCTCGGTGGTTGCTCTTTTTTTTTTATTAATTTACAATTAGGTACTTCAATGTGTAGATACATAAGGAACCGCAGTCCTAAGTATTGCTGGAGAGAGTGAAATCCATCCCCTTTTAGCATTAACATAATCTTTAACAGTATCATAAGCTTTTTTCAAGAGTATATACTTTTGAAGTAACACAGAAGTGTTACTTCAAAAGTATTAAATTACGTAATTAGTAAGTATTAAATACGCACGAGAGCGTTACGAAAAGTGTGATCGGGCGAGGCGACCGAAAGTTGAGAGGAAGATATAAGTTAGAGAAGATAGAAAGAGACAGAGTTACGTTTCGTATATTACTGTATGTTTCAGTTATATATCTTATTTGTCATACCATAAAGAAGTATTGCTTCAGTCGTCGTTTTTTTTATGGATTTCTTAAAGTGTAAAGGCAAGTCTTAAATATTTGTGAAATTTTGTTGAGTATAGACTAGCTGACGCCCGAGACTTCGTCCGCGTGAATTGAGGATTTTTGGTTCCCACGGGAACTTTTTAATTTTCCGGGATAAAAAGTAGCCTATGTGCTATTCCAGACTATAATCTATCCGTTCAGCCGTTGGGGTGTGATTGAGTAACAAACATCCATCCATCCATACATCCATCCATCCATCCAAACTTTCGCATTTATAATATTAGTAAGATTAGAATTTCATTTGATGGTACCTTGTCGGAAAAACACTGCAAGGCGTAACGACCTGCTTCCCAGCGTATGAACACGACTCCGAACAGGAACTGTACCAGCAGACCCATGATCACGCTCCGCCAGTTGATCCTGCCGGGACTCGATGAGAACACGAACCCTGGCACGAACGATCATACTTAATATTATACTTAAATGCGAAAGTGTGTTTGTTTGTTGGTTTGTTGGTTTGTCCTACAATTACGACGCAACGGAGCAACGGATCGACGTGATTTTTGGCATGGGTGTAGTTGAGGACC
This sequence comes from Erebia epiphron, assembly GCA_963932025.1. Classification (NCBI taxonomy): domain Eukaryota; kingdom Metazoa; phylum Arthropoda; class Insecta; order Lepidoptera; family Nymphalidae; genus Erebia; species Erebia epiphron. Next base: position 6,203,573 of record OZ009953.1, on the reverse strand, counting down.
CTGGAGAGTGACATTTTATGCTGAAAATTAAAGAGTCCCCGCGGGAATCAAAAAAACTTAAAACACGCGGACGAAGTCGCGGGCATCAGCTAGTAAACAAATAAAGAAAAACTTATAACCCTGGAACATGAGTGTTTATATATATTTTTTCAACCCTGCGCCCGGGTGCCATGCACTTTTGCACCCCTGGGTTAAGACGGCCCTGCATAGTCGTAGAGAGCGTAGACAGCATTTGAGAGCTTTAAACGAACTGTTTAAAGAGTTGTAATAGGTACATGATTTTTGACGTGCAGGCATCTATGACATGACATCCCTTTGGTCGAATTATCCGTTTGACAAAGGATTACGATGTCCTTACACAATCGGGGGCATGTGCCGCACCGACTTTGCCGAGCCTTAATTTGTATTAAGCGTGTGTTGCGTGAAAATAACCTAAACAAGGAGTTTAATTTAACCACACCTACAATTTATTTATTTTGGAAGACCTTCTATTTAATCACTATCACTCACTACAGCCTATTTACGTCCCACTGCTGCACACAGGCCTTCACTCTCATAGGAGAATTAGAGCTTAGACCCATCACGCTGCTCCAATGCGGATTGGCAGGCTTTTTAACGACTTAGTTATAATAACTGGGACCGACGGCATAACGTGTAGGCAAGGGGGTGAAATACCGTCAACTTCCTAAACAGACTAGTAATGAGAATTTCTAGTCAGAAAAACCCAATACCGGACCGACCCGGGACTCGAACCCGGGACCTCGTCGGCCATTCCAACCACTAGACCAACGAGGCAGTTCCTATTTCTTTTTTGACAAAGGCATCATCCCTTTTCAGGAAAAGTTAAAGATACGCGGCAGACACGCGGCTTGACTGAGGGATTCACTTACCAAGCAGTAAGAGCAATGCCAATCCAAGCAGGGAGATGAGTCTCTCGGGATAGTCCCGCGCATCCCAGTACAGAAAGAGTGCTATAGCTGCGATAATCGCCAGGCTGAGGCACCATCTGAAGACGCTGCAAGTAAACATCAATAACCTGGATAAAAATTGTTTAACGGAACGCTAACGTCACCCCAGACTACTATATGTTACTTGTCTCTGCCCCAGACTATCCTTGTCTATGGCGCATATGAAGCCCTCGTTTGACGTTCCTAGAGTTTTCGCGCGCAAAAATTTGGAGTGACGCCTATGTCAAAGCAAATAGTTTGAAAAGAACCGACTCGCGGAGGAGTTTTGAGATTCGACGTTTTATGCTAAGTTATCGAAATAGCCTAAGCGACTAGAAAAATGTTTTTTTAAACGCCACTACAAGTTAGCCTTTGACTGCAATCCCACCTAATAGTAAGCGATGATGCAGTGTAAGATGGTAGCGGGCTAACCTGTCAAGGGGGTATGGCAGTTATATTAAACCCCCAATCAGTATCTACACAAAGTCAAAGTCAAAGTCAAATAACGTTTATTCAATTTAGGTAGGTATACTACACTTCTTGACGTCGAGTTATTTATAATATATAATGGGTATAATCAGTAACGGTATCTTAAAACTAAAGCTACGAGGGTTCCAAACGCGCCCTGGTCTGAAAAGAGCCCACAACAAACTCAGCCGGGTTTTTTTTTTTTCACTATCACCATTTCACAAATCATCTTAACTAAGTAACTATCAGAGCCAATAGATCAAATCATTGCCAAGCTTCCTTGTCATCGGAACACACGGCATCGTATCATCAGTCGCTTGGCGGTACGTCTTTGCCGGTAGGGTGGTCACTAGCCACGGCCGAAGCCTCCCACCAGGCCAGACTAGAGAAAATTCAGAAATTAAAATATATAAATTTCCAAATTGACCTTGCCGGGGTCGATCAAGGGACCTACAACGTTAAAAACGCGCTTGACTTCCAGTATGGAAGTTTGTATGAAATACATAGTTGTAACGTCATCAAATTTCAGAGAGTTTCAGAGATTAGTAATTAATATGTAACTCTCTATAAGAATGATTTACTCACGTGATCTTCCACAAGAAAAAGGCCATATTCTCCATCGGGTTCCACACGGTGGCCTCGAACCATTCGCCGAAGAATCTCTTCACCACCAGGAAGTAGATCACGAAGAAGTAGATGATGCTCAGCAAGGCGATCAAACTGCCGAAGCCGGAGCACAGTTCCAGAGGTTCTTCACCTGGAAACATTTAAAAAAAGCCTAGTGGGAGACTTCGACAGTGGCTAGTTACCACTCGACCAGGGGTATGGATTAGGTATTATACCTGACATTAACAGCTTAGCCCGCTACCATCTTTTTTTTTTCTCTTAGACTGCATCATCACTTAAATACACCAGGTGAGATTGCAATCAAGGGCGTAAAAAAGAGAGTTGTTTGATTTTAATTTACGTAGGTAGGATTGGCTTCAAATTGCAACATTACTACCTGCTTGCAAGATCCTGAAAATTTTCGGGAGATTTTCCAGGATAAAAGTTTGCCCTACCCGGGAAACCTATTTCCCTACCAATTATTACCAAAATTCGTCACAATAGATTGAATATAAAAAATAAATATAAATGTAGGTATAGGATACTAGCTGATGCCCGCGCCTTCGTCCGCTTTGATTGAAGTTTTGTGGTTCCCGCGAGGACTCTTTAAATTTTCAGGATAAGTAGCCTATGTGTTATTCCCACCGAGTAGTAAACCTATTGAGAGCTAAGCTAATAGCCACATTTTCGCTTTGAAACACATCTCACCACTTTCAGGTGCGGGACGAGGTACTAATGGGATTTCTTATTGGCTGGCTCAAGGTCAACTTTACACAGTAGTATATGTTACCGTGGCACTTGGGCTGCCCGCTACGCGTCAAAAATATATCGATTTAAATTACCGGTACCTATATAAAAATCAATACAAATAATTTTATTCAAACAGCAAAATACAACCACATGTAGGATTATAAATAATTATCTGATATATAATTTTTTTTAAATTGCCCAAGTGCCCAAGTTCTATACTAAAAAACTTAAGTTTTCAACAACAACTTTTAATCAAATAAATAATAAACCTCTAACCTGTTCTTCTACTTCAGAATTGTTCGGAATTTAATGAAATATAAGTTTTTACTCAATAAATTAATTTATTGGCATTCAAGTAGTCTAAGGCTATCGATATAATTTATCGATAGTTGCACGGGCTACACTGGGCTATGCGTGGAAGAGACGGAGATATGTAGAATTACATGTGAAAGACAAAGAAATACTGAAAGACATCAACGGGTTCCTTTTCATTTTGTAAATATTTTTATTTTTTTGCGTATTGATGATTTTTATTTATTATTACAAAACTACACTTTCTTATGAAATGTTATCCCATCCATTACATAGCTGGAGGTATTGCTTCTCTTTCCACGCCATTTCATGCTACAGAGAGGCCTATTTTTCGTTTTTTACTCGATCAATTTCCGAGCACGGTCGAATACGGACTGAGGGCGGCTATAGGCACAAAACGGAGCGTTAGTACTGATACTGCTAACGTTTGGCTGGTGAGGGGGCCCGCTATGCTCAGTCAATTGGTTGTATGGTCTGTGGTTATTCCAGACTATAATCTATCTCTGTGCCAAATTGGCGTACCTAATTGAGTAACAAACATCCGTTCATCCATCCATCCTTACATCCATCCAAAGTTTCGCATTTATAATATTAGAATAGATAGGGAGTATTTCCAATAGTATAAGAGTAATTATAGATACTTACTGTAATTAATCCAATAGTACAAGCAGCCGAAAAAGAACCCTATCACCAGACCGTTAAGGGTGAAGATCGAGATGATCTTCATGACTGATCCGTTGTTTTTCACAAAGCCTTCAGTGGAGCTCCCCACCCTCATCAGAGTCAGCTCTAACCAACCGTTCGGTTCGTAATCCAGGTACTCGAAGGTTGTCTGGAAAAATTACATTTTAGGATCAATTATATACAGTTTTTGCGTGTAAAAAAAACTTGCGTGCAAAATCCATTGCTGCAAGAGCACTAAATTCACACTCTCTCTCTCTGCGTCGTATTTCTCATTGCTGAGGGTCTGACCCCTTTTTATTCATCACATAATGGCAGGGGGGAAGAGTACTATTTCGACTCTTAGGTTACTATCGATTAATATCAGATGTTATTGATAATAAAACCGGGATCGACGGCCTAACGTGCTCTCTCCAATTCAAAATTTGGTCTCCCAAATTCGGTCACCCATCCAGTTGACGACTAGAGTCAACGGTGCTTAACAATCGCAATTGGCTGATATGCGTTGTCCCTCAATTCACACTAAATTCACACTTGAAGCCATCACAAACACACATGTACACACTTTAAAATCAGAACACATCCATGACTATATACGAAGGTATAGGGTCTCTTTATATTCTAGATCTAGGCAATAGGTAATTAAGTAGGTATACGGAATACCTATACTTATACCTATTAAGTAAGTAATATACCTACCTACCTAGCGACCCAACTTAAACTATCTTGTATTTCATTTATCGTTAAGATTAAACGTACCAAGCTAGTAAATTCAATAAGGATTTACAATAAATGCAAGTGACTAGACTAGAGTACCTAGTTAGCCTTTAAAAAACTGAACACGAAGGTTAAAATGCGTTTACTTTCTGTATAATGTCAAAAGTTTTTTTTTGTATTAACTTTTAGCTTTAGTATTATTGATACTAAAAGTGATTAAATCCATCCCATATCATTATAAATCCGAAAGTTTGTCTGTCTGTCTATGTGCTACGTTTCCACGGTCCTTTTTTTCACAATTCAATGGATGTTTGTTACTCAATCAAGCCAGAAAGGCTGAAAGGATCTGAATGTAATTTTGCACAGAGATAGATAAAGATTATAGTCTGGAATAACACATAGGCTATTATAGTTTCTGCGGGAACTGAAAAACCTCAATCCACGCGGACGAACTCGTGGGCATCAGCTAGTCTATAATAAGTAGAGAGAGAGAGAGAGAGAGATAAGAGAGAGAGATAAGAGAGTAGTAGAGTTTACTCACATTTCCGTTCGAGTTTTCAGGCTTTTTCTCTGAACTTTCCATTTCTAAGTCGTTCCCGCCGGCTCCGGCCTGTTATCATACATACTGAAATTATAAATGCTAAAGTGTGTCTTTCTGTTGTCCGTCTGTCTGCTACGATTTCCCGGCCTTTTTTTTCAACCGATTTAGTCTTCAATAATTGAATAAGGAAAAATAAAAAACCTACACGTACCTATTGGCATGGTACTTATAGGCCCACCAACTTACCTGGCATGGTGGCCAAAATTGGAACTATTTTTTTTTAGTTTTGGTTTTTATTTTATTAGAGTTTATCTCCTTTAAGAATCGATTTTCATATACAAGCCCGGGGTATGAAAATTTATGGGGTGTAAACTCAGAATACAGAACAATCTGTATTCTGAGGGTGTAAAATAAAAAAATTCTCCGTTACGTTATTTACTTTATGTTTCCATGGTAACACTTGTTTATGTCAAACTTTTCGTTCGTAATGTGTAACTCCAGTCGTGCTTCGAAGCTGACACACACAATTTTTTTAAAAATCATACTTCTTACTTAATATTATAAATGCGAAAGTGTGTTTGTTTGTCGTTGTTGAAAGTTGTGTGTTGTTGTTGGAGAACGGATCGACGTGATTTTTTGCTTGGGTATAGTTGAGGACCTGGAGAGTAACATAGGCTACTTTTTATCCCGGATTAAGGAGTTCCCGTGGGAATCAAAAAAACTTATTCCACGCAGACGAAGTCGCGGGCATCGGCTTGTATAATATACTAGCGACGCTGTCACCGGGTCAGATAAGTTTGTCGGACAAAAAATAATTTCAATACTTTTACTCACTCACTTTATTTTCATTTTCACCAAGTAAAATAAAGTACGTGCAATTTTTATGTATTTCTTTTAGAGAATAATTTTACTATCACTAGGTAGGCACATCTTATCTTAACGACTTCAACATAGAATCTAAAGTAATTAATTAAATTTGAATACTGTTTATTTTTATTTAACCAAGTGACACACATAAAAACTTTAAACACATTTATTGTTTATGAAACAATGCTATGGTAAACAAAACAGGTCGGTTCAGTTGACTCGTTAGAAATAGCAATCAGCTGTGTAACTTTACAATAAAGTTTATCGCTAAGCTATAAAATATGCAAGGCCATAATAATAACAAAAATGAAAAGTAACTTTTCCCACGTTTCCTAAAAGTTGATTAGATAAAGATGGATTTAATTAGGATTTTATTTCGGGGATTTCCTCAACGAGGGATTTTATATTTTAACTGCTAACAGATCTACTAACTAACTAGATAGGTATACCTAATCATCATCATTTCTACCAGGCCAGCGTGGTGGACTATACGGCCAAACCCTTCTCGTTATTGTGATAAATGTGGCCAATTATTCTGTAAAAATCTCTTAACTAAACTAAAATCAAAAATGACTAAACCTAGTTCTGTCCCTTTCTGCCGGGTAATAACTAATATGAAAGGGTTAGCAATATTTTTAATGCTGTCATTTTAGATTAGTTTAGAGATTGTACATTACAGAATCAGCCACATTGAGTATATGATATAATAATACCTACTAAGAATAATATAAATAAGTAAACACATCTAAAATATAATCATGTAGCATACAATAAGTAATTATTTCTATACGTTTTGATGCATTTCATACGTGACTTTTATTCTATTCTCACAGCTATTTTTTATTTGCTAGCTGATAGGTACTTAACTACTTAAGCTGCAACTTTGTCTAGCTGTATCATAGGTGTGTGTAAAAATTGCACTTAACTAGATAGGTGCTATACTTAAATAATTATAAGTACATGTAAAGATAAAAAAAGTTCATAACATGGTAATTTAAAAAAAAACTGGCTGAGTCGTTGTGGACTTCTTCTTAGACCAGGGCGCGTTTGGAACCATCTTTCACATCTATACTAATACTAATATTATAAATGCGAAAGTTTGGATGGATGGATGTATGGATGGACGGATGGATGTTTGTTACTCAATCGCGCCAGAACGGCTGAACGGATCTGGATGAAATTTGGCACAGAGATAGAATATAGTCTGGAATATCACATATAGGCTAGGAGACTACACTAAGAGATCTCAATCCACGCGAACGAAGTCGCGGGCATCAGCTAGTAATTTATAATGTCAGTTTTGACGACCTCTCTGGCGCAGTAGTCGTCTTAAATGGGAGGTCCGGGTACAATTCGATCTCTGGCAGATTAATTTCTGAATTTTTGGGTTCAGGTTACAATGGACCAATTTTGTTTGAAAGCTTAGTCAAGATGCTTTCGATCTGTGAATGTTTTATCTTAATCGGTCTAGTAATTTCTGAAAAACTAAGTATAATTTTCAAACTCAAAGTAAATTTTTATTCTGTGGTAGGTACCTACACAGAACCTACACAGTATAAGTGATGGCGCGTTTGGAACCATCGTAGCTTTAGTTTAAAGATTGTCGTATAACTGAGGCCTGTTCCACTGGTCCCTACCAGCGTATCCCCCCTGGGGGGTAAGAGTGAATTTTTTTTCCACCTGTCCCTACGGTAGGGATGAGTGGAAAAAATATTTACACTTATCCCTAATTCCCTACCGAACTGAACGTAGGCCGTTTTTGTGAACAAGTACATGTCTTGCGTAAGTGCATGTCGTGGATCGAATGTCTTCTGTGTTTCGTAGTAAAATTATAAACATCGTTACTTACGAGATGGAAACCGAAGCTTCGTATTCACTAGGGGACAAATTAATATGTTCTGCGACACGTGTTGCTAGCGAAATCACGAGGCACGTCACTAGTTATTAAATGGAAAATCATGCAACTTTTGAAATGTAAAATTATCTCGGATTAAAAAACAGACTATATTTTATTTTATTCTACATAATTGAGCCATAATAGCAATAAAGTATTTTTCTTGTCTACACTCTAAAAATACTAATATCACTCGGTAGGGATAAGTGGAAAAAAAATTTCACTCTTACCCCCAGGCTCTTACGTTGGTAGGGACTAGTGGAACAGGCCGTAACTGATTATCACCATCATATTTTTTAAGTAACTGGACGTCAATAAGTGTACCTAAATTGAATAAATATTATGCTTTGACTTTGACTTTGATTTACGCAAAGTAAATAAGAGAAATAATTAATCTTACCGAATTTCTCTTCCGAAGATCCTCCGCCATCATTTTGACTAGATTTCACATAGGCCTATTACTTGGTATATGAAGATATTCAGAACTTGTTTCTTTTAAAGTTACTATATAATTTCTAAATAAAACATTTTAATTCACTTTAACACTATTGTCACTGTCGAACAGAAAAACTTATTTCACTTTTGTATACATTTTCATTTTCGTTTCACTTTTCCCGAACCACGACAAGAGTGAATATCTGAAAAATAAGAAAAAGGTGTTATTTTAAAATAATACCTATAACTATATTATGTACCTATACCTACTAGACATTTGAATCCTTACACTAAATCAAACCCACAGTTTTTGTCTGCGTAGGTACTTGAGTTGTTTTTTTAAATCCCGTGGTTTAATTTGGAGCATCAAAATACATATATACTGGCCTCAAGTTAAATTTAAAAATATCGTTAGAGTTAAGGTATTTTTCGGATTTATCTCGACTAATATTTTATTTTTCTTTGAAGTCCAACAATACGTCAATACGTCGCCGATGCGTAATTTGAGATATTAAAAATCCTTCGGCCACTCTGATATAGGTAAGTCCGGTTTTTGCGGTTTGAGGCCCCAAATTCTGTAGCTTGGTCTAAGTTTTTACATCACAATTTCGAATGATCGTAATCGAGCGTTCTATCACATTGGCGTCAAAGTAAAATAGACCCAAAAGCTCTTGATTTAAAGTCACAAATTCAGCACAACCGATTTTAAATTCGAAACGTTTTCATTTGGAGCGCTGGTTGTGAATGCATGACGAAATTTAGCTCCAAAACAATGAAATTAGATTCACTTTACTTTGACGCTAATGTGATTGAACGCTCGATTGTGATCAATCGAATTTGCAATGTTAAAACTTGGACTAAGCGTATGTTCATACATAATTACCTCGGACTTTGAGAATGAGAATATATTTATTATTTTTTAACACATGAATATTCTGTCAATGCGGATTTTCTATATTGCTACGTCAGTACATTAGTGCTTCCTTAACGTAGGTACATAGGTATTCTGCGCTATTTTGCGCTTTCCGAACCGGTGGTAGAGTCCTTACGTTTCATAAGTGACACAAGTGGTCCTACATGAAATAAATAAATCATTTTATTTCATTTCATTAGGCACTAAAATGATAAAAGTAAAACAGTTAAGAAGTAAGTGTCTGAGAAAGTGAAAAGTGAAAGTTTTACCGATAATTCACTTTTTTAAATAATTATGTAACTAGGTATGTAGTCAACTTTAAATTAATAAACAATTATTAATGGTTAACGATTGCAATACCACATTAATATTTAATTAGCATTTAGAACACGTCAATTATTATTACGCTAAACTTTGTTATCAACTGAATTATAATTTGATCGCTAATTGTTATCAACTATCATTATCACCTAGTAATCTTTAGTTATTTATTGATGGATTGATAATATACCTAGTTAACTTATCGGGTTATTTATCATAATAAAATATCAGTAAGTAATTAAATGCTACAACGAGATCTTACGAGTATGTATAGGCACTAGGCATGATTAGTATTAAGGTTTTGATTCTCTTGCGAGTGTCGAAAATTTGCAGCTTAAACGCCTGTATCTTTTGATTGCGTAGGCTTAGAAGTTTGATTTTTTCACAGCTCCAAGGGACAGTAGACCTGAGTATTTAGTATGAATTTTAGCTTGATACCTCCATGCGTTCCTGAGAAGAAGAGTCTTGACAGACAGACAGACGGACGGACAACAAGTGATCCGTTTTTTTCCTTTTGAGGTACGGAACCCTAAAAAGACTTATTTAGAGAAGTAATAATTATTATTTAAACAAACCAAAGTACCTAGTTACATATTACACTTTTCATCTTTTTGACCGTGAACTATTTTTATTATAAACTAATACTATACTTACATTTTTATTGTGTGATGATACCCGCGACTTCGTCCGCGTGGATTAAGTTTTTTGATTCCCACGGGAACTTCTTGAGTTTCCGAGATACCTAAATGACCTTCCCGGGATACAACCTAACCCTGTACCAAATTTCATCAAAATCGGTTGCCCGGTTGGGCCGTGAAAGCGTAGCAGACAGACAGACAGACACACTTTCGCATTTATGATATTAGTAGGTATGGATTTCTTTAAATTACTATCACTAATCAGGTGAAAATATGCTGGCAACCTTATGTAGGCAGTTATCTACGGGTATGACTATGAACCTTGGTAAAAGATAATTATTCAATATATTGACACGGTTTTCTTACCGTATATTGTCTGTTAATTATTTTATCTAAAGAAGTCGTTCATTGCCACCAAACCGATACCTACTAATAATCATGCAGTTTCATTGATGGTAACTTACAACTTGACAATCTCTATCAACTACTAAGAGTTAAGATATCTGATTGTTAAGTTGTAAGTTACAAAGTCCAGTGTGCTTAGCATGCGCACCACGAGATTATCTCGCGACGAGAGAGAGAGATGTTGTCGTTGCCGGCTAATTTTTCGTTAACCCTAACATGCACAAAACGCGGTATATTACAAGAAAAAAATTGTCGGCATGTAAAGGTTCGTAGAGGAAAATATAACAGATAAGAAATATTACTTTTATCTCTACTTTTGACATAACGAGACAAGTAACCATGTTAGTGTCGGTAGACAAATAGAGATAACGAGTAGACATAATTTTACTCGTTGTGCGCATGCTAGCCATACTGGGGGCATACTATACCAATGGTACTTAGTCTAGTAGGTATAATCTACCATCGAGTAGGTAGGTATTTTGTAGGTAAGTATACTTACTTCTTACTTCTACTTAATCTCCCAATTCGGGTGGTCTCCAAGGGAGATAACGACCAAAACCCTCCATACTTTAATACTCAAAGTCAAAAACTATTTATTTGTACGTATAAAGTAAAAGTAAATCCAACAAAGACCCAAGTCATTATAATAGGTAGTCAAAATCTAGTATCACGCATTGATTGGGCTACTCTTCCTTGTATTGTTTTTGATGGAGTCCAATTGCAGTATAGCGATACTGTCAAAAACTTGGGTGTCGTATTTGACAAGTTTCTGTCTTGGATCCCTCAGGTTGGTGCAGTGAGTAGGAAGATGTTTGCAGCTGTTGGTTCTCTCCGGAGGTTAAGTAACTTTCTACCTATACCGACTAAAATTGCGCTTGCACAATCTCTCCTTTTACCAATTCTTGATTATGCTGATTGTAGTGTATTGTAGTGTATTTGATTATAAATATAATACTCACTCGTACCGGCGAGGGTGCGGGGGTTGGGGCGCGGAGAGCGATAGCTCGCCGCGTACTCGCTGTCCGGACGCCGCGCGGGTAAGACGTGTTGTGAAATTAATTTGTGTCTTATTGGTGGAACCCAATTCTGTACAAGTGGCGACCCTGCCAGTAACTAAAAGAGTCAAGGTACGTACCGATGCGCCAATAAGATAAATATCAAATGAAACTTAGAGGGAGTTTAGAGGTAAATCAGTAAACGTGATCGGTTTTATCACGTTAGTATAACTATCCAGTGTTATATTATTTGCTTATTTTATATTAATAAAGGGAAGATGATGGGAAGACATAGTAAACTAAATATATAACGCTTTTAAAATATAAAGCCGGTCGTGTAATATTGATTGGTACCTAAAACATCTGCAATCGTTAAGTTGCGCATCTACCTACATTAAGTATCAGTAATACCTCAATAATTTGTTGTCAACAAGTAAAATGTATAAGGGTGTATATACTATAAAATATCGTTACCTTGTACTTACAATAATATTTGATGGTTAGGTTATGATCATTTGATGTACGTTTATCAATACTGCGATTCGACTTGGTATTGTTATTGGACGAAGCGGTGACGGTATTAGATTTGAAAACAATCACGTTTGATTATATACAATAAACGACGTCAGTTACAAAATGCAAAATATTACAAACCAGTAAGTACCTACATTGTAAATATGTTAGAAGGCTTAATAAGCCTAAATGTACGGTGTTATTTTATTGCTTAATTTTTTTTAATTGACTACCATTATCATAACGGTTTAAAACGTTAGGATTGTTGGTTTATAATTTCATGTAACACGAACTTAAATCACTTACTTTGTGGATCGATATACCTACATATCATGGAAACATTAAAAAAATACATTACTATGTTGACAACAAGTGAGGTTGATGCTGAATATGAGAAGTGGTCAAAGGACAGTTACAAAATAAATAACAAAGGTTCAGAGGTAGTTCGATGAAAATCTAACGGTACCTACAAGACTTCAAGAGGTAGTTCTAGGCAAACTAGAACGGTACCTACAAAAATCCAAGAGGTAATTCTATATAAATTAGAATGGTACCTATAAAAATCCAAGTGGTAGTTCTAGGTAAACTAGAACGGTACCTACAAAAATCCAAGAGGTAATTCTATGTAAATTAGAATGGTACCTATAAAAACTCAAGAGGTAGTTCAATATAAATTAGAACGGTACCTACAAAAAACTTAAGAGGTAGTTCTATATAAATTAGAACGGTACCTACAAAATCCAAGAGGTAATTCTATGTAAATTAGAATGGTACCTACAAAACACTTAAGAGGTAGTTCTACGTTCTTAGAACGGTACCTATAGAAACGCTTGGTTGCTTGGTATTTAGTTACGGAATATATATGTCTTTAAGAGAAATCGTGACAACTTCAGAAGTGAAAATGAACCCAAGAAAACAAATTTGTTTCAAAGAGAATGGTGTGAAAAACATTGTGATAATATTGTAACACAATTTTCTGTGTCTACCTTCAAAAAAATTTAAGCAGATTATTCCGTTTACTAAGTTTGAAATAGATTGATTACTTTAATCAAAGGTAGCTTGTAGCTGAGATCCATTCTTGCCATGTTATAAAGATAACGTGCAGAAGTTAGCATGTAGCTGAGATCCATTCTTGCCATGTTATAATGATAACGTGCAGCAAAAAATTTTTGTATGTTGCTAAATGCGTTTCGACACATATTGTGTGGGTACGTCAAATAACATTAGTCCTGGGTTAATTTTTGGATTTGCTATTTGGCGTGGCAATGATATCGTGCGGTAATAATTGACAATGGTGTCAAGGTAATTAATTTGAATTACGTTTATATTTCAAGCTGTAGAATTTAGTTTCCCACAAATTAGAAAATAGTGAAAAAGCTTGTGAATTACGATTTTGTAAGCAGTTTATTGTAGTGTCGAAGTAATTCTGCTTCTAACGTTTTTAGCTTAGAGGAGCTTATCGATAGAAATTTCAGTGAACTGAGTTTTGAATATGGTGTCCATAGTAAATTATTATGATAAATGATGTAAACATGTCATGTCCTGGACATGAGTCCAAGAAATTTTGTGTTAATTAGCTACAATCAATAAATATCTTATGAGGGTTTCGCCAGTATGAGAGTTGACATAGCTGGAATAAGTTTCACTGGCACTGGCTGTCTAAGCAGCCATTTTAGATGATTAAATGCGATACCTTACAGCTTGGTTATTACTACTTGTTTTAACCTGAGGTACTCCTCGAGATATGAAATAGGTAAATAATTATGAGTTCTAATAAACTCAAGTATTTGTGAAATACCCTCTGGACCATTACTTTGGATGAACGTTACCTAACGTTTCATTTATTGTAAATGTATTTAAATGATTATTGAATTTAATAGTGTCCTCGTGCCTTCAGACTAGTGTACTGAACGAGATCGTACTTTTTTACGCACTATATTTAGTTTCAAATTTTGAATTTACAAAGTTTCTATTAACCAGGCATAGATTAGATTCACGAAGAGAATTCATGGAGTGAAAAATAGTTATAAAAAAAAGAAAAGTGAATATGTCAAATGAGATACCCTCATATCAATTCTAGCAAGCAATTTATTGAACTCTGATTAGTTTAACGAGTGTTATAAGAAATACGATAAAAGTATGATCTAGTTTTAAATTCTCGATATAAAACTTACTGGTATACTTATTCTATGTGATGTAGATAGTTTAGTCTGGTAGACTCGATCAAAGTAGGTGTATGAACAAGTTGTAGTGTTTAAAAAGTAATTTTTGAAGAATAGCTTAGAGTAGCTATTTTAATTAGTGCCACGAGTGAATTTGCATTACATTAGTGAAGTACATTGGCCAGACATGTAATTTATGACAAGTTTATTTAAGCGCTTGCTTAAAATCATTTCCCCTTTTATTAGTGATCTATTCGATGGTACTGTATGCTGAATGGATAATAGTGGTTTTACAGACTAAGTCCATTTGCAACTCATAAATGCTATTATCACAGGATAAATATTTTATAGTTTAATGTACTCAGTTATTGATAATGATCATTTGTAGTTAAAAAAAAAAAGAGAACCTCGTTCTATCGCTTTACTGGTTGATTGACATCTGGGGTTCCGCTTTCATGTCCAGCCTTAGTATCTCTTGACAGATTTATCGGTGATTGAGGTTAATAATGAACGAATAGAATTTTGAATGAATACAAGATAGACATGTTAGAATATCTTAGATTTCAAGTTGAAATTGACGATTTTCCGGAGCTGGTATTGTGGGAGCGAGAATAAAGATATTGAATGATGATCAGAGAGCTCGGATGTGAACGATTGAAGAGGCCATGTATGTCACTACTCACAATTCTAGATCAATCAATCAATCAATCAATCAATTTATTTATTTGGGAATAGAGTACATGAGGTGGAATGAGTAAGTATACAAGTGCTCCTATTCTACCACAGTGTGGTATACAAATATCTTAAATTTATAGTAATAAAATTATTTACATATTTATTTCTACTTAGTTAGATCATAGGTAATTAATTCTAAAAAGGAGTGGCCAAGTGTGTCGATATTTTAGAGTGGCCATTGTGCGTCATTATTTTAGAATGACCATGTGTGTCATTTGGGGACATGTGAGTCCATGGAATGTAACCAAGTGTGTTACTAGAGTGGAACAAGTGTTTCCATAAGTTGACCAAAGAGTTAGTAGATTGTCAGATTGTAACCAAGTGCGTTACTGTATTGGAACAATTAATGATTCCTTGAATTGTGAGTTGTGACCTAATGAGCCGGTAGGTTGTGAACAAGTGTGTTACTATTTCGGGACAGTATGTTATCTAACTGTTCGTGAAAGATCTAATGTATTTTATTTCGTTAATTTTACGTTCATATCAAACTAAAGGGTACTTAATGATATGTCTCGATTAGATGGATCATAACAGCAGGTTTTCCAGTCCAGAATTACCAATTATAGTAGCTTATAACTAGTTGGTTGAATAAAATAAATAGTAAAATCATGTTAACTTCAAAACACAAAATATATGATATGGAATCATTTTGAAATTTCGAGATTTAATAATTTTAGGTATGTTTGTATTGTAAAGCAAATGTGTCCCGTGGCATCAATTTTAAAAGTTATAACACATCAAACTTGTGGATCCATATGAAGAGGCTAGGTACTAAGCGTATCGGTATCGGTATCGCTATCGGATGCACCGCTAGTTTTAAATGTGCCCTTAAATGTTTTTGATGATAGAAAGTTCTACATTCTTAATCGATGAGTGATTTTAAATAGTTGTATTTCGATCATTTTAAACGACTTAGATACATTTTTACAAGTAGTATAACTGTATTTATTGGTATAGCCGTCCATTTTGGTCATAGGTTCTGAGATAACTTGAAAGAAAAATTGATTGTTTTTGTATGGACTTTTAGAGGAAATAATTAGTGATCACGGTGTCTGTTCTGCGAATCTTTATTCGTTGTATTTGAAATATTCTGTCTAAAATATACGACTTATTTTTAAATGATTGTTAACGTTTAAAATGTTAACAAGCAAGGGATACATAAAGGAAAGTTAAACAGAGGTTTTGGAAGTTACATTGAGTTTTCTTTCTTTTGAATAAAATAAATATAAATGAGAGACTCAAATGACGAAGTTGATTAATGATCTTTTGCCGTTCAAAATCTCGAGAATCATCTCATATTATATGATGTAAAAATAATATATATTTTCCAGCGAGCAACTTGTGTGCCTACTTGTTTTATCTCCATATTGTTTTCTCGAAAATGTATTGAAGAATGTCATGCGATACACGAGTGTTGTGAATTTGTAAACTCGTGACAATGGTATACTCTCGCGTTGAAAATCAGAAAGATTGCTATGATACCAACGATGATAACGATGATTATAAACAGACGTCTTCGGTTACGTTGGTCAATGATTATAGAACAGAAGATCTGTAATAGGTTATTACATTTCTTGTTGATCGTAAGTAATACGTTTATTTTTGTTACCTGAAATAATTGTGTCCGATGAGAAAATAGAGTTTTATTTTTAATTTTGTGAAAGGTAGATGTAGTGTATTGTAGTGTATTTGATTATAAATATAATACTCACTCGTACCGGCGAGGGTGCGGGGGTTGGGGCGCGGAGAGCGATAGCTCGCCGCGTACTCGCTGTCCGGACGCCGCGCGGGTAAGACGTGTTGTGAAATTAATTTGTGTCTTATTGGTGGAACCCAATTCTGTACACTGATTCTTGTTACTAGGACTTAAGTGTGGAGCAACTTAATAAGCTCGAGCGCATCCAAAATCTCTGTATACGGTTCATATTTGGGCTCCGTAAATATGACCACGTTTCCGAATTTCGCAATAAACTCGAGTGGCTCCCAATTCACCTTCGCAGGAATACTCGAATTTTATCTCTCCTGTACAGTGTTCTTTTCAATCCAACTACTCCTCCTTATTTGAAAGAACGGTTTGAGTTTCTCGGTGATTCTCATTCGGGTCGATCTCTCCGCTCTGAGGATAACTTAATTCTCAGAGTTCCTTCGCATAGCACTTCCTTCTATTCCAAGTCCTTTTCCGTTACAGCTGTTCGTCTTTGGAACTCTCTCCCTCTTAATATAAGGCGGGCGCAGTCCCTGCCTATTTTTAAGCGACTCCTTAAAAAACATTTTATGCCCCCGTAATTTTGTATACCTTCTCAATTCCTTAGTTATTAGTATTCATTTTTTAGGCTTATATCTTATATTATGATATTTAAGTATATATTGTATGTATTTATGTATGTATGTATATAAGTATGTATGTTTTATTTATTATTATTTTATTTATTTTTTATGTATACTATCTGTTTAAAAATATTATAATATATTTTTAATTTTAAGTAATTTGTGTATTTAGTTAGATATGTATTGTTTTTTTTTAGTTTTAAGATATTGACTGTACCTATTTACGATTTCATCCTTCATTCTTTTTTAGTGTACACCCTCATTCAGTATTTCTATTATACTTTCCTAGTTAGGTTGCCTGGAAGAGATCGCTTCTTAGCGATAAGGCCGCCTATTGTACAGCTTCTTCGCTTTATGTATATATGTGTTCTTCTGTTTTGTATTTTGTTTGGTGTACAATAAAGTGTATTTTCATTTCATTTTCATTTTCATTATAATGTCAGATCTTTACTATCACCAGCTAGGCTAGAGCTACTAAAAGAAGCGATTGCTTATATCAACTACGACATAATAGGCTTATCCGAAGTCCGCAGGGCCGAGACAGACATAATCGAGGACGAGAAACACATTTTATGTTACACGGGGAAAATTTCAGGCCAACATGGCGTAGGTTTTCTAATAAAAAAGAAACTTAAATTCAACATTCAAAGTTATATTGGAATTTCGGAAAGGGTATGTCTGCTAAAGTTACGATTCGCTGAAACCGAGCTGTCAATAATTCAAGTCTACGCACCAACTCTAGACTCATCCTCGGATGATATCATGGATTTCTACGATCAATTACGGAAAGCAATAAATATGGCAGACAAGCGCATTATAATAATGGGAGATTTTAATTCTAAAGTAGGACAGAGAAAATCCGGAGAAGATAAAGTGTTGGGCCCCTACTGCTATGGTTCACGGAACCATAGGGGTGAATTATTATTACAATTTGCGCTTGAAAATAAACTAACAATTATTAACTCCATCTTCAAGAAAAAAGCTAAAAATCAATGGACCTGGATTTCTCCGAATAAAGAAATCAAAAATCAAATCGACCTAATTCTCTCCAATTCCCCACGAAATTTCCAAAACATCGAAACGATTCACCAAAACATCTTCCCGTCTGATCACCGACTCGTCCGTGGAACATTTAGCCTTGAAAAACAAAAGAAATCAAGAACGAAATTCAAACAGCAACATTCTCAGTTAAAAAACTTATCAGAGCAGAAACTATTTTTCGAGAACATGAAAAATAAAAGTAAAACCTTGAATATACAAGAAAACGACAGTGTAGAGTCACACTACCAAAAAATTGAATCACTATTGTTAGCCTGCTTACAATCGTCAAAATGCTCACGCAACGATAGAGTAAGTTTCATCTCATCTGAAACAAAAGAAACAATGAAGAAGCGTTCAGAGCTCCAGCATAAACACTTCTTAAGCAAAACAGAAAAGGAACATCTATCGAATCTATACAAGTTGTCAAACAAACTCATGAAAAGAGACTACGAAAATCATAGACTCTCCATTATAGAGAACCAACTTGCTAACAGAGGCAGTCTCAAAAAAGCCCACAAACAATTAGATTCGAGTAAAAAATGGATACCTCAATTAAAACCAACAAACTCTGCCAGAGGAACTCTACAATCTCGTCTCGACATAGTGAATATCGCAACGGAGTACTATAAAGATCTCTACGAAAAAGCAGACTTCAACGCTAGCATGCCAACCGAGCAGCAAGCAGAAATAATCCCTCAAAATTTACACATTTGTTTCAACGAACAGGAAATATTAAGCAGAATAGATAAAATGAAAAATGATAAGAGCCCTAGCCCAGACAATATTCCAAATATTGCAATAAAATTTGCGAAAATCTTCTTAATTTCCCCTTTGACTTCACTCTTCAATAAAATATTGCAAGAACGTAGAGTCCCTAGAACGTGGGCGGAATCCAGAATTATACTCTTATATAAAAAGTGTGACCCAACCGACGTGGGAAACTACAGACCTATCAGCTTATTACCCTCTATAAATTGTTTGCTTCATGTCTTGAGAAGAAACTAGAGCCTTTTATAGAAGTAAACCAACCGGTAGAGCAGGCAGGTTTTCGTAAGGGTTTCTGCACAATAGACCACATTTTTACCGTGGAGCAAATAATAGAGAAATATGTAGAGTTCAACAAGCCACTCTACGTTGGTTTTATAGACTATGCTAAAGCGTTCGATTCGATTTCCCACGAAAGCATTTGGAATGCACTCTCAGGATGCAACGTTCCAGAAACCTACATAGATTTGCTCAAAGATATCTACAGAAACAGTACAAGTAGAGTCAAGCTCGATAGAGTCGGCCCAGTAATCAATATCCGCAGAGGAGTAAAACAAGGCGACCCTCTTTCTCCAAAGCTATTTATCTGCGTGCTGCAACATGTAATGAACGAACTAAAATGAGAATGAACTAAAACGAACTAGAAAAGAAAAGAATGAACTAGAACTAAAACGAGATGACAAATGAGTTAAACGACGTGAGCAACAAGGTAGGACTCCAACTTAATACTAGCAAAACAAAGGCGTTGACAAATAGTATAAGAATCCCTATAACAGTGCAGAACTCGAAGATAGATTATGTCGACAGCTACATTTACCTAGGGAAAGAAATATCATTTAATAAATCTAGAAATGAAGACGAGGTTTCAAGAAGAATTAATATAACATGGAACAAATTCTGGAGCCACAAAGAAGTCTTGAAATCCAATTTACCCTTAAAGCTGAAGAAAAAGGTAATGGACTCCTGTCTGCTTCCGTGTCTGACATACGGCTGCCAAACTTGGATCTATAATAACACTTTATGCCACAAGATTCAAACGTGTCAACGGGCCATGGAGCGTAGCATCCTAAGCATCAAACTGAAAGATAGGCAGAAAAGTGACTCTATCAGAAATAAAACAAAAATTATAGACGCTCTATGTCATAGTAAGAGCCAAAAATGGAAATGGGCAGGCCACGTTGCACGCACTTGCAACGATAAATGGTCAAAACGCACAACGCAGTGGAGCGGCCCAAAAGGCATTAGGAAACGCGGGCGTCCCAATCCCAAAGAACGCTGGTCAGACGAGATAGTGGGCATTGCTGGAAAAAGCTGGATCAACACAGCACAGAATCGAAAAGCATGGCACAAAATGGAGGAGGCCTTTACCCGCAAGGGGTCCTTGGTTTAAATCCAAACAACAATATTATTACTGAAATATCAACTAAAATTATTTAAACCAATATCACTATATCACAATTGTACTACATTAACTACCATTGTTTTATCTTACTAATCTATAGTTATATCTTTTTAGTATGTACTCTATAATCTATCTCTGTAAACTAAGGAATAATAAAGGCTTTTTTATTTTTATTTATTTATACTTACTTAGAATGAAGAACCAAATGCATCGGAATAACGATTTTTACATCGGAATAAGACAAGGTCTCGGACATTCTTCATATTTCATGTAATTTTACATTTAAATCACCAAATCATTTTTAATTCCCCAATATTCAATACATTTCGTTAGATATTTGCATTTGCAAATAAGTAGGTACATTAAAATCAAGTTTTAACTGTCAAACTTTTGGCTTAGGTACCTATTCCACGCAGACGAAGTCCCGGGTATCGGCTAGTAAAATAATATTAACAAACTCTACATTTCGTCACCTTGGCCCGGATATACCTATACTGCGCACGATTATGCAGATGATGTTTTGGAAGACATTTTTCCTTATTACTCAGGTGCGATATTTGGAGAGTCTTATCGAACTCGTTAATATTTTATACTTATGCTGGCATTTTACATTTTCCATAATTATGCAATAGTGTGCCTAGGGGTGAAACAAGACGATTTCAGACGAGTGTGAAGTTGCCTGCCTCAGCGAAGCGAGGGCTGGCATCACCCGAAGTCTGAAATCGTGTTTCATCCCGCGGCACACACTATATTT
The DNA here is from genome assembly GCA_963932025.1 of Erebia epiphron. Lineage (NCBI taxonomy): Eukaryota > Metazoa > Arthropoda > Insecta > Lepidoptera > Nymphalidae > Erebia > Erebia epiphron. Next base: position 6,182,383 of record OZ009953.1, on the reverse strand, counting down.
TTCATGTAACCTGCATTGAATGTGCGAGTTTCATTAAAATTTTATTTCATACATATATAATTTAGATTACAAATATGATATCTGTCTTGGTCAAAATGACAATTAATATAAAGCTTTGAAATAAACAAAAGATATAGAAAGTTACCTACTTGCTCTGACAGGATTGAAAGGAGGGCTGCTACGTCATTCATGACGTACCTACTTATTCATCTGAAATTGACTAGTTTCGTGTGGCTCAACAGGCATTGAAACTCGCATTTTCAATGCAGGCTTTAATGTATAAAATTTAATATATACCTAAAATAAAATATATAACTCATCAAAAAAGAAAGCCACTCATATTATAGTGTCACCAATATCGATATCCCGGTATTAGACATTTCAATACCGTAGGTATTTGAAAACCGGCGAAAAAAGTCCGGGATCCCGGTATTGGAAGCCCTAGTTGTGCGACAATAGCCAGTGCACTGGAGACATTGTCCCGTCCACCACAGTAACTTCTGCTTTCTATCTGTCTTTGAAAATAGTCTTGAAAATGATTTTAGAATTTATGTAAAAGACTATGACGTGTAGATTTTACAATGTTTAAAATATGTTTTTCATATTTTTATTTCAGATGTGAAACCACAATTAATGCTCCATATAATACTTATGTTCAAACTACATTCATAACATATATATTATACTAGCATACTTACTTTCTTCAGAAATAATTGAAACGGACCAGAATATATCTCTATTTATTTACTGATAAGATTTTATCACAGATTATTAATTTTGTAATCTATAATAGATACAGTTGCCACATGCTACACATACCTACCTTTATTACAGGAGTCACATAAAAATGTTATATTTTATCTTGTTTTATGATCAACACATCGTGACACTATAGGTACGTACGTCGTAAGATAAATAATAATTTAACGCACGTTATTACTATCTAATTGATATGTTGGTCTAGAGTGGTAAGTAGGTAAGCATGTTCGACTGCGGATAACAAAGTCTTGGATTCGATTCTCGTGTCGGGACTAGGTTGTATTATGTTTATGGGATTTTCTGACTAGAAATTCTCAACATTAGCCCAGAGTTAGGAAGTTGACAGTGTTTCACCCGCGAGCCGTTGGTCCTGCGCCTGAATTTTCTTCGATCGTATCGGATTTTCCGTCCCATCGGGTTATATGAGATTAAGGGAATAGAGAGTACACCTGTAAGCGGACATAGCTGACTTCACTTCACACAACTTAGAGACAATTATTAAGTATTTAACAAACGTTAGGTTATATACTTGTATTGGTATATAAATAAATGAAAAAATGTTATCGCGTCCTTTCGCGACAAGATTTCGCGAGTAACTAAACAAACCTAAACGAAAAACCTACATGCAATAATTATGTCTTCTACGGAATAGTAAGTAGGTACCTTACGTAGTAGGTATAATACTGAACATCTAAGTGTTCTTACATTACATAGGGCTGCGAGAGTTTTTACACAGAGCCAGAGATATCAGCCTGAGGTGGTTTATGAGTTCATAGAGGCATAAACATAATAGAACTACATACTTAGTACATAGATAAGTGCCTGCGACTTCGCCCCCATGGATGTAGGTTTTAAAAAAAAGTGCCGGGCCCCCTAGTAAACGGTATACCTAATCCGAAGGACAACGTGTTTGTTTGTCCTTCAATCACGCCGCAACAGATTGGGTATAGTTGAGGACCTGGAGAGTGACAGGCTTCTATTTAATGCAAAGAAAATAATATGCCATTTCCATATCGTCAACCCTGAAATCAAATGACACTTATTTCCAGTGGGTAGTTAGGTACAAAAGGATGTTAGTTTTCCCATCCTCAAACAAACACCTATAGTCTAAATTAAACAGACATAATAATAGCATTTTGTATCTAAGTATAATACCTACCTAGAACATAATATTATCGACGTGAATGGCTATTCAACTTTCTATTTAATTTCAAGAAAACATCTCGAGATAAGATAAGATATTATGAGCATTAGAAAATAAGTGTAACCCTGCCAGGACATTTCTTAATTAACGAATTTATAAAAAAAATATCTAAAAAATGAAACCACCAAAAATTCACTAACAATTTATTTCGCTGCATATACAACTTTGTATTATAATATTTATATAATTAAGTTTCTATTTAATATAAATATAATAATAATAAATTATAACTAAACTCTATACGGAATGTAACATTCACAGCACACATTTATTTTATTCTATTCTGTTTGTTTATTTACTAAATTACATCGGAACTTTATTTAAAATTGCGTTCTATATTATGAGACAGTTTTAAATACATGTTTTCGTTATAATTCAACCTTGTTTTATTTTTATACCTAATTGCGAAATAGACATGCGCTTGACGACAATCATGCTTAGTGCAAAGCAATGATGATGTCTAGGTTGGAACGGGCTTGCCTATTCAGTGAATCGCCACTGCCTGCTAAGCAAGAGTGAATAGTATTCACTCTAGAAGCCTAGAAGGTACTTAAGTTGTACGTGGCAGTTAATACGTGCGCTGAGAGGGTGTTCCACACCTTAGCGGTTCGTATCAGAAACGTGGTATTAGAAAATAGTTACCTATACTTTGTAAGTATACAAAAGTAGGTTAAGATTATATATGGCATTTATCCGAACCGTATAATATTAGGATTCCGTACATCATAATCGAAAAACTATCATCATCATCATCACTTCAGCCTATTAACGTCCCACTGCTGGGCACAGGCCTCCACTCTCATAGGAGAGCGGGAATCAGAGCTTAGACCCACCACGCTGCTCCAATGCGGGTTGGCGGCCTAAATAAAACTATACTCGCATTTAAAGCATCAATTTTCCTGTCATGTCGTAAAGGTTTTTTTTTTTTATCCACTACAAGTTAGCCCTTGACTGCGATCTCACCTGATGGTAAGTGATGATGCAGTCTGAAATGGTAGCGGGCTAACCTGTTAGGGGCATGGCAGTTATATTAAACCCATAACCCCTATTCGGTTTCTACACGGCATCGTACCGGAACACTAAATCGCTTGGCGGCACGTATTTGCCGGTAGGGTGGTAACTAGCCACGGCCGAAGCCTCCCACCAGGCCAGACCAGGGAAAATTCAGAAATTATAAATTCCCAAATTGACCCTGCCGGGAATCGAACCCGGAACTTTCGCACGGATCCGCAAAGGATCTCAGAAAAGATTTTTTCTGCAATTCGGTTTATTTATAGTGCCTAAATAATTAAGATGACAAGTAACAGTGGGTACTTGCTATATACAACGATTAACGATCTTTGTTAAGGACTACCCCCATTTCATCGTTCGTTACAATTATATTACTCTTAGGAATGCTAATATATATTGAATAGATTTTACATCATAGTATTTCTTCAAAAAAATTGAATTTTTGGTAAGATGGCGGTTGGAGCCGACATAAACGGGTGGAGGGGAATGGCTGGATGAGGAAAACTGACTACCGGGTGTGGGTGCCGGGGATCAACCCGGTATAAGACAACATCGCTTACCACTGCGTCTGAGAAATCAAAATGATGATGATGGTTGAAATTGTACCACCAAAAAATTACAAAAAAACCAAAAAGACCTAACCAAAACCTAAAGAAAAACCAAACAATTTTATAATGGTTGAAATTGTAACTATCAAAGTCTACTTGATAAAAAAAAAAGATTTGAGTTTGAGTTTGAATACTTGTTTTGTAGTTAAATATAGAACGCAATTTTAAACATGTAGGTAACATGTATATTTTATAACAATATAGTAATATTAAAGAAAAGTTTTTATATAGGTACTAATCTGTGTAGCAATATTTTTATGTTAAATGCACCAGCTAGTAAATGATAAGATATGCAAAGAGCTTATTAAAATATGTGATACATAGCGCGTATAGTAAAGGTACCTAAAATATTATTATGAAGAAAGTATAAAGTCAAAAATACAAAACATAGGCCTGCTTCATATTATCAGATATTGGGCTAAGGGTGCGTCTCCACTGTCCTACGAGAGCGACAAACGTGACAACACGACTAGATTCCACGCGACGCGACAGTATCAAACAGTAGCTGTCAGCAGACACTTCACGGAGCCTACGTGGTTGCGTAGACAAGCTTGTCATTTTCTAAGGCGTCGTATCGCGTCGCGTCGCTTCTGTCGCTCACCTAGGACAAAGGGTTACGTTTGCTGTGGCCACAGTGTGGTTTCTGTTGTACAAGATCTGTAAGCTAAAGTTAATTGACAGGATTATATCTAATGCGGTCCATTTCCACAGAGTATTATGAAAAGGATAACAACATAATTCGGTCATTTTAGTTTTTAGGGTTCCGTACCAAAATGGTAAAATGGAACCCTTATGGTGCGACTTTCTCCGTCTGTCTGTCCGTCTGTCCGTCTGTCCGTCTGTCCGTCTGTCCGTCCGTCACACTCGATTATTTCAGTAACTACCGAAGCTATCGACATGAAATTTGGAATAGTTGTGTATATAAGTGGCCCAAAGACACTGGAATTAAAAAAAAATGGAAATTATTTTTGTTCTTATTTAAAAAGGGGGGATTTAAAAGTTGAAATTTAAAAGTGAGATAACTGTACTGTGTGGGGTATCATATGAAAGGGTTTACTTTGTACATTCTAAAACAGATTTTTAATTTTTTTTAGTTATGATAGTTTTTGCTTTATCGGGGAAAATGACTAAAAAAATACCGTCCCCCCCCCCCCCCCCCTTATCTCCGGAGTTTACCAATCGAAAAATTTGAAATAATCATGGTCAATATGAATTTACGTATATTTTACAGGAAAACTATAGCCAATGCTCTAACTAGCATAGTTTTTTTTATATTAACAATAAACCTCTACAAAGTTAGTCTTGCGGTTCATTAACAAAGGTAATTATTTATTAATAATGGTACGGAACCCTTCGTGCGCGAGTCCGACTCGCACTTGCCCGGTTTTTTTTTTCTGAGTATCATGAAAAGGACGACAACAGAATTCGGTCATTTTAATTATTAATTTATTTATTCTGAGTATTATGAAAAGGATAACAACAGAATTCGCGTCGCGTTTGTCGCTCACGTAGGACAACGGGCTATAATCCATACAGTGGATCGACGCTCATACAAATGACAGACCCAGCTACCCTAACAGTTGTAGCCTAGCAGTATGGTATCTCTCTATATATTAACCATAGATTGAGAGAGATATAGAGGTAAGAAACTGCATTCGGATTTTATATTAGGGTGACTGAATTTTGTATCAAAAGTTCTCTCAGTTATCTCCGTCACGTCCCTGTCACCCGCGTAGTGATGCTCTATCTAGACCCCTCCGTTGAACGACTGGTAGGATATAAGGGGTCATCCATAAAGTACGTCACACTAATTTCGTGGGTTTTTTACCCCTCCCCCGTCCTTGTCACAGTTAGTCACATTTGTAAGACCCCCCTCCCTAGTGTGACGTCACATATCTCGCAATCTTACATCGAGAATTTATTAAATTAAAACAGCACTTCCGAAATTACTTCAATTTCCATTTAAATTATGTTTTAATATAATCAACATTAAAACTGAAAACAAACATTTGAAAACATTAACAAAACTTGGAATTATTTTAAGTTTTTCGTTAATAGTTCAAATTTGGCATTTTAACACTATTTTGAAATGTGACGTCACGAAACTTAGGACCCCTCCCACCCCTTGGCACACTTCTTCGACGTACTTTATGAACCCCTAACTGGCTATACAAATATACCTGTTTTTATTACCATTTTATTTTAGAGATTGTTACCAACCGAATTAACCCAATATCTACTTGCAAAGTTAACGCTGTTTAACGAAGCGTCTATAGATAAGATAATATTATAGATATTGACCACTGATCATGCCACAAATTAAACAATAAATAACAATCAAAGATATGCCCGATATTGCTTTAATGTTTAACATTATAACAGTACATTGAAAATATTTTTAAGTACATGCTTTATTTCTATATGTAGTTTTAACAATATTATGTATAACTGGCGCCAATCATAAATAGCGTCTGAAGTTGACCGTAAGACTCGTCGCAATAGCATATTTTCGCGCGACAAACTTATCTGACCCGCAGGGCGTCCGCGTATCTTTTGCATCAATCATTGATACATCGCAATCACCTCCGATTGGCTAAATTTATGGTATTCTTGCTGCGTCAATGGATTTCGTCCAATAGTGGAAGAGTGTTAACCAATCGCTTCTAAGCGCGTTTTTAAGTTTGATAAAGAGTTACTGATTTGATTGAGTTGTCATAATCTCTATTATAACCCTTATTTTAGGGACGTCAAGGTACATGACATAAAACTGTCATTTTAAATAATACTGCTGTATTCAATGGTAGTAATCCCTCATAGACTATTTGATTGGCGCTAACTATAGTCAAAGTGGGTAGAACTATATTTTAGTCGTTTTACAATGTTCGCCACCATGACTGCAAAATGTATAAATTGCAATTATATTGCTTACAGGCTAGGTGTATTCTTTTTATATTTGTCTTTTTAAGCGGTCCGTATATAAGTTTACTTTATAATATATTTAACTAAACATTTTACTAAGATTGTTTTAAGCATTTCAACGAATAACCTAGGTCTACACAGGATTAATTTAAAACTGCTAATAATCTGTTATATCTGTCACCGCAAGATTGCAAAAACCGTTAGATTGCAATCCAACTAGCGATATTGTAAACTGTCGACAGATTTTGAACCGTTCAATGTTCCGAGTGTCAATTTTTGAAATATTCATTTTATTTACGTTTTCTTGTCTCTTTCTTGTAGGTTAGGTTAGGGTTCGACGTAAATAACCAGGTAGTGCCCTTAGGTTTTGTCGGGTTCATATACATAACAGATTACAATCTACCGAAAAATAATGCGTTAAATTGTAATTTGTCGACAGTTTACAATATCGCTAGTTAGATTACAATCCAACGGCCTTTGCAATCTTACGGTGACATATCTACGCTTATGTATGTAATACTGAACTACTTCTGTTACTTTTTTAAATTTTGAGTAAAAACAATTTTTTTGAAGTGAAACTTCTTTCCAATCGTTGTGATTTGAAAAAAAAATATTTGTTGAATTATTACTTTTTTAAGCTATTGCATAGCTTCTATCGCGGGCCTTGAGCGTGGAGACCGAATCCAGAAATTCCGTAACGAAAAAAAACCTAACACTTTGGTTGCTATGACTACTTGTGTTGACTTCAAGTTGTTGAAGTCAACAACACAAGTAGTCGTAGCAAGTTGATAAAAAATGCTATGCAATAGCTTTACCGCGGCAGTCTCCGAGTGCCACACGTCTTTTTTTTTAAATAAAAAAATGCAGAAAATTGATCCTAAGAGGTTATTAGTATTTTTAAATTATTCCTTATATAAAGTAAGTACATTTAATGTTTTTAATTTTTTTATAGTTCTATAGTAAATTCATAAATTGACCAATTGATTGTCATATTGAGAAATAACACCCTGACCGACTGAACATACGATACACTTTGGTGTTAGAGTAAAATGGAACCTAAGCACTTGATTTAAAGTCACATATTCAGTACGACTTATTTTAATTTCGCAACGTTTTCAGTTGAAGAAATTGAACTCTAAAACAAGGTATGTAAGGTAAGATCCATTTTACTTTAACGAAGGGTCACAAAAGTTGAAAAGCATGGCAGGTTTACAATTTTGTTTTATCTATGACAAGAAAGTAGCAAAAGCTGAACCAGCTTTTGGGACCCAAAATTTACAATAAAATCGGCCAGGGTGCGGTAAATTTACTAATTTTATTAGTATAAATTAAATAGCATATCATATAATTATAACTACAACGAAAATATATAATGAGAAAACCGATTAGGGGTATGGGTTTATCATAACTGCCCTTGACAGGTTATCCGGCTACCATCGAACTGCATCATCACTTACCACCAGGTGAGATCGGACGTGTTAGGACACCTACATGTTAGAGTCCTAACGTGTGTGTAACATGGGTAAAAATACCCGAACTTTTTTTTTATTGCCGCCATCTTGTATTCTCAGCGTTCACTAGACAGACATTTTTATGAAAGCCTTGTAATAATGTTTTACGGAACATTTTTTAATTATAATTATTCGAAAATTTGACCGAACGAAAAAAAGACAATTTTGTTACATACATTACATTATATGTATAAATGTTACATTTACACTGTTACATAATTATACATAATGATGATAACGGTAAATATGAAATTTACCGTTATCATCATTATTTATAATTAATTATTATTATTTTCTTAACACTACAAAGTTGCCTAAGCATAATATGGTAACAATTAAATATTCAACTATAAATAAATTTGTATCTATAAATTTAACGCAGCAACATCATTATTAGGTTTAATATATTATGGTAACATTATTAAATTGAACATATGAAAAAAGGAAAACAGAAATTCTAGAACAGACTTCTATATTTATTGAAACTATTTTTATATAATATTTTCATTTTATTTTTAAGGCTGTATGGCACTATATTTAGAGCCTCGAATAAAATTTGAAAAAACCGAATAATTACTCTATAAATATGGCTTTTATAGCATTTTAAAATAATATGCAGATAATTTGGATAATATTAAGTATATTCTTTTAAATTTATAACAACTTATCAAAAGAGGTATTGGGGCAAACATTATTTATTGGAAGAAATAGGAAAAAACATGTATAATAACTGCAATAATTTTAGTGCATACTAAAAACTAAACTTCTTTTGACAGATATTTTGATCCATCCTTTTCACACATGTTCCTTGCGGAAAAAGATGCTTCATAATAGTTTATTCTTCTTATAGTAAGTAATTCAATTTAGTTTTATTTTAGTGTCCAATAGAAATGGCAAAAATACTTAATCACTAAAAAAGTTAAATAAAAAGAAATGACCAATTTAAGTACAAAAAAAACTAACATTAAACTAACACTAATTAATAAAACTTACTTTAAGTTAACTTCGTTGATAACTCTATGGCATATAATAATTTTTGGCTAATACATAATAATATTAAAAATGCGAAAGTTTGTTTGTCCTTTAATAACGCCGCAACAGAACAACTGATTTACGTGTTATTTTGCATGAGTATAGCAGAGGACATGGTCAGTAATGACCCTTTATCCCGGAAAATCAAAGTGTTTCTCTGGATTTTTAAAAGCTCTGAATCCATGCAGAGGAAGTCGCGGGCAACATCTACTTTTTGATATTATGCAGGAAAATTTTAACGTTTTCATTAACATTTTTCATACATAATATGTTTAACGTTTGTTTATTTTTTTTTGTTAAAATAAATTTATAGTAAAAAAAATCTGTAGAAGTCGGAACAATAATTATTATGGTAGTTATTAACAGAAACTGTATATAGACCACAAAAATGTTTGCGCACCGGTTTAAAATGATGTATATTAATTATTCGTTCCTAAAAACGTTTAAGTTTGTCAAACAGAGTATGGTATTCATTATCTGGTAATAAAATATCGAAAACATCTTATAACGAAAAAAAATAAGTACTCGAATAGTCTTAAATTAAGAAATAAATACATTTCATAGTACTTAAATTTAAAGATTTAAATAAAAGAAAAATAAAACGCAAATCTATCTTAATGTAATATTATGCAAATAATTGTAATACTTTTAAGAATCACATATTTTTTGTCAAGATCATAGAAATATATAAAATGAAAATATAACTAGAAAAAAGCTTTAGGTTAAGAGCAAACGTGAGACATGTCTTACGACTTAAAGTTGCTTGTTGCGTACAGTTTTTGATACAATAACGCTCACTATATGCATAGCCCATTAAAGCGTGAATTAACTGAACTAATGGCCACGAGCCACGGCCACGAGCTTTGGTGAAATTACCCGATCGAGTTTGTTGTTGGCTTCTTCTCAGACCAGGGCGCGTTTGGTAAACTCGTCGCTTTAGTTTTGAGATAGATTATACCGTTATAATTATAATCATAATAATTAATTATTAAATTCAAAAATTACTTTAGCAATCAGAATAAATGGCTTTATTTTACTTTGAAATAACGACCAGGTCGCAGAAAGATACTTTGTAATTAGTGAATTTCCTAGAAATACGATACTGTTTCGGTGAATTACGTGAATTTGACTGACGTGACACGTGAATTTACGGTGTTACATCATCGTCGTCACCAACACTTCGAAATGTGTATGCATTTCTATGTAAATCGTTAGACTTAAATGGCAGAAAAAAATGCACGTGTGCGTGCATCCTTATGCTAAAAATCCATAGACGAGTAACATAATATAACAGTATTTTTAATAATAAATATATTATTAGACTTTAACTTATTTTTATGTTAGTTTTGTAATAAAGAACAGTTCATAAATATTTAACGTGCCATATTAAAACTATATTGTAATAGCAGATTGGTCTATTTTTAACTTTCTATAAGGCTCTATTTATTTACTTCCTATCAGTGATAACTATTATAATATAATCTTCTATTCTATATATCTATGTTTTTATAGAGTATGTTTTGCTATAATCCAGAGCCGTAAAGCCAGTAAAAAATATATAAGTATGTATGTAGTCGATAGCTTGGAAACTACTCTACCGATTTAGATGAAATATCAATGAAATATAGATAGGAAGCAATCATGTGCTCCCATGTATAACACTAATCAAATTAGACACCGAGCGAGCCTTGGTCGCGCCCAGGCCTAATGTACCAATACGAGCAAGGTGTAAAGCCAGATACTTTGACGAGTCGAAATTTCTATTAATTAGTATGGCCTAGAGAGCTAAATTTATTTTACTACATCATATTCACTTTATCCAATTACTCTGGTTACAAGCAATTTTTTTAAAGTTGCAACAGAACTGTAAGTGAATTGTCCTACAAGTATTTCTCTCCAGTTATAGGTAAAATGGCACCATAGACCATAGAGCAAAAAGGTGAGTGTCTATCGTTTGTTAAAGGTAGATAATAATTTATGGCAAGATAAATAAATGCATACGTAATGGTGCGTCCAGACTATGTAACATAATTAACATGTTACATAAACATAACAATAAAACAAACACAAGTAGTTTAGGTTTAAGTGTTAAATAATAATATTGTGTCCCCTAGTTCTTTAATGAGTCGTGAATAGTTATAGTTGATTATATATTAAATAGCTTTGTCTTACTTGAAGTTATAACATGTGATTGTTTATTAACCCAAATGAAATAAAAAAACGTACCTAATTTCATTTTTATGTCATAAACTAATATGGTTTACGTTTGTTATACATCGTTCTGGACTCTTGTATTGTGTGTGGTTATGTAACAAAAAGTGTCAGATATAATATATACTATATAACTGTTGCATAATGTAGACGCACCTTAAGGGATTATTGAAAATAATTGTAATAGGCAAAAAAAATTAAATTAAATTAAATAAACTTCTGACATTTGAAATCGGACCTCCCATACAGATGAACCGATGATTTTAATCAAATTTCAATCGATTTTATGAAATCCTATCAAAGCTAGTAACTATAAATTAATTCGGCTTTGAATAAATCAAACCTAGCTTAAATTCGGCCAATCAGATTGAGAGGTATGATACCACAAACAAATAAATAAATCTAATAGTAAAACTCACTCGATTTCGTGCCGTCGGAGATTAAAAATAATTCGTCAACTACTAACACATTTTTTTTTCTTATGCAATAAATGATTATTACTATAAATAACTACATTAGTAATATAATAAAACAATAACACCAATGGAGTAACAAAAAATACTATATAATACTAGTAAGATTATGTAGGAAAATGATATATTTTTGCTAGGCATAATTATTAGGTTTCTAATCATTTTCTACAGTAAATAACTTCTAGAAAATACCAGAAGGGGTATTTTGGAATGTTTTCATCACATAGTTATCAGGTTCAAATAAAAGTACTATAAATATATAACTTAAATATTTCTCTAGTTTTTTATTTATTCCATAAGCACATAATATCCTTCTAGGTATTTTGTTTACTTGAATCTACCATATTTCTTGGACCTTCTTCTTATTTATGGACCTTTTTACACTTACGAAGATCTTTTAAGAAGATCTATTCTGTTTTTTTAAATTAGTTTCATGAACATTATTTACCGAGCAAGTATTTCAATAGACTTCTGCGTTCTAGAAAAGGAACTTGTCTTCTAGAATTTATCACCAATCTAAAGAAACCTTTTACTAAAACCTTATACGTATAAACTCTTCTAGAAGGCTTTATAAACATACTTAATATAATACAGTTTAAACTCAAGTATTTTGTTGAAATATGCCCGACTAATTTAAAATTATAGTGACACTACCACCTCCACCCCTCCACCTCAATCTCCTCGGAACAAGCACGACGTCTGGCTGCACGCAGTCAGCGCGTTGCCACCGAGCCACGTGAAAAAAGGTCCCCGGACAGATTCGAAACCAGTTGAACAAAATACCTGATTTTTATTAACTGTGTTATAATAAAATGTTTATAATGAATACCATTAACGACAGTGTGGATGCTAGAATGGATGTTATCTCCTTCTTAATTTATTTATATCTTAGTCAGAAGGCCGTCTAGCTCCAATACTTCTGGAACTTCTATGTCTTCTAGACGAATGGGCGATGGGCAGAAGTCGAAATGTACTGAGTATATCATTTTGGTGTCCATAAGAAGGCTTTGCTGTAAAACAAAAACAATAATTATCACTTAAAATCAATCAAAATCATGTTTTTGGAACGAAGTTCCTTATTGGACGATGCGGAGGGATACCCTAGCCGGCAAAAACGTCCGAAACGAAAATAAGTAAGATTTTTTTACAAAGACAAAAGGTCTTAACTATAAATATATTACATTCAAAATTAAACTTTAATACTTTAGTCTTAAGGTTTATATTTTAATTTGTTTTATTAAAAAATGTAATAGGGAACTTCGTTCCTATCTGGTGTCCCACGACACCACACGCTTTTTTTATTTTATTTAATCGCGATCTCATCTGGTGGTGAGTGATAATGCAGGCTAAGATGGTAGGGCGCTAACCTAGTAAACATTTTATACCCTAGTAATTGGTTCATTAAAATAGTGCCTGTAAAATTTTTGCATTTAGAGTTGATGTATGCCCGCGTAATTAGGGTTTCTTTGATTCCCGCGGGAACTCTTTAATTTTTCTCTTTAGTAAATAATCGCGCATACAACCTATCTCTATACAAAATTTCATGAAAATCAGTTGTACAGATGGCCCGTGAAAGCGTAGCAGACAAACAGAAACACTTTCACATTTATAATATTAGTATGGATACCCGGCTCATATAAGCTTCTTAAAAAAATGTTTTGGCCTCCGCCCATATCACTTTGTAGGACTTTTATCACCGATTTTGTGACCGGCTCTACGTTCGACAATCGGTACAGCCGAGATGCACCGATTTTTTGTATGACGTGCCGACAAAAATCGGTCATAGTTTAAATGCCTCGTTGGTCTAGTAACTGCCTGGTTGGTCTAGTAACTGCCTCGTTGGTCTAGTAACTGCCTCGTTGGCTTAGTAACTGCCTCGTTGTTCTAGTAATAGCCTCGTTGGTCTAGTGGTTAGCATGTTCGAGTGCGGCTGACGAGGTCCCGGATCGGGCCATGTAATTAAGGTTCCAGCGGAGAGCGAATTTCCCATACAAACGTAATACCAAAATTATTTGTAATTCGAGAATATTTCCACCATATTATGCGATTATTAAGATTGAACTTGTATTTATCTAGGTCCCTGGATAAATATTAGTATTGGGATTTTCTGACTAGAAGCCCGGAGTTAGGAATTTAGCGGTGCTTCACCCCCGTGCCTCGGAGAGCACGTTAAGCCGTCGGTCCCGGTTATTATCACTAACATGATAATAGTCGTTAAAACCCGCGAACCCGCATTGGAGCAGCGTGGTGGGTCTAAGCTCCAATTCCCTCTCTCCTATGAGAGTGGAGGCCTGTGCCCAGCAGTGAGACGTTAATGGGCTGCAGTGCTGGCAGAGGTGGAACATACACACAGACACACATACCGGTTTCTTGTTAGCGTTAGCCGCGTCGTCTCTCTCCTGCATCAGCTTTTGCGTCTCGTGGATGAACTCCTTTGTCACTTTCACTTCGTAATCTTCCGCTGGTGTGTACATGTTCAGGATCTGCAATAATCATACATTTACCTTGAGTTATGTCATTACTAGCTGATGCCCGCGACTTTGTACGCGTGGATCGAGGTGTTTTGGTTCCCGCGGGAACTCTTTAGCCTATGTGCTATTCCAGACTATAATCTATCGCTGTGCCAAATTTCAGCCAGATCCGTTCAGCCGTTGGGCCGTGATTGAGTAACAAACATCCATACATCCATCCAAACTTTCGCATTTATAATATTAGTAAGAAGTAAGAAGCAAATACAATGGTGCTGATTCTGTATAACACAATCTCTAAACTAAACTAAAATGGCAGCTTTAAATCTAGTTCTGTCCCGTTCCGTAGGAAGTATTATGAAAGGGTTAGCAATATTTGTAATGCTCTAATTTTAGTTTAGTTTAGAGATTGTGCACTACAGAATCAGCCCCAATATATAAACCAATATTATAATTAATCTATGGTAAGAAGTAAGATTTTAGTATGAAAATGTTTTATCGCCTGCGAAAAACACCTTTTTATTTTGTGTTTGTTTGAAAATGTTTTTGGAACGAATGTTCCTTATCGCGCGTTGCGAAAGGGGGCTAGACGGAAAAAAGTTGTAACAACTCTCTCCAAAAGTTGTAACGACACTTTTTACCATTTTTTGATTGAGAAAATATATTGAAATTTGAGCAGTCCGCATATCGCCTCCGTAGCGCAATGGGCTGCGCGTTCGGCTGTTAACTGAAAGGTTGGTGGTTCAGACCTGAAGCGCGTGGAAACCAGAAACCAGGTGAGCTCGAGTGAACTCGTTACCCACCCGCTCCAAACTACCCGTGCTTGGGCTCATTCTACTCAGCTCGCCCGGCATTTACCAACCCCAACCCCCGGGAAAAACTATGTAATGTGTTTCTCTGTGTAAATTTTATTACAATTGCTTCACTAATTAATCGAAAGGAACTTCGTTCCACGGGTGTCCCTTGACACCTCTCAAGTTTTTAAAAAAAATCAAAATGGATGCCAGTCAATGACATTTTAAACATGGAATCATAGAAAGTCACAGACCAAATTAACTATAGAATACATCATACTAATATTATAAATGCGAAAGTGTGTTTGTTTGTTGGTTTTTCCTTCAATCACGCCGCAACGAAGCAACGGATCGACGTGATTTTTGGTATCGGTATAGTTGAGGACCTGGAAAGTGAGATAGGCTACTTTTTATCCCGGAAAATTAAGGAGTTCCCGCGGGGATCATCAAAACTTAACCACGCGGATGAAGTCGCGAGCATCAGCGAGTTTTTGGCATGGGTATAGTTATACCCATGCTAAAAATGACGTCGATCCGTTGCTCCGTTGCGGCGTGATTGAAGGACAAACCAATAAAACAACAAACCAGCAAACAAACACACTTTCGCATTTATAATATTAGTAAGCAAGATTTAACTTCTAGTTCCTTCAATGAAAGTAGCTATGTTCTTACGGGGTGTCCTAAGATACCATGGCTTTTTGTTTCGTTCTTACCTTACACACTTGCATGGAAGATAGGTCGGCGCACATTTCGACGGTACTTCTAACATCCGCCATGGATTTCCGCGCCTGTAGCAACTGCACCGCTTGAGTTATGGGCTTTAGTACGCTAAGGATCTCTTCCATCTGAAAGAAAAAAAACATTTTTTTAAAATAAATAAACAGAAGTTTATTTCGAGTAACTATAGATTCATAGAGGTACTAGAGGTCATCCGCGACTTCGTCCGCATATAATTTCTGATTTCCTATGAGATTATGAAATTTTCCCCCTACAAAAAGCCTATGCATTATCTATAGAGCTAATGCAGGTTAGTAACCTAAATTCGATAATTCATGGCTAATTTCGTGTGTAACCTTCCAACCCCCATTTCACCCCTTTTGGGGTGGATTTTCGTAAAATTGCTTAAACAGGTTATTATTATTTAAAACTAACAACCTAAAGCCCGTTTTTCTAGTCTCTTACTTCAAAAACCTCCTTGATACCCCCCCGCGTTCCCGAGAAAAAGTGTTTGATAGGCAGACAGACAGACTGACGGACAACGAAGTGATCCTATAAGGGTTCCTTTTTTGCACATGAGGTACAGAATCCTAGAATGACCCACATTCTTCTGGCCATACTCGGCTGTGTTCTTTGATCCACTTCTCTAGATGGGAGATGTTGTATTGGATCTGTAGCCTTTTGGCCCAGCAGCAGAGATCCTTTTGGTTCAGACTGTAAGCGTAGATGTAGTAGAACAGCTGAAGTAAAGTTATTACTCACATTCTTCTGTCCATACTCGGCTAAGTGCTCCTTGATCCACGTCTCGAGATGGGATATGTTGTATCGGATCTGTAGCCCTTTGGCCCAGCAGCAGAGATCCTTGCGCAAGAGCAGCTGGTTCAGACTATAAGCGCAGATGTAGTAGAATAGCTGAAATTAAGAACATAAACAATCAATAATTAACCAATTACATATTACTATGAACAGCTGAAATAAAGAACATAAGCAATCAATTAACCAATTACGTATTACTATTCGTCTTGGATGAACTAAACACGGGATAGGAAACGTAAGAAATATGTATGAAATCACATTTGACTAATATATGCGAGGCGAGGGGAGAGTGTCTTGTCAGGGGGGTGAAATCGAGCAAGCGTATGTCGCAAAAAATGCATGAACTCATTTGTAAAAAAAAATATATTAACTTTTCAATACAAATGAATCCGACAATGTGTTTGATATAGAAATATGAATTTTATCTTATATTTCTAGAGCTAAAGAAATCCATACTAATATTATAAATGCGAAAGTGTGTCTGTCTGTCTGTCTGTCTGCTACGCTTTCACGGCCCAACTACTCAACCGATTTTGATGAAATTTGGTACAGAGATAGATTACATCCCAGGGAAGGACATAGGCTAATTTTTATCCCGGAAAATTTAAGAGTTCCCGCGGCAATCAAAAAAACATATCTGTTCAACCGATTTTGTTGAAATTTGTTACAGGGATAGGTTTTATCCCGGGGAAGGACATAGGCTACTTTTTATCCCGGAAAATTGAAGGGTTCCCGCGGGAATCAAAAAACATCAATCCACGCGGACGAAGTCGCGTGCATCATCTAGTTTAAAATAAATTTCAATGCAGAGATTTTTTTAAATTGTGTTTTGAGATGCGTCAATGGCTGCGTAAAGGTCTTGAAAACAGCAAATTATTTTTACATACATACATTATGTCACCGTTTGATGGATACACTGTTTTTAAACCCCCCTTTTACGCTACACAGGGTCTTAAGTAGCAATCGATTATGTAAAAGTCGGCTCCACCTTTAGACCTAAATAATTTGGCAAACTATCCCCAAAACACAAAAATTCTGGGCCAATTACCTGTTTAAATATGATGACCTTGAGCGAAGTATCAATCGCATGGACTTTCAGATATTCATGCGTGGTGGCTAATTCGTGTTTCAGCCGGGCCGGACCCGTGGAGGGGAGGGAGGGGGCGGAGGCTTTAGCCGGCCCCAATAGCCCGCTGATCTCTTCGTACTCCAGTATGGCTTTGACGATTAGGTTCTCCAAGTTGCTCTCGAGAAGGGTTATTAGATCTGAAAAATAAAGGTTCACTCTTAGGTGGAAATGAAATGATTTATTTATTTCACGTAGAACAACTTGTACCATTTATGAAATGACAACTCTACCTGACTCTACCACCGGTTCAGACAGGTGCTTGAGGTATGGAACACTAAAATTATTTCAATATGTAAGTAGACCCATTTTTTAAAATATATGTGTATATAGCGAGCAAACGAGCAGGCGTAAAGTGATTACCGCCGCCCATGAACATTTGCAGCACCAGAGGAACCGCCAAGGCGTTGCCGGCTTTTGATGAGGAGAGGATGGAAGCTGGTTCCATAATTCGCAAGTACGAGGCAGAAATGACCTTGAATAACGGGACCCATTTTCTATCAAAATTGTGTCAATAGGGTGATCATAGTCCGTCGATTGGCTTTTAATAGACTGCCTATTCAGCATAATCGTACCTTGATATATCCTCACGGCGATGTCAGACAGCAATTGGCGGTACTGTGACAGGTCAAATATCCGTAAGCTCTGCTGATTCTGTCGGGGCGTGTTGCTCTCCTGATACATCGCGTCACCGCTGTATTGCCGGAGATTGTTCAATAGTCTGTGGAACGAATTAATGGGCTATAATCTTAACTAGCGGATACCCGGCGTGTGCTACTACGCTAAAAAAGAAAAAAAAAAACATCTTTGCATTATTAGTCCAAGAGCTGGCGAGGAATTTCGGGAAGGTCCTTTTGGCAAGCAAATTGTGAAAATATATAATTTCGTCAATAGGCGAATCCAGTCCTGCCAGTCTGGAAGAGCGTTTGCGGTTATATCGTACGTCGTACTCATTTAAAAGCTTTATTCACGTCTGGGAATTGTTTAAAACCGCAAAATATGTCTGGCGACTTGCAGGTATTATTGAAATTACTCAATAAATACGTGATTAAAATTTCAGATTGACAAAAGTATATTTTTTGGAAATTTTAATATAATATTTTTGAAGAGGTCTGGTAATACTTTATTAACCGACATAAACGTCTGGGATCTTTTTTCGAATTCTTCAAGTACTAAATCAAAAATTAAAAATAACCAAGTTGCCAAAAAAAAAAATTTTTTTTTCAAATATTGTTTGCAAATGCTGCGTAGTAACGAAATAACCGCAAACGCTCTACCAGACTGGCAGGACTAGATTCGTCAATTGACGAAATTATATTTTTTCACACCTTCGGCTTATCAAAAGGACCTTCCCGAAATTCGTCGCCAGCTCTCCGTCTATATTGCCTGTCTAATGAAGCCGGTTTGGGGCACATCGGTTGGATGGTTTCAAATTCTATAACGGACATAGTGAGAATTTATTTTGTGTTTTTTATAAACAGATTGGGTATTTGACAACTAGCTAAGACGGGCCTACTCACTGCAGTAAATTGGGGAGCCACAGAGCGTTGTACTCCACACTTTCCGCTCGTTTCTTGAGCGTCGTCCTAACCGTCATTTGTATAGCACGAATATTAAAAAATATATAATAAGACGGACTCACCGGAGTAAATTGGACGGCCAAACAGTGTTTTACTCCACGCTTTCCGCTCGTCGCTTTAGCATCTTCCTAACCGCCATTTGCATAGCGCGAATATTAAATAAAAGCTATAGTAAGACGGGCCTAATCACCGGAGTAAATTCGACAGCCACAGAGCATTGTACTCCACAGTTTCCGCGTGTCATTTGTATAGCGCGAATATTAAAGACAAGCTATAAAGAGACGCCCCCCAATCATGTAAGAATTGCCGATCAAATCGTATAAGGTCGGCTTCAAGGTAAAATAAACCATAATATCATTGAATTAGAGCTCAATTTCGTGTATCCGTTCTCATACGTTTAGGTATGTACGATACCCTAAACGTATAAGAAAGGATGCATGCCAACTCACCGGAGTAAATTGGATAGCCACAGAGCGTTATACTCCACACTTTCCGCTCGTCGCTTGAGCGTCTTCCGCACCGCAATGCGTATGGCGCGTATCAAGCTGTGCATCTTCGGCTCGTCGTCTACGTGGTCCGTGTGAAGAATCATCATGAATAGGATGTACGCTGGCAACCCTGGCAGCAGGGTTACCGCTACGCGGGGCCTGAGTTCTGGAGAGAAAAAGACAAATTGAAGAAAGAAAACTAAGAACAAGAAGAAAATAACCTTTACGGGTAGCCGGAAGAATAACGTTGTTTTGGTGCATATTACGCAATTTAAACCTACGTGGTTTTTCGTAAAAATTATACCGATTTTTATTTTGATAATTAAAAAAAAAATATGTCACCGTAAAATTGCAAAAACCGTCAGATTGCAATCTAACGCTTTTAATCTCGATAGCTATTGTAAACTGTCGACAGATTGTGAATCGTTCAATGTTCTGAGTGTCAATTTTGGAAATATTCATTGTATTTACGTTTTTTTGTCTCTTTCTTGTAGGTTAGGTTAGGGTTCGACATAAATAATCAGGTAGTGTTAGGTTAGGTTCTATCGGGATAATATACCTAACAGATTATAATCTATCGAAAAATAATGCGTTAAAATGTAATCTGTCGACAGTTTACAATCTCACTAGTTAGATTACAGCATTATGCTGAGGCGATATGCCCTTTTTGGGATTATTTGTGTCACAGACTACCTAGGTTTTTGTTTTTTGTTTTTTGTAATGTTATTTTGTTTCTGTGTCCATGCAACCTCATCTCAAATAAATATTATAAATGCGAAAGTTTGGATGCATGTATGGATGTTTGTTACTCAATCACGCCAGAACGTCTGAACAGATCTGGATGAAGTTTGGCACAGATATAGATTACAGTCTGGAATAACGCATAGGCTACTTTTTAACCCGGAAAATTAAAGAGTTCCCGCGGAATACAAAAAACCTCAATCCACGCGGACGAAGTCGCGGGCATCAGCTAGGCTTAAAAAAAGATATCACTAATTAAAATTACAAAACTTATTTTTACTGGCAAGTATCTCACCTGGGTGATAAATTGATAATGGAGTCAACCCAAACCCCTAATCGGTTCCATTACGGCGTGGCCGAATATCGGTGGGGCCGACATTATTACTTACCCAAAAATACATTTCTTGATAAAAGACTATAGGATATGCAGCTCCAGGAGCCCATCAGATTTTGTTTTTTAAGAAAAGTAATATATTAATAACCGTTAAAAACCTAATATATTTTAACAATTATCGCTCGAAATGAGTCTTTCATTAAAAATCATGAATATTTAAGACTCATTTCCGTTGGGAGTCCGCCATATTCGATTTAGAATGACGACACCATGCCCAGCACTTACCCAATATAAGTTTCTTAATGATAATGCCCTCGTCCTGCCGCTTGTATTCGAACATGCCGAGGTATTCGCGTTCCTTCTTACGCATCACCGGCTTCACCTCTAGCGTTGTCGATGTGTTCTGTGGTACCGTTGAATCTGAAACGTGTATTGCAAAGTTTGATGATATAGTTAAAGTAAGGCCTTTTTGAAGTGAAACTTCTTTAGAATCGTTGTAATTTTAAAATTCGATGAAACGAGAAAGCGACACCATTTTAAGAGGCAAACATATTCATAATAGGATTTAGCCTGCGAGAGAATGAGATATAATTTATCGTAGGCTACTTCTCTGAAGTTTCACTTCTGCCGTGTGTGAATTGCACACACACACTTTTTTATTTTGTTAAAGGTTTTATTTAGTTTGCCCTGTTTGTATTTTGTTAGTTTGTTTGGGTCAAATTTAAGTTGACAGATTGATCTAATATTCGTTTTCCCATAACCTTTTCGTTTTAATGACAATACAATTGAATATATTCAGTTTCATTGTAAATCTAAGATAGCCGCCGCCGCCACAAAATGGCGGATCACAACCCTCAATATAAGTATCAAATAATAGGGCTTGACTAGTAAAATACAGTACACTATGAAAAAAAAAACCGGCCAAGTGCGAGTCGGACTCGCGCACCGAGGGTTCCGTACAAACCTGTAGTAAGTTTTAAATTAAATGTTTTTTTTTAAATATTTGAGTTGATTGAATGAAAGGTAAATTGCGGTTTACGATTTATGACGTATTAAAAAAAACTACTTACTAGATCTCGTTCAAACCAATTTTCGGTGGAAGTTTGCACGGTAATGTACATCATATATTTTTTTTAGTTTTATCATTCTCTTATTTTAGAAGTTACGGGGGGGGGGGGGGGGGGGACACACATTTTACCACTTTGGAAGTGTCTCTCGCGCAAACTATAGTTTAGAAAAAAATGATATTACAAACCTCAATATCATTTTTGAAGACCTGAAGTTACGGGGGGGGGGGGGGGGGGAACACACATTTTACCACTTTGGAAGTGTCTCTCGCGCAAACTATAGTTTAGAAAAAAATGATATTACAAACCTCAATATCATTTTTGAAGACCTATCCATAGATACCCCACACCTATGGGTTAGATGAAAAAAAAATTTTTGAGTTTCAGTTCTAAGTATGGGGGAACCCCCAAAATTTATTGTTTTTTTTCTATTTTTGTAAGAAAATCTTAATGCGGTTTACAGAATACATCTACTTACCAAGTTTCAACAGTATAGCTCTTATAGTTTCGGAAAAAGTGGCTGTGACATACGGACGGACAGACAGACAGACAGACAGACAGACATGACGAATCTATAAGGGTTCCGTTTTTTGCCAAATTTGGCTACGGAAACCGAAAAACCCAAATACAATATGGCCGCCAACAAAATGGCCCATTATTTAGTAGCCCATTATTTATGCACTGATATAGTTGAAGACCTGGCGAGTGGACTATACATAGGTTACTTTTTATCCGGAAAAATAAGGAATAAAATAATTCCCGTGGGGATAAAAAAAATACGCGCATGAAGCGGGTCTCAGCTAGTTTACAATAAATATGAAAGTGTTTTTCATGCGAACGTCAATCCTACCTTCCAAGATGTCCTCCACCTGTTCAACGCCGGCTTCCTTCAGTTTCTGCAGCAACAGTCGAATCTGGTTCTTGTACCTTCGGCAGCTCTCTGACAGTTTGTCCACGCGCTCCTGTAAAAATAAAAAATGGCGCGTCAATATATATTTTTTTAATTAACTGGGGCCATACTGCCAACGCTGTTTCATTATTGTTGACTTTCGTGTTTTAGCATTATCATCCTTATTTGAGGAACGTTAAGGTACGTGACATCGAACTGTAATTTTGAGTAATATTGCTTATAAGTATTGTTTTGAGCGTTGGCTGTATGGCCCCAGTAATTAAGTAACTATGTTTCAATGGCAAACTTTTCTAAAATGACTTTGAAGATTAATTTATTTGATATTATTAAGTACCTACCGCAAAATAATACTTAAAATAAATAAAAATTTCGAAGTACCTGTCACTCAAATTGCATATGCCCCAACAGGGTGACATGTCAAATGGGTATTTGACAACTTTTTTTCCAACGTCAAAACGCGTACTTAGTATGGGATTTTGTATGAAGCACTGAATTGTGACGTCGAATTGTTTAAAATGGTTATTCAACATAAAACTAACAGGGGACGTGGATATTACGACTTTTGGGAGATCCTCTGTTTAATAATCGAAAAATTGTTATTTGTTATACAAGAGTGTTTTTTAACCGCGTGCTCAATTTTGATGACCGAGCAAGCGAAGGATCACGAGCGCAGCGAGTGGTTCAAAAATTAGAATCCTGAGCGTCAGCGAGGGAATCAAAAGAGCACGAGGTGAAAAATCTTTTCACTCGAGTGCAACACGTAACTTTTCATCCCACCTCAGCGAGGAAATAACATGACGTGAAAGAAAATGGTGCGCGCAAAGCAAATTAAAAAAGTACACCAAGAAGGTTACGAGTGTGAGTTTTTAACAAATTAAAAACGGTTGTATGGAAATTCGTCACCATAGAGGTAGAAGTAAATAGGTTTTAATGATGTTTTGAATTCACAAACTTCATAGAAGAGTGATATTTACTAACGTGCACACGATGTTCTAAATTCAATTTACTTTATCCTCAAGAGGATAGTAACGGCTTTTGCATTCAGATATCGAAGATTAAAAATAGAGATGGTGGGATGAAAAAAATATTATTTGACTAGTACTCAAATAAATTATTTTTTCATCCCACCATCTCGGAAAGAGTATTTTTACGCTTCGATATCTGAATGCAAAAGCCGTTATTATCCTCTTGAGGATAAAGTAAATTGAATTTAGAACATCGTGTGCACGTTAGTAAATATCACTCGTCTATGAAGTTTGTGAATTCAAAACATCATTAAAACCTATTTACTTCTACCTCTATGGTGCCGAGCCGAATTTCCATACAACCGTTTTTAGGGTTCCGTAGAAAATTTAGCAAAAACGGAACCCTTATAGATTCGTCATGTCTGTCTGTCTGTCTGTCCGTCCGTATGTCACAGCCACTTTTTTCCGAAACTATAAGAGCTATACTGTTGAAACTTGGTAAGTAGATGTATTCTGTAAACCGCATTAAGATTTTCTTACAAAAATAGAAAAAAAACAATAAATTTTGGGGTTCCCCATACTTAGAACTGAAACTCAAAAATTTTTTTTCATCTAACCCATAGGTGTGGGGTATCTATGGATAGGTCTTCAAAAATGGTATTGAGGTTTGTAATATCATTTTTTTCTAAACTGAATAGTTTGCGCGAGAGACACTTCCAAAGTGGTAAAATGTGTGTCCCCCCCCCGTAACTTCTAAAATAAGAGAATGATAAAACTAAAAAAAATATATGTTGTACAGTACCATGCAAACTACCACCGAAAATTGGTTTGAACGAGATCAAGTAAGTAGTTTTTTTTTAATACGTCATTAATCGTAAATCGCAATTTACCTTTCATTCAATCAACTCAAATATTTAAAAAAAACATTTAATTTAAAACTTACTACAGGTTTGTACGGAACCCTCGGTGCGCGAGTCCGACTCGCACTTGGCCGGTTTTTTAATTTGTTAAAAACTCACACTCGTAACCTTCTTGGTGTACTTTTTTAATTTGCTTTGCGCGCACCATTTTCTTTCACGTCATATTGTTTAAAATTAAAACCTTCGATTAAAAACAAGAAAATCTTTACTAATATTATAAATGGGAAAGTGAGTTTGTTTGTATGTTTGTTCCGCTTTGACGCCGTAACTACTGAACCGATTGCTTTAAAATTTTGCAGACGTAAAGTTAGAAGTCCGGATTAAATAATAGGGTACTTTTTATCCCGGAAAATTAAAGAGTTCCCGCGGGAACTAAAACTCCTCAATCCACGCGGACGAAGTCGCGGGTATCAGCTAGTTGAAAATAAGTGAAAAACCTAAAATGAGTGATTCTAGTGACTAAGAAGTTAATTTGACGCCAACAGAATTGACTGAAACTGTTAAAAATGCGGAAATGAGTTTTCTCCCTCAACAATCACGCGAGAAGTAGGTATTTCATTTCCTCGCTGAGGTGGGATGAAAAGTTACGTGTTGCACTCGAGTGAAAAGATTTTTCACCTCGTGCTCTTTTGATTCCCTCGCTGACGCTCAGGATTCTAATTTTTGAACCACTCGCTGCGCTCGTGATTTTAGAATCCTTCGCTTGCTCGGTCATCAAAATTGAGCACGCGGTTAAAAAACAACTTTTCACTCTTGTATAACAAATAACTATTTTGTTCATGTTAAATACAAATAAATTAAGTACTTTATTTTGAATAAATAAGCAATGACAAAACTTTACCTGTAACGCCAATATTTCTGAAGTCAGCCGAACAATCTCATTCTGTGCAAACTCTTGTCCCTTGCTCCGCGGCTCTTGATTCAGATCGTTGCAGAGCATCCTAGAACACACAATTTATATTTTGTCATCTATATTTAAATTTTTAAAAGGAAATGAATTACATACAATTTTATTTTTTAAATTGGAAGAAGATTTATTATCGAGGGGAAACCTGCATGCCTGAGTAGAACAAGATGTTCCCAAAAGCGTGTGAAGTCTGATAATCCGCAGTGGTACAGCGTGGTGGACAATGGCTTAACCCCTTTTCATTCTTTGAGGAGACTCATGCTCAGTTGGGTTGAGGTGAGATTATTAATCTATTCTATAACATACTACCTACTTTCTTTCGACTTTGTTTTTCTTTGGAAGCCAATATTGCAAATAACCTTCGTTTGGAGTTATCGGTTGATGGTCGGTGACACGATGGATGGTTACTCCGTAGATTTACTTTGCCACAGTTGATAAATGGTTGATGGTTACGGTGGCATGGTTAATGTTACTAGTAGCATAGTTGATGAGTGTCTTGCTAGCCAGTATTGCAAATAATCTTCGTTTGGTGTAACCGGTTGACGGTCGGTGACAGTATGGTTGGTTACTCCATAGATTTTGTTACTTTAGCACAGTTGATGAATGGTTGATGGTTACGGTGGCATGGCGAATGGTACTAGTAGCATAGTTGATGATTATGATAGCATGTTTTTTGGTACTATTAGCACAGTTGATGAATGGTTGATGGTGACGGTGGCATGGTTAATGGTACTATGGTGGTGGTATATGGTTATGGTGGTAGCATAGGTGATGATTATGATAGCATGTTTTATGGTACTATTAGCACAGTTGGAGACTGGTTGATGGTAACGGTGGTTTGATTAATGGTACTAGTAGCATAGTTGATGATTATAACATCATGTTTTATGGTACTATTGGCACAGTTGATGAGTGTGATAGCATAGTTGATGGTTCAGAGTTGCGACAGCTATGTTGATGATTACAGCAGCGAGATTGATGTTTACTGCAGTATTTAGGGTAACGGCAGCATGATGAGTGATATACTAGCACTAGTTGTAGATTATAATGGCAGAGTTGATGATTACGATGATAAAGAGATACGACAGCTATGTTGATGACTACAACAGCTTAGTTGATGATTATTATGGTATCATTAAAATTGTGAGATGAGTGGTATGATGATTGGTAGCATTAGCA
This sequence comes from Erebia epiphron, assembly GCA_963932025.1. Taxonomy (NCBI): domain Eukaryota; kingdom Metazoa; phylum Arthropoda; class Insecta; order Lepidoptera; family Nymphalidae; genus Erebia; species Erebia epiphron. The sequence goes on along the minus strand of OZ009953.1, from coordinate 6,155,643 downwards.
CAGTTGATGATTACAGCATCACAGTTGATCGTTACGCTAGCAAAGTTTCTGGTAACGTTAGCATAGTTGATGATTACGGTGGCATACTGATGGTTACGGCATCACGGTTGATGGTTACACTAGCACAGTTGATGACATCGATGGCATAGTTGATGATTACGGCAGAACGGCTGATAATTACAGCATCGCGGTTAATGGTTACACTAGCAAACTAATTACGGTGGCATAGTTGATGGTTACGGCGGAATGGTTGATGATTTCCGCAGCATCAATCGATGCTAGCACAGTTGATGATTCCGATGACATAGTTGATGATTACGGCAGCATGGTTGATGGTTATACTAGCAAAGTTTATGATTACGAGAGCATAGTTGATGATCACGAAGACAAGTTCATGGTTGATTACGTAATCTTGAATTATGGTTACACTGGCACAGTTGATGGTTCCGATGGCATAGTTGATGGTCACGCATGTATTATTGCTGGTTGTTTTGTCAAAGTTGGTGATTAAAACGGCATAGTTAATGGGTACGGCAAGATTGATGTCGACATTAGCATAGTTGATGATTACGATGACTTAGTCCATGAATGGTCAAGAAGTTTTATTGATGGTTATACTGGTATAGTTGATGTTTGTAATGGCACAGTTGACGAATGATTAGGCAAGCATGGTGATTGGCATAGTTTATTGTTGTGTGGACATGGTTGATGTTCACACTTACACGATGGTTTGACTCTGTAGATTTTCACTACACTAGCAAAGTTGACGATTATGATAACACAGTTGATGGTAAGAGCTGTACGGTTGATAGTTACACTACGACAGTTGTGATTACGGTGGTGACGGCGGCATGGTTGATGGTTCTGGTAACTTGGTTGATGGTTACACCAACATAGATGACGACTATACTAGCTAGTTGATGGTTAAACTTGCACATTTGATAATAACGACAGCATCGTTGATGCTAGCTAGCACAGTTGATGTTCGTGACAACATAGTTGATGGTTTCAGTGACATATTTAATGACTACTGATTACACAAATACAGTTGAAAATAAAAAAGGTGTAGTTGATGATTCTAGCAGCACAGTTGACAGTAGCATAGTCGGTGGTGATACCAACAAAGTAGATTGTTGAAGTAGGTTCATGGTTATGGAGCTTGGTTGATGATCACTTCGGCGTGAATGATGTTTACACTAGCGCAGTTGATGATTAATAAAACGTAGTTCATGGTAACTATACCATGCTTGATTTTAACACTAGCACGGTTGATGTTTACTCAAGCTTAGTTGATGGTTATGGAGCATGGTAATCATCGATGATAACTAAAGTATAGTTTACGGTTACCATTGCATGGGTAATGGTTAAACGAGCACAGTTGATGATTAATATGAGATAGTTGATGGTAACAGCAAAATGATTGATGTTTACACTAGCACAGTTGATGATTTCTATGTCATAGTTAATGCGATACTATAATTGATGTTTACAACAACACAGTTGATGATAACTATGGCATAATTGATGGATAAAGCAGCGTGGTTGATGATTGCAGCAGCACAGTTGATGATTAATTAAGATGACTGATGGTTATAATGGCATGGTTGATGGTGTCGCTTCATAGTTGATAGTTACGCTGCATGGTTGATGGTTGGTTAAAAGGCAAAGGTTGCCTCAACATGGTTGATGGTTAAGACTTTAGAATTGCTGGTGGTGGTTGCACTTGTCATAAATACTGTCCAAAATATTTTCTACTACTTAGTTATTTTTATTACAATCAAATTCAATACAAATACAACAAAAACAACTTAAAACTAATTAAAGCCGCCGTAATAAATTCTATTCCTATAAATAATACCTATCTAGATTTTACATTAGCACCTATTATTATTTATACGTAAAACTTAAACTAAAATATAATATTGCTCTCCGCTGTTCACACTTTATTCTTGCAGAAAAGGACAGCATTACTAATTTTTTTTTATATACAAAAACAGTGTCACCTATTTAAAAATCGCGAGTGAAGCAAGCGCATATTTTGAAGAGTTGGTTTGAAATCTCACCAATATGCAAAGTTGCAAACCCATCGCGGCACACATAGGGCTAAAAGGGGTAAGGAGAAGTATATAATACCCCTAATCGGTTTTTTACCCGACATCTTAAAAGCTAGGCGATAGTGCACGATAGAAGTATTCAGGCGGGGCCGAAGCCCCCCATCTTTAGTTTAAGTTCTACGTACAAAAGAATTACGCCGTTTAGTGGTAAATATATTGAATATTGTCAAAAAGTTCATAATTGTGTTGCCGTTATAGAAAAAAGTGTTAATTCTGTCGCCGGATGAGTCAAACTTCCAGAATCTTCTGACAATGGAAAATATTTCTTGATGTCCGCTGAAAGAGAAATGTATAATATGCCCTATGTGTTAAGAATAGAAATACATAACCACACTAAAATGATAAATGAGAAGTGTCTGTCTGTCCGTCTGCTACGTTTTCACGGCCGATTCTGACGAAATTTGATACAGAGTAAGTTGCAACCCGGGGAAGGACACAGGCTACTTTTTATCCCGGAAAATCCTCCCCAGGGGATTTTTTCAGAAACCTAAATCCACGCGGACGAAGTCGCGGACATCATCTAGTTTCTGATATAGGGGTGCCAGTCAAGCCTAGTTCACTTAATATTTATAAAAGATAATTGCTACTAATACCATTATAATAGTTTTTCTTACTTTCGAGTATGAAATACTAAAGTCTTATTTCTCTTGATCTTTCTTCAATGTCTCTACTTTCACTCCTTCTTACTTTGCCTCTGATATAGACTAATAGATTAGTTTTTTGTAAAATAATTTAATTAATTTGGAAATCATATTAACTTCCATATTATATTCTAAAAGCTTAAACCGTGAATATTTTTACATAAAGACGAAGTTACCAACCAGTAGTTAGTCATCAACTAGTAGTTAGTGATCAACTTGTAGTTAGTCATCAACTAGTGGTTAATGATCAACTCGTAGTTAGCCATCAACTAGTAGTTAATGATCAACTCGTAGTTAGTTATCAACTAGTAGTTAACCATCAACTAGTAGTAAGCTACTTACTTCTGATACTTCTCGTTCTCTTCTCTCAGCCGTTCTATCTCCTGTTTGGCAGCCGCTAAGTGCTCGGAATAGAACTTCTTCTCATCAACAAGCTCCTCTTGTAGTTGTCTGTGGAAAGAGTACCTACATTTTAACAAGTTTTTTTTAAAATTCAATTCATAATTCAATTTATTTAAAACATGTAGAACACACAGGTGTCTCTTATGTTACGTTATGTTTTGATTCTACCATCGGTTCGGGAATGAGATTCTGCTGAGAAGCTTTTATTTAACCTCACATGCATTTTTAAATGTATCATCATCATCATCATCATCATTCCATCCCATTGCCGACACGAGGCTCCCCTCAGATTGAGAAAGGTTTGCCCATAGTCCACCACTCTGGTCAGTGGTCAAGTGTGGATTGGTAGACTTCACACTCCTTTGAGAACATTGAAAACAGAAAAAAGTGCGTTTTTTGATGACGTCACAATTATGTATTTCATACAAACTTCCATACTAGAAGCGTGTTTTTAAGTATCATAAAGTGTTGCTGGTTTGATTGAGTTGTCATCATCCCTATTAAAATGTTATTGGCTTTCGAATTCCTAGTTTATAGTCCCACCAACTTATCTGGCCCGGTGGCCAAAATAGGAACTAATTTTGATGCCTGTTTAATTTTTGATTTTATTTTTAATATTTACTAGCGACGCTGTCACCGAGTCAGATAAGTTTGTGGGGCTATAGACATTAGACGCATTTAACATTGGACGCATCTAACATTGCATTTAACATAAATAAAGTAAAGTAAAAGGAAAGTAAAATATGCTTTATTCTACACCATCAAAAGAAATAAAAACACAAAAACAATCATATTAATGGATACAATACTACAGGCAGCCTTATCGCTTTTTATTTAGTCCTTAGATAAATTGTAATCAACTAACAATAATGTAAACAATAAAGCTTTTATTTATTATTATTATTTAAATAGCGATCTCTTCCAGGGTATCAACCTAAGGGTAAAGGAAACTTTTAAAAGGAAGCGGGAGGGGTGTACCTACTGAGACATATGAATAAATAAATATTATTTAAAATACTACACTAATATAATAAAGGCGAAAGTTTGTGTGTATGTTTGTTACTCCTTCACGCCGCTACTACTGAACCGATTTGGCTGAAATTTGGAACATAGATAGCTTATAACCTGGATTAAAACATAGGCTACTTTTTATCCTGGAAAACTGAGGAGTTCCCGCGGGAACCACAAAACCTCAATCCACGCGGACGAAGTCGCGGGCGTCCGCTAGTTTAAAATATGTATGATAAATACCTGTTGATTCCCTTCTGAGTTTGGTACGCGGATGCCAATTCCCCATCTTCATTGATGATGTCCACGTCTGAGCCGTAGTTGGACGTAGCCAGCGACTTCAGGTTCGACGTCTGTGCAAGGCAATTTTATATTTGTTATATTATAACAGCTCTCTGTCGTTAATTCTATTGAACCTAATATAAAATCGAAATGGTAGATCTAAATGAATTGTTGCTCCTTTTAAAATGGCCCTGGGAAAAGGGACAGCATATTAGGCTTAATGTCAATTCAATGTTCAGCAAAATAGGATCCAATATTATCTAAAGTATCACTTATCGTTTTCAAAATCCTTTTTTGGTCATATTTCTCGTATCTAATTCAGAAATTTTTAAATTACCTTGCTGGGAATCGGGGCTTTCAACGCATAAGGCCACACTGCTCACTACTGTACCATTAAGGTCGTTTCCAGTTAGTATGGAAGGTAAAATATCCAAATAACGTCTATGTATGTAGTATAATATTTCCGAAAGAAACGCACACAAGGTAGCTTATTACCAAATTCATAGACTTTTCCTCGCCCAAGAAGTCCACCTTAAGTTCATGAAGAGCACCTTCTAGTTATATCAGTTTGGTTTCATTAATAATTCGTTTTCTAAAGTCTTAACTTAAGCAAAAACAAAACTATAAATATAAAATATAGGTACCATGCAATGACGTTGATGGAAAGCATTGGGAGAAAAAAGCAAAATAAATTAGTTACACATAATAATGCACCGATATTGGTCTTTGGTGTACGTAAGTATTTTTAAAAAACGAAAAGAAATGTCCACTAACTTAGGTACTTAATGACAGTGCCAGATGACATAAACTAGTTTCTTATTTTCTGTAACTAAAAAAAAGCTGCTATTACTGACTCGGGAATACTATTTTTACTATTAACTTTGCAAAATAAGTAGATATTTCAGCTCGAACTAACACATTTATATGTTACGTTTACTCACAACACTCTTCAACGCTTGGAACCATGGTTTCTGTATAAAAGTTATAATTGACTTATTATATTCTTATAATTTATACTTATTTAACTTATAACAGTAAAAAATAAATACCATAAATAGCCAAAAGTAGAAAAGCAGTTATTTGCACATTTGTAAATGATTCAAGTGATATTGATTAATGTGCCGAAAATTGGTTACTTTACCCTATAATTTATACGAAAACCTTAGTCTAATTTACTTATTTCATAACCTATAATGAATAGTTGTATCAAGTAAAAGCGTGGCCAAAATAAGTTCAATACTAAGAAATCACAATTCAACAAGAAAAAAGTATTTGTCATTCTCCAAGTCTTACGTCCATGCAAAAAATCACTTCAATTGGTCCGTTGCATTGCTCCGTTGCGGCGTAATTCATGGATAATCCAAAAAACATACACACTTTCGCATTTCTAATATTAAGTTAAGTAAAAGTATACCATATACAGTAGTTAATCTATGAATATCATATCGAATAAACCTAATCGAAAACTGTATAAAAAATAGTAAATAGGGTAGTTGAGTATAACGCGAATAGACAAACAAACTCGGCAAGGCGCCCTTTTATTTTTTAAATTCAAATATTTTTTATTCAAGTAGACCTTGACAAGTGCTTTTGAATCGTCGAGTGAATCTACAACTCGTTAGGAATGACATTCCTACCGAGAAGAACCAGCAATAAACTCGGTGGTTGCTCTTTTGATAAAATTAATTTACAATTACAATAACAATGTGTAGATACATTAGTATCCGCTGTCCTTAGCATTGCTGGAGCGAGTCAAATCCATGTTCTTTTATCATTAATATAATCTTCAACAGTATAATAAGCTTTTTACAGGAGCATACTTTTAAAAGAGTAGGTAGCGATAATACCTCTTTCGTACAATAAAAAGCACTCCTGGAGGGTTCCGGATATTCCTTGTACAGAGTCTTTACGAAAAACGCATTCGGGAACTCCATTTTGTTAGCCATGTTTTACATTTCACTTCTTTTTTATTTTAAACTGTCTTGTTAAAGTCACATTCACAAGTATCAAACCGGCCTTGATCGGCCTCACATTAATTTTGGTTTATGTATTGAAATGACACAAGTATCAAGACTTTGAAGTCGCGCCTAGAACTCAAATAAATGTTCCTTTTTTTCATTTATTTCCCAAATGAGTTTTATCATACAAACATTAAAAAGTTTAGATTAATGGGCTCACAGTGTCCTTTATCGCGTTTTTTAGGTTTATTTGTGCTTAATTTCTGATCTTTTTCAAATATATTGACTTTTAAACTTAATACTACGTAAAAGTACGTGTAGATTAAAACTAGATAATTGAACGCCACAAAGCTATAACAAGCGATTGATTTTAAAAACACATTGAACTATAATTTATTAATAGGTATCGTAGGTAAACTTTTTTTTACATAAATAGTCCGTTCATAGAGCAGGTTAAAAAACTGACACCGTTTTCGTTTATTTTCAACTTTTCAATAAACTTTGTAAGGATTTAGATTATCCACATTTTTTATCTTCAAATTTTAAACCGTGAAATATATAATTTCTGAATTAAATACTTTCGTGTCTGTAGAGTGATATTCCACCAAGAAATGGACGATACCCTATCAGGAGTGAAAAAACAAAATGGTACAGTTATTTCCATAACAAACAGGAAATGTAGGTCCGTCAAATATGAGACCGGTGGCAAACTAAGAATTTTTATCAAAACGATGGCGCTATAGTGGTATAACTCAAAAAACCCAAAATTTACTTAGTAAAAATTTGAACATGTTTAAGAAGAAAGTTTGCAAAAGTCAATTAAATATATTTTTATAGAAAAGCAGAAACGGAATGATTTAATAATCAACTATTACTGTAGGTTTATGTGTATAAAACTTTAGATATCATTTCTGAAGCAAGGAATTTTGATATGAAAGTGTTTTCAATTTTATTCTCATCTTACTTATGTTTACATATTTATTTGATTTTTAAACGGCAAATTTTTATTTATAAACGACAAAATATTCTTAATATTGTGCAGTGTATATCTTTTTCTTAATAATTCTTTATCTACGTGGATGGATTTTAACAGAAAATCGGTTAGACCACTTTTCCTCAAATGGCATGATATATCTAACTAGACAGTCATATCAGCAACGTGAGATAAGCGAGACGAAGCCCAAATAATTTTTAATCAAACAAAAAATGTTTTTATCTATTTGCTGACCGTACTTATATTGTCAGTGGAATGTTTACCTTGAAGATTATATCAAAAGCATTGTTGTTTTGAAATTTAAGTAAGGTAAGTAGTCCAATAAATTATTTCTGTGTATCTCTAGTTCTTTTTTTTATCAACTACAAGTTAGCCCTTGACTGCGATCTCACCTGATGGTAAGTGATGATGCAGTCTAAGATGGTCTAGCGGGCTAACCTGTTAGGGGTACGGCAGTTATATTAAACCCACAACCATAATCGGTTTCTACGCGGCATCGTACCGTAACGCTTAATCGCTTGGCGGCACGCCTATGCCGGTAGGGTGGTAACTAGCCACGGCCGAAGCCACTAGGCCAGACCAGAGAAAATTCAGAAATTATAAATTCCTAAATTCACTCTGCCGGGAACCTCTCACCAAACCAATTATAATAATTAAGGCGAAAGTGTGTCTGTTAATTTGTCCTTCAACTACGCCGCCGTATTATGTAGTAAAAAAATTAAGTTAAATTCATGCTTCGTCATGGATTTTAAAGAATGTGCTCTTTTTTGTTAAAAATTTTAACATTTACAAAACTAAATTTTTACATAACTGATTTTGTATAAGTAATGGATTTTATTAGTGCATTTCTTTTTCTTTCTTATATGATTAAAATACGAAAAAAGCTATATTCCTGCCGCCATCTTACCTGGTGCGTAAGAACGCTCTTCAATTGTATGCACTCGTCGCGCCGTCTGTCAAGCTCCTCTTGCATTTGATGGAGTTGCTCTGAAAATACATTGGATATTTTTACTTTCATACAGTTACCGTTTTTTTTTTTATTTTTATTTGCTGTAAAAGCGTATTTACGCATCCCGTACAAGGCGTTACCCCTGGAAAAATTGTGTGTGTCAGCTCCGACGCACGAGTGGACTCTTTACGAACGATTATAAAATGTATAGATTAGTAAGTGAGGGTAAATGCGTTCTTTATATTACTGAAAGCATGCTTGATACATTTATTTATATTAATTAATAGTTGATGCCCGCGACTTCGTCCGCGTGGCTTTTTATTCCCGCGGGAACTCTTCAATTTTCCGGGATTACAATGTTTTTAATGGTTACTCTGCTATTCGGGACGGAGACAACAAACAAATCAAAAACCATGAAAATGGCCGATTTTCGTGGCGGTTCTAGAGTTATAAGTGTTCGAACAAATCCGACTTTGTCTCAAGTTCTGGCAGCATGTACCGCTGCCTCGCACTCTCCCTTGACCACGATATAATTTATATTCATCAAAATACAATACATAGTCATGGAAACATAAACAAGTGTTACCATGGAAACAGTTTGATTTTACTCTCCATAAATTTTCATACCCCGGGCTTATAAATGAAAATCGTTTCTAAAGGAGGTAAATCTCCAAAAAAATCTAAGTTCCCACGGGACAAATAACCAAAATCCATGCATATTCAACGTCCAGTAAGCTAGGTGAAATTGCAGGCGAGGGCTAACATGTAGTAATAAAAATAATAGTACAAAAAATAATAGTAAAAATATACAATAGTCACATAACTATTAATATTAGATGTGGATATCTACCTCGTTGGTCTAGTGGTTAGCATGTCCGACTGCGGCCGACGAGGTCCCAGGTTCGAGTCCCGAGTCGGGCCATAATTAAGCATTGGGTTTTTTCTGACTAGAAATTCCCAATACTAACCCGGAGTTAGGAAGTTGGCGGTGTTTCACCTTGGAGAGCACGTAAACCGTCGGTCCCGGTTATTATCACTAACATAATAATAGTCGTTAAAGCCCGCCAACCCGCATTGGAGCAGCGTGGTGGGTCTAAGCTCTAATTCCCTTTCTCCTATGAGAGTGGAGGCCTGTGCCCAGCAGTGGGACGTTAATGGGATGTAGTGGTGGTGGTGGTGGATGCATATCTTCGTTTGGATTTTGCGCAAGTCAGTAGTAAATACATACCAATGATTTCTTTGGGCATATGCGCGGAGTCAACTGCCCGTAGTCTTGCCAAGTCTTCTTTTAGTTTCTTGTTCTCTATTTCTAGTTCTTCCACTTTGAAGCGATCCGTGTCTGGGTTGGAAGGCGGTGCGGTGAGGCGATCTAAGAAAAAAACGTATTTTTAGGGTTCCGTACCTCAAAAGGAAAAAACGGAACCCTTATAGCATCACTTTGTTGTCTGTCTGTCTGTCAAGATCCTTTTTCTCAGGAACGCATGGAGGTATCCAGCTGAAATTCATATCAAATACTCAGGTCTACTGTCCCTTGAGCTGTGAAATAATCAAACTTCTAAGCCAACGCAATCAACAGATACAGCCGTTTATGCTGCAAATTTTCGACACTCGCAAGGGAATCAAAATCTACAGGGTACTTCCCGTGAACTCAGAATCTTGAAATTTTGTACGAAGCGACGTCTTATAGAACAGATAAAGGAAAAATTGCGAAAAGCATACATTTTTAGTTACATCATAATATAAAAATATTTTTATGCAAATTTTCGACACTCGCAAGGGAATCAAAACCTACTACTACGATACTTCCCGTGAACTCAGAATCTTGAAATTTGGTACGAGAAACAAATTTAATTTTCCGGGATGATAAAAAGTAGCCTATGTGTTAGTCCAGACTATAATTTATTTATCTCTGTGCCAAATTTCATCCAGATCCGTACAGACGTTGGGGCGTGATTGAGTAACAAACACCCATCCATACATCCATACATCCATCCAAACATTCGCATTCATAATATTAGTATAGAAGTAGAGATAGTGTTATTACAAGTTATCTTCAAACTACTCACTAATAAGGCGGTCTTCCAAGTCGGCAGCTCTCTTTGCGGTCCGTGACAACTCGCTCTGTAGCACGGATATTCGGTTGCGCATGCGCAGCACCAACCCTGCGTCCGCCATCTTGAACAACACATAATTCAATTAATTTTTTATTAACCGACTTCCAAAAAAGGAGGAGGTTCTCAATTCGGCGCGTATCTTTTTTTAACTGCAATAGGCAATAGCAGCTTGTTCATTTTCATTAAAACTTCAACTCATACTCCTACTCATATTTTTTATTCAAATAAACTTATTACAAGTGCTTTTGAATCGTCAAGTGAATCTACCACTGGTACTCGGTGATTGCTCTTTTTAGGGTTCCGTATCCAAAGGGTAAAAACGGGACCCTATTACTAAGACTCCGCTGTCTGTCTGTCTCCAGGCTGTATCTCATAGACCGTGATAGCTAGAAAGCTGAAATTTTCACAAATGATGTATTTCCGTAGCCGCTATAACAGCAAATACTAAAAATTAAAAAAATATATATATTAAGGGGGTCCCCATACAATAAACGTGTTTTTTTCGTATTTTTTTGCTCAATATTAAAAACGGTAACAGGTAGACGGTTCAAATTTTCACAGAATATTAACTTGTATATTACCTTTCAAAATAAATAATTAAATATCAATAAAGTAAATATTAAAGGGGGTCTCCCATACAACAAACGTAATTTTTTGATATTAACAGTAAACCTCTACAAACAAAGTTAGTTTTGCGGTTCATTAACAAAGGTAATTATACCTACTTCTTGAGTACGGAACCCTCGGTGCGCGAGTCCGACTCGCACTTGGCCGGTTTTTATTATAAAATTTACTGCCGTTATTTGGGGGTTTAATATTTCATTCCTTTCCATACCATACTGCGTGATATATACTAGGCAGTGTTAAGGGATCTATTTTTTAAATAATTCATTTACAATTATTACATCAATGTGTAGATACATAAGTAACCGCAGTTCTAAGCATTGCTGAAACGAGTCAAATACATGCTCTTTTATAATTTACATAATCTTCAACGGCATAATAAGCTTTTATCAGGAGCATACCTTTAATAGATTTCATAAACTTATGTAAAGGCAAGTTTAAAATAGGTTGTGGAATTTTGTTATAGAATACAATGCTCATCTCCACGTACGATCTTCAGAGTTTCTTGAGGCGGAGCGATGGAGTCACGAGCTTATAGCGGCCTCTAGTTTGCCTATCGTGCAGGTATATTTTTGAAGTGAAAACTTCTTTAGGCGCGTTGAGCACTTTTTGGTAGGGGGTAAAAATGTGGAACACGCGAGACCGACACCGTTTCTCTTAAGTATAAATATAGTACATTCGTAATTAAACTTTAATGCCTTAATTTTAAGGTTTATATTCATAAGTGCTGTGTAACCGACACCTCGCGTTTTTTTTTTTAAATTAGAAAAAAATATATTTAAATATTCGTTTTCACTGCTATCGGCAGTCTGCCATTATTTTTTGAATTATGAATGTGCTGTTCATAGACACTTACCGGCATCGGTCCATTCTGCGAGCTGTTGGTCGTGGACCAGTTGACAGCCTCCAACGCAGGCCGGGATGATTCCGTCGAGCGAACCGAACCGTAGCCGAAATCCTACAGTTACGCAAAATACTCATTTTTATCTTCTCTCTATATCATCAATAAATATATTGGCTGAAGTCTGAACGTAAAATTTGAAATGAGAGAATATTCCCTGAGCACCCTAGAGATGTAATAAGGAAGGAATTTTCGAAATTCCACCCCCAAGGAGGTTACATAGGAGGTGAAAGTTGGTATGAAAACCCTTGGGACATAGAAAGCTGCACAGGGGTTCTCGTTATAATGTAGACAAGGAATAAGGCCCGCCACATACATTCCAACGCAGCAAATCCATATAGAATGTATGGGTCTGTCACACACGCACAGTTAGTTTTCCGTTCGAAATTTTTCCGTTTTGGAATTCCGAATGGGAGCCTGTGCGTTCGGAATTCCGAACGGAAAAAATGGCTACCGCATCTCGTTTTAAGGGGATGCACCCAGTAAAAGCGACGTATTTTCTTCTTCTTAGCTAGATATAGCAACAATGCAATTGCCACGAGAAAATCGTCGTCCAAATTCGCTGACAGAATATCTGAAATCAGAGGATAGCGTCTCCCAACATCTGAGCCTTGTTATTCCGAACGGAAAAAAACGTATGTGTGTGATTGACGTTCGGAATCCTGATTCGATATTCCGAATCGGGATTCCGAAACGGAATTCCGAATGTATGTGGCGGGCCTAACGCTGGATTTTTCGAAATAGGTTATTTGACAACAAAGGTCAACGGTCAAGGTTAGTATGGGATGTTGAATGACATAGCTGTCACACTTATAATCCTAAATTATACAGAGCATAGAAGACATTTTCAAAATGGCAGTGACAGGCAGATAGACTGGCGGAAACTAAAGGGGCCCTTGTTCTTACTACAGAACTGTAAAAAGTGAAACTTACATCTTCGACGGTAGTCTCTTGCTGGGAATTGGTGCTGGCGTCTGACAGTGACCTCTTGTGATCTTTGGAAGGCGCCCTGAAACACACACACATAATAGTTATTACACGCATGGCTATTTATGCTACAGCTAGATGATGCTCGCGACTTCGTCCGTGTTAATTAATTATTTATTTTATGCCCGCGAGAACTTTTTTCCATATAAAAACCTACCAGACTAACCTAAAAAACAGGAAGGAAAACAGGAAGTAACCTACTTTAATACCAAATATCATCAAAATCGGGGCCGCTTAAACCGTAGTAAACAGACGGACAGAGACAGACAGACACACTTTGGCATTTATAATATAAGTATGGTTTTTTTATGCATTAGTATATAGTATGAACAGTAAAAATTTAAAAATGCAATTTTCCAATCTTGATATGTGTCCTATTGAACCCTATTGATTCCAGGATTAAAGATATTCTAAATTTTGACCCAGATTATCAATCTATACTAATACTAGCTGATGCCCGCGACTTCGCCCCCGTGGAATAAGTTTTTTTTAATTCCCACGGGAACTCCTTACATTTTCGGAATAAAAAGTAGCCTATGTCACTCTGCAGGTCCTCCGTCGATCCGTTGCTCTGTTGCGTCGTGATTGGGCAACCCGTGAACCAAGTTTTTTTTAAAATGAATAGCGAGCAAACGAGCAGGCGGGTCACCTGATGGTAAGTGATTACCGCCTTATCTGTGTTGCCTGCCTTGCCTAAGTGTTACCTGTGCATGTTGTCCAGTCTCTCTTGCAGGTCGTATTGTGAGGACAGAAGTTTCTGTCTGCTTTGTCGCTCGTTCTCTAGCTCCAGACATAGCGCCTTCTTCTCTGCTTCGTGGCGTTTGTCGCGCTCTGAAACAATGGTGCATTTATAGCCAATGACCTCAATTTACATAGACCCTGTCAAACAAAGAATGTGGACTTATTTTACTAACGCCATCTAGTCTGAAAAGCGGGACAGCGCTATGGCGGGGACAAGGACAGGCTTATACAGGTGAGAGGTATGCCCTACAACTCACCAACATGTATGAAGCGTGTCGGACGCCCAACTTTTTTCTATGAAAGGGTTCATCTAGTACCTACATATACATCGATGTTTATAGCGAATCAACATTTCTATGTGCATGTTGGATAATAATAATGTAACAAATAAGCTTAATTCGCTATAATCCGCCAAAGTAGACAAATATATATGCAGCTTGTGATATTCTCTGCCAGTGTGGTGTTATGGCGGTGCGAATTGCTGGATTATTGGGCGAAATATCAATAAACTTGTCCTATAAAATTTTGTCAGAATCGTTTAATTATAGAGGGGCCATGAAAGTGTATAAGACGTACAGACTTTTGCATTTAAAATATTAGTTTGAGGAAATTATTTCTTGTCTTAATAGATGCTCATCCAAAAGACCTAAAATATATGCTCATCCAAAAGACCTAAAATTCACATCTGTTAATTTTATGTTTGATAATAATCATTTTTAACTATCGATTAAAGAAAAAATGTGCGTTGAAATTAGATGAAGTCACAAGTCACAACTATGTATTTCATAGAAACTTCCATACTAGAAACGCGTTTTTAAGTTTGATAAAGTAGAGTTGTCATTAGCCCTTATTATATTTATATACCAACTTATCTGGCCCGGTGGCCAAAATTGGAGCTAATTTTTATGCTTGTTTTGTTTTGTTATTATTTTAAATACAAGTATTATAAATGCGAAAGCGTGTCTGTCTGTCTGCCACGCTTTCACGGCCCATCTGTTTAACCGCTTTTGATGAAATTTGGTACAGGGACAGGTTGTATCCTGGGGATGGACATATGCTATTTTTTATCCCGGAAAATTCAAGAGTTCTCGCGGGTATCAAAAAAAATATCTCTTCAACCGATTTTGATAAAATTTAGTTTGGGATAGTTTGTATCCAGGGGATGGACATAGGCTACTTTTTATCCCGGAAAATTAAAGAGTTCCTGCGGGAATCAAAAAACCTTAATCCACGCGGACGAAGTCGCGGGCATCATCCAGTTTTTAATAAATATACTATATAGTGACGCTGTCACCAGGTCATATTATGTTTGTGAGGTATACTTGGTTCTAACCTTTCCAAAACTGAGTTCTCGACTCGAACTCCTTTGACCATTGCTCATATTTCTGTTTGTCCGACAGATATGCTTCGTCGGCTTTCGTTAATATTATATCAGGCGGCATCACCATGTTTTATTTAATACCACAGATTCATTTATTTATTTTATTTCTATTTATAGATTAGGAAACATGTCTTAAAATTTTGTTTAGTTTTAAGTCTTTATTGTATTTGTAATTGCAGTTTTATTGCCAAATTGTATTACTGGGTTTTAACCTATAAATAAAGAATATTACGTATATTGGCCTTATTTAGAGTATGTGATCACTGAATCACATTTTAATGAATGCATAATAAGTTATCATCAGACACCTTATAATATGATCAATTATAATCTATCTATATAAATAAAAATGAATCCCTATTTCCCTTGGTCACGGCATCACGCGTGAACGGCTGGACCAATTTCGCTAATTCTTTTTTTGTTGTATAGGTGAGGACCTGGAGAGTGACATAGGCTACTTTTTATCCCGGAAAATTAAGAAGTTCCCGCGGGAATAACAAAAAACTTAAACCACGCGGACGAAGTCGCGGGCATTAGCTAGTTGATTAATAATAATTATGATCAATAATAATAATTATTGATCACACTATTATTATGACCCTACATACTAAGTCAACCACAGACACTTATTAGTATTTTTTTTATTAGTTTTGTTGTAGTTTTTAACCACATTTAACAGTTAAAGGTGACACTAAAATTACACAATTTAACATCACATCTGCTTATCACATATTTTCCCTTTTCACTATTACAAAAAACAAAATTATTAATCTAGTTTACTATTATATTTTATTTTTTAGGCCCTATAAACTTAGAATTTGGTCAATATGAGGAAGGCGTTTTATGGCAAAATAATAACAAATCACCAAAAGTGACCTAACCATAAAAGTTAAAACTTCCTGTTTTTAAAATTTATTCAGCTTAAAATCCTGCATTTTTCATTCAAAAGATATTTATTTTATTAAATCTATCAATCTTTATTGCAAAAATAAAGCCCTCGTCATACACAATGTGAACAGAATGCGTGGCTTAGCGTTTTTCTTTTGTAATGAAATGTTTTATGTCAACAATGAACATCAAGGGTACGTTCGCACTGTGGAAACAGTCGCGCGAATTCTTTTTCGCAATAATTCTGTAAAACTAGAATTAATAATTTGATATAAATTAGGTAGGTTCGCTGAAATATAATTCGCGAGAAATTCGCGCGAATGTTTCTCGCAGTGAGTATCTCACGTTAGGTTTGTTTTTCATACTTTCAATGCTCTATTTTACCTCCTTAGGGGTTGAATCTCCAAAAATTCTATCTTAGCGGATGCCTACGTCATAATAGCTATCTGTATGCTAATTTTCGGCCCGATTCATTCAGTGGTCAGTCATTTCCCTTTTCCTTTTATATATTTAGATAACCATTTTTAGGGTTCCGTAGCCAAATTTGGCAAAAACGGAACCCTTATAGATTCGTCATGTCTGTCTGTCTGTCTGTCTGTCTGTCCGTCCGTATGTCACAGCCACTTTTTTCCGAAACTATAAGAGCTATACTGTTGAAACTTGGTAAGTAGATGTATTCTGTAAACCGCATTAGAATTTTCTTACAAAAATAGAAAAAAAAACAATAAATTTTGGGGTTCCCCATACTTAGAACTGAAACTCAAAAATTTTTTTTTCATCTAACCCATAGGTGTGGGGTATCTATGGATAGGTCTTCAAAAATGGTATTGAGGTTTGTAATATCATTTTTTTCTAAACTGAATAGTTTGCGCGAGAGACACTTCCAAAGTGGTAAAATGTGTGTCCCCCCCCCGTAACTTCTAAAATAAGAGAATGATAAAACTAAAAAAAATATATGTTGTACAGTACCATGCAAACTACCACCGAAAATTGGTTTGAACGAGATCAAGTAAGTAGTTTTTTTTTAATACGTCATTAATCGTAAATCGCAATTTACCTTTCATTCAATCAACTCAAATATTTTAAAAAAAACATTTAATTTAAAACTTACTACAGGTTTGTACGGAACCCTCGGTGCGCGAGTCTGACTCGCACTTGGCCGGTTTTTTTTAAATATCGATTAAAGTAAAACAGTGCGTCGAATTATGATGACGTCCCAAGCAAGCATTTCATACGAAATCCCATACTAAGCGCGCGTTTTCACGTGTAGAGAAAGTTGCTGATTTGACCAGTTATCGAATACCAGAATCAACCTAATAGACCCCTAATATTAGTATTTTGCCATCATAAAGTAACTCAAACTCCAAATTTTTTACTTGTGGCACTTTACTTGCAGATGAGTGATAAGTTATCGGACATGATAAAATATTATCTAATCGTATAAAATGTATTAATCGTTGTAACAGACTTTTGCTAATAAGTTTTATAGATTGCATTTGTCAATAAATTATTATCAAATGATTTGTTTTCAACAGATTAATAATTAATTAACATTTTAAAGATAACAATAATTGAATTTTTTATGTATTTTTATTTAAGAAGACTAGTGGGCCCGGCAGACGTTGTCCTTCCCTGAACCTAGATCCCGATTGCAGCGCCACCTACTGGGTCCAATCATACAAATATTTTAAATGCGAAAGTGTGTTTGTTTGTCCTTCAATCACGCCGCAACAGAGCAACGGATCAACGTGATTATTTGCATTGGTATAGTTGAGGACCTGGAGAGTGATATATAGGCTTTTTTTTAACGGAAAGTTAAGGAATTTTCAATAATAAAAAACATTATTATTGAGAATCAGACAAAGTTGCGGGCATCAGCTAGTAGAATTTAGAACTTACCTTCTATAGCCATTTCGAAATGCTCCTTATTGGTCTTGAGCTCGCTTTCCAACTTCTCCCTCTCTTTCAGCCACGTCTCTTTCTCTTTGTTATATATAATCTCTATCTCTTTCTTCTCCTCCAAATGCCGTTTGTTGCTGTCCTTTTCTTCCTCTAACTCCACTCGAAGGTCGTTGAGAAGGTTATCTTTGCTGTGGATGTCCACTTTCAGGGTTCTGACTTCGATTTCTACTAACTTTAGGGTTTCTAGTTTTGCCCTGTGAAAGATATTTTTTCGTTAATATCTTACTTAGCGAAAATTAAGACTTAATGGATTAAAGGCCCATGAGATGAACTAGTAAGAAAGGTTCAGATAGAAGGTTCAGGTGCCAAATTACTTATAAAACATGATGGTGATAATCAGTTTCGGTATCTTAAAACTAAAGCGACGAGGGTTCCTAACGCGGCCTGGTCTGAGAAGATCCCACAACAAAGTAAGTCGGGTGTTTTTTTTTTTAAATTATAACCATCTCACAAATAATCTTGAACTAAGGAACTATCAGAGCCAATTATTGCCCAGCTTCCTTGTAATTTAAGTAAACCTTTGTATTATGAGAGATAGCTGCACTTTTGGTAACTCTCGCCAGGTAGGCTGATTCAGTATTAGGTGGGTGGTAGGGTTCTCCACTGATGACGAGTCAAAACATAAAAGACACCTGTATCTCCTACATGTTTTAAATAAATTGAGTATCTCTTAATGTATCACCTCAATTCAGCGATCTGTGCCTGTAACGGTTCAATCTTCTTGGCTTTTCCAAGCGCGTCCTCCAATCTCTGCTGGAGACTGATGATCTTGTTCTCCAGACCCTTGTTGAGGGATTTGACGTGGTCCAAACTCCTCGCTTCGATGCGCAGCCGTTTGTATTGACAGCGGGCTAGGTAACGACGGACCTGAAATATTTTCATCACTAAGTTCATCATCTATGGAGTACGAGCACCCTCTCAGAGTGAAAAAAAGAGAGATTGTCCTATAATCACGCTGCAACAGAGCAACGGATCGACGTGATTTTTTGCATGGGTATAATTGAGGACCTTGAGAGTGACTTAAGCTATTTTTTATCCTGAGAGATTAAGTGTGAGAATAATAAAACTTATGCCACGCGAACTCAAGTCCAAGGGCATCCGCTAGTTGAAATATTTTTATTTATTTGGTCTACTAACGGACACCTATATTAAAACATTCAAAGGTAAACTATAAGATTATTTTATTTTATAGTATAACTATAAAATAAAATAAAATTAAATGTAGTTAACTTAAAAGTAAACACAACATTATAAATTAAATTCGTCCCAAAGCTAAAAAAAATAATGAGAAAAAACATCATAATACGGGAATAAAACTAAAAATACCTACCTACCTAATTATACTTGCTACAGAGAATAGTTATGGTAAGGTTCATGTTCTAATTTTATCACGGAACTTGGGTAACGAGTCAAAGTGAATGTCAATATTAGTGAATATGAAAAGTAAACAGATAGACATGTGCTTTTAATGTTGACTAGTTGATGCCCGCAACTTCCTCTGCCTGGATGAAGGTTTTTTTCATTCGTGCGGGAACTCCATAATTTCCGGGACCAATAGCCTATGCCCTTACCCCGGATGTAACATGCCTCTGTAGGTACCAAACGTCCAAATCGATTGAAAATGTGGACCGGGACAGACAAACTTTCGCATTCATAATATTAGAAGGTTACGTGAAAACTTACCGCGGCCTGTGCTACGATGATCTTTCGCAATTTGGCCTTGACCTCCCTTCGGACGAGGTAGCCACGGGCGTAGCGTTGCATACCGATAGTCTGTGGACAATATCACATTTTTTCTAAATAATATCCTATAAAACCCTGTACTCGAATTTTTTATTGGACAACACGCTTTGACATTAGCTAATCAAATTGTAAAATAATGATGCCATATTTAATGTAATAGTGATGTGATGTGGTTCAGTTGTGTAATGTGTATGAGGCAATTAACCAGTTCATGCTTCTCTATATTTTAGATAGAGCCGTCGACTCACAAGGATTGACACGTTTGTATGGTTACCCGTGACTGTACTACTCAGTGAGGTGATTCATATTATCAATCTTTTTTGACCCCAGCACTATTAATTTTTCTAAAAAATCTGTGGAAACGTCAAAAAATGTTATGTGATGAAAAAAAATTCTACTATTGACAAAGCCTATATATGCCAGTCTGATTCAATATAACTTTTAATTTACCTACCGCTCGTGTATAAAAACTTCTTTACCGCGATACAACGCCATGCAGCGACATCTAGTTCATATTATCAAAACGACTGCAATAGTTTTTGTTGTCGGTCTGTTTGCCTCAACTCGAGGCATTAACTTACCAATTTGAGAATCTTCTTGTTCTTATACAGTTTCCTGGCCATGTTGCCACTGGCGTGCGCTTGGATGAAGATGGCCAGCCTCCTCAAGGGCTGGTATTAACTTTTACATTTTGTAGACGCGACTACGTAACTTACTACCCAACTGTCTTTTAGGAAGATCTTTGTCCAAGCAAGTTTAATGAGATCAACTAATCTATTTATCATACCTTCAAGCATGACGCCGCAAAGAAAGATCTTAATTTTTACCCTAGACAAGAATACAACAGTTACTGAGCTGATGCAATATTAATAAATTTTAATTTAACTACCGCTCGGGAATGAAAGCTTCTCTACCGCGCAGCGACATGTAGGTTTTATTTTCAAGATGGTTACGACAGTTTTTAGATCATTTGCTGTCATTTTTACGCTCAAGTCGCTTTCTTAACCTGAGGCAAACCAACCCATAATATTCGCCTCAGCTTGAAGCCACGGCTAGAGGCTTGCCTCAGTCTGAGGCAAATCGCACCATGTTTTGAAGACTTTGCAACGCGCTAAAAGAGCCTCATTCCGAGCCATATATTTTGTGGTTAACCAGGCCATAGTACTAGCCTCAGCTTGAGGCAAGCCACGTCTTGAGGGCTGCCTCCACCACCACCACCACTACAGCCCATTAACGTCCCACTGCTGGGCACAGGCCTCCTCTCTCATAGGAGAGAGGGAATTAGAGCTTAGATCCACCACGCTGCTCCAACGCGGGTTGGCGGGCCTCAGTCTGAGGCAAATCGCACCATGTTTTGAAGACTTTGTAACGCGCTAAAAGAGTCTAGTTCCGAGCCATGCTAAGTGGGAGCCAAGTGACGATCTGTTTGCTTCTCACCGCGATGGAACATCGTGCAGCGACATCTAGGAGGCAAACCGAGTGAGGCAAGTACCGCCTTGAAGCTTGCCTCAGGCTGAGGTAAATCGCACCATGTTTTGAAGACTTTGTAACGCGCTAAAAGAGCTGATGAACTCGATAACTACTGTTTGCTAAAACTAAATATCTACTATGTGCATGTTAGTTCTAGGTACTTACCTACTTATGAAATACTTATTAAGGATTAAATTGTTATTTAATTATAATGTAAAATAAACTGTAGTGTAGGCCATAGTGTAGGCGCTGCGCAACTATGTAATTGTGTGTAAGGAATAATAAAAGCTATTTTATTTTATTTTATTTTTATTTTTAAAAGAGCCTCATTCCGAGCCATATATTTTGTGAAAAACTAGGCCATAGTACTCGCCTCAGCTTGAGGCTTGCCTCAACCTGAGGCAAATCGCACCATGTTTTGATCCTTTGTAATGCACTGAAAAGTGCCTGGATCCGAGGGATCCAGATATCCAGATCCAGGGGAGGGCATTTAGTGGGAGCCAAATGACGATCTATTCGCCTCAACTCGAGGCATCCACTTACCAGTTTGAGGATCTTCTTGTTCTTATACAGTTTTCTGGCCATGTAGCCTCTGGCGTGGGCTTGGATGCCGATGGCCAGCCTTCTCAGGCGCTGGTATTTCAGCCTCGCGAGCCAACCACGCACTGTCTTCTGTATTTTGATGGCCGCGCGGTTGCGACGGATTTCTTGACACTTGCTGTAGAAAAAAAACATGTACTTATGATAGATGGAGTGAGAATCGAAAGTCTTGATAACTGCTTTTTATCACATTCCGACAATTCTTGCAATATAAATTTAGTATAGGACTGGCTGTTGATAGGTTCGATTTTGATGTCAAAGCCTTATTTTACTCTCTTACGGATTGAATTTTCAAAAATCCTTTTTTAGTGGATGCCTGCGTCATAATAGATATTTATTTTCAGCAAGATTTGTCCAGTAGTTTTAGTTGTGCGTTGATGGATCAGTCAGTCACCTTTTCCTTTTATTTTTTTACAGACAGACATTTTCGTGATTAAAACCATAAGTGCGGATTAATAGACTTCACACATCTTTGAGGACGTTAGAGAACTCTCAGGAATGCAGGATTCCTCGTGACGTTTAACTTCACCCGTGTATAGCCCCACAAACTTATCTGACCCGGTGACAGCGTCGCTAGTATCTATGAAAAATAAAATAAAAACAAAAAACTCAACAGGCATAAAAATTTGTTCCAATTTTGGCCACCAGGCCAGATAAGTTTGTGGGACTTGATGATGATGACTGAATGATGCCCGCGACGTCGCGTGGATTGAGGTTTTTTGATTCCCGAGGGAACTCTTTAATTTTCCAGGATATAAAAAGTAGCCTAAGTGTTATTTCAGACTATAATCTATCTCTGTGCCAAATTTCATCCAGATCAGATTTCAGCCGTTCTGGCGTGATTGAGTAACAAACATTCCATCCAAACTTTCGCATTTTTAATAATATATATATTTTTAATAATATAGAAAAAAAGATAAACGAGCGCAGCGACCACCAAATTAATAACTCACCGTCGCACCAAGTATCCTCTAGCGTGCGCCTGTATGCCGTGTATAGCGCGCGTCAGTCGCATGTAGCGGCGTCGCGCGAGGAAACCGCGCACGCAACTTTGCACGCGCACGCAGTATAGCCTCTGTAGATCTGCACGAACCTTCTCTAAATAAGCCACCTGGTTATAAAATAATAATATATAACTACATTTATACCTACTGTTGAAGATTATAGAAATGATAAAAGAGCATGGATTTGACTCGCTCCAGCAATGCTTAGGACTGCGGTTACTTATGTATCTTCACATTAATACAAATGTATTGTTTTTTCTTGCTGGTTCTTCTCGGTAGGAACGGCATTCCGAACCAATGGTTCTTCAATCAAAAGCACTTGTTAAAAATCTACTTGAATAAAAAAATTGATTTGATTTGATTTGTCGCGCAACAAATTATTGCATCCACGTGGTTTACCCGCAACAGCAAAAATCAAGAGAGGTGTCAAGGGACACCAGGTTGGAACGAAGTTCCTTTCGATTAATTAGTGAAGGAATTGTAAGTAATAAAATTTACACAGAGAAACACGCGCACGCCGCACGGCCGTCTAGCCCCCTTTCGCAACGCGCGATAAGGAACTCCGTTCCAACAATATCTGGTCGTGTGGCTATAGCCAGATACATCAAAGAACCAATCAACGCCTGATATGGTATGTTCTTCATTTCTTCTTCTGTTTAAACTCTCTCCAATTTTAAACCTGTTTCCATCGGCGTTGAAACCGGCTTACATGCGCCTATGTTAAATTTTTCTATTAACTTTTCGATATAGCTCGTCTGTGACAACCTCATTTCTCCCCCTACCCATAACCTATAACACGTATAATATAACTAGCCTATGTAACTATTGAAAACATAATTCTTTAAAATTATTTCGCCTTTTTATTTTCAACAACTTGAAGTCAACAACACAAGTAGTCACAGCAACCAAAATCATCTTTCCACAAAAAGTGTCGTTACAACTTTTGGTCTTAATTTTTTCCGTCTAGCCCCCTTTCGCAACGCGCGATAAGGAACTCCGTTCCAACAAGGACCTTGATCCTCAGAGATATTTTATTTATTAATTCATTCGTCTAATAGAATTGTGTTACAATCAGTGACCCAAAAACCACAGATATACTGTATCTTATGGTCCTCTATATACAGAGTACTTCACTGGTAGAGCTGAAAGGTGTAAACTTTTTATCACAAGACTGCTCATAAAAAGGAGTGTAATGTGTTCACGGTTATGTATGTATGTGAGTTTCTATATTCTAGCACCAGAAATTCTTAATGCCTGATCGGATTTGGATGTATGGGGTATCGTTAGAATACTTACATCTTCGCGAATGACACTGGCTCTAAGTTTTTATGAAAGAAAAAGTGTGTGTATGCAATTCGCACAAGGCAGAAGTGAAACTTTAGAAAAGTAGCCTACGAGATAATGAGATATATTATATAACTTGTATCTGTTCTATCTCATTCTCTCACAGGCTAAATTCTATTAAGAATATATTGTTTGTCTCTTTTTAGTGTCGCTTTTTCGTTTCATTTAATTTTCAAATCACGATTCTAAAGAAGTTTCACTTCTAATAATTTAATATAATAAATACTTTTTAAACAACCGACTTCAAACTCCCGCGCCAGCTTTACAAGAATATGCTCTTTCAAATAACAAAAGAATCATCCAAATCGGTCCACCCAGTCCAAAGTTTTGAGGTAACAAACATAACAAAAAAAAAAATACAGTCGAATTGAGAACCTCCTCCTTTTTTTGAAGTCGGTTGAAAATCAATACGCAGGGCAGGGCAGTCGTGTTTTCAATTTTTTTTATTATGTTCACTTGTTTATTTTTTATTTTTATTTATGTTACCTGTCCAGCTCTGAAGAAGATCTTCGTAGCACCGAATTGGTATTTGTCAGTGTCCTTGACATGTCTGAGCAAAATCTTAGAGCACGTGGCCTTAATGTTCGACCGATCGATGTCTTTGAAGCAGCAGAGAAGTCGATATCTGTAAAGAACATGGAATATGTAAATGGATCGCGGACTAATATAAAAACTGAGTGCTTACTCTATAATCTATATCCTATAAAATTTTTGTCGATCAGCATTAGTGAGTGTGAGTGAAACGAAACATAGCTGTTTATTGGATTATGAAATCGTCACTAAGTTCAATTTTTTTTTAAATCATTATTATACGGTTGACCACAATCACACCTGATGGGGAGTGTTAATGTGGCCTAAGATGGGACGTGCTTGCTTAGAAAATGCCTATTCACTCTTGATTTAACGTAAACCTTCCGAAAGTAAAATCGATGGTACTGAATTTTTGACTTTAGATCCCGTAGAATCTGCATCGAGAAACTTTAAAATCCTGAACCACCATACTTAGTCATTATTACTGCTAGTAACAATGACTACGCTAAGAAAATATTCATTTATTTCATTTATCTCAATCACCAAAACGAGGCTCGATATTGGTTGTTTCACGAAAATTACCTTTGGAAAAAGTCTTGATAGAGCCACCTGGACGGAAAACCAGCGGAGGAAATCCTTATGGTCTCCAACACGCCGCAAGCTCTGAAACAAGATGGCTGCATTCATTATTTACTCGGAAATCATGGGCATGCTACCATCACTTAAAGCCGTATTGTTTTAATAGTGTTTAAGAGTTATGATCCTTATCCTACTTGCACAACACCGGCTAAATTGGTTTAGTTAAATTTTTTGATGCTGTCACTTTTTAACTAGTGGTTCGCCCCGAACTGAGACTTCGCGGCGCCATCTATTGACATCATTGTGAAGTTCTGTTGTAAATAATAGGCTCATTAAAAATGAAATAATTTCGTTTCCATATAATATTTATCTAATTTTAGTATTTGTTGTTCAAGTACAGGATATAATTCAAATAATTGAACAAGTTTCAGACTCAGCCTTTCAGAAAGTATTGTAATAGTTAGCTTTGATCATTAGCGCCATCTATTGACACCATTGTGAAGTTCTGTTGTAAATACTAAGGCTCATTAAAAATAGCTTGTTGTTGTTGTTCAAGTACAGGATATAAGTCAAATAATTGATCAAGTTTCAGGCTCAGCATTACAGTAAATTTAGAGTTCTGAGGTCAACTTTGGACGTTAGAAAATCTCCACTTTGAGAACCCCCCATTCCGTCAATGATAGGGGAAAAATTAAAAAATATATATTTTTGACTCTATTCCTGATTATCTTTAAAATGATATACCGCAACCCTATGTAACGCTATAAAAATATTTTTTCTTCATATTCGCTTCTATGAGAGCCCCCCTGAAATAAAGATTTTTATTACTTTTTAAGCCATATTCGGCGGGAGGCCATCGGTTTTAATTTTTAAATTTGAAGTAATTACGTTCAGTAATTCAGAAGTTATAAGTCTCTGACAGACGGACGGATGGACGGACGGACGGACGGACAAGTGCAAATTCACTCAAGTAGACTCAGAGACGATAATTTTATTCCGGGGTTGACATGAAAGGGACTGGTATAGAACATTAAACTTAAACACACTTAACGCCCTATGCAAGAAGTCACTTTGCATCGCAACGCATTCCGCGTTTGTCCTGATCCATGCCACCTAGGACATCGGCGGCCTGATTACGTATCATGCAAACGATTCGCGATGGCAAAAATTGTACAATATTTGCTGTCTAATCGCAAATTCGTATTATGTATCGTCGGATACCTATTACGAGTTTGCGATTAGACAGCAAATATTGTACAATTTTTGCTATCGCGAATCGTTTGCTGATACGTAATCAGCCTGCGGGTTAGTTCAAGTTGTCGCGATCGAATGGGAAGAAAACCTCCATAAACAGAGTGGGAGATTCTCTCCCCATTCGATCGCGACAACTTTAACTACGATTTGTATTGGCGGAGAAGTATACCATTTTTTTTTAAATTTATTATGAAAATTAAGACAAAATAAAACAAAAATATGAAAGAATCATGAAAATATCTCAACAAATGAAAAAGTTATTCAAAGAAGTTAGTCATTTATTGATGGATTTAAAAAAAAAAAAAACACCGGTTTATTAGTTTTAATCTATATTTTACTTCCGTTGTGTTAAATATGATATTCACAACTTCTCCATTCCATATAAATAGTAGTTAACTTTAACGCGATCGAATACGTAAATCGTAAGTGTCAGTGAAAATATAGTGATTGTGCTACTTATTCTAGGTCACATTAACATAGTGATCGAGTGTAGTAGAATTAACTAAGGACAGTTAGTGGTAATGATTCCCGCGACTACGTCCGCGTGGACCAAGTTTTTTCGATTCCCGCGGGAACTCTTGAATTTTCCGGGATAAAAAGTAGCCTATATCCTTCCCCAGGATACAACTTATTCCTGTACCAAATTTCATAAAAATCGGTTGAACAGATGGGCCGTGAAAGCGTAGCAGACAGACAGACAGACACACTTTCGCATTTATAATATTGAGTACTAGATGATACCCGCGCCTTCGTCCGCGTGGATTGTTTTTTTATATTCCCGCGGGAACTCTTCAATTTTCCTATGTAGCCTATGTCCTTCCCCGGGATGTAACCTATCTCTGTACCAAATTTCATCAAAATCGGTTGAGTAGTTGGGCCGTGAAAGCGTAGCAGACAGAAAGACAGACAGACAGACGGACAGACAGACAGACACACTTTCGCATTTATAATATTAGTATGGATGGATTAGCCCATAGGCGAAATTCTAGTAGAAAATAAAGCTTCCATGCTAAATGGTGCTTTATGGTTTTAAAA
This sequence comes from Erebia epiphron, assembly GCA_963932025.1. NCBI lineage: Eukaryota > Metazoa > Arthropoda > Insecta > Lepidoptera > Nymphalidae > Erebia > Erebia epiphron. The sequence goes on along the minus strand of OZ009953.1, from coordinate 6,128,137 downwards.
AATATAAGTAAATAAACTCCCACTCAGCCTGCAGAGGCCTTTTTTTATTGTTTCGCACTCAAATTATCCTCTGACTAGGTGTCAGAGACCTTTTTGCTGCAAGTTTTGCCCTGAAAGAACTCACGATGTTCGTGAAGTAGGTTTGTGTGTGCGTTTCTTTTTTTTCGTGAGTATGTTTATGCTTGTGAGACCATATCTCACCATAGTGAACTCACCTCAGCTGGTTGACGGCTCTAGCGGCGTCGAACTGGAAGGCGGTTTTGGTGTCGTTTGGTTTGATGCAGCGCACGTAATGGGGAGTGGTCGCCGACAGTGTCGCCATTAGCGCTGACAAGGACGCTCGGAATTGCGCGCCTACCGTCTGCTTTTGGCCTGAGGCGCGACGCGGTGGTTGCTGGAACGAAATTTAATTATCATCATATCGAACCATCTTGTTACCTTTCCTTAGAGATGTTAACATATCGCTAAACGGTTAAACGGTTAACGGCTAATGGTTGAAAATATTAGTAAAAAATCTTTACTCCTGTGCACTAGCGAGTGAAAAAAAAAGTTGTTTTTTTTTTACTACCGTTTACAGCCGTTAACCGATACGACCTCAATTTACATAGACGGGCCCTGTCAAACAAAGAATGTGGACTTATTTTACTAAAGCGATCTGGCCTGAAAAGCGGGACAGCGCTATGGCGGGGACAGAGACAGGCTTATAAAGGTGAGGGGCACGCCCTACAAATCGGACACCCAACTTTTTGTCTATGAAAGGGCCCATCCTACATAATTATATATCGATGAGTACTGCGGTCTCCTGAGTATTCCTCAGGATCCTTCTCAGGATCAAGTCCTACCATATGTGATTAATGGAAAGGTACGACCATCAACAATGAGAAATACGACGCAGAGACAGAGAGAGTATGGAGATAGTTTAAAAAATTACTTACAGTAAGACTCCCAAGTGGCATAGAAGTAGTCGTCCTCCTTCTAGAAGGAGGCGGTAAGGTCGCAGAATGGTCCATCGGCGACTCAGCGAATATGACGTGGATCAATCGACAGCAAGTGGCAGATTTGATGCATTCCAGTTGTTCCTCCAACACTGTGTCCCGGTTCTTTTCCAGGAATCCACCACATTGGTATTCCACGTTGTCCGCGAAATGCTTTATTATGAACGCTGGAACAAAAGTTTGGAATAAGTTCTGGGATAATATGGACTTATATCCAAAGCTGTCATTAATATATTAGAGGCCTTGGGCATTCGAATAATGGGGCCCCTATCAAAAGTCATATGCCTGTTTTAACAAATTAGTCTATTTCATTTGTCATGCATAAAGAGTAGATAAACAATATTCTAGATTGATTCAACTGTTATTTTAAACGGTTACTTCAAAAAACTTCAAGATCAATTTAAAATCAGATTAACTTACTATTGAGGTATATTTTGAACGTAATATAAGTGTATAACGATAACGTTAATGAATATCGGTTATCTATCGGTTGGTGATCTGGCAGTAACTAGGGGGCCCCATCGAATGTGGGGCCCTGGGCACTTGCCGAGAGGGCCTAGTATGAAAGAGGGGCCTGCTTATATCTAACTAGATAATGCCCTTGACTTCATCCGCGTTGATTGGGGTTTTTTTCTCAAAAATATTAAATTTCCTCAAAGTCGTTTGAAAAGATGAGCCGTTAAAGCGCAGCAGGCAGATAGACAGACAAACAAACACACTTTCGCATTATAATATTAGTATGATGTGCAGGGCTATGGTACACTCACCAGCGTTACCAAACCTTGGCTTCAGGAAGTGAGGGTACTTGGCACATTTGTCATGAAGCTTGGCCACGAAGCCCTGATCGGAGCCCTGCGGCACGCGACACTCCTCGTCCAGGAGCGCTAGGACTCCGAGCCGGTCCTCTATCAGGTCTATGCACGGCTGGTTATCGTAGAAATCGATCATTTTCCATGATATCTCTTCCTGTAAAACATAAAAAGAGTTTCAGACTATTTAAGGTACCAATTTATTCGAACATCTTCAGATAATTTTTTGGATTTTAAAGAAAGAAAGAAGCCGTTATTAGGGAGTAAAAATACAAAAAAGTATAACTGAGAACTACTTTAAAAGAGAAAGTTGCTTGAAGACTTGAGATTTTATCCCCAAAATGGTCTTCACTCAACAAAATGTTGTCTGATCGTCCGTTAAGCCAGTATTTTCCTACAGTATACTGAAAGCTAGCTAGACGCCTTGCAAGTAATAGTATATACACAGCCACACAGGCTAGGGATGAAACAAGACGATTTCAGACGAGGGTGAAGTTGCTGAGGGTGAAATTGCCGTTAAAGAAACCGATCGGTTTCTTCCCGCTTACTTACGTATCTTTATGAAATCGTATCGTATCGTATGAAACTCGCACTTTCAATGCAGGTTACATGAAAAGATATTTTCACAACACGAAAGCTCAAAAAACGAGAGTTGTTTTTTTCTTTCTTGTTTTTTTTATTATTAGATTTTTTTGGAGCTTATTATAATTTATAACCCCTACAAAAGCAAAAAAAGAAACAATAGTTATTTGGTATACAAGAGTGAAAAGTTGTTTTTTAACCGCGTGCTCAATTTTGATGACCGAGCAAGCGAAGGATTCTAAAATTGAATCACAAGCGCAGCGAGTGGTTCAAAAATTAGAATCCTGAGCGACAGCGAGGGAATCAAAAGAGCACGAGGTGAAAAATCTTTTCACTCGAGTGCAACACGTAACTTTTCATCCCACCTCAGCGAGGAAATGACATGACGTGAAAGAAAATGGTGCGCGCAAAGCAAATTAAAAAAGTACACCAAGAAGGTTACGAGTGTGAGTTTTTAACAAATTAAAAACGGTTGTATGGAAATTCGGCACCATAGAGGTAGAAGTAAATAGGTTTTAATGATGTTTTGAATTCACAAACTTCATAGACGAGTGATATTTACTAACGTGCCAACGATGTTCTAAATTCAATTTACTTTATCCTCAAGAGGATAATAACGGCTTTTGCATTCAGATATCGAAGATTAAAAATACTCTTTCCGAGATGGTGGGATGAAAAAATATATTATTCTAATTATGTACTCCGCATATTAAACTCTCTTGTTTTGTTCTCTAGATAAAATATCAAATAGATTTTCAAATTTTAAAACAAATAGGAACCTTTATATACTCATCCTGCTCCAATTTGAAAACATGAGAGTTGAACTGCTGTTGAAGTTTCTCGTTGGCGTAGTTGATACAGAACTGCTCAAACGAGTTGATCTCGAACGTCTCGAAACCGTAGATGTCCAGGACACCTGCGAAAGATTATACGATCCCTGAACACTAGTTTTATTGCTATCCCTTTCATAGTATTCCCGGCGGAATGGGACAGCACTAGATTTTGTCCTTGCTAATCACTGCTATTTGGATGGTTGTATGGATGTATGGATGTTTTTCACTCAATCACCAACGGCTGAACGCATCTGGCTGAAATTTGGCATAGAGATAGATTATAGTCTGGAATAGCACATAGGCTACTTTTTATCCCGGAAAATTAAGGAGTTCCCGCGGGAACCAAAAAACCTCGAACCACGCAGGCGAAGTCGCGGGCATTAGCTAGTCTATATCCATATATATATATATATACTATTATTATAAATGCGAAAGTGTGTCTGTCTGTCTGTCCGTCTGTCTGTCTGTCTGTCTGCTACGCTTTCACGGCCCAACTACTCAACCGATTTTGATGAAATTTGGTACAGAGATAGGTTACATCCCGGGGAAGGACATGGCATAGAGATAGATTATAGTCTGGAATAGCACATAGGCTACATTTTATCCCGGAAAATTGAAGAGTTCCCGCGGGAATCAAACAAATGTATCTGTTCAACCGATTATGATGAAATTTGGTACAGGGAGAGGTTGTACCCCGGGGAAGGACATATGTTGCTTTTTATCCCGGAAAATTGAACAGTTCCCGCGGGAATAAAAAAAACAATCCACGCGGACGAAGTCGCGGGTATCATCTAGTATATATAATTATATATATATATATATATATATAATATATATATATATATATATATATATATATATATATATATATATATATATATATATATATATATATGTTGTTCGTCCGCTAGAATATAGATTTTTTTTTATAAATCGCATGGAAACCCTTAACTTTTGGGAATAAATGTGGCTTATGTCGGTCTCCTATTAAAGTTTCCCGTTAAAACTGAAGGACATTATTCATTAGTTAAAATAAGACTCCTATCTACTTACAGATATAGTCTGTTATTGCATGGCTAGTATCCAAGACCATAAAAAATAACACTTTAGAAAGTAGACTCTATTAACTTAGATATAAAGTGCTTTTTCGCATGGCCAGTATCCAAAGCCCTGTTGACAGCTTGAACGAGTCACACAAATAGTTCTCCATACATCCTCTTCGCTAAAGCGTCTCTTGCGAATGCCGCCCTCTGTATGTCCATTCGGTAAACTTTTTGAACACGCTATTTTTTGAAATTTAGACTCTATTGCCTCCCCCTTAAAGAGCTTTTTTGGTTGACCGATATCGAACGCCAACAGAAAGAAAACTTTTGAACATTTGAATGTAGACTCTATTTACTCACCGATAAAATGATTTTTCGCATGGCCAGTATCCAAAGCCCTGTTGACAGCTTGAACGAGCCACGCAAACAGTTCTCCATACATCCTCTTCGCTAAAGCGTCTCTTGCGAACGCGGCCCTCTGTATGTCCATTCGGGAAACTATAACTTCGTGCGCTGACGCTATTCGTCGATGGGTCAGCCATCTTGAGAGTTCCAATTTTGAAATACCCAATAACGAGCATATTGTTATTAGGTGGGTGTCGTCAGACTGCAACAAAATTTAAGAAAATAAAAAAAATTGCGAGATATTTCACCGCGGTTAATTGCCTCATCTGGTGACAGAAGGGCTGGCGCATTTTTTGCGCAAAGGGTCAGCCTGGCTGTCTAACTCGGAAATGCAGCCAGCATTCTTGCCACCATTCCACGAGGGCATGATTTATAAAGTAATAAGTTAGGCTAGCTAGCTTTAAGTTCCATTGTATTGTTTTCAATAAAATTAAAAAATTATCAACAATTTTTTGTTTGTCTTCGAATATATTATGTGAATACAGCGGTGATAGTCTAGTGGTTTAGACGTCCAGTCTCCTATTTGGGTGATCATATTCAGTTCGATCTCCGACCACACACTTTTAACTTTTCTAAGTTCTTCGGAGATGCTCCCATCCTCGCGATGTTTTCCACCACCCTTCTAGCAAGTAATATTGAATAGGGACGATGATGTTAAAAATTAATTATTTCTTACTGTTTATAAATAGAGGGTCTTCCAAAAGACCTAAAATTCACATCTTCTATTAGTTTTAAGCTTGATAATCATATTAATTATACAACAATTACATTCATAATTATTATACGTCACAACTATGTATGTCATACAAACTTCCATACTAAGAAGCGTGTTTTTAAGTTTGACAAAGAGTTGCTGATTTGATTGAGTTGTCATCATCCCTATTGTAGTCCCACCAACTTATTTGGCCAAAATTGGAACTAATTTTTATGCCTGTGGTTTCACAGCTTTAAATTTTCAAAGAAGGTGGTTTCTGAGATTCTCGAAGAGACAATGTGATAAACCAACTCACATCAATATAAGCACCTTCGGCGTCCTCTTCAGATGAATTGAGCTCCACGTTGCCGAGATGCAATATGGCCGCCAGTACCGTGAACATGTTTTGTTGTTCCGATTCAGTCACACCTAGCAATAAGAATAAGTTAATTTTGTAATATTTACTATAGTGTTTCTCACACTAGGGAAGTTTCTAAACTATTCTTAAATACATATCAAAAATTGCGGAACTGCATGATCAAAAGTAGTGAGCACATTTTTGGTTTCGTTGAAAGCTTCGAAATTGTTGACGCTTACCTAAAGTAGTGAGCGCATTTTTTGGTTTCGTTGAAAGCTTCGAAATTGTTGACGCTTACCTAAAGTAGTGAGCGCATTTTTGGTTTCGTTAAAAGCTTCGAAATCGTTGACGCTTACCTAAAGTAGTGAGCGCATTTTTGGTTTCGTTAAAAGCTTCGAAATCGTTGACGCTTACCTAAAGTAGTGAGCGCATTTTTGGTTTCGTTAAAAGCTTCGAAATCGTTGACGCTTACCTAAAGTAGTGAGCGCATTTTTGGTTTCGTTGAAAGCTTTGAAGTCGTTGACGCCGTCGATATCTGGACTGCCTCCTTGGTTCAGGTAGTGGAAGTGGTCTTGATGGTCTGAAACAAGAAAATTCTTTTGTAAACACGAAAATCTACAGTCGCACATTTTTGAAAATACAAATGAACGTATATTTAGTATGGTTTAGTTTAGTACAAGTAAGAATCTAACCAAAATATAATATGTGAAAGTAAGTAGGTTTCGTAGACACAAATACACACTAACAATAAGAGAGAAAGGGACAAAACACTCACCTAGTTTCAATTCCGGCATCTGCCTTGCAGCGGCACACAGCTGGTAGAATATATGGTAGTTCCTTTCGCCCGCACTTTGGTACGTGACGCGGGACTTTTCTAAGAGATAAGTGCGCATGCTCGCGCCGCATATCCTATATTCCGGGTCGAAATGTATCTCTATGAATTTACCGAAACGGGACGAATTGTCGTTTCTAGTCGTTTTTGCGTTACCGATAGCCTGTGGGAAGAGATAATTGGTCAGAAAAAAAAGAGAGCCAATTGAATTCATAGTACTTAATGTTGTGCCTAGGAGATCCACGACCTCAATTTACATAGACAGACCCTATCTAATGTGGACCTATTTTACTAACGCCATCTAGTCTGAAAAGCGGGACAGCGCTATGGCGGGTCAAGGACAGGCTTATACAGGTGACTTATGAACCACAAGTCGGAAGTTTTCTATGAAAGGGCCCATTTAGTAGTTACCTACATATTTATCGATGAAGGAGATACATTCTTTCCTACCAGTCCTTTGACAAAGGCGTCTAGACAGAGCAATGCTAGACTCGGTGACTAAGGGTTATTCCCGCAGGAACTCCTTAATTTTCCAGGATAAAAAGTAGCCATGTCCTGTATACCCCTATATATATATTGCTGAGAGCCGTGACCCCATTCCATTAATGACATAATGGGTTTTCTTGGGATGTGGTGCGTTTCCACTTCCCAGGTCCTTCCCCATTCGACTCGAGTAAGAGAATTATTTTAACCCTTAGGTTTTTAACGATTATTATCATTTAATAGAGATAATAACCAGAATCAACGGCTTATCGTCCTCGGTTTTCTTTAAAATTCCAAAATTCGGACTTCCAAATTTGGTCACCCTTCCAGTTACCAACTTGGGTCAACGTTTCTTTAAAATCTCAATCGACTAGGCCACTCGTCCTTCAAACTACCTCTATACCAATTTCATGAAAATTTGTTGCCGTAAAAGCGTAGCAGACAGACCGACACACTTTTGCATTTATCAAATAATCAAATCAAATATATAATATATAAATATTATAAATGCGAAAGTTTGGATGGATGGATGTATGGATGTTTGTTACTCAATCACGCGCCAACAGCTGAACGGATCTGGCTGAAATTTGGCACAGAGATAGAATATAGTCTGGAATAGCACATAGGCTACTTTTTATCCTGGAAAATTAAAGAGTTCCCGCGGGATCCACAAAACCTCGATCCACGCGTACGAAGTCGCGGGCATTAGCTAGTAAATATTATAAATGCGAAAGTTTGAATGGATGTATGGATGGATGTTTGTTACTCAATCATGCCCGAATGGCTGAACGCATCTGGATAAAATTTCGCACAGAGATAGATTATAGTCTTCAATAACACATAGGCTACTTTTTATCCCGGAAAATCAAAGAGTTCCCGCGGGAACCAAAAAACTTCAATCCACGCGGACGTAGTCGCGGGCATCAGCTAGTACATCCATACATCCATACACACAAACTTTCGCGTTTATAATATTAAAAGTATAGACATAGTATGGTCACCAACCTCCATGATAGGGCTGGAAGCGAGCACTTTCCTCTCGACTTGTGTTTCGCTGACATTACCGCGCACGGCCGCAAAGTACCGCATTGCGTACTTTGCAGACACCGTCTTACCAGCGCCCGACTCTCCGCTCACTAAAAAAGTAATAACACATGAAACATCAACGAAAATTTTAAAAAGCCGGGTACTTGCGAATCGGATTCAAAAAGAAAAGAAAAGTAGAAAAAACCCTGACTTTTACACCCCAAACTCCTTCTTAAGTCGGTCAAATTTGACTTTAACCTTAACCATCGATGGTGCAATTGACCCTATAACGAATATGGATTTTAAATTCAAATTAATTTATTTTTCAATAATAGTGAGTAGTGATCTAAATTATACATATACGTATAATTTTCTTTTTCAAGTATAGAATAGTGATCTAAATAAATAAAAGGAAAAGGACTGACTGATCTATCAATGCACAGTTCAAACCACTGGATGGATCGTGCTGAAATTTGGCATACACTGCAGCTTTTATGTCGTATAGGCACCCGTCAAAAAAGGATCTTTGAAAATTCAACCCCTAAAGGGGTCAAATAGGGGGTAAAAAAGCTAGTTTACCTATAATACTCTGGTCTCTCCTTTCCCTTTCTAGTTTCGTGTAGGCCTCTTCGGAGACGGCGAATATGTGAGGATCTAGGTCTCCCATAGACTGCCCACGGTAGGCCATTATCGTCTCGTCACCTAGAAAAATAAATCGCTCAAATTCAATAGTATATTTATTCAAAACTAGCCCGCGACTTCGTCCGCGTAGTTTAAGTTTTTTTTAATTCCCCCGGGAAGTCCTTAATTTTCCGGGATAAAAAGTAGCCTATGTCACTCTCCAGGTCCTCAACTATACCCATGCCAAAAATCACGTCGATCCGTTGCTCCGTTGCGGCGTGATTGAAGGACAAACCAACAAACAAACACACTTTCGCATTTATAATATTAAGTATGATAGGTACCTACATAGTACCCCTTCTGAATGTCACGTTTACAGAGTATAAGACTTGATGGTGATAATTAACCACGGTATCTTAAAACTAAAGCTGCGAGAGTTCCAAACGCGCCCTGGTCTGAGAAGAGCCCACAACAAAATCAGCCGGGTTTTCTTTTATTATCACTGTCTCTCAAATATCATTAGTCGTCAGCTTTACAAAGAGCTTTACTACGTCTGTGGTAAGCGCAACAACGCGATTATGGTTTGTCTAATATTTAGGATGATAATTTTGGCAGATCATGTCGTTTGCAATTTGCATAGTCGGTCACACACTTGTCCTTTCACCTCTCATCTATTAAAATGATCACTCTAAATTAGACAAACCATAGATATGTCACCGTAAGATTGTAAAAACCGTAAGATTGTAATCTAACACTTTTTTTTCGATAGATTGTAAACAGTCGAAAGATTGTGAACCGTTCAATTTTTTAAGTGTCAATTTTTGAAATATTCACTGTATTTACATTTTCTTGTCTCTTTCTTGTAGGTTAGGTTAGGGTTCGACATAAATAATCAAGTAGTGCCACTTAGGTTCTATCGGGTTAATAAACCTAACAGATTACAATCTACCGAAAAATAATGCGTTATATTGTAATCATTCGACAGTTTACAATTTCGCGAGTAAGATTATAATCTAACGGTTTTTACAATCTTACGGTGACAGATACAACGCGAAACGACAGTATCAAACAGTAGCTGACCCTTCACGTGGCCTACGCTATCGCGTCAGACAAGTTTGTCTTTTTCTATGGCGTCGTATCGCGTCGCTTCGCTGAGATAAAGAGAGTAAAACGTTAAGAGTAATTTGGAAGACTTGTGTGGTGTGGTGTTATTAAACCTTATTATTACACCGAATTAAGCATCTTGTTCCTTGACAGTAGAAGTAGATAAAAGTAGGATATCTTCTTACCGTATATAGGCAGGTCATAATAAGGATTAATAGCGACTAGCACGATCCCGCAATATGTGTAGATGGCGTTGCGATCGCAGAATCTGAAAACAAGATAACATTAAAGAACATAATATAAAAAATCATATCAAAAATAAAATAATAAAAACTTAGCTAAAAATTTGCTCCAATTTTGGTGCACTGGGTCAACTAAATTTGATGGACTGTATTTACTTTTGACTTTGACCCACATGGTCACTATGGGCTAGTTGATTACCCAAACCATTAGTTATCCATACTAATATTATAAATGCGAAAGTGTGTCTGTCTGTCTGTCTGTCTGTCTGTCTGTCTGTCTGCTACGCTTTCACGGCCCAACTACTCAACCGATTTTAATGAAATTTGGTACAGAGATAGATTACATCACAGGGAAGGACATAGGCTACTTTTTATCCCAGAAAATTGAAGAGTTCCCACGGGAATAAAAAAAATGTATCTGTTCAACCGATTTTGATGAAATTTTGTTCAAGGACAGGTTGTATCCCGGGGAAGGACATAGGCTACTTTTTATCCCGGAAAATTTAAGAGTTCCCGCGGGAATCAAAAAAAAATAAATCCACGCGGACGTAGTCGCGGGAATCATCTAGTTTTAAATAATATAAAGGTAAGTAGCACACGTAAGAATTTAACATTATTTAAATTTAATTTAACTGTTAATTTACTAGTTAGTAGTTACTCTATCGTAAAAATCGTGAATCGACGCTTTCTTTGACTAACGTTCATGGCGCCATATTTAAGGGTTACAGGTCCATCAAAATACTATGGTGATGCAACCCAGCCTATAACACACATGGTCACTGTGACACACATGTTCACTGTGACACACATATTCACTACGATACAAAAAATCACTATAACACACATGGACGCTGTCTGTCTGCTACGGTTTCACGGCCCAACTACTCAACCGATATTGATGAAATCTGGTACAGAGACAGGTTACATCCCGGGGAAGGACATAGGCTAATTTTTATCGCGGAAAATTCAAGAGTTCCCGCGGGAATAAAAAAATTAGATGTAGGTACTAGATGAGCTCCTTCATAGAAAAAATTTGTGCGTCCGACCTGTAGAGCGCGCTCCAAATCTGTATAGCCCTGTCCTTGTCCCCGCCATAGCGCTGTCCCGCTTTTCAGACTAGATGACTTTAGTAAATTAGATCCACATTCTTTGTTTGACAGGACCAGTTTATGTAAATTGAGGTCGTTGAAAAAAATTGATACTTTTTTTTATTCAAAAACCCAATTAACGCCTGCTTCTATCCAATACACAACATACCTGACTTTAAGGTTGTGCAGTACCGCCGGCTCGTGCAGGTAAGACAAAGAAGTGAGATCATTCTGACCAATGAGCAGCGACGGGTTCCGTAAGGGGGGCAGTTTATTCTCGTCCGCTATCTATGGACAAGAATAAGTTTTTTCATTTATATCACACCATAACTTTAACTAAAGCACTATCTTTACATTCGCGTAACGTTATTTCGAATCATAAAGAACTGTGATTCAATTCACCGTTACCATAACACTTCAAATCACTGTGACAAATCGGACTAAAACATTGCAGTACCACCGGCAGGTAAGATAGCGAAGTATGATCGAGGGCAGAAGTATTGTTGTGACACGACTGTACTTACTTTGATCTGTCGTATTTCACCAGTCTGGTCGGTTTTGACGATCAGCACACCGGAGCGATAGTCGCTGGTGACGGTGGCGCCCTCCCATACCTGGATCGGATGCTCCACCCATACTTTGGCGTCCTGTAAAGATTAAATCATGTAATAGGGCGTCGTTCAGCCGTCTCAGCGGGAGTGGAGGTGCTCCCGCGCAACGACCATAATTTACATAGACGGGCCCTGTCAAACAAAGAATGTGGACTTATTTTACTAACGCCATGTAGTCTGAAAATCGGGACAGCGCTATGGCGGGGACAAGGACAGGGCTATACAGGTGTGGAGCGCGCTCTAAAAGTCTGACGCCCAACTTTTTTCTATGAAAGGGCCCATCTAGTAACTACATATATATCGATGCTCACGCGTCTTCATTCCTGCTAGGGCCATAGCGGCATCGATACGGGTCATGCACGCGGTAGTGATGACGTCGCCCGCAGAGCGGACCCAATAGGGAAATGACACCAAATCTAAGGGCCCGTAGCCTCCAAGGCAGGCCCAAGCCTACCTATTCACAATGCGAAAGCTATTTACCGGGGCACAGTGTTGCCCCGCGCCCCGCCCGGCTAAAAAGCCCAAGCTTCGAGGCCCGTACCACTCGGATTTTTAGATTAGAGTGTCACCGTGGAAGCCAAATTTGAGAAAAAACAAAATGGCGCCCTCTAGAAGCCATAATGTAACAAATTAAAAAATAAAAGGCAATGGACTAGGCCAAGTGGGGTATCGATGAAAAGGTCTTGCAAAATCATAGTTAGGTTTCCTTGATCATTTTCTCATTTTAACGATCATTTAGGATTTACGAGGTTTCAAAGGTTGTATTCCTTTGTGTCACATTACAGAAAAATCGGCTGAACCTATTTTGATAGTAACTACACTAATAGATTTGTTTTAGTCTTCCGAGTGTCACAATTTAGGATAAAGTAAATTGAATTTAGAACATCGTGTGCACGTTAGTAAATATCACTCGTCTATGAAGTTTGTGAATTCGAAACATCATTAAAACCTATTTACTTCTACCTCTATGGTGCCGAATTTCCATACAACCTTTTTTAATTTGTTAAAAACTCACACTCGTAACCTTCTTGGTGTACTTTTTTAATTTGCTTTGCGCGCACCATTTTCTTTCACGTCATGTCATTTCCTCGCTGAGGTGGGATGAAAAGTTACGTGTTGCACTCGAGTGAAAAGATTTTTCACCTCGTGCTCTTTTGATTCCCTCGCTGACGCTCAGGATTCTAATTTTTGAACCACTCGCGTAATCCTTCGCTTGCTCGGTCATCAAAATTGAGCACGCGGTTAAAAAACAACTTTTCACTCTTGTATAACAAATAAATATTTTTTTTCGGTAAACTTTACAGAAGTTTACCTAAATCTCTGAAAAAATCCCTTTTATTTCGGACCGCCAAACTAAGTCTGTTCGTAAAGGTTTAAGTATGGCTGATTTCTGAAAAACTATCTGAGCTAGAAACTTCGTCATACTTTTCTTGTAAAGTTTACATAAACTTGTAACTTCTAAAGTTCTATCATCTCGAATTAATTCAGTTTTCACTTTGCAATCGTCGGAGATATAAACATGACATTCACCATAACATGCCGCCGCCAACGCTAACGAACTCCCGCGCTGCACGTTGTCGGCTTTATCGCCTTGTGTTTGGAAGAAAATTTCGGTTACAAACCCGTGCGCGATTTGAAGACGAGTGCCTGATATTGAAAACGAGTTTTAAAAGACAGCACATCAACCCGTGCGCGCTTCGAGGTAATACTGCCTTCAGGTTCTCCACGGCAGACAGAAATGTTTTCTTGTAAGAAAAAACTATAACCGCAATAAGTTCTCATGGCCAATTAATGGTTAGCCAGGTTAGGTCTAGACAGTTGCGTTATACATAAGTTATGTAATCACATGCTTTTTGATGTGATTGCAGATCAGCGCAATATCCATACTATTATTATAAATGCGAAAGTGTGTCTGTTTGTCTGCTAAACTTTACAGGCCCATTTCAACCGATTTTGTTGAAATTTGGTACATAGGCAGATTGTATCCCGGGGAAGGACATAGGCTACTTTTGATCCCGGAAAATTAAGTTTCTTCGGGAATAAAAAAACAACTGAATCCACGCGGACGACGTCGCGGCTTAGACGTGTTTATTTCATCCAAGCCGCGTCGCGAGCATCGTCTAGCTTATAATATTTTTTTAAAAGACTGCCACGGCAGTCCTGTTTTAACGGAGACGTATGAGTCCATCCATCCAGTGGCAGTTAAGAGTACCATCTTATCTGCCACTTGAGGAATACTGATGGGAGACAAGTTTGTAGATATTCCCTCATTAACCACTCTGCCGGCAAAGACGTACCACCAAGTGATTTAGCGTTCCGTATACGATGCCATAACCCCACAAGGTAAACACGCTTCTATCTCAGGGTTGACTGCTTCAAGCTGCGACTGCATAGTGAACTATAATCTTCTACATACACTCATACATGGAACCGCTCGAGCAAGTGCGACTGCTTCGGGCGGTTGGCAGCAGTTATCAATGGTAGCTTCAAGCTGTTGACTATGACTGCAAGAGCGGTCCGTGTATGTTGATCACTGGCTAACTACTCGAGCAGTCCGTGTATGGCAGGCCTTTGACTGCACATCAGGTGAGATCGCAGTCAAGGGCTAACTTGTAGTGGAATACAAAAAAAATATGATCATAACTATAAATGCTGCGTGCTAATTCCAGCTAATTGAATTACCCGCGTGATCGCTTCAAGCTTACTTAGACGTCTGCGATCATTGAGGACCGAGGGAGCGGCACTAATTAGTTATTTAATTAGTTTGACGACAGCCGAACGTAGGGATTTCATCATACTAATACTAAAAATGTGTTTGTTTATTTGTTTGTTGGGCTATTCTTCAATCACGGAGCAACGGATCGACGTGATTTTTTGCATTGGTATAGTTGAGGACCTGGAGAGTGACATAGGCTACTTTTTATCTCGGTACTAATATTATAAATGCGGAAGTGTCTCTGTCTGTCTATCTGCTACGATTTCACGGCCCAACTACTGAACTGATTTTGATGAAATTTGGTACAGAGATAGGTTACATCGCGGGGAAGAACATGGGCTTTTTATCCCGGAAAATTGAAGTGTTTCCGCGGGGATCAAAAACATCAATCCACGCGGACGAAGTCGCAGGCATCATCTAGTTTTTTTTTCTTCTTTATATAGGTATATAGTACTAGTACCAAACATAAAAATTTAAAGGACATGTACAAGGACAAGTTATCTCAATATGTACATTAAATCGTAACAAATTACATTACTGAGTCATAATGATAGAATCCATTATCATCGGCACAGTGCAAACGCTAACAGGATTCCAATAAGATTATAACTACAAATGTCACTCATTTCATTTACTACGCTTGAACTATTTGCCCACACTTATACCACAGCGTAAGTACATAAGAGTAGTAGTAACTGCCTCGATGTTCTAGCGGTTAGCAATGTCTGATTTTGGATGACGAGGTTTTGGCTCGACTCCCAAGTCTTCAGGTCATAATTGAGTACATTCTGTCTCACAAGAATTTTGAAACCTACACACATGCAAAGTTTTCCATTTTACTAATATTTTAAGTTTAATAGCTAGATGACGCACGCAACTTCATTGATTCATTTTTTTTTATTCCCGATGGAACTTTGAACCCTATGATTTCCCAAAATAAAAAGTAGCCTATGTCCTACACCGCAATGCAATCTACCTCTGCACCAGCCCCCTGTTATATGGAATTGGCCACAATGGGGTTGATTCCATAGTGCACAATCTCTAAACTAAACAAAAACTACAGCACTAAAAATACTGCTAACCCTTTCATAATACTCCCCGCGGACAGGGACAGAACTAGATTTAAAGCTGTCAATTTAGTTTAGAGGTTGTTTATGCAGAATTGGCCACAATGTCTCATTGACATGACATCGGTATATAATATAATTCACAGAATGCCTAGAAATGAATTACTGTGCAATAGCACTTTGAAATTTAGATTATTACTTAATATGAGTCTTTACAATAAACCTACAATAAGGCAATTAGGACTATTTATTGATGAAGACTTAAAGGAGCAAGTCCAGAAGGTAACATTTGTTTAATACTTACTGAAATAATAAAATGTATACCTAATAACTGCAAATTACATTTTCATGTTATGTTAAATAGGCATTATAGCAAAGTGTGATTATGTATTATTGCAGTATCACTGATGTTATGTAATATTAATTTATTAAAAGAATTTAACAACCTAACAAAATTGATGTTCACGACTTCATGCACGTAGATAGAGGTTTTTAGATTCTGCAGAAAGTCTTTTAATTTTCCAGGATAAAAACTTGCCTGAGTGTTATAATCTATCTCTGTGCCAAATTTCATCCAGATCCGTTCACACGTTCTGGCGTGATTGAGAAAGGAACATCCATCCAAACTTTGGCATTTGTAATATTGGTATAGAAGTATAGATAACAAATTATCTTCAGGAGGAACAAGCATCAGAATCAATATACCTGAGTACATTTTATTCAAATTAAAGAAGTAGGAAATTCATAGTTTTTATTTTTATTCCTTCAAACATAAGACTAATAGGTAGATCATTTACTTTCCTACATAAATAATATTTGACAGGAAAAAGCATAAGTTGTTGAGAATAATATTTTAGTCAAAAAAAAATTGGGGTTTGATGTACAGATTTGAATAAGATTCTAGTGTGATTTGACCTAAATTATATTTCAAAAATATAGAAATAACGTAAAATAATGTTAGTAAAAAGTCTTCACTGTACATTCCACGCGGACAAAGTCGCGGGCATCATGTAGTGAATAATAACAGCTTATAATGAGAACATAATTTTCATCAGAACATTAGATGGTAGATAAGAAGTGTTTATCACAATTGATTTACAATCATTTCTAAAACAAATACGAAATCAATACATGAATACAAGCCGATAAATCAAGAATTCAAGACAATGAAATGCAACTTACTATTCCAAATTTAAACTTGTGATTTTAGATTTGGAACCTTCTTTTTTTTAATAACAAACAGAAAAAAATTAACGTTACCTTGGTGTATAGTTCCTTGGTCGTCATTTTGAAGATAGGTACCTATAAATTAAACACTAAACACTATAAAATATTTCATTGCTTCACCACGTGCACGGTTTTTGGAATTCTATGAAAATACATTTTAAAAATAAGGTAGATTCGAATTTGCTAATATTCGGATTGCGAATTGCTAACGCGAAACGTCACTCGGCAATGTTATTGACATGTGTCAAAGATAAACCTATCTTTACTCGCCATGTAACAAATAACAATACATTGAGCCGGCAGATTTTCCATCCGTGGGAAAGTTACATAGTTTTCCGCAAGGAAATGTAATTAAAGATAACAAAAAACAACAAATGCTCTAAAAAGTTGAAACAATAGGGTACATATTGCTGGTTTTTATTTAGCCTAAAGTTCACACAGATGTTGCCATACTATTTTATCAAAATTAGGTCAAATTAAATATCAAATTGCGTTCCGTTTTGGGCTAATGGCTAGTAAGAACAAAAAATAATATATTTGTATTGATTTATTTCACTTCGACAGTTATTTCACATTCATAATATAATTTGCTTTTACTAAACTACTACTACAAATTAATACTAGGCATTCTAAATTCATTGTCATATACTTAATCTAAAGCATGTCGAGTCCGATTCTTTAATTAAGTAAGTATTATTTTTATATTTGCGGTTACAATATATTTACGATAGTACATGATACTTAATTTCATTCATTGGTATTTGCCAAGGTAATTCATTTGTTTTCTTGAGCCGGGAACCATGTTTGGCAGGCTTCGGTAGCTATTTCACACAGGGCTGTGAAAGTCTTTCCCCTCGAATCGTATTCTGAAAAATGCAAGTTTAGGTTTAGGCGTCAAGCCCAGTGTTTGGAGACTGAGCTGGCATACCGCAATTAGATCAAGATTTGATAAGAAAATGAAAATACCTGTAGGACTAGGTCCTCTCTTGCCAAACATGATGCCGTTCATTGGGGCATTCTTATAATTGGCTTCGGTATTGCCTACAAGACAAAGCAGAACTGCTAATACTGCCACAGCAGCAGAAAGCCTCACCAGTGCACGAAACATCTGTAACGACGAGTAATAATAGAATTTTTATTAAAAAGCCACGATTAACTGCAGCGCTGCTTTGTGGCCTTTGAAACAATAGTTATAACTATTCTTAACTAAGACAAAAAGCCCAGTAGTTTTTCAGCAAAATGGTAATCACGATTGTGACGACCGTGGTGGACTATGGCTAAGCCTCTCTCATTCCGAGTGAAGACTACTACTCAGTAGTGCGCAGCAGTGGGTTGAAATTATAAGTAAAAATAAAACCACAATTGCAGTGTCCCATTGTTGGCCAGCGTGGTGGACTATGGCCAAACCCATCTTACTCCGAAAGGAGACTCAGTAATGAGACGGCGATGAATTGAAATGATGAATTTAAAATTAAACCATGATAGCAGCACAGCGTGGTGGATTATGGCTGTTAAACATATCTAAGAACCTTCTCAGACGATAAACATAACTATGAAAAAGAACCACATCTAAATCTGCAAAGTATGTAGTTTTTTAAAAAATTAACGTAGTAAAAAAGATATTAATTATGACTACGGAGCATAATAACCTTGATTTTCAGTAAAATATTGAGGCTGGCAACACTTACTGAGTTGCGATCGTGGACAGAGTTTAGAGGTTGCGGTTAGATTTAATACAAAGTACTCTGTGTTAATACCTTTATTATTGGAGAGCAGGCTTAGAGCTGGTATCACTGCAGGAGTCGTGATGTCAACTGATGTCGGATAGGGTGGTACTGTGGTTTTTATAGTTGCCAGAGGGCATGGTGGCTAGTGCACACTCAATTATAGGATTATTGGATACTGACCGCGTATTAGCGCGATAGGGCCGCTTCCCGAGGGATCAAAACTTCGTTACTGTATTATATTGATCAAACACACTATCCAAACATTACCTACTCTGAACACTAAGGGTGGTTGAATAAACATCTTTATGTGATAGTATAGTAAGTATGTGTACATTGGCTAAAACGCTAATTTGCATACCTAAATTAGGACTGCCCAGCAGATAGTTCGTATAAGGGCTATTTTTTATCTGCGAATCATGATCAGGGTTCGAATCTTGGGTCGTAACTGAAGCAAATAGAATGTTATGGAGTTTTGATCGCCCCAACATAATTCTGAGCCAAAGCCCTAAGTCCGAGCTTTACAGAAGGTGCCCTTAGGAAACTTGCCCTCTGATGCCTTCGAGCCCTAAGGTTCCAACTTCTCGTCGATGCATAGAGTTCGCCCACCCACCCGGCGACCTAGTAGAGCCTACGCAGTATACTCAATTCGAAAAAAATTAGTTGCATCTGCAGTTCTATAGGTTTATGGGGGTGAGGGAATTATATTATATAACACGGTCTGTTTTTGCGCCCCGACTTTTTGTGGGCACAGTGAACACTTTTTCAAAGGTTAGAAATATAAGAGCCAAATCAAAAGTTTTTTAATAATTTTATTCATGAAATATTATAACCTTAACAGCGCCACTGCCTACCGCTAGATGAATCAAACTTTGGCCACGAGAAATTAAATTGCTTATGGGACTGGTCATAGAAACTAATCAAACTTTTTAAATATGGATAGGTACACGAGTATATTCACTCTAACACCCCATTTGAAGTCTAGAAAGCGTTCTGGCGCCCAAAATGGTATTTATGGGTGCTATCATGGACGTTATGATTATGACATTGCGATAACCGAAATAGCTGTTGTAATTGGCTCATGGCTGAGTTTATGTTATTCTTGGAGCTACAGCGCATTTTATTAATCACATGGTCAAAGTATAAGAACTTCAAATACTTAAATCGCTGTTAATACAGCTAACTATATAACAATCTTACAAATCCGTTAGTTAAATTCTTAAAAAACTGCCTATTAAAATTCCATTTATATATTTTTAAACTGTCAGGTTCAGGCAAACCAATCATATTTATTATCCGTTTAACCCGTTGGTTTAACCAATTTTAATGGGTACGGAGATAAGCCTCCCGGAGACACGCAATAGAATATCCCGGAAAATCCAAGAGTTCAATCGAAAAAAAATCTAAAAGCCAAAATCCGTGCAGATCAAATCGTGTGTATTATAATTTCTAGTAAGTAGGTACCTATCTAAGTCATAGTAGAGAAAATAACCCAAACTTAGATAACTTATAAAATATTATTTTGATCATCTCATCTAGGTTTCATAACATACAATAACTCAATTGCTATGATTCTATCAGACATTCAATTTGCTCGCTAATATACAATTTTTATATCGAATTATTTTGTGGTGCAGAAAATCATCTGCCTTGTCCATAATATATCTAGCTAAATATGGGACAACTTTTGTATAAAATGCGCTTCCTTCAAGGCTTATGCATCAGTGTAATCCCAGCTTTTGATATAGAAATATTAAATAACCACACTTGAAGTAAGTTAAAAAAACTGTACTGTGTTGAGACTTAAATTAAGACGAAGTTTTTTTTTGAATTAGGGCTTGGGATTCTTCTAAGTTATCGCACATCTGAGATGTGCTCCATCGCTGATGTTCCTTATTTTCGCGAATAACGCTGTTTTTTAAGCCGAATCGAACTCGTTCCATTTTTTACATGGCCTAATATACCACTCCGCTTGATTGTTGCTGGTCGTTGAGGGTAACTAGTCACAACCAAAGACCTAATAGGTACCAGCAGTCGAAGACACTATAGAAACAATAAGTTGCCCAAAGTAGCCAGGTCAGCAGGTCTAAGCAAATCGTAATGGGGAGGCACACTGCCAATTTATCCCGCTAGGTGACGCATCGTCGCTGGTGTTGTTTACCTGTCAAACACCATATATTTTTTACGCGATAGTTTCATTTTCTTAGAATAATTCATTTTTATGCCTAAATGTTGTGCATTCCGTTTTCCTGCTGATGAGGAATGAAGAAGACTATGGTACAAAGCCGTGCGCCAATAAAATTGGAAACCCAGTTCATCGGCTAGGTTATGTAGCGCTCACTTTAGACCTGTCGATTATTATGGCAAGAGCACACACTGGTTTTTTTCCCAGATTCAGTTAAAATAGGACGCCTAATTACCTCAATTATGTACGCAAATGAACCTGACAGTTACCAGCGAGGGTGGCGCCATCTGAGATTAGCTTTGCCTGTGCCTCCCCATTAAATGACAGCTTAAAATTACTACTCGAACTGTTTACGGAGTTCATACCTACATGCTTTTGACGTGCAGGCATATTCTATGAACTCCTAAACAGGTCGAATTATTCGTTTGACAAACGATTAGGCACGATTACGCTATTATTACACTATCGGGGTCTCGCATTCAAAAGGACGCCGGAAGGATTTACCATTTTAATCAATTTGCTTTTTTATCTTCTAGAACTCAAGATGCGTGCCGCTATCTTCTTTACTTTTCTGGTCATCCTCTGCATCATCGCATTGGGTGAAGCGAACTACAAAAAATTACCCTTCAATGGGTCTATTTTCGGAAAAAGGAGCAATGTCGGTTAGTAATTTATTAAATACTAGCGGACGCCCGCGACTTCGTCCGCGTGGATTGAGGTTTTGTGGTTCCCGCGGGAACTCCTCAGTTTTCCAGGATAAAAAGTAGCCTATGTTTTAATCCAGGTTATAAGTTATCTATGTTCCAAATTTCAGCCAAATCGGTTCAGTAGTAGCGGCGTGAAGGAGTAACAAACATACACACAAACTTTCGCCTTTATTATATTAGTGTGATAGTGTGATACTATTTAAACACACGTCTGGGTCAAACAATAAAATATTTCACACTAGATTATGCCCGCTTCTTCATCCACGAGGAATTAGGTTCTTAAAAAAGGTAGGTAGGTATTTCAAAAAATTGTGAAAACCACAAACTTCATTTTTCACCGAAATCACAAATACCAAATTTCATGGATATAATTTGAACCGCTTAATTAACTATTTTGGGGTGAAATTTCTAAAATTCCTTCCTTATTACACTTCTAGGGTGTTCAAGGAATATGCTCTCAAAATTTCATATTTCTACGTTCAACCGTTTGGGCTGTAGGTTGTCTGTCAGTTACTCAGGACATACACAGTAGTCTTTGGATTAAATCAGTCCTCATGGTAGATGCCACCTATAAATGCCCAGTATGATTAAAAATAATCTTAGTTTTCTTGCTCTAAGCAATTAGTTATGTACCATTATCTTCATAATAATCATAATTTGTGTAAATAAAAAACTAATTTTTTTTCAGAATACGACTCCACGGGTCAAGCTTTGTCTGCTCTATGCGAAATAGCATCTGAGACTTGCCAGGCCTGGTACCAGGCTTTGGAAAATAAGTAAATAATTAACACAAAGGAATCTGGCATAATATGAAAAACTGGCAACACTGTACTTTTTTGATCCGGCTCGAAGGACTAATAATTTGTTAAATAACCTTTTCTCTGTTTTCAACATTGCAATATTTCGCAAGAATAATATTTTAGAAAGAAAAGAATACAATTATTTTGCTATAATCCGCCAACAATATTTTAGAACACTGCTCGTTGACAATATTGTTGCTAGAAACTATAGTATTTCCATAATAATACTATGAAATGTAATAAATAATAGTATCTAGCAATGCCCACTTTTTATATTCTTTGCATCCTTCACGCCTCACTTAAAATTAAGTGATGAGAACTGATGAGAATCAACAGCTGATAAGTGATGATATTTTATGCAAAGTGAAGTCCATTTTCGGGATAATAGTTAGTCTTCATGAATTTTTTTAAAGGTTTTAAAGGCTTTTTTCCTAAATGAGGAAACCTGCAAGCTCGAGACTTCTTCACATAATGTTCTCGAAGGTGTGTGAAGTCTGCCAATCTGCACTTTGCCAGCATGGTGGACTATGGCTAAACCATAGATCAACTACTATAAAATACCCTTCTTACTCCAAGAGGAAACTCGTGCTCAGTAGTGAGCTGGCAATGGGTAGAGAGGAGAGATAATTCTGAAACTTGCAGCTGATGCGCTTTACAGGATATTGAAGAAAACTGTGTAACATATTTAATTTTTATTCTAAAAATTTATTCACCTAATGGGAAGTGTGATTTTTTGGGGAGTTTCAACTTTTTTATATAAAAATACTAGTATACTAAAAACTAGAATTGCGTATTATGAAACGTTGTAATGTAAAAGAGTTGGCCTGTTTTCTATTTCAAAAGCTGGAGATTTGCTCTTCATGTGATTGGGTACATTGATTTGTATTACGAAGTTTAGCCAATCAGAAAGCCGTATTGAGAAAGCGCAAGAAACGTCATTGATAAAACCAGAACCACGTTTTGCTGTTGAAAACATACAGATTAGTCTATATGTATTATGAATTATCTATGCAGATTACAATGGTTCCTTGATTTTACCAATTTACATGTGTGGCAAATAAATTTTAAATAGCAATATAGATAAATTAATGCTATATTTGGTGCTAAAAGTCATTCTTTGTACTATACGCGATTTATTTAGTTAAGGAATGACTCCAGAATACGTTTTGGGACAGAATCCGATTGTCGCAATATTATGGTAATTTTTTATTTATTTATGGAATTTAAACATTTTTTATGGTTTTTTACGTCCAATTTATCATTGAGACGAATCGGTTAGGTATGCGATTTCGCACTCTCCGATGTGGCTTATGACTGTAAGTACCTGATTATTCTTATTGGAAATATTTAATCTTGATAAAACAAATTGATGCATAATTATTATGGAATCAACGACGTAATTTTATCTAACTGTTTAAATTGAGCACTTTTTATCATTATTGCCAGCAACTTGAGTCTTTATACTATTATTTATTAGAGTTGCAGCATATTTTTCATTGTAATATTATGTATCTACCTGTTGTAATAAATTCCTACTATGACTATGTTATCCAAGCATTGAACTATATTGTATTAGTGTAGCCAAGTGGTTAAAACTTCACCTAATCATGAGGTTCAGGTTTTGAATTGTGAGCACAATTCTCGAACTTTAAAGAGTAATGTGTGTAAAAATTTTTTTAAATCATAGAATAGGCTTGCGCTTGACGACAATCATGCTTATTAAAAAGCAATGATGAGGTCTAGTTTGGAGCGCACTTGCCTAGAAGATGCCTATTCACTCTTGCCTTGAACATACCTAAGTTATATGTGGCAGGGTGTACATGTGCTGGAAGGGTAATCCACATCCTGGCGGTTCAAATCAGAAAACGTAGAGCAGGACCATTTCACATGAAACCTGCCTGCCTGTAATGTTCTCAAAAGCGTGTTGTTCTCAAAAGTGTGTGAAGTATTCTAATCCAATTGAAACTCTTCTAGTTCAGAAATGAGATGCATGTTCAGTGGACTTACTACCATCACTTAAAACAGTATTATTTTGAAATTGTTGTTTTATATGTTGCACCTTAATGTTCCTGAAATATAGTGGCCCAGTAAAGGGATCTTTACTTTGAGCGACAAATGCGGTGATGTGACACAATGCGACGCTATCAAACAGTAGCTGACCCTACACGTGGTTCATGTTGTCGCATAGATACACCTGTCATTTTCTATGTAGTTTTATCATGTCTTGTCGAGTGGCATCATTTCTGTTGCTCACCTAAGACAATTATATTGACATAGATATGACTACAAATGTGATAGGACTAAGGAATTCCTTCAAGATTTCATTACATAATATATGCTAAAGAGTTCCCTAAGTAATGATTAACCAACTCTGAGTGCTGCAGTTAATTTAGCGCTGTCCCTTTAGGGATAGCAATACAATTACAATTATTATTAGTCATTTTAGATTAGTTTAGAGATTGTGGAATTAGCCTCTAACATACATTCTTTATTATGTTTATAAGCTTTTTGAAGTTACTAATCATATTTATTAATACTCAAGACTCATGGGTACAGAGTTGAAGGGAATGCAATGTATCTTTTCTAATGTGTAAATATTCTAAAGATACAGCAAATACCTTGTTTTCACATAATATACAAATGTGTGTAGCATTTGCCCTGCACAAATGTGTACATTATTGAGTAGAATCAGTTTAAATTGAAACCATCCAGAAAAGATGCAACTAAAAATCTCTCTTGAGCTTTATTAATCTAAATCTACCACCTATATAAAGTTTTGAGCCTCTTTACATGAGCTAGCAGTAAGTTGTTGCTACAAAAAAAGAAACATAAACAAAATTACAGTAGCATTCAAGTATTTGTAAGTACACAGGTCATTTAAAGAGGAAAAGGGGTAGATCAATGAAAAGATGGGTCGATGATATTCAAGTAGTGGCAGGTGGCATATGGTCCCGAATGGCGAGAGATAGAGAGGTGTGGAAGATATTGGGGGAGGCCTTTTCCATCAGGCAACGGGTTGTCGAGGCAGTACTAAATAAGACCTAGTTAAGATTAAGAATTATTGTCTGAATAAAGGCTTTATTTATTTATTTATTTATTCAAGTATTTAATAGTGCACGAAAATTATCATCTCAGTGTTACCATATTTTATCAACAAAAAACTGAAATTCAGTGTGTTATGAAATAGTGCCATTCTTCTTTCATTTCAGCAATAATCGAGGATCACAAGGAAGTTATCACAAATAACGCAAGATGGTCTCACGAAGTGTGGAGTAATCCACTTTGAGGAATCATCTATGGTGATTGGTGGAGAACTGCGGAGTAGTAACATTATATCCTGATAATCCTGGTAAAGAGCTGCCCGTTCTGCAGTCACCTTGTGTTTTTAGCTTATAGGGCCATGTGTTTAATTAAAACTGCCATATCCCCAAGTTGACCTGGATCACCATTCACAATTGACATTTACTCTTAACAAAATGTCTTCAGAACTAGAACCGCCAGAAAAGAAGCCAAAAATCAATAATATTTTCACAGAAACTATTGACAAATGCATAGAGCAAATAATAAGCTCTGAAAAAAACCTACAAGCAGTCATAAGTGATGATTTTTATCAGCCCATACCGTTAATCAAAGTGTTTGCAGGACATATGAGAGATGTTAAGGATATATCACGAGCAATTCAGACACTTAACGAAAAGATACCTTTGAAGCAACTGTCGCATCTGAAAAGAGTATGTAGAAGAGACATAATACTATGCCCAACATCATTTTTACAAAACACGTCTTCCATTCAAGAGTATATAGAGAGTCACGTAACTGAATTAAAAGATGTTTTTGAATATTTTAAAGAAGTTGAAGTACCGTTGATGCAACCTAAAACCACTAAACAATATAACGAAATGAGAAAAGTGTGGACATGTAACTTTCATCCTAATGTGTATCACGATAAACTTGTAAGCGAAAATTTTTTTAGTTTATCAGAAGTGAGATTACATAGAAAGTTTATGGAAGTTGTTTTTCAAGTAGCCAAATGGTATACAATGCGTAATGGAGTGAATTTTATTGCTGACAATATTTTTAAGAATGTTAACGTAACAGTAGTAGTTGATCCTACCTATGGTAGAATTGTCGCAATAGCCTACGACTTTAGAGAAGTACATCCAATGCAACATTCTGCTATGGTAGCCATTGACAATGTGGCTAAAACTCAGAATGGCGGTGTATGGCACACTAAATATTCGGATATCTTACTACCTGGTATTGAAAAGGAATTAATACACTATCTGAAAAATAATTTCTCATTCTCCCAGTTTATTATTGGTTTGAACAAATCTAAAGATAAATTAAGAGCAAAAAGTGGCCCTAAAACTGATTTGCAAGGAGAAAAAGGTGGCCCAAATAGAGAAAAAAGTGGCCCAACAACTGACAGGGAAAATGAAAGTGGAGAAAAAGATGGCCCATATTTATGCACAGGTTATTACGTTTACATGTTGAAAGAGCCTTGTGTTATGTGCTCGATGGCGTTAGTGCACGCGCGTGCAAAACGCGTGTTCTTCTGCTTCAAAAATAGTGAGTGTGGTGCTTTGAGTTCGGTTGCAAAACTTCAAACTGTGACGTCTCTGAATCATCATTTTGAAGTGTTCACCGGGTTTTTATAGCTGACGCTTTTTAATTATGTACTGACTTAGCTTTTTAATTTAAATATACAATTTTGTAGTGTACTTGTAAGTTGTAACATGCAATAAATGAAATCTGTAAATGTAGTGTTTTTATTTTTAGTTTTACTATTTATTTATTTTTATCCACTACAAGTTAGCCCTTGACTGCGATCTCATCTGATGGTAAGTGATTATGCAGTCTAAGATGGTAGCGAGCTAGCCTGTTAGGAACATGGCAGTTATATTAAATTCAATTCGGTTTCAATACGGCATCGTACCGGAATGCTTAATCGCTTGGAGGCACGTCTTTGCCGGTAGGTAGGGTGTTAACTAGCCACGGCTGAAGCCTCCCACCAGGGCAGACCAGAGATAATTCAGAAATTATAAATTTCCAAATTGACCCTGCCAGGGATCGAACCCGGGACCTCCGCACGTTAAGGCAACAGCGTTCAACACTGCGCCACGGAGTGGGTCAAATTATAATTTGGAAATAATAGACTAATAGGCTGATTCTTGTACAGTATTAAAGTATGTGCAGGACCTATGTACACAGTATAAAAACTGACGCTATTCATCGGGCTGTTACATAATGGGATGACTATCTATACCTATTATTGTTTACTTTCGTGTTTTAGAATTGGATAGTGCTTATTTTAAGAACGTCAAGGTATGGGACATCAAACTGTCATTTTTAACCGACTTCCAAAAAAGGAGGAGGTTCTCAATTCGGCGCGTATTTTTTTTTTTAATGAGTAATAGGTACTTATTGCTTTAAGCGTGGGTAGTATGGACCCTGGAATCGCCCAGTTAGGTACAGTTATATAATAAGCATAGTTAGATGTATTGCTATTGAACTTACAAGCGTATGGTACACAATACAAGGTTATATCATTCATGCTATTTAGATATTGAATGGTTGATTAAATCATTCAAACTAAGTACCTACTACTAGAATCGGCACAATAAGTAATGTCCATTTAGTAGCAGGGTTCGTAAAAATCCAATATCAGTACTTAACAAATAAAGGCCGGATACAGAAGGCCGTTATCCTTGAGACGGCGCGAATTGTGAGGAAGTTCCTCTCTCTGGAGCCCTGACCATCGGCTGCTTAGGTCCTTAAGGCCCAGCAGCTTGTGGAAATTTTGTAGGATTATTTTTTAAATATGTTTTGTGAAGTATTTTTTTGTACGTACATATTTATGTAAAACGTGTTTAGAAATCTCTATATATATATATTATATAAAATTCTCGTGTAACAATGTAAGTTACCCATACTCCACCGAAGAACCGATTTTGATTTAGTTTTTTGTTTGAAAGTGAAAGATTTGGTGATAATTAATAAATAACGACACGTCTGATGCTACTCCATTTAATGATCTGAAATATGAAAGCAACGTTACAATCAAGTGATAATTAAATAAGTACCGTCAAACTAGTGACACAATTTTATCCATACATTACTGATTACACCTCCCTTCTTAAATTAGACTACAGTCTACGACTATACATTTTTTTTAAAAATAATTCCTATGGTTATTCTATTCCAAATCTTACAACAGGTTTCCTAATTCTTTTTGAGCGATCTTGGGGTGCGGGCTGTGCCGATGGCGTGGACACCGCTTGTCTCTGAGTGCAAGGAGTACCAGCTCCACTGACTATTTCTTCTGACTCTGTTTTTTTCGGCGTACATGCTTTCGACACCACAACCGGCTCGGCGACTGCCTCCTCACCCTCATTCTGACCCCCGACCACCTCATGTTACGGCAACGGGCAAGCTATATCAGATAACCTGGATCTACGCCTGATTTGATCGATATGCCTTTGCACTATCCTACCGTCGCCCGTATCCAACACATACCTACGAGTGTCTTCTCTCCTAACTACTTTGCTTCTTAACGATTTGTCATTACCTCCATAGACCCTAGGCCCTAGCCCAAACTTCTTCTCCTTCCGTGACTTGTCGCGGCACGCCGCCTGTTTTTGCCACCTGTTTATTTTGCGCTTTTAATACTCGAGACTCCTGACCTCTAACCGGTCGTAATAAATCTAACCTTGATCTTAAGGAACGACGCTGGAGCATCATTGCCGGGCTGTCCCCGGTACTACTGTGTACGCTATTTCTATAGGTTAATAAAAACGTCTGTAATGCCGCATCTATATCCACTTTATCTCTATAGGCCTTTTTAATTGCACGCTTACATAATTTCACCGCGTTTTCTGCGGCGCCATTAGACGCGGGGTGATAAACTGAAGAAAAGGCCTGATTAATCCCATTACCGGCTAAGAAATTTTTAAACTCAATACTGGAGAATGAAGGACCTTGGTCTGAGACCAGCTCCTTGGGCAGCCCCCAACGAGCGAAGGTTGCTCTTAAAGTTTTAATAACCGCAAGAGCATTCGTACGTGCAATTTCAAAAATTTCTAGCCATTTCGTACTTGAATCAATCCCAACAAAAAATGTTCTACCTTTGAACGGACCCAAGAAATCTACGTGTATTCTAGTCCAGGCCTCCGGCTCATAGGGCCAAGGACGTGGAGGTGCG
Organism: Erebia epiphron; assembly: GCA_963932025.1. NCBI lineage: Eukaryota > Metazoa > Arthropoda > Insecta > Lepidoptera > Nymphalidae > Erebia > Erebia epiphron. Next base: position 6,098,784 of record OZ009953.1, on the reverse strand, counting down.
CATGGCGGTGCTGATGCCTCGCTCGCGCATGTCTCACACTCTTTACGAAGCCCTTCAATATCCCCATCTATACCCGGCCACCATACATAACTACGTGCGAGTGATTTAGTTTTCACAATCCCCATATGGCTTACGTGCAGCTGTCTCAGAATGTCCTTACGCAAATTCTGTGGTATCACTACCCTGTATCCCCACATAACACAACCACGATCAAGATATAAGTCATGACGTCTCATGAAATACGGTTTTACCACCTCATCTAGACATACTGCCGGCTAACCTGATTGGGCATATAACATGATCCTACTTAATGCAGTATCCTTGGCCGTCGCACTTCTAACCTGATCATTAGACACGGACCAAAAATTTTCAACAAAATTTAAGTATGTTTTTTCTTACCTTGTCGCTACATTATTTTTATTTTGAGGTTTTTTTTTTATACATTACAGAAAGGTGACTTTATCGAGAGTTTTCTTGGTATGATTCCTAGTCTTGCGTGTTCTGAGACGCTCTTGACCGGTATTGTTTAAAATAACGAAATCTACCCAATTAGTGCGATAAGAAGACTTGTTCAGTAAACTTGACTTTGTTATTTCAAAATAGTGAAAAGGAAGAAAAAGCGTACCTAAAGGGTACTCAACTTGAGTTAGTAATTGTGTTGAAACTTGAGAGATAAGACTTTCTTGTAGGGACTATGTGAGTTTTGATTTTTATCGTCGTTTATTAATAAAGTTTAAATGGTAGGTATAGCTACTATATCATGAAACTTCCGCACGTCCCAACAGCAACTGTTTAAAGTTTCCGCGTGTAGGTAACGAAAAGTAAGGCAGTCTGACAAATATAATAGCACTAGCTGATGCCCGCGACTTCGTCCGCGCGGTTTAAGTTTTTTGTTATTCCCGCGGGAACTCCTTAATTTTCCGGAAGAAAAAATAGCCTATGTCACTCTCTAGGTCCTCACCTATACAACAAAAAAAGAATTAGCGAAATTGGTTCACGCGTGATGCCGTGACCAAGGGAAATAGGGATTCATCCTTATCCTTATCCTTACTAATATTATAAATGGGAAAGTGAGTTTGTTTGTATGTTTGTTCCGCTTTCACGCCGTTAGAAGTCCGGATTAAATAATAGGGTAGGTACTTTTTATCCCGGAAAATTAAAGAGTTCCCGCGGGAACTAAAACTTCTCAATCCACGCGGACGAAGTCGCGGGTATCAGCTAGTTTTATATATATATAGATTGAACTTGACTTTATAAATGATATATTTATTCACGTCATTTATTTATTTTAGTCAACTTGCGCCACCTATGATAAGTCAAGAGTCTACCACCGACCGATTCGAACAATTCGGTTCTCTTCACTATAATATTATGTATTAGAACAATAAAGCAATGGGAGCAACTGGTTTCGCATCCATCCATAAGCCAGTGTAATACGTATTGTATATTATTAACATAGTGTAACATTTTTCTTTTTAAGAAAAGAGTAACTGCTGAGTTTCTTGCCGACTCTTCTCAGCAGAATTAGATCTCCGAAGCGGTGGTAGAGTCTTGACGTATCATAAGTGACACAAGTTGTCCCACATGAAATAAATCATTTATCATATAAACTGGCAACACTGAATGCAATAGCCCTACTATTCAAAGAGGCACATAATGAGCCAATAAATGAAATTGGCCCAAAACCCGTGACAACTACTTTAACGGTCGTTGTATGCAATTCACCAATTGACTTCTCCCCCTCATTCTGTTCGTATCCAGTATCCCAGATACTGTCCAGATTTGACCGAGCATACTCGTAGTTGCGTTTGCTTCATTGAAATTAAAAAAGTTATCTGGAAAAAAAATCATCTCAAACGTAGTCAAAACTGTTATATTATAATTCAAAATTCTAAATATTGGGCGTTTTTAGGGATGGTAAATAGGTACTTACTTTTCGAAATGATTTCCTTTAAAGTATTTTGAATAGAAAGTGAATATTAAAAAATTCATTTGATAAAGGCACATTCCAAAATGGTTGTAGATTCGTATAATCGCGCTTACGATACTTTTTGGTAAGTTTTTTATTTATTATTTTTTCATATGCACTGCGTAAATTAGGTAGCGTTAATTGGGTAATTTTTAAAAAATAACGATTTATGGTTGTAACTTAATACTTTATATTTCATATTATCTATTTTATTAGCAAAAAAATGCTCAAAAATTACTAAGGGCTGATTTCTCCATATCCTAGTAACGTTTAACCGACGAATAAATTAGAAATTTTGACAAAATTCCTGTACACCAAAACATCAAATTACAAACGTTATTCGGGCGTACTAAAAGAAAAAACCGGCCAGGTGCGAGTTGGACTCGCGCACCGAGGGTTCCGTACTCAAGAAGTAGGTACTGAAGCAAAACAATCAGGCAAAAACCAATATGTTTATTTGACGACGAGTACGAGGTTTACTGTTAATATCAAAAAAACTATGCTAGTTAGAGCATTGGCTATAGTTTTCCTGTAAAATATACATAAATTCCTATTGACCATAATTATTTCAGATTTTTCGACTGGTAAACTCCGGAGATAAGGGGGGGGGAACGGTATTTTTTTAGACTTTTTCCCCGATAAATCAAAAACTATCATGACTAAAAATAATTAAAAATCTGTTTTAGAATGTACAAAGTAAACCCTTTCATATGATACCCCACACAGTACAGTTATCTCACGTTTAAATTTCAACCCTCAGATTTTCCCCCCTTTTTAAATAAGAACAAAAATAATTTCCATTTTTTTTTAATTCCAGTGTCTTTGGGCCACTAATATACACAACTATTTCAAATTTCATGTCGATAGCTTCGGTAGTTACTGAAATAATCGAGTGTGACGGACGGACAGACGGACAGACGGACAGACGGACAGACAGACGGAGAAAGTCGCACCATAAGGGTTCCATTTTACCATTTTGGTACGGAACCCTAAAAACTATATTTTTTGTTCTATTATAGATATGGATTATTTTGAAAAATCGCTAATCCCTAAAAAAAATAACAAAAGTTTGCAGCTTTTATCGAAAGTTTCCTTGATACACACCAATTATTTAGCACTTTCTAAGTTAAATAATTTCGTAGTTAAAAATCACAGTGATAATAGAAAATTAAAAAAATATAAATATTCCAAGAAAAAATTTCTTTATTTTTTTTTCTTACTCTTGTCCAATCATTCTGGAAACTGAAACCGCACTGATCTCGCGAACTCCGGTTTGAACCCATACCAATAAATCCCACTTTAAAACTATTATAAGTTGACATCTCTACGCTCTTACAATTTGAAACTATACATCTTCAGCTAAAAAGTCCATTTTTGCTTGAAAATATGTCTTAAGTACTTGACACAATTTTTATGCTCTAATTTAAACGATATACAGTCCTTTTTTGCTTGACATGAACTTACAGCACTTCTAACCACTTGAAAACTTGTAACAATTTTTAAACACTATTACCTATATCTAAGGTCGACTTTTGCTTGGCAAAGTAATAAATTAGTTTGTTATATCGGTAATTGTGAAATGAGCATCTTCCTTGCCTCTTCACGTGCTATTAGATTTTCACATGAGATACTACGACTTATACTTACGTGAAACCTGATAAGTATAAAAAAAATATGAAATATTGCTGGCCACTTTTATTAGGTATTAAATGGCCACTTCGGGGGGCTAATGAGATTGAGTTTAACCGAGACGCCGAGTTTTATTTGTAACAACTTAAACTCAGCTTTATTTTCTTCGACATACGGTTGAGATTGATGTAATGATAAGAAAATGGCACTCTTAAAATGAAAAGTGTTCAGGCCATAGTCCATCGAGTTGGCCCAGTGTGGATTGGCATACTTTATTTTGGAAAACTCGAAAACTCAGGCGTGCAGGTTTCCGATGATTTTCTTCACCGTTAAAGTAACTGCCTCGTTGGTCTAGTGGTTAGCATGTCCGACTGCGGCCGACGAGGTCCTGGGTTCGAGTCCCTGGTCGGTCTATAATTAAGTATTGGGTTTTCTGACTAGAAATTCTCAGTACTCCCGTATACTCCCTGGTAACTTTTGGTTTTCCGGAATAAAATGACTGAAGGACAAACTAACTAACACTTTTGGATTCATAAAAGTAAGTATGGATTTTAAAAAGAACATACCATTTAAATTCGACCCATGTCTTTTCCAGAAAGCGTCCTAAGTCATCGCCACATCTAGCCAGAGCGAGACAGCAGTACCGAGAACCAGTGCAGCAGACAGAGACGACAATATTCAGTCGACTCGGACCCAGCATTGATGGAAAGGATTTTCACCTCTATTTTCAAGTCGTTAATGAATATAATTAAAAACTTGATGGTTGTTGATTGACTATCGGAAAATCTCTTGCAGTGGTGTTATATCTTTAATGGTATGTATTATTTTTACCATCTTACTGTCTGCGGGTATACTACCATCGCATAAAGCAATATTGTTTTAATATTGTTGAGGTTCAGGTTTTAGAATTACCATCCTTACTTTAGGGACGTCAAGGTACATGCTATTATACTGTCATTTTGAAATAAAGCTTTAAACGATGCTAGTAACCCTGAATGCTTAGTCCAAGCCTTTACATTGCACATTCGATTGATTGTATTCAGCGTTCGAGCACAAGCGTCAAATTAAAATTAACCTTATTAGCATTTATTAAGAGCTCAATTTTGTGTATGCATTCACAGCCAGCGCTTCAAACGAAACGTTTCGAAATTGAAATCGGTTGTAAATGTTGAATTTGTGACTTTAAATCATGAGCTTTAGGGACCATTTTACTTTGACGCTAATGTGATACAACGCTTAATACGTCAATGTAAATACTTAAGACAAAGTTTACTGTACTTAAACTCTGTTTTTCATTGAGGCGGTACCCTCCCCTAACCCGGTGTCCTACGTGAGCGACAAACGCGACACCGCGACTCGATACGACGCGACGCGACAGCACCAAACAGTGGCTGACCCTCAACGTGGCCTATGTTGGCGCGTAGACATGTTACGTCATCGTTGTAACGTAAGGTCATTTTCTGTGGCGTCGTATCGCGTCGCATCTGTCGCTCATCTAGAACAACGGGTGGGGTACCTCTTGCACATTCTGACATTTTCAAAGGTCTCGTAGTCAATAAAAGTCTCGTAGTCTCTAGTCTCGTTAGATAAAAGACGAATATGGGCAACCCAAGTCCTTAATGCATCCAAATCTTGACAATAAAAATACAGTTTTTTTTTTATTGTGTGATAGGCTTGCGCTTGACGACAATAGTGCAAAGCAATGATGAGGTCTAGGTTGGAACGGGCTTGCCTAGAAGATGCCTATTCACTCTTGCCTTGAAGGTACTTAAGTTATAAGTGGAAGGAAACACGTGCGCTGGGAGGGTGTTCCACACCCTAGCGGTTCATATCAGAAATCGAGCAAAAACGTTTCGTGCTAGCAGATTGGACGTCAACCACATAAGGATACCAACGCTGACAATCAAGACATTTTTATTGTCAAGACTTGGATACTAAACTATAAGGGGTTGTTGACTACGGAACCCTAAAAAAAGCATACCACTTAATTTAGGTTTAGGACATGTGTTTAAATACCAGGAATATGCCAGGCCACAGATCAATTTAGCCTTCTGAATTTCGAGTTAAATTTTTTAGCTCGCTCCTTAATGTCGTTTTATAATCACTATGTCCCCGCACCAATAAAATTCGCTATACAAAGACGGTGGGTAAATACTATGCAGTGAGATGAAGCACTTGTTATAATAGTTAGCGCCAATCATGACGACCTCCGTGGCGCAGTGTTGAGGGCTGTTGTCTTAACGTGCGGAGGTCCCGGGCTCGATTTGGAAATTTATAATTTCTGAATTTTCCCTGGTCTGGCCAAGTGGGAGGCTTCGGCCGTGGCTAGTTACCACCCTACTAGCGAGGACTTGCTTCCAAGCGATTTAGCATTCCGGTACGATGCTGTGTAGAAACCGATTAGAGGTATGGGTTTAATGTAATTGCCTGTACCTGACAGGTTAGCCCGCTACTGCAGTCAAGGGCTATCTTGTAGGGGATAAAAAAGAAATAGTCGTCTCTGAGCTGAGGTGTGAGCGCTTGTTTGCGCAGCTCACACAAACTGTCGAAGTCCGTTCCATATTACGCGCAAAAATATACTATTGCGACGCGTTTTGCGAACTTCAGAGGCGACTGAATGATTGGCGTTAGCTATACTTGGTTAAATGGTATGTGGTAGCAGGCAAGCTGGCTTAACAGTAAGGCTCAGAATGGCTGGAACCCAGAGCCGTTAAGTCAGTTATAAAATGGCATAACCTTAGTGCCTACATTGATAGAAGGAGGCGTTAGGTACTTCGCAATTCGCAGCGCGTTATTCGCTGTAATCCTGAAGAAAGTACTGTTTGACTACCTAGTTGTCATATATTCAATTACTAGAGGACGCCCGCGACTTCGTTCGCGTAGCTTAAGTTTTTTAATTCCCACAGGCACGCCTTAATTTTCCGGGCTAAAAAGAAGTCTGTGTCACTCTCCAAGTACCCAATTATACTCATGCAAAAAATCACGTCGATCCGTTGCTCTGTTGGGATGTGATTGAAGGACAAACTCTCTATTTGACGTCCTTGGGGATATAAAATTCAAAAACTGTAAAATCGGTATTTCATTATTAGCGGAAGCCCAAATACCAAGTTTCATGGCTATATAGGTATAGCAGCTTGAAAAACGACGGACTTTCATACAAACTTTCAACCCCTATTTTACCCCTTTGGGGATAGAATTTTGAAAGTTTCGTTGATATATCTTGAAAAATATCTTGAGAAATGAAGGCTTTTCATACCAACTTTCATCCCCTATTTCACCCCTTTGGGGGTCTAATTTTCAAAAACTGTGAAACATGTCTTTCTTTATTTTAATCCCGCAGCTCATATAATAAGTTTCATGGCTATAACTTGAAAAACGACGGACTTTCATACAAACTTTCAACCCCTATTTTACCCCTTTGGGGGTGAAATTTGGAAAACCCTTTCTTAGTGGATACTTAGTCTTCACAAAGAACACACTCTCCAAATTTCTTGTCCCTAGGACCAGCGGTTTAGGCGTTGATATATAAGTCAGTCACTCAGTCAGTCAGAACTTTGAATTTTATATATATAGATTGAATTGCAACCACCGAGTTTCTTGCTGGTTCTTCTCGGTAGGAATGGCATTCCGTACCAGTGGTAGATTCACTTGACGATTCAAAAGCATTTTGTCGTCAAGCCCATCCTGCACATAAACTTCTACTGGTTATTATCCCTCCCTCGTATAACCCGTGTAACCCCGTAGGGTTGCTCTGGCTTCAAGTCTCCGTCAACCGACTGTATGAAGTATTTAGGCTGTGTAGAGTCTTCGCAAAACGAAAAGTTTAATTGCGACAATAAATATCAATTAAAAGTTCTACACGCGTCTTATTAAAGGCTATTGTCTTAATTGTCATGATGTGCATCTCTGAAATTGGTGCCATTTTGTATTACATTGTATTGAGTATTGATGTCATTTGAATGGGAGAAGGATGCATTATGATCTCGCTGGTATAGTCCGTCAAACTTATCTGTTTAGTTTTTATTAGGGGCCCGTAGCTTTCAAGGCAGGCCCCTAATAAAAACTAGGAAAAGACCCTCGCAGCAGAAGACCATTTTTAACCGACTTCCAAAAAAGTAGGAGGTTCTCAATTCGGCGCGTATTTTTTAATTTTTTTTTATTGTATGTCGGTGCATATCTCCGTGGTTTCTAAACCGATTTGAACAATTTATTTTTCATTGGTTAGAGCATTGATTCCCAAAGTGGTCCAGGTGGACCCCAAGGGGTCTACGGGAGACTCGATGGGGGTCTACGTAGGCATGACAAAAAAATGGGGGTTCACAATTCGTAAGCGGGGGTCCACGAAAATGTATCTGGTTTCGATAGTGAAGAACTAAAATGTTGGCTTGACTTCACATAACAATGTAGGCAGATAATACCTATTTTAAGAAGCTCAGCGACTGTTACTTGTAAAAACTTGCATATTTCATATTCAGTACAGCGTGTCGAGCCTTGCAAAGCGCCGCCGCCGCATAAAGAAAATATACAATTATTTTTTTACCACTCCGAATGGAGAGTTTTCTAAATAAAATAAGTGAGAATTGATTGGTTTCTTGTGCTGACTGCTGTGAGTAGATGTCAAAAAAGTAAAGTTGGATGGAATAACTTTTTTGTTTGGCCGACTTAACTTTTTTGACATCCACTCACAGCACAATCAATTAATTAATTAACCAATTGATCCTCACTTTTTTTCGAAAACTGTTAATACGTGGTTGGAAGTTTGGAACTCAACCGCATCGCAAATTTCCATAGTTAGGTCTAATCTTCACATTTTTTGTCGACTGGGAATATGGTAGAAATGTAGCTGCAGGGGGTCCACCGGAACCAGCAAAATATTGAAAGTGGTCTATAAGAAAAGAAAGTTTGGGAACCTCTGGGTTAGAGGAAGCTCGCGAGGTGGTTCCATAAAAAATGCTCTAAATGCTAATAAACCGCCCAAGTGCGAGTCGGACTCGCGCACTGAGGGTTCCGTACAAACCTGTAGTAAGTTTTAAATTAAATGTTTTTTTTAAATATTTGAGTTGATTGAATGAAAGGTAAATTGCGGTTTACGATTTATGACGTATTAAAAAAACTACTTACTAGATCTCGTTCAAACCAATTTTCGGTGGAAGTTTGCATGGTAATGTACAACATATATTTTTTTTAGTTTTATCATTCTCTTATTTTAGAAGTTACGGGGGGGGGGTGGGGGCACACATTTTACCACTTTGGAAGTGTCTCTCGCGCAAACTATTCAGTTTAGAAAAAAATGATATTACAAACCTCAATATCATTTTTGAAGACCTATCCATAGATACCCCACAACTATGGGTTAGATGAAAAAAAAATTTTTGAGTTTCAGTTCTAAGTATGGGGAACCCCCAAAATTTATTGTTTTTTTTCTATTTTTGTAAGAAAATCTTAATGCGGTTTACAGAATACATCTACTAACCCAGTTTCAACAGTATAGCTCTTATAGTTTCGGAAAAAAGTGGCTGTGACATACGGACGGACAGACAGACAGACAGACAGACAGACAGACAGACAGACAGACATGACGAATCTATAAGGGTTCCGTTTTTGCCAAATTTGGCTACGGAACCCTAAAAAACCACTTGCTCAAAAAAGTGACATTCTATGCCACAAAAAGCGAACATAACAATAGTCATTTTTAATCTGTTAAAAACAGGGAAAGAAAATTGTACTGAATTTCATTCATCCTCTAGGGGGAGAATGTGATTTAAATTTGGAATAAGTACTTACCGAAATTTATACTGAACTACATCTGTGATTACACCATTGAGTTTGTATATAAAACATATCTTTTTGAAAAAGGAATACGCATCTATTTTACGAAAACCGACGAGGCCGTATGAGCTTGATGCCTTTGCTTTCTACTAGACTAGGAATTTGCCGCGTTTTTATTTTCTTCAAATACATAAAAGTTAAGTTTATTTTAATTTATTTTTATAAATAAGTTAATGTTCTAAAAATACGTTACGATGTTAAATCAAAGCGACAGTGACAGTGAATTGTCGGATTCCATCAGTGCAAATGCTGCCGCAATTATAAATAATTTGCTTCCAACAAAATCCAAGGAATATTATTTAAAAACTTATGAACTCTCTCTATCAATAATTGGACCAATGTTTCGAATGTTACCTTTTTCCTTTAAATTGTCATTATTTTTAATAAATGCTTATCTCATATTATTATTGTGTTAATTTTTTCGCAAATGGTACGAAAAGTAGAGTATTTTCCTCGGTGATAAAGCTGTCTTAGTCTTGGGTGAACTTAAATCCCTCGCTACACTCAGGACTCGTCTTAAATCCCTCGCTTCGCTCGTGATTTAAGTTTTTAACACCCTCGCTACGCTCGGGAGTAAACCTCGAGTCCTTCGTTACGCTCGCGATTTAAATCGTCACCCGCGACAGAAGACACTGCTTTATCCCCTTGGTTAATAATCTACTAATTATTATTAAATAGCTAATGCCCGCCACTTCGAGCGCGTGAAGTTTTTAATTCCCGGGGGAACTCCTTAATTTGCCGGGATAAAAAGCCTGTCCTTCCTCCAAATACCAAATTTTATCCGAATTGGTTGAAAAGATGGGCCGGGAAAGCGTAGCAGACAGACAAGTAGACATTATTAATCTTTCGAATTTATAATATTAGTTATTATTGAGAACGACCCAAAGATGTTCCCACAAAAAAAAATGTATCATACAGAACCTTGTACACACAAGTGTACGACGAGCGTCTTGACCCAGCAATTGCGTGACCCTGCCGGTCCAATTCCATCCATCCAAGCACGCCATTGGTCGGGGAATTAACAACAATATTCCCTATTTATTCATTTGACCGTCTTGCTCACCAATTTAGCAATAGAAGGCCAGGCTATAGCACACTGCAATCGCGAACTTAATGCACGGAAGCACCGTTTTAGCCTGTTCACCAAAATGGTCGACTGAAGATGTATTTGTGTGCCATAGACGGTTGGATCATGGCAGTCCTAAAGTGGATTTTCGCCAAGATGGCTTAACTTTAACTGGATTTTTGCGGCTATAGGACTTTGTGCAGTGATTTTATTTTTTTGGACTAAGACAGTTTTGGAAGAGGTGAGGTGTTTTTTTTTTCACATTGATTTTATCCCTATCAGGTATATTGTGATTAAAATTAGGATTAAAGTTAGTGTAGGATCATGGATCTTCTTCAATCCAAAAGCCACAAGCTTTTGGATTTAAGAAGATTCTTGTAAATTGCTGTCAATTTTTTTCCGATTTCGAAATAGGTAAGTGGTGAGCCGATTCGGCCGATTCACCAAAAAGGTCGACTAAAGATGTACCTACCTATTTGTGTGTAATAGACGGTTGGATCATGGCAGACCTAAAGTGGATTTTCGCCAAAATGGCTTAACGTTATCTGGACTTTTGCGGCTATAGGACTTTGTGCAGTGATTTGTTTTTTTTTGGACTAAGACAGTTTTGGAAGAGGTGAGGTGTTTTCTTTTTTTTACATATTGATTTTATCCATCTTAGACAGCATCGTTACTTACCATCAGGTGAGATCACAGTCAAGGGCTAACTTGTAGTGGAATAAAAAAAAAGGTATATTATGATTAAAATTAGCATACAACTTAGTGTTGGATCATGTTGTTGTTTTTGGATTGAAGAAGATTTTTGTAAATTGCTGTCAATTTTCTTCCGATTTCGAAATAGGTAAGTGGTGAGCCGATTTAGCCGATTCACCAAAATGGTCGACTGAAGGCGTATTTGTGTGTAATAGACGGTTGGATCATGGCAGTCCTAAAGTGGACTTTCGCCAAAAAGGCCGTTATCTGGACTTTTGCGGCTATAGGACTTTGTGCAGTGATTTGTTTTTTTTGGACTAAGACAGTTTTGGAAGAGGTGAGGTTTTGATTTTGCATATTATTTAAATCCCTATCAGGTGAATTTAAAAATTAAGATAAATATTGGTATAAGTACATTGTATTGTAGTTTTTGGATTGAAGACGAGTTTGGTAAAGAACTTGAAGTTTATTTTCGCTATAATCCGCGACAGTAGCTAAATCTTTGTGGTGCAGTATGTATCCCGCACTCGATATTGTAAATTTACAATCGTGCGTTGTCGAGTCAACATCTCCTGAAGATGCTCAGATGTATTGGAGTGAAACGGACGTTGAGAGTAGTTTGGAAGATTTCTGTGGTGAATATCGCGGGCTATAAGGGATACACACTGTACCATATAGATTTACCTATTGTCGCGGATTATAGCAAATGAAACTTCAAGTTCCTTCATTATCATGGGCTTCCGCAGATAACGCCTGCTTCTATCGAATATTTGACGAGTTTGGTAATAAATTGCTATCGATTTTTGTCTGATATTGGAATAGGTAAGTCGTAAGCCAATTTGACCGATTCACCAGAATGGTCTACTAAAGATTTTTGAATTGATTTTTGTTCATTGAAGAATAAATTGAGTGAAAGTAATTTATAGTCCCACAAATTTATCTGACCCGGTGACAGCGTCGCTAGTAGATATGAATAATCAAATTAAAAAAACATAGGAATAAAAATTAGTTCCAATTTTGGCCACCGGGTCAGATAAGTTCGACGGACTGCAATGGTTTTCAGTGTCTTTGAAGTCAGAGGAAGTTTTTTCATTATCAACAGTCTATAATAGGCAAAAATAATGACGTGTTATGTTTATAAGTTTCGTTGACTCAAGGAGGAACCAAATATATGTCACGAGCCGCTACCATAAAATGTGACCTACTTGCCTATATTAATCTTCTCTAATCTTACGTAGTGTCAAAGATTAAACAAAATAGTCGAATAGTTGCAGACGTGTTAAAAGGCAGGAACTTAGGTAACAAAAAAAAGTATGTGTGTGCAGTTCACACACGGCAGAAGTGAAACTTCAGAAAAGTAGCCTACGAGAGAATGAAATAAATTTAACTTGTATTCTATCTCATTTCTCGCATTTTTGTCTCTTTTTAGTGTCGCTTTTTCCTTTCACCGAATTTTCAAATCACAACGATTCTAAAGAAGTTTCACTTCAAAAACTATTATCTGATTGATCATAAAATCTCTACACCCGAGAAGCCTAAACACCCTTCCTATGGTGTAAAACTTGTATCAATAGATGTTACAGTATCAGTTGTCATGGAAAATAGGAATTAAAAAAAAAGCTTATTGAATCGAGGGGCATTAGCTAGTAAAAAATAAAATTAATAACATACCGTCCTATATTTTTTGTGCCTGTCCCCTCAAAGATGCACTGAGCAGTTGCGCAAGGAGCAACAGTGCCAACTGGTTTCGCTTGTATTTTAGCGCCCGGATATTCAAGCACCTATTGAGTATTTTAATTGGCAAATCTATACTAATATTGCGAAATAATACGAAAGTCTGGATGATTGAACAAAAAGGCACACGATTTAGACTAATTATTTATTATTTCTGTGTAAATAGTTAGAAATGGTGCATTTATATTATATCAGCTATACTATACTTAATGTTATAAATGCGAAAATTTGGATAGATGGATGCTTGCTATTAAATCACGCCAGACGGCCAGAACGTCTGCACAGAACTATTTGAAATTTGGCACACAGATAGATTATTGTCTTGAATAGCACATATGCTACTTTTTATCCCGGAAAATTAAAGAGTTCCCGCGGGAACCGAAAAACCTCAATCCACGCGGACGAAGTCGCGCGCATCAGCTAGTATGAAAATAAAGTACAACCTCATAACCTTTACACTAAAATCCGAATAACCTAACGCCCCGCAGCCGCCGTCGCTCGGCCGCGGCCATCGCTAATTTCGTGTCCTGACGCCTTACTCGCCCTGTCTGTTCAATTATTAATCTATGACAATTTCCTTATATCGTGGGTTCATATTTCAATTATTGTATTAGGTGGCTTTTAGTTCTGTCACAGCTTTTGGTTCATAAAGTTAATTATTAATCACTATTATTCGGATTTCGGTGTAAAGGTATTGAGGTTGTACTTTATTTTCATGCTAGCTGATGCCCGCGACTTCGTCCGCGTGGTTTAATTTTTTTGATTCCCGCGGGAACTTCTTAATTTTCCGGGATGAGAAGTTGCCTATGTCACTCTCCAGGTCCTCAACTATACCCATGCTAAAAATCAAGTCGATCAGTTGCTCCGTTGCGGCGTGATTGAAGGACAAACCAACAAACAAACACACTTTCGCATTTATAATATTATAGTATGATAGAACAAGGCGCATTTGGAACCCTCGTAGTATAATAAATGATCAACTTTACGTCTTATATTTTACTAGCTGATGCCTGCGACTTCGCCCGCGTTGATTGAGGTTTTTCGATTCTCGCGGGAACTCTTAAATTTTCCGAGATAAAAAGTACAAGTATAATCTATCTCCGTGCCAAACTTCCAGATCCGTTCAGCCGTTCTGGCGTGATTGAGTAACAAACATCCATCCAAACCTTCGCATTTATAATATTAGTATAGATGGTTTTATAAATCTGTTTATAGGCTCATAAAATTTTTATTTTCACAAAAAATTGGCAGTCATAGTTTAAAAAATATATATACTTACCTATACGTTACAGGCTACAGCATGTCGGTATCGCGAACCCATAAGATTTTCGCCTACCAAAAAGTGCTCAACGCGGCTAAAGAAGTTTTCACTTCAAAAATCGCACGCACACGTTTCGCAGTAACCTAACCCAAGCTTTCCTTCCTTTCCAGGATCCGTAGTACAAGCCTCCAAGCAAGCAAGGCACCAGTACAGCGTACCTCGAGCAGCACCCAACGCCCAATAGGCCACATGGAGACCTATCTCACCCAGCCAACGTATCTAATAGGCAACCGTTTCACCAAGAAGTATCCCGGTCAATTCCCCCGCATACCGTACCATATCTGCCGTTCTAACACCAATATGCTCCTAAAGATAGAGAACGAACTACTCCAGAGCCATAGACAGAGGGAAACCACCGGAATCAAGAAGTTATACAACTCATTCTTCGTTCTATTCTAATTTCAAATTTGTGAACTTTTCGAATCATTCATCCCCATTCATCATTCATTCAGTGACTTTAAGAGTGTTGTGCGTTGAGCTATGGCTCGTTTGTAATGGAATTTTTTGAGGCCAAAGACAATATTATGCATGATTGTTTACGGAATAGAGAGGACTTCGCTTGGGAAACATCTGTCAGGTTGACCTTGGTTGGGAGTGAGGATATTGGAATGTATCTGGAGGAACGGGAAGGGAGGAAACGGAAGTGGCAGGGCGAGGGGAAGATGATGCGGAGAGAGGAAGACGAGAGGGAGCAGAGGAAAATTCCGCCGAAGAAAATTATGGGTGAGTGGTCTCCTTTTTTTTAATTCAGGTTTTTTTTTTTGGTACATTAATAGGGATGATGACAACTCAATTAAATCAGCAACTCTTTGTCAAACTTAAAAACGCACTTCTAGTATGAAAGTTGTATGATATTCACAGTTGTGACGTCATAAGATTTAAGTATGGATTCGTCACTTTCTCATTATTTATTTTGTGTGCCATTCAATATACGTTTTTAGAAACGATTAAATTGTTTTTAAAAACGTATATTTAATGGAAAACTAATTTAAAACGACTTAGTTAAACTATAAACGGCTAACTGCTTCAACTAACTGTCTTGTTGATACAATTAATGTTTTAATAAACGTGAACATCGTTTTGTCATAGATTATTAAATTTAGTAGATGTGTCATATCGTTTTTCTCTTGAAAAATTTGGAATATTCTCCCTACTAATATTATAAATGTGGAAGTTTGTGTGATTGTTACTCCTTCAGGCCACGACCTGAAGCAGTTTGGCTGAAATGGTTTGGCATACTTTTTTGGGCAAAGCTTATAATTTGAATTAATAGATGAGTAGGTACATTTTATCTTGGAAAATTGAAAAGTCCCCACGTGAATCACAAAACGCAGACGAAGCCGCGGGCATCATCAGCTAGTATTCAATAAGGTATGTCTAGTGAAAGATGAGAGTGGATAATGCAACGATCAAGTGATCATTCATCGTGGGTACCTACTTGACTTATTATTAAGCTATTGCATAGCTTCTATCGCGGGCCTTGAGCGTGGAGACCGAATCCAGAAATTCCGTAACGAAAAAAAACCTAACACTTTGGTTGCTATGACTACTTGTGTTGTTGACTTCAAGTTGTTAAAAATAAAAAGACTATATTTAATGAAAGATTTCGCCATTATATTATTTTCAACAACTTGAAGTCAACAACACAAGTAGTCATAGCAAGTTGATACCGCGGCAGTCTCCGAGTGCAACACGTCTTTTTTTTTCGTTTAACTGCCACTTAGGACTTCCACAAAAGACATATTATATCAATATATTTAATCAAATATCAACATTTGAAATGATACTGTGTAACGTCAATAGTAAGCAAATAAACTAACCGTTAGCAAATAGTACATTTTCGTTAAATTGATAATTTTTGAGAGATGTACAACACAATACACATTTGTGGGTGCATTTACGTTAGTATATTATAGGTTAAGTAAAGATATAATTATGTGTTACATTATGCAACACTTGAATTTGTTATGTGTGCAACACTTAATAGTTGCTCTCCTATCTAATGTAGGTGTGTCTCCAAAAATATATTTAATTTTCTTATCTCCTCAACGAATATATAGCATTAAATGATGTAATATGAAGGTGTTATTGTATGTTGATAATAAATAAATAATTTGTGAAGTGTCATTGTGATTCGAATAAAATTATCGTAATACTAATCGTATCTACCAAGTTAGATGGCTGTATCCGGATTAGGTAAAAAATAGGAAAATTTTGTTTATTATTACATTTAATCAGTGATTTCCAGTCAGTAAGAGATTACACAGGGTTATTTAAAAATACTGAATAGCTAAAAAATAAACTCATTGGGTTTCTATGAAGTTGTAATATTTTTTTCATTATTTAATTCGAGTGACAAGATAAATAAATTTCATAAATCTTAAAATATTTTTGTTTTTTTTTTCGAAGTTGAAAATAAGCTAAAATAAATTTGGCAGCTGTTTTGAGATAGTATCTGGGGTCACACCCGTGACCCCGCCAAGACGAGCCAAAGGAACGGGGCTAAATTATTCATAAAGTTATTATAATTTAAAGTCTTATTTAATATTTTATTGAGTTATTTCTTGTACTTGTATCCCCGAATAAAGATTTATTTCTTTCTTTCTTTTAATAATAATAAATCTGAAAAATCATTATGGTTAATTATTTAATTTAGATTCCTCTGAGAGACGAAACGTATTAGGCATAATACCCGCCCATAATTCCCACGCATAATCTGTTCTTCATTGATACAGAGTCAAAGATAATGTACTTAACAAATTATCAAGTTTTCGTATTCTAAAACTAGTACAATGCGGCGAGTAAAACAAGCTACACGTTTTACACTTACTATCGCGTGTACGTTTCTGACCTAAGTGATCTTTGGTGTATTATATTGTGATATAGTTACAAAAATACACTTTGTTAGTCTAAATAAGTGATTAAGTGTAAAAAAAGGTTATCCAATCGGTAAAAGATTGCATTATGTCCAATTTATATTTGTGTTAATCAAAAAAATAATAATGGGATGAATGGAAGATATGCCTTTGCCTGTGAAAGTATAATAGTAACGACTCTGTTCTATCTATGGCAAGTTATATCTTAGGCGACTCTTTCTATCTCTATCTCTAATCTCTATGTATTATAATTTATCTCGTATGGTGTTGTGTGAGACGGCATAAAAGCGAAGTAAAGATAAGTTACTTGGCAACTCGCGATCTCCCTCTACATATCTTTTTATTTTTTCTTTTTATCTCTATCTCATGCCTTTGCCTATGAAAATAGAGTTATCTATATGGCAAGTTATATCTTAGGCGACTCTTTCTCTCTATCTCTTTAGATTATAATTTATCTCGTACAATGTTTTATAAGACGGCATAGAAGCGAAGTAAGGATAAGTTACATGGCAACTCTCCTTTTCCCTCTACATTTCTTTGTATTTATTCTTTTTGTTACCCTCGACGAAGCGGAGACGGTATATGTGTTTGCCCTAAGAGGTTGTGTGTTTGTTTGTTTGTTTGTTTGTTTGTTTGTTTGTTTGTTTGTTTGTTTGTTTGTTTGTTTGTTTGTTTGTTTGTTTGTTTGTGCACTTTTTTGGTAATTATTTTTACCCTCGACAAGCGGAGACGGTATATGTGTTTGCCCTAAGAGGTTGTGTGTTTGTTTGTTTGTTTGTTTGTTTGTTTGTTTGTTTGTGCACTTTTTTGTCACCATTTTTCTCAAAAAGTACTGGGCCGATTGAGATGCGGTTTTTTGCATTAGATACGTATAGCTTGTGAGAAGGTTTTTAGATATATTTTAGGACCATAGACAACCAAGCTGAGCTGTAGTCTATGATTTTAATATTTCAACATGTTACCATTTTTCACAAAAACTACTGGGCCGATTGAGATGCGGTTTTTTGCATTAGATGTGTATAGCTTGTGAGAAGGTTCTTAGATATATTTTAGGACCATAGACAACAAAGCTGAGCTGTAGTCTATGATCTTAATTTTTCTATGTGTTAAAAATTTTCACAAAAAGTACTGGGCCGATTGAGATGCGGTTTTTTGCATTAGATATGTTTAGCTTGTGAGAAGGTTCTTAGATATATTTTAGGACCATAGACAACAAAGCTGAGCTGTAGTCTATGATTTTATTTTTTCAATATGTTACCATTTTTCACAAAAAGTACTGGGCCGATTGAGATGCGGTTTTTTGCATTAGATGTGTATAGCTTGTGAGAAGGTTCATAAATATATTTAAGGACCATAGACAACAAAGCTGAGCTGTAGTCTATGATCTTAATTTTTCAACCACTGTTACCATTTTTCACAAAAAGTACTGGGCTGATTGAGATGCGGTTTATTGCATTTAGGACTTCGTGCGATTACAAAACAGGAAACTGTTACCAAACTTTAAAAAAACAGCGCCATTTTGAAATTCTTTGTTAATTAACCGATTTTGTTCAAAATCGATATTTAGGGCTTCGTGGGATTACAAAACAGGAAACTGGTACCAAAATTTAAAAAAAATCAGCGCCATTTTGAAATTCTTTGTTAATTGACCGATTTCGTTCAAAATCGATATTTAGGGCTCCCTGGGGTCACAAAACAGGAAACTGGTAACAAAATTTTAAAAAATCAGCGCCATTTTGAAATTCTGTGTTAATTGACCGATTTCGTTCAAAATCGATATTTAGGGCTCCCTGGGGTCACAAAACAGGAAACTGTTACCAAAATTTTAGAAAATCAGCGCCATTTTGAAATTCTTTGTTAATTGACCAATTTCGTTCAAAATCGATATTTAGGGCTCCCTGGGGTCACAAAACAGGAAACTGGTACCAAAATTTTAAAAAATCAGCGCCATTTTGAAATTCTGTGTTAATTGACCGATTTCGTTCAAAATCGATATTTAGGGCTCCCTGGGGTCACAAAACAGGAAACTGTTACCAAAATTTTAGAAAATCAGCGCCATTTTGAAATTCTTTGTTAATTGACCAATTTCGTTCAAAATCGATATTTAGGACTCCCTGGGGTTACGAAACAGGAAACTGTTACCAAAGTTTTAAAAAATCAGCGCCATTTTGATATATTTTGTTATCACCATAATAAATGAATTCAGTTTAGTACAGTAAAATCTGTACTACTTGTAAGTCTTACCACAACCCGTGAGCTGCTTTAGCAGCTCGCGCACAGGGCGAAATACTAGTTATACTATATTAGATATATATAGCTTGAGAGAAGGTTCTTAGATATATTTTAGGACCATAGACAACCAAGCTGAGCTGTCTCTATGATTTTAATATTTCGATATGTTACCATTTTTTACAAAAAGTACTGGGCCGATTGAAATGCGGTTTTTTTCATTAGATGTGTATAGCTTGTGAGAAGGTTCTTAGATATATTTTAGGACCATAGACAACAAAGCTGAGCTGTAGTCTATGATTTTATTTTTTCAATATGTTACCATTTTTCTCAAAAACTACTGTGCTGATTTAGATGCGGGCTTTTTGTTTTAGATATATTTAGCTTGTACCTAGATGCTGCCCAGGGTATCATGATGGAGTCAGGAGGCGATCATGGGAACTCCTTAAATTCTCATCGTATACCCGTCGCGTTTGGACTCTTTTGATTTGTCCATTTGAAAAGGGTTTGGCCATAGTCCACCACACTGGTCAAAAAAACTACTGAGCTGTCAAAGATGCAGTTTTGTGTTTTAGATATCATGTAATATATACGTTTGCTACGTTCTAATTGTTGTTTCAAAGTTATAAAGGTCAAAGGTATAATGGAGCTCTGCAGTTCGTCGTGGGTTTTTTTAAAATTTTTAATTTTATTACTTGTCTCTACTCCTCTAATACAGATGTAAACCTTAAAAATATAAACCTTAAAACTGCGCGGCTTTGTAACTTATAAGTAACATCTAAAGTAAATCTTAACTCTTTGTAGTTGTATAAACCTTTCTATAATCTTTTATCTTTATCTCATAGAATTCTGAATTGAGATGCATCTGTCACCGTAAGATTGTAAACAGTCGAAAGATTGTGAACCTTTCAATGTTCTATGTGTCAATTTTGGAAATATTCATTGTATTTACGTTTTCTTGTCTCTTTCTTGTAGGTTAGGTTAGGGTTCGACATAAATGACCAGGTAGTGCCCGGCCTCTATCGGGTTAATAAACCTAACAGATTACAATCTACCGAAAATAGTCTGTTATATTGTAATCATTCGACAGTTTACAATTTCGCAAGTTAGATTATAATCTAACGGTTTTTACAATCTTACGGTGACACATCCATACTAATATCATACATGCGAAGTATTTAGTATACGCCTGTCTGTCACCTTTTCACGACCCATCCGCTGAACCGATATGACGTACAAAGATAGTTTGCATCCCGGCACCGGATATCTTACTAATATTATAAATGTGCAAATTTTGATGTCTGTAGGTATGCTTGTAAGTTTGGATGTTTGTTAACTGTTACTCATTCACGCCGCAGCCCACAAAGAATAAATCGATTTGAAATTGAAATTGTGATATCATACAGGTCGGTCCAAATAGTGGCGTCCAAAGAAAAAAAAATTGATTCCTCGTAACAAGATTCCTTGAACATACCATCTGATACTATATCAAATAATACCCCATGCATGTTCAGCGATTTTTGGTAGTTTTCGAGCATTTTTATAACTCAATGTTTTCGAGTTATATTTTTTTTAGTTTTATCGTGAGATTTCTGAGGGAGTGAGTGTTAGATTTTTTTTTCTTTTTACTTAGTGGTTTTTTCCGAGCATTTTTTTTTGTGAACATGCTCGCTATGAAGTGTACTACTTTGCATACAAGTAATAAAATTGAAAATTTTAAAAAAACCCACGACGAACTGCAGAGCTCCATTATACCTTTGACCTTTATAACTTTGAAACAACAATTAGAACGTAGCAAACGTATATATTACATGATATCTAAAACACAAAACTGCATCTTTGACAGCTCAGTAGTTTTTTTGACCAGTGTGGTGGACTATGGCCAAACCCTTTTCAAATGGACAAATCAAAAGAGTTCAAACGCCACGGGTATACGATGAGAATTTAAGGAGTTCCCATGATCGCCTCCTGACTCCATCATGATACCCTGGGCAGCATCTAGGTACAAGCTAAATATATCTAAAACAAAAAGCCCGCATCTAAATCAGCACAGTAGTTTTTGAGAAAAATGGTAACATATTGAAAAAATAAAATCATAGACTACAGCTCAGCTTTGTTGTCTATGGTCCTAAAATATATCTAAGAACCTTCTCACAAGCTATACACATCTAATGAAAAAAACAGCATTTCAATCGGCCCAGTACTTTTTGTAAAAAATGGTAACATATCGAAATATTAAAATCATAGAGACAGCTCAGCTTGGTTGTCTATGGTCCTAAAATATATCTAAGAACCTTCTCTCAAGCTATATATATATCTAACTAGTATTTCGACCTGTGCGCGAGCTGCTAAAGCAGCTCACGGTTTGTGGTTAGACTTACAAGTAGTACAGATTTTACTGTACTAAACTGAATTCATTTTTTATGGTGATAACAAAATAAATAAAAATGGCGCTGATTTTTTAAAACTTTGGTAACAGTTTCCTGTTTCGTAACCCCAGGGAGTCCTAAATATCGATTTTGAACGAAATTGGTCAATTTACAAAGAATTTCAAAATGGCGCTGATTTTCTAAAATTTTGGTAACAGTTTCCTGTTTTGTGACCCCAGGGAGCCCTAAATATCGATTTTGAACGAAATCGGTCAATTAACACAGAATTTAAAAATGGCGCTGATTTTTTAAAATTTTGGTACCAGTTTCCTGTTTTGTGACCCCAGGGAGCCCTAAATATCGATTTTGAACGAAATCGGTCAATTAACAAAGAATTTCAAAATGGCGCTGATTTTTTTTAAATTTTGGTACCAGTTTCCTGTTTTGTAATCCCACGAAGCCCTAAATATCGATTTTGAACAAAATCGGTTAATTAACAAAGAATTTCAAAATGGCGCTGTTTTTTTAAAGTTTGGTAACAGTTTCCTGTTTTGTAACCCCAGGGAGTCCTAAATATCGATTTTGAACGAAATCGATCAATTAACAAAGAATTTCAAAATGGCGCTGAGTTTTTAAAATTTTGGTACCAATTTCCTGTTTTGTGACCCCAGGAAGCCCTAAATATAGATTTTGAACGAAATCGGTCAATTAACAAAGAATTTCAAAATGGCGCTGATTTTCTAAAATTTTGGTAACAGTTTCCTGTTTTGTGACCCCAGGGAGCCCTAAATATCGATTTTGAACGAAATCTGTCAATTAACACAGAATTTCAAAATGGCGCTGATTTTTTATAATTTTGGTACCAGTTTCCTGTTTTGTGACCCCAGGGAGCCCTAAATTTCGATTTTGAACGAAATCGGTCAATTAACAAAGAATTTCAAAATGGCGCTGATTTTTTTAAAATTTTGGTACCAGTTTCCTGTTTTGTAATCCCACGAAGCCCTAAATATCGATTTTGAACAAAATCGGTTAATTAACAAAGAATTTCAAAATGGCGCTGTTTTTTTAAAGTTTGGTAACAGTTTCCTGTTTTGTAACCCCAGGGAGTCCTAAATATCGATTTTGAACGAAATCGATCAATTAACAAAGAATTTAAAAATGGCGCTGATTTTTTTAAATTTTGGTACCAGTTTTCTGTTTTGTGACCCCAGGGAGCCCTAAATATAGATTTTGAACGAAATCGGTCAATTAACAAAGAATTTCAAAATGGCGCTGATTTTTTAAAATTTTGGTACCAGTTTCCTGTTTTGTAATCGCACGAAGTCCTAAATGCAATAAACCGCATCTCAATCGGCCCAGTACTTTTTGTGAAAAATGGTAACAGTGGTTGAAAAATTAAGATCATAGACTACAGCTCAGCTTTGTTGTCTATGGTCCTAAAATATATTTAAGAACCTTCTCACAAGCTATACACATCTAATGCAAAAAACCGCATCTCAATCGGCCCAGTACTTTTTGTGAAAAATGGTAACATATTGAAAAAATAAAATCATAGACTACAGCTCAGCTTTGTTGTCTATGGTCCTACAATATATCTATGAACCTTCTCACAAGCTAAACATAATATCTAATGCAAAAAACCGCATCTCAATCGGCCCAGTACTTTTTGTGAAAATTTTTAACACATAGAAAAATTAAGATCATAGACTACAGCTCAGCTTTGTTGTCTATGGTCCTAAAATATATCTAAGAACCTTCTCACAAGCTATACACATCTAATGCAAAAAACCGCATCTCAATCGGCCCAGTAGTTTTTGTGAAAAATGGTAACATGTTGAAATATTAAAATCATAGACTACAGCTCAGCTTGGTTGTCTATGGTCCTAAAATATATCTAAAAACCTTCTCACAAGCTATACGTATCTAATGCAAAAAACCGCATCTCAATCGGCCCAGTACTTTTTGAGAAAAATGGTGACAAAAAAGTGCACAAACAAACAAACAAACAAACAAACAAACAAACACACAACCTCTTAGGGCAAACACATATACCGTCTCCGCTTCGTCGAGGGTAAAAATAATTACCATCTTAACACTAACATAAGTCGGAAAATTTTTGGTCGTAAGTAAAAAGTTTACGTTATACAGAGATAGAGTCGAATTTTCAACTTTAGATTAAAAAATACTTTTAAACCTGTCTACGTCACTTCCGACTAATTTTAAAAACTTTTGGGGCTCCTAGGCATCCCTTTTTAGTCTAAAATTTGGTAAATATATAGTGGTAAGGCGGAAATTTCTGAATTTACAATTTGATTCATAAAATAGATTTTTGGGTATTTTATTTTACCATTTCATTATAATTTAATGGCTAATTGCAGTAGAAAATTTCCGAATTTAAGTGACATCAAGGTAATGTGAAATATTTGGCATTTTTTAGTTTTTAACAATCATTTAGGCAAAAAAAAAAATTGCTCTCGGTTACTAAAATAGCTTTTCCTATTATCCTTCAGGCAAAAAGGTTGAAATAAAGACCTCCCTGGCGCAGTGTTGTCTTAAGGTGGAAGGTCTGATTTGATGGGAGGCTTCAGCCGTGGCTAGCTGCCACCCTACCGGCAAAGACGTACCGCCAAGATATTTAGCATTCCGGTACGATGCCGTGTAGAAACCGACTAGAGGTATGGGTTTAATATAACTGCCATACCCCTAACAGGTTAGCCCGCTACCATCTTAGACTGCATCATCACTTACCATCTTGTGAGATTGCAGGCTAGGGCTTAGTGGCGGTGTCGGCAGCGTTGTAAAGTATTGCTAGCAAAAACGATTACTCTTCAACAATAGTATATTGTGATACAAGGGTGGAAAGTAGGTTATTGCAAACGAGCTGTCATTAATAAGCCCGAGCCGAAGGTGAGGGTTTTTAATGTCACGAGTTTGCAATAACCTTCACACCCGTGTATCACACGACGTTTTTCAATACAGTTGTGGGAAATAGTACAATAATATAATCAATTTATCACAAAAAATAAATAATTTCAGCAAATGGCGCGTATTTACACCTGGACACATTTTTTTTTTCAACGAAACTAGGCTACGGGTTCGTACCTACGCGTATACAGACTATTCGGTTTTTGTCAAATGTTGAAAATAATTAAATTAAAACTGGTAATTAAATATAATCAGCAACCATTTAAAAGAATTTTTCAATACAGTTGAAAATATAATCAATTTATCACATAAAAAATAAAAAATTTCAGCAAATGGCGCGTATTTACACATGGACATTTTTTTTTTCAACGAAACTAGGCTACGGGTTCGTACCTACGCGTAATACAGCCTATTCGATTTTTGTCAAATGTTGAAAATAATTAAATTAAAACTGGTAATTAAATATAATCAACAACCATTTAAAAGAATTTTGGAAATTCAATGCTAAAACGTACGGATTCATTCATTTTTCCTCGTAAAAAGCCTTAATAAGTATGAAAACTCCTTGCTTATTAACTTTTTTAATTGATTTGGAAAATTTAAAACTAAACTGCAAAAGTAAGTGTCGAGCTTGTAAAAGTAAGTCACGACCGTGTAAAAGTAAGATGCCTATGCGAAAGATTCAATTTTCGAATCATAACTAGTACAGCCTCTGAAAGTGCGCCATGTTTGACAACTGTATTGAAAAAATTAAAATAAACTTCTACAAGTGCTTTTGATGTGCTTTTGAAGTGCTCATAGTATTGATGTGATGCTGCTCAGACGGAAAAAATTGTCAGATCTGTTAGCATACACGTTCCAAGATAACACCGATGCCTACTTTTAAACCAAGTTATTGCACGTATTGATCGTGCATCGTTATCTGTTTCGTGTCTACTTTAAACCTATATAGTATTTCGAGATAAAAAAAAGCTTATACTAGATGATGCCCGCGACTTTGTCCGCGTGGATTTATGTTTTTTGTTTCCTGGGGGAACTCTTCAATTTTTAAATCAAGCGTGAATCTGCGGGATAAAAAAATGCCTGTGCCCCTCCCCGGGATGCAACCTATCCCTGTACCGAATTTCATCAAAATCAACGCCCTATGCAGGCATCATTGACTCGAGCTGCCAAAGATAAATGATTGGACAGAGAATAGTGGTTAAGATACCCAACCTCCTGAACGGAGTCGCGGGTTCGATCCCCAGGCACGAACCTCCAACTTTTCCAAGCTATGTACGTTTTAAGAAATAAAATAACGCTTGCTTCAAACGGTGAAGGAAAACCTCGTGAGGAAACATGCACGCCCGAGAGTTCTTCATAATGTTCTCGAAGGTGTGTGAAGGTGTGTGTCTGCCAATCCGCACTTGGCCTGCGTGGTGATCTATGGCCAAACCCTTCATATTCCGAGAGGAGAATCGTGCTCGGTAGTGAGCCCTCAATGGGTTGATAAGATGATATCTGGTAACCATGCCTGGTAGGAGGCTTCGACTGTTGAAAGAAATAAAAAACATTTATTTCCTAATTGTGCCATACATGACAAGCACCTAAAGAGGTAGATCACGCCTGCACCTCAACGATCTAAGCAACAACGGTGAGGCGCAGGGATGAACTATATCACGTATGGCACAACCCGAAAAATGGTCCAGGCTCAGCATAATGCTGTATGTTCAGTGCAAGCACTAACCACACAGAGCTGATTTTCAGCCTGAACCCTGATTCAGGGTAGTTATCACCCTACCGGTAAATACGTGCCGTTGGACGACCTCCGTGGCGCAGTGTTGAGCGCTGTTTTCTTAACGTGCGGAGGCCCCGGGTTCAATCCCCGGCAGAGTCAATTTAGGAATTCATAAATTCTGAATTTTCCCTGTATGGCTAGCATGCACAGTAGGAGTAAAATTATGTCTACCCGTTATCTCTCTCTGTCTACCGAAGCTAACATGGTTACTTGTCTCGTTACTTCAAAAGTAGAGATAAAAGTAATTTTTCTTATCTGTTGTGTTTTTCTCTACGAACCTTTACATATCGACTATTTTTTCCTTGTAATATACCGCATTTTGTGCATTTTAGGGTAAATGAAAAATTTGCCGGCAACGACAACAGCTCTCTCTCCCGTCGTCGATTAGGGGTAGGTATGGGTTAATTATAACTGCCATGCCCCTAACAGGTTACCCCGCTACCCTCTTAGACTGAATAAAAAACTCAATAAATCCATTATGATAAAGTTATTGACAAAACAAAAACCGGTATAAACTAATCATTAATGGATAACATAACAACAGCTATAATATTGACTGTTATCAAAACGGAGTCCTAGAAGGACGATAAGAGAGTTTATAACTTCTTCAATTTGATATTTTCCAATTTTTTCATGTGGGTTATCAGATCATCTGGGAATTGAATTTGCAGTTGCCAACTGATCTGACGGGTGTAATCAGAGACCCAATTGTCTAAGGAAATCGTAATCATTAGACAGCTTAAAACGTATTACTCGAACTGTTTAAGGAGTTCATACATGCTTTCTGACGTGCAGGCATCTATGAACTCCTTAAATAGGTCGAATTATCCGTTTGACAAACGAATAACGATTATGTTTTTCTTGCACAATCGGGGAGCTGGTTTGGTCGCATCCTTCTAGGATAATTCCTGTTGACCCAGAATCGATTCTGAAATTACTTAGGGTGTCGAATTGTATGTCTGGCGCTACTATAGGTTAGCGCCATATGTAAGCCAGTTATTTTACACCTGATTACGTATTGTGAAGACATCTTCCTTGTTATTTACTGAATTAATTTATCTTGTATGGTGGTACGGAACCCTATGTGCGCGAGTCTGACTCGCCTTAACCGGTTTTTTTTAATTTTCCACCGATAACTTTCACAAGACGGATAGATCTATGTAATAAATATTAATTTTGTTTTTTTGTCAATGAATTAGATATCAAACATTAACATAATATCACCAGCATTTGCACGATATTGCCGTTGCCCTTAGTGATAAGATATAGATATCTTATCCTCTTATCATCTGCAACTTTCTTCATAGATAAGCAAATTAACAGTTATTCGGCCATACCCCTGTTTTTGAATGCCTATCTGATAAAAATTCGATAATACTAGGAAATTTGCTAGACCGTGTGTGTGCATTGCTTGAACCAGTTTCAACTGGTATTGTATGAAATATGAATTATCTGGAATCCAAGATAATTTCATTCATTACTTGCATGGAAACTTAGATCATCAAAATTTTCCGCTTACTTGAGATCCTAGCCCACAAAGAGGCGGGCATGTATTCTTTGTAATACAAAGGATCTCATACTTTGAGGTTGTATGACAGACAGATAGAACTTTTTTACCTGTACGTATCCTTTTTTTAAAATTCATTATAGACTAACGCTTAACCACAATTACACTTCATGGGAAGTGATGATGCGGCATAAGATGGGACGCGCTTACCTTAAAAGATGCCTATTCACGCTTCGTATTGTTATTGGTGGAAATCACAGTTTTTGGTAGAGTTTTCCAGACCCTAGCCATGCGAATGAGGAATGAAGACGCAAAGCGTTTCGTACGAGTTGATGTGACTTCGAAGACATATGGATGAGGGGGTGATAATTCACTAAAATGAAATAGTTTATTTTTTCCAAAATATATTCACTAGAATAATAATTATTCTAGTGAATATATTTTGGAAATAATTATTATTTCATCAATTTCTGCATAGAATGTTAAAAAGATTGAATTATCTAATTCTAAGACGTCAATAATTAATACCTGCCACGATCAAAATAAATAAGTAGGTAGGTACACATTAGCTGCTTATCATAGATTAAACAATACGGCAGACTTGGTGGCGGGGGCAGAATATACATTGGCTGCATAAAAATGATATTTTACTGAGTATTTCGGTATATTTTTCAACTGTATTTTGGCTCACTTTTTTTCAGCTCACTACGCGTATTTTTAATCAATTTTTTGACTAATGAAAGAAGTGGAGCTTTGTCTATCTATGTGGTACAATTTCGCGTATCATGCGATGTTCACCACATCACACACATCTTCCAAATTATTCTCAACGTGCGTTTCACTCCGACACCGGGGCATCTTCAACAGATGTTGACTCGACAATGCTCGATTGTGAAGACTTTCAGAGATCAGTTAAGAAATAATTGTAGCGCTGTAAGTCTCGTGCTTTGCCTGGTCAGGGGGCGAACATCTACTTAACATTCGGAGTTGTGTGCGTCAGCAATTAATTGTCATTTAAGCTTTATCGGTGAACAAACATCTTGAAGAAACATGCAGGTCTGACAGTTCTGTTCTCAAAAAAAACTTCTTTCAAAAAGTTCACCAAAACGTATTAAAATTCACAAATAATGTTTTTTTTTGTCCTTAAATGGTTTTACTATCTCAGACGTATAATATAGTCTCTCATTTATCTATAATGAAAATCTGTGGAAGATACTATTGTTTGTACTTTTTATGACTGTAAAACATTTATTATTATAATGTTAAGGACGTTGTACACATTGCCCCAACGCACTCGGCCAGTTTGTCGCGTAAAACTAGCGTTGGTCAGCTTGTCCACTTTTTTAGGTTTTTATATAAATGTCTAAAGATATTGTTGCTATTAAAAAACACCTTTTATAGATTAGCCTACATACACGGGGTTTAATTCGTAATTTGCAATGTAACAATCGCAATTACTTCTTTGATTGGCCGACATTCACTCACTGAACACTGACATTCTTTGGCTGCAACAAAGAATGTCAGTGTAAGTGTGTAATGTCAGAGAAAACACCATAATGATTCGGCTAAAACAATAGTTCAGATTATCGCAATAAATGATGCAGGTTATTAGCAATCGACCAATACGGCTAGCATGCGAACAACGAGTAAAATTATGTCTACCCGTTATCTCTATTCGTCTACCGAAGCTAATGTGGTTACTGATTTGGCTCGTTACGTCAAAAGTAGAGATAAAAGTAATATTTCTAATCTGTGGTATTTTTCTCTACGAAACCTTAGTATGCCACTATTTTCTCGTGATAGGTATATACCGGATTTTGTGCATGTTAGGGTAAACGAGAAATTAGCCGGCAACGACAACATAACTTTCTCTCGACGCGAGATATCTCATTGTGCGCATGCTAAGCCTGCAGCTATTCCTCTATGACTTGCGTGCTGCTACCAATGCCGATACTCGCCGAACGCAGTGGGCCAATTAGTACTTGGGCTATGAGACAGTGCGTTATTTAATCGAGGAAAACAATTAATGGAAACTGTATAGCGTTATCTTTATGAGAAAGGATTGGAATTCGTTACACGCGTAATAAAACAATTGACTCTATTTGCTCTGTGTGTCACGTTAGTCGAGCGGAATCGTGTTGGCGGAAGCTTCGGCTTCAGCCACCTTCGGTCAAACATTCATAAACATACATAATTTAGTTAGATGGCGCATCTACTCACTATTTGCTTTGACCGGTCGTGACTTACTTGCGAAATTAGCACTCTGTGACGTTTTGTCTACTTGTTGTGCAATATTTCGAACAGGCGTGTGCTATACGTTTAAAAAAGAAAAACGAAATGTGTTTTTGTGTAATATTTAAAATTAATTTTTAACTAGTGGGCACGACAACGTCTGTCGTCTGTCTGTCCGTCTGAACCTAGTTCCCGATTGCAGCGCCACCTACCGGGGTCCAATTGTGAATATAAACCCATCAAATACACAAAATAATCCATTAATTCCAAGTTAAGGAGGCTAAGCCTCAAGGCCGCCCGTACCCCCGTTTGGCCCTCACGGGCCAAATGGAGAAGACCCACTGCGCGAAATTCCATCAGAATCGGTCCAGTCATTCTGAAGTTATGCGCTAGATATAAGTTGGAATACTACCACCTCTTAATACCGTATTGTTTTAATATTCTTAACGTTTAGAATAACCCCTACTAGCTGATGCCCGCGAATTCGTTGGTGTGTAAGATAAAATGTCACTCTCCAGGTCCTCAACTATACCCGTGCAAAAAAATCACGTCGATCCATTGCTCTGTTCCAGCGGTGATTGAAGGAAAGACCAACAAACAAACACACTTTCGCATTTATAGTGATGGCCGAGCTGAGCCGATTATATTTTCTTGGACTGTCTTTACGTCATTGCCATTTTCGTCTGTAAACTCATCATGAAATTATTCCGGATCAAAGATTTATTGCTTTTAATTGTTGAATCTGTAACATTTTTAAGGTGGTTGAAATTTAAAAAAAAACTCGTATCTTTAAAGCTTAACAGGCTTACGAGGCATCAATAATAATTAGATAAACGGGGGAAAATAATAAAATAATCGCTAAAACAAACACACAATTTTATATGGCGTGCATGTTGATAAAATTATGCAAATACAAGCCTTTATAGTTAATCTGAAGCAGTGAAACAGCTAGAAACGTCTTGTATTTTAGTGGGAAAACACGAATTAGTACTGTAGTGTTTGTAATAACAAAACATTGAGGAAAAATGTAAGCCCAAATAAAAAATACCTATACTGTCCTATGTTTAGAAAATATTAATGTAGAGGTAGCTCTGAAATATATTTTTAATCTTTGACATATTTGCTCAAGTTTTTGCAGTATAATGTACTGTCGTGGTCTAAAACTGCTTACGAATTTAAGGTTCATAATTGCATGCACACATCTGTGTCAGAAGGTCGATACGTATCATGATTTGATTAGGCATAGATCATAGATTTTCAACATGTTTAGGAAGTTGCAGTGGCTAGATAAAATAGATGTAGAAAATGTTTTTTATATTTTTGCTAAATGTCACTTCAACGAATGCTATGATTCTTATGCACCTAAGTTGAAATCTGGCAATGAGTTTGACAAAATAAGAAAAAAAAGAAGAGTTTAAAAAAAGTCATAATACACTCTTTTAGTTAAAATCGATGCTTAACGTTGAATCTTTTTACGTAATAAATACCTTGCGTTTTAGACCTTACTGCACGCAGTGTTATACATATAAAGAATCTAATTTGAAAACTGATTTACAGATCGCGACTGTACACAAAACACATGGTTCTATACGGTTTCTATAATGATTAAGTCAATGAATTATAATGCCTACTTAAACCTGCCCCCCGATTGTGTAAGGAAATCGAAATCGTTTGTCAAACGTATAATTCGACCTGTTTAAGGAGTTCATAGATGCCTGAACGTCAAAAAGCATGTCCTAACTCCTTAAACAGTTCGAGTAATACGTTTTAAGCTGTCAAATGATTACGATTGGCTTAGACACTTAAGTCTTCTTATCAAATACCAAAATAAGATAAGAAATCTAGATGCAACAGTTATCACGAATGAAAGTTGTTTGTTTGCCAAAAATTTTAATTATCGAAACGGAAGTCGATATCTATTTTGCCTACGATATCTAATATCTATAAGCGAACTACCACTCATTCATATACGACAATATCTGATATCTCAGGAACTATAAAGCATACAGACTTGAAATTTGGAAGGTAGGTTCCTGATGTAAAAATATTATTAAAAAAATACGCGCCGAATTGAGAACCTCCTTCTTTTTTGGAAGTCGGTTAATAAAACACGTTGTTCTCTGCTCGAAGGCTCGCAGCAGAAGTGAGAGTGAATTTATTCAAGTTAATGTAACTCATAGATACATTCGTCTTAACCATAGACTTTATGGAGTACAGTCGGTATGGATGCATTCAGTTATAGATAAAAATAAATACAGATAATACACACAGATGGCATTAGTTACCTACTCGTATTTTGATATAAATAACAGCAGTTTAAACATCTACAAAATACACATAAGATTGTAAAAAATTGAGCAAATTTTTGGCAAAACATGGTCTTTAATTTTTTTTATTAAAGTCCAATAAATATTTTTTTCAATTTAATATTTAAAATACTTAATCAAATTATAGAGCTTTATGTATCAATGCATATAGATAACATAGACATAACATAACTTAAGGTATACAGGGTGTTATTTAAATTACAATTCTTTATATACAGGGTGTCACCGTTTGATCGCATGTGTCTGTCGCCGTGGTATGCTGCTTTATCGATGTATAAACGTTAGTATGATAGTAATATGTAAATCATCCATGTTTGTGAACGTAATTATGTACTAGCGGTGGGTTAGTCGACATTAGGATTTAGGACTTGATGAAATAAAGACGGGATAGGAAACGTAAGAAAAACGTATGAAATCACGTTCGACTAACTTTTGCGGGGCGAGGGGAGAGTGCCTTGTCATTTTTCTGCCCAATTATTGACACTAGTGCATGAAAAATATCATAATTAATGGCGAAACTGCCACAGTTCGCGGCTAGAGGGGTAAGGCGAATATTATGGCCGTTACGCGCGATATCGTGGTTAATTAGTCCAAGATTTAGGACCTATTCGCAAATGACCTGTAGTCATAAGATGACCTATTCGTGATAGGCCTTATTGAAAATTCATACCTTGTTTTTTTTTTTTTTTAAGATGTATAACATTTAAAAACACTGCTATACTGGTAGTAATAAATGACTATTAGGATTTTAGGATTTTTTTTTCCGAACTAAAACGTCCTACAAGTTCAGACCTATGCCAATATACTACATTAGGACCTATTTTTTCATATTTGCTTGTAGTTTTTTAGGATCTATTGCATTTGTTTAAATTTTACTTGTCCTTATTACCAATATTTTTAAATGTAGCGCCAAGTTTGATAACTGCAAAATAGCAACTTTTATAGCCGCAATCATCAATTTTTGCAGTAAAATTTAAAAAAAAATATATTTTTTTACTATATTAAAAAAAAATGTTATCGACGGAACCCCTCAAGCTTATGTTAGCCAAATAAAAAGTTTTCTTCCTCATTGTTTCTATGAGACTCTGAGAGCCCCCACGTAAGGATTATACAAACTTTTATTTATTTATTTATTTAATTCTTTATTGCACACAACTAAATACAAAAGAAAGATACATACAGAAAGTACATATTAAAGAAGCTTAATCTAATAGCAGCGTGCAAAGGCGGTCTTATCGCTAAAGCGATCTCTCCCAGACAACCTTTGGTGATAGGAGTTTCGAAATCACGGGTTGTGTGGCAAGCAGTTTAGGTCCTGCAATTTATAATAAGATAGACTACATATACACTACATAAAAATATTACACATATAGATATCTACCATATAAATAACTATTTAAATAATATTAAAATATACTACATACTACTCCACTACATAGATAAAAAGTAATTTTTCAGAAGACGTTTGAAAATGTGCAGGGATTTTGCCTGACGTATGTCAGAGGGGAGAGAATTCCACAATATGACACAATTCCTCGTGAACGAATCACCATAGAATCTCGTACGGCTGAACGGCATCTTTAACTTATTATCGGTGCAGGAACGAAGAAAGAACCGGCCTTCCTTACCAAGGTAGCTGAATCGTTCTTTCAAATAAGACGGTGTTTGGGGGTAGAATAGGACACGGTATAGGAGGCTCAATGCATGCATGTCCCTGCGCCTTCTGATTGGCAGCCATTTAAGCTTAGCACGGAACTCGGAAATGTGGTCGTATTTGCGCAAGCCAAAAATGAAGCGGATAACCATGTTTTGAAGCCTCTCAAGCTTACTGAGTAGTTCTTGTGACAGGTCTGGATAACAAGAGTCAGCGTAGTCTAGTATAGGCAGCAAACTTTGTATTTAATTTGCGACTTTAGGCTGTACGTAATACCATTTGTGAATTTACTGAAATTGGATATTATGACTGAGGATCATTGTGGGGATACAAAGTATAAAAACGTACAATTAAACTAATCTGAATTATCGACATAATGCAATCCAACCGATAACTAGTTTTCAGTTAAAACGTATATAAGACCACTAGATGATGCCCGCGACTTCGTGCGCGTGAATTGATGTTTTTTTAAGATTTAAACTAATCTCTCAAGTTGGATCGAACTGCACATGGTGTGCGAATTTTATTATAATCGGTTAAGTGGTTTAGGAGTCCATTGAGGACAAACATTGTGACACGAGATTTATATATATTAAAGATAATACTCATAGATAACCTTTGCCCCTTGGCACGTGTTAGTTTAACTAAACTAAAACTAAAAGTTTAACTATTCTATAGAGTATAGACTATATATGTGAATATCTATTCTTTATATGTGAATGTGTTATACACATAAACATTCCTCATAAAAGGCTAGTAAAAACTGCAGAAACACTTAAAAACTAGGTATAGGACGTACAAACTTTATCTTCTACCGAATATACAGACAAAAATGACCGTTTGGCGTGACAATTTGAAAATATGGACAAGCAAAAGGGTGTTATCCAAGAAATATATATGGACATTGAAATGTGTGAGCGTTTTCTGACAAAGGACTGTGTTATTACGAATTACGATAGACCGGATCGAAATACAGACTTTAGTTAAAGAACTTTAGTTAAAGAAGTATTTGTTGATAAATCCGTAGTGAACATAATAATAGCACCTATTGCAAAAAGGTGAAAAATAGTTAAAATATTGAAATAAATAAAACAGTCCATGGAACACTGGCGATATATTCACTAGTGATCAAGGAACTGTTTGGGTAAAGAGAATCTTTAAAGTGACAGTTAATATCAAGAATGCAAGTAAAACACCAAGGACCTATTAGAGGAAAATATCAAATTGTATCAAAATCAAAATCAAGAGTTTAAAGTTTGAAAAATCCATTGCCAAGTAAAAAACATTTGCGAAGAAGAAGTATTAAAGTGATTAAAAAATCAGCCAAAAGCCTACAGCTGAATATTTCTCTTTATTAATAGAGTTGTGATCTTGACAAAATAATATAAAAGGGATTATAAATAAAACTGAAAGTACAAATATAATAATAGTACTTATTATCTATACATAAACGGAATTCTATCTTAAAAATAAGATACACTGCTAACAAAATTAAAGTGAAAGTGAATTAAAAGTGTACGCAAACTCCTAATAATATAATATACCTAAGTACAAAAAAGCGATTGAGAAAACAACGAAAAAAATTGACGATACGAAGTCTTAAAAGTGTTTGAAAATTACAAGCGAGAGACAATTTGACCACGACCGCTATCTAGCGGTACACCGAGGAACTATTACGTGAAACAAATCCAACATGGTGGAAGACACTCTGCAATCCGGCCTCGTGTCTGCGGCGGCTGTGCTGCAATACGCGGCAAGGGAGGCGATGGAGGGCCGAAGGTTGTCTGAATTTAGCGCCCACGCATTCGCCGGCATAGCTTATAATCCTTACGGTAACATTATGGATTACTTAATTATTTATTTATGAATTACTAGATGATGCCCGCGACTTCGTCCGCGTGGATTGAGGTTTTTAGTTCTCGTGGGAACTCTTGAATTTTCCGGGATAAAAAATAGCCTATAATTATGTCCTTTCCCGGGATACGAACTATCCCTGTACCAAATTTCATCAAAATCGGTTGAATAGATGGGCTGTGAAAGCGTAGCAGACATACAGACAGACACACTTTCGAATTTATAATATTAGTATGGATTATTTATTTCCAGAATATGGATGATGATGTATGTGAAAAATGAATTATATCCTGGTTATAGTCACAAATATCTGATAATAATCGTTAGAAACGTTAGAAATGAGATACTTGTTTTTGTATGCAGAAGGACCTAGGAAGCCACCGCATTACTACCCCAAGAAAACTACTTCCATTATGTGATTAATGGAAAGAGGTCATGACCCTCAGCAATTAGGAATACGACGCAGTGCAGAGAGATGATTCAAATTTGACTTGGGCGTCTTTATAGGTCTTCTAGGTTTATCCCCCAGTCGAGCTTAATAGGCCTCACGTATACTTAGATAGCTATCCATGAAGACTCGTATTTTAATATTGCAAATTTAACTGTAGTAATTACCAGACACTCGTCAGTAATCAGTAATTACTAGTTATGTATACCCATGTCGGCCCCGGGCATAGTTCAAAGATAAATTGGAGTAGATATGTCTTGAAGCCGGCTCGTTAGGGCGAAAACGCACTAGGGATTAGGGACCGGACATGATAAAACAAACTTTTGTATGGAGCGGGCGACGACCGCCCTTAGTACGTCAGCGTTGCCTGACTGGATATGCTGCAGCTTTTTATACTGTAACCATTGACTTATAGTTGGTAAATCGATGACTGTAACCATCATTCGGGATCATCCATAAAGTACGTCACACGTTAGGGGTGGGAGGTGTCCCAAGTTTCGTGACGTCACATTTCAATATCTCATACATCTAAGTGTTAAAATGCCAAATTTGAACTACGAGTACTAACGAAAACCTTAAAAATGTTTCCAACTCTATCTGTATCCGTAAGGTTTACATTGTTTTGTTGGCGAGTACACACTCGCTTTACTTGTGTTACGCGCCGATCGCCTATGAGCCCTTTGACAAATGCATAAATGCCGCCACACGCGCCGTGCCGCTATTTTCTAGATGTAAAATGGTAAGATATGTGACGTCACACTAGGGAGGGGGATCTCACAAATGTGACCAACTGTGACAAGGACGGGGGAGGGGTCAAAAATCACTTTTGCAGTCAAGGGTTAACTTGTAGTAGAAAAAAAAAACATAATTCCTTGATTCTCCTCAAAATGGTCACAATATACGTATAGTGTGTTTTTGCTCTTCTTGGCGAAAGAAAATGTTTATCGGGTTAAATTGTCTTTATCTGGGTGACCCTATGAACTAGCCTATATGCTAACGTCTTTTTTACAATAAAACAAGAAACTGACTGACTAACCATTTCAACGTTAAGTTTAAACCTAGAAGGTCTAGAAACCTGGAAGTCTAGAGCTTGGCTGCAATCAGACCAGTGGGTTACTATAATCGTTTACAGCAATATTATTTTAATCTTGTTAACGCTCTCATTTCAGGGGCTATACTACCAACGTATAAAGCCATATTGTTTCATTATTGTTGACTTCGTGTTTTACAATTAACAACCTTATTTTAGTCACGTCAAGGTACGTGACATCAAACTGTCATTTTGAGTAATATTGCATGAAGCGTTGATAGTAATACCCCTGAATGAAGCGAGCCTACGAGGCTTAGTGCAATGAAGGTGGCGAGCGAAGCAAGCCGGCGACCTTCGTATTGAAAAAAGGTCTAGTAGAGGTGAATGATGATGATGAAAGGGCGAAGAAGCGAGTTTTCCGGCGTTATAGCCCGTTTATTTCGTTAGAATTGTAATCCCAAGTCGCAACTTTATTACAATGCGACTGATGCTAAAGAATTGCTGATTTAACTAGCTGTCACTTGCCTAATGGCCGGTTTTTGAATTGAGAATTTCATGTTGAGTCTGTCTCAAAGACTACTTAAGGACTAATTAAGCAAAATTTTGTTTCTGAATTGATATTGGGCCGATTTCTAAATTAAGCATTCAAGCAAAAACAGCAAGCTCCAACTCCCTTACACAAACCTTCACACAACCTTATACACAATATCAATTCAGAAACAATAATTTAATATAAAAAAATATTTTTTCACACCACTCGCTCAACAACGCCTTATTACATGGCCTGTTATCTAAGGTTAAAGTAAGACATTAAATCCCTAGGGTTATAATGTTGTACTGAAATCCATTATTCCCTAGGGTTATAATGTGATTTGAATTTAGAATCATCGCGCATCTGAAGCAAGATCTGGAAATTCTATTCATTCCAAAGAGGTTTTATTCATAATTCTTATTGCTATATCTATAAAGTCTAATTTCGGTAAACAGAATGTGTTCTCAGCAGGCGCGGCCAACTCGATTTTCGAAAACCAAAGCCGTGGCCCACTAGATTCGCACTGACGACATTTGTTTGTCAAATCGAGTAGGCCACGCCAGCTGAAAGAAGTGGTTGTATAGCGAGGTGTGAAAAGTAGAGTATTCACCGTAGGAGTAATGCTGTATTAATCTTGGGCGCCCCTAATTCCCGCGCTACTCTCAGGATTCTAGATGCAACACCCTCGCTACGCTCGGGAGTTACTCTAAAATCCCTCGTTCCGCTTGGGATTTATCCCGGCGCCCGTGACATAATACATCGCATTACCCCCGTGGTGAATAATCTACTATTAAACAACCGACTTCAAACTCCCGCGCCAACTTTACAACAACAAGCACACGCTATACAAAGTACTTATTTTATTGTTGATATTTTAAAAACTGCTCGACCGATTTCGATAAAATTTATATGGGACCACTTGGGAAGTATGCCCTTTCAAATAAAAAAAGAATCATCCAAATCGGTCCACCCAGTCAAAAGTTCTGAGGTAACAAACATAAAAATAAAAAAAAATAAAAAAAATACAGTCGAATTGAGAACCTCCTCCTTTTTTTGAAGTCGGTTAAAAATTAACTTAGGTTTCTGAATTGAGAATCAATTCAAAAACCGGCCGTAAGTTCGCTTGAATATTGCACAAATATGTGACAAAAACGTATCTAAGTCCGACAAACTTATCTGACCCGGTGACAGCGTCGCTAGTATCTATGCAAAATAAAATATTAAACAAAAAATAAACAGACATAAAATTAGTTCCAATTTTGGCCACCGGGTCAGATAAGTTTGCGGGACTATACCTATGTAAGAGACAATCCAGAAGTAGGTATTTATGAGACTCTTTTAATATATTTGTACTCTCATTTGGAACTTGCACGAATAAATGGTTAAACGTGTAGTGGTTCCACGAGAGATTTAATGTAATTAGATAAAAGATGGCTAAACTTACAGATAATATTCATTTGATCCGACCACGATTGCTATCGTTAAGCTCTAAATCAAAATGCGATCTAAACACAAAGGTATTCAATAATCGCTGAGTCTGCCGGCAGGAGACTGAATTATTATCGTCAAAACACTCGCATTTATACAAACAAATTTCAATATGGCGTCCGTACCCTCCGAATAAATCGAATGACATGAAACGGGTCAAATTGACAGATATTATACTTCCTGTTTCATAAGATATAATGAGAAACAGTAATAATGCTAATACCTACTTAAATCTTACTAATTCCATATTAGGTCACACATAATTAAGCACATACTCGTACACACACACATTGTGTGTGAGAGTTTATCTACGGTCAATGAAATATTGCAGAGTGCAATTATTCGTCTCGAATCTACGTATTATCTTCAACACGCAATGTTTATCTTTGTAGTATTGACCAATGTTATATTGTAAACCAGTTTATACCTAAGTTATATTTGTGTTATCGCTCGCTCTTATTATTATGAGCATTGATGGGACCACGGGTAAATAAAATTACCCGTGGTCCCATTACACTAGGGATTGCTATAATTCGGTTAATACTTTATAATCTTGACCATATCGATTTTGATTATGAATATGATAAGACTAATGATGAAAAACATATGCTCCATAATTTTTTTTTCTAAATCGCTTTACATCATAAAACTTTTATGATATTTGTAATTTGGGTTGTAGACATAATGCAAACAAACAAAATATGTAGGTATGTTGGTTACCATAATATACTAAACATAAATATTATCCCAATTGTAAGTCCTAAAGAATCACATTTTGGAAAAGTTATCTTCAACAAGGTAACATACTAAAAAATAAATATAACGATTGCAGCGCAGTTTGGTGAACTATAGCCTTAAAACATATCTAAGAACCTTCTTAGAAGCTATACATGTAATGCTTTTAAATCCGCATTATAATCGGTCCAATAGTTTTCCAGGAAAATGGTAACAAAAAGTGCACAAACAAACAAACACACAACCTCTTAGGGCAAACGCATATATACATAGTATACCGTCTCCGTTCCGCCGTGGGCATAGATTAATTATAATACCAAGTATAGATTGCTAACTCCCTTATAAAAAAAATTCTAGGTTAATACTATCGATAGATGGCGCTACCAGGCTCGCTCTTTATATGATTATAGTAAAATCGGTGAAATATCGTATTTTCTTGGTTCAATTTGTATAAATTATTTATATAAAATTATAAAATACAAAAATTTGATAAAATCACTTAAACAAATAGCAAATTTACATTCAACTAATTTTAACAAACAGCTTGCACAGTTACGCCATCTCAGACTGTGC
Organism: Erebia epiphron; assembly: GCA_963932025.1. NCBI lineage: Eukaryota > Metazoa > Arthropoda > Insecta > Lepidoptera > Nymphalidae > Erebia > Erebia epiphron. The sequence goes on along the minus strand of OZ009953.1, from coordinate 6,057,987 downwards.
GAAGAACTACAAGGTACCGGCGACTTTAATGCTCATTTAGCGAGCTTTGATTGAATGTACCTATGAAGAGAACAGTCTTATACTGGTTTATATATTGTCTTTGGCCGTGGGTAATACTGGAACTATAAGAAGTATTAAATTCCATGTCTTCAAGTAATAATGGAACTATAAGAAGTATTGAATTCCACGTCTTCAAATAAATAAATGACTTCAAATATTTTGAAATATAAATAACTTCCAATTTCTCCGGTTACAGCGACCCTGGGCGATATGGGCGGGAGCGGGACCAGCTCATCGTCCTCCCACATGTCCCCCGGGTGGACCACCAACGATCTGGACCTGGACCTGCCCGGGGAGCTGACCATGGGGTAAGGTTTCATTTGATTGAGCTTAAACTTCGTGCGCCATTCGACCCGTTGAGCGACAAACGCGACACCGCGACGTAATAGGACGCAACGCGACAATAATTTACACTGTGGCTGACCCGTTAGATACGACGCCATAGACAATGACAAAACTTGTCTACGCGACAACGTAGGCCACGTAAAGGATCAGCGTCGTATCAAGTCGCGTTTATCGCTCACGTAGGATAACGGGTCTGAATAGGCATGATGACTGATTTTGAAAAATGGTCAGATTATGTTCTGAAATATCTACTATTTCGAAAAAATATCTTATTTCAGCAGAAAAATAAGGTTTGGTAGATAAAATTGGCATATGAAATTTAAATTTTAAAATTCACGCCAAAACGCTCGGAGGTGTCATGGCGTCGTTTGTGACGTCACTATTGTTTTTACCAATGTACTCTGTGCAGTGTGCAGTAAGCAATAGTGTGATTGTCAAAGCTCGAAAACAAACAATTGTGACGTCATTCGCTTCTTGGTGTTTTGTCCAAAATGGCGGATTGCTGTATTTTATAGTTTTATTTTATTAAAATAAACAGCAATCTCACTCGAAATAGAAAAATAAATACGTTTTTTATAATCCATGAATCCTATTACATTAGATAAATTCATAATTTCATTGATTCTTGGTTACTGTCATCATGCCTATTGATATACGCCCTCCCTGGCGCAGTGGTTAGCGCTGTGGTCTTATAGTGGGTGGTCCCGGGTTTGATTCCCGGCAGAGTCAATTTGGCAATTTAAAATCACAAAATTAAAGCCACTGACATAAATAAGCCATTAGAAACACTAGCTTCGTTCGCATGGATTGAGGTTTTTAATTTATAAAAAGAAGCCTATGTGTTATTCCAAACTATAATCCGTCGCTGTGCTAAATTTCATCCAAATCCGTTCAGCCGTTTTGGCGTGATTGAGTAACAAACATCCATCCATCCATTCATCCAAACTTCCGCATTTATAATACTACCTGATGCTCGCGACTACGTCCGCGTGGATTGAGGTTTTTTGGTGCCTTAGTTCCGGGATAAAAAGTTGCATATGAGTTATTCCAGACTAATCTATCTCTGTGCCAAATTTCATCCAGATCCGTTCAGCCGTTCGGGCGTGATTGAGTAAGAGCGTGGTGGGTCTATGCTCTAATTCCCTCTGTCCCATGAGAGTGGAGGCTTGTGGCCAGCAGTGGGACGTTAATGGGCTGTATTGGTAGATCTGTATTACTTGATGTATTAATTGCCCCTTTTCAGAGAGCTAGGAGCTCTGTCCTGCGCGTTACCGGGTCTGTCCGGGTTCAAGCAAGAAGCCCTGTCCCCCCCGGGGAACGGGCTGAACTCACGGCGCGCCTGGCCGCCGCGCAGGGCCGAAGACAATAGACAGGTAACCCTCCATCAGTCTCAGAAGACACATTATTTCCTACCAGTCGTTCGAAAGAGGCGTCTTGTGGTCCAAGAGCCCGCGACGCTCAGACCTTCGTTATTTTATGGAAGCTGAAAATTTTTTCTATGTATGTCTCTAATCTATACTAATACTAGCTGATGCCCGCTACTCCGTCCGCGTGGAGGTATGAAAAATAGATAGTAGCCGATTCTCAGACCTACTGAATATGCATATTAAATTTCATAAAAATCGGTCAAGCCGTTTCGGAGGAGTATGGGAACGAAAATTGTGACACAAGAATTTTATATATAAGACTAGCTGATGCCCGCGACTCCGTCCGCGTGGAGGTATGAAAAATAGATAGTAGCCGATTCTCAGACCTACTGAATATGCATATTAAATTTCATAAAAATCGGTCAAACCGTTTCGGAAGAGTATAAACACTAAAACTGTGACACGAGAATTTTATATATTAGAATAATAGATATTATAAAGAGGAAAGATTTGTTTGTAATGAATAAACTCAAAAACTACCCAAACGATTTTAAAAATTCTTTCACCTATAGAAAGCTACATTATCAGCGAGTAACATAGGCTATATATATTTTTTTTTAAAGCTAGAGATCCCCTCGAAAATTGCAATAATGTTAATTACGTCGGAAAAAATCGTCTCTTCTGAGAGCCTACGAGGCGTGCGCTGACTAAATAGGTAAAGTTACACAAAAACAATGTGGCAGGTGTGGTGAGGACGGGGACGGTACTCTTACAATGTAAGATTAAAATGTAAAACCTGCCCACTGCCTACTGCCCACTGGCTACATTGGGTATAGACTATTAGGATTATTAGTGCTACCCGTGCGAAGCCGAGGCGGATCGCTAGCAGAGGCGGCTCGTGAAAGATCATATTGGGAGTTCACTAAAAAAAAAAAATGCTTACCAATTATTTGCAAATGAAGTCCATTCGGCGGTCATTACGTTATATTGTTCCATTTTAATCGCCTACCTACACTATTTACATAAATCACAGTCTTTTTCACATAAATACACAACACAATATGTACACTATTTAAAACAACAATACAGATTTTCCAGCCACTGTACAATGATCCAACGCACTCGCGAAGAAATCAAAATAAATTTACTTTCATATTTTGTGTTTTGTTTACATCTTACCGGCATAATACGAATAAAAAAAATACTCGCGAGTTTTAACTCTTTCTTCGTGACAACAGGCCATGTCATTTAGTCGGGTAATATCGCGCATGCGTACTTCGTGTCAGGAGCGCCGCTCCATATTTACCAAATATCTCATACAAATCTTTTGTCTCACGCGCCGCTCGCATCGAATGCTCTCTTTTACTCTCATTACATTTCAATAGGAACGTTGTACTAAACTTTCGTCTATAGGAGCGTTGTTCTAAGCGCTCCACTTAGCAAAAATACCATGTATTAAATTTGTGTTGATTGATGAAATAAGTAGTAAAGTAGGTAGGTAGGTACATAAGGATATTCATGATTAAAATGACAATGGGAATAGATTTATATAAAAATATTTAAAACGTTTATAGCAAAGTTTATTTGATTATTATACCTACCTAGTACCTATGTATTTTTTAAAATTTTGTGGGAGTTCAATGCACCAGCGCTCCTTTGAGCGAGCCGCCTTTGATCGCTAGTAGAGGTATAAAGGGTCCCCAACTATGAAGATCGCGGTTGCTTTGAAAGGTATCAGGTAGAAAAGGTGGCACCTCAAATCCGTTAAAGTATTGAGCTCCGTTTTTTTTATATTTTTCTTTGGAATAATATTGGAAACCACGTTGTCCATTGTCAGACACGATTGTAACCCCCTGTCAGTCACTCTGTTGTTTTATAATTTAAGAGTGTCTGATAGGGTGTTGCAATCGTAAAGTAAAGTAAGTAAAAACACTTTGTTATATAGGTTGCATGATGTCAGAGCGGTGCACACGTGTAATTTTTTTTTATCCGCTACAAGTTTGCCCTTGACTGCGATCTCACCTGATGGTAAGCGATGATGCAGTCTAAGATGGTGGCGGACTAACCTGTTTGGGGCAGTTATATTTAACCCACACCCCTATTAGATTTCTACACGGCATCGTACCGGAACGCTAAATCGCTTGGCGGCATGTCTTTGCCGGTAGGGTGGTGACTAGCCACGGCCGAAGCCTCCCACCAGGCCAGACCAGGGAAAATTCAGAAATTATAAATTCCCAAATTGACCCTGCCGGGGATCGAACGCGGACCTCCGCACATTAAGACAACAACACTCTACAGTGCGCCACGGAGGTCGTCAAAATTAAATAAATGTAAAGTTCTAAAAGAAAAATTATAACTTGTACTTACCTACTAACTAATTACAACTAACTATTACAATATAAACTTACATAACAGTAAGTACATACTATAATCGTACTAAGCGTCCGACAATGAAAAACGTGGTTTCTAATATTATCTAAAAAAAGAGAGGTTGGGGAAAACATTGTGGCCAATTCTGTCCCGTTCTACACAGATTATTATGAAATGGTTAGCAATATTTTAAATGCTGTCATTTTAGTTTAGAGTCGGCTCTATTGTCATGTGTAGGTCTTTCTTTACAGATAACCAGTATGGTGGTGGACAACCGTGACTTGGACGATGGTTGCCAGCAGCCGTCGCCTCATAACGGCGTCATGATGAGCACACACTGTGAGTTTTATAATATAGGTACTTAATTATATAATAATAATACAATATAAAAACCCTTTATTTCAATACATTATGTACAAGTTACCATTTTGACTAAAGGAAATTATGTTAGTGACTGATTGATAGAAATATAAATTAAAATTAAGATAACTAAACAAATATCTCAAAAGCCAGCAACGCATTGGCGGTTTCTCTGGTGCTGCAAATGTTCATAGGCGGCGGTAATCACTAACCATCAGGTGACCCGCCTGCTCGCTATACATATAAAAAAATTACAATTAGTTACATTATTACCATTTAAAACCACATAAAATTACAAATTAGTATCTCAATAATATAATTACGAATTAAACAAATTACAAATTCAATTTGGTCAATAAAATATACAAAATATGGAATAGGTCAATTTATTTATTCACGTATAAGTCGCCCCTGCGTCGTAAATTTATTTATTTTCACGTATAAGTCGCCTCTACGTCGTGAATTTATTTATTTTCACGTATAAGTCGCCTCTACGGCGAAAATTTATTTATTTTCACGTATTATTCGCCTCTACGGCGTAGGTGTAGGTCCCCAAATCTTTCCAACGCTTTCTGTCCCTGGCCTGACTCATCCAGTGGGTTTTATACTTTACCCTTATTCTAATCCATTGTCCTGGGTGAGCGACAGAAGCGACGCCCCGCAACGTGACACCATAGAAAATGACAGATGTATCTACACGACATTTTTTTATTGGCTTACATGTACTTCAATTTATGGAACAGTGCAAGTTCCATCAAAATCAGTTCAGTAGTTTTCAAGATATGGACTGTTAACTGGTGGTGAAGTCGGTTTAACTTACAATCGTTTTTTTTTTTAAAATCAGCCAGTCCAGAGAGCATGCAGTGCCAACCGATGCCGATAGTGATGCCACTGAATGGCTACCATTCGCCCAACAACCAAGAGAACAAAGGTGAGAAAACCGGTTCACTAATGTTTCACAAAAAACGTTTAACAAATGATCATTTCACAAAAAACGTTTCCAAAACTATTCAGCTGACAAACAACGTATTCCGTAAAAGATCATTTGTCAAATATTTAATTCACAAATGTTTTCCTTTGCTAAATTGCTGAATGTTAAAGTATCATTTACAAATTTATTATTTCACTAAATAATTTATTTGTCAAATTCGCGATTTTATAAAATGTCGGTAAGTAGGTACAATTTACAAACTTTAAACTTGTGAAAATACTTTTTTTTTTAACTTAAGTTCGGTATATTAACGCGATAGAACCTAAGTGCCCTACTACCTTACTATTTGTGTCTAACTCTAACCTAACCTAACATTTTGACAGATATTTAGTACTTATAAAACAAGATTTAATGCCAACTTTAGGACTTCTGAAAATACTTTTTTTAAACTTAAGTTAGGTATATTAACCCGACCGAACCTAAGTGCCCGGCCTGCGACCGGGAAATTAAATTTTTATGAAATTTGTCAATAAAATCATTTATAGAACCGGTTGTTTGTATATTCTCGTCCAGTTAACCTTTGGTAGTGGGGACAGGATTGAAAGACAGTGCTTATTATATAAAGAGAAAAGTTAGGGAAAGAAGAAACATATTTAGGTAGTAGTTAATACAGTGAAGTATGATAATATTATGCAGTTCAGTAATCTATTGTATATCTCTTGGTTCTGTAGGCCTGGTGATATATTCACCGAACTCCTTGGACAGTCTTCTGCAATCGACGACCGCGCGCTCCGATGACAAAGACGATAATAGGTAATACATTAAATTATAAATGATTTATTCATTTCACGTAGGGCAACTTGTGTCACTATATACGTTAAGACGTGTATACGTTAGACTACCACCGGTTGGGAAAGTAGATTCTACTGAGAAGAGCCGGCAAGAAACTCAGCAGTTGCTCTTTTCTTAAAAAAGAAAAAGGTTACAATAAGTAAAAATTAAATTGGGTATTTGACAATTAATCAAATCAGCAACTTTTTTTCAAACGTGTAACGTGTGCTCTTAGTATGGAATTTTGTATGAAATTCGGAATTGTGATGTCATCAAAGTCTTTTTTACTTTAATCGATAGTTTAAAATGGTTATTTTACGTAGGGGACGTGGATATTAGGACTTTTGGGAGAAATGGATATTTACCCTGCCAAATGGTGTTGCCCCTCATGCACCATTTACTACTATCCATACTAATATTATAAATGCGAAAGTGTGTCTGTCTGTCTGTCTGCTACGCTTTCTCGGCCCACCTGTTCAACCTATTTTGATGAAATTTGGTACAGGGATAGTTGTATTCCGGGGAAGGACATAGGCTACTTTTTATCCCGGAAAATTAAGGAGTTCCCGTGGGAATGGATAAAAACTTAATCCACGCGGACGAAGTCGCGGGCATCATCTAGTTATGAATATGTTTGTCTCTATTTGGTGTCGCTTTTTCGTTTCATCAAATTTTCAAATCACAACGATTCTAAAGAAGTTTCCCTTCAAAATATGTCTGTAGTCAGTCCGTATTAGTTCCTTTCTTTTTTCCAGGTCAGGCCCTCGCATTTCGTCGTTCCTTTAAGAACTAAGCTGGATTTCAAGACCTTCATTTATATTCCAGATTCCAGTACGTGCTAGCGGCCGCCACTTCTATCGCGACCAAACAAAACGAGGAATCTTTGACGTATCTCAACCAGGGACAACCCTACGAGATTAAGCTCAAGAAACTGGGAGATTTGGCGCCCTATAAGCAAGAAAAGAAGATATTTAAGGTAATTCATTTTCCTTTATAAGAAAATATTTATAAGCCTATATACAGGTAAAAACAATCTTTACTTACTAATATTATAAACTAGATGATGCCCGCGATTTAGACCGCGTCGATTAAGATTTATTGATTCCCGCGGGAACTCTTTAATTTTTCGATATAAAAAGTAGCCTGTGTTCTTCCCCGGGATACAATCTACCAAATTTCATCAAAATCGGTTGAACAGATGGGCCGTGAATGCGTAGCAGACAGACAGACAGACATACTTTCGCATTTATAATATTAGTATGGATAATCCACAACATTCATAATAGTAGATTGTATTATAAGGGAGCAAAATAATATTTTTACGGCGAGGGCGCTTTTTTGAATCCAGAGCGAAGTGAGGGATTCAAAGTACGTCGCCCAAGCCCAAAAATATTTTGCGCCCGAATGATACACTCTACTTTTCATCACCCTCTATGAGAAAATAAAACTACAAATCCACCAGACATCCTCTTCAGATACGCTATTAATTTCGAATATGTGTCCAGTTTTACGTCGTTATTAGAACTGACTGTTGATTTTAGCATTGAGTAGGTACTCCAAAGAGTGGAAGGTTGTTTAGTTTTGGCTAAGTACTGGAAGTAGGCCAAAACACAGAGTCTGAACAATTCTTGGCGCCTCTTGCATTTCTCCATTCAATAAAATTACCATAGGCTTTCATATATTTCTCCCGGGATTTTGCAAGTAATAGACCACATTTCTTGCGTCAGTTCTAATACTTTCAGGAGTTAATCCATACTTTCACTGTCATTTGAAGAACTCATTTTTCAAAATAAAACCATGAATTTTTAACAATCCGTGAAAATTTACGAAAACGCGGCCTGTAGTTCGCGCATTTTTAATTTGGTTTCTTTTTTTTTATTAAACAAAAGGAAACCAAATTAAAGCCGGCGGCGCGACTATGGGTCGTCGTACCATTCAGTCTCTATTCAAAAAATATTTGCATTCGATTTCTTTAGCGCTGAACATTAAGATGTTCCAAATTCAAAAAGTGCGCGGAAATAGTAGCTTGTATTATAAGGGAGAAAATAATATTTTTACGGCGAGGGCGCTTTTTTGAATCCTGAACGTAGCGAGGGATTCAAAGTACGTCGCCCGAGCCCAAAAAATTTTTTGCGCCCGAATGATACACTCTACTCTTCATCACCTTCTATGAAAAAATAAAACTACTAATCCATCAGACATCCTCTTCAGATACTCTGTTAATTTCGAATATGTGTCTAGTTTTACGTCGTTATTAGAACTGACTGTTGATTTTAGCATTGAGTAGGTACTCCAAAGATTGGAAGGTTGTTTAGTTTTGGCTAAGTACTGGAAGTAGGCTAAAACACAGATTCTGAATAATTCTTGGCGCCTCTTGCATTTCTATAGCATAGGCATTAACTACTTATCTAGACTAATTCTATACTATAATATTATAAATACGAAAGTTTGAATGGATGGATGTATGTATGGATGGATTTTTGTTAATCAATCACGCCAGAATGGCTGAACGCATCTGGATGAAATTTGGCACAGAGATAGATTGTAGTCTGGTATAACACATAGGCTTTTTTTAGACACACTTTTTCAGCTAGTTAGGAACTAAGTAACAATTAAATCACCATAATAATTGAATTTAAACATTTGTCCTCAGAGCGTGATCAAGATCTGTTTCCACGAGCGTCGCCTGCAATACATGGAGCGCGAACAGATCGCCCAGTGGCACGCCGAGAGACCTGGCGAGAGGATCATAGAAGTGAGTATTAACCTAATCAAGAAGAAATTATCGAATTTGAATAAATAAACATTGAATTGAATCTATGTCCATCCCCGGGCTGGGTTTTTCCATTCACATTTGAGTGACAAAATTTTCAAAACCAAATTCTGTCACTCCTATGTAAAATTCGTATGCAGTTTCTTACCTCTCTATAGATATAGAAAGATGCCATACTTCTAGGACCCAGGTGCTATAATAGGGATGATGACAACTCAATCAAATCAGCAACTCTTTATCAAACTTAAAAACGCACTTCTAGCACATGAGTAAATAAACTGTACAGAGACAAAGCTTCTAAGGAGCGAGCAAAATATATACCTATTTTGGTAGGGTTGGCACAGGAGGATACAATTTAATAAACAATAGTTATTTGTTTAACAAGATGGCAAGGTTTGTTATTGTTGTGATTGCCTAGTTTGAATCCCGAGCTAGTGAAGAATTCGAGCTAGGAAGGATTAGGTAAATTAGAATCCTGAGTCTAGCGAGGAATTCCAAGGCAAACAAAAACTTTGCTATCGCGTGATACATACAACTTTTCACTTCAATAGCGAGAAAATATAATCCACGTGCACAGAAAACACAAACTATAGCTTAAGCGAGCTTCGACGCGAGTTTGCCGACGCTACGGCTGGCCGGCGAACCGCGTGCGGATCAGTTTAGTCAAATTAGATGGATGCGGTACAGAATATCACAATAACATCTAATATGTATGAAAACAACAACAACACAATAAACATCTAATATGTATCATAAAATAATAAATTATAATAATTAAAATAATAAATTATAATCAAGTTAGTACTACTTACCTAGTAGAGTCTTTAGGATAGGTAAAAAACGATGTGTTTTTATTTTTAATGTTATTGTTCATGCACACTGTACAGTAAACCATATTTTCACTTTTAAATTAAAACACTAGTTTAAAATTACTTCAAAACACTATTTAAATTATTATAATTAAGATTAAATTAAATTAAAATACGACGCGCGACGTGTACTGCAGCCCCTGAGCTCAAGCACCGGCCGAGCCGGTATAAACCGATTTCTCTCCGTACGTGAGGCAGCGCCAGTGCTTACGCACACACGCGCATCAAGCTTGTAGTGGTGTACCTATCGTAGCGCGCTAGTATGAAGCTTTGTCTCTGTACAGTTTATTTACTCATGTGCTTCTAGTATGGAAGTGGTATGAAATTCACAATAGTGACGTCATCAAATTTCAACGCACTTTTTTTCTTTAATCTATATTTTAAAATGGTTATCAAACTTAAAACTAACCGAGGATGTGAATTTTTGGTCTTTTGGAAGACCCTCTATTTCATAATCAGTTGGAAATAATTTAGTTTTCATTTAGGCATCATCCCCATTGTCGTCGTCCACCGACAGACGCGGCTGGATATGATTGGGTATTTGAATAAATAAATAAATAAATAATCCTTTGTTCAACCAAAAATTACAACTATGTAAATGTAATTATACATGGAGTACCACAGCTCTCATGGAACCAATGTGCCAACCAAGATTTAAGCCAACGTTGGTTCCTCGAGACCCGAGTTTTTTTTTCTATCCACTACAAGTAATAAGTTAGTTAAAGTTAATTTGTTTATTGCATGACTAGCTGGCTGCACTAGCATCCATCCATCCATACATCCATACGTCCAAAGGACTTGACCAGTGCCACTATGGGAGCTTGCCTAGGTGTCAAAAATCAATGTACAGCAATGATTTCTTTATTATTGTAATTGTAATATTTTATAGCTTTCGGATAAAAAAGTTTCAGGAGTCTGAAAGCTCTGAAAACTGAGAAAATAAATAAAAAAGGTTTCACCAAAAAACTGCTTTCCCACACTAGATGGCACTAGTTATTGTGGTGAGCGAGTCTAAAAAATATTTTCAAGTATGATTTCTTTATTATTGTAATTGTTATATTTTATAGTTTTCAGATAAAAAAGTTTTCAGATAAAAAAGGAGTCTGAAGACTCTCACAACTGAGAAAATAAATAAAAAAGGTTTCACCAAAAAACTGCTTTACCACACTAGATGGCGCTTGACGTTTTGGTTAGCGAGTTCAACTATTCGACCACAGATGGCAGACAGATGCAATCAAAGGGCGTTCCTTTAAACGCAGTGGTTATTTCAAAATGCTTTGTTCGATCAATTACACGTTTCATTGAGGCTTGTCAATAAATAAAAATAATTATTAACAAAACATACATTTCCTTTTCATAATATAGTGACAGAGGTACTTAAATGGTATTCATGTAATGGATTACAAGATAGGAGATGGATTACTAGGCAACGATAAAATGGAACGTCAAAATGGAGTAGTGCCTAAAAGAGGAAAGCGGATGCTCAAGAATTAATCAATAATTAATGTACCTATTGTTTTTTTAGATATTTTAACCTTGACCTATTTCGGAATAATAAATCCATAATAATTTCGGTTTTAATTTTTAAACTTTACTGTAAAAACGGAAATCCTGCACACTGTCCCGAATCGGAGGGCAGTTTCTGGTCATGTCCTCTCGCATTTATAATATTAGAGGTGCCGGGTTCGAACCCCGGCAGGGTTTGGAAATTTATAATTTCTGAATTTTCCCTTCTCTGGCCTGGTGGGAGGCTTCGGCCGTGGCTAGTTACCACCCTACCGGTAAAGACGTGCCGCCAAGCGACTTAGCGTTCCGGTACGATGCCGTTTAGAACCGAATAGGGGTATGGGTTTAATATAACTGCCATGCCCCTAACAGGTTAGCCCGCTACCATCTTAGACTGCATTATCACTTACCATCAGGTGAGATCGCAGTCAAGGGCTAACTTGTAGTGGATAAATAAAAATACTAGCTGATGCCTGCAACTTCGTCCGCGTGGTTTAAGGTTTTTTAGTTCCCGCGAGAACTCCTTAATTTTCCGGGATAAAAAGTAACCTATGTCACTCTCTACGGTCCTCAACTAAACCCATGCTGTTCACGTTGATCCGTTGCTCCGTTTCGGCCTGATTGAAGGACAAACCAACAAACGAACACACTTTCTCATTATAATATTCGTCGTCGTCGTCGTCTCAACCTATAGACGTCCACTGCTGGGCGAAGGTCTCCTGCATGGATCGCCACAGAGCACGGTCTTGTGCCGCTTGTTTCCAGCGGCTCCCAGCTGCACGCTTGAGATCATCCGTCCACCTAGTGGGGGGTCGTCCTACGCTGCGTTTCCCGGTGCGAGGCCGCCATTCGAGCACTTTGGGACCCCAACGCCTATCTGTTCTACGAACTATGTGCCCCGCCCATTGCCACTTAAGCTTGGCGACTCTTCGAGCTACGTCGGTTACTCTGGTTCGCCTACGGATCTCCTCATTTCTGATTTGATCACGCAGGGATACTCCGAGCATAGCTCTCTCCATCGCCCGCTGAGTGACCCTGAGCCTTCTTATGAGGCCCATAGTTAGCGACCATGTTATAATATTAGTATGGTATTATAGAGTATAGAAGTATCATCATCATCACTACAGCCTATTAACGTCCCACTGCTGGGCACAGGCCTCCACTCTCATAGGAGAGCGGGAATTAGAGCTTAGACCCACCACGCTGCTCCAATGCGGGTTGGCGGGCTTTAACGACTATTATCATGTTAGTGATAATAACCGGGACCGACGGCTTAACGTGCTCTCCGAGGCACGGGGGTGAACACCGCCAACTTCCTAACTCCGGGCTAGTGCTGAGTATTTCTAGTCAGAAAAACCCAACACTTATTATGGCCCGACCCGGGACTCGAACCCGGGACCTCGTCAGCCGCAGTCAAACATATTAACCACTAGACCAACGAGGCAGTTAAACGAGGTATAGAAGTATAGATGATCAAAATAAAAGCATTGCCCACAGGTGGACGTGCCGCTTTCGTACGGCGTGACGCGCGTAGAACAACCGACGTGTTTAAACGCGCTCCACATCTATTGGGACCCCACAAAAGATGTCGGCGTCTATATCAAGGTAAGGACTACATTCGGTATACAGTGTTAAGTAACTTCTGTACTGTATGCAATACTGAGTAAAAACATATGTAAACCGTCATTAATAATAGTTCCAATTTTGGCCACCGGGTCAGATAAGTGTGACGGACTATAAGTGAGTATACTCTGTGGAACTCGTATTTATTTGTTTGTCTGTTTATTCGTACAGGTGAACTGTATATCGACGGAGTTCACAGCCAAGAAACACGGCGGGGAAAAGGGCGTCCCCTTCCGTATACAAGTGGAGACATACCTCGCCAACGAAGACTCCAGGCTGCACGCGGCTGCATGCCAGATCAAGGTAGGGGTTTTTTTTTATTTATTTTATGGCCCTGGATTCAGGTTATTTATGGCCTATTTAAAAAATACAAAACAAGGTAGGTACACGGAAAAGTCAAGACTAGAGACACCAATGTGTACAGTCGACCTTCGGAGAGAATCGGTAGGGTTGCGAAAAGGGCGACCCCTTCCCCATACAAGTAGAGACCTACCTCGAAGTCGAATGAATCGAGTCATTTTTGCCCTGTCTAAAAAAAAATCATTTAATAAATTCAAAGTAGGAGTGAATCATATCCACGCTTTTTATGGTTCCGTACCTCAAGAGGAAAAAGGAACCCTTATAGTCACTAACTTGTAGTGGAATAAAAGAAGAAAGAAAAAAACTTTTTACACTTGTGCAATGTGTTGATCTATCGTTAATTTTGTCCAGGTGTTCAAACTTAAAGGCGCGGATCGCAAACATAAACAAGACCGCGAGAAGGTGATGAGACGACCGCCCAACGGTCCAGAGAAGTACCAGCCGGGCTGCGAAGCGACAGTGCTCTCCACGGTACGCGCTTTCTAACTTATATTTTTTTGTTCAAATGGCGATGAATTATGGGAAGGTCCTTTTTTAAATTGTGAAAAAATATAATTTCGTCAATTGGCGAATCCAGTCCTGCCAGTCCGGTAGAGCGTTTGCGGTTATTTCGCTACTGCGCAGCATATATAGGTAACATTTGCAGAAAAATAAAATAAAATAAAAAAACAAAAAATTTTTTTTGCCAACTTGATTTTTTAACACTTAAGGACTCGCTACTGGGTCCACCGGACCCAGTCCTTCGTATTATGTTCAATAACTTTTAAATTTTGACTTTTGCGACGTTGCCGCTCTTAGTACCTTCCAACGATGGTATAACACAGTAGATAACATTCGTTATCGTCAGTTAGCACGTTGAGTGTTATGGACGTAATAGGTGTGAATGGGTCCGCTGGACCCGGTAGCGACTAAATATAGAAAAATAATGAAACTATTTATTTACCTGTTATTACTATATATATATTTTTATTAAATAATGATTGATCTCTTATTGTTATTTTGATTCAGTAGACACATTATAGTAGTGTAAGAAAATACTGCAGACTTTTGTTTAAAATAAGTAATTACAGAAATTTTATTAATGTAGTCATAAAAGTATTTTAAAAATCTTCAATTTTTGTAATGACATCTTAATTAAGTAAAAACAATAAATATTAGGATTTTATTGAATATTGTTTTTCTTTATTGACCTATTATCCTGAAAAGAAAGTAAACAATCACTTTAGTTAATGGGTTTTGGATAAAACATATGATATTAGACTGGGTCCAGCGGACCCGGTAGCGAGTACGTACGTTACAAATTAAGGCGCGAGTCCCTAAGTGTTAATCTTTAAAAGTACTTATAGAATAAGAAAAAAAATCCCAGACTTTTTTTTTGTCGGTTATAAAGTATTACCAGACCTCTTCAAATGCTTCCCGAAATTCGTCGCCAGCTCTTCGACTAATCGCATCGCCCCGCTACCGCCGTCGCCCCGCTACCGCTGATTTCGTGCCCGTACACTTATTTATATTACTATATTTATTTATTTGGACAACCAAATATTGTTTCATTAAAAAAACCTTAAAAACTAGACATATTTAGGACACTTGATAGATGAAAAAATTCTCAAAGGTGCCACATCATTCTCTAAAAAAATAAAAAACTTATGCGCGTAAAATTAAAGTAACACTACAAAATAAAAATCTAAACTTATACAAATATACAAAAATTATACAATTTAAAATTTTAGGTAAGAAAAAAAATAATAGATAGTTGAGACAACTTAAGTCAATCTTAACGTTTCTTTTTTAAATTTCTGCAGCGTATCATGAAAAATGCCTACCTCTGTACTCATGTAATTATACACTTTCATCATTTACATAATCTTCAGCAGTATAATAAGGTTTTTTCAGAAGCATACTTTTATATAAATTTTACATATAAATATTTAGTTATGGATTTGTGTATTAAATCCTGTGATTTGTCTGCAGTTGTCAAACGACGCATTGCTACCACCACCCTCCGTGGTCACCACCTCGCCACCATATTCGCCGGAGATGTGGTAAGTTTTTTTTTTATAAATTTTAATGTCCTCCCGACCGAATTTCGGCCACAGCGGTCAATCTCCAATTAGCTATCTCCGCGGGAGATATTATAGTGCACAAGTGTATACGCAAACACAGGTGCACTCTATGTTCCTTTACTCTCATGGCCCGATGGGACGGATAATCCGTCATATCCGAAGAGAGATCAGGCGCAGGACTCTCGGCTTTAGGTGCTCTCCGAGACACGGGAGGTAGGTAGATATTTATTTCAATTGGTATTTAAATAGCTTACCGTTCGAGCAAGCATTTTAAGTGATGACACCACATAATTGGAACGAAGTTCCTTATCGCGCGTTACGAAAGGGGGCTAGACGGAAAAAATTAAGACCAAAAGTTGTAACGACACTTTTTATGAAAAGATGATTTTGGTTGCTATGACTACTTGTGTTGTTGACTTCAAGTTGTTGAAAATAAAAAGGCGAAATAATTTTAAAGAACTATGTTTTCAATAGTAACATAGGCTAGTTATTCGTTAGGCTAGGTATTCCGGATGGAACGAAGTTCCTTTCGATTAACTAGTGAAGGAATTGTAATAAAATTTACACAGAGAAACACGCGCACGCCGCACGGCTTACAAGTTACAACTATAGCAAAAAGTGTCGTTACAACTTTTGGTACTTCGTTCCATTCGGGTGCCATTGACACCTCACAAGTTTTTTTTTCTTTTTCTACTGCGTGCGAGAAGGACATCTTTAACTCGTAGAGTTGTCTTTAGTTTGCTTCTTTCTAGTGCAGTCGGATGAAAATACAAAAAAAAAAATATAAACGTTCTGCAATTTTGATTACGGAATAACATGCTTCATTTTGCCTTTAATAGTGATGTCCACTTTTGGAATAAAAATAATCGATTTTTACCGATTTTTAAAACCTGAATTTAAGATGAATTGAAATCAAAATAATCATCAATTGTTGTACTTGTAGTTCTGTTTATTATCTACTAGAGCAAACTACCTTGAACAACTACAATGTAACTACTACAAGGTACTATGGTAATATCGTTCTATTATAATCTGATAATACAAGTTCACGATAATTGTTGCATACAATGTAATATGTAAACACGATGATACTATAAGAAACTATAATCTCATTTACATACTTGATAATGTTTACAATTACCTACCTCATCATCATAATTTCAAATCGACGGCTCAATACTGAGATGAGTCTCCTCTCGGAATGAGAAGGATTTGACCATAGTCCACCACGCTGGCCAAGTGCGGATTGGCAGACTTCTGTTACCTTTGAGAACATTATAAAGACACTATGGAGTATTCACCTTTTGACTGGAGGAATCTTCATTATAGATACAAAACTGTTTTTTAAATTTTTTTTTTTAATTTTCTGCCTTAATTTCCGCTGGTCTGTAAAATTCACACACATCCAATTTTGTGTTCTTCTTGTGGTATATTGTGGAGGAAAAAAACTCAGCCAGTTTGTGGTATTCTTCTTTTCACAACAATTGAGACTGCATGAAGAATTTGAATGCAAGATTTTGCGCTCAATTAAATCAGAATGCAATACATAGCAGTTAAAACTGGACTCGCGTGTCTTAATTGGTCTCAGCCTAGATGCAATTGAAAGAGAGTGAATTGCATCAATTGCATAAGCATGACAATGGTATAAGCAGGTCAGTTGCCTTAGAAACTATTTTGAACCGCCATGTCCGTCATTAGAATAGACACAAGAAGAGCCGATAGGCAGGTCCTCTAAATATTGCAGGTACGTGGAAAGGATAAGTAAATGATAGACGAATTCTTCCACCGGAGTATATCCCGTGAGAACTGTTTGATTTTCCTGTGTAAAAAGTAGCCTATGACCGTTCGGGATGCAACCATATTTTTACCAAATTACATCAAAATCGGTCAAACAGATGGGCCTAGGATACACTTTCGCAAGTGTACATTATATTATTTATTTTTCTGCATGTCGTGCGTAGAGTGTCGTTCAATATTACAAAATAGACATGCCAATTGAATAATGGGGGCCCAATTGAACAATAATGTATGTTAATGTATCCTGCAGCGAAAATAACAGTTTACAGTGCGAAGTATTTGAGTTCTATTTTTAAAGGATTGTAGAGTTGATAATGACGTTAACCGAAACAAATTGATTTTGGTTTCGTTATAATAAATAAATTGGGATCAGTTTCAGCAAAACCGATTTATCGATATAGGACCGTTGAAAGTTACATCACTAAAACTTTTAAAAATAGAACTCATTGCATCATCCGTTTTTGACCGAGTCCTGTGAATGTAAATTAACATACAATTTCTCAATCGTGCTCCTATTATTCAATTAGGATCGTTCTATTACGCATTTTAATGAGTATTAAATAATATGGACTCGTGAAAATACGACGATATTATATTAAACTATATTTTGACCAAGACAAAAATCTGTGTTATTTAAGTTTCTATCGGTATGATATAGTAATTCGCAATTAATTTTAAAAATATAATTCAGTGCATCTTCAATTTCATTGACCAAGCCCTTTGAACCTTTATTATAAACATACTGTTTCTCATTGTTTTTATATTTGTTTAGTTTATTATTCGTAAAAATTAAGAGAAAAAATTATGTGGCTCGTGAGAAATGAAAATATATTTAACTATAAGCCAAAATAGCGGGTTTACTAGTTTCTATCGATATATCACCGTTCAGCTAAGCCACATCACTATGAGATAAGTTTTAAAAATAGATCTCAATGCATCATCCGTTTCATTGGTCGAGCCCTGTGAACCTAAATTAACATACAGTTGCTCAATTGAGCCCTTGTTATTCAATTGGTGTGGTCTATTTACGCACTATTACGAACTTATAAGGCTCATGACTTTATTAAGAATGCGACAGTGTGGCTAGTTCTATCTATAATATATATACTAACTAATATTATAAATGTGAAAGTTTGGATGGATGGATGTTTGTTACTCAATCACGCCAGAACGGCTGATCGAATCTGGATGAAATTTGGCACAGAGATGGATTATAGCTGGAATAACACATAGGCTACTTTTTATCCCGGAAAATAAAAGAGTTCCCACGGGAACCACAATACCTCAATCCACGCGGACGAAGCCTTATAAAGTAAAACCTGCATCAATCATTATTTTTGACAGGTACAGTTTCAACTATTGTGATTAGCTGAATTTGTGGTATTCTTGCTGCGATACATATATTTTAGCCAACAGCGGAAGAGTGTAAGCAAATCAGAGGTGATTGCGATTGTCACTGTAGCTATAACTTTTCCGTCATAATGCCCTTGTTGTACTCAATTGCTATACTGAAATGACAGCTCTAGTCTACATATATTATTGCTGTCTCTTTACTCCTCCTAAAGGAGAGCACAATATTTTTAGCCAGTGTTGGTTAAACGAAATTAAAAATCGATACTTTTCGTGAACTCAATCAATCTCAATCTTACTAGACTGTAGCTATACTTCCCGAACCGGTGCAGTAGTCTTGACTTGCCAAGAACTACAAGTAACACTACAAGAATGTTTTTTTGTGTTCAGTATTTTCACAGAATTTTAACGCACTTCATCGTTATGAAAGAGCACTGTGACCAATTCTTTTTTTACACAATCTCTAAAATAAACTAAAATGACAGCTTTAAATCTTTAAATGCCCCTTTTGGGCAGGGAGTATTATGAAATTGATAGCAGCCATAAATAGAGCTGTCATTTTAGTTTAGAGTTGGTGTACAACAGATTGACCTCATTTGTGTCCCTATTAAACGTGCAAACTTTCTTTCATGCACACTTTGCCGTTTTCACAATGTGCGCCGCTTCTATATTTAGCACATCAATTTATTAATACTGACTTCCTTTCCAAAGAGATTCGAACCCGTTTGATTCGGATTCGCGGATACCATGTATAAGTGTGGCTCGGATTATGTATCGAGTTGAATAGGATACAATCAAAGCGCATGCACGCGTTTTGATTGTAAAACCAGATTTAGAGCTAGCCAAGTTGTTAACTAGTCTTGTCTAGTTTCTCGTACTCGTTTGTTGACAGTTCTAGCACAGGTTCTAGCTAGTAGTTTCCGTATATTCCGTTACCTTTTCATTATTATGCGTTGCGTACTGAAATATTCTTGTTTCGCGATTCTTTGTTGTCAATTGTAGTTGGTTTTAATTTCACTAAGTTTGTTCATCAGCTAAATTGTTATCATTATCTAGTAATTTCCGTTTATTCATTACGTTTTCATTAAATGCCCTTTGATTTTGTTTACTAAAACCTTTAGGCACTAAATTTTTCATCATACCTATTCGAAAAACGAATATTGGCTTCAGAGGATAGCGGGAGCAAAATGTAATTTTTAGGCCCATAGGACTTTTCATTTCTCTGTTCTGATTGGTCCGCGTTCGTGCTTCTGGTTGGTGCTTAAACCTATAGGTAATGTCCATACATAGTAGGTTGATACTCCTCGCTTTTTCTCATACGTAATGTTGAAAAATAGTGTGTGTCACTCGGTGCCTAATTTTTTGTTCTCGGGCGGCGTATATTGAATTCCTCGCTACGCTCAGGATTCTACTTTAAGAATCCTTCACTTCGCTCTGAATTCAAAATAGCGCCCTCGGGGAACAAAAATTTTCTTTAGCCCCATATAACACAAATAACTATTTCTGTCGTGATTTCTTATTGTCTACTTGTTCGCTGTTTTTGAATTTGCTGCGTTTGTTGACCAATTAAATTTTTCGCATTTCTTACCAGTTCACTCTGTTCAAGTATTATTATGTATTACCGTCATCGTATTGTTAGTAACTTTCAATTTTATTTTGTTTTTTTCATTGAATATACTTACTTGTTGAGTTTATGGCTTTAAAATTTATATTAATATTCTTTATTTGCATATGTGTGTAAGTACATAAGATGTTAGGTGTAATAAATTAGAGTCCAGCACATTAGCCGTAGCTGATCTGATATTTTAAGTAATTCTTTAGTTTCCTATATGGAAACGTAAAGTTCTTTTTAAATTTTGAAAAGTATTTCATTTCGTATAAAGTTGAAGCGAACTAAGACAAGCCTATCCTATAATCCAGGATCATAGGTCGCTGACTTTACTATGTAACTGGGTCAAGCTACGGATTTTGTGATGTACCTATTTACTACGCTTTACAGAACACTTTTCTGAAACGTAATCTTGTGTTTCCATTGTTTGCTCAAAATTGCTTGCGCATATAGCCTGATCATTGATATACTTAGAAAATAACAGGAACCAGGAAAATTGTTTGCAATCTAGGAATATCCTGTTTCCTAATTAGTCATAACCGGGGCTAATTGTTCGTCATTAACAGGTTACCTTCGTAACCTGTTAATGACGAACAATTAAAATTATCCCTTAGAACAATTAGCAATTAGGTAATACATCCTGTTCCTTCTAAGAAAACTTCAGATATTTCCTCCCAAGTTTTCTAGTCAATAATTTTGTCTTGTGTCTTTTCTTTGTTTCATTCCCAAAGAAGGTATACCTGATAGTTTTTATTATGTCAAATCATAACATAAAAGAAGGAGATCCTCAATTAGGTGCGTATTTTTGTTTCTATGTGTGTATATGTATGTTTTTTAGCCTTTTACTGTAATCCCATCTGGTGGTAAGTGATGACGTAGTCTTTTATGTCAGCTGTTGATGTACATTGTACACCACCGATTTCTCCTAGATTTCTGCACCGATTTGCAAAATTTTGAAAATCCAATTACGACTTAAGAATTTATCGCATGTTGTCACGATTAATACGACAAATATGTAAATATTTGTGTACTGCTTCAAAACTGCGACGAAAATGATTCAAGTATTAACTCGTAAGTCGTAACTGGCTAGAACCGATTCATTTCGGTCTTCGGAGTTTCGCCTTCACACCCCCCCTCTAAAATCGTTCGCTTGTTAATTTGTTCTTGACACGACGCAAGTGCTTTCAATTATTTGTTTGTGCGTGTGCATAGTTCGAAGTCGATTGTAGACCTACTCAATTGAACGCACAGATCAAGTACGAGTGTATTTATGCGAATCAGTCTCTAATGAGTCATAATTATTGGTGGCATCTGCTAAAAATAGCATGTGTCGTATATAGAATTTTTAGTTGAGCTTTGTCAGTTTGTCCGTGTGGATTTAATAAACGGCAATATGAACATTTTCTCTCTCTACAAAGATCCAAGCCATCTATAGTCCCACAAACATATCTGACCCGGTGATAGCGTCGCTGCTATCACATTTAAACTTGCTAATAAATAATTATTTCGTTTACAGCTTTATGAATTATGAAAAATTTGATGATGCCCGCGATGATGACGCGACGCCCGTGGATTGAGGTTTTTCCCAGCGGGAACTCTTTTTTCCGGGATAAAATATAGCCTATGTGTTAATTCAGGTTATAAGATATCTTCGTTCCAAATTTCAGTCAAATCAGTTCAGTTGTTGCGCCGTGAAGGAGTAATAAACATCCAAAGCAGATCTCCAAAGTCCAAACATCCAAACTTTCTTATTTATCGTAAACAAGATAACGTAAACAAGTTTCTATCATCCATCCATCCATCCATCAGCCTGTATGCATCCACTGCTGGACATAGGCCTTTTAAAAAAATGATTCTATAATCTATTTATATCTACAAGGTGCGTAAAAATACTACGCATTTGAAAATGAATAGGTAATACACATAAATGCGCAAATTTTCGTGACTGACCCTGAATTTTTATCGGCTCAAAATCTTTTCCGACTTAGTACATGTTGTCAGTAATGATAAAACATGAGTGGTTTATTTTTACCATAATACTTAGTCATTTATTTCCAAAAAAAGTGTGTGTGTGCAATTCACACACGGCAAATATAAAACTTCAGAAAAGTAGCCTACGAGAGAATGAGATAAATATAACTTGTATTCTATCTCATTCTCTCGCACGCTAAACCCTATTATGAATGTTTGTCTTTTTGGTGTAGCTTTTGCGTTTCATCGAATTTTCAAATCACAACGATTCTAAAGTGGTTTCACTTCAAAAAGTATTATTTATAATTGTAGATAAAATCTGTTTAAGTATGTGTGTTAGACACCTTTTCCAGACATCTCAAAGTCTTATCCGATCTTGATGAAATCAGCTCCGATGAAAGTTTGCATTCTGTATTTTCCGACGTAAAAGGTAATTTTATGATCAAATATATAGACTACCGTTTACCACGGAAAATCTCTTGCTGTTGCAGAAACAATTTTTCACGTAGGCAAAATCTTGTGCTTTATAATATGCAACAGAAATAATCAATTGAAAGTGCACACTACGTCATAATTTCATGTGCTTGACCTGCGTAGACGATTCATTAGGTACTCATTGTAATAGTAGGGGAGTCCATGAGGGGATTTTTGGATTTACTCTAGCGCGTCAGGTATTGATAGTGTTTCTGTTATCGCCTGTGCGTATATTTGCCGGTTTGCATGGTGGGGTTGGCCGCACGGAAGTAAAAAAATTGGTAAAACAAAAAAAAATTCGAGAGCGTCAGATATTCAGAGATGTTAAGTGGCAAAGTCACTGCGGTTTTTTGAAAAGGTAAATCCACGTTTAGCATCATTGCCTCCCCTACTATAATATAACACAAACCTTCGCATATCAATTGCTCATTAGCTATTTACTCATAGTTTTGCACATGTTTTTATTTATCACTCACAGCTCTCACGATTTTTCATGCGCGAAGGAACAGCTACTATTACGTCTCCTTAGGTATTGTCAGAGGTCATGTTCGCTGAAAATTGGTGTAGTAATTTCTAGTGATGTTTGATTTGCTCGGCGACTTTATATAAGGACCTAGCATGACTTACAAGCCAAAAATTTATTGTCGCAGGAAGAAATTGATGCCATCAGGCATCAAATATCAATATAGCCAAAAACAATCGAGATTGTACCAATGATTAATGCAGATTACCCGTAACAGAACAGCTCTCGTGTCGCCCAGACATAATAGCCAAAACTGGATAGCATCAGTTCGTGACAAATTGTCACTCAATTGGGCGAAACTGCACGCATGCAGTCATTATTGTATCCGGTTCATTGCCGATACGTGCTGATCGAAATTAATAGTGGTATGAAGCGCTTTCAGTTAACAGTACATAAAACCTAACAAAACTACTACATAACTTCATTTATGTGTGTAAAGGTTATGTTAAAAACCCGTTAAAATATTAAAATACCGTAAATCGAATCGATAAAAACGGAGCGTGTCGCGTCACTATTTTATTGTGACGTCGCTCGATGCACCAACGCAAGCCGGCCGAGGCCTCCGCGAACCGCTCCGAACCGGTTTTGATCCAATTGACTCACCGCGCTTCACTCGCGACCAATCAGACGCGATTACGCTCAGTCGTTTGCGTTCCATCCGCCATCCATGTTCTTTGCTATTTTGACATTTATTTTATATTTATTTACCGCTGCTTTATCTCGGTTTCGTGCTAAAATAAATGTTGTAAAAACTGTTCCAAACTATAAAATAAACTAAATATTGCATGATAGTAGTGTTTCAGTGCAAATTATGTTGGACAAGTGAACTGTAGAGCTCATAAACGTTGCTTTCCCGTAATCGTATGCTGTTGCGAGACCAAATGGTTTATGAAGTGGTTAGGAGATCAGCTATGGTGGTGAAAGCGAGAGTGGCGTATCTATTCGGATCTGGAGCATTTCTATTCTTCAATTTAACGAGACAGGACTATAGCTGACCAGTAATATGCTCGTTTTAGAGCAGAGACTTAGTGCACGGCAAATCAGCCGCGGCGTTTACCTCCGGGCTAGAATAGTCCATGGTTTGGAGACAAACGGTTGGCGGATGAAATTCTCCTTGCTCAGAACTGAGGTAGAGATAGATGCTGACCCAGATACGTACAGGGAACTCGCTAGAAGGCTGCGCGCAGCTAACGTGGTTGTCAGACCGGGGCGAGCTCGATTGACGTAAATATTTACAATTTTTTATAGCCACTTCTTCGATAATCCAATTCAATGTTTAATTATTCGGTTGGGCTTTAGTATACCGGACGCGAGGGGGGGGGAAGGGGATGGGGGAGAAGGGAGGGGGGGGAGGGGATATACCCCCCCTCCAAGTAAGACGTTACGGATTTTAGTAGTTTGCGAGATATTAATTTTTAAAAATTTTGAGGTTAGGTTTTACTTTTATACGTTTTAATTAATTATACCTACTTTAAAGTACCTTACCTTTTGTTTTAGGTAGTGGAAAAGGTTAATTTCTTAATTAGAATGGGCTACGCCAGAAGACTCGCTTCTGGCTTCGCGCTTAAAAAAAACACTCTAGGGGCAGGGCAGACAAGACTGCGTGGAGTCGGGGTGTGCAGATTCGGTTTTGTGTATGATATGCCTAATTATACATATAATAACACACCTTTATACCTTTCTAGTTAAATAATTAAACCTATAACCTTAAAACGTTTTTTTTTAACCTTGTAACCTTTAAACTGAAAAACGCGTAAAACGATAACTCATAGATTTGAATTTGGCGCCAACGCACGCGTTCCGTTCCAATAATCGGTATAGACATTATCTATGGTTTGAATACGATTATTGACATTTTATGATACTTTTCATGTTTGGAACGGATTTTAATACGTAAAACGAAACTTTAGTACGCCAACTAAACGTCAATGAGTCTGTAATCTATGGCAAATGTCGTAAGAAATAGTGGTG
The DNA here is from genome assembly GCA_963932025.1 of Erebia epiphron. Taxonomy (NCBI): domain Eukaryota; kingdom Metazoa; phylum Arthropoda; class Insecta; order Lepidoptera; family Nymphalidae; genus Erebia; species Erebia epiphron. The sequence continues at coordinate 6,032,834 of OZ009953.1, read as the reverse complement.
AAAATTTGCAATTTTCAAAAAATTATATCTCGAAAACTATTGAGTTCCGCAGTAAAATATTTTAGTGCAAGGCTTAACACATCAAGGTCTTTCTATAAAAAAAATATGAACCTCCAACTCAGCGTCCGGTATACTAAAGCTGAGCCAATTATTCAAAGCAGGTAAAGCACTGCAGGACTTTTAAAGTTCCAATAATTAAAAAACACGATGGTGATAATCTATTACAGTATCTTTAAATCGCTTCAGTACTTTCTACTTAAAATTTCTGTAGAATTGTCTAGTGAGTCTGCCTAGATTGAGAAATTTTTCTTAAAGATCCTGTTGGAATTTCATGATATCCTTACATCCATCAGCCTTTATGGCTTATGCATCCACTGCTGGATGCATAAAGGCTCATAGGCCTTTTCAAGAGTGCACCACCAGACATGGCCCTCCACCTTCCTCATCCACCCGCTTCCTGCCACTTTTAGGCCATCATACCAGCAAGCTGGATGTCTTTGTCGTGATATCTAAATAAATGTAGATAAAAATGAAAAGATTTGAAGGAATATAATATCAGCTAGGATAATATCATAACAATAAGTCTAAATAGCCACGCAAACATGAAATATTGGCTGAACCAGCTAAAGTGAATGATTATATGGCCAGGTCATATTGCAATCATGAGTGACATTGCTACTGCGTGTGAAAAATGACCTCAATTATAACTTTATTTTCTATATTTCTATGGTATAACTGGTATGGCTGTACAACTCTTTAACTTTCCAGTTTAAAAAGTAGCCTATGTGTTATTCCAGACTATAATCTATCTCTGTGATAAATTTCAACCAGATCCGTTTAGCCATTCTGGCGTGATGGAGTAACAAACATCCATCCATCCATAAATTCATTCAAACTCGCATTTATAATATTAGAATAGATAATAATAATATCTTTTGTTTGTTGCAGTGTTACTTCAAAGGCTATTCCAAGTCCAACTCACAAGCCAGCTATAACACAACCTGGTGAGTGGCACACCAAATATACACATAACATACTTTTATTCTAATATTCTAATAAGTAAAATGCTTTTATACATTAAAAAATTTAAATAATTTCTATATAATACTAGATGATGCCCGCGACTTTGTCTGCGTGAATTGATGTTTTTTAAGATTTAAACTATCCTATCTCTCAAGTTGGATTGAACTGCACATGGTGTGCGAATTTTATTATAATCGGTTAAGTGGTTTAGGAGTCCATTGAGGACAAACATTGTGACACGAGATTTATATATATTAACCTCTCAACTGGACTATGTCAAAGGTCACTTTTTGCGCCGTTGTCGTTTCGCAACCCGCGCACCTCGCACTTAATACATTTGCACTACTTTTCAGAGAAATGCCTATAAAAAAAGATCTAGACCACCTATCATGGTTCTGTAAACGGCATTAGCTTTCTAAACAATTTATCTAAGGCCATTTATCACATTTCAGTAAGGATCTGGTCTAATTCTATACTAAAACAAGCAAATTATTGATAACGAAAATAGACGTAAATGTATGGAGAAGTTATAGCACAGGTCACAGACCAGTTTCAAATGCCTTGTGTTTTTTTTTTTCTATAGGAACTTCATCGTTTGAGTGTTGCAAAGTATAGAAAATTTTATATAGTTCTCTATGGTCAAAGTTGTTCAAAGAAAAATAAATTCTAATAATAACAAAATTGAGTTCTTAGTCGTTCGGACCGGCCGAGCCGCGGGCGGCTCGGCGCCTGTATCGGGGATTTTCGTTTTTTAATAGCCGAGCCCAAGTGGGCTCTCTGACGCTGAGACAGGTTAAGATTATTATATGTCCAGGGGTCGAAACAAGTCAGTAAAGTCAGTATTTTGAAAAAAAGGTCAGTAAAGTCAGTATTTTAGCAAATCGAATCCTAAAGAAGAGAGGAAGAGAAAAAATCGCTCACATTCACATAGCGTTTCCAGAGCAATCTTTGCTCAGCAAAGACAAACTTTCCGCACTTATATTATATAAACATAAATTTTCGAACACAAACTTCGGTCAAGTGTGACCAAGAACCAATACTACCGAGGGAAAATTGACATTCGCAATCACGGCTATTAGCAGTTCTTGATATCTTTTGCACATATGATTTCCTTATATCCAATACGGTATTATCCAGGGGGCACTTAGATTAGTTGCTTGTCCGGTAACTATGAATGAGTGTACGTCGACATTTTCCCGTTGTAGTTCCCTGTTCCAATCTTTACACATGCTTTCAAGGAAGTTTCCTTTAGCTTTACTATACAATCTACCTATAGATGTAGCTATAGATTGCTGTAGAAATTTGGGTTTTTTGAGTATCCCACGGGAACTATATTTTTTTCCGGGATAAAAAGTAGCCTATGTTTTAATCCGGGCTATAAGCTACCTATGTTCTAAATTTCAGCCAAATCGGTCCAGTAGTTGCGGCGTGAAGGAGTAACAAACATACACACACACACACACATACACAAACTTTCGCATTTATAATATTAGTAGGATTAGTAGGATAAACCTCTAAAAACAAAGTTACGTTTGCTGTTCGTTATTACAAGTAACTGTATGTTGTAGTTCAATGAACAAAAGTGATTATTTTAAAGTTTCATCACTTCTCTTGCAGTATGGAACCCTCGTTGCGCGAGTCTGACTCGCACTTGGCCGGTTTTTTAACACATTCCGAATCGCATGAAACGAGTGGTTGTAAAGGAGTGGGGCGGGCGAGTCTTCGTGAATTGAATTATGTACCTATAAAGAGCCGTATTATATTAAAGCCAAATAATATTATTAATTAAATTAAAAATTAAAAAAACACGAAAACCCTGTGGTAAAACTACTTTAAAAAAAATTATTTAGCAGATTCGGATGGATTCTGATGATATCCCGATTTTTACGATGTGTTAAAATGTCTTCAGTCGTTCAGAAGTTATGGTGGAATCACAGATTACCCCGAAAAGAAAGTTAAGTCGCATACATACAATAATACTTGAAACCTAAAAACATTACATTCCTTTTTTTGGGAGGTCGTGTAATTAGGGTAAGCAGAACTTGAACAAAGGTCAGTATTTGGTCAGTATTTTTGAAAATTTTGGTCAGTAAGTCAGTATTTTTGACGTCGAAATCTGTTTCGACCCCTGTATGTCACTGATTGTAACTCAATTGTTTTGTTGGAAAATGCCTGACTAGTTTTATTATAAATATATATTTATAATGAATATCACTCACGATAGTTAGATAAGTAATTAGTTAAATAACTAAGCAAGTAATTAGTTACATTTTATTTTCAGCAATTCTTGCGTCAAACAACCAGATGAAACCGCTATACTGCTCAGAGTAAGCTGCTTATGTTATATCTATTTTTTAATAACAATCTTTTTGGCTCTCCTGGAGTCTGGTAAAAACTAGATAATACTGGACTTTTTCAGTATAAGTTTATTAAAATCCTGTCATCCTCTCCTCTTTGATTTTCCAGCAAAAAGAGTCAACTAGGTATGTGCAACAACAACATCCTACTGTGCTAACTTTCATCAAAAACTGTTAAATAGATTGTCCATGAAAAAGGACATAAAGGTAATAAATGTCGCTAATCCTGTTGAACACAATTTCTAAACTATAGTCCCACAAACTTATCGGAACTGGTGACAGCGTCGCTAGTAGATATGAAAAATAAAATTAAAAAAACTTAACAGATACAAAAATTAGTTCCAGTTTCGGCCACCGGGTCAGATAAGTTTGACGAAATGTACACTAAAATGAAGCTTTCCCTGTCAAAATAATTCCTGCTGAAAAGGACAAGACAAGTCCCTTCCATATATTTTTTTTTTCCACTCAAAACTTAGCCCTTGACTGATATCTCTGTAATAAGTGATGATGCAGTATTAGATAGTAGTGGTCTGTAAGGGGCAACTATATTAAACCCATACCCTTAATCGGTTTCTATACAGCATCGTACCAGGACACTAAATCCCTTGGCGGCTATTTGGTAGGGTGGTAACTAGCCACGGCCGAAGCCTCCCACCAGCAAATTATACATAATATAGCCTCATTGTATATAGGAAATTCCCAAGGAGACCAAACTATCCTTGCTTTGTATGCATTTATGGGCATTATCTACGCATGGCAAAATGCTGAGCTTTACACCTTTTCTGGGTGATGTCACAGACAAAAGTGTTACATTTGTATCTAGATAGATATATAGATAGATAAAACTCTTTATTGTACACACTTAGAACAAAGACAATAAACAAAAGGTAATAAAGTTTTGTCTGTGACACCACTGGTGAATAAACTGATTTTCTTTCTTTCTATTCAATTAATGTTATGGTTGTATTTACAGCGGGGGAGATGTGAAGGTGAACAGTCCGCCCTGTCACTCTCCGGGCGCCATACTACCCGACCTGCCACAACCGGCCGAAGATCCTGACAGGGTAATTACTGACTTACTCTAATCTTCTCTATACATAAAACACAAGTTTGTTTCTACCTATGTCTATTATAGACTCTGAAACCATCCAACCCATGTGCCCCAAACCAGTTTCATTAGAAAGACAATAATGTGAAGAAGGTTTTAGACCATTAAATTATTTTTGAAAAGGCTGGAGAGTGAAAAGACTTAAAAGATCCACAGTTGAATAACTGTCTTGTCGACAATAAAGCCACTGAAAACATAAGACTTAACCTTCCCAACCCTCGACGCATTCAAAAAATCTGCTTATAGTCCAAAATCCATGATGACTGCAGATACCATAGAAATAACAAAAAAAAATAAAAATTCTTTAAGCGTAGTAGCACACGCCGGGTATCCACTAGTACTAAATATAATTACATTGTTTTGTACAGAACTGTGGTCTGTCAAAGGACGCCACAGCGCAGGAGACTCAGGCATGGCTGACTCAGAACCGCTTCACACAACACGTGCCTACATTCACCAACTTCTCTGGTGCGGACTTGCTGAGGTGAACATTTTGACATTATTTATAAATATTGGAAAAAGAAGCATGACTTACGACTTATATTTTTACACAACTGCCAAAAAAACTAGTGTAATGTCTTCAGGGTTCATGTATGTGTGAGTTTCTTTATTCCACCACTAGCGGTCCACGCCGGCTTCGCACGGGTAGCACTGGTAGCGCAGCGCACGGCACGGAAGCTCTCAGATGAGAGGATTTTTTTCCGACTTGATTCACATTATTGCAATTTCCAAAGGGATCTCGAATTTTTTTTGAAAATAAAATATAGCCTATGTTACTTGCTGATAAAGTAGCTTTCTATAAGTGAAAGAATTTATAAAAGCGGTTGAGTAGTTTTTGTGTTTATCCATTACAAACAAACAAACAAATCTTTCCCCTTTATAATATTAGTTTAGTTATGTTCAAGCATATAGAAGTTTCTATATGCTTGAACATATTTGTATGTACGGGGTATCGTTAGGATACTTACATCCTCCCGAGTAATATTGGCTGTAATTTATTGAAAAGATTTTTTTTTTGGCATATCAGTTGTTTTATAATTTTTTTTAATTTGTTACCTCTTAATTTCATATGTTAATTTTTTTGTGCACAGATTGTCGCGAGATGACATCATCCAGATATGCGGCCTAGCCGACGGAATCCGTCTATTCAACGCCCTGCATGCCAAGTAAGCATATTTTTTTAATAACTGGCTTTACGGCTCTGGGTTCCAGCCCTTCTGATCCTTATTTTGTTACATAAGCAGTTGAAGCACAGTATAGGACATAGGTATATAATCGTACAATATAGGTACAGTAGATAGACACAGAATACATACCCTTTACTGCTGAATTAAAACCAGTGAGCAAAATTCGTTTTTGCTCACTCAGAAATAGTTATTTGTTATACAAAAGTGAAAAGTTGTTTTTTAACCGCGTGCTCAATTTTATGACCGAGCAAGCGAAGGATTCTAAAATTCAAAAATTAGAATCCTGAGCGTCAGCGAGGGAATCAAAAGAGCACGAGGTGAAAAATCTTTTAACTCGAGTGCAACACGTAACTTTTCATCCCACCTCAGCGAGGAAATGAAATACTTCTCGCGTGATTGTTGAGGGAGAAAGCTCATTTCCGCATTTTTAACAGTTTCAGTCAATTCTGTTGGCGTCAAATTAGTTTCTTCGTCACTAGAATCACTCATTTTAGGTTTTTAACTCTTTTTTAAATTTTCTTGTTTTTAATCGAAGGTTTTAATTTAAAACAATATGACGTGAAAGAAAATGGTGCGCGCAAAGCAAATAAAAAAAACACAAAAAAGTATACCAAAAAGGTTATGAGTGTGAGGTTTTAACAAAAAACCGGGCAAGTGCGAGTCGGACTCGCGCACGAAGGGTTCCGTACAGTGTTGTTGTCGCTGCAGACGCCATATTGCTCGTGCCCCAACTCTAGAGTCTATTCTCACTTATGTCACTGTCACTATGTCACTGTTCTAAGTCTATGTATCTATCACACTATATCTATATACACCACATACCTCCCCCTTTAGTCCTTTTTATTTCCTATCCTACTAATGTTCCCCTACTCCCCCCTTCCAAGTAACCACTGCTTCTTGGGGTATCCCTAATATATCCCGCATTTCTTCTGGGTCCAGGTCACTACCTGTGTCTCTTCCCCTTAACTGATTTATGTGCCTGGTCACCACTGGGCCATTTTCTATTCTAACTAAGAATCTGACTGGTCCCTTTACCTTGTATACAACCCCCTTCAGCCACTTCTGCCCTTTTGAGTAAGTCCGTAGCCATACTTTGTCATTTACTTTAAATGCTCTCACAGGGACTTCTTTGTTGCTATCTAACTGTTTATCTTCCACAGGTTTTTTAGAGAAAGGATGTATTATATCAAACCTTGTTCGAAATCGTCTTCTATTCAATACTTCTGCTGGTGTTTTACCTGTAACTGTACTTGGCGCTGTTCTCAGACCAAATAGCAACCTAGGCAACCTGACCTCTAGATTGCCATCTGCTAATAATTTTAATTTATTTTTGACTGTTTGTACTGTCCTTTCTGCTTGCCCATTTGATGACGGACTATATGGAGGTGTCAAAATATGTCTGATGCCATTATCCTGTAGAAACTTCTTGAATACAGCTGATGTGAACGCTGTTGCATTGTCGGATACCAGGACCTCTGGTAGCCCTTGTTCTGCAAATATTTCTCTTAGTGCTCTGATTGCACACTCCGTTGATGTGGTTCTTACCATCTTAGCTTCTGGCCATTTTGAGTGGGCGTCCACTACTATTAATAGGATTCTTCCATCTACTGGGCCTGCGAAATCTATGTGCAGCCGTTGCCACGGATTAGTAGGTGTGATCCATGAATGTGAAGTGCTTGGAGGCATGCTTCTATGCACTTGACACCTTTCGCAGCTTGCTACTGTCTTTTCAATTTCATGGTCTAATCCTGGCCACCAAAAATAACTTCTAGCAATTGCTTTTGACACCACCACTCCATCGTGAGTCTCATGTAGACCTTGTAATATATGTTGTCGCATTGCAGGTGGTATGACCACTCTAGTCCCCCATATAATACAATCATTACTGATTGACAATTCTTTCCTTCTTACCCAATATATTTTCAATCCTTCATCCTGAACTCTATCCGGCCACCCATGTAAGATCCAATACTTCACTTTTGCCAACACCTCGTCAGAAGCTGTCATTTCTGCGATGTCTTTTGCTGAATATTCTATAGCACTAGGTTTCTCGGCCAACAGTAATACCTCTGGGGATGTTTCTTGATCATTTTCTTCACTAGTCTCCATTGGCCATCTGCTCAGTGCATCTGCCTCCCCAATGCTTGATCCACATTTATACTGCAATTCATAATCATATGAATTCAATTTTAATGCCCATCGCATCATCCTAGGTGATAGTACTTTAGGGATTGCCTTATTAGGGTTAAATATACCTAACAAAGGTTTATGGTCAGTATATATTAATACATGCCGACCATACAAATATTGGTTAAATTTCTCCAATCCAAACATGATTGCTGCTGCTTCTTTATCAATTTGGCCATAATTTCTTTCTGCCTTAGTTAATGTTCTAGATCCTAGGGCAATAGGCTTTTCGCTTCCATCTTCCATTCTGTGTGCCAGCACAGCCCCCACTCCATATTCAGATGCATCACATGTTAACACCACTGGCTTGGTATTATCAAAATGTATTAACGTATGTTCACTTGACAACACCGACTTAGCCTCATTAAAAGCATCTATTTCTCTTTTTGTCCACCTCCATTTTGCATCCTTATCTAACAGTCTATGTAATGGCTCTAATAGTGTTGCTTTATCTTTTATAAATCTCTCGTAGAAATTCAATAACCCTAGAAATGCTTGCAACTCTTTCACATTTCGTGGTGCTGTGGCATTACTAATCACATGTATTTTCTTTGCACTTGGGTGGATGCCCATCCTGTCTACAACATACCCTAGAAATTCTACCTTGTCCGTTGCTATTTCACACTTTTTCCTATTTAATCTCAATCCCACACTCTTGAGGCGCTGTAACACTTTCTCCAATGTTCCATTGTGCTCCTCCATATCCCTTCCTGTTAACAATATATCATCAATGAGGACTGTCACTCCCTTTATGCCTGCTAGTGTGTTTGCCATCAACCTTTGAAATATTCCTGGACATGCTTTTAAACCATACGGTAATCTCTTCATTTTATACAAACCCTTTGGTGTATTTATGGTTAATATTTTTGCTGTGTTATTTGTTACTTTTACTTGAGTGTATGCCTCTTTCAAATCCAGTTTGGAAAAAATAGTTCCACCCGCTAATTCTGACAGTGCTTCATTAATCGTTGGTTGAGGGAACGTATCTGTTTCTGTGGCTGCATTGACAGTTAAGCGATAATCTCCACATAGCCTAATACTTCCATTCTTCTTGGGCACTGGGACAATAGGCGTTGCCCAATTTGAAAATGATACCGGCTCAATCACTCCTATCTCTACCAATCGGTCTAATTCATCACATACCCTATCTCGAATAGCAAAAGGTATTGGTCGACTTCTCATGAACCTTGGCTGTATGTTTGCCTTACATGTAACCTCTACTTCTGGTCCTATATATTCACCTAATCCTTCCTCAAATACCTCTTCATACTTCTTCAATATCGCCGACAGGTTGTCTGCAGACATACAATTCACACCCCCGACTGAGATTCCTAAACTCATGAACCAATTTCTTCCTAACAGGTTCTGACCTCTTCCTTGTGCAATCATCAATGTTAAGTTTCCTGTAAACTTTCCATACTCTATATATACTTCCACACTACCCCGTAATCTTACTCTATCAAATGTCCAAGTGTGTAAATTTAAACTACTTTGTGCTAATGGTGGCAATTTACCATCCCAAATGAACCGTGCCTGCTCCTCACATATAATCGTATATGCACACCCTGAGTCCACTTCGAACTGTATCGCTTTCCCATTTACTTTGACTTCAGTCAATACAGGCGGCACTCGTTCTGATCCACTCACACTGTGCATCGCATTCATATACTCTTCTACTTCTTTCACCTCTACTTGTTTTTTAACATTCTTTCCACACATCCTGGAAATGTGGCCTGTCCGGTCACATTTATAACACTTTGAGGATATAAACTTGCACTTTTGATATAGGTGATTTCCACCACACCGGAAGCAAAAAGACCTTTTCTCCTTAATGGCACTTATGTCCATTGGTTCATCACTACTATTACCACTTTTACTATTCCCTGAAGTTTGTTCAGTGATCTTTATATCAGGTACATTTATAATTTTTAAATCTTTTTCTCGTTTCTCAGCCTGCAATGCCATCTCTACTGCTATCTCGTATGTTAATCCTGATTTTTTTAACAGGCTGTCCTGTAATTTTGTATCAAATACTCCACATACTAATCAGCGTTCTTTCTAAGTCAACAAAATTACAGTACTTACTCATTTTCCGTAGGGCGGCGATATACTCCTGCATCGATTCGCTCTTATCTTGCTTTCTCATATTAAATTTATATGACTCCACTATTTCATTTGGCCGCGGGCTAAAATGGCTGTTCAATGCGTTCTTTGACTGACTTCGACTTTGCGACTTTGACTTCTACTAGGGTAATTTGCGAGACACTTTTAGGAAATATTAATGATTTCACTAAACCGAACAAATCCGCCCCACACGACGCAAAAAATATTGCTTTTTGCCTTGTGTTGTCTGTAACGCCCTTTGCTTCCACGAAGAAACCAAATCTTTCAATATATGATTCCCATTCATCGTTTTTTAAATCAAATTCCTGAAATCTAATTTCCGACATTTTCGACGCACACTGAACTCTTATTTTTGCACACAATTCTTTATTTTCCTATTATAACCCCTCGGATTTTTCCGAATTTTTTTCTCTCGTCGCCACTGTTAGATACTCACGCGCACGTCACAGTGTTGTTGTCGCTGCAGACGCCATATTGCTCGTGCCCCAACTCTAGAGTCTATTCTCACTTATGTCACTGTCACTATGTCACTGTTCTAAGTCTATGTATCTATCACACTATATCTATATACACCACAATTATTAATAAATAATTACCTTTGTTAATGAACCGCAATATTAACTTTGTTTTTAGAGGTTTATTGTTAATATCAAAAAAACTATGCTAGTTAGAGCATTGGCTATAGTTTTCCTGTAAAATATACGTAAATTCCTATTGACCATAATTATTTCAAATTTTTCGATTGGTAAACTCCGGAGATAGGGGGGGGGGGGGGGGACGGTATTTTTTTAGACATTTTCCCCGATAAATCAAAAACTATCATAACTAAAAATAATTAAAAATCTGTTTTAGAATGTACAAAGTAAACCCTTTCATATGATACCCCACACAGTACAGTTATCTCACTTTTAAATTTCAACCCTCAGATTTCTCCCCTTTTTAAAGAAGAACAAAAATAATATCCAATTTTTTTTAATTCCATTGTCTTTGGGCCACTAATATGCACAACTATTCCAAATTTCATGTCGATAGCTTCGGTAGTTATTGAAATAATCGAGTGTGACGGACGGGCAGACGGACAGACAGACGGAGGAAGTCGCACCATAAGGGTTCCATTTTACCATTTTGGCACGGAACCCTAATTAAAAACGGTTGTATGGAAATTCGGCACCATAGAGGTAGAAGTAAATAGGTTTTAATGATGTTTTGAATTCACAAACTTCATAGACGAGTGATATTTACTAACGTGCACACGATGTTCTAAATTCAATTTACTTTATCCTCAAGAGGATAATAACGGCTTTTGCAATCAGATATCGAAGCTTAAAAATACTCTTTCCGAGATGGTGGGATGAAAAAGTATTTTGCTAAACTAATAGCGTCGTGTGTGTCGCGACAGACGCATCGAGCCGCGTCTGACTGTGTACGTGTGTCCCGCGGGCTGCAACGTGTACAGCGCGCTTTATCTGCACGCGTGTCGCGCGTGCGAACTGGTGCACAAGCTGAGGACCCTACTACCGCCCAACGCCAAGGTTAGTAGCGACGAGCGGAGTGAGCGCGAAATAGTTAGTAGCCCTTGAGTGCTATCTCACCTGATAAATGATGAATTGTTTCCCCAGGTTTTTATTATAAATGCGAAAGTGTGTCTGTCTGTCTACTATGCTTTCACGGCCTATCTTTTCAACTGATTTTGGCGAAATTTGATAAGTTGCATTACGGGGTAGGCGAGGCGTTTTCCTAGAAAAATAAGAAATTTTTAAAAAATACCCCAAAAATTAAAAAAAAATTCCACACGGACAAAGTTGCAACCATCCAAATTAAAAAAATGTAATCGAGTTACTAATAATATAATACTGTATACTAATATTATATGCTAAATGCTATACTAATATTATACGAGTAAATGCGAAAGTTTGGATGGATGGATGTTTGTTATTAAATCACGCCAGAACGGCTGAACGGATCTGGATGAAATTTGGCACAGAGATAGTCTGGAATAACACGTAATTAAATAGTTCCTGCGGTAACCAAAAGGTTCCTTTGGGCCTAGTAAGCTGATATTTTGCGCAGTGGTTCCCTTTATAATTTTCTAGTACTGCAAAACTAGTTTCATTAACCTTAACAATTTGTTCCAGGAATACGAGACAGTACTGGTATCCGGCCCGAACGGCGCGCCGGTACGACTAACTGACGAGCTGGTACGACACTTACCGGACAACTCTACGTACCGCTTGGAAAAACTTGAGGAGGATACCTTGCTTCTGAGCCCCACAGGGAACTGACACGAGCTACACAGAGATTCTACTGAGATATCTACTCGGACGTGTGGAAAATAACATGGTTAATCGCGTTAAATTTGGTTAACCTCGTTAAATATGGTAAAACAGCTCACTTTACGACGGGGGAATGTTGGTTGTATAGAAAATATAATAAATACGCATATTTAATAGTGTTACCTATGGTCAACCGCGTTAAATATGATTAAACAGATTATTAATGGATAGGGCGTGGTTAAAGGTAAAGAATTCATGGTAAATGTAATAGTTGACAGAGCTAGCCATAATTTAGCGAAAATGGTTAACTAAATAAAAGGAGGAATCAAAAATGTTCTAAAGTTAACCTTACTAGGGTTAATCGACATTAACGGGTAAAAACGTATTGATTATGGTACGGCACTAACTGGACTACATAGTACGTACCGCTTGGAAATACTTGAAAATACTTATGATTCCCACAGGGACCTGACATGAGCTAAACAGAGATACTACTGAGATATCTATTCGGACGTGTGGAAAATGAAATGGTTAATCGTGTTAAATTGGGTTAACCTTGTTAAATATTGTTAAACGGCTCACTAGTTGACAGAGGAACGTTGTTTTATAAACAAGCATATCTAACAGCGTTAAACATTGTTGACCGCGTTAGATATGGTTAAAAAGCTAAATAACTAGAAATCGACAGGGCTAAAATATTATAGTAATATAATTTTATTCTAAAATGAACTTTTGAAGTTTATTGTTAATATATTGGGCAACTATTAAATGTTTTGCCTTATTTATGTAATTGACTAATTATACATAAAAATATTATTTGTGTGTCTGTCCGTTCGTTACGCGTTCACGCAACGAACTTTGTGTAGTTGCTGTCGGCACTTGCGTGTAGGTTTTTGCCGCATACATCCGCTAGTTATTAACACAAATATATTGTGAGAACTAACATTCACCTCATCGTCATTAAAACTAACAAAGATTATGTATTTTTTAATTTAATTATAATCATTTTGTTTATTTTTTTTAAGTTTTATGATTAGAAGTATCAAATTAAGGTCGTATAGAGATGTCTTTTGTAATGAAAAATATTGAGATTTGAATTTTATAGTGCAGGAAATATAGTCTATTATAGTATAGTATATAATAGTTTTAAATAAATGAAGGACCTTATTATATGTAGGGACCAATAAAACCTAAAGTTGTACATATAAATTTAATAAAAAAACACTATAAAACTTTTTCGAAGTTGGTTAATAAATAGTGCCTTCTTAAAGTGTCTTATGGTGCCATCCAGACTATTTAAAAGTTGTCTAACTACAAAACTTTGTACTTCCATGCTACAAAATGGTTTTTGCACTGCTTTGACGACCTCTGTGGTGCAGTGTTGAGCGCTGTTGTCTTAACGTGCGGAGGTCCCAGGTTCGATCCCCGGCAGGTTCAATTCGGGAATTTGTAATTTCTGAATTTTCCCTGGTCTGGCCTGGCGGGAGTCTTCGGCCGTGGTTAGTACCACCCTACCGGCAAAGACGTGCCGCCGAGCGATTTAGCGTTTCGGTACGATGCCGTGTAGAAACCGAATAGGGAATTTAATATAACTGTTATGCCTCTAACAGGTTACACCGCTACCATCTTAGACTGCATCATTACTTACCATCAGGTGAGGTCGCATCATCGCAGTCAAGGTCTAACTTGTAGTAGCTAAATACATGATTTGAATTAAAACCATTTGGATTTGAATATTTAAACACCGTGAAATGAAATAAAATTTCATTTCTGTAATTATAATAATACATAGATGCACTTTAATATGTGTTTGTTATTTGTTATTTTATTTTATTGAAATTAGTAAAACTATGTTGTAATACCGTTTGAGTGCAATCTAATATAATTATTATTGTAATATTGCTATAAGATATGCTAAGGCAGCTATACTCTACTTTTTTCGTTGTTTTAACGTACAGTCCGCGGGGCGTAAGACCGTATGCATTCGAGAGTCGAAACACTTGGGCGTCAAATTAAAATAGACCTTAACGCCTTTAATTTAAAATCACAAATTCACTACCAACGAGTTTAGTTTCACAACATTCCCTTTGAGCACTGTCTGTAGATAATAATTGTATGAACTTGAAATCTGAATCCAGGGGCTTAAGGTCCATTTTACTCTGAAACCAAACTGCTTTACCAAGAAAAAAAGCGAGTTTAATATTGATGCCTAACGTAGCTGTTAAATAGTTTTTGTATGCGAAATCTGTCAAGTTAGAAATAAATACGTGTTCTTTATTTTTAGAAAGGCCATAAAGGACTTGAATCCAGGGCCTCTAAAAAAAAACCATTAAGTTTTTTTTGGTAAGGCCAAGTGTTCCTGACTCTTATGGTCCCTTTGAGCTTCGAATTTATGAGAGTATGCATACAAATAAGTGAAGTGTGAGTGTTTAAATCGGTAAATACTGCTTTTACATTGCAACTCACAGAAATGCAAACTCGGATTATCCCTCGCGAACTGTATTACAATATAATAGTACCTGGGGCCACTGCCAACGTTTAAAGCAATACTTAAGATATTACTCAAAATTACATTTTGTTGTGACGTTCTTAAAATAAGGATTATAATAATTCTAAAACACGAAAGTCAACAATAATGCTTTAAGCGTTGGCAGTATGGCCCTAGAAGTAGTCAATTGTTATCTAGATTTAGATAATAATTTGACTGTGGTGAATTCTTTGAAACGCATAGTATAAATCTATCCGTGTTCATCTCTTTAGCACACTGATGCGTTCGCACGCAATGGCCAAACTATTGAAGCCTCTTTAGTGTACTAACCACGTATCACATTCGAATGCGTCACTTTGCTAGGTAATGAAAAGGTACAATTTTAGGTATGCAACACTTTTGGTTTGTGTATCGGATACAAGCCTCCATAGAAACGTATCACATTAGAACGCTAGGTAATGAAAAGGTACAATTTTAGGTATGCACACCTTTTGTGTTGTGTACCTAAAAATCAACCATGGAATATTTTATAAATCGACCAACAACTGCGCAAACGTAGACAAATGAGGCCAATTCTGTTGTACACCATCTCTAATCTAAACTAATTGCTATCCCTTTCATAACACTTTCAGCGGAAAGGGGCAGCGTTATATTTATAGCTGTCCTTTTAGTTAAGACATTAAACAGAATTCGCCGCACTATTTGTGTCCAGGTGATTCTGCTTGACATTCAGGAATTGCCGATCAAAAAAGTGTGTTTTCTGTGACCGACACGAGATATCGGTAATAAAGTCTTACGTTTGAGCAGCGCGACGCCTACAAACTACTTTGTCGGGTGGTCTTCATTGTACAAATTGTACAGGCGTCCATGCGCTTTGGATTGAGTCAATGTGCTAAAGTCATGTACCTATGAAGTTTTTTGTATGTCCCATGGCCTGAAATGTATCAAAACCTAGTGCCTTAGACGTGCCTGAGATTAAGTCTAGCGCTTGTTGCAATACCGGAGTATTAAAATCTAAGACTATTTGATAAGAATTGTTATAATTAATTAATTATTATGTAACTACTGTAATTTCGCATGTATTTGCTTAGTTGTATTATGTGGTAGTCAAATAAAAGTATCAAAGTTATTCATTTGTTGTTTTACTTTTACAATATCACTAGAATGTATGTTGCAAAGATAAATAAACCTGAGGTAAACGGAAACCTGCCGTGTTGTCAAAGGATTATGGATTCTCCTAATCTGTACTTGGCTGGCGTGGTGGACAATGGCTTAAATGTTATCAATTCAGAGGCGACGCGTGCTCTGTATTGAGCTGAATTTATTTATTTATTGATTCACGTAAAAAATAATCTAGAAAGACATCTCTGGTTAACTTGTCTCTGATTACAATTTTCTCTAGCTCACGAGTAGGGAATTTGACAAACTCAACTTTTGCGTGCGCGCAGAGACATAAACAAGTGTTTATGTTATGTATTTGTATCTGGTAATTGACGTTTGATAAACCCCGATGCCTCGGGCTTTGATTTTATATATACCCCTCCCATATATAAAATCAAAGAGGTTTGGCGGCGTCTATGGCTACGTTCAGAAACTGGTGTTACTACAGATTTATTTTAGTACATCTAATGTCATTGGGTGTTACGCAGTGTTACGTAAGTCTATGATTTAAATTGAGGTCAGTTGTATTCAGGTAATTAGAACAATGAAACAGTTTGTTATTGCTTAAATTTTATTAAATATTACAAAGGCACTGTAACATCGGATCGGCTTATAATACTGTTCCCATACAAAGGATCGTGTAAATTGTGTTTATTTGTATAAAATAGAGCGAGAAATAACATTATATTTAATTTATTGTCGGGCACAGCCCGGCTATTATACAATAATATGAAGAAATAAAAATGTAAATAAAAATAAACGATATTTTAGCGAAGTTGGGTACTAAAATTATTTTAAAAGTATAGTCAGCTGTTATAAACGACCAAATAACGTTACGCCATATTTTTCATTAAGTCTGAGAAATAAATAATCATAAGAATATTAATGCAAGCCTATTCTGTAAATAATATTTTATTTGATGTAAAGAAACAGGACAAAATATGATTACGTAAGAATTACATTTTATTTTATGAATTTAATAAGGAACATTAATTTATGTTTTTTTACAAAATTCTCGCTCTTACATCAATAATAATAATAATTAATCAAGCCTTAAAATTGTGATGTGGTTAATGCTTAAAATAATAACAATTGTATCGGTTAAAACCATATAAAACTGCCCTTTTTTAAACTACGTTTTTACTATTTAAAAACTGAGATTTTAACTTTCTAGACATTTCTCCAAGGGCAGTGCTAACCCAAGTAAAATAAAATAATAAATAAAATGACTAACCTAAAACACAGTAAAGTAACAACAAAATGACATTTTGTGAATTGAAGTTTACCCAAATTGAAAGATTTTATTTAATATGTGACCGTCATTCGACTCTATTACCCCAATTGGGAAGTTTCATGACATAAAAATTAGTGATCTTTAGTGATTATTTAAACATAGTCTTAGAATTTGATGACGTCACAAGTCAGTATTTCATACAAATTTCCAATGATACTATGTGCACATTTTGACGTTTGATAGAGTAACTGATTCGATTTGTTATCAAATACCCAATTGAAGAGCCTTAGACCTTGAATCGGGGCCCTTCGAGTTGGGGAAGGAATTTAAATAGAAAGATAAGTTCTTATTATTAAGGTTTATGGATATAAGGGGCCTTGAATAGACGAGGCCTCCTAACTTGAGGGCCTCGAATATCAACAGAAATGTCATTCTACTGTTACACCACAGCTATGTGCTATAAAATTTGCATCTATCAATAATATAAGCAGATTTAATATTATGTTTAAAAAAACAATAAGAACTAATTGGCAAATCCTATCTTACGTGATATGGAAATAACAACGTTGATATTGACATCATATCATATCATACTAATATTATAAATGCGAAAGTCACTTTGTTTGTTGGTTTGTTGGTTTGTCCTTCAATCACGCCGCAACGGAGCAACGGATTGACGTGATTTTTGGCATGGGTATAGTTGAGGACCTGGAGAGTGACATAGGCTACTTTTTATCCCGGAAAATTAAGGAGTTCCCTCGGGAATAACAAAAAACTTAAACCACGCGGACGAAGTCGCGGGCATCAGCTAGTTAGATATAAAAGAAGAACTTTCAGTACGAATTTTACATTTTAAAAATTGTCAATTTTTAAATATTTTAATCATAAGAAAGAAGGCAGAAAATTCCTCTTTCATATTAAATATCAAATTACTATAAATTGAATTAAAAACGGAATGTCTTTAAAATCGAAATGAAATAAAGTGCCCGAATAAAAATGCGTATTATGCTTACGAATTTCGTACATTATTATTTTTTTCGCTTTTTCTTGTAAAATACGTTTCTCTAGAAAAATATACATAATATAAAAATATGGTATTAACACCATAAACATTTTAAATTATATCTAGATTTAATATTTATTTACAACACCTTTAAAATATTGCGACCGGTTTTCAGTGTGACCAGGTACAAAAATTATAAATTAATAATTATTGTAAAAATGTGAATTTTAAAAGTAATCCCTTATTATTTGCTCACTAATATGAATAAAGTAATTAAGTAGCTGATTAAAACGATATTTTAATGTATGTAACAGCTCAAAAACTTTTTTGGACACTCACATAATCTATAATTTAATGTTGCTATCATGAAAAAAAAATTTTAGAATGTAGAAAAAAATGGAATGACCGAAAAATGCTATTAGTTTGTGTTTATTTTGGTCCAACTAAAATTATTATTATTATTCTATTTTAAAACAACGCTGTAAATAAAATATAGGTAAGATTAAAATAATATAAATTAGGCGTCACAAAAATTACTTTCGCTTCGTTAGACAAGTTTATTTGTTAGTGGCATATTTTAACTTATTTTTCTATACATATATGTATAAATATGGATTATGGGTAGGTATATAATTTCAAGTATTCCATAATGTAAATACCGTGAAACGTGTAGGATAATTTTCTTCTATATTCTGTGTCAGTTATAAACGGTATAAAAGGTGAGGGCCAGATTATTTTTTAGTTTTTATTTATATCAAAAGTTTGGGTACAGGTTTAAATATCAGCGAGTAACTATTTTTTACTGTTGTTTTTTAATTATTTAAACATTTGAATCTGCATCAATCATACAAATACAGACAAAAGCAAAAGCGATATATTCTTTATTATTCTGGATACTTCAAATGAAATAACTGAGAGCAAGATCCCTAATTTTATCGTAAAATTTATCCTATCTTATTACACGACTGTCCAAAAAGTGTTATTTCAGGTATCTTTCTTCATTCCACTATAACATCTAATTGCCTGAAAAGATTTGGATGTATGGAGTGTCGTTAAAGTCCTTACATCCTCCCGATAAACACTTGCTATGAAATTTTGAAAAATAATAATATGGTAAGACTTATTTAGTCTGGCCCCCACTAAAGGTCTAGCCCCACTATGCACGGAGCGGTAAAAATTATTTGTATGAGTACCTATGTACGGGGCCGCGTCGCGCAGTGCATATACGTAGCGCGTCGTTTAAGTGGGCCCAGCTCCACACAATCTCATACAAAGAATACTTGCCGCTGCGTCTCTATATTGGGGCTAGTAGTCTAGGCAATAAAGCTAGTGGACCCCAACATTTATTCCTCAGGCAACAAAACCTTACAGTATGATAAAGTATCATGAGTTAAACATATTTTTTAAATATCCAAAAAATATATAAAGGAAGTAAGGTATTTTTATGTTGTACCCAATTGTTAAAGCAGGAAGGTACATTATCGCGTAAACGCAATTAGGTTTGATAATAAAATCAGTTTAAAAATCAATGTTCTGCATTTTTATTTCTTTAGATATTTTGGTTTTCAGAGTAAATATACTACCCACTTTTATTTAAAAAACAAATCGAGAAATTATTCAACAAAAAATATAAAATAATCAACAATTTTTTTTTTTAAATATTATTTCATACCATACCTACTACAACACTGCCAAGTTTCAACGACTGAGGATTTAATGCTGGGGTCTCCATACAACAAACGGTCCCGTTTCCTAGACTATAGACCTCAATGATATAATATATTATAATTATGGTGATTGATGAAATATGATGATATATATTATGATAGTCTCAGTGTCTGTCGGGCGCAAGCTCTACATAGTTGGCGGGAAGCATGCCGGTGCGTCCCGTGCGAAGCACCTGCCCCGTCATCCAGCCCTCGTCGATCGACGTCACGTTCGAAATGTAGTCGCCTTCGCGGAACGACACCTTAAGCGAAACAAACAATTATTATTCTCAATGGAATTAAAACAAAGAATCAATTCGTGTAATAACATCAATTCCCCAACTAAAATGCGAGCCAGTTTCCAGGAAACCGGCTATCCGGACCGAACCGGCTAAAAGGAAACCTTTTCCTTCTCATAGCTGTCACTCTGACGGACACTCCAAAAACGCGCGAAAACTCTAGGAACGTCAAATGTCAAAAGGGGCCTCATGTGCGCTATAGACACGGATAGTCTATGGTGACGTTTGCGTTCCGTTGTACAATTTTATCCGCCTAACAATAGGGTTGATGCCTATGCCAAAAATAAATGACTTCTTACTGATTTTTATATACAGGATCTTCAAAAATCATCCTTGTTTAGTTTTAAGTTTGATTTAACCATTTTAAACTATAGGTAGATTAAAGATAAAAGTGCGTTGAAATTTGATGACGTCACAACTATGTATTTATTATATACTGAAATGCTAAGCGTGCGTAACGACGAAGAAGAAGATTGTAAACGAGAAATTAGCCGGCAACGACAACATCTCTCGCTCTCGACGCGAGATATCTCGTGGTGCGCATGCTAAACCTGCTGGCTGAACCACGAACGGCACATTCTACGATTTGGCAGCGACAGATAGACAACCTATCGACCGAAGCCAATCTCCAGAGAGATTAGCCAAGTGTTGGCGCAAACACAAGTGCACTTTATTCCCTAATTTTAGGTACCTAATCATAATATGGTCTCCGCGATACAGGTTCCCTAGTGCGGAGACCAAAGTTAAATTGACTGTAAACTGTGCATCGTTAATAAATATAAGTATATTTTATTTTTATTTTTATTTTACTCTTATAGCCCGATGGGGCGGGAATCCGACACGACCGGAGAGATCAGGAGATCATTAACATGCTCTCTGAGGCACGGGGATGTAACCAAAAACTCAAAAACTCACCTCATCGCTATCGTTCGCTTCGTAATCGTACATTGCGATGTAAACTCTCTGAAATAAGAAAATAGTGATATCAATATTGACCATATCTATACTAACATTGTAAATGCGAAAGTGATTTTAAATGAGTTTGTCTGTTTTCTACGCTTTCATCTATTCAACCGATTTTGATGTAATTGGTACGGAGGTAAGTTGCATCTCGGGGAACGACATATGCTAGTAGGAGACTTCGGCCGTGGTTAGTTACCACCCTACCAGCAAATGTATGATGGGGTGTAGAAATCGACTAAGGAAATGGGTTTAATATAACTGCCATGCCCCTAACAGGTTAGCCCGTTACCATCTTAGACCAATTGTTACTTACCATCAGGTGAAATCGCAGTCAAGGACTAACTTGTAGTGGAATAAAAACACTAGGACATTATTAAGGGATCTGTTACCTGTTTGACCTGGCTCGGATGGTTGTGATGGTTGTGAGGCATGGGCGGCTCGTTGGCCAACGGGTCGAGGTCGGTCACGCGGCCGATATGCCGGCTGCTTTGCTGCTGTTGAGTATGATGAGCCCCTGAAAATGGGTATACAAAGATTTTTTTACATAGGCAACATCTGCAAATTAAGCCCCAGTCGATCTAGTAGACTAAGAGATAGCTGCACTTTTTGGTAACTATCGCCAGGAAGGCTGATTCAGTATTAGGTGGGTGTAGGGCTCGCCCGCATGCCTTTCACTAGATATGACCGCTCAAAGACGTTTTATGGTTACCAAAAATGAAAAATAACTAGGAAGGCTGAATCTTGTACAGTATTAAAGTATGCACATTGCACAGTACCTATGTAAACTGTATAAAAACTGACGCTATTCATCTGTGCACTGTACTGGCATGATCGGTATATGATTTAGTCAACGTAAGATTTTGTAGACTAAATCATAACTAAAAAGAGTAAAGTATAATGAGACAAAAGTTTTGTGACAATTCAAGCTTTTTGGAATGAATATATGATGAAAACCAACACCATACCACAAAGAAGCGAATTAAAATTCATGCGATCTTAAATAATAAAATAATAGTCTTACCGTTACTTAATCATAGATTTAATTTTTGTTTCACGAGTAGTCAGGGTGGTGTACTATATTTCCTTCATGCTGTTTAAACTAACAATAAATGAGAAAGATGTCAATGCCAGAGAGACCAGAAAATCACCTTTTAATACAGTTCGTTATCTAATCTAGTTTCAATAATATATACATACTTAATTAGGTGAGTAGTTTCCCAACACTAGAGCTAGAATTCTAAGATTATTTAGTACGTGATAAAATGTGAAAAGGTGACGCAATATGCCCCCAGTATGTTGTTTTAGTGTTTTTCTTTGTTTGTCGGTTAAATAATGAGTTAAATTGACATGTATTCTAAATGTCCTGCCCCGTTTTGTATCACTGGAACTATTCCAAACTCTAAAGGTTCATGCTAAAATGTGAATGGGTGGTGGATTATACTTCCAGCATGCAGTTTTAGTACTACATATATGGTTGGCTAGTCTAAGCGCCCTAACCTCGTTTCCCATCGCTGGAGCTATTGTAGATGAGCGTGGCGGAGGCCCGCTGTGTGTTGGGCGGAGGCCTAGGTCCGTCACTCAGAGGGTCGTAATCTTGGATCTTACCAATCTTCTGATTTCCCACATTCTGGGTGAATTGCGGGGTAGTTTGATAATTCGCGTTTTGCGGGTAGTCCTCATATTTCGGGTACGCATAGTAGTCTTCCTGGCGGTACTCCTGACGATGAGTCTGTGGTACCGGGGTCTGGTAGTGGTTCTTCGGTGGTAGGTTCGGTGGTGGCATGGGTGCTAGCATCTCGGTCGCGTAGGTCTCGATTTGTTGGTGGTAGTTATCATTTGTAGCTACATCTAGCGTGTAAAAGAGATTTATGGATTGGATGATGGTGTTACATACAGTATGTATTATGTAGTATGTATGACCAAGACTGCTTCGTTAAAGGCATGGACATAGAGAACGCGCCTGCGTCCAGTAAAAGAATAAATAGATATTTTTTAAATAATTCATAACAAATTGTGTCTATATGTATGCCACGCTTTCATGGTCCATCTAGACATCTAATTTTGAAATGGAATCGAACCTAAAAGCTTCTAAGTAATCCTGGAAAATGAACGTATTTTATTACTGTATATACCATGACATAAATAGTGTGGGTTGCCTGACAGAGATCACTTTAGTCATAGTGATAAGGTCACCTTTTGTTTGTACATTTATTATATGTCTTTTGTAATTGTTTTTTCATGCAATAAAGTTGTTTAATAATATAATAAAAATGACGCGCTTTCTGTTTGTCCAATCCTTAAATAAATTTATTACTTGAGTAAACGGTCTTGGTCATACATTAATGATCAACACAAAATCATGATTCAATAGAGAACACAATTAGTCATAACATAATTTTCAAAATGGCGGAACCACAACCAAGTGCCAATACAAAGATGTTGTGCAGAATGAATGAACTTTTGGTGGCACACAACACAAGAAATAATTAACACAAAATTTTAAAAATGATGTTTGTATCTTTTGTTGTTTATAAAAAAAACTTTGTCAGTAGCATTAGGGTGCGTTTCTACCGGAGTTGGAATTCCAAAAGGAGCGCTTGATCTAACACCAAGCGATCTATGTTATTAAAATCAAGCGCTTCTATTGTGGAACTTAGCTGTATCTCCGATGGAAACGCACCCCTATATTCCTCTCTGCTGCGCTCTGGCGGAGATATGTTTAGATTAATCAATCAGCCCCCCGATTGTGTAAGAAAATCGAAATCGTAAACGTTTGTCAAACGTATAATAGGGATGATGCCTGATGATGACGTATGATAGGGAATTGATTGATTGTTAAAAAGAGGGTCTTCCAAAAGACCTAAAATTCACATCATCTGTTAGTTTTAAGATTGATAACCATTCTAAAATATAAATTAAAGAAAAAAAGTGCGTTGAAATTTGACGACGTCACTACTATGAATTTCATACAGTTTCCATACTAGAAGTGCTTTTTAGGGTTCCGTACCCAAAGGGTAAAAACGGGACCCTATTACTAAGACTCCGCTGTCTGTCTGTCTGTCTGTCTGTCTGTCTGTCTGTCTGTCTGTCTGTCTGTCTCCAGGCTGTATCTCATAGACCGTGATAGTTAGAAAGCTGAAATTTTCACAAATGATGTATTTCCGTTGCCGCTATAACAACAAATACTAAAAATTAAAAAAAAATATATATTAAGGGGGGTCCCCATACAATAAACGTGTTTTTTTCGTATTTTTTTGCTCAATATTAAAAACGGTAACAGGTAGACGGTTCAAATTTTCACAGAATATTAACTTGTATATTACCTTTCAAAATAAATAATTAAATATCAATGAAGTAAATATTAAAGGGGGGCTCCCATACAACAAACGTAATTTTTTGATATTAACAGTAAAACTCTACAAACAAAGTTAGTTTTGCGGTTCATTAACAAAGGTAATTATACCTACTTCTTGAGTACGGAACCCTCGGTGCGCGAGTTCGACTCGCATTTGGCCGGTTTTTTAAGTTTGATAAAGAATTGCTGATTTAATTGAGTTGTCATCATCCCTATTCGAACTGTTTAAGGAGTTTGTAGATGCCTGCTTGCCAAGAAGCAAGTATGAACTCTTTTAAACAGTTCGAGTAAAACGTTTCAAATGATTACGATTTTCTTGGACAATTGGGCCTCAGATTATTGATAAATAACGTGATGAGATGTTCACGACATCTGGGACGTGACGTGATAGCCTAATGATTTAACCCAGCCTCCTATTTGGGTTGGATCCCCAGGAACGCACACATATAGTCCTACAAACTTATCTGATCTGGTGGCCAAAACTGGAACTAATTTTAATGCTTGTTTAGTTATTGTTTTTATTTTTTTTTCCATAGATACTAGCGACGCTGTCACCGGGTCAGATAAGTTTGTAAGACTGTAACTCTATCTTCAGATCTATGTGCGTTTATAAGAAATTATCGCTGGCTTTAAAACGGTGAAGGAAAACATCGTCAGGAAACTTGCATGCCTGAGAGCTTGCCATACATAGGGGTTAGAATATTTTTTATGGAACCTAGCCT
This sequence comes from Erebia epiphron, assembly GCA_963932025.1. Lineage (NCBI taxonomy): Eukaryota > Metazoa > Arthropoda > Insecta > Lepidoptera > Nymphalidae > Erebia > Erebia epiphron. The sequence goes on along the minus strand of OZ009953.1, from coordinate 6,007,644 downwards.
CTATCTACCGTTCTGTCATTTTTAGGGTTCCGTACCAAAATGGTAAAATGGAACCCTTATGGTGCGACTTTCTCCGTCTGTCTGTCCGTCTGTCCGTCTGTCCGTCTGTCCGTCCGTCACACTCGATTATTTCAGTAACTACCGAAGCTATCGACATGAAATTTGGAATAATTGTGTATATTAGTGGCTCAAAGACACTGGAATTAAAAAAAAATGGAAATTATTTTTGTTCTTATTTAAAAAGGGGGGAAAATCTGAGGGTTGAAATTTAAAAGTGAGATAACTGTACTGTGTGGGGTATCATATGAAAGGGTTTACTTTGTACATTCTAAAACAGATTTTTAATTATTTTTAGTTATGATAGTTTTTGATTTATCGGGGAAAATGTCTAAAAAAATACCGTTCCCCCCCCCCCTTATCTCCGGAGTTTACCAATCGAAAAATTTGAAATAATTATGGTCAATAGGAATTTACGTATACTTTACAGGAAAACTATAGCCAATGCTCTAACTAGCATAGTTTTTTTGATATTAACAATAAACCTCTACAAACAAAGTTAGTCTTGCGGTTCATTAACAAAGGTAATTATTTATTAATACTGGTACGGAACCCTTCGTGCGCGAGTCCGACTCGCACTTGCCCGGTTTTATTTAAATATCCGCCAGTCATAAAACCTATATATTAATCAATAGCTTGTATATTTAGAATCTACTCGATGATGGCGCCAATAGTAATGCTTTGATTGCTTTTAATATCTCGGAAACCTGACTCTTTAGAAAATTTTGTCTCTTAACACTTGCTTGTATTGATGCCAGCTATTGATTTTGTCTCTGCGTCGTATTCCTCATAACTGAGGGTTGTGACCCCTTTCCATTAATCAAATAATGGTAAGAGTTTTGTTGGGATAATAATGCGGTGGGTTCCCACGTCCTTCCGCATACGGCTCGGACTAAATTCTTAGGTTTTCGTAACGATTATTAACAGATGTTAGTGATAATGACCGGGACCAACGGCTTATCGTGCTCTCCGAGGCACGGAGGAAGCGAAAGGGCCAAATTTGAACCTCCAAATTAAGTCAGCCATCGAGTTACCGACTTAGGTCAACGTTGCTTAACATTCACAATTCACTCATATGCGTTGTCACAACTAGGCCACTCGTCCCAGCTATTGATTATGACAGGTTTTAGGAGTGGCGGCTATTTGGAGAAAAAAATTAAAATGGTGGAACTGTAGGTAGGCCAAAATATTCAAACCACATTCAATTCTCGTTCAACACATCCACGCCTAGCGTCGCCGGTTTGAAACCAACTTATGTCATGTGTTTCGGAGAACTCACCAACGATTTCACCGTTCTCGTTGATTTGCCTCTGCTTCTCCATCTGCGCCTTTTTCTCCAGGTCGCCGTGGTAAGCTACGTTGCTTATGATCCTCGTGTTCGCTTTGATTCTTAATGTTTCGGGGTCGTCTGCCACCTGAAAAATTGTGGGGAAATATTTTTATTAATTATAATTTTTTCTCTATTGTATTAATAAAAATCTCTGGGGCAGATCATCGTCGTCGTCGTCAACCGATGGACGTCCACCGCTGGACATAGGTCTAAGACTAAGAGATAGCTGCACTTTTGGTAACTATCCCCAGAAAGGCTGATTCAGTATTAGGTGGGTGTAGGGCTCTCCACTGGTGACAAAAGTGAAAGTCTGCCCGCATGCGGATTGGCCTTTCGCTAGATATGGCAGCTGCAAGACGGTTTATGGTTTATGTATTAAAATTGACGCTATTCATCGGGCCTTTCACTAGATATCACCTCTCAAAGACGTTACGAACATAAATAAATAAATAAAATTTATACTTCAAGTATCAAATTGACTCATAGTATCTGTTAGTAATACAAAAACTTATTTTCTATGTTAGTAGTTACTTAACCTGAAAGATTTATTATAAAAGTAAGTAGGTAGTCATCGCTGTGACATTCCGTTAGAAATAGCACAGCAATTACAATTAAAATATAATATTATCAAGTCCATACGTTACAAATTTACAATGTCAATTAAAATTAATGTCTAAGTATCCATACTAATATTATGAATGCGAAAGTGTGTCTTTCTGTCTGTTTGTCTGCTACGCTTTCACGGCCCATCTGTGCAACCGATTTAGCTGCAATTTGGTACTGGGATAGGTTGTATCCCAGGGAAGGACATAGGCTACTTTTTATCCCAGAAAATTTAAGAGTTCCCGCAGGAATCATAAACCCTTAAACCACGCGGGCGAAGTCGCGGGCGTCTGCTAGTTATTATTATTATTTAAATCTTTATTGCATACTAGATGATGCCCGCGACTTCGTCCGCGTTAAGTTAAGCGACTTAAGTTTTTTAAATTCCCACGGGAACTCCCCAATTTTTCGGGTTTTGTGGCTTTCTATTGGTACCAGAATTTTTAAAATCGACACAGTAGATCCAGAGATTACCCTCTACAACCTCACAAACTTTACCTCATTATAAGATTAGTAAGTACTAAGTATGGATAATACCTGTGTGAATTTCCCCTTGCTCTTCTCGAAGTCCGCGTGGTACTTGACGTTGCTCTGCAGCTTGGTGTTCTCAGCTATCCGCTTTAGCTCGGGCGTTTCCGCCATCGTCGTGTGCTTCGCCTTGGGCACGTGTCTGAAATACACAAATACAGGGTGTTAGGTATGAACTAAGAACAATAAGTTAACTAATAACTATTTATAACTAGTGGTTCGCCCCGAACTGAGACCTCGCGGCGCCATCTATTGACATAATTGTTAAGTTCTGTTGTAAATACTTGGCTCATTAAAAATTAAATAATTTTGTTTCTTATAATATTTATCTTATTTTAGTATTTGTTGTTCAAGTACAGGATATAATTAAAATAATTGATTAAGTTTCAGAGTCAGCATTTCAGAAAATTTAGAGTTCTAAGGTCAACGTTAGAAAATCTCCAGTTTGAAAGCCCCCCATTTGGTCAATATTATGGGAAAAATAAAAAATAAAATATTTTTGGACTCTTTTCCTAATTATCTTTAAAATGATATACCGCAACCCTATGTAACGCTATAAAAAATATTTTCGTTTGCATTCGCTTCTATGAGAGCCCCCCTGAAATAAAGATTTTTATAACTTTTTAAGCTATATTCGGCTGGAGGCCATCGGTTTATATATATAATATTTAAATTTGAAGTAATTACGTTCAGTAATTCAGAAGTTATAAGGCTCTGACAGACGGACGGACGGACGGACGGACGGACGGACGGATGGACGGACGGACAAGTGCAAATTCACTTAAGTAGACTCAGAGACCTTCGCTTCGCTCGGTCAATTAGCTGATGCCCGGGACTTCGTCCGCGTGGCTTAAGTATATTTGATTCCCGCGTGAACTCCTTAATTTTGCGGTATAAAAAGCAGCCTATGTCACTCTCCAGGTCATCAACTATACCCATGCCAAAAATCACGTTACGAAACCCATGAACATTTTGTATGGGAAAATCAAGGGATTTTTTTTTTTAATTTTTCGCCAATTTTCCAGTGTTTTTAATAGTAATTCTGCTATTTGGGACCTCCTCCTTTTTTTGAAGTAGGTTGAAAAAAGACTTTACCATTTTTATACGAAGCTAAAAGGTTACTAAATTAATGAAATCGTCATATAAATAGAAACTAAAATGGTATAACAATCGTATAGTTTGGCGATACGCACATTAGCGAAAAGTAAAAGTGTGAATAATTGTAACTTTCATTTACAATGGGCGCACTGTTGAATCCATACTAATATTATAAATGCGAAAGTGTGTCTGTCTGCTACGCTTTCACGGCCCATCTGTTCAACCGATTTTGATGAAATTTGGTACAGGGATAGGTTGTATCCCGGGGAAGGACATAGGTTACTTTTTATCACGGAAAATTCAAGAGTTCCCGCGGGAATCGAAAAAACTTGGTCCACGCGGACGAAGTCGCGGGAATCATCTAGTCGTACATAAAGGTGCAAATTGCGTTGAGGTTTTTGAAGTCGGCTCGATGTTCATATTGAAAACTAGCTGATGCACGCGACTGCGCACACGTCGTGCGCGTGGAATAAGCTTTTTTTAATTCTCACGGTAACTCCTTAATTTTGCGGAAAAAATGTAGTCACTTTCCAGGTCCTTGGGTTTAGACCCATGCAAAAAAAATCGCGTCAATCCGTCGCTGTATTGCAGCGCGATTAAAGGACAAACCAAGAAAGAAACACTTTCGCATTTATAATATTAACTAGATGATACCCGCGACTTCGTCCGCGTGGATTGTTTTTTTTTATTCCCGCGGGAACTCTTCAATTTTCCGGGAAAAAAGCAACCTATGTCCTTCCCCGGGGTACAACCTCTCCCTGTACCAAATTTCATCAAAATCGGTTGAACAGATACATTTTTTGGATTCCCGCGGGAACTCTTAAATTTTCCGGGATAAAATGTAGCCTATGTCCTTCCCCGGGATGTAGCCTATCTCTGTACCAAATTTCATCAAAATCGGTTGAGTAGTTGGGCCGTGAAAGCGTAGCAGACAGACAGACAGACACACTTTCGCATTTATAATATTATAATTAGTATGGATATTAGTAGATAGTTTAAGATACTGCGGAATGTTTTTTATCCACTATAAGTTATCCACACTCCTGCAGTCTAAGATGATGGCGGACTAACCAAGTTATTAGGCGTGTGTCAGTTATGATAAACCCATACCGTTAATTGGTATAATATGTTAATATAATATGTTTTTAGGGTCATCTAGGTATATCGTAATTGTTATGAAATAAAAGCAACGACAGGTACATCAATGACGAAAGAAATATTTCAAAGAAGAAATTTTTGTAGGCAACCTACCAACTTATTTATTTTTAGTTTTAATCGACTTATGTACTACATTTTTCAGTATTTTTTGTAGAAGTAATTATAAGGATTAAGCGGAGTAATTTATTATAGTTACAAAAAGCATCATGAAATTGTCTTTGATTATTTACATACTGAGCTTTTTTTTAATATAAAAATATAGGTACGCGGCTAATTAAGATTTTGGTTAAAAAACAGATTAACAGACCCAATAAAAGGTTGGAAACAAAAATAAACTACAAACGGTTTCACTACCGGAACAAACACGACCCATTTATACAACAATGTCATTATGACATAACGCATGACACGTCACGATGACAATACTATGCGTAGCGCATTACGTACGCTCGTATGCACTATGCATAGCAATTGTATTATGATTGCAATAGAATTTGAACTTTAAGTATTATACCATAGGGTTCGTTGTTATATAAAAGGTTGCTAATATGCTATGGACATCTATGGTTAAGGATCTTCAAGAATGAAAGTCTAATAGTTAATAGAAAAAAGTCGTTTTGATTTCATCGCCGTTTCAACCGGTAGCCATCCACAGAGTCCACAAAAGGGAGTGTAATGGTTTTAAGGTTCATGTAGGTATGTATGTCAGTTTCTTTATTCCATCATAACTTCTAAATGCCTGAACAGATTTGGGTTTGTAGGGTATCGTTTGAATCCTTACATCATCCCGAGTGACACTGCGGCTATAAATTTTGTTGAAAATCTATACTTATCTATATATATAAAAGCGAAATACCACTCACTCACTCACTCACTCACTGACTAATCACGATATCTCAGGAACTATAAAGCGTACAGACTTGAAATTTGGAAGGTAGATTCCTTCTATGGTGTAGACGCCAGCTAAGAAAGGGTTTTGAGAAAATACACCCTTAAGGGGTAAAAATAGGGGTTGGAAGTTTGTATGAAAATCCTTTGTTTTTGAAGTTAGAGACATGAAAATTCTCAATTAAGTTATTAGTTATGAATAATAAAAACCTGTTTAAGCAATTTTACGAAAATGTACCCCAAAAGGGTGAAATGGGGGTTGGAAGCTTACATAAGGGTTCCAAGTTTTTGAAGTAAGAGACTTGAAAATCGGGATTTAGGGTATTAGTTTTAAGTTATAATGAACTGTATAAGCAATATTAGGAAAATCTACCCCACAAAGGGTGAAATGGGGGTTGTAAGTTTGTATGAAAGTCCTTTGTTTCTGAAGTTAGAGACTTGAAAATTGGGATTTAGGTTATTAGCTTTAAATAATAATAATCTGTTTAAGCAATTTTACGAAAATCCACCCCAAAAGGGGTGAAATGGGGGTGAAAATTTACATACCAATTTTATGACTTTGAAGTATAGACATGGAAATCAGCATTTAAGTTATCAGTTTTAAATAATAAAAAACCTGCATAAGCTATATAAAGCCTCTATAGATAGGCTGTTTGCAGCGGGAAAATTTCATAATCTCCTAGAAAATCAACAATTGTACGCGGACGAAGTCGCGGGCGACCTCTAGTACTCTAATATTAGAAATGCGAAAGTTTGGATGGATGGATGGATGTTTGTTACTTAATCACGCCCTAAGGGCTGAACGGATATGGATGAAAGGCACAGAGATAGATTATAGTCTGAAATAACACATAGGCTACTTTTATTCCGGAAAATTAAAGAGTTCCTGCGGGAACCAAAAAGCTCAATCTATACGGACGAAGTCGCGGGCATCAGCTAGTAAAATATATAATTATTTTAATCACGTATGCAACGATCTTTTAAATACATATATAACTAAAGGCACGTATGCGAAACGTTGCATCGGCGAGAATACTCGGCATTGTCGACAGCTGATTGGTGATTCACGTAATAAATTGCTGCGCGCACCCACTGCTCATAGGTAGAGTTAGCAAAAATATTTTTTTTAATCCACTACAAGATAGCCTTTGACTGCGATCTCACTTGATGGTAATTGGTAAGTGATGATGCAGTCTAAGATGGTAGCGGGCTAACCTGTTAGGGGCATGGCAGTTTTAATAAACCCATACCCCTATTCGTTTTCTACACGGCATTGTACCGGAACGTTAAATCGCTTGACGACTCGTTTTTGCCGGTACGGTGGTGGCTAGCCACGGCCGAAGCCTCCCACCAGGCAAAATTATGCCAAGAGAATTGTATTTCTTTCAATATAAGCCCAATAGCCTATTGCCTATGCCCGCAGTTGACGACCGAAACGTTGCAAGGGCGAGCATAGTCGGCATTGTTGTCAGCTGATTGCTGATTCACGTAATAAATTGCTGAGCGCACCCACTGCTCATCGTAGGTAGAGTTAGCAAAAAGATTATGGCAAGAAAATTGTATTTCTTTGAATATACCTAACTCCAATAGCCTATTGCCTATGCTCGAAGTTGACGACCGAAACGTTGCTAGTTGCAACCTTCCATTCTATGCTTCCATACCTAACATTGTTGACAGCTGATTGCTGATTCACGTAATAAATTGCTGAGCGCACCCACTAGCAAAAAAATCATACTAATCCATACTAATATTATAAATGCGAAAGTGTGTCTGTCTGTCTGTATGTCTGCTACGCTTTCACGGCCCAACTGTTCAAACAATTTTGATGAAATTTTGTATAGGGATAACTTTTATCCCGGAAAATTAAAGAGTTCCCGCGGGAATCACAAATCTTTATCCAAGCAGACGAAGTCGTGGGCATCATCTATTAGGTACCTATTATAGATGCGAAAGTGTGTTGGTTTATTTGTTTGTCCATCAATCACGCCGCAAAAGAACAACGGATCGACGTGATTTTTTGCAAAGATATAGTTGAGGACCTAGAGAGTGTCACAGGCTACTGTTTATACCGGAAAATCCCCGTGTTTAATTCCCGTGGGAATTAAAAAACTTATTCCATGCGGACGAAGTCGCGGGCATCAGCTAGTTATAAATAAGTAAAATAAACGGAAGATAAGATTGGACTATTATAAATGTTCGCATGGTAAAAATAAACTTAAGTATAAGTACTTAAACAATGTCTTTTCGATGTCGAATATCAAGTCAATATCAGCTGTGAAAGAACTAATAATATAAAGAAATCTTTTGGGTATTATCTATTTTATCAAAAGCGCATCATATTTATATTCATTTTTGATATGGCATTTTTGCTGTCGGTACCGCACAGAAGATAATTATAGTGATCTCTGATTGTGACTAAGCTGACTTAAATATGACGTGAATTAAAATAACATGTTATTAAATTTTCTCAGTGCTTATCATACTAGACATCTATCGGTTTCCTTTATACTTAATTACGTATTCGTACAAGTGAATATAATTAAAATTATTAAAAAATACGACTGCTCTGCCGTAAACACACATACATACACGAACCCTGAAAACATAACACTCCTTTTTTCGGCAGTCGTGTAATACAAAATCCTCCTCGAATGGAAGTACGACTACCACTGCTACTACGTAACTACGTATTAAATGATATTTTTTTGTGAATCACTGGATATTGAACTATAGTGTTCTATATTTTTGGAATCTCCTCATCATTTTCTAGATGATTTTTAGGGTTCCGTACCCAAAGGGTAAAAACGGGACCCTATTACTAAGACTCCGCTGTCTGTCTGTCTGTCTGTCTGTCTGTCTGTCTGTCTGTCTGTCTGTCTGTCTCCAGGCTGTACCTCATAGACCGTGATAGCTAGAAAGCTGAAATTTTCACAAATGATGTATTTCCGTTGCCGCTATAACAACAAATACTAAAAATTAAAAAAATATATATATTAAGGGGGGTCCCCATACAATAAACGTGTTTTTTTCGTATTTTTTTGCTCAATATTAAAAACGGTAACAGGTAGACGGTTCAAATTTTCACAGAATATTAAGTTGTATATTACCTTTCAAAATAAATAATTAAATATCAATAAAGTAAATATTAAAGGGGGGCTCCCATACAACAAACGTAATTTTTTGATATTAACAGTAAACCTCTACAAACAAAGTTAGTTTTGCGGTTCATTAACAAAGGTAATTATACCTACTTCTTGAGTACGGAACCCTCGGTGCGCGAGTCCGACTCGCACTTGACCGGTTTTTTTATTATATAGTTAATCTTATTTTCAAATTATTTTTTTCAACTTTATCTTCAATGCATGGCATGGGCACCCTATCAATTTTTTTTTATTTTACTAGCCTATGTCACCCGGAATAAGTTAGGGATTTTAACGATACCTCATTAATTAAAATCGGTTCAGGCATATAGAAGTTATGGTGGAATATACAAACTCACATGCATACATACATACATACATAGTACATACATACATGAACCCTGAAAACAATATATGTACTCGTTTTTTCAGGCAGTCGTATAAAAATATAGTTTTCTTTACAATATAGGAAAGAGAAATAGTTAACAAATCTCAGAAAATGTAAAAAGTAGAACTTTAATTAGCTATAATCCGCCACAGTAACTAAATCTATGTGGTACAGTGTGTATCTTGCGATATTCACCACACCACACAAATCTTCCAAAATTTTCTCAACGTACGTTTCACGACTGCATCACTTACCATCAGGTGAGAGCGCAGTCAAGGGCTAACTCGCAGTAGATAAAAAACCGGCCAAGTGCGAGTCGGACTCGCGCACCGAGGGTTCCGTACTCAAGAAGTAGGTATAATTACCTTTGTTAATGAACCGCAAAACTAACTTTGTTTGTAGAGGTTTACTGTTAATATCAAAAAATTACGTTTGTTGTATGGGAGCCCCCCTTTAATATTTACTTTATTGATATTTAATTATATATTTTGAAAGGTAATATACAAGTTAATATTCTGTGAAAATTTGAACCGTCTACCTGTTACCGTTTTTAATATTGAGCAAAAAAATACGAAAAAAACACGTTTATTGTATGGGGACCCCCCTTAATATATATAATTTTTAGTATTTGTTGTTATAGCGGCAACGGAAATACATCATTTGTGAAAATTTCAGCTTTCTAGCTATCACGGTCTATGAGATACAGCCTGGAGACAGACAGACAGACAGACAGACAGACAGACAGACAGACAGACAGACAGACAGACAGACAACGGAGTCTTAGTAATAGGGTCCCGTTTTTACCCTTTGGGTACGGAACCCTAAAAAGTATGAAATACTAGCGAATGCCCGCTATGTGCTATTCCAGACTATAATGTATCTCTGTGCCAAATTTCAGCCAGATCCGTTAAGCTGTTGGGGCGTGATTGAGTAACAAACATCCATCCATACATCCATCCATCCAATTATTTGATTTGATATTAGTAAGATGAAAGAAGCAGCGCCGCGCCCGCGCCACGCCGCGCCCGCGCCACGCCGCGCCCGCGCCACGCCGCGCCCGCGCCACTCCGCGGTTGGCACTTGTGTATGCCCCGCGCCATACACCCTATGGCCTATAGGTATAGTTGTCAAACACTCACGATTCGCAGTAGGGCAGCTTGCCGTATCCCTTGTATGTGCGCATGTTGAGCGTCATCCCGCACTCCTGGCATTTGAAGCAGCCCTTGTGCCATGTCTGCGAACAATGAAAAACAGATGAGACTAATCTATTGGTGCGAGAATCATCAAAACCTGACCATTATCATTAAAAGTCAATACATTTCCGAAAAGGAACAAACAACATAATCTATAGGTACCTATTATATCACATGTATCAATCTAGAATCTAGATAGATTGATAAACACCACCATAACTTCTAACTGCCTGAACAGCCTCTGGATTGTGTAAGAAAGTCGTATAAATAATCATAATCGTATAAAACGGATAATACCGCCTGTTTATGGATGTCATAGATACCTGCACGTCAAAAAGCATGTATGAGCTCCTTAAACAGTTCAAGTAGGTAATACCGGAGGATGAAACTGCCGTACAAATTCACTTTAACAAATATAATATATAAACAAATATAAGATAAGGCCGGTAGGTACATGAGTATCTTGTTGGTACTCAATACTTGATAGGAAATTTAAAAAAAAAACAGGTGAATAGGGTATATTTAGGATTGGTCTTACGACTGAGCGAGACCAATCCTAAATCGATGTATACCGGATTCGGCGCATGTTAGGGTAAACGAGAAATTAGCCGGCAACGACAACATCTCTTGTCGCGAGATATCTAGTCATGTGAATGAGCAAACGAATCTTGAAATAAAAAAAAAATTTCGTGTGAAAGCGAAGTCTTCGAAATACTTTTAACAATAGCTGCGCAGATCGCTTGGTAGATAAGTGTTTCGGTAAATAGCCTAGTGAACCAGTTCGCAGGCGCTAACAATATCACAATCAGACGCCTAGTGGAGCCGAGGCATCTTACAAAAGATGCTGTCCAAGCGCCAGAGTATACCTAGTTGCCTCAAGCATCCATACAATCGACTGTATGCAAGTTGACCCAAAATCGCAGTCGTCTGCGCAGGTACATTGTACTACAGGGCCGAGAGGAGCATGCGCGGGGAGCGACGGGAATGGCGGTGCACCATACCTATACCGCACTTCGTTTGACACCCGAAATGCTTTACTGCGCAGAGTTCAACTTACGCCGCGGCTGTTATAGTAATCTTATAAACGCGAAATTGTGTTTGTCTGTCTGACTGACACGCTTTAACAGCCCATCTTTTCAACCGATTTCGATGAAATTTGGCATAGTGATAGGTTGCGTCCCGGGCAAGGACAGGCTATTTTTATTCAGGAAAATTAAAGAGTTCCTGCGGAAATTATACTAAATTCACTCGGACGAAGTCGCGGGCATCATCTAGTGATTTTATAGTTTGCTATTAATTTCCTTATACCACAAATTTATATATATATATATTATAACTAGATGATGCCCGCGACTTCGTCCGCGTGAATTGATGTTTTTTTAAGATTTAAACTATCCTATCTCTCAAGTTGGATCGAACTGCACATGGTGTGCGAATTTTATTATAATCGGTTAAGTGGTTTAGGAGTCCATTGAGGACAAACATTGTGACACGAGATTTATATATATTAAGAGATTTATATATATATATATATATTATAACTAGATGATGCCCGCGACTTCGTCCGCGTGAATTGATGTTTTTTTAAGATTTAAACTATCCTATCTCTCAAGTTGGATCGAACTGCACATGGTGTGCGAATTTTATTATAATCGGTTAAGTGGTTTAGGAGTCCATTGAGGACAAACATTGTGACACGAGATTTATATATATTAAGAGATATATATATTAAGTTCACAATATTGGTAAGTACTTAGTATTTACTATTTTCCCTAAAGCAGGCGGTAAACACCCAATAATGAGTCAGTGTTCGCAAATAGATCGGAACGTGCCGGTTTCCTTCAGTTCACGATCGCTTTACGCAATGCCGCGGTCCGAGTTACAAGCGAATAGCGATCATCATCATCATGAACCGCTAATATGCATCCACTGTTGGACATAGGCCTCCTTGAGATTGCGCCAACTTTGCCTATCCTTCGTCACTCCACCTAGCCGGGGGGAACACTCCGTTTGCCGAGACGCGGTCTCCACTCTAGGACCTATGACTGCAGCGGTCGTCGGTCCTACAGCAAACGTGACAAGCCCACCGCCACTTCAACAGGCTAGTTCAAGTTAACATCATTGTTAACGTGAACTTTTCAGCAAATAAAGAGTTCATCTCTTTTATTGCTGTGAAGATGCTAAGTACGGCAACCCCGCACTGTTATATATATCATGTGTACTATTATAATGTGGGTAGTTTGTTAATTTAATACCTTTTTATAGTGTCCTGTGAATTGTATGAACAGTCTGGAATAAACCGTTGTTGCGACTCGGCGTCTCATTTTAATATATATAAGGGCCGCAGTGGTTATAAGTTTTTTGCCATCAAGATGTCCGTTGGCAAATAAGGAGAGTATAATCTCAGTTTGAATATAATATGGAGCACCTATAGGCATCGATCGGATTGAGGAATATTTTCTGAAGGTTAACTTACAAGTTGCTCGCGTGCGTGGGTGACGCAACGTATGAGTTGATGGTGGATTTGTGGTCTCCCATAAAGTCCAGGGAGATGAAATTCATCGATCGATCGAGGACCTGACGAACAGAACTACCCGCTACAGCTTATGACTTGATGCTGAGTTTAAACAAAGTCTGAAATTACAACTGTGAAATGTAATGAGTGCTGTTAATTCAAGTGATCACATTTACCTACTGGTAAATAGCTACTCTGCGGCTAAGCAATTTAGATATTGTGTGTACTTTTTGGTTTTTCCTTTCGGGAGCAGCCATCTCGTTTACCGTGGGGCATTATAACGGTAAAATGATCGATATAGTATTACGATCGCAAACATTTCTGATTATATCTTTTGGTATTGACTATATTTGGCCAAAAATCCATTGTCGCCACAAGAATATCACCCCAAAGATGTTTCCTATTTCAAAAGTAAGCAATCATTGTGAGGAAACCTGCATGAGAGTTCTCCATAATATTCTCGAAGGTGCCAATACGTATTTGGCCAGCGTGGTTGACTATAATATCGATATATAATAGTAAATCTATGGTATAGACTTACGGCCGAATATAACATAAGTAGTAGCCTAATCCTTCACATTTTTTTTAAGAGGAAACCAATAGTCAGTAGAGGTCGTGGGTCGGTGACAGTTTGAGATGGTGATATTGACAAAATTTATGAAATTTGTAGAAGCTCTCGTTTTTCGTAGGAAAATGTCCGACTAGATTCGCCCAGTCTTTATTCATGAGCATGCTCACAAAAACGACTACCGTGGCACAGTGTTGAGCGCTGTTGTCTTAACGTGGGAGGTCCCAGGTTCGATTCCAGGCAGGGTCAATTTGGGAATTCATAATTTCCCTGGTCTGGCCTGGTGGAAGGCCGCGGCTGTGGCTAGTTACCACTTACCACTCTACAGGCAAAGACGTGCCGCCAAGCGATTTAGCGTTCCGATACGATGTCGTTGTAGAAACCGACTAGGGGTATGGGTTTAATATAACTGCCATGCCCCTAACAGGTTAGCCCGCTACTATCTTAGACTCCATTGTCATTTACCATCAGGTGAGATCGTAGTGGAATAAAAAAAAAACGTAAGTTTGCAACCATCATACTACTTATAGTTATTTTAATTAGGTCAAATAATTAAATTATTAAGGCCACTTATGAAGTGTCAATTTAAGACAGTTCATTAATACCAAAAAAAATAACAAAACACTTAAAATATAATTGACATACATTTATTTGACGATCAACTTACGTAGTAGTACTATATATATACTTATATTAGTACCGAGTAGTACTTAATTAATTAATGTTAATGGCGCCAAAGGAAATTAATAAAAAATATATGGAAGGAAATAAAATCCATACTTCCATATACTAATATTATAAATGCGAAAGTGTGTCTGTCTGTCTGTCTGCTACGCTTTCACGGCCCATCTGTTCAACCGATTTTGATGAAATTTGGTACAGGGATAGGTTGTATCCCGGGAAAGGACATAGGCTACTTTTTATCCCGGAAAATTCAAAGGTTCCCGCGGGAATCCAAAAAATGTATCTGTTCAACCGATTTTAATGAAATTTGGTACATGGGTAGGTTGTATCCCGGAGAAGGACATAGTCCCGAATTCAAGAGTTCCCGCGGGAATCGAAAAAACTTGGTCCACGCGGACGAAGTCGCGGGAATCATCTAGTTAAAAAATAAAACTGGATTGTCTTCTGCGCATCAATGCCCTTCCAGCGCATATATTCCCTGCCACATATAACTTAAGTACCTACCTTCAAAATATCTCAATCTTTCTCTACGGAGCTGAAACATGGCTTAGACTAAAAGACCGACGTTAAATTAATGCCTTGGAGATGTGGTGCTGGAGGCGCCTTTTAAAGATACCCTGGACAGCCTTTCGAACAAACAACTCAATCCTAAAAGAACTTAAGATAAAAGAAAGGCTATCGTCGACGGTGCAATTGCGAATTCTGAAGTTCTTTGGCCACATCTCCAGAAATGAAGGGTCAATTGAGCGCCTGCTGGTACAGGGTCATGTGGAAGGGAAGCGAGCCAGAGGAAGTTCACCTACTCGATGGACAGGCCTAATAAAAAGTGTGACCCAGATAACTGTGGTGGAGTGCTCCCGCAATGCTACCAATCGAGACAAGTGGAGGAGCATCGCGCGGGAGGCGGTGCGACCCAATTTAAAGAAGACCGATGACGAGCGTACCGGTATCCCAGCAGCCACGACCACTCTGCACACACACACACTCCGTTGTGTGCATGGTTGCCTGGTAGAGATCGTTCTAAAGCGATAAGGCCGCCATCTTGTACCTTAGCTTAGTTTTATTGTAATTGTTTTTATGTATGTTTCTTGGTGTACAATAAGGAATTTTTCATTCATTCATACATTCATTCACTCTGTCAACAGTGCACGACTGAGAAGAAGGACCTTCATAATAATCATCTTCTGGGCAAGCGCGCTCCAACCTAGACCTCATCATTGCTTTGTGTCGTTAAGCGTAAGTCTATTCTACCATTTAAAAAAAATAGTTGACAGTCGGTAGAAGACCATGTAAGGCGGATAACCCAGCAAGAGACATATCCAGCAATGGAAGTCCATCAGTCAAACGACAACGAAATTTATTCCAGAATCTAGACCGAGTGATATTAAAATATGTGACCTAAAATCTAGACAGAAATATCCGTCCAGCGGTTGTCTAATTGAATTATCAATCAATAGTGACAACGCGGTCTGCGCGTCCGTCCGAATCTAGGTCTTAAATATTAGGACCTGACAGGTCACTGAACTACGTACCTATATATAATAGGTATGTTATTGTACGCGACTTAAAAGCGTTAAACTTCAATCTTTTTTATTCAAATAGACTTTTACAAGTGCTTTTGAATCGTCGAGCGAATCTACCATTCAACCGATCACCCATTCGTCTCAACATCATCCAAAGCCGACGTCCGAGCCTCACAGGAGGCGCCCTTAGGTAGACGTGTCTTTGAGCCCTAGAGCTCATTTCTCGGCGAAGCCTAGCGCTAGCCCAACCCCCCGGAGACACTGCTCTAGCGGCGAGTAGGGTCTACGCAGCATACTCAATCCGAAAAAAAAGGAATCTACCGCTGATTCGGAATGAAATGGTATGAAGGTATTTTCATAGTAATTAGTGTAAGCATAACTCCAGAAGCGGGCAAATAATTAAAATTACTTTTAAAATATATGTTTGTACCTACTCTCTTTAAAACTTGCACGAGCGAATGGTCACAACGTGTAACGGTTTCACGAGAGATTTAATGTAAACAATGAAGTATAAAACTTGGCCAAACCATCACAACAACAATAAATTAATCATTTGATCAGACTGCAGTTGCTACTGCTAAGCTCAAAATCAAATTGCGATCTAAACACAAAAGTATTCAATAATCGAAACGAAGAACGAACCGAGTGAAATACATCGAGTGAGTCAAATAATATATGTTTAATTAAACATTCATCAATAAATAAACTAACTATCTTTTATAATTTTTTTTGAAATTTCAAATCAATTTTAAACACAAAGCTGACATTAGTAACCCCAACCTACATTAACCATCGCGGCAAGTAGGTACGCGGCGGTAGGTACAATCAATGGTAATCACCTCTATTGTTTCACCACAAGGTTAACTGTTCGTCGTTTTAATTGCGTGCATTGATCATTCGTCAATGACTTGGTAGATAGCTGTTTAAAGGATAACATATACCTATCATCAGTTTCATCATATTAATCAACCAATAGCCGGCCCAATGGAGAAGTTTCAAATTTTTTTATTATGAAAATTACTTAAGACAAAATAAAATATGAAAGAATCATTAAAATATTTATTTCAACAAATGAAAAACTTATGGAACTTTAAAGTTGCGCTTGCATTACGGTCGTGTGACGTCACACGACCTTAACAATCGACTTTTTAAAGCCGAATAATAGAAAGATTAAAAGCACTTAATTTGTGTGTGAAGATAATTTATAAGTATTAAATCTAAAACTCAATCACAAAATTTCTCACTCGAATAAGATACAGCAATCGGTGTACATTTAATAATTAACTTAGTTTTAATCTATATTTTACATACGTTGCGTTAAATACCTATGATATTCATTCACAACATCATGAAACTTCTCCATTCATTAATTGTTCATTCAACGTTTTTCTTACCCGCTGTCCCAGGTGAGCGACAGAAACGACGCCACGCGACGCGACGCCATAGAAAATGACAGACTTTATCGCGTCTAGGTTAGGTCTAGGTTAGTTTTTTTATGGCGTCGCATCGCTTCTGTCACTCACCTTGGACAATGGGTGATACTGAAAAGACTTTTGTGGCCATAGCCCACCACGCTGGCTACGTCCGGATTGTTGACTTCACACAACTTAACTATGACGACCTCTCTCAAAATCTCTCTCTAAAATGGTTTCTTGAAATTGTTCTCCTTCACCGTTAAAGTAATTAATATTTAATTTCTTAAAACGCACATAACTCTGAACAGTTAGAGTTTCAGGCCCGGGGATCGAACCCCTAATCATCCGAATAAGAAGCCGAGTGTCTAAACTCTAAACCACCCTATGAAGACCAAATGGATACTTTTTTTTCATATATAATACATATAGGCTAGCGCTTGGCTGCAATCAGACTAGCTCGCTTGCAAGTGGTGATGCAGCCTAAGGTGGAGCACGCTTGCCTAGAAGATGCTTATTCACTCTTGATTTGAAAGTACCTATTAAGAGAGGAGAGGTAAACGGAAGCCGGAAGGGAATAATTGCTGAATGTGTTGCAAAACGTTAGAAATGTCGTATACCACCAGTCACCACCACCACAGCCAATTAACGTCCCAATGCTGGGCACAGGCCTCTACTCTCATAGGAGAGAGGAAATCAGAGTTTAGACCCACCACGCTGCTCCAATGCGGGTTGGCGAGCCTTGACGGCTATTATCATGTAAGTGATAATTACCGGGACCGACGGCTTAACGTGCTCTCCGAGGCACGGAGTGGAACACTGCTAACTTCCTAACTGAGAATTTCTAGTCATAAAAACCCAAAACTTAATTATGGCCCGACCCGCAACTCGAACCCGGGACCTCGTCGGCCGCAGTCGAACATGCTAACAACTAGACCAACGAGGCAGTTGTCGTCAAAACGTTATGTAACGGGAAACGACCAATATCTATCGTCTTTCCGCCTCGCCGGCCACGCGACACAGACGCAAAGCTGATAGATTCACGACCCCGTTACTCCGACTGAAAACTACGAAACATGCAGGTTTGCCCTTGCTTCGCTCGCTTACCAGAGGCCCAATTGTCTAAGCAAATCGTAGTCATTTGACAGCTCAAAACGTATTACTTGAACTGTTTAAGGCGTTCATATATGTATATCAAGGCATCTATGAACTCCTTAAACAGGTGGAATTATCTGTTTGTCAAACGATTACGATTTCCTTACACAACCGGCAGACCCGAGGTGCAATCATGTAAGGATTGCCGATCACATCGTATAAGTTCGGCTTCAAAGTAAAATAAACCATAAAGCATTGAATTAGAGGTCAATTTCGTGTATCCATTCTTATACGTTTAGGCTATCGTACATACCTAAACGTATGAGAATGGATACACGAAATTGAGCTATAATTCAATGCTGTTATGGTTTATTTTACTTTGAAGCCGAACTTATACGATTTAATCGACAATTCTTACATGATTGGGGGGCCGATTGGGATGTTACATGTTATCTATTATAGTGTCAAAAATAAATTATTATAAATTAGCGATTATTAAAATAGGACCTTCCGAAAGACGTAATATCAACGTCCTGTCGTATCAGTTTATTTTGTGTTTGACTAGCTCACTAGCAGATGCCCGCGACTTCATCCGCGTGAAATAAGTTTTTTAAATTCCCACGGGAACTCCCTAATTTTTCGGGTTAGGTTAGACTATGACACTCACAAATAATGTGGCTTTCTATTGGTACCAGAATTTTCAAAATCGGTTCAGTAAATCCAGAGATTACCCCCTACAACCTCTTTACCTCTTTATAATATTTAGTATAGATGAATAAAAAAGAGCGTTGACTTTTGATGCCACCTACTGAAAAAGTTAAAAAATCAATGATCTATGCCTAGTCAAATAACATAAAACGACCTTCTGACACAGATGGGTCCATGCAATTATGAACCTTAAGGTGGTAAACATTTTCTGACCGCGATTGTATATTGTTAGTTACTAAAATTAACACTTTCTATTGATTCTATGGATCTGAAATTAAAGTATTTATTTAAGTATTTTTTATTATTTACTTTTTACCATAGATAAATTATAAACCAAGTATAGATTGCTAACTCCCATATAAAAATTTTTCTAGGTTAATACTATCGATAGGTGGCGCTACCAGGCTCGCTCGACAAATGATTATAGTAAAATCGGTGAAATATCGTATTTTCTTGGTTCAGTTTGTATTAATTATTTATATAAAATTATCAAAATACAAAAATTTGATAAAATCACTTAAGCAAATAGCAAATTTACATTCAATTAATTTTAACAAAATTAACTTGCAGAAGTAATTCGATTTGAAACAAGTTCTGTGTATTCTTATGTTATAATCAGCTAGTGGACCATGCAGTTATGCTGCATTCCTATAGATGGCGTCACAAACTGACGATACACTAAAATAATTTTTTCCTTTTGTTTTGGTGCCGGCCAAAGACGATATACTTATAAACCAGGTTGGTACTTGGTATTATAATTAACTAGCTGATGCCCGCGACTTCGTATGCGTGGATCGAGGTTTTTTTGTTCGTTTTTCTGTGAAAAAATCAAACTTCTAAGCTAACACAATCAAAAGATCTACAGCCGTTTTTGCTTTGCCGTCTTTCTACACGTGCAGTCTGTGTATAGACTATACGCAGCGGACCTACAATGCTCTGCGTGTTCAATATAACAATGTGCTGAGGGCGGTGCTGAGGAGGCCTCGACACTGCAGCGCGTCGGCCATGTTCGCGGACGCTCGCGTGGATGATTTCTACGCGATCGTGCGCAAGCGTGCTGCGTCTATGATGTGCAGGCTAGTGAGCAGCACCAACACCCTCCTCAGTACGTTGGCTACTAAGCTGGACAGCCCTCTCTGGAGGCGCTGGAATGGTGCACGCATTCTCATGAGGAGGCCTCAAAGAGACCTGTAAATGTGTCGAGGCTTAGGTTTGAGAGTAGGGTAGGTTAGTTTAGGTATTTTATGTTGTTTTTTTACTAACATAGGTTAAGTGATTGTTACTAACAAGTTATGGGTGTTGAAGCCTGAAATAAAAAGTTATTATTATTATTATTATTTGCTGCAAATTTCGACACTCGCAAGGGAATCAAATCCTACAGGGCACTTCACGTGAACCCAGAATCTTGAAATTTGGTACGAAGCAACGTCTTATAGCACAGATAAAGGAAAAATTGCGAAAAGCATAATTTTTTAGTTACATCCATACTTCCATACTATATCCATACTCCATACTATAATATTATAAATGCGAAAGTGTGTCTGTCTGTCTATCTGTCTGTCTGTCTGCTACGCTTTCACGGCCCATCTGTTCAACCGATTTGGATGAAATTTGGTACAGAGATAGGTTACATCCCGGGGAAGGACATAGGCTTCCGCGTTCAAGAGTTCCCGCGGGAATAAAAAAAAAACATCAATCCACGCGGACGAAGTCGCGGGCATCATCTAGTCATATAAGAAAAAAAATATTTTTAATAATTTTAAACTTACTTCCCCTTTCCGCATGAACGCGTAGAGGTATTAAATTGAAATTAAAATATTAGATAAGATGAATAAAAATACTATAACTTTTACTTATAGGATATACCTACATGTTTGTACGGAACCCTCGGTGCGCGAGTCCGACTCGCACTTAACCGGTTTTTTTTTTGTTTGTGACCGTGATAAGACTAATGGACTCCGAGATCCTGCTACTTAACTGCTGACCTACGCTTGTTCTGGACTCTGAGATTCTGCTGCTATACGATTAATCTTTGAGGTTAAGTTTGGCAATTGTTAGGTATTCTTTAGCCATTTAGCTAATAATAATATATTTATCGACATGCAGAGTTCCGAAATATGTAAATCCATACTTAATATTATAAATGCGAAAGTGTGTCTGTCTGTCTGTCCGTCTGTCTGTCTGTCTGTCTGTCTGTCTGCTACGCTTTCACGGCCCATCTATTCAACCGATTTTGATGAAATTTGGTACAGGGATAGATTGTATCCCGCGGAAGGACATAGGCTACTTTTTATCCCGGAAAATTTAAGAGTTCCCGCGGGAATCGAAAAAATTTGGTCCACGCGGACGTAGTCGCGGGAATCATCTAGTAAATAAATATAATATAGATAATTATTTTATTTATAGCTAGCTAATTACAGTAGAAGTCTGGTTGATGGCGATATAATTTAGGTAGGTACTTAGGTAATAATCAAGAAAAAATATTTACAGTAGGTATTGTGCATTATTCAAGAAATACTTGATAAAAAAACTAAATTTGCCATTACTCTAGACTCTAGAGTCTACCTACTTCAGAACTATAGGCACATTAGTTCTGATCTGCTTAGAGCCTTCGGTCATGGCTAGCTATAACCCTACCGGCGAAGCCAAGTGCTGCCAAGCGATTTAGCGTACCTAGAAATCGATTTGGGGTTTATTATAAGTACCAAGCCGTTAAACCCCTTCTTATTAGCCCACTACTATCTTAGGCTACATCATCAAATACCATCAGGTTGAATCGCAGTGGGCTGGGCTGACTTGTGAAAGAATCAAAAAACAAGAATAACTAACATATATAAGAAATACTTTAAAAAAACACAAAAACAAGTGATCAAGATTGTTTTTAAAAAAAAATATATATAATTAGACACGTTTACGTGCTCTCCGAGGCACGGGGTTGAAACACCGCCAACTTCCTAACTCCGGGCTAGTATTGAGAATTTCTTGCCAGAAAAACCCAATACTTGTTATGGCCCGACCCGGGACTCGAACCCGGGACCTCGTCGGTCGCAGTCAAAGACAATATAATATAAACCTGTATTATAATTAATCTATGGTCGCAGTCCAACATGCTAACCACTATACCAACGAGGCAGTCATGGATATACACGGTGCTTTTTTTATAGTCGTTGAAAAGCAAACCAGTTAATGTACCCAATGCCTACAGTCTACTGATAAAATACAAAAAAAAATAAAGAACATTTCAATGAGTTTCATTTAAAAAATAAATAAAAAATAGCTTCATTTGAAAACACCCCATAGCGCACGTAAATATGGCGCTCGCGGAACGGCGGCGCTCGAGTACCTACAGTAGCACGGCGCGGGCACGTGTCCCTAAAGGTCATTCACTTTAACGAAAATGTACTGGAATACGTGCAGTAAATGCAGTAACCTTTAAGACTATGAGTTAAGACACTCTGCTGAGAAGTTACTTGTTAGTCAAATACGTCAAGTTACGTACGCTACTTACGTAAAAATTGCCGAGTACCTACCAAGGCACAGACCGTGTGCCTCATTCGATCAGCTGTTTGCAATGCAAGCTCGTATTATTGATCTAGGTAGGTACTAGGTACTTACTTACTTAATTTCAATCTTCGTACTTTCGTACTTTTTACGGACTTTCGGAAACAATAATTGTTCTAAGTACATGAAATAAACATTTCATTTCAAATCCAACTAAAATGTTCAACAAGAAATGGTAGGTAGAAATGGTACCTACTTACTCGGGTTTAAAAAATAAGTAGGTGGTTCTCTTTCTGAGTCGTATTCCTCATTTCTAAGGGCCCTTTCCATTAATCACATAATGGCAAGGGTTTTGTTTTTCTTTCTTCTTTTAATAATTCGGTGGGTATGATTAGGAATTAAGTAAGTAGTCAATTGTTTCAGACTCATCAAGAAAGTACCTAGGTAACAAACTTACACTTTTTACCAGCTATTTCGATTAAAATCAACAAAATTAGGTACAGTACCTTTCCATAATTAATTCCATAGGTATGTTCATGCCACATGAGTAGATTAACACACAAACCACACAGAACAGAAAAGTTTAACCTATCTTCCTGTAATGAAGTAATTATTCGAATTGCTTGCTGTTTTGCTCCAAACAAAAGAGCATGTTATTGTAAGTCATAAAAATGTTTGAGTTTAATCACTTTCACATCACTTCGCGCTGTACCTACTGGTAGTTTAGACATCTAACACTACGCTGTACGTCTTACAGTAACTCAAGAATTAGACTTTGTACCATGTTTTAAGAAAAATAATAATTACGGAAACAACAACGAAAATTATGCGTAGGTGCTATACTTCCGCTTTCGCACGTTCGGTGGCCGACCCGTAACTGAGTAAATCTATTTTTTGCATTTTGCTATTTCCTGTAAAAAGGGGGCGGGGCCGATGGGTCAAAAGGATAGCGCGAGCGCATGATTGGACCTCGGTCCACGTGGACTTTTCAAATAACCATTCGCTATTGGTTCACAAAATTTCTCTTGCACGATTAATGTGAGGAAGAGAATTCCTTGAACTTGTAACAGAGGTTACTTCGCATGTTCTTTCGTAAACATAATTAAACAGGATGTTTCAAATTTTTTCGAAATTTTAATAAATTTTTTTCGCTAGTGTGTGTATTGACATGTGGTCATTTTTAATATTGCTCAAGGATATCTTATATCGGACTCATAACTGGGGCCGCTTTTGCACGACGGTGGCACAGGCACCGTGTATAACTATACGTTAGATGGCACTAGGTAAGTTTGATCGAGTTGATGATTCAACTACTACTCGTTAGATGGCAATAGCTATGTTCGTTATTAATTATTTTTCAGCTTGCACAGTTACGCCATCTCAGATAATGCGAAGAACTACAAGGTACCGGCGACTTTAATGCGCATTTAGCGAGCTTTGATTTAATGTATGAAGAGAACAGTCTTATACTGGTTTATATATTGTCTTTGCTTTTTACCTACTTTATTTTTACTAGACAACAGTTATTAGAGGCAAGACATTCCTTCATCGTGGCATCATCAATTCACACCCTCGCATGTAGAGCGATCAGCCTTGCGTGACAGTACATGGTGAGTAAATACCTAAGTACCTTACTACTTAATTACTTTTTTTCGCCTGTGTATAGTCTCCAGGAAAACTGTACAAGCTATGAATCTAAATATGTACTTGCAAGTTACCTATATAGTAAATAGTTATGTTCGTTCATCAGTTTTTAGGGTTCCGTACCCAAAGGGTAAAAACGGGACCCTATTACTAAGACTCCGCTGTCTGTCTGTCTGTCCGTCTGTCTCCAGGCTGTATCTCATAGACCGTGATAGCTAGAAAGCTGAAATTTTCACAAATGATGTATTTCCGTTGCCGCTATAACAACAAATACTAAAAATTAAAAAAATATATATATTAAGGGGGGTCCCCATACAATAAACGTGTTTTTTTTCGTATTTTTTTGCTCAATATTAAAAACGGTAACAGGTAGACGGTTCAAATTTTCACAGAATATTAACTTGTATATTACCGTTCAAAATAAATAATTAAATATCAATAAAGTAAATATTAAAGGGGGGCTCCCATACAACAAACGTAATTTTTTGATATTAACAGTAAACCTCTACAAACAAAGTTAGTTTTGCGGTTCATTAACAAAGGTAATTATACCTACTTCTTGAGTACGGAACCCTCGGTGCGCGAGTCCGACTCGCACTTGGCCGGTTTTTATTTTTATATTATAACCTCCAAAACAACCTTGACAACCTCCCTGGCGCAGTGGTGAGCGCTGTGGTATTATAGTGGGAGGCTCCGGGTTCGAGTCTTGGCAGGGTCAATTTGGAAAATAATTTATGAGTTATCTCTGGTCTGGACTCTGGGTCCGTTGGGAGGCTTCGGCCATGGCTAGTTACTAACCTACCTACAAAGATGTACCGCCAAGCGATTTAGCGTTCTGGCACGATGCCATAGAGAAGCCGATAGGGGGTAACTATAGGTTTAATTTAACTGTCGTACCCTGAAAGGTTAGCCCGCTACCATCTTAGACTGCATCATCACTGACAATTAGGTGAGATCGCAGTCAACAGCTAACTTGTAGTTATGCACTGAAATTTGTAAAAAATGAGTTTGTTAGGATGTAGAATAGGTAAAAATCTCCCAACAGGGCCGCATGAATGCTTATTTCCAGACTTATGTACTTACTAGCTGACTAGCTGACGTCCGCGACTTCGTAGTTCCTACGCGTGGAAAGAGATTTTTTGGTTCCCGCGGGAACTTTAGCCTTTGTGTTATTTCGGACTATAATCTATATCTGTGCCAAATTTCCGCTCCGTTCAGACGTTCTGGAGTGATTGAGTAACAAACATCCATCCATTCAAACTTTCGCATTTATAATATTATACTTATAAGAGGTAGGGAAGTAGATGAATGACTTACAAAATATTATTCGAAAATGTGTCTTATCTGTGTAACTGCTACGACTTCACGGACCATTTCATTAGGCGATTTTGGCGCGGACGGTAAAATAAAAGAGTTCCCACGGGAACTTTTGAAAATCTTAATCCATGCGGACGAAGTCGTGGGTCATTATTAGATTTTATTATTTTGTAGCACATAGTCTTAAAATTTCATAAGTAGCGAAAGTTGTCCTACGTCAAATAAATTTAACGATTTATCATTTATACCTATTGTACTAGCTGATACCCGCGACTTCGTCCGCGTGGTTTAAGTTTTTTTGGTTAGGATAAAAAATGGTTATTGTGCGTTATCCCTAAGAGATAGACATATACTATCGCGGACTTCTTTGTAGGCCTTTTTAAGGTGTACAACACTGTAGTAAGTACATTATTTTGTTTGTTAAAAATGTGTTCATCACATTAGAAACTATTATGCATGTATTATATATATATATATATATATATATATATATATATATATATATATATATAATACATGCATAATATATATATATATATATATATATAACCTTCCCCTTCAATCACTTTATCTATAAAAAAACCGCTTCATAATCCGTTGCGTAGTTTTAAAGATCTAAGCATACATAGGGACAGAGAGACAGCAACTTTGTTTTAAATATTATCAAAATTACTTACCTACTTTGTTTTTAATATTATTATTACCAAAACTGCTCTAGTTCAAGTTTAGGCAATATTTATATTATTAGTATGTGTAGGTATAATGGCATGATGCGATCAATTAATTTGGTAAATATAAAATACTAAGATCTAAAAAAACACCGTGAAAAGAAATTATGTAACGAACAAAAAAATAAGTATTATTTATATTAAATCGACAGTGTCATTTAAGTACTTAATATCTACTTTTCTCATCTTATCGATCTCACTAAGCACGAGCGCGCCCGGGGATCGAACCTCCGACCTCGCGTTAAGCGGTGATAGGCAATAATCTAGTGTTATAAAGTACTTATGTACACGAAAATAACAGTATGTTACGAATTTTCGCTTGTCCAGTCACCTGGTTCCGTGGTGTAGTGGTTATCACATCTGCTTTACACGCAGAAGGCCGCCAGTTCGATCCTGGCCGGAATCATAACTTTTTACTTTTCTTTTTTGTTAGATTTTTAAAATGATCATTGGCAATACACTTTTTTAACAGACTTCCAAATAGAAGGAGGTATTCAGCGCGTATCTTTATTATGACATTATTTCACTTCGTGACAAATAAACTACATGTAAATTTTACAAGTACTTACATTTTTTTTAATGATTTACAAATTGTTTTCACCAAATTTTGCAAATTAAAAGCTTTTATGGTGTTTTGTACAAAAATGTTCGAAACTCAAACTCGCGACCCCTGCTCTAACCAATAAGCCATAGCAGCTTTTTTATTTATAGATGTATAAGAGATATAGATTATAGAGATAATGTAATTTCTGAATATGCGTGGTTACGTTGGCATTCTTGAACTTCGTGTATTATTTAAATATTATAAACAATATTTAGGTCATTCAGGCTAAGTACTCAGGTACAATTAAAACAGCAAACTGAGAAACGAACCTTGGATGTTTTCTTTGCAAGACCACAACGGACCGCTCTGCTCGAGAGGTCGTCAACTTTTGAATCCATATTTAGGTTCAAATGCACGACAGGCGATTAGAGTTACGTTAGTTATTGTTAACGTTGATCACCATTGTCATCAATAATAAGCAAATAAGTTCGCACAAGTCAATATATTATCATCCCCGGCTGGCCAGTCGCACATGCATTTGAAAATCCGCTGTTTTGCCCGCTGTCTTAGGTGACCCGTTGTTCTAGGTGACCGACGGAAGCGACGTGACGCAACGCAACATGACTTCACAGAAAATGACAAACTTATCCACAAGACAAGCAACAGCGTAGGGTCAACTACTGGTTGATAACTTTGCGTCGAGTCGTATCGGGTCGCGTTTGTCGTTCACAATTCTTCAAAATTAACGACATTTTGCTGGATAGTCAACAAAAGTCAACGTTACTTTCTACAATATTACTGACCACGTTAATTTTCAATCCATATTCGACATAGGTACATCGAATAATTGGGGGGCATTAACTTTGAGCCGTGACTTGTGTTACCGTTTTTGCTTTATTGACGGTCAAATTTTAACCTGAACTTAACTATCTATCATGCCACTGTGCTTAAGTTCAGCTCAAAGTGTGGCTTATTGTAAAACATGATGTTAACGTAACATGCCTTTATATTGTTAAAACGTGATCTATCAAGCGTTTTAGCAACAGTCTTTATTACTATATCACTATAACTACTATATCGCTTACGTATTTAAGTAATTTTACCTACGTGTATTTAAGTAATGTAATTTAGTATTTACCTACTTTCTTAGTTACTAAATACTTGACTTGGTAATCAAAAGCCCGTGGTGCCTTTGC
Source organism: Erebia epiphron (assembly GCA_963932025.1). NCBI lineage: Eukaryota > Metazoa > Arthropoda > Insecta > Lepidoptera > Nymphalidae > Erebia > Erebia epiphron. The sequence goes on along the minus strand of OZ009953.1, from coordinate 5,979,826 downwards.
GTGTCTCTACCCCGTCTGGCAGTCCAAGCATCCCAGAGGTTGAAACTCAAAATTTTCAATACAAACGTTAAATTTGTACTGCTATACGGCTGTGAGACATGTAAAGCTAGAAAAGTTCTCACGCATAGAACCCAAATATTCATCAATGTTTGTCTTCGGTATGAGGATATTTTAACTGGAGGTTACTTCTGACATAGACCTATGGAAGCTTTGCCATGAAAAACCAAAAATGGAACTGGATCGGGGATACAGTGCGTCGAGCACCTGTCCAGCAGCTGTCGAGCAGGCATTGGATGGCACCCGCAAGGTCAAAGAAAGCGTGGACGGTCAAAAACTTGGCGACGTACTACAGGTAGGTAGGTACTAGATGAGGCGAAAAAGAACGAATAATGCCTCACATGGGGCGAGCTTGAAGCCTACGGCTTTTAGTGCTTTTTACTTTTTGCGTATTGATAATCTGCGGGAAGACGCGTTGTCCCGGCCTCCTGTTTTGTACTGCCGTGGCAGTAGAAAACAGGAGTTACTATTTCTAAACTATCCCTTGTTGCGCCTTAATAAAATTCCAATACGATGCCGAGTAGAAACCGATTAGTTAAGGGTTTAGTAATATGACGACTATGTCCCACAGATTAGCCAGCTACTTACAGCTTCATCATCACTACGACCAAATGAGATCGCAGTCAAGGGCTAACTTGCATATTATAGTGACTAAAATTTAAAAAAAACGACGTAGAGAGAAAACTGTATCGGAGTCGTATGGTCGAAGTATTTCGGCCCATATGTTACGCTCAAACGGGTTTAATATTACTCAATACTCTCGTATTTAACCTTGGCATGACATATATTATTATAGATAATATATGAATTTTGTTCTCAACTAAAATTGAATATTACGAATGTATGTCACGTGAATCATATGGTGTGATTCGAGATTCTTGCAAGTAAATACAATATTGCTTAATAATATATTTAAAACAAAGTTGGGTTTGTTTGAACACAACTCTAGAATGGCTGAACCGATTTTCATGGTTTTTAATTTGTTGTATTTGTCTTCGCCCCGAATAGCAGAATAACTATTAAAAACATTGGAAAATTGACGAAACAAAAAAAAAACCGTTGATTTTCCCATACAAAATGTATGTCATGTCTTTCGTAACTGTCAAACATCAGATTATAATCTGGAATAACACACATCATTCCACGCGGATGAAGTCGCGGGTATCAGTTAGTTATAAATATAATAGCCTCAGTTATAGTATTTTAAAACAGAATATCTACGTCTGGGATTAAAAGTAGCCTAAATCCCTCTTCGGGATGCAAGGTATCACAAATACCAAATTTTGACAAAATTTACTCAAAAATCTGACTGCAATCAAAAATTTAATTTACTACAGTAGTTATTGGGGATGAAAGTACTGGTTGATTTACTCTATAATCAGTCAAATCTCCCGTGACCCATGAGAATTCAGTGAAGATATGTTGTTTGGAGATTGAGGGTGGAACTACTCAACAGGTAACAGTATATGCTCCAGAAAAAAGCTTATTATTCTATTGAAGATTATGTTAATGATAAAAGAGCATGGATTTGACTCGCTCCAGCAATGCTTAGGAATAGGGTTTACTTATGTATCTACAGCTACACATTGCTGTAATTGTACTTACTTAAGTATAGTACATTACATCGCGAGACCGGGAAGTACGCGTTATCTGGTCGAGTGTTAGTTATATACGAGCTATATACGAGATCAGAAATGCTCTCCCGGTCGAGGTGTGTATAGTGCTTTTCTAAAAAATGAAACAACTGACTTTTCTTTGGATTTCGGCGGAAGCAAATTATTTTTAGCTAATTCGGCCTCCGCTCTCAGAAAAGGAGGCATACAATCTAAAACCATAATACCCTCACTCAAACTAATTTTTTCGTCACTTTTAAATAATAAATTATATCAATTAGGTATGTAGTTAATTCCCGCCTTTCAATATTATAAAGATAAAAAATAAATATTACACTTTTAATTTTTTTTTGTGAACTCATTTTTATTATTTTTTACAAAAATGATTTTATTCAAAGGAGCAACCACCAAATTTTTGCTGGTTCTTCACAGTAGGAATGGCATTCCGAACCAGTAGTAGATTCACTTGAAGACTCAGAAGACATTTAATACGTTTATTTGAATAAAAATATATGAGTTTGAGTAAATCTACCTGATCAATCTAATAGCTTACCTAACTTTTTTTCCCCCCTGTCTGTTACTGCATCTAAGCAATCTGCCTAGCTACATTGAGCTGTGGGGCTATGTGTGGTGGATTTGTTTGAACTTAATTAATAAAAAAGTAACCTTTATTTCTAAGTTTGTGCTTAATATCTTAATGATAAAGAAGATTTATAACGTTTTAGATAGTACATCAGGTAAGTCTACCTGTGCAGTGCCAGGTGGAGTCATCTAATATTTATTTATACTTAATATAAACTTGTACAAAGATGTTATAGTTAGATTTCGAAAAGAAAACTTTTTAAGGGTTCAGTATCCAAAGGGTGCCAACGGGATCCTATAACTAAGCTTCCGCTGCTCGGCGACTGTCAACAGAACTTTAATATCTAGATAATTGAAATTTTAATGCAGCCTAAGGTGGAGTGTGTTTGCCTAGAAGATGCCTATCCACTCTTGATTTGAAGATACCAGTATTATAAGCGGATGGAAATACGGAAGCCGGAAAAGCGTTCCATATCCTAGCCGTTCCTATTAGAAACGAGGAAGCAAATCCCTTTGTACATGCCCGTGGGATTTCAACTAGTGGTAGGATAGTAGAAAGGTGAAGGTGGAACAAGATCAAAAAGTTCTTGGGCACACTCTCTGTAGAATATATAATGTAGAATACCAACAGACATCCTAAAAGTGCTGTGTTATTAGTTTTGATTTCCTATTTTATTATCTCAAGCTTGTACACTTCCTACCTACAATCACAAGACAAGTAAGTAGTACAATACACAAAGACGTACAATACACAAGAACGTAATAAGTAAATAATGTTCCTTATCTCTGATTAGATATCTCTTATCAACAAACCAATATGATAACTTTGCAGGCGTTATCATTTTTATCACATGCAGAATTAATTATCAAAAAGGTAGGAAAAGAAGAATATTTCATTCATTCATTCATCTCGGCACTAAAAAAACGAAACTAGCAACTTTAAAAACAATGGTCATTGGGGCTGATTCTGTAGTGCACAATCTCTAAACTAAACTAAAATGACAGAATTAAAAATATTGCTTACTCTTTCATAATACTCTCTGCGGAAAGGGACTAACTAGATTATTAATTATCAAAAAGGTGGGAAAAGAAGAATATTTCATTCATTCATTCATCTCGGCACTAAAAAAACGAAACTAGCAACTTTAAAAACAATGGTCATTGGGGCTGATTCTGTAGTGCACAATCTCTAAACTAAACTAAAATGACAGAATTAAAAATATTGCTTACTCTTTCATAATACTCTCTGCGGAAAGCGACTAACTAGATTTAGAGCTGTCATTTTAGTTTAGTTTAGAACAGAATTTGCCATAAATTCATGTATTGTCCTACAAACATAACTGACCCGGTGAAAGCATCTCTGAAAAATAAAATAATTAGACAAAAACTAAACAGGCATATAAATTAGTTCCAATTTTGGCCACCGAGCCAAATAGGTTTGTGGGACTATACTTACCTACTCATCAATCAAAAAATCGACTTTAGAACAGAATCGATTGTTTTAAAAGGTCACCAATTTTTTTTCAAAGACATAATCTCGCTGAGCCAAATGAAATAGATTTATCCACGGAATCGATTGTTGCAAGGTCACCAAATTGCCTGCTAAAGAGCGGTACGGGAATACTCACACAAATAAGTTAATATTGCGTTCACAATGATATCAGCACTAATTTTTTTAATTTAATGAGTCACTCGGAACGTCCTGCTGTTTAAATTGTTATTCTGTGCCGGCCGATGACATGATGATGAACAACAAAATTTTTAGTATCAAAGTTGAAAAAAAAACAAAAGTTACACGAATATGTTAAGTTCGATGAAACGACAATGTGTGGATGTACTTTGATAAGAGAAACGCGCATTTCAGAAGAATGTAAAGAGAAAATTACCTTGTCTAAACATTTCAATTCCTCCGTAGGATACACTGTTTTTTCGCACCTTGCACAAGTTTTATTCATCGTGACTTTGTCAAACACACAATCACTGTAAAAATATGTGCACTCGAATTTCACTGAACTACACAAGTTTCACGTTACACAAACAAAGTTTAAAATTCACTTTATTTCAGGAAAAACACTCACGAGCACGATTTTCGTAGCATCCCAGAACGCGCATGCCAAAAATATGACAAATGTGGGCAATGGCGGCGCATAATGTTGCCAGAATTGTAACTATTCCATTCCTACCATCTCAATGATATTTCTACCATTTAATGAGAATATCGACTAAATAAAATAAAATTAAGCAGTTCTGGGGGGTTACTATGAGAAAGCAGGACAGAGATTGAACTGCAGCACAGTTCAATGCAGTGTCTGCCTACCAGTTCAGTGCCTTGAAGTTAAGTGCAACTTTAGCTAGTTATCCGCTCCTCTGCGACCCCCTTTACGTGATAAAACTATTTTTTTTAATTAATATTAATAATAATGTGATAAAACTATAATATTAATGAAATCAGTTAACAAAATAAATGATTTTAAAATTACATACAACATTGACATTTGTCACGTTTCAATACCGATAATGCTTCATTGAAAAGTTTTTTCGAAGTCTGTATCATTTCGGTCAAATTATTATAATCTTCTTGTTTTTCTTCTTCAATCATTTTTAGTTTGTCTTCCATTATCTTAAGTTTTTCTTCTGCTAGTTCCAGCTTGTATTTTAATTCATCTTTTTCTAAATTTTCGTATCCCTCACCAGGAGCAGTTTCCGATGATGTTGTACTTGGTTTTTCAATTGCAGATATAGAAGAAGTTTTTTTCATTACAGAACTGGCTGCGAATGGGTCATTGTATAAATTCTCTTTGGCCAAAACATTTTTTGACGCTTTTGATCCTCTTCTAGATGTTTCTTTTATTCCTTTCAATTCATCTTCTAGTGCTGCTAAACGCTTTTCTAGTCGCTTCTTCCTTTCTTTAACTTTTCTGTGCGATGAATCCAGCTCTTCCCACTTATGACGTTCAGCATCCAATCTATTATTCAATGTAACTACTAATTCTGACAATTTCTTGATTTCATTGTCAGTTGCAGTCTTCATTGGAGTAAAGAAAACACTTTGTAATGAGCATTCTTCATATCTCAATAGCTGGGCTCTCAACTCTTCTATTTTCGTAGTTTTTTCTGAAGCTTGCTGCCGCAAAGCATCAATTTTGGCATCTGTGTTTTTGATAAGCTTTTTATATTCACCAACTTCACTGTTCATTTTATTCATTTTGGATGTATTTTCTTTGAGAATTTCCTGATAGTAAATTTCCAAGTTTTTGATTTGATTCTGAAAAGAAGGATTTATTTTTAACCGACTTCCAAAAAAGGAGGAGGTTCTCAATTCGGCGCGTATCTTTTTTTTATCTTTATTATAATCATTTTTAAATCCACGAATCACATGAAAAGCTATTTAAATTCTAGAGAGATAGGTTATTACAATAAAAATAAAACTACACCACAGGAATTACTAAATATTAAAGAATCACCACAACAATCTCTTAATTTTGTGAACAAGTACTTCACCAGTGTTGGCAGAGACTTGGCTAACAAAGTTTATGATAAAATTTCCCAACAGCAATATAGACCGCCACCCGAAATAAATACAACACAGTGCTTCCTTCATTCTTTCTCATTTTTTCGCACAGATTACATAGAGGTTAAGGACATAATTCAATCCCTAAAAAATGGTGCTCCTGGGTTTGACAAAATTAACACGGCTATTTTAAAAAAGTATTATATCTACCTAATTGAACCAATAACACATTTATGTAACTTATCACTTGAGACGGGGATATTTCCAAATATTCTCAAACAAGCAATTGTTACACCGATACATAAAAGTGGTGACAAATCTATGCCCTCCAATTATAGACCAATCTCTCTGTTGTCCTCACTATCCAAAATTTTAGAAAAAATAGTCCATAAAAGAATCCTTTCATACTTAAATAAAAATAATATATTGTCAGAAAATCAGTTTGGCTTCAGACCACAACGCTCAACAGAAGACGCAGTATTGAAAATTACATCTTTAATAACAAGACACTTGGATAAAGGAGAAAAGTGCGTAGGTGTTTTCCTCGACCTTCAGAAAGCATTTGACACAGTATCAATTCCTATTCTAATATCTTGCTTAGAAAAGATAGGCGTACGTGGTTTACCACTACAATGGTTTACCAGCTATCTCTCGAATAGAGTGCAACGTGTACGTATAGGAGAACATTTAAGTGAATACGCAGTGTGTGACTTTGGGGTCCCACAGGGCAGTACCTTAGGCCCGTTGCTTTTTATAGTATACGTCAATGAGCTATGTAAGAGTAGCATACCAAAAGCCGATTTAATTATGTATGCCGACGATACTGTCCTACTGTTCCATGACACCTCCTGGAAAAATGTACAAGATACTACTGAGAAAGGCTTGTGTACGATAGCTGCCTGGCTGCAAAACCACCTACTAACTCTAAATACACAAAAAAGTTCATACATGTGCTTCAGCAACAGTTCTCCTGGCACCGCTGAAACAACTTTCTCTATACAACTACACAACACATCCTGTTTAGAGAACCGTGAGATGATGAAATCCTGTACGTGTCCTAACCTGAATAGAGTAAAAACTACAAAATATCTTGGAGTTATAATAGACGACCAACTCAAGTGGACTAATCATCTCACGGCAACAGCGGCTAGGGTTAGGAAATTAATCATAATTTTTAAAAACCTACGACCTTTATTGGATAAAAAACGGTTAATACAAATATATAAAACTCTTTGTGAATGTGTCTTAACCTACTGTATCACATCATGGGGAGGAGCGGCTAAATCACATTTTATTACCCTAGAACGTGCCCAGCGTGCAGTCCTTAAGGTAGCACTAAAACTACCATATAGATACCCAACACACTCACTTTACCAAGAAGCGGGAGTTCTTAGTGTGAGGAAATTATTCATATACAAAAGTATTCTGAGATATCACCGCATTACTGTACCAACGCTACCAGTGAGCGATAAAAGAGTAACCAGATACCCAACTCCAACAGTAAAATCGGCACTAGCAACACGTCATTTCAATTTCCTAGCACCCTTATTATATAAAGCGATTGACAGAAAAACCCCTATTAAAAATAGTAATTTGTACTCTGCCAAAACACAAATTAACTCATTTCTTACAAATCTTAGTTACGAAAATACTGAAGAACTCTTAAAAATACCCCAATAATTTCCGATATTCCACGTATACTTACCCTTTAACAATTACGCTAACATACTAATACACATTCACACACACACACACACACACACACACACACACACACACACACACACACACACACACACACACACACACAATAGATTTTATATTTTTCTATATTTGTAACCTTAGCAAATAATTGCAAAAATAGCACATAATTATGTAACAGGGAAGGCACTAACTCCCATAACACAGTCTTTACTTTTTTGGGAGTTAGAGGCCAAATTATAATTTTGAACCTTGTAATTTTGCAAATAAAGATTTTATTATTTAAAAAAAAAAAAAAAATTTGGCATTTGGGCATATATCTTAATATCTTACCCTCTGTTCATTAATAAGAAGATCGTCATGATTACTCTTCTCAACAAAGGTTTGCATTTTCTGTCTTATGAGTGTGGCATCACATTCGAGGTTTCTTATTCTACAACGAGCTCCATCTAATTTCTTTTTCAATTCTTGATTTTCTTCTTTTAGTATCTCCGAATCTTTTAAAGCTTGATCTACTTCTTTTTTCCTTTTCATTTCTAATTCACGTATAATCTGAAATCATTTTTAACAAATCTTGTTGGCAAATAACTTAAGAAAATATAATAAAAATTGGTGAGTTTTAACTATCTTACTTGATTTTGATCCTTCCACTTCATCTGAACAGGGTCTTTTTGTTTTCCATTAAGTTTTTCTTCTAGTTCACTAACTTTTGCTTGCAACAGAACAATTTGTTGTGCTCTTCCTTTCCAACCTGCTATATCATTTTGTAAATCTTTGATACTTGTGAATTTGTCACCAAGCTCTTGCTGCAATATTTTTGTAGCTATTAAAATATCGTTTTTCAACTCAAGATTTCTATTTTTACTTTCATATAACTTCTTGTTGACAACAGAAAGTTTGCTGTTTAATTCTTTCAGTTCGTCTGAGTTAACATCAATCGGTTCTTCTTTGCAAAGGCATGCTTCCAATTTTTCATTTTCCTTGTTTATAATATCCAGTTGCATTATTTTCCTCTCAAGCGATGCATTTTTAGTTTTATAGCTCTCTATTTCGGCAATTAAATGTCGGTTTTGTTTACACAGACCTGCGATTTTAGCGCTTATAACACCAGCAGATTTTGATGATATTGCGGGTCCAGATCCAGAAATTATATCACGTATTCGTTGATTCAGATCAGTGATAGTCAAATTCAGTTGTTTGATAACTTCATCTTTCGTAAACACACATTTTCGCAATTCATTGTTTTCACTCGTCATAATCTAAAACAACAGATCAATTAATATATGACGGTAAGTACCCATATTTTTCTCTTAATTTTAATATTCTTGATTTTACGCATAGACTACATAGCCAATATTGTAAATGGAGTTTTATTTAAAATTATACGGGGTTTTCAGGTAGATAACGTAATAAGTAGGTCCATTTCATACAAACTATAGAAATTACAGCTTTAAAGACTAACAATGATTCTAAAGCATTTCCTTCTTTCACCATGATACCCAGAGGGATGCTGGTTAATTATTGCTATTGCATGCAATTCACAACGTCAATAGTTAGAATGTTAATTTATACCTTGAGTTGTTCAATTAAATGAGCATTTAGCTCTGCCGGATAAATAGCATCATCAGGATCATGTTTATCTAAACCAGCTAGCATTTTCAATTTCATTTCGTCAGTTTCATCTATTTTCCCCCCCAATTCTATTACTTTTTCCTTCTCTTCTTTTAAATTACCTTTCGATTTCATTTTTGAATTGGAAGTAGGCTTAGGTTTAGCTTCCATTTTTAGATAGTGGATAATTAAATTTCCATTGAGTACCTACATGAAATTGCTGGAATGCTGGAAAGTTACATAATGACAGTTCGGTGTCAATCAATCATAGTTTCTGATAGCTACCGATGTTTGCAATATATATAATAATAGATTAAGAAAAGGTTTTATAACTTTATCGTTGAAATTTTTATAAATCCTACCATTGTTTGTTGCATTCGAGAAAACGTACTTAATTTCTCAATACTACCAACATTACAAAAATGATTGACATTGACGGTTGACAGTCAGCTGTCATCATTAACTTGTCTCTGGCTGTCAAGCTGTCATCTCTCCATTGATTATTTTTGTCGTATTGCGTGAAAAATAATAATTGAAATACATAAAATTCCACCCATTTCTCTGTAGCGGACCCCCTTGAATGGGTTCGCAATAACCAGCAGTTTTACCCAGTGAGCTCCTGTACAGTTTCATTGCCGTTCAGGTTAGTTATAAATGAATTTGTCCTTGCTAACGTTTACGCTCGATCCTTATCGTTTTGTTCGGCTAACAAATAGATTTCACGGTAAATTATGTTACTTGTGTCCTATTAATCAATGCTTAGAAGATATACATTCCATACATACGCTATTTGTAGTTATTGAGTCTATAAAAGATTCTAATTAGAATGTCCAAAACTGATGTCCATAATTACTTGTAATTCGAGTTCTATTATTAAAATTCCTATCACATAGATACATACTATACAAGGGCTGCCAATGATCTTGTTTTTAAGATACTTCTACATCCAAAAAGCCATTTAATCATGAAAAAAATCTGCGATCCTCAAACACATATCTATCTTAAAATATAATGATTAGTCTCTGTAAAAGAATCGATTTAATTAAGTACGCACTAAAACAACACACTTATCCATATTTTGGTCTGTATGCCTGCCAATTTTCATCAAGCCATTTATTCTGTTCAGCCGATTTAAATTAAAATTGGTTTAAAGAATTAGGGTTTTTGAAAATCCACCATAGATTTTTTCCATTATTCTCTTATCTACTTTTGCCTACAGTGTCCCATATCAATGTCAGTTGCAAGTTCTGCTAAGTATCTACTAGCTATAGATAACTTTCAGAAATCAGTTCTGGCAAGTAACTTGTGCTGTCACTAGTCACTACAATAGATTTTCTTACAAACAGCTCCAGTTACTTTCCAAGACACACTTGCAAAAATTTATTTGAGTATTTAAAGTTGCAACAGCTTGCTTCTATGCAAGTTCATCCACATGGATTGAGGTTTTTTTAGTTCCCACGGGAACTCTTTTATTTTACGGGATAAAAAGCCTGTGTGTTATACCAGACTATAATCTATCTCTGTGCCTGGAATGTTGTGGCCTGGAATTTGATATAAAATTTTTACATCCATCATGTATTCTTTCAGCCACAATGCCAGGCACTAATCTCATAGTCCCAGTGGTACTATGGGGCAAGCATGCGCCAACGCACTGCATATCCTCAGTCTACTTATCGAGAGACCAGAAAACACTGGTCACCGGCTGCTACGATGGTCAGATATGCATCTGGCAAGTGGAACCGGAGACACTGAAAATGACCCCTCGGTGTCTGCTTGTGGGGCACACTGCGCCTGTCACTTGTCTCTCCAGAGCTTCTATTATACAGGTAGTAAATAAATGATTAATAGAAATACACGATTACATAGGTTATTTTCTATTTCGCTATGCTCACCTTCTCCCTCTTGAGTCTTTATGACCATGTCGGTGTAGCATAGAGATGTCTCAGTTGCGTCCAATACGTCTTATTCTAGACACGGACTGTGCCACTGGGTTTTTAGGGGATACTCTGCTAATCGGTGAGTCCCACATTTCTGTCTTGTGAGTGATGCGTAAATGAATTTTCCAGCAAGTAAAAAAAAAATTATTTTCTATTTATTTTGTATGCGGAAGGACCTGTTAACCCACCACATTATCTCAAGTAAACCCCTGTCATTATGTGATTAATGGAAAGGACTCACGACCCTCAGCAATGAGAAACGCGACGCTAAGAGAGAGAGAGACTTGGGTTATTTAGGTTAGCTAGGTTATTAAAAAAAGTTAGGTCAGCTAGTTTAATCAGGTTACATAGGTTGATTTAGCTAGGTTATCTAATAGATCTCTTAGAATTAGATCAGCAATAATATTATAGTCTTGTTAGCTTAGTTAGATCAGTTAAATTTATGACAATTAGACATTTAGTCTAGGCCCTTACTTACCCAACCAGGAATCAAACCCGGGACCTTCTGCTTAAAATACCGCAGTGCTCACCGCTGCACCAAAAAACCTGCATGGGAACCTGTCATTAATTAATGACACTTAAATGATAATTTGTTTTCAGGACAACAACTTTATAGTGAGTTCTTCTGAAGCCGGCGAAATGTGTACTTGGGATTTAGTTGATGGAAAGTGCAGAGAGAGTGTGAAGCTGACACAAGTCCATACAAATATACAGGTAAGATTAAATAACACACATTCAATATTAGGGGTTTCGACATTTGGCCTGGTAGCACATAGTCTCCACAGATATGCTAATAGATGTTGCTTCTGGTAGCATACATGGAAATCCGAACCAAGTGCACGCTTTATTTATTTATTTCTATTTATTTGGCTACCAAAACAGATCACAATAATAAATACTGATAAAACTTTCTAGTAATCAGACCAGCAATCCTCCAGTATAGCGCTAGCCCGCAGCACTAGCACATACTCGGATGACAAGATGTGGCAAACCAAAATTAATGAAATTGAGAAAAACATGTTTCAAATTTGCTATCATGGTTTTCGTCAATTCTTTGAATTGTCTTTTCTTATATGACAATACGCGGTAACCCATTTTGTTTGAATCCCGTCTAGAAAGAAATGAAGAATCTTAAAAAATTACTCTTTTTCTTGAGGTTTGCACTGTTTTTGTTCAAAATTGCGGTTGTTGCGATTTATCAAAATGTTTTATAGGATTTAAGGGTTTTTACTACAGTTAATTACGTGTTGTTATGACATATTTCTTGTTATTTACTAAAATAATTTATATTGCGTGGTGGGTTATCTAGTCATTGTCAATATATAGGAGTATTTTTTTCAGGCATACCACATGTGCAACAGTGACGATCTACGGCTCTTCTGTAATGGCTATTACGCAGAAATATTGATCATGGACCCGTTTTCATTAGAAATACTCTTCTCTTTAAGCTCTAAGATGAACCCGGACTGGATTTCCGCTTTGCATGTAAGTTTTTGGGTTAAGAGGCCCGGCGAACGCCGCTCGCAACTTCTATTCGAACCGCAAATATAAATTTGCCGGTATATTGCTATCTCTATTTGACTAATGACACATGATCGCGTGCAAGCGCGATAGCAATATAGGCGTACAGAATTTGTTATACATTTAGTCATGTTCCGTGAATACCAAAAATGATGAATGAAAAATTATTGTGTTTTTAACTTCGTGTTGTTATTCTGAAACTTGACAATATAGGCTATGTTCCTGATCAATTAGTACGTGAGATATCGTTGGTTTTAATATGAAACAAATAAGGAGAAAACATGTCATTTATGTCGTAAAAACATGCGAAACGCAATGTGCTTACATTTAATTTTGGGAAAGTATTTTGAAAAAATAATTATCCAGGGACCTAGATAAATACAAGTTCAATCTTAATAATCGCATAATATGGTGGAAATATTCTCGAATTACAAATTATTTTGGTATTACGTTTGTATGGGCAATTCGCTCTGTCCATATATATATCCATATTATTTTTTAAGGTTGTTGTTGTTGTGGTTGTTGGCTGTTTCTGTATGTATATTCACAGCTCAAATACTGAACCTTGATTGAATCCCGCACAAAGACAGTTTGCATCTTGGAGATGAATATATTATTTTTGTTTTTGAAAATCAAATGTTTATCTTTCAATGGTTGTTTCGTATTAATTTCAGGTTTTGCGACCATCTTCAAGAAAAGACGACGTTGTTCTAGCGATTTCGATTACTGGTACAGTGAAGGTATGTTTATTCATAATATATGTACATTTATTTTCATATTCACATTCATTTCTTTATTTGTACAATATTACAAAAAAAAATATTGTCTCAGCTGGTATAAGGACACAAATGTTGGTTGGCTCACAAATGTGACCAACTGTGACAAGGACGGGGGAGGGGTCAAAGTATCACGAAACTAGTGTGATGTACGCTTAATAATAATAATAATAATAATAATAAAGCTTTATTTACTCCATCTGTTACAATTATTTTTTTTTAACAATATACTTAATTATATCTTAGTTGTGTTAGTAAGCTTATTGAGACTTAATGGTAAGTGTTAGTTAGTTAGTAAATTTAGCTATAGATGGATCCCAAATCCTGGGTAAAAGCCTCCTCCATTTCCTGCCATGCCTTTCGGTCCTTTGCCACCTGCATCCAATTTTCTCCTGCAAATTTTTTAATATCATCAGACCACCTTGTCTTGGGCCGACCTACCCTTCTCTTTCCCTGTGGTGGACCTTTCCACTTTGTGGCAGTTATTGTCCACCTATGGTCCCTATATCTTGCGATATGACCGGCCCACCTCCACTTCAGTCTCATAACCTGTTCCAGTGCGTCTGCCAATTTAGTCTTTTTCCTGATCTCCATGCACCTTACCTTGTCAATCCTTCTTAAGTTGAGGATACTCCTCTCCATGGCCCTTTGGCATGTTCTAATCTTGTTCTTGACTTTTTCGGTGCACACCCATGACTGACTACCATAAGTTAGACATGGCAGAACGCAGGTGTCTATAATAGTTTTTTTCAGGTGCAGTTCATATTTTCCTTTTAGGATTTCCTTTTGAGACCAGAATTTGTTCCATGCAATTTGGATTCTTCTATCTACTTCGTCATCATTATTATTTATATTGAATGATATTTTCTTGCCCAAATATATGTAATCTTTCACATATTCTATATTCTTCCCTTCTACACTGATAGGAGTTTCAGATCCGTTTGTCATTAATTTGGTTTTGGAAGTATTCATTTGCAGTCCCACCTTCCTGCTTTCCAAGTCCAACTCGCGGATCATCTTCTCTAGTACCTGTGCGCTTCTGGCGAAAAGTATTATATCGTCTGCGAATCTTAGATGGTTTAGTCTCTTGTTACTTATAGGGATGCTTTGTTTTCCCAGTCTACTTTTTGAAATATATGGTCTAGTACAGCGATAAATAGCTTGGGCGACAGAGGGTCTCCTTGTCTGACCCCTTTTTCAATTGGAAAGTACTCGCCAAAGTTGTCAAGTTTTATTCTGCTTACACTTTTCAAGTAGATGCATTTTAATATGTTAATATACTTCTGGCTTATATCGCATGATTCCAGTGCTTTCCATATTGATGTGTGTGTTATGCTGTCAAATGCTTTTGAGTAATCTATAAATGCTGTATACAATATTTGGTTAAATTCTGTGTGTTTTTCAATAACTTGTCCTAATACATGGATGTGATCTATTGTTGAGAAACCAGATCTGAAACCAGCCTGTTCGATGGGTTGTTTCCCGTCTATTGTAGGTGATAATCGGCTATTCAGGATTGATGCGAACAACTTGTATATGCTGCTTAGTAAGCTTATTGGTCTGTAATTTCCGATATCTAATGGATCACCTTTTTTGTATAGTAATATTATATCTGAGTTACACCATTGACTGGGAACCTCTTCTTGTTCTAGAACCATGTTGAAAAGTTTTGCTAAACTTGTTACTATTATAGGTGCTCCTAGCTTTAGAGCTTCGTTATAAATGTGGTCAGGTCCTGGACTTTTTTCAGATTTTAGCTTCTTTATATGTAACATTATCTCTTGTATGGAAATCTCTTCGACCTCGTTTTGGTTTCCAATTGTATGTGTGGTGTTGAATGGGAGTTCGTTCTTAGTTAGATCTTCTGTTGAATTTTTATAAAGTTCTGAATAGTATTTCGTAGCATGTATTATGATGTCATTTCTACTTTTAGTTTCACCTTCACTAGTTTTCATTTTCTGGATCCAATCTTTGTGAGAGCTAAGTTCTTTGTACGCTCGTTTTGAGCTTCTGTATCTTAGTAGGTTGTTTTTAATAACTGTATTTCTGTGTTTGTTGTAATCTTTCCTGATAGCTTTGTTTGTTAGTTTGAACAGCTTCGAGAGTTCTCTTTTATCCTTCTTGGTTTTGTTCTTTTTTAATAAACTTTCTGTGCGTTTGGTTATTAGTTTTTTTGTGTCTTCACTGAGTATGATCTCTTTCTTTTGGTTTTTCTGGCTGTTATTATTTTTCAGGCTTTTTGTTATTACCTCTACTAGTTTGTTGTAGTATAGTTGTACATCTTTAGCGTTTGCTATTTCATCCATTAGACTCATATTTTCTGCTAGTTTTTGTAAATAAATGGATTTTCCAGTATCTGTTTTTGGTGTGTGCGGTAGGGACTTGTATGATTTTCGGCTCTTTTTAGGTAGCTTTATGAGGAGTGTAGCTCTTAGTAATCGATGGTCTGAGGAGTGGTTGACTTTATTTAGAACCTCTACATTTGTTACTAATTTAGGGTTGTTACATAGTATAAAATCAATTTCATTCTTTGTCTTATTATCAGGTGAGATCCAAGTCCATCTACGGCTTTCTTTCTTTTTGAAATATGTGTTCATTATGCTTAATTTGTGTTCAGCTGCATATTGTAGTAGTATCTCTCCTCTGTGGTTTCGGTCTCCGTACCCGTATTTCCCCAATATTTGATATTCATGTGGTTTGGGTTGCCCGATTTTCGCGTTAACGTGATGTACGCTAAAAACGGTATTATTTTAATATTGCATTTTTATATGACGTACCTAAAATAAGGATTATAATTCTGAAACAAGAGCGTGAACAATATTACAATAATACTGCTATAAGCGATGGAAGTGAGACCCCTATCATCCGTTCAATATTAATTAAGAGTTCAATATTTAGAAAAGCAACCACCGAGTTTCTTTCTGGTTCTTCTCGGTAGGAATGGTATTCCGAACCAGTAGTAGATTCACTCGATAATTCAAATGCTCTTATCGAAGCCTAGTTTAGTAGTTTTAAAAAAAGTTTTTTAAGTAAGTAAAAACACTTTATTTCACACAAACAAGTAACAAACCAGAGGTAACACGAATTGTGACAGAATTTACAACTTGTTACGGTGTAAAGGCGGCCTTATCACTACGAGTGATCTCTTCCAGGCAACCTGTAAGAAAGGAGATTGGTTGCATGATGGTGCCCACGTGTAAATTTCTAAAAGAAAAATTATAACAAACTACTAACTATTACAACTATTCTAAAAGAAAAAATATTTTTTATTTAAAAAATTAGTTTTGTACGTGTATTCGTTTTAATAAGTCGGCTGTTTAAATTCTTAATTTAATTTAATTTTTTAAACTTCAGGTATGGTCCCTACTCGGCCACGAAAATAAACAATCGGAACCGATTTACGAGAACGAGTCGAAACAAATACGGTGCCTCAACGCTCTGTCGCTCAACTGTTGCGCCTACAATCAACGCACGGTACTTATCGTGTGCGCCAAATACTGCCAGATATATGACGCGGGTAAGATCTAAAAAAAACTGACACTTTTTTACCGCCACAAGCATCGATATAATATGTAGGTATTAGATGGGCCCTTTCATAGAAAAAAAGTTGGGCGTCTGACTTGTAGTCCATGCACCTCACATGTATAAGCCTGTCCTTGTCCCCGCCATAGCGCTGTCCCGCTTTTCAGACTAGATGGCGTTAGTAAAATAAATCCACATTCTTTGTTTGACAGGGCCCGTCTATGTAAATTGTGGTCGTTGGCCACAAGTTAGCCTTCGACTGCGATCTTGCTTGATGGTAAGTAATGATGCAGTCTAAGTTGGTAGCGGGCTAACCTGTAAGGGGCATGGCAGTTATATTAAACCAATAACCCTAATCGGTTTCTGCTCGGCATTTTATTTTATCTTATTATTTAATAATCAAAGGTGTTATAGGGACAGTAGAAATATACACTCTGTGACAGTTGGGTATTTAACAACTAGTCACCTATTGGGTTCGGAAGCTTTAAAATCGTCAGAGACCCAATTGTGTAAGCAAATCGTAATAATTTGACAGCTTAAAACGTATTACTCGAACTGTTTAAAGAGTTCACACGTGCTTTTTGACGTGCAGGCATCTGTGGACTCCTTAAACAGGCCGAATTATCCGTTTGACAAATGATTACGATTTCCTTACACAATCGGGGGGTAGGACTTACCTAAGCTCCGGCGCATGTTCTTTTAAGAGTTCGGGAGCTGCTTATTACACGCAGAGGGTAGCCACCTAGGAGGTTTTAGTGGGTAGAAATCCCACATAACCTGATCTCCCCCCCGGAGATAGGGTATCTCGGGGAGATTTCTCCCGCTTCAAAAAAAAAAGGACTTATAAGTAAATATTTTTGCAGGCGATTTCTCCGTCCTATGCTCGATCCAGGCTCCGTCCGGCGAGCGTTGGATGTCCGGGGACTTCCTAGCCCCGGACAAGATTCTTGTATGGTCCACTGAAGGAAAGGGGTACCTTTATAAACTTCCTGCCAAGTAAGTCCATCTCATAACCTAGGTCTAAACTCTAGTACATTAGTCTCATACGTAATTTTTTTAATAAATAACGATTTTCGATAAGTAAATCCATCTCATAACCTAGGTCTAAACTCTAGTACATTAGTCTCATACGTAATTTTTTTAATAAATAACGATAAATGTTAATAAAATTATTATACTTTACTTAGAAAACTGTGCTACGCCACAGATTAAAAGTTACGACATTTAACATGGGCCTACAGTTTAACATGTTTTTTTGAGTTAGTTAAAACATTTTCTTTTTGTCGATGAAAATGGGTCTTA
Organism: Erebia epiphron; assembly: GCA_963932025.1. NCBI lineage: Eukaryota > Metazoa > Arthropoda > Insecta > Lepidoptera > Nymphalidae > Erebia > Erebia epiphron. The sequence continues at coordinate 5,961,693 of OZ009953.1, read as the reverse complement.
ACTCTTAACCCAGTTTGATACATATGCACAACTGAGAGTTTAACTGTATTGCCATTTCTTTCCTAATCCTTCTAGTGGAAAAGGATGGGATTATTAACTGTTAATTGACCTTAATTTATTACGTGCAAAATAATTTCGAAAACCCAGATTTCATCATCAATATATTTTCTTTAACATCAGTCAGTCATTTGAGCACAAAATGCCTACGTTTCGTTCAGTTTTGCTCATTTTGAAAATATGTCAGGTTGTGTATGTGCTGTAAAGCTTAAGACATACTGCCGGAGAGTGGAAGCGAAGCGAAGCGGAGCGTTTTTAAGGTTCCTTAGTTTCTGTGATATTCTTTTTTAGGAATAAACTTCATATAAATAAGCGTTGCTTTACTTCTATTTTGCTCGCTGCCGCGATATGACTTGAGCTTTGGAGCAACGCACACCGGAAGAGGAGTGGATCCGAGGCAGTGTATTTTATGTTGAGGACGTAAAACGATATAAAGAGCATGAAAAGTTGTACTGGGAAAAAATGTCAGTAAAACAATGATGGTTATAACGGGAGAAAGAAAACAAATTATCGCGTTTTCAAAATAAACTAGAGATAAAATTTTATTTTTAGATATATTTTTGGAGCTTTGCTTTGAAAATATTTATACCGAGAAATTTGTAGACAAATGTCAATCGTCTATTACTAGTTCATGCCATAAACTTTATAGCATACAGACATCGGCTCCACTCTACTCCACAGGTATGCACTGGCCCTATTTATTGAATAACAGTGTTACCGGATATCTATGAAATCCGACATTGTATGCCACTGCCAAAAATCGGAGTTTTATGTGTTGAATTTTCATCACACATATTTTTTCATCCAAAACTCATCGATTTCATACATTATCGGTAACAACTATAAAATAAGTATTGACTTGAAAAAAAATTGTGTGTGTGCAATTCACACACGGCATAAGTGAAACTTCAGAAAAGTAACCTACGAGAGAATGAGATAAATATAACTTGTATTCTATCTCATCCTCTCGCAGGCTAAATCCTATTTATGAATATGTTTGTCTCTTTTTGGTGTCGCTTTTTCGTTTCATCGAATTTTTAAATCACAACGGTGATAAAGAAGTTTCACTTCAAAAAAAAAAACTACAAAGGAAAATAGATCTAAATAGTGTCTAGAAGGTTGTATGGCTAAATTAAATGTTTCTTTTATAGCAAACTGCGTGGACGAGCTATAAGTAGGTCAGCACCTGATTGTTGTTAATTACCTACAGTGACCCCAGAACAATAAGTCGATCTGAAGACGAGAATAGTTTAACTGCGCTATTGTTAATAAATTAATTCAGAAATTTATAATAAGTTTTAAATCATTAACAAACATTTTTTAAAACAAGCCTTTATCGTCCGCTATATTGAAATTAGTGTGACGTATTTTTATCTTTCCTATTCTCCTCAGCAAACTATTCGCCACTATTTATATATGTCACCGTAAGATTGCAAAGGCCGTTGGATTGTAATCTAACTAGCGATATTGTAAACTGTCGACAGATTACAATTTAACTCATTATTTTTCGGTAGATTATAATCTGTTAGGTATATTAACCCAATAACTGCGGCCGGGCACTACCTGATCATTTAAATGTCGAACCCTAACCTAACCCACAAGAAAACGTAAATACAATGAATATTTAAAAAATTGACACCCGGAACATTGAACGGTTCACAATCCGTCTACAGTTTACAATATCGCTAGTTGGATTATAATCTAACGGTTTTTGCAATCTTACGGTGACATATATAAATAACTAGTTCGCCATCTTTGGGAGTCCGCCATATTGGATTTGGATTGACGTCACTTTGCTAAACTTATTTTTTTTAAAGTATTTTTTTTAGTTTTAAACATTGGCTGCAATTAGATTTGCTTGCAAGTGGTGATGCAGCCTAAGTTTGTGGGACTATACCTGCGCAGACTGCCACGTTGCAATTTCAGATCGGTTGTTGTTTTGCGATCACTGTAAATCGTTATTCCGTTTGTAGCTTAAATTTTTTTCGCACATAAAGTACTTCTTTACTTTACTTGAACTTACTTTAATTTAGCAAGTACTACTTTAGTTTTCTAAAGCCGTGTCCAGTTTTTATGTGTTACACAGCATCTGTTAAGTCGAAGTTATTATACTATTGATGATTTTCTCCATGACGAAGTTGCATGGAAGCAACCGGCTTCGCATCCAGCAACCCACAAGTCAGTGTAATACTTGTCACGTAACTTAAGCATTGTGTATTATTTACAAAGTGTAACATTTTTCTGTTTATGAAAAGAGCAACTGTTGAGTTTCTTGCCGGCTCTTCTCAGTAGAATCGTCTTTCCGAACCGGTGGTAGATTCTTGCGACTAACACGGTAATTGCGACAACATTTTGGTACAAAGGAGCCATGTGTATATACCTACGTATTAATGTCGATAGATTAACATATATTTTTATTCTGTATCTATTGTTTATAACTTACTTACCTGGGCACGTCTTTACTTCTTCACTGTAGCTTTTTTCAAGTTTGTCCAAAGAAAATCGGTGAAGAAAAATTGCATAGTTTATTTAAAATAATAAAGATAATATTAGGTATGTATCTTTAATCTTTATGTAGATAGTCTTTTCTGCGTAAATTAGTATTCAGTATTATAGTCTGTGTTGTACAGTTTATTTGCGTATAGCACTCCATAATAAAACCCATCTTTGTGTTTTTTTTAAATAACAATTTGCGGCCGAAATTAATAATTTATCTGTAATCCGTATACATGCGTGTCTGTCTGTCCGTTTGCCTGTCTGGTACGTTTTCACGGCCCATCTGTTCAGCTAATTTTGTAATTATTTTTCATACCTTTTTAAAAAAAATACAAAATCGTCTGCAAAATTGTAAACTTGCGATTGATGTAGCATTGTAAATAGTATAAAATAGTATAATCGACGAAGATATGCCCCATACATAATCTTTACAAAGTCGTGTGTTTTATGTTCGACATCAGACTGTCATTTTGGCCCCTGTAAAGGGCTGTTTCTGTAAACGAATTCGGTTTAATCGGTCACCGACTTGATGTAAATGGCCATGTATGTGTCACCGCAAAATTGCAAAAACCGTCAGATTGCAATCTAACGCTTTTTATCTCGATAGATTGTAAACTGTCGACAGATTGTGAACCGTTCAATGTTGTGAGTGTCAAATTTTTTAATATTCATTTATGTTTTCTTGTATCTTTCTTGTAGGTTAGGTTAGGGTTCATCATACTAATATTATAAATGCGAAAGTGTGTTTGTTTGTTGGTTTCTCTTGCAATTACGCTGCAACGGAGCAACGGATTGACGTGATTTTTGGCATGGGTATAGTTGAGGACCTGGAGAGTAACATAGGCTACTTTTTATCCCGGAAAATTAAGGAGTTCCCGTGGGAATCAAAAAAACATTCCACGCGGACGAAGTCGCGGGCATCAGCTAGTAAATAAATAATCAGGCAGTGCCCTATCTTAGAATTAGCAGGGCACTTAGGTTCTATCGGGTTAATATACATAACAGATTACAATCTACCGAAAAATAATGCGTTAAATTGTAATCTTTCGACAGTTTACAATCTCGCTACATAGATTACAATCTAATGGTTTTCACAATCTTACGTTGACATATATATAAAACTCTGGAGGGGTTGCCAGGGTTACAGCAAACGTTTTGATTGCAGTTCAGTGCCAGACCACAAGGGTTTCCATGGCCCTTCCGTGGATCATGACAGCCCTACGCTGTTCAGCATACTCGCACATCCGGATAATAAGGTTAGTATAACAACTATAAATAATCAGTCATACTAATATTATAGATGCGAAAGTGTGTTTGTTTGTTAGTTTGTCCTTCAATCACGCCGCAACGGAGCAACAGATCACAGTGATTTATGGCATGAGTATAGTTGAGGACCTGGAGAGTGACATACGATATTTATATCTCGGAAAATTAAGGAGTTCCCGCGGGAATAAAAACACTTAAATCACGCGGACGAAGTCGCGGACATCAGCTAGTTTTAGTTATATTTCTTGAATTAGCGGTCGCCCGCGACGACATATGTATTCGGACTATTCATATTTCAAACCCCTATTTACCCCCTTAGGTGTTGAATTTTCAAAAAATCCTTTCTTAGCGGATGTCTAACGTCTATAGCTGTCTGCATGCCAAATTTCACCCCGATTCATCCAGTGGTTTGAGCTGTGCGTTTATAAATCAGTCAGTCACCTTTTCCTTTTATACACATACTAGATGATGCCCGCGACTTCGTCCGCGTGGATTAAGTTTTTTTGATTCCCGCGGGAACACTTTGATTTTCCGGGATAAAAGTCTGTCTTTCCCCGGGATATAACCTATCCCTGTACTAAATTTCATCAAAATCGGTTGAACAGATGAAAGCGTACAGCAGACAGACAGACACACTTTCGCATTTATAATATTAGTATGGATTTAAAAGATTATCGCTAAGAACACACTCAATCAAGTCGCCTTTCAAAAAAAAAAAACTACCATAAAACTTTTTTTTTAAATATGTACGCTTAAAGGATATTTAACTTTTTTTTCAGTTGCTGTCTTGCCCGCCAGCTATGCGCTTCATATTGACTTCGGTTGGTGGGAAGCAGAGGAGATTGCTGTTAAGAGGCGACTCTCATGGTGTGGTGTCACTATGGAATGTGGATGATGCAGTTTTACCGCAAACGGTTCAGACCACTTGTAAGTATATATGGAGTAGTGGGACTATTGACTGAGAGGCTTTGGGCGTGGCTAGTTACTACCATACTGGCAAAGACGTGCCGCCAAGCGATTTATTCTGGTACGATGCCGTGTAGAAACCGATTAGGGGTATGGATTTAATATAACTGCCATACCCCTAACAGGTTCTTGAATCCTGACCTATTATCATACTTATAGCTAATTGACATAATATTCTGACTTTTTTTCTATATAAATATATGATAAATAATATATCAATTAATGTAACTATTTCGAGATCTGTAACATTTTGAAATTTAAGTATTAAGTACTAGATGATTCCCGCGACTTCGTCCGCGTGGATTAAGTTTTTTTATTCCCGCGGGAACTCTTGAATTTTCCGGGATAAAAAGTAGCCTATGTTCGTCCCCGGGATACAACCTATCCCTATACCAAATTTCATCAAAATCGGTTGAAGAGATAATTTTTTTTTATTCCCGCGGGAACTCCTGAATTTTCCGGGATAAAAAGTAGCCTTTGTCCTTCCCCGGGATACAACCTATCCCTGTACCAAATTTCATCAAAATCGGTTAAACAGATAATTTTTTTGATTCCCGCGGGAACCTTTGAATTTTCCGGGACAAAAAGTAGCCTATGTCCTTCCCCGGGATATAACCTATCCCTGTACCAAATTTCATCAAAATCGGTTGAACAGATGGCCCGTGAAAGCGTAGCAGACAGACAGACAGACAGACAGACGGACAGACAGACAGACACACTTTCGCATTTATAATATTAGTATGGATTTGACATTTATATTTACATTACATAGACCTAAAATAATTGCTTTCGTTTATTAAGAATTCAGATTTTTTGTTGATTTCGTTAAAAAAAATTCCAGTAGTAAATAACTAATTCTCTGTTAATATAATATGAATGTTTCTTGAAATTTTGCACGCCATTATTTGGCAGATTGTGATTTGTATGTAACATCTTTTTATGTAACTTGCAATCATACAATAAATTAATAAATGAAGGTTAGCCCGTTACCATCTTAGACTGCATCATCACTTACCACCGGGAGATATTGCAGTCAAGGGCTAACTTGTAGCTGATAATTTACAAAAATAATTTGGCGCCAGCAATACAGCTTCGATCATCCTTTGATAGCTTATATTTCAGAAACCTGACGCTTTAAAAGATACTAGCTGATGCCCGCGACTTCGTATGCGTGGATCGAGGTTCTGTGGTTCCCGCGGGAACTCTTTAATTTTTCGCGATAAAAAGTAGCCTATGTATTATTCCAGACTATAATCTATCTCTGTGCCAAATTTCAGTTAGATCCGTTAAGCTGTTGTAGCGTGATTGAGTAACAAACATCCAAACATTCATCCATCCATACATCCATCCATACATCCATCCAAACTTTCGCATTTATAATATTAGTAAGATGTCTTCTATAATACTTGTTTGTATTGATGCCAGCTATTGATTAAGGCCCGATATACAATCAGGCGGCAACCAACTGTAGGTATAAAACTCGCCACACTACAGCATATATCTGTACGCATATATAGCACTACGCTCTACGCTCGATTTTACAGCCAACTAACCAATTTTGTTACTTGAAATATTTGATTATTATTTATTTACTACAATACTTACCTAATATCTATGCCTCCGCGCCACATTATTACAGTAAATACGGGTGAAATTTTTAAAAATTCCTTGGGGGTGAAATATCCAAAAATCCTGTAACACGTGTTTCTTTATATTTAATCGAAAGCCCAAATACCAATTTTCATGAATGTAAACCGAAAAATAAAGAACTTTCATACAAACTTTCCTCCTATATTTCACCCCTTTGCGAGTCGAATTTTCAAAAATAGTAACACACGTACTTCTTCATATTTAACCGAAAGCCCAAATGCCAAGTTTCATGGCTACCTAAAACTTGAAAAATGAAGGACTTTCATACAAGCTTTCAACCACTATTTTACCCCTTTGGGGGTGGAATTCCCAAAAACAGTACACACACGTACACACGTACCCACTACAGCCCATTAACGTCCCACTGCTGGGCACAGGCCTCCACTCTCATAGGAGAGAGGGAATTAGAGCTTTGACCCACCACGCTGCTCCAATGTGGGTTGGCGGGCTTTAACGACTATTATCATGTTAGTCATAATAACCGGGACCGACGGCTTAACGTGCTCTCCGAGGCACGGGGGTGAAACACCGCCAACTTCCTAATTCCGGGCTAGTGCTGAGAATTTCAGAAAAACCCAATACTTATTATGGCCCGACCCGGTACTCGAACCCGGGACCTCGTCAGCCGCAGTCGACTATGCTAACCACTAGACCAACGAGGCAGTCATGTACACACACGTACTTCTTTATTTTTTACCAAAAGCTCAAACCCCAAGTTTCATGGATATAACTTGAAAGATGACGGACTTTCACCCCTATTTCAACCCCTTAGGGGTGGAATTTTGAAAAATCCTTCCTTAGTGAGCGCCTACATCATAAAAGGAACCTACTGTCAAAATTTCAAGTTTCTAACCCCAGCGGTTTAGGCTGTGCGTTGATAGCCAGTCAGGACAAACGATTTTATATATATAGAATAGATAGAAAAAAGATTGACATCCTACCTACTTACTAATATAGATAGATTAGGTATGTATGCGCCCGATCATTCACAAACGCTAGGTACAGTGTTCTTCTATGTACCTATAGTACGCGCGCGAGTTGAATGCAGAGCTAATATTGTACGGTGACACACGATGCATTCAACTCGCGCGCATACTATACATGTCAAATGTAAAACTAAATGGTACGGAACCCTTCGTGTCCGACTCGCACATGACAGGTTTTCATTGTGGTGTATTTTTTTTTTATTTGGTGTATTTTTATGTGGTTTACCTACAATAAAAGTGTAATTTCATTCATTCTCATTCATACGATTCATGTGATACCTACTGCCCGCTGACAGACAGACGGACAAAGAGCGCAGGCTTAGTAATAGGGTCCCGGTGGCACACTCTGGGTACGGTACCCTAAAAAAGAATAATCGTAAAATATAAAAATAGAAAAGTCCGCCGGAGTGACCGCGGCACGGCCAGGGTTGCCAAATTTGGTTTTGAAATCTACCGAACAAGGACGAGACCGTTGATAAGAACAAACACAACTGATAATAATTATTTTACACAATACTAGCAGATGCCCGCGACTTCGTCCGCGTGAAATAAGTTTTTTAAATTCCCACGGGAACTCCCAAATTTTTCGGGTTAATATATAGCCTATGACACTCACAAACTTTACCTCTTTATAATATTAGTATAGATTTATTTTATAAAATTACACATATTATTATGGCAGTAGGCATTAAAAGTTACAGGTATGCATAATTTAGGCTTCACCATGTCTACGCTTGATTTGAAATCAAAAATCACAAATGACTGACCTTCGCTCACGTTTCGACACGATTCGAAAGAAAGAAATGGAAAACGTCACGATCTGCGCGTGTACGAACCGGCAACGTCACTTAATATATTGCGGCAAATCTTATACTTCATTATGTATGAAACTGAATAAACCGAACCACTCATACTTCGGCATTTTTGTTATACTTGCTAAAATACCGAACACCTGGCAACCCTGGGCGCACCACTGGCGGCGACGCGCTAAGTAGGTAAGTTGGTAACTTAGCGCGTCGCTGCCAGCGTCGCCGAATCAGAGATCCCACCCCGCGCCCCCGCGCCCCCGTGGCTCTCGTACACAATTCATATTTGCATTTTTCGATACAGTCCATTAGTAAATAATCAAAGTTGTCTCTAGGCATCCATACTAATATTATAAATGCGAAAGTGTGTCTGTCTGTCTGCCACGCTTTCACGGCCCATTTACTCAACCGATTTTGATGAAATTTCGTAAAAGGTTAGGTTGTATGTATAGGTGTAAGGACATAAGCTAGGTACCTACTTTTTACCCTGGAAAATTAAAGAGTTCCTGCGGTAATCAAAAAACCGTAATCCACGTGGACGAAATCGCGGGCATCATCTAGTACGGAAATAATTGAAAAACTTATCCGGGTCACACACAGTTTTTCACATAAAATTGTATAATACACGCCATCTAAATACCTGTTTCTTTTATGAAAACCTAAAACCGTTTACCTATACCTACTTCTTTTTTGCGTTTCAAATATTATATAATAAACTAGATGATGCCCGCGACTTCGTCCGCGTGGTTTAAGTTTTTTGTTATTCACGAGGGAACTACTTAATTTTCCGGGATAAAAAGTAGATTATGTCACTCTCCAGGTCTTCAACTATACCCATGCCAAAAATCACGTCGATCCGTTGCGCCGTTGAAGCGTGATTGAAGGACAAACCAACAAACCAACAAACCAACTGACTTTCGCATTTATAATATTAGTATGATGATACATGAAATCATACTAATGTTATAAATGCGAAAGTCAGTTGGTTTGTTGGTTTTTTGGTTTGTCCTTCAATCACGCCGCAACGGAGCAACGGATCGACGTGATTTTTGGCATGGGTATAGACGAAGACCTGGAGAGTGACATAATCTACTTTTTATCCCACAAAAAATTAAGTAGTTCCCTCGGGAATAACAAAAAACTTAAACCACGCGGACGAAGTCGCGGGCATCAGCTAGTATGCTATAAAAGTTCTTATCTGTATGAAATAGAGCTGAAATTTTAAGAAACGGTCGAACGAAAACGTTTCTTACGAAAAGCCTATGTTACTATAGTTACCTACCTAGTAGGTAACTATAGTAACATAATCATACTAATAAAATAAATGCGAGTGTTTTTGTTTTTTGGTTTGTTGATTTGTTGGTTTGTCTTTCAATCACGCCGCAACGGAGCAAGGGATCGACGTGATTTTTGGTATTGGTATAGTTGAGGACCTGGAGAGTGACATAGGCTACGTTTTATCCCGGAAAATTAAGGAGTTCCTGCGGGAATCAAAAAAGCTAAAACCACGCGGACGAACTTGCCGGCATTAGCTAGTCTTACAAATCAAATAATATAATAATATAATATATAATAATAATCAAATAAATATTATAAATGCGAAAGTTTGGATGTATGGATGGATGTTTGTTAATCACGCCCGAACGGCTGAACGGATCTGGATGAAACTTGTCACAGAGATAGATTATAGTCTGGAATAACACATAGGCTACTTTTTATCCCGGAAAACTAAGGAGTTCCCGCGGGAACCAAAAACCTCAATCCACGCGGACGAAGTCGCGGGCATCAGCTAGTAATAATATTATAATTACTATGAATGTGAAAGGAATTTTTCAAGAATTGAACTTGAAGAGTTCAACCGATTTAGCTGATATTTGAAATATGAACACATGACCAACTTCACGGGTGAACTCATGGTGGAGAACTCCTCAAATACTCATCGTAACTCCTTCGTGTTTGAGCTCATTGGATTTGTCTTATCGTGTAGGTACTAAAGACCAAGAATGTACTTGGCGTCCAGGGTATCATGATGGAATCGGGAGGTCGTCACAGGACCTCTTCAAATACTCATCTTAACTCCTTCGTGTTTGGGCTCATTGGATTTGTCTTGCCAAGTAGGTACTAAAGACCTAGAAAGTAGTTGGTGTCCAGGGTCTCATGATGGAATCGGGAGTTGGTCAGAGAAACTCGGTTGATTAAGTACTTTGGTTCAGAAATATTTATGAAACATTTCGTGAACCTCGATCTTTTACGAAAACTGGTTTAGAAATCTCGTAGAAATCGGTATACCTACCTACTTGCTTTGAAAAAAGAAAAAACTCGTCGAATTCAGGATCTCCTACTTTTTTGAAGTCGGTCAAAAATAGTTGTTAAATTGTATATAGCTTTTCCAAATAAATTTTGGTGTTGTAATTACTTTTATTTCGGTTCCAAATAAAAATATCAATTTTTTCCATCCGCAGTATACAAACACTGCACTCGCGAAATCGTAATAAAATTTTTGACAAAAAGTGATACACCCGTCCGTTCACGAGCGCGTTTCAGCGCAAACTGAGGCGAAAAATCAAGTCCTCGGATATTTTCCTTAGAAAAAGTATGAAAAAAATATGGTGGGACGCATAAATGACTACGTACTTCACTTGGACGCACAATGTGGCATAGTTTAGATAGAGGACTATATATGCCATCATTTTTTTATAAATTATTAATTAAAATATGCAGCGGATACATAAATGAGGGTTCCTGAACAGACCCCATTTTTCGTCATTTTAAGCGATTCATGCGTTCGATATTACGTATTTATGCAGAAAATTTGTATGGAGTGTGCATTTTTTATATGGTCAAACGAACGCTGAATACATGACCTTTAATTTGATACCATGATATCCCCACAGCTAGAATTCCTATTTCTTTAAAGTGTACCTGGAAAAGTATGAAATTTGTATAAGGCGCCTTAATACAGGTTTTATGAGTAGCCATTATTTCAAAAAAATAATTAAAATGAGACGGTAGGTAGGCCAGGCTCCATCAGGGCCGTCTTTAACTTATTAGAGGCCCTGGGCACATTAGGATAATGGGGCCCCTATGACTTTGACAGAAGACTTTTGCTATAACAGGCATAAAGGGAGTAGATAAGCATAATTTTAGATTTATTCAACTGTTATTATGTACAGTTACTTAAAAATAATACTTTAAGATCTTATTTACTTACTGTTGAGGTATATAAATAGTTTGTATAATTTGTATAATGAATGAGCATCAAAATATATGGTTTTTAGAGTGAAATTTAGTTTTTGAACACAATATAAGTTATTGTTAATGAACATCGGTTATTACTTATCGTAAGTAATCTGGCAGAAACTAGGGGGCCCCCATCGATCGCGGGGCCTTGGGCACTTGCCCAAAGTGCCCAGTTGGGTGCCAGAAAGAGAAAGAGAAGTTGGTATGGGCCTGGGCTCCATACTTAATATTCAAACCCCTTATTCAACTTATACTATTTTCTGTTGGCAGCACACGCCCCAATCGTCCTAACAAGTTTGGAGATGGCATGGGCGGAAATGAACCCCAGTCCCGTTGGTATATTGGATCAATTCAGCCACCCTGAAGAACCAGGTAAGTGTTAGCTTGATCCTAGAGAAGACTCGGTTTCAGTAGTAGCAGGCTCCTCAATCCACTAGGATCCACTTTTTGGATCTACCAGTGGATCGAATAGGATTCTGGAGTCCACTAGGATCCACCAATGGTCTGAGTGGCTCCTATAACACTTTAAATTCAGTGGATCACTGGGAGTTCACTGTGATCCACCACTGTTCTTAGTGGAGCCTGCAAGCAATGCCCATTTCGATCCTCTATACCTAGTTAAGTATAGTTTGATATTAATAATATACTGGCTACTTTTATTTGTAATATTTTTATGGTCTATTGTCATTTTGCATCCAGTGACCCACAAGTCAGTGTAATACTTGATGTATGATGTATGTATGGGAGGGCGCTGCAGTGCGCAAGCAACGGTTCATTCCTGATAAAATTAAGTTTTTATACTGAAATAAAGTAATTATGTAGCTCTGTTTTACTAAAATAATAATTTAGACTAAGTTTAAAACAAGTGCAAGTGTTATCTAATGACAGAAAGCTGCAAATCAAGTGCAAATCGCTTAAAATTGATGTTCGTACTTAGTGCACAGTTTCACCAGTTTAAACTATTTTTACCGAATAAATTACCTCATTAGATAAGTTCTACGCTAATTTGGAGTAAAATAACGATCTTCTCATCAGAATTTATCTATAAATCCCAAGAAGAACGGGAAATAATTGCAAAATAAAGGTGAAATGACATATGCCGTTAACGGTAATGTAATCTGAAATAAATATTTTTATATAACTTTCTGACTGTAGAAAACAAAAAGTGACTGTTACACTTAACACAATAAAACAATTCATCGAGATTGAAACAACATAATTAGTGTATTACCAGCCTGGATTTAGAATTTATCTTGTAAAAACGACTATGGAAAACGTTACTATTAGACGTCCTATATCAAAAACTATGTCTGAACAGGACCTTCGTTATTTAACAGACGATGATTCGATTCTTAGTTCAAGCGCAATAAATACTTCAACACATAATGTACCAGACAGGACATACATTGACTCAGAAGAAATATATGATCTCAAACAACAAGTAGAAAAAATGCATGCAGAACTCACCAGTGCACACAGAGAAATACATAACCTAAATTTGGAAATCACATCCTTGAAGAATCACATTCATGAAAGAGAACAGAAAACAAATTCCTCAGAGTTACGAACACCATCCATTATTACTCCTGTTCGTAAAAAATGCAATTTAACACCAATATCACAAAGATTAATACACCACAACATTAAAATTTCAAGAATTTCACCATTACACTGTAGTAGCATATGCAGAAATCTTTATAAGGATGAAATATCTAAAACAATATCCGAAAAACAAAGTAAAGTGAATTGTACGCCAGTCAAGCATACTTGTAACTCCGAAACTAAACAAGGACTCTGCCCCGACCGCACGCGACAAAAGTCACTGCTTAATGAGGTCATTGCGAAAAAACCTCGTATTCTTATAATAGGCGATCAACAACTATGCAACTTGTCGAGTGAAATGCATCAAAGTAGGCAGTTTACCTGGAACAATATTTATTCTATCTACGGTTCAATTAAACCTTTCGCGGATTCATCAGAAATATTGAAGAATTGTGAAAATTACAGTAAAGATCTTTCTCATGATGATATTGTAATATTAGGTATTGGAGCAAATGACACAAATCCCTACAAATTGTTCTCAGAACTATGCAATGCTTTATATATTTTCAGAAATACTAGGGTTTTTATTGTGAATGTATATGAAAATCGCAACCTAAACTGTGGTTTGTTGAATAAAAATATAAAACTACTAATAAATAATTACAAAAACTGCACTTTTATTCAACCAAATTATAACAACACAATGTATTCTCAGTCTACTCGATTAACGGCCCTATGCCAAAAATTAAATATAGAAATAGATTTTTTAACTTACAAGGCAAAATACATAGATGGCTTTAAGGCAACTTATAAACAACACTGTTTAAAAGAAACTTTTAAAACAAACAAAAATTTAGTGAAAGTGTACAAGAAGGGCACCATTCCTTATTACTTTCAGTCTCAAAAAGCTTTATTAAACCCCCATAAACCATTAAGTTGTACTCCTATGTCTCAAAAAAAACAAGAAGCGACACCTTCAAAAAATCTGAGTGACTCGAAATCGACATTTTTTCGTTAATACTAATATAAACACTAACATTACAATCTTTCACCAAAACATTGCAGGCATTTTAAATAAAGTGGACCTATTTGAATTAACATTGCAAGACTTTACAAGCAACAAAAAGAGTAATTTAAGTAATATTGATATAATTTGTTTGACCGAAACATTCATAAAGAGAGGTTCCGAGCTTAATTTAAAAATTAAAAATTATAATATTGCTGCCCAGTTTACAAGACAAAATCAGAGACGCGGGGGTTCATGTATTATTTTAAAGAAGTTTTTAGACTATACCCCTCTTCCAGATCTTTATAAAAAAGTAGAACCTGTTGAGCAACATTTTGAATACTGCGGGACATTATTAAAATCGCTTAATTTAATAGTGATTTGCATATATCGCACACCAGCATCGAACCTACATACTTTTTTTGAAAAACTAGAACTTTTACTGTGCAAACTAAACATCATCAAAGGTACAAAGAACGTAGTTCTATGTGGGGATTGGAATATCAACATACTCGCTAAAAATAAAGTATCTGAACAACTGCTATCCCTTCTAACAAATTACAACCTTATTACTCACATAAATAAGCCCACGAGAAAGTCATCATGCATAGATTTAATTGTAAGTAACATTAAAGAAGCCAGATCGGAAATTCACTATCTGGCATTATCGGACCATGAAACTGCGCAAACAATTTCGTTTACAACAACGACCAACGCAAATACGGTTAAAAAGCAAACGAAATTATTTATGAAAAAAAGAGATTTTTCTCAAAGTAATAAACGTAAATTTAAGGAATGCATGGCAGCACTATCATTTCATAATGTACTGACACAGACGAATACAAATGAAGCTTTTAATAGTTTTCATAGTGATTTAATTCTTTTCTACAATTTGTGCTTCCCGATCATCGTAGTTAAAATTGAAAATAAAAATATTAAAAATAGGTGGATTTCCAAAGGACTTAAAAAATCATGTATTGTTAAAAGAAAATTATATTTAAATTACAGACTATCTCATTCAAACAAGCGTTTAAATAAAATAAAGTATATGAAATATTCACGCTTACTAAAAACTTGTATAGCTAAATCTCAAAGCATATCAAATACTAATTACATAATAAACTCTAAAAATAAATGCAAGGCATCCTGGGACGTCATTAATTCAAATTTAAATGCAAAATATATATGTAATGAAATAAAAGAATTAAAAATTAATGAAACTTCAACTTTGACTAGCCCTATTGAGATCGCAGAAGAGTTCAATAAATATTTCATAAATATAAGTGACTCAAATTGGGATATTAATAATAAAATCTCTACTGTTAACACGTTATCCTGGAACATTCATTCCTTATTTCTTACCCCAGTGAGTCCATATGACGTATATAAGGTTATAGCTAAACTTAAAGACACGAACTCAACGGGATATGATGAACTTAACACTAAGATTATTAAATCATGTGCAAATTATTTAGCGTCACCTCTTTGTCATATTATTAACTTATCTTTTACGGATGGAATATATCCCGAAAACTTGAAAAAGTCAATAGTGAAACCCTTACATAAAAAGAATAATAAAGACGATAAAGGTAACTATCGCCCAATAACGCTTATCCCTATATTATCAAAAGTTTTCGAAAAAATTATGTTTGACAAAATTTACAGCTTTCTAACAACATTTAATATACTAAAAACGGAGCAATTTGGTTTTAGAAAACAAAGCAGCACAACTCTCGCTTGCTTTAGTTTAATGAAATACATATTAGAAAATATGGATACTGGTCATAGCGTTGTTTCAATTTTTCTTGACATGACCAAGGCTTTTGATTTAATAAGTCACAAAATATTACTTGATAAATTAGAAAAATACGGAATAAGAGGCAAAGCACTAGAATGGATAACGAGCTACCTTTTTGAACGTAAGCAATGTGTGGAAGTTTCTAAAACACAAGGAGCCCACACAAACTCCTATCGTTCAACATTTTATACACAAAACCCATATGGAGTGCCCCAAGGAAGCGTCCTTGGTCCTCTGCTTTTCTTACTTTATATCAATGATCTTCCAAACGTCATTACCCATAAATGTATCTTATACGCCGATGATACAACGATAATTATCAAATCTAAAGATAAGCAAACGCTTGAGAAAGAAGTAAATGAATCGCTCATATCAGTTATCAATTGGTTAAATGAAAATAATCTTAGTATAAATATGACTAAAACACACTACATGCAATTTCAAACCTATAAATCTAATCCAAGCGATTTAAACATCGTATATGATTCGTGTACCATAAAAGAAACAGAAACGATATCTTTTCTTGGAATAACCCTAGATAAATATTGCAATTGGAAGTCTCACATTGAATTTCTGTGCCAAAAAATAGACCGATTTATATACGTCCTAAAGAGACTTACACTAGTTTCAAATATAAAAACTGCTTTACTAGCTTATCACGGTTATGTTTCGTCAATAATGCGTTATGGCTTGGTTTTGTGGGGAAACTCAACAGATGCGATAAAGGTGTTTATTAAGCAAAAGGCTTGCATGAGGTCTATTTTCCGGGCCGAACCTTTAGACAGCTGTAAACCACTGTTTAGGAAAAATAAAATATTGCCACTGCCAAGTCTTTATATATATGAAGCATTGCTTTTCGTAAAAAAACATCCCAATCTGTTCCCCACACTGAGTGAAAAGTGTCCAAACAGGAGAGGTAGGCCACAAAATAGACTCTGGGTGCCACCAAGAAGGCTGGCCCTATACGCAAAGAATTCACATTGTATGGCTGTGGATTTGTTCAATAAACTACCTAATAGCCATAAGGATCTGCCACTGATAAGGTTTAAAAGAGTAATTTTTGACATTCTAAGTAGGAAGAGTTACTATAGTGTTAGTGAATACCTTAATGATTGTTTAACTGGATAAACTGTAAAATTTAAATAACTAATTATGTAAATTTAAAAGGTGTCACATCTGATGTATGAATTATTAATTACTTAATATTTGACTTGACATAATTTTGACATTTACTCCTACATAATTTATTAATCAAATTTTTCTAATTTATTTAATAATAATAATTGACATTGAAAATGAAAAAGATGAAAATGATTTATTTCAACATACATATATTGACACACTTTAAATTGTTGGACTCAAGGGAATTAGGTTGGATATATATATTATATTAGTATGATAAATAATTGATTTAAAAAATATAATTTCATTTAAGGATATACATGTACCTGTATTTTTGCACACTGCCACTAGCAGTAAATTGTGAACGGGACTAATTATAAGATAACAACTGTTGTTACCCACAATTTGGCAAAATAAAAATTATGAAAAATTATGAAAATTATGAAATTATGTTTTGTATTGTTTACATAATATTGTAACCTTTTTCTTTTTTAAGAAAAGAGCAACTGCTGAGTGTCTTGCCGGCTCTTCTCAGTAGAAACAGCTTTCCGAACCGGTGGTAGAGTCTTTAACGTATCATAAGTGACACAAGTGGTCCTACATGAAATAAATAAATCATTTATCAATAATTTATCATTTACGGGAATTTAATAGTTAAACTAAAGGTTACCTACGTAAACCTAAATTGATAAAATTATTTTTTTAAATTATTTTTTACTAGCTGATGCCCGCGACTTCGTCCGCGTGGTTTAAGTTTTTTGTTATTCCCGCGGGAACTCCTTAATTTTTCGGGATAAAAAGTAGCCTTTGTCACTCTCCAGGTCCTCAACTATACCCATGCCAAAAATCACGTCAACCTGTTGCTCCGTTGCGGCGTGATTGAAGGAAAAACCAACAAACCAACATTCAAACACACTTTCGCTTTTATAATATTAGTATGAAGTATGACTAGGTGATGCCCACGACTTCGTCCGCGTGGTTTACTTTTTTCTATGTCCTTCCCCGGGATACAAACTGTCCCTGTACCATATTTCATCAAAATACATTGAACGGATGAGCCGTGAAAGCGTAGCAGACAGACAGACACACATTCGCAGTTATTAGTATGTAAAGTATGTAATATGTATATTCTTTATATTATTATAACATTTAAGTTTTTTTTGTTACAGAAGTAAAACTAACAGCATCGATATACCTGTTAGCGGCAAATC
This sequence comes from Erebia epiphron, assembly GCA_963932025.1. NCBI lineage: Eukaryota > Metazoa > Arthropoda > Insecta > Lepidoptera > Nymphalidae > Erebia > Erebia epiphron. The sequence goes on along the minus strand of OZ009953.1, from coordinate 5,943,547 downwards.
GCTTGGTGGTGGGTCGTGAAGACGGCTCCATAGTGATTGTGAACGCAACGCATACAGTTCAGTTGCAATTGTTACATGGAAACCATCAACAGTTGGATGGTAAGCTGTTTTTATTAAAAAAAAACGCGCCGAATTGAGAACCTCCTCCTTTTTTGGAGGTCGGTTAAAAATAAGAGTGCATACTTGTTTTTCATAAACACAGGCACAATTTGCCTATGTAATAGGCAAATTTTCTTTAAAATAAAGCTTAAAAATTAAATTTATAAAAAGCTTTTATCGCCCGCCATATTGAATTTGGTGTGACGTCATTTTATTTTTCGAATTATTCTCAGAAAACCCTTTTAATACCAATATCATGGGGATGCATAATAAATAACTATAGTCCGCCATCTTTGGGAGTCCGCCATATTGGATTAAGAATGACGTCATCCAAACTAAACGTGTATGCATAATTTTAGCTCAATTAGCCGGGATGTTTTTTACTGTTTAAAACTGTTTCAAAATTCAGTTGCAAGATTTGACCTAAACAAACACAAACATGGCAAGGTTAAAGAAAAGCTAGTAAAAAGTCTCCAAATTGAGTTAACCTAACCTAAGTTTCCCTCACAAGTTGAACTAGTAACCTAAGTATCCCTCTCTATCACACATTTTACAAACCCACAAACGTTGCAAGTATTAACTTCAAAAAACTTCTAAAAGCTCGTAAGCAAACTAAACACGTGGACGAACCGATCAAATTTCGGGCATCATCTAGTCTGGACTGAAACCAGATTTTTGTTTCAGATTTACCGCTACACCAGCTGTTGCTTGGCCACAATGGAAGAGTTAATTGCCTTCTTTATCCCCACCACGTACATCACAGGTAATTTTTGAAGTGAAAACTTCTTTAGCCGCGTTGAGCACTTTTCGGTAGGGGGCAAAAATGTGGATTTGCGTCGCCGACATGCTCGCGTTGTTACGAAGACAAAAGGTCTTAAATATAAATATACCACATTCGAAATTAAACTTTAATGGCTTAGTGATAAGATTCATATTTTTTTTTAATATTTTATTTAAAAAAAATATTTATTATTCGTTTTCACTTCTATCGGCAGTCTTATCACTGCTAATTTATTTTTTAATCCACTACAAGTTCGCCCTTGACTGCAATCTCAGCTGATGGTATGTCTGTCTGTTTGTCAACCACCTTTTTCTCGGCAAACACGTGGAGGTATCAAGTTAAAATTAATATCAGATACTTAGGTCTACGGTCTCATGAAGCTGTAAAAAAATCAGCTTCTAAGTCAACGCAATCAAATATTTTGACACTTGCCAATAAATCAAAATCTATAGGGTACTTCTTGTTGACTTAGATTCAAGAGATTTGGCAAGAAGCAAGGTCTCACAGCACAAGTATAGGGAAAAATTCGAAAATCGTTAATTACTCACCCTATGGTTTCCGTACTCATAGGGTGTCGAATTGTTTGTCAGGCTCTACCAGTTTAGCGCCATATGTATGCCAGTTATTTCACATCTGATTACGTGTTGTTATGACATCTTTATTGTTATTTACTTAAAGAATTTACATTGTGTGGTGGTACGGAACCTTTTGTGAACGAGTCTGACTTGCACTTGACCGGTTTTTAAGCTATTGCATCTATCGCGGGCCTTGAGCGTGGAGACCGAATCCAGAAATTCCGTAACGAAAAAAACCTAACACTTTGGTTGCTATGACTACTTGTGTTGTTGACTTCAAGTTGTTGAAAATAAAAAGACTATTTTTATGAAAAGATGATTTTGGTTGCTATGACTACTTGTGTTGTTGACCTCAACAACACAAGGTTGTGCAACACAACCGGAGGTTTTTTGATTCCCCTTGGACACCCGGACTATTGAAAACATAATTCTTTAAAATTATTTCGCCTTTATATTTTCAACAACTTGACGTCAACAACACAAGTAGTCATAGCAACGAAAATCATCTTTTCATAAAAATATTTCGCCTTTATATTTTCAACAACTTGAAGTCAGCAACACAAGTAGTCATAGCAAGTTGATAAAAAATGCTATGCAATAGCTTTACCGCGGTAGTCTCCGAGTGCCACACGTCTTTTTTTTTAATTAAAAAAGTAACTTTCTTGTTTTAGATACGACAAATCCCACCTCGTCTCCGGCGGTATAGATTTTGCGGTGTGTTTATGGGACTTGTTCAGTGGCGCTCTCTTACACCGCTTCTGCGTCCACGCGGGGGAAATCACGCAACTAATTGTGCCCCCATTAAATTGTAGTGTGAGTATGCCACTATATTCAATGTACTCTGTGGAGTATACTAGTATACTAAATGGATCGTATTTTAGCCTCTTTAAACATGAATCCATATCCTTACAGATATTATAAATGCGAAAGTGTATCTGTCTGCCTGTCTGCTGCGCTATAACGGCCCATCTTTTCAACATATTTTGATGAAATTTGGATTAAAGATAGGATGCATCCCAGGAAACGACACAAGCTACTACTTATCCCGAAAAACAGAAGCTAATACGTAATTTTTTTTAATTAAGGGTTTTTAATTCAACTAAGTAGTTAGGACAGCACTAGTTATGTATAAATGGTGTGGAAAAATCAGTGGTGTTACAAACGAGAAAAAAATTCCTGTTTGTCATACTTGTGTGATAATCTGGTGTGACTACGAGTCAGCATCGGAAAAATTATGGGGTTCCCGCGAAAAATCTCAATCCACGCGGTGATTTCGTGGGCATCAGCTAGTGATTTACTTTTTTTAGTCCCGTCAATTTAGTTTTGTTTAAAAATTGGGTACAACCGAAATTAAGCATCAATTAATTATACACTCAAAGTCTTGACGCAGACGAAGTCGCGGGCATCATCTAGTCCACTATATTTACAAATGGCATCGTGTAAAATGTTAAAGTCTTACATGACATTATGTCTCTTTCAGCCCCGAATCCAGAAATGTATCTGCGCCGTCGCCTCTGATCACAGCGTCACGTTGTTGAGTAAGATATTTGTAATTAAATGTAATAAACACACTCACTCACACTCTCTCTCACTCTCTCGCAGAATCACCATTGTATTATATTTATTACCATTGTAGGGGCATGCAATACTTAAAAATAATATAAATTTAAATTAATAGTATCCACTATCCAGGAATTCATTGCAAAAATATGTAATATATGTCAAGTCTTTAAATAAAATTACTTAAAAATTGTTTGTAATTGAAAATATCATACATTTAAATTACAGACACACACAAACGCGCGACCAGATACATGCAGACTGCTAAAAACAATTAAATCTCGAATTAAAAATTCTTTGGTGCTTAATTTATTTTTTAGACCCGATTTTGTTTTATAGTCTGGAATAACACATATAGGCTACTTTTTTAGCTACTTTTATCTCTTACTTTTACTTTATAGGTTTATAATTATTTACATAATTATAAATCTATTTAGTTCTGTCCCTTTCCGCAGGGAATATTATGAAAGTTTTGGTAATAATTTTAATGCTGTCATTTTAGTTTAGTTTAGAGATTTTGTACAAAAGAATCAGCCTCATAATCTTTACTTATCAGGTCTAGCGGAAAGGAAATGCGTCACTCTAGCTTCCCGCCACCTGTTTCCGGTGGTGACCATCAAATGGCGGCCACTAGACGACTTTATGGTGGTCGGATGCAGCGATGGCACTGTATACGTGTGGCAGATGGAAACCGGCCATCTTGACAGAGTGTTACATGGTAAGTTTGGCGGTTTTCAAGATGGCACTACCCAGTAACAAAGGACATATCCATATACTAGTATTATAAATGCAAAAGTGTGTCTGTCTGCCTGTCTGCTACGCGTTCACGGCTCATCTGTTCAACCGATTTTGATGAAATTTGGTACAGGCATAGGTTATATATACCGGGGAACAGTTGGACCGCGCAAGCGTAGCAGACAGACAGACAGACATACACACTTTTGCATCCATAATATTAGTATGGAAATGGATTGTTTTCCAAATTTGGAAATTAAAATTTGTAGATAATAATTTCTCTTTCTTACGTAAAGTATACTTTTTCAAACAGGCATGATAGCAGAGGAAGTCCTCGCGGCATGTGACGAGACCTTAGATAATGAATTGGGAGGTGCCATGACCTCCGGCACAGATCTTCAGGGGTTGGCCAATCCCGCATTGCATTTCTTCAGGTTCGTGTATTATCTGACTAGCTTAAAACCAGGATTTTAGTGAAACAACTAGAAGTTTAATTCGCTATAATCCGCGACAATAGGTAAATCTATGTGGTACAGTGTGTATCCCGCACTTGTAGCTTGCGATATTTACCACACCACACAAATGTTCCAAATTATTCTCAACGCATGAATTATTCTCTGACACCGGAGCATCTTCAGGAGATGTTGACTCGACCATGCACGACTGTAAAGAACAATTTGTAGTTAATTCCTTATCATGAACTTGCGCAGAGTAACGCCTGCTTCTATTTAAACTTCTAAATGTCTATCCGCGTTACGATAAAAATGAAAGTGGGAAAAGTTTGATTTGATTCCACTTTATGGAAATTCACACCGTATAAGCGCTCTGTGGTGAGAACTTCGAAAGCGCGATTCAGACCTTGCCACTTGGTCGGTATATTTTTTGAAGTGAAAACTTTTTTAGCCGCATTGAGCACTTTTTGATAAACTTGTGGATTCGCGTCACCGACACCGACATGCTCGCGTTGTTACGAAGACAACAGGTCTTAAATATAAATATACTACATTTAAAGTTTGAAATTAAAAAATTTGAAATTAAACTTTAAAGCCTTAGTTTTAAGGTTTCTATATATTTTTTTTATTTAAAAAATAAGAAAAAAAAATCGTTTTCACTTCTATCTACGCCAATTTGTTTTATAGTCATCCTACTACTAGCGCCATGTATAAGCGTATATATGGATGACTATGACGTGTTCTATACCAGGGGTCTACGTCACCGCAATCTGAAAGCGATGCGTTTGGCCACACAACGTGGTCTAGCCGTGTCACAGGCTATGAAAATGAGCCTATCTTAATATATATAAATCTCGTGTTGTCCTCAATGGACTCCTAAACCACTTAACCGATTATAATAAAATTCGCACACCATGTGCAGTTCGATCCAACTTGAGAGATAGGATAGTTTAAATCTTAAAAAAACATCAATTCACGCGGACGAAGTCGCGGGCATCATCTAGTATTATATATGAAAAATCACATTATAAAACGCTCTGTGGCGAGAACTTCGATAGCACGATTCAGACTCTGCCACTTGATTAGGATATTTTCTACTTGTCCTACTACTAGCGCCATCTATTGTCGTATGTATGGATGACGATGATGTTCATTATACTAGGGGTCTACGTCACCGCAATCTGAACGCGATGCGTGCGGCCACACAACGCGGTTTAGCCGCGTTGCAGGCGGCGGACCGGAGCGGGAATGCCGGGCCGCTCGCGGAGCCCGCCCGAGCGCGTAGGGCTCCGCTGACCATCCAGGGCTTCCGCTCTAACCCTGCGGGTGAGTGACCATCATTATCCACGCCACCGTTGTTCTATCTCAGGATGCCCAAGTTTGTGGTAGTGCATGAACGTATAGAGAAATTGATTTTCAACCGACTTCAATTTTTTTTTTGTTTTTTTTTTTTTTTATGTTTGTTACCTCAGAACTTTTGACTGGGTGGACCGATTTGGATGATTCTTTTTTTATTTGAAAGGACATACTTCCCATGTGGTCCCATATAAATTTTATCGAAATCGGTCGAGCGGTTTTTAAAATATCAACAATAAAATAAGTACTTTGTATGGCGTGTGCTTGTTGTTGTAAAGTTGGCGCGGGAGTTTGAAGTCGGATGTTTAAAAAGAATTTTTTATATTAAATTATTTTGTATCAACTTTAAGTTAGCCCTTGACTTTGATATCACGTGATGGTAAGTGATTAAGCAGCCTAAGATAGCAGCGGGCGGGGCATGGCATTTATATTAAACACATATCGTGGTACATATAGTGTGGTGAAGTCGGTTTAACTTTCAATCTTTTAGATTATTACTTGTTAAACACGTTATCTACCGACTTTATACTTATTTCTTTTTCTGTTCTCGAATTGCTCTACTACTACTCATAATTTTGTCAACAGACCCAGAGAGTCACATCCTATTCTTCGATATAGAAGGCTTGATCGTGGAACTGCTCAGTGAAGAATACTCGGCCATGAGCCCCGCTAGTCTTGAGGTTAGTAATGAGGTACCCTTTTACTGGATAGTACCACCAGCACTAAAGCCCATTTACGCCCACTGCTGGGCACAGGCCTCCACTCTCATAGGAGAGAGGATATTAGAGCTTAGACTCACCACGCTGCCCCAAAGCGGGTTAGCGGGCTTAAACGACTATTATCGTGTTAGTGATAATAACCGAGACCGACGGCTTAACGTGCTCTCCGAGGCACGGGGGTGAAAAACCGCCAACTTCCTAACTCCGGGCTAGTACGGAGACATTCTAGTCAGAAAAAACCAACACTTTGGATAGAAGCAGGCGTTACCTTGCGGAAGTCCATGATAATCAAGGTACAAGAAGTTTAATTCGCTATATTCTAGAAGGATTATCTACTACTAGAAGGTTTACTCATGTCTAAAAAACGGTCTCGAAAATGCTCGAAAAAGAAGAAACGAACGCGTAGAAGATATTTTCCCAGGCTGTTTTTTCGTACATTTACTGGTATTACAAAATTTACTTTAAATGTCCCACCAATAAAGTTTGTTTTTAGTTTATATTTAAACCACAGTAACTCCCAATATATTGGGTTAGATTAACAGTTTTTTTTTAAATTACTTAGGCGGCCGGTCTAATAACAAGCGAGTATATGAAGGTGGCAGCCCTGACGCAGTCTGCCAGCCCTGACGCTGCTAAACGAATATCCGGTAAGACGATATGATCAACCTGTTTAGGGTTCCCTAGCAACACAAAGTAAAGTCCCACAAACTTATCTGACCCGGTGACAGCATCGCTAGTAGATGTGAAAAAATTAAAAAATTCAAATATGAACCTTAAAACTAAGTCATTAAAGTTTAATTACGAATGTAGTATATTTACGTTTAAGACCTGTTGTCTTCGTAACAACGCGAGCATGTCGGTGACGCGAATCCACAAGTTTACCCCCTACCAAAAAGTGCTCAACGCGACTAAAGAAGTTTTCACTTCAAAAATTTAACAGGCATGAAAATTAGTTCCAATTTTGGCCACCGGGTCAGTTAAGTTTGTGGGACTTTAAAGAAATATCCTTTCTATTTAATGAATGTAGTTTCTATTTTTTATAGCGTTTCTAATATAATTTATATGAACTTAATAATTTTTACACACGCTTACCGAATCGGATAGACTTCTTTGGCCGTGTAAAAGACAAGGCTGGAGATATGGAACGGCTTTTGAAGGAAAAGGACAAACATGGTTGGTATTATGTGTTACGATTGACAGACAGACAGACAGATACATTTATAAGAGTATTGGGACGTGACAACCACATTACAAATTCAGAGAAGTGTTAAAACTTCTAGCAGTCATTACCTCGGAATAAATCAGAACTTCGGCCACGGCGGCCTATCTCCAGAGAGATTACCTATCTGCGCGGGAGATATTATAGTGTACAAGTGTGTGCGCAAACACAGGTGCACTCTATGTTCCTTTACTCTCATAGCCCGATGGGACTGAAAATCCGACACGACCGGAGAGAGATCAGGCGCAGGACCGACGCGACGGCTTAACGTGCTCTCCGAGGCACGGGGGTGAAACACCGCCAACTTCCTCTCTCCGGGCTAATAGTGAGAATTTCTTGTCAGAAAAACCCAAATAAATAAATAATAAATATTGTAAACTGTTGTTATTTACGGCTTTGACTGCCTCGTTAATCTAGTGGTTGGCATGTTTAACTGCGGCCGAAGAGGTCCCGGGTTTGAGTCCCGGGTCGGGCCATAATTAAGTGTTGGGTTTTTCTGACTAGAAATTCTAGCCCAAAATTAGGCAGTTGGCGGCCTTTCACCCCCGTGCTACGGAGAGCACGTTTAGTCGTCGGTCCCGGTTATTATCAGTAAAATTATTATAGTCGATAGAAAGCCCGGCCAACCCGCATTGAAGCAGCGTGGTGGGTCTAAGCTCTAATTCCCTCTCTCCTATGAGAGTGGAGGCCTATGCCCAGCTGTGGGACGTTAATGGGCTGTAGTGGACCTTTGATAAGACTTATTTAAACGCGTCGATATTCTCCACTAGCTGATGCCCGCGACTTCGTCCGGGTAGATTGAGGATTTTTGGTTCCCGCGGGAACTCTTTAATTCTTCGGGATGTGCTATTCCAGACTATAATCTATCTCTGTGCCAAATTTCAGCCAGATCCGTTCAGCCGTTGGGGCGTGATTGAGTAACAAACATCCATACATCCATACATCCATACATTCATACATCCATCCATCCATCCATCCATCCATCCATCCAAACTTTCGCATTTATTTTTCATCGCTTCCTGTTCCTTTAGGTATCCTGGCGAAAATGAAGGAAGGCGCTGAAACAATGCAGACAAAGTTGCAGGCCAAAGCTGACCAGATGCGGGCTCACTTAGAGCCTAAAGGTATGTGCTAGGTATAAGTTTTTTTCCTCATGATTGCTTTGTATTGAGCATGATTGTCGTCAAGCGCAAGTCTATAAAAAGTTTATTATATCAGCGGGTAATTTTAACATATACTATACCCAACGGCAAAAATAATAATATGAGCGGTTAATTTTAACATATATTATATCTTGCGGCAAAAAACACCTTACCTACTACCTTCAAACTAAGAATGAATTTCCACCAAATGACGTTCTTTTCTGTGGTTTTTTGTACCGTGGCCATGTTTTTGGGATATAATCTTTTTTTCTGTGATCGAAGTATTCGTATACGCACATATACGTACGTATATCGGATAGGAGGATACGTATGATGTGTCACCGTAAGATTGTAAAAACCGTTAGATTATAATCTAACTCGCGAAATTGTAAACTGTCGAATGATTACAATATAACGCATTATTTTTCGGTAGATATTGATCTGTTAGGTTTATTAACCCAATGCGGCCGGCCACTACCTGATTATTTATGTCGAACCATAACCTAACCTACACGAAAGAGACAAGAAAACGAAAATACAATGAATATTTCAAAAATTGACACTTATAGAACATTGAACGGTTCACAATCTTTCGACTGTTTACAATCTACCGAAAAAAAAGCGTTAGATTACAATCTTACGGTTTTTACAATATTACGGTGGCATATGTATTACATAAATGCTTGGCATCCCCTGTAGCCTAAATGGGTAAGAAGATTTTTACAAGTGTGGTGTCCATAGAATCCTCTTGGTCGCGAGAGTGACACTGGATGGGTAAAACCAATATGGCGGATAGACTCGTCTAGTTTGATGACTGCTCCAAAAATTGGAAATTTTCAATAATTTTGATCTCGTTACATTCGTCTCGGCTGTGGTTTGAGCAGGTGGTAAATAAGAATCGAAATGTGCAAAAATAAGATATCAAAGCCAAAACAGACAAACACGCTTTGGGATTTATAATCTATATATATAAAAGCGAAATACCACTCACTCACTCACTCACTCACTCACTCACTGACTAATCACGATATCTCAGGAACTATAAAGCGTACAGACTTGAAATTTGGAAGGTATATTACTTCTATGGTGTAGATGCCAGCTAAGAAAGGGTTTTGACAAAATCCACCCTTAAGGGGTTAAAATAGGGGTTGAAAGTTTGTATGAAAGTCCTTTGTTTTTAAAGTTAGAGACATGAAAATTGGCAATTAAGTTATTAGTTATAAATAATAAAAGCCTGCATAAGCAATTTTACGAAAATGTACCCCAATAGGGGTGAAATGGGGGTTGTAGGTTTGTATGAAAGTCCGATGTTTCTGAAGTAAGAGACTTGAAAATCGGGATTTAGGTTATTAGCGTTAAATAATATTAACCTGTATAAGCAATTTTACAAAAATCCACCCCAAAAGGGGTGGAATGGGGGTGAAAGGTTACATACAATTTTTATGATTTTGATGTATAGACATGAAAATCAGCATTTAAGTTATTAGTTTTAAATAATAAAAAAACCTGCATAAGCTATATAAAGCCTCTATAGATAGGCTGTTTGCAGCAGGAAAATTTCATCATCTAATAGGAAATCAACAATTGTACGCGAACGAAGTCGCGGGCGATCTCTAGTATTAGTATGAATGCGAAAGTGTGTCTCTCTGTATGTTAGGCTTTACAGGCCCATATTTACAACAGATTTTGATGAAATTTTGCAGAAGGTAAGGTTGCATTCCCGGAAAATGTCACAGGCTTTTTAACGCGGAAAATTAAGCATCAACGCTGACAAAGTCGCGAGCATCATCTGGTTGATCTTTTTCTACTTATAAATAGTTTTTTTTTACATCAAAGCCTACAAGTAAACAAGTATAAACTTACAATGAGCCGATTAATTATACCCAAGCGGGGGTTTTGTATATTTAGCCCCCAAGGTGATCTACATTCATAAATAATTCGTTCAATTGATATAGTGTAAACACATGGGCTGGAAACACGTCGAACGTGCTTTATTAGTATTTGCTATCAAAAACAAAAGTCTTATTCAAAGTTGGTAGCACTGTGCACTTTTAAACTTCATAAGATATATCTATACTAGTGGCGACTTAATCCGCGAACAATTTGTGATTTCCAAAAATGAATGAGATTATGAAATTTTTCCGCTGCAAAATACTTATGCAGCTTTTTATTATTTAAAACTATTAACCTAAATGCCGACTTTCATGTCTTTAACTTCAAAAACATATTTGTTTTTGTTTTGTTTTAAATTCTTTATTGCACAAAAGTAAAACAAATGTACAAAGGCGAACTTAATACCTAGAGGTATTCTCTTCCAGTTAACCTTTGGTAGTGGGGACAGGGTTGAGATCAACAGTGCGTACAATATAAAGAGAAAAAGTTAGAGTAAGAAGAAACATAATAGGTAGTAGGTAATAAAGTGAGGTATGGTAATTTATTAAGCAATTTAGTAAATGGCTTGAATAAATAAACATACGACTTTCATACTGAAAATTTAAGCTACGAGGGAACCAAATGCGTCCTGGTTTGGGCGCATCAACTTCAACCGGGATTTGTTTTTACTATCTTCTACTACTACTATGGTTCAACTGTTGTACCTATATTGACGAGGATAGCTTGAACTTGGCACTGGATAGCTTGCATGCTTGGGACGGATATATGATCACTTTCTATCCCGGGAAATCAAACAGTTTCCACCTTTAATCCACGCGGATGAAGTCGCAGGCATCAGCTATTACCTTATAATGCTACACTAGCAGATGCTCGCGACTTCGACCGCGTGAAATAAGTTTTTTAAATTCCCACAGGAACTCCTTAATTTTTCGGGTTAATATCATATGTCACTCACAAATAATAATGTGACTTTCTATTGGTACCAGAATTTTTGAAATCGGTTCAGTAGATCCAGAGATTACCCCCTACAACCTCACAAACTCACAAACTTTACCTCTTTATAATATTAGTATAGAAAAGTTAATGTTGTAGTATTAAGATAAGACCACCCGTGCGAAGCCGGGCCGTCATCGGGTCGGGGTCATAGTTGGTGTAGTAATAAGGTGATATTTTATGCTCGCAAAATTATTCAACCGTATTTTCAAACTCACTGAACCTACGCCCTCCCAAGGCAAGGCAGTCCAGATTCAAGCAAACGAGTTATCTACATACACCTAATTCAAAATAAACTCTACGCCATATATAAATAGAGACCAAATTCCCTTGTTATGAACACGTTAATAACTTTCGACATTTCTATAATAATGATTTTCTTTGTCTCTATGCGAGTAAGGAAATACTTGTCCATATTAATATTATAAATGCGAAGGTGCGTCTGTTCGTTTGTTTTTTACCTTTGAAGGGTCTATCAGCTCTACCGATGAGATTTGGCCCAAAGATTACCTTTCATCTTGCAGACGAATATAATACAAGAGATACCTACTAAAACGATTTATCATACTTACTAACTAATATTATAAATGCGAAAGTGTGTTTATTGGTTTGTTGGTTTGTCCTTAAATTACGCCGCAACGGAGCAACGGAACGATGTGATTTTTGGCACGGGTATAGTTGAGGACCGGGAGAGTGACATAGGCTACTTTTTATCCCGGAAAATTAAGGAGTTCCCGCGGGAATCAAAAAACTTAAACCACGCGGACGCAGTCGCGGGCATCAGCTAGTGCATCAATAAAATATAAATTAAAAAAAACGCGAGGAGGATCTGTACATGGAGGGAAAAGGGATAGAAAGGGAAAATTAAATACTGCTTAAGGCTAAGTATTGTGTATTAATTATTCGAATATGTTTAGGGTACGGATGTAACAGGAGCTCTTGATCTAACATCTAGTGATGTAAACTATGAAAATCAAGCGGTCCTATTGGTGGGTTTGACACATCCGTAGCTTAGCAACGCAGCACATCTATGGTGGAAAGGCAGCTCGAGGAGGGGAGGAATACCTCTATCCAACAATTTTGTGAATCATTTATAAAGTACGTCACACGTTAACAGGGGAGGGGGTCAACAAAGTATGACATGGGGTGGGAGGGGTCCTGAGTTTCATGACGTCATATTTCAAAATCTTACACATCTAAGTGTTCAAATGTCAAATTTGAATTATTAACGAAAAACTTGAAAATATTTCCAACTCTATCTGTACGAGTATCTGTAAGATTTAAAATTAATTTCGGAAGTGCTGTTTTAATTTAATAATTATGTCTAATTGCAAGAAATGTGACGTCACACTAGGAAGAGGACGGGGGTCTCAACTACCAACTAACCAACTGTGACAAGGACGGGGGAGAGGTCGAAAAATCACGAAATTAGTGTGACATACTTTATAGATGACCCCTTAGCTGCATGCAGCATGATTCATAAGCTTTTTAAGTTCCGATATGCTGTCCTCAAAATTATAGTTTGTATCTGATTTCTCACCGGCATTGAAATGAAAAGCAGGGTGTACGTTTACTACCAGTTTTTCTACTCCATCGAAATCTCTTGGTATTGAGTTTTGTTTTCTGTCCTTTTTCGGGGGTTTGTTTGGTTTCTTTCCACGATTATTAAATGGTGGTCTTACATAAGCCTTGCTCTCCAATTTATGATCTTCCTCTGACGATACTATCATTGGCTTCTCAGGTCTTGGTTCATGTTCATTACCATACAACATCGCCATATTCATTCTCCATTCAGGTTCATATGCGAACTTAATATACCTCTTTATTCTACTCTCAGTTAGATTCGGTGTCCCCTTGTCACTAATTTGTCCCAAGATATTTATTGGCTCATTTTGCCCTAGGATCATATCTATCTTTACATTGTCCCCTAAATGAGCCTTTGTCTTTGCCATTGCCATCGGTCCGTTGCCATCATTTCTTGTTAAACCATGATAAGAATCATTTATTTGTGGATGAGTAAATTTTTCTGGTTCCGAGTTTGAATTGTTTATCCATGAGGTAATTGCTTGACAAATATAATAAAATTAGTTTTAGTAGCACTTACTTAGTGAGTGTGAAAAATAATAATCATGAAATGACGTACCTACGTAGAGACGCGAGCGAATTAAAAGTATTTAAAAAATACTAGGTTGTCAAGAGGCAAACTGAAATTAATTATGTTGTTCGGTTTCAGTTTATCCGTTGCACTATTGAAGTAGTATTGACACAAACTTTATGTTCAGTTAAGTCAGGGAAAATAATATTTTAAGAGTTTCGGGATTTGCCATTACATGTATTTAAAGACAATGTTAAACAGCATTTGTTAAGTCGAGTTTAATATACAATCGTTGATTTTCTTAATGACAAAGTTGCTTGGAAGCAACCGGCCTCGCATCTAGTGACCCACAAGTCAGTATGATACTTATAAGCTAACATATATGTTGTATTGTTTACTTATTATTATTAAAAGAGCAACTGCTGAGTGCTGAGTCTTAACGTATAATAAGTGACACAAGTTGTGCTACGTGACATGAATAAATCATTTATAGTTTCGTTTAGTAAGAGTATAATTATTCTTTTAAAAAAACCTAGCTGTTATTATACGCAAATACGAAGAAATATAAGGGATATTCTTACCAAGAATAATAGCACTCGTTCGTAAAAGACTCATTGCCTGCTAACGAAGTGCAAATTGCAATGATAATTTCTTTTCTGCATTTAACGATTTTATTTATATTTTTTTCCAATTAACACGATGCTTGTCCAATTTGTCAAATGTGTAGATTTTAATTTTCTTATTACCATATTATAATTGACTAGACGATGCCCGTGTATAGTCCACCACGCTGACCAAGTACGGATTGGCAGACTTCACACATCTCTGAGAACATTATGTAGAACTATTGGGAATACAGGTTTCCTCACGATGTTTCCTTCACCGATAAAGCATTATTTTTTTTGCTTAAAACGCGCACAACTCTGAAAAGTTAGCAGTGCGTGCCTGAGAATTGAACCACCGACCGCCCGAACGGGAGGCCAAACGTCAACTACTAGGCTGTCACCGCGTTTGGCAAAATATTTTGTTACTAGCTGATGCCCGCGACTTCGTCCGCGTGTTTTAAGTTTTTCTGATTCCCCCGCGGAACTCCTAAATTTTTAAAATTAGTGAATAGGCATCTTCTAGGCAAGCGCGTTCCAACCTAGACCTCATCACTGATTTGCACTAAGCATGACTGTCGTCAAGCGCGAGCCTATCTTGCAATAAAAAAAATTGTAGAACCATCAAATTCTGTATATGGCCTATAATATTTCAAATAATAATTTGGGAAGATAGAATAAATAATATAGAAACAATTTAATTTATTAATGTGACGTTGGTAAACTCATAACACTGTGGTCGTACACGTCTAAATTATTGTACGACTAATTTGAGATTAGCTTTTTGCCACCAATGTTATTGAGTAGACGTCCGCAAGCACCATGACTCAAAATCTTTTCAATTGCTGATAAAATTTCATTATTATTCCCGTCCGAATTCCCATCTATGTTGAAATGAAATTCTGGATATATATTTATTTCCACAATTAAAGGATTTTCTGGTTTTTGGGATTCTGGGGGTTTCTTTGTTGGTTTTTTGGTGATTTTTGGTGGTTTCGGTGCTTTTTTTTTATAAGGTTTGAAGAGACTGTTGATACCACTCCACAGGAACCTCTTCTTAATTATTATTTGCGAATTGTTTAAACCATCTAAATCGATTGGGTTATCAGGAGCTTCTACTTGTGATAGGTGCTTTGGTGTTTTTGCAAGTTTGGGTTTTTTTGTTTTCTCTCCCAAGACGTCGTTGAAGACATCTGATATAATTGGGTTTCCCAGCTTTTGAATTCTTAAACCATGGTGCTCACCATTTAACAGCATCCTATCCTGTTGCAACTCAGGCCATAGTTCGAATTCTATATACCTCTTCCTTCTAATTGCAGTTAGATTCAGTGTCCCCTTGTCCATTTTTTCTTGTCCCAAGACATTTTGTCGCCCCTTTTGCCCTAATTTGTTTTTACCATTGTCCTCTGAATTATCTATTCTTATTGCCTCAGCCTCTTGCTCGGTGTCAATTTTTCTTGCTAAATTATTACTCTGATTAATTTGTTGTTCTTGTTCAACTGGTTCTGAATTCAAATGATTTATCCATGAGATGATTATTGCTGCAAAAAAATAATAATTTTAAAATCATCTGTAGTTAATCCTTGAGTAATGGTTTGTGTGTGGAATGCTTTGGCGGATTTATTTGGTTTTTAAGAATAACTGGTGAACGCTTAGCATACAAAAATGTTGTTTTTAATTTAAACTTTCAATTCATTTGTACCTTTACTGATTTTTTTATTTTATTTTAAAGCACATCGAATATTAATTTTAAAAGTTATCTTTTTTTACATAAATTCAAATCTGGCTATGAAAATCGAATCCCTGATACTTGGTACTTCGTATAATTTAAGGTTATTCGTTTTACTTTTTAAACAAATATAATGTCATATCACATACCGAGCACAATAATGCTAACTCGTGGATTACTCATTACCAGAAAATATGCTATGCAATTTTGGCTTAACCATATTACGATTTTATTAATTTTTTTCAATTAACACATTGCTTGTCCAATTTGTAAACTGTGTAGATTTTTATTTTCTAATCACATAGGTTCAATAAAATGTAAAGTACCTTCTGACTAACTTCTACATCCAGCCTTAAACTTAGCCTTGGTACTACATAGAAACGTGCCTTTTTTCTTTTTTGGAACGAAGTTCCTTATGGGACGATGCGGACCCTAGCTGGCAAAAAACGTCCGTAACGAAAATGAGTAAGATTTTTTTACGAAGACAAAAGGTCTTAAATATAAATATACTTACTACATTCGAAATTAAACTTTAATGCTTTAGTGTTAAGGTTTATATTTTAATATTTTTTTATTATTAAACAAACAAAAAAAAACGTTAACATACAACTTGAAAGTAATATTTATGTAATAAGGAACATCGTTCATATCTGGTGTCCCACGACACCCCACGTTTTTTATTCCACTTCAGGTTAGCACTTGACTGCGATCTCACCTGATGGTAAGTGATGATGCAGTCAACGATGGTAGCGGGTTACCTCTACCATTGGTTGTACTCCTAGCAGGTTAATAGGGGTACGGCCGATTAGGGGTATGGTATGGGTTTAATATTACTATATTAACTCAATCATAGGCTAATCAGTTTCTACATCTTTGCGGGTAGGGTGGTAACTAGGCGAACGAATGGCCAAGTACGGATTAGCGGACTTCACACACCTTTGAGAATATTGTGAAGAACTATTGGGAATGCAGGTTTTCTCACATTGTTTCCTTCACCGTTATAGCAAGTTTATTGTTTAAAACGCTCATACCTATGAAAAGTTGGAAGTGCGTGCTCGACGATCGAACCATCAACCTTCCGGACAGGAGGCCGAACGTCTAAACTACTAGGCTGTCACCGCTCTTGGGAAAATATTTTGTTATGAGTTAATTTATTTCTGTGTACAGGCACTTTTTCTCTCTACCATGACTTTGCTTATTTGGGTTAAGAGGAAGGAGTTAGTCTTCTCAATTTTCTATTTTTAGTGCAGTACTCTTAAAATAGCGTTTTGCAGTTTGATTAAAACTCTATATGTTATTAGGATAGTTATTTTAACTATTGATATGTTGTAGTACCATCAAGTTTTGTATACTAGCATTATTAGATTCATGCAATATATAATAATTATGGCCTTGAATATTTCAAATAATAATTTGGGAAGAGAGAAAACAGTATATGGAAATAAATAACACAGAAACATTGTAATTTATTAATATGGCGTTATTAAACTAAAAAAACTGAGGCCGTACACGTCTAAATTATTGTACGACTAATTTAAGATAAGCTTTTTGCCATCAATGGTACTGAGTAGACGTCCACAATCACTTTTCTTCAAAATCATTTCAATTGCTGATATAATTTCACTATCATTACTGTCTAAATTCCCGTTTATGTTAAAATGAAATTCTGGATAAACATTTATTTCCACGGTGTAACTTGGTTCATCTGGTGTTTCGAATTCCGAGGGTATCTCTGGTGATTCGGATTCTGAGGGTTTCTTGGTTGTTTTTTTGCTGGTTTTTGATGGTTTCGTAGATTTTTGGGGTTTCTTTTTGGGTATTTTTTTGGGTGGTTTTTTGGGTGTTTTTTTGAAGAGATATTTGATCACATTCCACAAAACTTTTACCGGGAACCTCTTCCTATTTATTTCCAAATTGTTTAATTTATCTAAATCGATTGGGTTTTCTGGATCTTCCACTTGTGATAGGTGCTTTGGTGTTTTTGCAAGATTGGGTGTTTTGGTTTTCTTTCCCAAGACATCGTTGAAGACATCTGATATAATTGGGTTTCCCGGATTTTGTATTCTTAAACCATGGCGCTCACCATTTAACAGTATATTTTCCTGTTGCAACTCAGGCCCTAGTTCGAATTCTATATACCTCTTCCTTCTATTTGCAGTTAGATTCAGTGTACCCTTGTCAATTTTTTCTTGTCCCAACTCATTTTGTGTCCCCTTTTGCCCTAATTTGTTTTTACCACTGTCCCCTGAATTATCTATCCTTATTGTCTCGGTCTCTTGCCCGTTGTCGTGTTTTCTTGTTAAATTATTACTATGATTAATTTGTTGTTTTTCTTCAACTGGTCCTGAATTCAAATGATTTATCCAAGAGATGATTATTGCTGCAAAAAATATTATTAAAAAATCATCTGTAGTGTATCATTGAGTAATGGTTTGTGTGGAACCCTTTGGCGGGTTTATTTGGTTTTTTAAGAATAATTGTTGAACGATTAGCATAAAAAAAAATTATTTTTATTTCTAACTTTCAATTAATTTGTAGCTTGACAGACTTTTTATTTTTTTCAAAGCACATCGAATATTATTATCAAAAATTAACCTCTTTCAAAAATCCCTGATGCAAATTGTTGTAAAAAATGTATTTTTAATTTTTAGCATGTTTTGTGAGAAAACTTAGTATAATTTAAGGTAATTCGTTCTCCTTTTAAAACAAATATGAAGTTATATTACATACCGAACACAATGATGCCAACTCGTGGATTACTCATTGCCAGAAAATATGCTATGCAAATTTCGCTTAACCATATTACGATTTTATTAATTTTTATCAATTAACACATTGCTTGTCCAATTTGTAAACTGTGTAGATTTTAATTTTCTAATCACATACATATATAAATTGAAAAGCTCTGACTAACCCACTGACTGACTCATCAACGTCCAGCCCTGCGATCTCACTTGATGGTAAGGGATGATACAGTCTAAGATGGTAACGGGCTATACCTGCAAGGGGTACGGCCGATTAGGGGTATGGGCTTAATACAACTATATTATCACTAGTGGGCCGGCAGACTTTGTCCTGCCCTGAACCTCGAACCCGATTGCAGCGCCCCCTACCGGATCCAATTGCGAATGTAAGCCATGCCGGGGTCCAAACAAACACAAATTAAATTGGTCCAGCCGTTCACGCGTGATGCCGTGACCAAAGGAAATAGGCATTCTTTTTATAAATACCTATAGATTATAATCAAAGGCTAATCGGGTGCTACACGGCATCGTACCGGAACGTTAATTCGCTTGATGGCACCTCTTTACCGGTAAGGTGGTAACTAACCACGGCCGAAGCCTCCCACCAGACCAAACCAGAGAAAATTAGGCTATTATAAATTTCCAAATCGACCCTGCCGGGGATCGATCGTTGTATGGATGTTTGTTACTCAATCACGCCATAACGGCTGAACGGATCTGGATGAAATATGGCACAGACATAGGTTATAGTCTGGAATAACACATAGGCTACTTTTTTGCCCGGAAAATTAAAGAGTTCCCGCGGGAACCACAAAACTTCAATCCACGCTAGCTACTCTTTCAATAACAATCAAAAATTGCGGAATTGTCAGTATTCCAATGAAATCAAATTATATTTAGGTTTTTATAAGATAGCCTCATAGGTTGCTTTTAGGTCAGTAAAAAACATTTTAAATTTTCACACAATTTATTTAAATATTTAGTTGAAACTCAATCACCTTCAATCAATTATTATAAAGGAAATCCACCCACCCAGTGGCCATTTCTGATTACGCGCAGTTTCTTCGACAGGCCGATGACCATTGCTTTGTATTTTTGCAACGGCAATGTTTAATAGCATCGTTGAGTGAAAAACTCTCACTCCCTTTGGACATAAACCAAAAGTGAGACTTTTTCACACGGCGCTGATATGGTTTATTATGCGATAGCCTCGTTTGGTTTATATAGTGGTGATTTTTAGTATCGCTGAAGTCGGTATATTTTATAGATGTGTAAAGCCAGACCTGTGTATGACGCATATTAGTGCTATAGCTGTTGCCTCTGTTTCCCACTTGATCTTAAAAAAACACTCAGGCGAAATCGCGCTGGTTTAATATAAAATCATTATTTTAGGACAGTAAACAAAGAAAAAAATACAAGTATTCTTTAATTTTAACATGATTTATTTGTACGCCGTAGCTTCCCACCAGATCAAAGATCTGTAAAAAGCTCACAGACCTAGTCGCCGGAATCATCTAGTTCAACTATAAAATCTTTGCTTTTAGGTCAGTTAAAAACATTTTTTTTTTCATTTTCACACAATTTATTTAAATATTTAGTCGAAACTCAATCACCTTCAATCAATTATTATAAAGGAAACCCATCCAGTGGCCATTTCTGATTACGCTCAGTTTCTTCGGCAGGCCGATGACCATTTCTTTGTAATCTTGCCAAGGCAATGTTAATAGCATCGCCGAGTGTGTAAGTTTCACTTTTTTCGCTTTATGGTTTGGTTTTTTATACGATTGCTTCATATAGTGGTGATTTATATTAGTGTCGTAGTAGTCATAGTTTGGGATTTTATATCTTTGCGGTTGCTTCATATAGTGGTGATTTCCATAATCGTCATAGTCGATATATGAAGATGCGATGACGCATTCTATTGCTAAAGCTGTTAACACTGTAAGCAAGGTTCAAATTAATAAAAGTCAAGTGGCAGCCAGAGGCCCAATTGTCTGATCAAATCGTAATAATTTGACAGCTTATAAAACGCTTAAAAATTACTCGAACTGTTTAGGGAGCTCATACATGCTTTTTGACAGGCATCTATGAACTTCATAATATATACAGGTCGAATTTTATTTTTGAAAAACGATTACGGTTTCCTTACACAATCGGGGGTAAGGGCCATACTGCTAACGCTTATAGCCTTTATTTTGGGTATGTTCCGATATACACTGCGAGCACTGTAAGGTGTGATGTCAAATTAGTATACTGCGAAGCCGTTCCTTTATAGTTAGCTATACTGGTTACTGTTTAAAACGGAACGCAGTCAGCACTGAGAGCACCTTACCTCGAAAACGCCAGTGCTTACAGACTACAGTACGAAAATGGCGACGATTTATGACGTCATATATTTCCCTAGGATACTGCGGCAGTATACTGTCAGTCCATAACGAAACGAATTTCTCCCCAGTAAGAGCACAGGACAGTGCTCGCAGTGTATATCGGAACATACCCTTTTTTTATGCCTGTTAAGTTTTTTTTAAATTTATTTTTCATATCTACTAGCGACGCTGTCACCGGGTCAAATCAGTTTGTAGGACAATATGAACTTTTTAATAAGCAGAAGCCCTATTCCGTGTATGAACTCCTTAAACAGGTCGAATTATCCGTCTGAAAATCGATTACGATTACGATTTCCTTACACGATCGGGTGACATATACGTCCACCTAGGACGTAGTTACTTGGAAATCCATACTAATATTATAAATGCCAAAGTGTGTGTGTCTGTCTGCTATGCTTTCACCACCCATCTGTTCAACTGAATTCGACGGGTACAGAGATAGATTGTATCCCTGCGAAGGACATGGGCTACTTTTACGCCGAAAAATCAAAGAGTAGCCGAGAATTTTTCAAAAACCTAAATCCATGTGATGTCGCGGGCATTATCCTGTAAATATATATGTCACCGTAAGATCGTAATAATCGTTTGATTATAATATACCTCGCAAGATTGTGAACTGTCGAAAGATTGTGAACCGAACATACGGCTTACAATTTAACGCATTATTTTTCGGTAGATTATAATCCATCGAAGTGAAACACAATCTGCCGCTCGTTAAATTGTCAGCTGTCCGAAGGCCGTCCCTGATTGGTCAGTGTTGAAAGATAGGCTCAATATCCGACATTGTAAATGTTATCAAATGAGATCACATAGGTTCACGCGCATAAAAAATATTAAAACACGCAAAATTTCTGTAATTTAAAGCTATGTTTAGTGACGAATACTAACTTATCTATCATTCAAACTGCACTTCTTTGGTTAATCATAGAGTCATTTTACTTCCACAACAATTTTATGTAACGAATTCTAAAGCTGTGAGTTATTTTCAACACGAAATCAATTTACAATCACCAAAACACTGTTTGTTTACATTCGACAACAAATGAATTATCAAACAAATATGGCGACGCATGGCATATGCCGTTCAACCGTAGACTCAGAGAGATATAGTTCTATGCGTTCAACCAATCAGCGCGCTAGGTGCGTTCCGTCGCACGGTATTTCACAATTTGACGGTTTTACTTCGATGGATTATAATCTACCGAAAAATAATGCGTTAAATTGTAATCCCATCAAAAACATAAATGTAAAATGAGAGCCAAATCCAAAATTGTGATATGTATATAATATATGCATTGGTTGTTGACTTCAGCGACAAAGAAAGTGAGATCTAAATGGGTGCCAAAGTTCAATGGTCAGTCCTGCAATTTATTTATAACAACATAAAATATTTTATAACAACTTAAAATATCATTTCTTCTTATAACTTAGGGTAATATGTTGAAGACTAAGGTTTGACTTTGCTAGTTTTCATATACGAATTATTATTAAGTACCTAAAAGTACAGTTTAGAACTTGCGAAGTCTATAATATAATTCATCTATGAAAACTAGCCAAATCAAACCTTAGTCTTCAACATATTATCCTAAGTTATAAGAAGAAATGATATTTTAAGTTGTTATAAAATATTTTATGTTGTTATAAATAAATTGCAGGACTGACCATTGAACTTTGGCACCCATTTAGATCTCACTTTTTTTGTCGCTGAAGTCAACAACCAATGCATATATTATATACATATCACAATTTTGGATTTGGCTCTCATTTTACATTTATGTTTTTGATGGGATATCATTTCTTTTTGTACAGAAATTATTGAACACAATCTCATACTCAAAACATATTTATTCAAAATAGGTACCTACAAAGTACACCTTCTGAACGTCATGCTTACAGAGCATAAGACGTGATGGTGATAACTAACTACGGTATCTTAAAACTAAAGCTACGAGGGTTCCAAACGTGCCCTGGTCTGAGAAGAGCCCGCAACAAACTCAGCTGTGTTTTTTTTATTATCACCATCTCACAAATATTTGAAATTATATATACTTATAATATAACAGTTACATAATCAGCCGCTGAAACAATTCATACCCATGCCTTGCTATCATTCAAATAATCCCTTATACTGTAATCGGACTTTTCAATAAGTTTAGTTTACGTTTTACATTAGTAGGTACTTATTCATAATAAAATTAATACAAAATGGTTCTGTTAATTTACTGCATTTTCCTACGTTTATGGGGTATAATTGTCTTTTTTGTGTTATTTTCTATATTTCAAAGCTATTGCATAGCTTCTATCGCGGGCCTTGAGGGTCAAGACCGAATCCAGAAATTCCGTAACGAAATTGAAAACCTAACTATATAACGAATATAAAGGCGAAATAATTAAAATTATTTCGCCTTTATATTCCAAATCATCTTTTCACAAAAATAGTCTTTTTATTTTCAATAATCTGAAGTCAACAACACAAGTAGTCATAACAACCAAAGTGTTAGGTAAGTTGATAAAAAATGCTATGCAATAGCTTTACCGCGGCAGTCTCCGAGTGCCACACGTATTTTTTTAGGGTTCCGTACCCAAAGGGTAAAAACGGGACCCTATTACTAAGACTCCGCTGTCTGTCTGTCTGTCTCCAGGCTAGGCAGGCTCCAGGCAGTATCTCATAGACAGTGATAGCTAGAAAGCTGAAATTTTCACAAATGATGTATTTCCGTTGCCGCTATAACAACAAATACTAAAAATTAAAAAAATATATATATTAAGGGGGGTCCCCATACAATAAACGTGTTTTTTTCGTATTTTTTTGCTCAATATTAAAAACGGTAACAGGTAGACGGTTCAAATTTTTTAATAATTTAAAACTTACTACATGTTTGTACGGAACCCTCGGTGCGCGAGTCCGACTCGCACTTGGCCGGTTTTTTGTACCTTTGAAATGTTCGAGTGAATGGCCCATTCAGTATCCGGATTTTTTTTAACGCGTTTTCTGTTTATATGTTCTTAATTTGTCCAAGTCGGGGCAGTATAATGTGCGCAGGCGGTTGTACTCTACAATAGAGCTCTCTTGTGCCTTGATTTGGCTCGGATCTCAATTTATAAGATGTACTCCATCTAAGGTTTTAACTCTGGAGAGTCCAACGTAAGCCTGCCCTTTACTAAATATAGAGGAACCTATGTCGAGAATAGCGCTTTCAAGGCTGCCTTGTGATTTATGGATAGTAATAGCATATCCTAAGC
This sequence comes from Erebia epiphron, assembly GCA_963932025.1. Lineage (NCBI taxonomy): Eukaryota > Metazoa > Arthropoda > Insecta > Lepidoptera > Nymphalidae > Erebia > Erebia epiphron. The sequence goes on along the minus strand of OZ009953.1, from coordinate 5,919,223 downwards.
AAATAGGGAATTGTTCCCTGTGAACATAAATACATTATTTAATATCTGAAACTTGGTCTTGACTCGTCCTAGTTCGTAAATTAAATTATGCTTAAATTGTATTGTAGTTTTACGTGCGCTATTACTGTTGTCAATGTCCCAATGTACCTTTACTATTTTCCCAATGGATCTGTTTACCAGCCCTTACTGATATCTATGTTTCTTTGCAATATTACACGTGCACCTATTTTTATCGTGATGACATTTTCTAAGCCAGCAGTTAGCGATAAATCATCCTCGTTCTTTTTGAGTACCTACTATATTTGCTCGTTTTTAGGGTTCCGTAGCCAAATTTGGCAAAAACGGAACCCTTATAGATTTGTCATGTCTGTCTGTCTGTCTGTCTGTCTGTCTGTCTGTCTGTCTGTCTGTCCGTCCGTATGTCACAGCCACTTTTTTCCGAAACTATAAGAACTATACTGTTGAAACTTGGTATGTAGATGTATTCTGTGAACCGCATTAAGATTTTCTTACAAAAATAGAAAAAAAACAATAAATTTTGGGGGTTCCCCATACTTAGAAATGAAACTCAAAATTTTTTTTTTCATCTAACCCATAGGTGTGGGGTGGGATATCTATGGATAGGTCTTCAAAAATGATATTGAGGTTTGTAATATCATTTTTTTCTAAACTGAATAGTTTGCGCGAGAGACACTTCCAAAGTGGTAAAATGTGTGTCCCCCCCCCCCCCCCCCCCCCGTAACTTCTAAAATAAGAGAATGATAAAACTAAAAAAAATATATGATGTACATTACCATGCAAACTTCCACCGAAAATTGGTTTGAACGAGATCTAGTAAGTAGTTTTTTTTTAATACGTCATAAATCGTAAACCGCAATTTACCTTTCATTCAATCAACTCAAATATTTAAAAAAAACATTTAATTTAAAACTTACTACAGGTTTGTACGGAACCCTCGGTGCGCGAGTCCGACTCGCACTTAGCCGGTTTTTTTTTTAAGTAGCGTGGACCGTCTATTTCGTCTATCGAATTTAATTTAATTTCTGTTTGTTCCATACTTGCCAACATTGCAGTATTAAACTGGTTACACATATTTTTAGTGGGAAATAAACATACTGTACCATCGGACAGCAGTCTAAAATAAGATATAATTTCTTTAAGCCGGTCGTTTTGATTTATAGCGGTTAATTTGAGGAGTCGATTAGATAAAGAGCAACTGTCTTGACTTGTTACTACACCCATTCTTATGATTCAACATTTGACTGAAAAGTTGGTCGTTTTTGCCTCATATTTACAGTTAATTCCTCATAACAAAATAGTTCTTTCCATAAATTTGGAGCACTAGCAATGGTCATCCATGGAATATAGCGCGAAGTCGGCGAGATCGAATCCATATTATAGTATAGCAAAAGTTTTTGGTGAAACATTGAAAACAAGCACGGTAAACAGTAATCCACTATAAACAATGAATACAAATCACAATGACATTGACATCTTCAAATACGTTTAGTCTTCTTTTCTGTCAATGACGTTTCGTTGCACAAAATGCGTGAATACGAAGGTAAGGTTTTAATGCAACTATATTATTATTCATTATTAATTACATTAAAATAATAATTATGTGTCATTTTCAATAGTTAACAACACAAAACAACGAATTTAAACAAAGATCTGCAGTGTGATTTATGTAATAGGAGTTTTTTTTACTAAACAACTCTTGTTTTATTTAGTTCTGTATGCACTATGCGTGGAATGTAACGCAAGTTGCCGCAGGAAGTGGACGAGGGAGTTACTACCACCGCTTAAAGCAGTATTATTTCAAAATAACGGTTGAATGGCACGTAATTTGACGTCCTTAAAATAATGATTATAACACTACAACACGAACGTCAACAATATTAAAATAATACGGCTGTAAGCGATGGTAGTATGCCCCGTGTCAGAGTTTTGATCTATACATAGGTAGAGCATAAAAATGACGATTTTTGGACGTTTATATCTAAATAACCATTTGAGGTGTGTTTATGAAATTTGGAGCACATATGTATCTCGCGGGTCTCAATATATGAGCCAAATTTGACATATTTATGTGCAATAGTTTTTAAATTATGAGGGGGTCAAAAGTGGCTCCAAATGGTTCGTGTAATATTACACACGGTGCTGCTCGCCAGTTTTTTAAAGTTCTTCCTTCTTTTTTGAACTTTGGCTTGACACGCTACCGCGTGTCTTGATCAGTATGTTCAGTTCACAATCTTTCGATAGTTCACAATCTTGCGAGGTATATTATAATCAAACGGTTTTTACGATCTTACGGTGACATATATAAGTACTAAGCGATGCCCGTGCTTATATACTCGTATTTACAGACAAACTTCGTCCGCGTGGTTAAGGTTTTTTGTTTCCCGCGGGAAGTCTTTAATTTTCCGTGATATAGGCAGTGTCCTTCCCCGGGATACAACACATCACAGAACAAAATTTCATCGAAATCAGTTGAAAAGATGGGCTGTTAAAGCGTAGCACACTTCCGCATTTATAAAATCAGTATGAGTTATTTTGATTAAATAAACAGTCTCAAAAACAAAACCTTTTTATTTGGGACCGCAAAACCAATTTGTTCTTCAGTGAAAAAATATACTTACCCAATTTCAGTACCAAATTCATTACTTACTCTATTTGTATAGCCACGTCCAGCCGTTAACAAATTCAGTGGCTTAAAATTAACTAACCGAACTAAAAGTTTGTCAGCTCAATTAGTCATACGTAGAATAGCATTATGATAAACTTAATAAAACACGATACTCATTTTACAGAGTTTTAAGGTACCTGTTGATTAAACTTGATTATTGTTAGGGTTCTGTTGCTAAATAAGAAACCCTTATAGACTCGCCTAGTCTGTTCGTATATCATTGCATTATTTATTTCATCGACAGCGAATGTGTCGTGTTTGGGCTTATTCATTTTTTTTTCCACTACAACTTAGCCCTTGACTGCGCTCTCACCTGATGCTAAGTGATGATGCAATCTAAGATGGTAGCGGGCTAACCTGTTAGAGGTATGGCAGTTATTACCAATAGTACATGATGCAATAATACCTTACTGTCCAGGACGAAAATGAAGCAATAAACGGCCGTGTAATATCGGAAGGTTTGTTGTACGGTACCCTCGGTGCGCGAGTCCGACTCGCACTTGGCCGGTTTTTTTATTTTTACTTTTACTTTGCATCTTATCATGCGGTGTTCAGTATTGAAATTGAGATTGGTTACAATATCAAAGTTATGTATTTGATAAGACCGATTTGTGAGAATGTAATCAATCTCGTTATGATACTTTCCATCTGGGGATCGCCAAGTCCATTTTTTATGTGCTTTTCGTTGATACACACTATTTAGGAATTTAGCAAAATCAAGAGCTGACTCTACCGACATATAGAAACGTTCGATTTCTTCTTTATCACAATTTTCTGTGGGAGCATAAACTTGAATGATAGACCAACCTTGATTATCGGATGTCTGAATTTCTAGCGATGCGACTCTATCAGAAAATGCTTTAAAACTTATAATTTTATTTCTTAAAGTTTGTTTTACCCAGAATCCAACGCCATTTCTTCCCTTACTGGCTGAGGTGTGACACATTATGAATTCTGTATAGTCTTCAATAGCTTCCCTTTCTCTCCTTACCTCACTCAATCCTTTAATATCCCAGTTTAGATTTATTCCCAGTTTAGATTAAGCGTAAGGATCTCTTATACTATACATAATAATAGTTGATAGTAAAACTCCGATTAAACTTTTCAAAATATATTTAACTAGATGATGCCCTCGACATCGTCCGTGTGGATTGACGTTTTTTGATTGCTGCAGGAACTGCCATACCCACAGGTTAGCCCGCTACCATCTTAGACTGCATCATCATTTACCATCAGGTGAGATCGCAGTCAAGGGCTAACTTGTATTGGAATAAAAAAAGGAACTCTATAATTGACCGAGATAAAATGTAACCTACGGCCTATATTAATTCAGGTTATAAGCTAAATCCATTCCAAATTTCTGCCAAATCGGTTCTGTTCGTTCACAATCAGTAGTTAAAAGGTATATTAGTTAAACTAAGGCAACAAAAAAAAAAAAAAATGAAGTATTACATTAATTTTAATTTTTTTACACGTGCAATCTTGAAAATGTGTCAGAACGAGGTTATAGAATGTCATAGAGTTAGAAAAAAAGTGTTTTTAATGATGTATCACTGTAACGACTTGAATACAAAATACTTCGATAAAGATGGTGGTATCGAAAAAGCAGCTTGCGATTTGTATAGCGCCCATTATATTACTGCACTAGTGCGAAAACAAATATTCCCCCATACCTTTATAGATAAAAAACTTTTTGGTAATATTTTTATCGCCTAAGAGTGTTTAAAGGCTACTTTATTGTTTTAAGAGATGTGAAGTAACAGCCACTTTACGAGCATTGGTATTGTAAGATAAATTACACTTGAAAGACAAGTCGTGTGAGTGAACAATTAACTTTACGAAACAAGTGAGTTAACAACAATCTTACGGACTTGTTAAGTCGTTATTAAATAATTAAAAGCAATCGCTGTCGCTGTAGTTAATAATATTATATATTATACCTTTATTATTATTTATAAATTATTTACATTTTTCTTTTGTATAGTATTAAATAATACCTTTGCTCCATATAATGCTTCCATAGGTATAAACAGTTTTGGTTTTCCGTCGGATTTATCTTTAACATATTTATCGAATGCCTTTTTAGCCATTTTATTGTATACACTCTGTGATACAAGAACTAGTACATTTCTGTTTTCCTCTTTTTGCCTTCGAGTGTCATCTAGTATGTCTTTCGGCCCATTATTTTGGTTCATGTCGTCATAAAGCGGAAGATCCTCATTTCGATCCGTGGCATTCCATTGCAAACTGCTATAATATTATAATAATAAAGTTTTTATTTATAGCAAAAAAAACAGTATAAAATAAGTCAATGGAAATACAGTAAGTATACAAAACATTCAAACTAACAGCTAGGTACCTGAAATGGTTAAAAAACTCATTTCAGAGACCCTATTGTCGCAAATCGTAATCATTTGACAGCTTAAAACGTATTACTCGAACTGTTTTAGGAGTTCATACATGCTTTTTGACGTGCAGGCATCTGTGAACTCCTTAAACAGGTCGAATTATACGTTTGACAAACTATTACGATTACGCTCTTACACAATCGGGGGGCAGATGTCACAAGTCAAAAGACACAATACATAAAAATATTATAACTTACGGCGAATCATCACATATTTGTTTTCCATGTTTGCCTATTATGCAATATGTGGATGTGTGTTGTACCAAATTGATTAAAAGGACTGAAAAGTATAATACAAATTTCAACGACCTCAATTTACATAGATGGGCCCTGTCAAACAAATAATGTGGACTTATTTTATTAACGTCATCTAGTCTGAAAAGCGGGACAGCGCTATGGCGGGGACAAAGACAGGCTTATACAGGTGAGTGTCATGCACCAAAAGTCGGACGCCCAATTGTTTCTATTAAAGGGCTCATCTAGTACCTACATATATAATCCTTTTTTTAGGAATGTCAAGGTACGTGACTTCAAACTGTCGTTTTGAGTAATATTGCTTAAGTATTACTTTAAGCGTTGGCAGTATGGTGTTACATGGATTTAAAATTGCAGTGTATTGCCATGCAAGGCGTGCAAAATCAACTATACACGCTTTTATTAGCTTCTCTTTTGCGGCGTGATTGGCAGACCATTATAACACACACACACAGTTTTGCATTTATTATATTAGTACGGATAGAAGGACGGTATTCCGAACCAGTGGTAGATTCACTCGACTATTCAAAAGCACTCGTTAAAAGTCTACTTGAATAAAAAATATTTGATTTAATATGAGATACGGATTTTGGTCTCAGAATAAACTTACCGGTTATTAGTAAATTCATTTCAATTTTTTTTTATTAGGAAAAAAAAAAAACCGTTGTTGAGTTTTTGATTTTTCCTAATGGACGTATGTACTTTGAATTAGGTACAATAATTAATGAATAAATGAGATTATTAACTATTTTTATTTTATTCAAAGAATAATTAAATTCTGTTTTTATAATTGAACACAGAAAAAGTTAAATGCTTGATTGTTTAAATTATTTTATCTTTGATACGTAATGCTTTTTTAAATTGATTGAATATAAATGACTTTGGCAGTTTATACGTGATAAGTGTATAATAATAAATAAATAATAAATAAATCATTTATTGTCCATAAAAAAAAAAAAATTATAATCGCATTATAGGTTTTGCGTCTGATGCCTAAGATAAGTTTGAAACTCGTGTTATAGGCATACAATCCCTTACAATCTCATGTTAAATGTCATGAAATCAGACTAATATTATAAAAGCGAAAGTGTATTTGTTTGTTGGTTTATTGGTTCCCGCGGGAAAATCTGTATCCACGCGGACGAAGTCGTGGGCATAATAGTACTTACTACATACTAGTACATAATATAAGCTTTGTAAAGAAAAAGTACTTATTGTATTTGAAAATAAGTAAAAAGAGTAAAATATACCAAAACTATCATAACCCAAATGTTTTTGGTATAAAAAATATTTTATGAATGTGTGAATTTATTCAGCAAAAGGTTGGAACAGTTTTAAATGGATTAATTCTAAATAATATTATGATCCTTTTCATTTTACCAAACACTCTTTTAATTCATAATCAGCATATTATAATATGGTTGTAGATAAAATTTATATATTTATTATACTAAGGTAATGAAAACAGCAAATTATGTAATAGATTTCTTTATTATTATTACACACATTCTTCATTAACAAAGTATATTCGTAAAAAAAGTATGAACTGATAATTTTAGACTTATTTCGTGGTTCAACGACGTAACTTCATCGTGACTCCATCGCTCCGCCTCAAGAAAGTCCGAAGGTAGTTCGTGGAAATGAGCATTCTATTCTAGTTATAACGAAATTCCACAACCTATTTTAAACTTGCCATTACACAAGTTTAATAAATCCGTTAAAAGTATGCTTCTGAAAAAAGCTTATTATACTGACAAAAGTGCATGGACTTGACTCGCCCAGCAATGCTAAAGGACAGCGGTTACTTGTATGTATTTACACATTAATGAAATTGTAAATTATTTTTTTCAAAAGAGCAACCGCTGAGTTTATTGCTGGTTCTTCTCGGTAGGAATGGTATTCCGAACCAGTGGTAGATTCACTTGACGATTCAAAAGTACTTGCAAAAGTTTATTTGTGAATTGTTTATGTATACTGAACGTTATTTTATCCTACTTAATTATTTTCACAATTTATTTTTCAACTAAGACAAACTACAGTTCAAAATATCAATATCAAATTTTTCAATTTCGTTATACAATCGACACATTCCTATGATGGGATTGTAATATTTATTATGTGTTATGTCTCTAAGACGTATTGTAAAAGAAATACAATTTAAAAACAAGACGTGTAAGTGTACAGTTAGGTTATTAAAAAAATCGATATATTTTTTAATTCAATTAAACGTTTTTTTTATGTATTTTAACACAAATTGTATAATTAATAAATAATCGATGCGTAAAACTCTTAATTTTTTTTAAATTAATAATAAACAACTAAAATTTGATAAAGTTTTAAAAAGAACCACGTGACTACGAACGCGCCACGATCGGTTGCCATGTTTGTGACGTCATAATGTTAAAGCAATTTCACGATAGTACTGTGTCAACACTGCATCAGCTGTGTGCCACGATGAATAGAAATTAACATTCTGAAGTCACACGCGCTCGGGTTTATTGGGCGTGTCTTCGGTACTGAATACAAAAAAAAAACAATTTGATATAACTTGTAAATTACCGGAAAAAAAAACTATAAATAATTTTGCTATAAAACTTATATATAATACTTCGATTTATAACAAAAAAAAACATTTTTTTCAACAACCCAATTAACTTTATTGAACAAGTGACAAGTTAACAACAATCAAACATCACCTATTACATTATTACAGCACTACGTTCAGGATGTATTATCTGATTAACTTGATTAATAGCTTGATTAGTAACTTGACTAATAACTTGATTATTAGTAACTTGATCAAAAATAGCAGTCACTAACGCTGCTTTTAATACTTCCCATAATACTCTTGCCCCAAATGCTGCTACGAAATGAAAAATTTTTGGTTTTAAGCCGTTTTTATCCATATCATATTTATCTAATGCTCTATTGATCATTTTGTTGAACACTTTCCGTGATACAAGAACCAGTACTTTTCTATTTTCCTCTTTTTGCCTTCGAGTGGCATCTAGTTTGTCTTTTAGGCCATCATTTGTCTTTAAAACATCATGAACCGTAAGTTCATCATTTGGTTTCATAGCATCCCGGTTAATAGTGTCTTCACAGATCTCATTTCCATGTTTGTCTTCCATACAATGTTTGGATTTCAATTTTGCTTGCCAGGTGTGTTGTACCAAATTGATAAAAAAGACTGAAAAGTATATATAATACTAGATAATGCCCGCGACTTCTTCCGCGTGAATTCGACTCCCGCGGGAACACTTTAATTTTCCGGGATAAAAAGTAGCCTATGTCCTTTCCCGGGATATAAACTATCCCCATACCAAATTTTATCAAAATCGGTTGAAAAGATAGGCCGTGAAAGCGTAGCAGACAGACAGACACACTTTCGCATTTATGATCTTAGTATGGATAAACTGTATTTATAGATTTGAAAGTTAGAATCGCTGGTAGAGTCAATCCAAGACGTATCATAACATACAACTTTATGTCCTGCGGAAGTCGAATTTAACCAATCTACTCGTATACTTCTATATCTATATACTCAGCTGTACTACTATTATAAATGCGTAAGTTTTGATGGATGGATGGATGTTTGTTACTCCATCACGCCGAACGGATCTGGATAAAATTTGGCACATAGATAGATTATAGTTTGGTTATCCCGTAAATTAAAGTTAGCGGAAACCAAAAAAACCTACGCAGAAAAAGTCGCTTTGCAAATTTATGTACCTAATACCGACGACAATACAATATTTACATTTCCATTTAGCTAATCTGATGATGGAACCAGGAGGTAAATAGTGGAACAGTTTATTGGTTTCTAGTAAACCATTACTGAAAATCAGAATTTAGAAATAAGTTTCTAAATTCAAAACATCTGGGTAGATACATCTGAAAATCCTTTCTCAGTACGGTCTGCGTCATAGAACCTATTTGCTATTCCTCTAAATCCTCTGGCCTCAGTTATACTTATCAACGTAATTCTTTCCAGACAATTTCTTTTATAGACTTACTAGCGAATGCCCGCGACTTCGTCCGCGTGGATTTAGGCTTTTCGGTTCCCACGGGAACACTTTTATTTTCCGGGATAAAAAGCATGTGTTATTCCAGACTATAATCTCACTCTGTGCCAAATTTCAAGATCCGTTCAGCCGTTCTGGCTTGATTGAGTCACAAACATCCATCCATCCAATTGTCGCATTTATAATATTAGTATAGGATGTTCACGACCTTCGTATGGATATGCCCTCTTTGATACTCTTTGGAACTTTTTCATGTTGCGGGATAAAACACTAGCCACACAATTAAGTCCTAAACAATATCTATGCAAAAACTTACATCGATTCGTTGTTCTTTTGTGGTTTGATTGGCAAACTAATAAACAACATTTTTGTATATTCTGTGGGAACTCTTTAATTTTCCGGGATTAAAAGTCCTTGCCTATGACCTATGTCTTTCCCCGGGACACTCCTATATCTGTGCCAAATTTCATCACAATTGGTTGAAAAGATGGGCCGTTAAAGTGTGACAGACAGACACACTTTCGCATTTATTATTTTAGTATGTATTAGTACGGATTCGGAATTTCAATCTTAGAACTGACTTACCAGCTGTTAGTAAATTCATTAAAAAAAAAATGGAAAAAATATGCTTTTAATTTTTGCCAATACACGTTTAAAAACTTTGAGTTAGGAACAATAATTACCAAATAAATGAAATTATGACTATTTTTTTTTCTAGCTTTTGCAAAGAATAATAAAATTCTGATTTTTTAATTGCAAACGGAAAAACGTTAATTGCTTGGTTGTTTAAATTAGTTTTTCTTTTGTACGTAATGATTTTTTTGAATTGGTTGAATCCATTTTACTTTTGCAGTTTAGGTGTGCTAAGTGTATTTTTGATTCCCGTGGGAACTCTTTAATTTTCCGGAATATTAAGTAGCCTATGCCCTACCCCGGGTAACCTATGTAACCTACCTCTATACAAAATTTCATCAAAATCGGTTGAGCAGATGAGTCGTGAAAGCGTAGCAGACAGACAGAGACATTTTCGCATTTATAATATTAGTATGGATATATTTCTACTGGGTTCAACGACTTTACCCCACCAAATTAGTATATTTGATACTATATTGTATTATATTAATGATACTATAGTTATATCAGTAAGGTGTGGTAAATAATAAAAACAATGTTTATTTCGTTACTACAAACATTTTATTTACAAAAATGGGTGACGGGTGGTGTGCGTACAAAAAAGTGGAAAACGAAATGATATTTACAACCGAAATTTGTAAAGAAAATGTTGTATATTTACAGCACTTTGGCAGTGATGGCATGAGATTCACTTACAAACAAAGAGAGTTACTGAATGAGACCTTTGTATAATGTATCCGTTGAGCAAAATTCGGTTATCCTTGGTGTTTAGGTTTTGACTCTTACCGACAAGTTTGTGCCGTTATCAGTAACAGTCGTACGAGGGATACCTCGACGGATTATAAATCGGTTGAGGCATCACTCTAAATTAACATTACTAAATAATTAGTAGTTGTATTTAATAATGTTAATTTTTGACATCACCAAATAGACGAGCTATTTATTGACGTAAAAATTTTAGCAACACTAAATAGTTCGACTAGTTAGTTGACGAGTTGGTAGACGGTTTACCAAGCGCGGATTCCGTAGGGGTAGACACCGTGGGCGGCTAAGCCAAGGGGGGCACCGGCGTAGGCCAGGTTAGCACCGTAGGCCAGGGGAGCGCCGTATGCGAGGGGAGCACCAGCGTAGGCCAGGGGAGCACCAACTAAAGCGGCGCGGGCTCCTGCCAGGTTTCCGTCAATACCAGCAGCTTGGGATTGCGCGGCGGCTACGAGGTTCTGGGTGGCGGCAACGTTGCCCCAGTAAGCGTTCTCATGGAGGTTGCGGTTGGTTTCAGCGACCTGGATGTACAAACAATAAAGTAATAAAGTAACAATAAAGTACTGAGTAGCGACCGTTTCCGTGAGAATTTCAGAAAATCCGGCCTTGTTCCTTGTATGCATTTAAAACGGCACCTCTGAGCAAAATATCAGCTTTCTGGGTCCAAAGATTTGAATGTTAATGAGTCAGGACTTTTCTTAAGAAAGTTTTTCTTTCTTTCTCTCCGGAAGGTTTAAATCTTAACCTTTAGAAATAAAGGTTAAGACTTATTCGGAAGGAGAAATATGAATATAGGAGTTAAGGACAGGCAAATTTTTGGAGCTATGTACCTACGTTTTTAACAATCAAGTATCAGTATTCAGTTGCTTTCTAGCCTGAGAGTTCTCTATAGTATTCATCTTAAAGGTGTTCAAAGTCTGCCAATTCGCGTGACCCATAAACCTTTTCGTTCTTAGAGCTCTGGGGCCATACTGCCAACGCTTAAAGCCATATTGTTTCATTATTTATTGACTTTCGTGTTTTAGCATTATAATCCTTATTTAAGGAACGACAATCGTCATTTTGAGTAATACTGCTTAAATATTGCTTTAAGCGTTGGCAGTATGGCCCCAGTGTTGTATTGGATCGCTGATTTGAAATCCTTCTCACTCTGGAGAAGACCCGAGCTAAGTAGTTGTCTGTTGATGGGTTGAGATGAGGATGAGGATATGTACCTGGCGGACAGCCTCAGTGTTGTATTGGATGGCTGTTTGAAATCCTGCCGGGGATCGAACCCGGGATCTCCCACATATGAGACCACAACGCTCACCACTGTGCCAGGGAGGTCGTCAAAATGTCTTTGGTGATGACGAGGATATGTACCTGGCGGACTGCCTCAGTGTTGTATTGGATGGCGGCTTCGGCGGCGCGGGCCTGGCCCTCTCCGATGGCGCGGGCGGTGTCGGTCGCCGCGACGTTCGCGTTGATGACGGCCGCCTGGACATCGCCAGAGGTCAAGCCGTGGATGGCGCTAGCCGAAGCATAGCCGAGGATGGCAACGAAAGCGATCTGTTTGAGGAAAAAGAAAATTTCGTTAGTTTTTCTGACCTTTGCTTTATTGTTTATTCGGGGGTTAATTCTTTATGCTCGCTTTCCATCATGCTATTTGAACATTTCATGGAGACATGCGAGAATTGAAGTAATCAAGAATATCATTTGAAATACGATACCTACCGCAAAATGACTTGATCAGAATCTTAATTTGATTGTTTTACACCTATACTGAAAGTTTCGTTCTTAAAGGCCGAGTCATTTAAGAGGAAAAGCCTTCTTGTTCTTTTATTCTTTTCTTTGAATTTTGAATGAATGAAAATTGAATTTTTTTCTAAAAAATTTCATCCAATCATTTTTTCCGTTGATCCGTTACTTTCGTATCCGAAAATACATATAATGAATTATAGTATATATTAATTTTAAATTTTTCGATCCACGCATACAAACTTAAATATCGATTTTAGAATCGATGAAAACTGAGATCGGCCCGTTAATGTAAATACCATTTTCATCCCCTAATATCTTAGACGGGATCATCTTTTACCACCAGGTGAGATCGCAGTCAAAGGCTAACTTGTAGTGGATAAAAAAAGAAATGCATAGACGTAGTGTTGAAAGTAGATTGAAATCAGGGTATGTACTCTCAACAGCAACAATAGGATTTGAAGATCCTCCGTATATCCGGGGACCGATTGTTACATTTTGTAAATTAAAACGTCTTTAATATCGTATTTTTTATTACAGTTACAAGCTAGTCCTTTACTTCGATTTCACCTCGTGTTAAGTGATGATTCAGATGAAGGTAGCGGGCAATACTGATAGGAGTACAAGAGACGATTTAGAAATTATAAAATCCGTGAATTTCCGAGTCGGGAATCGTAACCAGGACCTTCCAATTGTAGGACCATAGCGTTCACCAGTGTGCCATTGAGGTGCTCTATAGGTTAGACTTAGAATAGAATAGAATATATTATTTCTATAGGAAGGCAAAACGAGCTAAAAGGGAAGTAACGGATAATCTTTCCGTTATTTGGATAATCTTTCCGTTAAAACTTATAAATGAGGATGTTGCTCCCGGTTCGTAAACATGAGTCTATCCAGTTAATAGTGTTTTCTTATCATTATCGACTTAATTAGACTTAGATTAAGACTTAATAATAATATATGCTTTATTCAAATAGAGGGATATGATCGATTGAATTTTAAACAGGCAATTTTGTTCGTATTTGGAAATTTAATTAACCAATGAGTATTTATTGAACTATGTAATGTTAGGTATTCGATTATTGATCATTATTTATTTACCTGTTAATATTATAGGGCTTTTAGATTTTTTTTCTAATTTAATGGTACAAGGACGAAAGTCCTAAATTCCATACAACTTAGAACTTTCGTCCTTGTGAAAGAGTTATTAAAGAACTTATAAACAGAAAAATTGCAATAATTTTTGACCTCAAAAATGAGACCTTCAAATCTATTAAGTATAAGGCTTAAGTGTTCTAATTATTATCTATGCTAATGTCATCTTAAATTTTCAGCAAGATTTAAAGCAATTTTTATAGCTCGTTTGAGACGGTACGGTTTTCAAGTAATTATATTGCTACCATACAAAGTCAGGATATATGACAGGTTTTTTTTTCTCATTAGATTGCTATATTTAATGTGATACTATGCGGTCGGTCGGTTTTATATATCTTTATGAAATTCATTACTATAATATATTCGTATGTTATGATAAACATACGCGTTAGGGTTGGTATACACTATACACGTGCGAAAATTCAGACTCCTCAAAACTGCTCTTTTGTATGAAAACTAAATGACCGTTAGGGCTCAAACACTACAAACAAGACAACACAAAACGACCGCCTGAAACAGTAGCGTCGTATGACAAACGTTTTATCTTGTCGCGATAGTCTGTACTTTCTAAAGAAGTGTGCACGCGACCTTTTTTCCGGTCAACTATTTTTGTCCGTAGTGTGTTTTCACCCTTATGTAAGTCAATATGACCTTGTATACATATTGTATAGAAGCTATATTAGGTCACAACCTTATGAAATAGTCCTCATTTGGTGTTCACATATCCATTTCAAACTCGCGACGGATACTGAATACATAATATTAGTTGCATTATATGGCTGACTTTTGCCCACGACTTTGCCGGCATTATTTATCGCAGAATAAAGAAAACTGCCAACCCTAGTGGTGCAGTAAGAATTTTAAGTAATTTCAACAGGCAAACTCGTCAATACATTTTACAACCCGTTGTCCTAGGCGAGCGACGAAAGCGACGCGATGCTACGCTATGCGATACGACTCCATTGAAAATGACAAACTTGACTACGCCAAAACGCCACGTGTATATATCTACTACAAGTTAGCCCTTGACTGCGATCTCACCTGATGGTAAGTGAAGATGCAGTCTAAAATGGTTGCGGACTTGTTAGGGGCCTGGCAGCTATATTCAACCCATACCCCTAATCGGTTTCTACACGGCATCGTACCGAAACGCTAAATCGCTTGGCGGTACGACTTTGCCGGCTAAAGCCACGTTCGAAGCCCGAAAGACGAAAAGAACCAGACGTGAAGGGCAAGCTTATGCTTGATGCTGTCGCTTCGCGTCGTATCGAGTCGCGTTGTCGCTGACGTAGGACTAGTTCTAAGCCCCGGATTTTTTGTATAAATTTTATTTGAAAGCTATTTCAAAAGTTGTTTTTTATGTCTAATTTCGTGACTAACCAACACGTACACCTATTACCAAACCCAATTCTGAAATTATTACGTTTAAATTACCTTTATTGTGTTTGTCATATTTTCGATTTGGCGTGTAATTGTCACGTCTGTATTTTATTCTATGACAATTTACTCAACAAATAAAGCCCATTGAACAAATTTTGGGCAAATTAATATTTCTAAACGACATGTTTTTTTTTTATTGTATTTTTTTATAATCATTCATCCATCCATCCAAACTTTCGCATTTATAATATTAGTATAGATACGAATGTTTGGATGGATGGATGTATGTATGGATGGATGATTGTTACTCAATCACGCCAGAACGGTTGAATGGATCTAGATGAAATTTAGCACAGAGATAGGTCCATTATAGTCTGGAATAACACATAGGCTACTTTTTATCCCGGGAAATTAAAGAGTTCCCGCGGAACCCAAAAGACCTCAATCCACGTAGACGAAGTCGGCATCAGCTAGTTTTTTAATAAGTTTATGGGTTCCTTTTCAGGACAGATATAGAAAATTTTCACGGACCTGATTATTTAAAAAATAGCGAATTTCTATGTAATTGACGCATCTACGTTTTATTCTTTGACACCGACCTTGACCACCAATAGCAAGTATGCAAAGCGCGTAAGTGAGCGTAAACTAAACCAGTTTTAAAAGATCTCTGGTGCTGTCTCAGTCACGACTTTTTAAAACATATCGCCTTCGTGATAAAGATGAGTTTTGATTAGCATAACAGTTTTGTATGAAGTTAGTGATACATGAAGAGGTCTTTATAAATGGTTGATATGTTCCATATAATATTATTATGATTCAGGTATTACGAAATGAAGGCACTTTACTTTACCGTTTTGTATTTACCGTAAATAGAGTATAGACGTTTTTGGTAATAATATATTGAGTACAGTAATTAAAAATTAAGCTTGCGTATAATTATTATTTACCCTCGTGAAGTCATCAGGGAACTTGGAGATACTATGGGAGTAGCATATGTGACACCACAGGTCCTCAACTTTACCCATGAAAAAATTAGTAAGCCAATATGACCTTGTATGGATATTCGGTCGCAACCTTAAAAGATAGTCCTCATATGGCGTTCGCGTATCACAAATACATCATCTATATAGTAAATATAATTAATTATCTATTAAATGATAAACATATTATGCAAAACATTATGGTTATAATAAAATAATACATTTATTAGAATTATTAAAATTAATTAGTTGTTCATGACATAATATATTCTTTGATATTACACTAGAACTTAGACATCAAGCAAAATAAGTAACGAAACTTTAGTCAAAATAGATTTTTATGGTTAGAAAAAAGTGTATAGATTTTTATAAAGCACTGATAGATACACCATCCTAATTATAACAAGGGAAACGTCTTTAATTGGCCTAAATAAAATTAATCTTCGATGACACGACAAAGGTAAGAATGGTCATCATTAAACCATAATCTTTTTCAAAAATTAGCTTTTTTTGTGACGATCCCATTTAATTTTTATCACAATAATAAGGTTATTTTCTTGTCCGGATTGAATTTCCCGCGTTTGATAATTAGGTCCTTTTTATGTCAAGATAGCGTTTCCCGTGTTATGATTTGTTTTTAAAATTGTTATCTGATAAGAAGGATGTCTTACCAGGAATCTCATCGTGAACTTCTTTGTCAGACTACTCGAGAGCTACTGAATGCTGTCCTGGTGCTGCAGAGGTCTTTTATACGTGTCGTGTGTACATTGAAAGTGCCCGTAATCATTGCTACGATAAAGTACCTACTTACAGGTTTTGTTTGTGGCATTTAAAAAAGTATAGAGGCGTTCCATATTGGAATATTGTTTTCAGGTTTTCGAGTGACAGATGATAGTGTCAGGGCTTTTTAAAAAAGGAATTAATTGGCCCGCCCAAGGTTGTTTTTAATTTTTTTCGGACTGGTTTACTTTTTTTTAAGATGTAGTGAATTTTTAAAAATTGGTTTCATATTATTTTTATTTGGACTCTACTGAATACTTTTGATGTTATGAAAATAACTACTGCTGGTGCATTAGGTACATTCTTCTAAGGGGCCATACTGGCAACGTTTAAAGCCATATTGTTTCATTAATGATGAATTTCTTGTTTTAGAATAATTATCCTTATTTTAGGAACGGGTGTTGATTTAGGACCAGTCAGTGGGTGAATGATTCAGGAATTATATATTTTTATTTGTCTGTAGATATAAAACAATTTTATTTTTCAGAGTAAAAATCAAACCAAAGTTTATAAAATACTTTCGTCAGCTATACCTATTTGGTTTTGTAAATATAGGTATTAAGATGATGATGATGATGGATAAAGATTTTTTTTTATTCCCGCGGGAACTTTCCTGGATAAAAGTAGACTATGTCCTACCCCGAGATGTTACCTCTATATAACAAATTTTATCAAAATCGGTTGAATAGTTGGGCCATGAAACCGTAGCAGACAGACAGACAGACAGACACTTTCCCATTTATAATATTAGTATGGATTTATATCAGAGTGGTGAATTTTGGCACATATATTCGCCGAAAAACACTAAAAATAGTTTCCTTTTGTTTTTTAATTGAATATCATGTTGAAATAAATTGAAATGTATAGTTTGGAATTGGACTACAATATGGTCTGTCGACGTAGAGAGGACAAAATTGTTAAAACTTCGGTCTCCTATTCGTAGGATTCGCGTTCGAATCCTGGATCCCTATTTCACCCCTTCAGGGGTTTAATTTTCAAAATTCCTTTTTTAGTGGATGCCTTCGTGCCAATCTGTTTGCCAAATTTCAGTTCAATCCGTTCAGTGGTTTGAGCTGTGATAGATCAGTCAGTCAGTCACCTTATCCTTTTATACATATACTAGCTGATGCCCGCGACTCCGTCCGCGTGGAGGTATGAAAAATGGATAGTAGCCAATTCTCAACCCTACTGAATATGCATATTAAATTTCATAAAAATCGGTCAAGCCGTTTCGGAGGAGTATGGTAACTAACATTGTGACACGAGAATTTTATATATATAAAAGATTTAAATAAGTAACATGCCATTTCTACTAGTTTCCTAGCTCTATGTAATCTGATGATAATGTAGCAGAGATCGTCTAGGCGGAGCAGGAAAGGCTTTAAGGTACCGAATAAATAAAAAAAACAATGTGTCTCGGAATACCACGTGACATTTAAGGTACCGTGCCGTCCGGCCGCCTATCACACCGCTATGAACTACATTACTTATTTGACGACCTACCTGGCACAGTGGTGATCACTGTGGTCTTATAAATTAGATGCCCCAGGTTTGATTCCGGATGGGAGCAAGTTTGGGATTTGATAATTTCTAAATTGTTGCGGCTGGTTACCACCCTACTGGCTACAGCCAAGCAATTTAGCGTACCCTTACATAGATTCCGAGAATTGGGTATTTGACTAATAGTCTTTTTTTTAGTTATTATTAAATACAAGATCTCCCAAAAGTAGTAATTACCTGCCTGCTAGTTTTATGTTGAATAACCATTTTAAATTATCTAAAAAACTATATTATTTGAGATACCATAAGGGATCATCCATAAAGTACGTCACACGTTGAGGGGGAGAGGGGGTCGACGATGTGTGACATTGTGTGACAAGGGGTGGGAGGGGACCTAAGTTTCGTGACGTTACATTTCACAAATTGGACCAACTGTGACTGTAAAAGGATATTAGAAAGACAGACACACTTTCGCATTTAAAATACATATTGGTATTGATTGACGTTCAAAAAATGTATAGTGTAGGTACCTATTTTATTGCATTGATATCTAGACGAACGAAGTAATAAGTTATCGTGAGACTATATCTATACTAATATTATAAAGAGGAAAGATTTGTTTGTTTGTTTGTTTGTAATGGATAAACTCAAAAACTTCACAATCAATTTTAAAAATTCTTTCACCTATATAAAGCTACATTATCAGCGAGTAACATAGGCTATATTTTATTTTCAAAAAAATTAGAGATCCTTGCGAAAATTGCAATAATGTGAACTAAGTCGGAAATATCGTCTCTTTTGAGAGCTTACGAGCTTAATGTAAAACCTGGCTACTGACCGACTGGCTATTATTGGGTATTGACTATTATGATGATTAGTGTTAACCGTGCGAAGCCGGGGCGGACCACTAGTAATACTTATAAAACAAAAGACCTAGTACTTCAATGTTAAAGCCATAATAATTCAAAGAAAAACCAACAAAACCTCTAAGACATATATGATCATACCTTATGCCGTGTAACCTAACAACATAAATAAAATATGGACGTAATAATCGTATATAATTTATTATTGAAATCAATACATATAAAATTACTTGTCCTTACTGACTGATCTATCAACGCACAGCCTAAGCGCTGCAATTAGGACCTACGCTAGTATATAATTACGCACTTAGAAATAATATTTGAATTCCACCCCTGTTTAAAGTAGGTGATAAAATTCGGTGAGAAATTCCGCAGAATTTTCAAGTTATATCTAAAAAAAATATTATTTGGGTCTTTTACTTAATTTTAAAGGCCGAAATACGTGTTCTATGCAAATTCCATACTTCAATACGGGTTGACATTTGCCTGCCAGTCGAACTTTTCAAGTTATACCAATGAAAAATTGGTATTTCGGATTTCGGTTCATAACATGAGTAAATATACCTATTTCAGTTTTTTTTAAATTTCATCTTCCAACGGGGATTTTAAATAAAGGATGATTTTTGAGGAAGTGTGTAGTTTTTCGACATATCAATGAAAATTGATATATTTTAGGCTTTCTGTTAAAAATATAAGAATTAAAAAAAAATGTGTGTGTGCAATTCACACACGGCAGAAGTGAAGCTTCAAAAAAGTAGCCAACGAGTGAATTAGATAAATATAACTTGTATTCTATCTCATTCTCTCGCAGGCTAAATCCTATTTATGAATATGTTTGTCTCTTTTTGGTGTCGCTTTTTTTTTAATTTTTTCGTTTCGTTGAATTTTCAAATCACAACGATTCTAACGAAGATTCCCTTCAAAAAGTTCGCAAATAGATTAAATAGAAGTTTGTATGCCGGTGTATTATTCTTGAAGTTTTTCACATGAAAACTGATTGGTATTTGGGCACCTGGTTAAAGATATTTTTATTGGAATTTCCACAACAGATTTTCAAATATTCCACTCGAAAGGAGTCCAGTGGGCTCGGCTATGTATACTAATATTATAAATGCGAAAGTTTGGATGGATGTATGGATGGATGGATGTTTGTTACTCAATCACGCACCAACGGCTGAACGGATCTCGATAAAATTTGGCACAGGATAGTCTGGAATACCACATAGGCTTCTTCATCCCGGAATGTTCACGTTTCAGCGGAAACCAAAAAATCTCAATCAATGTGAACGAAGTCGCGAGCATCAGCTAGCAGTAGGTACATAAATTATGACTAGATGACTAGTGTTTTGTTGAACATATGCGAGACATATAAGCTACACGGCGAGCATGTAATGAAATCATTAATCAGTTACACTTTAGCATTAATTAATGTCGTTTATTCTATACTAGAGGACCCCCGCGACTTCGTTGGCGTGGCTTAAGTTTTTTAATTCCCACAGGCACTGTGTCACTCTCCAAGTACCCAACTATACCCATGTAAAAAATCTCGTCGACCCGTTGCTCCATTGCGGCGTGATTGAAGAACAAACTCCCTGGATGAAAGTATGAAAGGCCTTCATTTCTCAAGATATTTTTCAAGTTATATCAACGAAACTTGGTATTTTGGCTTTCGGTAAAAAATTAGGAAGTACGTTTGTCACAGCTTTTCAAAATTCTACCCTCAATGGGGTTAAATAGGGGTTGAAAGTTTGTATGAAAATCCGTCGTTTTTCAAGCTGCTATAGCCATGAAACTTGGTGTTTGGGCTTCCGCTAATGATGAAATACGGATATTATGTATAAGCAAGCTCCATAGTAGAGTTCCGTTGTCATGATATTTGCTAAAACTTTGACTAAAACTTTGACATTATTTCGTTAAAGGTAGTATTTTACCAAAAAATGAACCAAAACTAAAAACCCTCATAATGATATGAGGTTTTAAAAAGTTTTTTTTTAATTATAGAAGCAGGCGTTACTTTGCGGAATTCCATGATAATTCTAAAATGCTACATCAATGATGATAATGAATGAACTAGAAGTTTAATTCGCTATAATCCGCGACAATAGGTAAATCTATGTGGTACCGTGTGTACCTTGCACTTGTAGCTTGGAATATTCACCACACCACACAAACCTTCCAAATTATTCTTAACGTACTTTTCACTCCGATAACGGAGCGTATTCAAGAGATGTTGACTCGACAATGCACTATTGTAAAGCACTTTACTTTCTAGTTCCTTCTACGGAACTCTAAAAACGTAAAATCACTCGGACGAAGTCGCAGAAATCATCTAGTTAATACTGAAGGATATTGCCAATTGGACATAATAGGAGTTCATAAACAACTAAACAATGTTTAACACAGCTTATAAAATATGCGTGTAGCGGAGGCGCCACTGTCTATTAAAAAATCCATATTTTCGGATCAACATAGGGTAAATTCAGTTAGTTCCTAATTTCGCCACACGCACTGGTATGTTACATATAGGGATAACGCCTATAACCTTCGATGAAAGGCCGTTTACGTAATAGTCCTCAATATTGTTCCATTTAGGATATCCTAGTGCATAGTTTTGTCAATACGCGTGCCCAAAGTTAGAAATGGTTTCAGAGCTGGTGGCGTTTTTAAACCAAATACATGTTTCAAAGTGCTTTTTTATAATTCTTTAATAATATCCATGCAAAGCCATCTGCTATTTCAGACTATAATCTATCTTTGTGCCAAATTTCATACAGATCTGTTCAGCCGTTCCGGCGTGATTGAGTAACAACCATATCCATCCATCCATCCATCCAAACTTTCGCATTTATAATATTAGTATAGAAGTATAGATAACCGTCGATAACGGAAGGTCAGTCGGTCTCCTGCTTATCGCACAGTAAGACGCTGCACGATATACGATGCGTGTCATATTTTTATTAATATTTTACTTCGCTGCATCATTTGGTGAATTGGATTTTAATTCGAAGACTAGAAATTTCAGCATTGAACTGTTATATCACACCGTGCAAGATGTAAAGTCAAATGTCATGATATCACCTTATGTCATTTGGTCTTTGCTTATAAGCATGGCTTACGAGACTCTTGGCGTCACCCGGGAGGAACTTTCGAAAGTGTTTTCACTGACAGAAGACAGGAGTGAAGTCGTAGAGGAGTATATGAAGCTCAGAACAGCGGTGCTCGTGAATGATGTTGAGCCTATAATATCTGGGCTGAATTTTGTATTTTATGATGAAAATTTTAATGTTTATTCGGACAGTATTAAGGGATTAGAAAGCGACTTTGGTTATATCGTCCGGCGGCTCTCTTTCCAAGAGCCGCAGCAGGCGGCGGATTCTGCGCAGAGGTTATTGCGTTCATACCGTGTGCCTTCCATCAGTATGCTAAAGACCGAAGACTTCGAAGAATCGACGATGATTATGTGCAATTATTGTTCATTTCAGGCGGAATGGTTGAACCCCTTTAATGTATCGAACACGACGCCAGTTTATTATTATGATGATGGCAAAGTGGTAGGAAGAATGGAGATGATGTATATGAAATCGCGGCTCCGATTCTCCGACTTCGAGTCGTTGTACGCTTCTGTCACGGAGTTGCCGTATCGGGGTGGCGGCAAATACTGCATGCTTCTTGTAAGACCTCACAAAGGATACGACGTCGCTCAAGTGCTGAGGAATCTCAGAGAAGTGTCCTTGAAGGATGTGCTCCATACGTTGCAACGTGACTCCGATGAGTTCGGGATGAGAGAGGTCGAGGTGAAGTTGCCGAGTATCGGGATCGTATCACGAGTCATTTTGAACAGAGCATTGATTAATATGGGACTCTCTGATGGTTTCGATCCAAAATTGGCCAATTTCGACAACTTTACTGAAGACAAAATTTATATTGGAGAAATCACCCAAAGGTTTACCTTTACCCTCAATCCGTTTATGACAACAGTACACACTTTCACCCCTGCGTATTCTTACACAAGCACTCCATCTAAGTCAATACCAGTAAAGGAGCCTTTTCTTTTCTTTATAATGGAGAAGTCTACAGCTACTGTACTCTTCGGTGGCTCTTATTCTAAGATTAATATATACGAGAAACCTCACTGGAGGGAGTCTATGGGTAAAAGCTTGTTACGTCTTTCAGTACGTCAACTGACGTAATACTTGTGCTCGGGGTGGTTATCGTACTTCTCTGGTAGGAAGGCTGCAAAACAAATGGTCTATATTATTATACTGCAAAAACAAATATAGTACTTATGGTTATATTGAATTTTTTTTATTTTTCCTTTTCATATGATGACTTAATAGTAGGGGGAGCCCAAGAGGGGTTTTTTGGATTTACTCCAGTGCGGCAGATTAATATAAAGGGGGATTCTTTGGACCCTGTAGAGTACCTTCACCATATAATATGAGCCCTGTATGTTGATGGTGTCTAGGACAGCAGATCAAAATAGTAAATAAATAAAATCGATCATCAGAAATACTCGAGCGCGTCAGATTAAGGTAAAGTGAGTTAATTACATGCTGAAAAGTGTACATTCAAATAATTAATCTGACGGTTTGAGCGAGACCTAAAGGAGTTGGAGTTTTTTAAGAATGTAATTCTCCATATATTTTTTCTAAACTCTATTTTATTTCTATAGTTAGGTACGTTAACCGCCTGTTCTTTGTCGAGCTCAGTTCACCATCACCTTGTCAAGTTTATCTCGCCAAACGGCCAAGCGTTAGGTTTCCTGTGAAATTAGAGCGTGGATTTGAGCACGTATATAGATATCACTATTACTGCAAAATATACTGTACTACCTTTTGCCCGCGGCTTCACTCACGGTAGGTTCGATTTTCAAACTTCAAACTTGAAGTTTGAATTTTCATAAACCCTTTCTTAGCCGATGCCTACGTCATAATATTTATCTATCTGTATCCAAATTTCAGCCCGATTCATCCAGTTTGAGCTGTGCGTTGATATATCAGTCAGCCAATCACCATTTTCTTTTATTTATTTAGACTAGCTGAACCACACTGGCTTAAATAATTCTTTCGAAAAACATGGTCCAGTAAACGTGACATTATATTAAAACTAGATGATGCCCGCGACTTCGTCCGTGTGGATTAAGTTTTTTTTGGTTCCCGTGGGAACTCTTTAATTTTCCGGGATAAAAAGTAGCCTATGTTTTCCCCAGGATACAATCTATCTCTGTACCAGATTTCATCAAAATCGGGTGAATAGATGGACTGTGAAAGCGAACATGCAGAACAGCAGACATGCAGACGGACAGACAGGCAGACAGACACACTTTCGCATTTATATTATTAGTATGGATTCACGCATAAGTATTCTGTCGTTGAAAAATAAAAATAAAATGTTTTTCTTTTAAATTTATAACGAGATATTTAAATATGTTTCTCTAAAACTTTAATTTGAAAATGAATGAGGGCATGGAATTTCCAAAAATCCTGATACATTTATACTTCTTAATTTTAATGTTTAAGTATTTCTTATGACAAAGCCCTCGTATATATTTATGACTACGTGATGCCTGAAAATAATTATTGTCTCTTGTTTTGAGAATAGGTAATTCCATCACGCGACGGTGTAACAGGCTTCCATACAAACAATGAACTAAATACATCATACTCTTGCAGTTCAATTAGTTCGCTAGTTACCAGTTTTCGATCACACATCGGTATGAGGAAGCAGTACGACTGAAAGTCTCCGCAAATGACAAGGATAGTAGGAAACCGTGTACATGTATACAGGTGGTCTTATAAAGTTATAAATAAACGACTTGCCTTACTTTTTAAGTGCAGATCTAGATTTAATGAAATAATGTTGCTGAATTCGGTTGGGCACAATCTCTATCATACTAATATTATAAATGTCCTTCAATCACGCCGCAATAGAACAACGGATCGACGTGATTTTTTGCATGGGTATAGTTCAGGACCTGGACTTTTTATCCCGGAAAATGAAGTAGTTCCCGTGGGAATTAAAGAAAATTATTCCACGCGGACGAAGTCGCGGGCATCAGCTAGTTGTAACATAATATGTACCTACTGCTTTAAGCAATGTTAATAACCCCCTGGGGCCATACTGTCAAAGCTTTAAGCAATACTTAAGTAATATTTAGGAAGCTTATAAATTCATCACCTACTGCAAGCGACCGTGCTCGCCTTCTTGCGGTGCCTATACGAGGGAATCAAGTTACTGGCTTCATGCTCTCCCGTCTAAGAATTTAGGCACTCTGTTGGACTACCTCACTCTGACGATTGCGGTTGGTCTTCGACTTGGCGCCAAGTTACAACAGCCACATCTTTGCCACTGTGGTGGGGCAGTGGACGCGTATGGCCATCACGGGCTTTCTTGTATAAAAAGTGCCGGTCGTCTTTCGCGACATGCTTCCCTGAACGACATCATTCGTAGGTCTCTTGTCACCGCTAAAGTGCCTGCAGTATTAGAGCCTAATGGCTTGGCGCGCAGTGATGGTAAGAGACCTGACGGGATGACTCTTGTTCCGTGGAAGCAAGGAAGGTCGCTTGTTTGGGATGCCACATGCGTGGATACGCTAGCGTTATCCCACTTGCAGGCGTCCTCCATGTCAGCGGGGGCGGCGGCCACTAATGCAGAAAGAGCCAAGAGACGCAAGTATGAAATTATTGAAAATAATTTCATTTTTGTGCCTTTTGGTGTTGAAACCCTGGGGTCGTGGGGCGAAGATCCTAGATCCTTTTTTAAGGATCTATCTTCTCGTCTCACAGAGTCCACAGGTGACCGGAGGGCTGGCAGTTACCTCGGCCAACATATAAGTTTGGCTATTCAACGGGGTAACGCAGCCAGCGTTCTGGGCACACTGCCTCATTGCAGCGGGATAGATGATATTTTTAATGTTTAGTTTTCAGTTTTTAATTTAGATTTAATTTAGAATGTAATGATATGTATTTTTAAGTAATATTACTCAAAATGACATTTTGACTAAAATATAGATTATAATTCTAAAACACGAAAGTCAAAAATAATGATACAATAATGCTTAAAGCGTTGGCAGTAACCCCTGTTATCGCATTTCGTAATGCATACCTTTGTTACTAGTGAATTTGTCGTTAGGTCGATAGGCGCCGTCTGCCAATTTGCTCATTAGAATAATGATTAATACTATAGAGCCTTTATTCATCTGCATATCATACTTAATATTATAAATGCGAAAGTCACTTTGTTTGTTGGTTTGTTGGTTTGTCCTTCAATCACGCCGCAACGGAGCAACGGATTGACGTGATTTTTGGCATGGGTATAGTTGAGGACCTGGAGAGTGGCATAGGCTACTTTTTATCCCGGAAAATTAAGGAGTTCCCGCGGGAATAACAAAAAACTTAAACCACGCGGACAAGTCGCGGGCATCAGCTAGTACTCGTATAAAATTGAGGGGTGAGTGGCCTAGTTTTGACAGCAAAAAAAACAGTCGATGAAGTTGTGCTACGTTGAGCCAAAGTCGGTAACTGGATCCGAATTTGGCAAATAAAATTTAAATTAATTATATCAGCCGTATTAACTGCACGTCAATAAGCATGTGTGAACTCCTAAAACAGTTCGAGTAATATGTTTTTAGCTGTCAAATGATTACGATTAGAGGTCCAATTGTATAAGCAAATAGGTACTCGAACTGTTTAAGGAGTTCATAAATGCTTTTTGACGTGTAGGCATCTATGAACTCCTTAAACAGGTCGGATTATCCGTTTGACAAATGATTACGATTACGATTTCCTTACACAATCGGGGGACTGATTGGCCTGGGACTCTTCACACTTCGCCGGTGACCGATGTATACCGGGTCCTATTCAACGTGTGTAGCGCTCAGGGTTTACTTTTGTGACTCAACAAACACAGGTATATCTTGTCAACCCATTGCCAGCTCACTACTGACCACTAAGCACCTCTCGGAATGATATAGGTTTGGCCATAGTCCACCACGCTGGCCAAGTGCGGATCGGCAGACTGCATACACCTTCGGGAACATTACGAAGGTTTCTGGGGCCATTTTCATCGCCGTTTGAAGCAAATGATAATTAACTTTTTTAAAACGCACATGACTTCGAAAAACTGGAGGTGCATGCCCGGGCATCGAACCCACGACCTCGTACAGCGAGTCGCGGGTCTTATGCTGAGATTTATAGAACTTACTTTGACTTTGCTCAGGCTTTACTTGGACTTATGTGAGGTGAGTGTCATAGATCTATCTATTTAACTCTGTCTTAAATCAGAGCTTAAATCAGTCTTAAAGAGACTTAGTGTGAGATCTATAGAGCGAACTTTGACTTAGCTTAGACTTAAGACATCGTTAAAACGAGACAGATTTATGTTACTCACATAAGTACATCTCCTTTTAACTCAAAGTAAAGTCTGAGCCAAGTCAAAGTACGCTCTATAGATCTCAGACTTTATAGATCTCAGACTCTATATATCTCGGACTCTTAACCACTTCAAGAACAAGTGCATTTTAGTGGTAAATAGGCAACACTGTAAGGCACCGCGCCTACCACCCTCGCAACGGTCTCTGTTTATTTCATCAGCAATTTTCGTCGTTGTGGACGACCTTTAATAAACCCGGTGCGTTGCGCGCTGGTTTCCGTTGTTTTATCGCGGCTTTTATGTCGGACTGCTTTGTTTTAGGATGACGGTTTGTTGAAACTTTATTTTATTACACCCAACTCAAATATATTTCGTTTCTCCGGTCTGGCCTGGTGGGAGGCTTCGGCCGTGGCTAGTTACCACCCTACCGGCAAAGACGTGCCGCCAAGCGATTTAGCGTTCCGGTACGATGCCGTGTAGAAACTGAATGGGGGTATGGGTTTAATATAACTGCCATGCCCCTAACAGGTTAGCCCGCTAGCATCTTAGACTGCATCATCACTTACCATCAGGTGAGATCGCAGTCAAGGACTAACTTGTAGTGGATAAAAAAAAATATCCTCACAGGAACCTAACCTAATGTGATGCTTGAAACCATTTTAGTCTGTTCCAATAGAGATGAGCTATTTTTGGAACAAAGTTTCTTATCGCGCGTTACGAAAGGGGGCTAGACGGAAAAAATTAGTTGTAACGACACTTTTTATGAAAAGATGATTTTGGTTGCTATGACTACTTGTGTTGTTGACTTCAAGTTGTTAAAAAATAAAAAGGTGAAATAATTTTAAAGAATTATGTTTTCAATAGTTACATAGGCTAGTTATTCGTTCCATCCAGACACCCGCGTGGAACGAAGTTCCTTTCGATTAATTAGTGAAGGAATTGTAATAAAATTTACACAGAGAAACACGCGCACGCCGCACGGCTTACAACTGTAGCAAAAAGTGTCGTTACAACTTTTGGTACTTCGTTCCACCGGGTGTCCCTTGACACCTCTCAAGTTTTTTTTCAACTTCTTAAACGTTTGATTACGTCATTTTATCTGCCACTTGACCAGTATAGTGATGGGATTATTAAATGCCGATAGGTTTGTAGATATTTCTCATCATTATTGGTAGAAGAGATTACATGATCATAGGCCGAATTGTCTAAGCAAATCGTAAACATTTGACAGCGTAAAACGTATTGTTCGAACTATTTAAGGAGCTCATACATGCATTTTTGACGTGCAGGTGATGTGCGAACTCCTCAAACAGGTCGAATTATCCGTTTGACATACGATTACGATTTCCTTACACAATCGCGGGGCGATTTTTAAATCAGCATATTTCGACGGATGTATAATGGAAACAGTGCAGTACATTCCGTACTCGCTGGTAATTACACTATATTTACTATTTGCTACCATTAATCACGATGCCCTCGTGTGATAGATATATATATTATTATTTATTTTTGAATACGAGACGCTTAACATAAAAGTTGTTTTGTTAATTAATTACGATAGGTAATTATTCATTACTGCAATAAAAAAAAATTGTGTCTACTCCGACGCACTACTGGAGTTTACTCATTACGAACGAAAAGTGTTACCATGGAAACGTAGTAAATAACGTAACGGAGAAAGTTTGATTTTACTCCCCATACATTTTCATACTCCGGGCTTATATATGAAAATCGATTCTTAAGGAGGTAAACTCCAAAAAACATAATGAAACCTGTATATGTCACCGTAAGATTTCAAAGGCCGTTGGATTGTAATCTAACTAGCGATATTGTAAACTTTCGACAGATTACAATTTAACGCATTATTTTTCGTTAGATTGTAATCTGTTAGATATATTAACCCGATAAAAACTACCTGGTCATTTATGTCGAACCCTAACCTAACCTACAAGAAAGAGACAAGAAAACGTAAATACAAAGAATATTTCAAAAATTGACACTCGGACCATTGAACGGTTCACAATCCGTCGACAGTTTACAATATCGCTAGTTGGATTACAATCTAACGGTTTTTGAAATCTTACGGTGACACATACATACTTAAAATGTTTAGGTTGAATGACACATTCATTTTAAAATATCTAATAAATGATGCCTGTGACTTCTTCCCCGTAGATTTAGGTTATTGGGAAAAATCATGTTGGAATTCAATTCAATTCAATGTTTATTTGTTCAAATTAAGTACACTGTAGACTTTTTCACGTTCAATAACTTATAAAACACTAGCTGATGTGCTAGCTGATGACGCGACTTCGTCCGCGTGGATTGAGGGTTTTTGTTTCCCGCGGGAACTCTTTAATTTTCCGGGCTAAAAATTAGCCTACGAATATGCAACCGTGCTCTATAACAAATTTCATCAAAGTCGGTTGAAAACTTGGACCGTTAAAGCGTAGCAGACAGACACACTTTCATATTATACTATATATTTATAATATTAGTAAAGATAACAAGCCAGCTGTACTAGGAAATTTGCCAAACAATGAACTTTCGTTCTCTGATTCTGATTCACGTAATGACATTTTCTGTTCACGTACAAACAGAACCAGGTGACCGGGGCATATAGTTTTGTAATGCGGCATGCTAAGAATGTATAGATTTTGTATTTTTACGACCTCCCCGGCGCAGTGGTGAACGCTGTGGTCTTATCGTGGGCGGTCCCGGGTTCGATTCCCGGCAGGGTCCATTTGGGAATTTATAATTTCTGAATCCTCCCTGGTCTGGTCTGGTGGGATGCTTTGCTCGTGGCTAGTTACCACCAGGCTAGTTCGCCAAGTGATTTAGCGTTCCGATACCATGCCGTGTATAAAACAATTAGGGGAATAGGTTTAATATAACTGCCATACCCCTAATATACAGATTAGCCCGCTAGGTACCATCTTAGAATACCCATCATTCACTTACCTAGGTACCGATAGCCGA
Source organism: Erebia epiphron (assembly GCA_963932025.1). Lineage (NCBI taxonomy): Eukaryota > Metazoa > Arthropoda > Insecta > Lepidoptera > Nymphalidae > Erebia > Erebia epiphron. The sequence goes on along the minus strand of OZ009953.1, from coordinate 5,888,705 downwards.
GATCGCAGTCAAGGGCTTGTAATAGAATAATAAAACAAGGGAGATATATTTTAAAGTTAGAATTGTGCGCCCAAGGATCGAACCCCAATCATCCGAATAGGACCGATCGTCTTAACCAATGAGCTATCATCACCACTGAGCTATCACTGCCTAGACACGTGGCCTCGACAATTTTATAGACGTTAACAAGCAATTAGACCTATTACAATATCAATTTGTTCGCTACTGCGTTATTACTTATTACTCTGTGGTATGCAGAACCAATTATTAAAATTGAATACTAATCCATACTGATATTATAAATGCGAAAGTGTGTCTGTCTGTCTGTCTGTCTGTCAGCTAAGCTTTCACGGCCCATCTGTTCCACCGATTTTGATGAAATTTGGTACAGGGCTAGGTTGTATCCCGGGGAAGGACATAGGCTTTTTATCTCGGTATAAATTAAAGAGTTGAGGGAAGGGAATGAAAAACCTTAATGCACGCGGACGAAGTCGCGGGCATCAGCTAGTATCCGATATGGCGTGGAAGTTGCAAGAGGATTTTTGTCCTGTCCGTAGTTTCTATTTCGCCCTTATACGGGCTAGGTATAGTATGTTATAATCTGATAACAATGTACCTACAATTACAAATGCCCATGGCACGTGCGCGTACGCACGTCTATCCACGCCTACAGTGCATACCACAAATACTTGCAGGTACAATCATACTAATATTATAAATGCGAAAGTGTGTTTGTCAGCGCGACTTCGTCCGCGTGGATTAAGATTTTGAAGTGAAAACTTCTTTAGCCGCGTTGAGCACTTTTTGGTAGGGGGTAAACTTTTGGATTCGCGTCACCATCACCGACATGCTCGCGTTGTTACGAAGACAAAAGGTCTTAAATAGAAATATACTATATAATATGGTTATATTTTAATTATTAAAAAAATAAAAATATAATATGTAATAAAAAAAACAATATTCGTTTTCACTTCTATCGGCAGTCCCTATGACTGCCAATTTTTTTTTATTCCCGCGGTAACTCTTTAAGTTTCCGGGATAAAAAGTAGCCTGTGTCCGGGATACAAACAATCCCCATACCATATTTCATCAAAATCATTTGAACAGATGGGCCGTGAAAGCGTAGCAGACAGACAGACACACACTTTTGATATATCAGTATGGATAAATTTTAAACCGGTAAAGCCGGTTGGTAAGAAAACGCTGTTAAATGTCAGGGGTAAGAACTGTAGGTGGGGTATTGACTAAAGGATATCTATCGGTGCTACGTAAGACTGGTAGTTAAAATCTGGAGCGATAGCATTAGCCCCATAGAGGTAATATGTGATTAACCCGTTAAAGGGATAAGAAAAAAATTAAAAACAATTTTGTATTACAAAATAATATCACTTTATTAGCTTATGTCTCCGTCGTAACACGTATTACCAAAGGTTTTTAACTGATTGGTAAGGAAACCCCGGTAATTGTTGGTAAGGGTAATAACTATAGGCGGGGTATTGACTAAAGGACATCGGTGCTAGGTAAGGCTGGTAGTTAAAGCCTGGAGTGATAGCTATAGGTGCTAAAGCTGATTTGAGAGCCGTTAAAGCCTCGTCAAGTTTAGCTGTATCTGGGGTTACGGCTTTAATTTCAACAGTGTCTTCCTTCATAGCCTCAGCTGGCATAACTTCCGCTGTTTTTTCCATTTCTGTGGATTTCATTTCTGTGTTTTGTTCGCTTTTAACCTCCATCATTTCACTTTTGGTTTGCTCTTCAGGTTTAGCTTCAGTAGTTTCACTCTTGATTTCAAATTTTGATTCAGTTTTATCTCCAGAAGTTTCACTTTTGATTTCGGATTTTGCTTCTGTGCTGACGACTTCAGAAGCAACTGTGCTCGCAATCGACCCAGCAAGCCTTGCTTCGGCGACCTGTGCCTCGTTCAGCGCTTGATATTTCTTTTCTTCTGCAGCCCATAAAGCTTCTTCGGCTTTTTCTTTGGCGAAATCATTAGCGTTGAGGACTTCCTGGTTTTGTTTTTCAATTGCTTGTTCGGCTATGTTTTTAGCTTCATCATTGAGGTAACGGGCCTGATCGGCTAGCTTGACCTGTGGAAATAAATGTTTAGTTTTCAACGTACTGTAAAGTTGGAGAATTCTAAATTTTACGTGTGTTTTATCATGTTTAAATTTGGTCTTTTCGTTTCCTCCGTGCCTCAGAGAGCACGTTAAGCCGTCGGTGCAGGTTATTATCACTAACATCTGATGATAATCGTTACAAAGACCTAGGAGTTTAAATACTCTTAGTAGAGACTCGAGTCGTATGCGGAAGAACGTTGGAACCCACCGCACTATTATCCCAAGGAAACTCCTACCATTATTAGATTAATGGGAAGGGGTCCTGTGAATCACGCATGGCCCACGGCAAACTAGTTTGCTATTCTATGAGGCAGGTGTGGTTCACAAGTATTTGAGCATCAAAAGCAACAGCTTCGATGTCGTCAGACGATACATTTACATAGATAGTAAAGGTGCATTCTCATTTAAAGCAATAACATGTATATGCCTCCCATGAATCACATGTGGTTCGCAGTCGTTCTATGAACCACATGTGGTTCACAAGTTACCTGAACATCTAAAGCCGCCGCTTCAATGTCGCCAGGCGATATCGTCGGTGCAGTCAAAAAGGGTGCATTCCCATTAAATGCGAAGGGTAGGGCATACGGGTATGGCGCCAGCAAAGAGGGCGCTGCCGATACGCAGGCGAGAAGGGCCGTAAGCATCTGTGAACGAACAAAACAATATAAACTCAAACAACACAAACACATTAAAGATCAAAATTTATAAACATGAGTGTTATATGTATTAAGAATTTGTGAAAGTTTTACTAGAACTACTTTAGTCACAGTACTTGATACTCAAGATTTTTTCCCCATGTAGGTTTTTTGAAAACCCCATGGGAACTCTTCAATTTCCCGGGATTAAAGTACCCTAAGTCGTGTGATGCACTTAGATTTAGTATTGGTTGAAGCGGTAACGTAGTAATTTTGACGTTTGGCCTCCTGATCGGGCGGTCGTGGGTTCGATCCTCGGGCATACACCTTTCTGAGTTATGTGCGTTTTAAATTGAATATCACTTGATATAACGGTGTAGGAAAACATCGTGAGGATGTTCGTTCGTGATTTTCTCAAAGGCGTGTGAAGTCTGCCAATCCACACTTGTCCAGCTTGATGGACAATGGCCAAGCGCTTCTCATTCTGAGAGAAAATTCTTGCTTAGTAGAGGGCCGGGGTTGGTTTGAAATTATGATGATGAATTTTAGATAAGAATTAGAAAATTATGTACTGACCAGTTGTCTCATCTTGTCTCAATCGATGTCTACTGATGTGTGAATACTTTATCACAGTACATACCGTTTTTATATCATAGTAAATGGAATAGGCTGAATACTGGATGAATCGTTTACATGAATGCAATAAAAAAAGTTTAACGTCAATGACCTTTACGCGGGATGGTTCAGGAAACATAAGGCTTTTAGAGGGACGTACGTCACATACTCGTAATATAATGAATGTCTGTTACTGGTTTTGATACTTTTTTAGGGTTCCGTAGCCAAATTTGGCAAAAACGGAACCCTTATAGATTCGTTATGTCTGTCTGTCTGTCTGTGTGTCCGTCCGTATGTCACAGCCACTTTTTTCCGAAACTATAAGAACTATACTGTTGAAACTTGGTAAGTAGATGTATTCTGTGAACCGCATTAAGATTTTCTTACAAAAATAGAAAAAAAAACAATAAATTTTGGGGGTTCCCCATACTTAGAACTGAAACTCAAAAATATTTTTTTCATCTAACCCATAGGTACGTGTGGGGTATCTATGGATAGGTCTTCAAAAATAATATTGAGGTTTCTAATATCATTTTTACTGAATAGTTTGCGCGAGAGACACTTCCAAAGTGGTAAAATGTGTCCCCCCCCCGTAACTTCTAAAATAAGAGAATGATAAAACTAAAAATATATATATGATGTACATTACCATGCAAACTTCCACCGAAAATTGGTTTGAACGAGATCTAGTAAGTAGTTTTTTTTAATACGTCATAAATCGAAACCGCACTTTACCTTACATTCAATCAACTCAAATATTTAAAAAAAACATAGGTTTGTACGGAACCCTCGATGCGCGAGTCCGACTCGCACTTGGCCGCTTTTTATTCTACTACAAGTTTGTCCTTGATTGCTTTCTCAACTGGTGGTAAGTGATAGGCCATGCTAGACGCCGGGGTGCGAAAATTGCCAACAAAAAATGTGTGTGTCAGCTCCGACGCACGACTGGAGTTTACTTTTTACGAACGATTATGAAATATTTATATAGAATGTTATTAGTAAATAGATAGATAGCTGTGTTATTAGTAAATGAGGGTAAATGAACGCATTTTTTGTATTACTGAAAGCATGCTTGATACATTTACGAGTATTTATATTAATCATATAATTTATATTCATCAAAATACTCTACATTGTCATCATACTAATATTATAAATGCGAAAGTGTGTTTGTTTGTTGGTTTATCCTTCTATCACGCTGCAACAGAGCAACGGATTGAAGTGAATTTTTACATGGGTATAGTTGAGGACCTGGAGAGTGACATAGGCTACTTTTTATCCCGAAAAATAAGGAGTTCCCGTGGGAATTAAAAAACTTATTCCACGCGGACGAAGTCGCGGGCATCAGCTATTGGAAACATAAAGTCAATAACATAACGGAGAACGTTTGATTTTACTCCCCATAAATTTCATACACCGGGCTTGTATAAGTACGAGTATTCGTACTTATATGAAAATCGATTCTAAAGGAGGTTAACTCCAAAAATAAAAAAACCGGCCAAGTGCGAGTCGGACTCGCGCACCGAGGGTTCCGTACTCAAGAAGTAGGTATAATTACCTTTGTTAATGAACCGCAAAACTAACTTTGTTTGTAGAGGTTTACTGTTAATATCAAAAAATTACGTTTGTTGTATGGGAGCTCCCCTTTAATATTTACTTTATTGATATTTAATTATTTATTTTGAAAGGTAATATACAAGTTAATATTCTGTGAAAATTTGAACCGTCTACCTGTTACCGTTTTTAATATTGAGCAAAAAAATACGAAAAAAACACGTTTATTGTATGGGGACCCCCCTTAATATATATATTTTTTTAATTTTTAGTATTTGTTGTTATAGCGGCAACGGAAATACATCATTTGTGAAAATTTCAGCTTTCTAGCTATCACGGTCTATGAGATACAGCCTGGAGACAGACAGACAGACAGACAGACAGACAGACAGACAGCGAAGTCTTAGTAATAGGGTCCCGTTTTTACCCTTTGGGTACGGAACCGTAACAAATGTAATTTATTTTTTAACCGACTTCAAAAAAAGTTCGCACACGCGAAAGTCGCGTTTTCCTCAGCGGAAAATCGCAGACAACCGCTCCAAACGGCCGCGCGCACTATAAAAGCGAAGTCTTAGTAATAGGGTCCCGTTTTTACCCTTTGGGTACGGAACCGTAACAAATGTAATTTATTTTTTAACCGACTTCAAAAAAAGTTCGCACACGCGAAAGTCGCGTTTTCCTCAGCGGAAAATCGCAGACAACCGCTCCAAACGGCCGCGCGCACTATAAAAAACGCTGACGCTTGAGAAATGAGAATCAGGGCTACCGCGTTTAAATTCGCCGCTAGGGGCGCTAGTGTAGTGTGAGGTCCCCGAAATGTCAAATATCATTGGGCTTTTATCGCGGGTCTAATTATTTAATTATTGTTATGAATATTTAGCAATAACCGATTCATTATGGAAGATGTAAGATACGTGCCAAAGAATGCCAGTGCTCTGTGCTTTGAAAGCGTAGCTTAGAAAAATAGGTGCAAAATTAAGCGGATTCTTTCGAACAGCTAATTCATAGGTTAGTATTTCCTTGGTTCCCGTATGTTTACTATTTAAAAAAGAGTTCTTTTTTTCACAAAATTGCTTGTTTACCGAATATACAGGCATACTTCAGGACCTTACTCGCAAGTGGCGCCAACTAGTGAGCATAAAAACGGTAGCCCTCATTGATTTGCGGCCGAAGCCTCCCAGCCATAGAGGCCTCTGTGCTCCCAGCTAACCCGGGCCTCCTACTTGTAGTACCTACTCAGTGGTTCAGGCAAAACGCAAGGCTTTTCAAGACTTTTTTTCACACAAAATGAAAGTTTTTTGTAGATAATTGCTTTTGATACTTTTAAGTTTTAACATGCAGTAGTAATTTCAATCCATCGCCGGCCCATCTCAGGGGGCATACTAGCATCCAAGAGCAGTATTATTTTAATATTGTAATCGCTCTTGTTTCAGAATGATTATTATCATTAGTTTAGAGACATCAAGGTATGTCATATAACTAAACTAAAATAATACTGTTTTAAGCGATGGTTTTAAGCCATAATCCACCACGCTGGCCAAGTGCGGATTTTTAGGCTATAATAAAAAAGTCGGTAATAAAAAACTTAGTCCACGCGGACGATCTATTTCATCATATCATCATCTATTTTTAACCCCCGACGCAAAAAGAGAGGGGTGATATAAGTTTAACGTGTCTGTCTGTGGTAGCTCCCAAACGGATGAACCGATTTTCGTTTAGTATTTTTTGTGTCATAGATAATTTTATACCGAGTGTTCTTAGCCATGTTTCATGAAAATCTACGTCCTTACGTTACGTCCTTTTACATATAAAGTCGATTTTTTTTAAATATAATATATTTATTTAATCAAAGTATGTACCATTGCTATCTATGCACTTTTGCCATCTCATAGGTAGTTCATTGATCCCTTACTAAATAAACATTCGGGTCGGACGGGAATCAATAAAATCTTTGAAGGCGCAGTCCAAAACTGCCCCATCGGAGTTGAATTTTTCCCTTGCAAGAAGTTATCCAAATTTTGAAAAAAATGGTAATCTGTAGGAGCAAGGTCCGGGGAGTACGGTGGATGTCTTAGATATTCCAATTGAACACCGAGTAGTAAACCTATTGAGAGCTAATAGCCACATTTTCGCTTTGAAACACATCTCACCACTTTCAGGTGGGGGACGAGGTAATAATAGCATTTCTTATTGGCTGGCTCAAAGTCAACTTATACACAGTTATAAGTACAAAGTATATGTTACCGCGGCACTTGAGCTGCCCGCTGCGGGACAAAAATATATCGATAAAAATTACCATTGGAAAATCAATACAAATAATTTTATTCAAACAGCAAAAGACAACCATATGTATGATTATAGATAATTATCTGATATATAATTATTTTTTTTAATTGCCCAAGTGCCCAAGTTCTATACTAAAGAACAAGTTTTCAACAACAACTTTTAATCAAATAAATAATAGACATCTAACCTGTTCTTCTACTTCAGAATTGTTCGGAATTTAATGAAATATAAGTTTTTACTCAGTAAATTAATTTATTGGCATTCAAGTAGCTATCGATATAATTTATCGATAGTTACACAGGCTACACTGGGCTATGCGTGGAAGAGACGGAGATATGTAGAACTACATGTGAAAGACAAAGAAAAACTGAAAGACATCAACGGGTTCCTTTTCATTTTGGTAAATATTTTTATGTTTTTGCGTATTGATGATTTTCATTTATTATTACAAAACTACACTTACTTATGTAATGTTATCCCATCCTTTACATAGCTAGAGGTATTGCTTCTCTTTCCACGCCATTTAATGCTACAGAGAGGCCTATTTTTCGTTTTTTACTCGATCAATTTCCGAGCACGGTCGAATACGGACTGAGGGCGGCTATAGGCACAAAACGTAGCGTTAGTACTGATAGTGCTAACGTTTGGCTGGTGAGGGGGCACGCTATGCTCAGTCAATTGGTTGGTATGGTCTGTGCAATTGAAGCTCCTCTAATTTGGTAGCCGTCTGTTGTGCAGTGTGTGGCGGGCAGTCGCTAGTAGCTGTATAAATTTGAAATTGAAATTCCTAACCAAAGAGGAGATATTTGAGATCAAAGTGGTACGACAAAACGCCAATTTCATACGTAAGGACCTAATATATAGACGTACGGTCTCTGTGTAGTAGTAACAAGATTTTATGTATAACTAGCTGATGCCCGCGACTTCGTCGGCGTGGTTTGAGGTTTTTGGTTCCCGCGGGAACTCTTTAGTTTTCGGGGATAAATTGTAGCCTATGTGTTATTCCAAACTATTATCAATCCCTGTGCCAAATTTCATCCAAATTCGTTGAACCGTTCTGGCGTGAAAGAGTAACAAACATCCATACCTACTTACAAACTTTCGCTTTCATAATATTGAAAAAAAAAAGAATGTGCTGAATTTCCACTGTTACTATACTCTACTTAGTTAACTGGCCCGGCCATATTCCTTGTATATTTTATTTAGTTAGGTAAAATTTTATTCCACTTATTTAGACAGCAGGATAGGTGAAACTAAATAAAAGCTTGTAAAAAGTGACAGCATCACAAAATCCAGTTAAGGCAGTGTTGTGCTATACGGCCTTAATCTACTAAAACAGACCTACAACCTTATTTACTCACTACTACACAACCGGGACCGACGGCTTAACGTGCTCCCCGAGGCACGGAGGAAAGGAAATGGCCAAAGCCTTCAAATTCGGTCACCCATCCAGTTACCGACTTGGGTCAACGTTGCTTAACAATCGCAATCGACTGATATGCGTTGTTGCAGCTAGGCCACTCGTCCCTCAATTATTATAATGATTACCCAAAATAGAGTATCTATAGGGTTCTAGGGTTACTTTAACTCGACACGATATGGTTTTATTTATTTCGTAAACTAGCGAATGCCCGCGACTTCGTCCGCGTGGTTTGAGGTTTTTTGGTTCTCGCGGGAACTCCTTAATTTTCCGGGATAAAAAGTAGCCTACGTCCTTCCCCGGTATACAACCTATCCCTGTACCAAATTTTATCAAAATCAGTTGAACAGATACATTTGTTTGATTTCCGCGGGAACTCTTCAATTTTCCGGGATAAAAAGTAGCCTATGTGCTATTCCAGACTATAATCTATCTCTGTGCCAAATTTCATCCAGATCCCTTCAGCCGTTCTGGCGTGATTGAGTAACAAACATCCATTTGAGGTTTTTTTGGTTCCCGCGGGAACTCTTTAATTTTCCGGGATAAAAAGTAGCCTATGTGCTATTCCAGACTATAATCTATCTCTGTGCCAAATTTCAGCCAGATCCGTTCAGACGTTGGGGCGTGATTGAGTAACAAACATCCATACATCCATCCAGACATCCATCCAAACTTTCGCATTTATAATATTTATTTGATTGATGATTGATTGATTGATTGATAGCTGATGCCCGTGCGGTTTAAGTTTTTTCTTATTGTATATCTTAATAAGAATATTATATTATTTTTCTTATTATATACAGATTACCATTTTTTTCGAAATTTGGATAACTTCTTGCAAGGGAAAAATTCAACTCCGATGGGGCAGTTTTGGACTGCGCCTTCAAAGATTTTATTGATTCCCGTCCGATCCGATTTTTTTTTTAGTTAGGGATCAATGAACTACCTATGAGATGGCAAAAGTGCATAGCAATGGTACATACTTACTTTGATTAAATAAATATATTAAATTTAAAAAAAATCGACTTTATGTTCCTCCCTTACAAAATGTTCTTACCTTACGGCAATTTCATAGGTAAAATACGTAATATATTCAACTTTTTTTTTTTTTAATTATTGTACTTATCATAAAACTAGATGGACTGTTGGCTAACTGGGGTGTTGAGCGCTGTTGTCTTAACGTGCGGAGGTCCCGGGTTCGATTACCGGCAGGGTCAATTTGGGAGTTTATAATTTCTGAATTTTTCCTGGTCTGGCCTGGTGGGTGGCTTCGGCCACAGGATACAGCATAGCTCGCTACCATCATAGACTGCATCATCGCTTACCATCAGGTGAGATCGCAGTCAAGTGCTAACTTGTAGTGGAATAAATAAATAAAAAATAGATGATGATATGATGAAATAGATCGTCCGCGTGGACTAAGTTTTTTATTACCGACTTTTTTATTATAGCTTGAAATCCGCACTTGGCCAGCGTGGTGGATTATGGCTTAAAACCATCGCTTAAAACAGTATTATTTTAGTCTAGATATATGACCTACCTTGATGTCTCTAAAATAATGATAATAATCATTCTGGAACAAGAGCGTTTACAATATTAAAATAATACTGCTCTTGGATGCTAGTATGCCCCCTGAGATGGGCCGGTGATTCCAGGTTCAGGACTTCCAAAGCCACTGTAAAGTAAAAAATAATTTTGATTTCTACACACTATGTTGAAGCCGGGCTAGTCTAACAAAGATAGGCAAAGTTGACGAGTCAGGCTCGCCCGACTTCAAAATAGTGTGTAAAAATCAAAAATATTTTTTACTTTACATTGGCTTTGGAAGTCGGTTTTTTGGTAAGAATTTTAATTGGCATGGTATAGTCGAGGACGAGAGTGACATAGGCTACTTTTTATCACGGAAAAATAGGGAGTAGGTACTTGCCCGTGGGAATTAAAAACACTTATTCCTCGCGGACGAAGTTGCGGGCATCAGCTAGTCTATACTAATTTTATAAATGCGAAAGTTTGGATACTGCCTCGTTGGTCTAGTGGTTAGCATAGTCGACTGCGGATCACGAGGTCCTGGGTTCGATTCCCGGTCGGGCATAAAAGTTAGGTATTGGGTTTTTCAATTAAGAAATTCTCAGTGCCAGCCCGGAGTTGGAAGTTGGCGGTGTTTCACCCCCGTGCCTCGGAGAGCACGTTAAGCCGTCGGTCCCGGTTATTATCACTAACATGATAGTAGTCGTTAAAGCCCGCCAACCCGCATTGGAGCAGTGTGGTGGGTCTAAGCTCTAATTCCCGCTCTTCTATGAGAGTGGAGGCCTGTGCCCAGCAGTGGGACGTTAATAGGCTGTAGTGATGATGATGATGATGATGAAAGTTTGGATGGATGTACGTTACTCAATCACGCCTGAACGGCTGAACAGATATGGATGAAATTTGGCACAGAGATACCTTTTAATAGCCTGGCACACATAGGCTACATCTTATCAAGAAAAATTAAAGAGTTCTCGCGGGAAAAACCGTCAATCTACGCGGACGAAGTCGCAGGCATCAAATAGTCAGTAAATAACTATATAGGAGTGAGTTGCAGACTGTTTATGGATATGACAAGCTAAGGCCTAAGCAGTCCCGTTGTACCCACTCAACATTTTATTCTATTTCTAGCACTTAATAATTATACATTGAGCCTCTTTCTATTGATTTCTTACTATTTTTTCCAAAAATAAGCGGATTAAACCGTGGGCACAAGCTTAAATGTAGCGAAAGCTTGTATGGTAGTTTAAACTTCCATGTTCCTCAAGCTTACCCTCATGGGTGTGGGGAAATTCGTTCGGGGCGGTTTGCCCCCTGCGGATGGGATCTTCCGCGTGCCGTAAATACGGCACGGCCATTGGGGCGGCCATTAGTGGGCCTGCGGGCTTGGGGCGATCCTTCCGTTTCGCGGTCGAGCCCCGGGTAGTTTAAAAAAAGTATTTCAGCATCAGTGCACAGGTGTCTTTATCGCGATGCAATATTTTTCAGCGCCATCTAGTGAAAGAATATGGCTTTAAGCGTTGGCAGTATGCAAGATATCGCGGAGACCTTAATAGGATTACCTAAGTTTAGTCTTAGTATCTCAATAATAGTACATTATAGTACAAGTGTGTAATGTTGGTGATTTCCGCTGAGGCGCCATTTGAGACCCGAGCCGTCAGGTGAGGGTCTTAAGATAGCCGAGAACAGTAATCATCAATACACACGTGTATTATACGACGTTTTTCAACACACTTTTGAAGAGAATAATACTAAAAAATAATTTTATTTAGTAGATAAAATAAATAAAAAAACTCTGTAACTCACTTGTGAATAATAATAATACTAAAAAATAATTTTATTTAGTAGATAAAATAAAATAAAAAACTCTATAACTCACTGAAAAAGTCACAGTTTGGTTATAGATTATGTGCCTAATTGCGGTGAAATAAGAGTCACTTTATGAGCAAGTGTGTTGAAAAATAAGTAACCGAGCGTTAACTTAAGGGCCTAAAGCAGTTGTATATTCTTCCTTGTATATTCTACTTCGTCCTTCTAATTTAGTTGTTTTTCCTTCTGCAGGAACCCCTTAATTTTAACCAATTTTCGTCAAAATCGGTTGAAAAGATTGGCCATTAACGCGTAGCAGACCGACGGACAGACAGACACACTTTTGCATTCATAATATTAGCATGGGAAAGAATAAACTGAATAGGTCACGAACATATGTAGTTTAATGGTCTGAACTGTGTAGCGGATAAAAACTAAAATGTTCGCAAGGATGCAAATAAGAAAAGTACACGTAAATTTAATTACAATTTATTAGTCTCTTTAATCTTCTCAAATCACCACGGTTGCTTGACAGCTATCGCCGCTGGTTGGTAGAGTTGGGGAATCGCGGCGATTGGGAACGATCTGTAAGGTGCTTGGTAGGTTATAGGGGCGACGTATGGCTGGAAGTTGAAGCCTGGATCGAAAGCAATAGGCGCTTGGAACGCTTGTTTCTGGACATACGCAGAGAAGTCTTCCGGTTTAGGCATCTCTGGTGCCGCAGCTTTGACTTCAACAGTGTCGTCCATCTTCTCATCTTTCATTTCAGCTTCCATAGGCTTTTCTTCGGCTTTTAATTCAACTTTCTCTTCGGGTTTGGCATCCATTGCTTCGCTTTTCATTTCACCTTTCTCTTCAGTTGATTCAGCGTCAGCGTTAGGGGCTGTGGTTTCGCTAGCGGCAGCTTCAGCGGCGGCGGCGGCGGCAGCGGCTTTTGCTTCAGCTATCTGTGCTTCGTTAAGTTCTTGGTATTTCTTCTCCTCAGCCGCCCAGAAAGCTTCTTCGGATTTCTCTTTGGTTATGTCATTGGCTTCAGCGACTCCTTCGTCTATGTTTTCGGCCGCTTTATATTGAAGTTCTCTTGCTTGGTCGGCGAGGGCTTGGGCTTGGTCGGCGATTTTAACCTGTGGAATAAAATATTATTAGTGGATCTTTGAATAGTGAAGATTGTAAGTTGTAAACAATAAGAGGTGATTGCGATCGTCATACTGTGGCAATTATTTTTACGTAATACGACGGTGGATCTTTCCGGGTTGGCAATTATTGAGTATTTGACCACTAGTCAAATCAGCAACTTTTTTTCAAATGACAAAACGCACGCTTGGTATGGGATATTGCAGGAAATACTGAATTGTGACGATTGTCAAAGCTCGACGCACTTTTCTGCTTTAATCGAAAGTTTAAAATGGTTATTCAACATAAAACTAACAGGGGACGTGGATATTATGACTTTTGTGAGATCCTCTATTTAATAATCACTAAAAAAAATTACTAGTTGTCAAATGCCCAATTAATTACCTGGGCATCTATGGCAGCGGCTTGGATGTCACCGGCTGGCACTTGCGGCACGACCACTGGCGCTACCCCCACGGGTGCGACGGAGAGGGCTGCATACGGGGACACAGCCGGCGAGAGCGGGTAGGCCGTATAGGGTATGAAGTTTAGGACAGCTGATGGCGCCGCTGATGCGCAGGCGAAGAGGGCGGTAATGATCTGCGAATAAAATATTGTCAACTTTAAAACATGGAAAATGGACAGATAATAGTATATATTGTAGTTATCACTATATTGTTGCTTGGGACTCGATTGATGATAAATAATAATTCCACAGGACGATTCCACGATCCTTATTTAGGTGACATGGCCGATGATCCGATTTAAAGAGACTGACAATAGACATTGGCCATAAACAATAGATATTGTCCATAGATACAAATTATTTCCAAAAAACTGACTTCCAAAGCCACTGTAAAGTAAAAAAAATATTTTGATTTCTACACACTATGTTCAACATAGTGTGTAGAAATCAAAATTATTTTGCTTTGGAAGTCGGTTTTTTCGAAATAATTTTTATTTTTAACTTTTTAGTGTACTTTAAATCCCCAAGGCTTAGGAGTGCAGTACCCTGCAGCATAAGAGTTGAGGAATTGGGACTTGGAGTCGTTTCTTGACACCTACGATATCATATCACCATATAAAATTCCTAAATCGCTATTTTGAAGGAGTACTGTACCCTGCACACACATACATAAATGATTTATTTATTTCACGTAGGACAACTTGTGTCACTTATACGTCATGAATACCTCCGGTTCGGAAAGTGTTCTACTGAGAAGAGCCGGCATACATAAATAGACTGAATTTGCCGTCGTCGGGTAAAATAACTTCCACCATAAAAGTAGTTAAACAAGTATGCGTATGCAAGCAGAAAACTAGTTACAATGTATGATTGATTCTTATTTATGTTGACATTATTGTACTATATTATCATGACTTCAAAACGTTCTAGACTGATCTTAAATTAAATTAAGCCATTTCTGCTGAACTGGTTTATTGTTATTAAGGCATTAGCACACTTAACTACATTTATGGGCGATTCGATCGCTTTTTTTAATTCCACTACAAGTTAAACTGCCGTACCCCTAACATATTAAACCCTCAATTGATTTAATCAAATCAGAAACTCTATATCAAAGGTCAAAACGCGCGCTTAGTAAGGAAGCTTGTATGGGTTATTTTAGTTTTGGGTGTCAATCAAAAGGGGTTGCTGAGCAGAATACGAAAGTAAAATGACGTCACACTAAATTCAATATGGCGTACGATAAAAGCTTGTTTTAAATTTTTTTTAATGATTTAAGACTTATACGACGTATACTTAGACGTCAGCCCCAGTTCACTAACAATTCATCTGATAATAATCGTTAAGTACAAAAACCTAAGAGTTAAAAATTACTCTTAGTCGAGTCGTATGCGGAAGGACGTGGGAACCCACCGCATTATTATCCCAAGAAAACTCCTACCATCATTTTTGATAAATGGAAAGTGGTAACGACCCTCACCGACCCTGAGTGGTAATGAGGAATACGACGCACAGAGAGAGTTAGTTTACGCACGATTAGTTTAATTCTACTTTGCACTTTGCAGGTATATATATAAGGACACTATACCCATCTGATACTTTGTAACTTTACCTAGTTTTACTGTACAAACAGTGTTGCTACATTTCATTGTCCGCCCAACACAGTAAAAACGCCCGGACGGGTTTATGATAAAGAGATTAGCGATTATAATGTCGGTATGCGGACTGAAGGTCGGACCCGTTTGCAAATTAAACCGCGATACACACAGACTTAGAGTTCACCCATTCAAACAAATGATAATTATTGGTGAGTAGCCCTATTCATATCGCTGGTTTACTGAGCCAGAGTTTTTTATTCCCGCGGGAACTCCTTAATATTCCGGAATAAAAAGTAACCTTTGTCACTCTCCATGTTCTCAACTATACACATGCAAAAAATCACGACGATACGTTGCTCTGTTGCGGCGTGATTGAAGGACAACCCAACAAACCATTAAACAAACACACTTTCGCATTTATAATATTAGTATGACTAGTATAAATATATGATAAAATGCTATGCAGATGTATGATCAATGATTCTATTCAACGTAGGTTTTAATAAAACTAGAAACGATTACCCACATTATCTGATGATAGATTAGTAATTATAATATCGATATGCTATTATGAAGGTTATATTATATTATGTACATTGTACATACTTGATAAATATAATTATACAAAATGGACTATTATTAGCAATTAGAGCCTGCGCTCTTTTTGTAATTTTCTGGTATGCAACGTATTAGTATACAAATTATCAGACAGATAGACGGAGTGATAGACAAACATACTTTCGCATTGATTATATTCCTATGGATTCGCGGCTCAAAATATAGTTGTATATGGATCTACTTTATTGCTATACCTATAGCATACACATAAAAATACACGCAAATAAAATCTGTAGCAGAATATGAAACAAAAGCAATGCATATAAAGTTGATAGAAAAATTATAAATATAGCTTCTACTTTATTTTGCTTACAGCAGAACCAAAAAAATAATAATGGACTGATGGAAATAGTGCACAAGCACTATTAAGGAAACTTACCTTATTCTGATAATGTTAAAGTTTAAATCGCCTTAATGACAAATATACGCTCAATCTTGGTGAGCGGTGATGTTCGTGGACGGTTTTTGACGTCCATTGACATCTTAGCATGTTTGACGCTTAGCTTTTTTTATTGCTCGCGATTTGATCAGACGTTCGTTATGACCGTGTGTATCCACATTTTAACTGTTTTTAATAATGACTACAAATACGTATATTTATTTCGTAAAATCGCTGAATCGAGACAAAGAATTTTGTTTGTTCTATTTTAAATTGTAACTAATTCAAATTGTTAAAGAGTTGTGAAATTTTGAATCTTCATTTGTTTAATTGCTCAGCAGGGCGACCGCGTAACTTTTGCATCAATCATTGATACATCGCAATCACCTCCGATGGGCTGAATTTATGGTATTCTTGCTGCGTCAATGGATTTCGTCCAATAGTGGAAGAATGTTAACCAATCAGAGGTGATTGCGATGTATCAATGATTGATTCAAAAGATACGCGGTCGCCCAGCTGCATGCATATCTAACAATCAATAAACATCTATATTATTATGTTCTATTGCTGGGTTTCTATAGCTCAATCACATTTAATAAGTTTTATGCAATTGACCTTTGCCAAACAGCTAAAATTGCCGCGTTAAGAGGACTATGGCACATAGGCTACAAAATAACAACTTATCACTTTAAAGTCGGTTAAAAACTCAAACAACTCAAAAACCACATCTTTGGAACAAAAATCCAGACTTTACACAAGTTTTCACTGTTTCAGAAATATTAATAGGCTGTATTACTTTTGATCTTTGGGTATCGCTCGAAGATCTATAAATAAACCTTTGGAAACGAAGGCCCACTTGCACAAAGACGTTAAAACCGTTAAGCCTTCTCATAACAACCCAGTAATTAATTAATCAAAAAGCGATAATGATTAATTTATACTTTTTTTGCACAACAAATTAACCCTTGACTGCCAACGACCTCAATTTACATAGAACAAAAAATGAGGACCTATTTTATTAATGCCATCAACCTGAAAAGCGGGACAGCGCTATGGCGGGGACAAGGACAGGGCTATACAGGTTAGGAGCGTGCTCTAAAGGGTGGACGCCCAATTTTTTTCTATGAAAGGGCCCATCTAGTACCTACATATATATCGATGTTGACAGCGAAATGATCCAGCCTAAGATGGTAGGTAGCGGTTTAACTTGTTAGGGGTACAGGGGCCGTATTAAACAACACTGCCTAAACTAAATTAGATTAGGCAGTGTTGTTTAATAGGACATTAGCTTTCGAATCCAAACTGATTTAAATGTGTCAAACGATATTTCATCATCACAATAATAATAAAACATTTCCACTTCTAAAGACCATGAATACTTGATAATAATAAACAACAGCAAATGGATAACACTCCGAACCAATGATAGATTCACTTGACGATCCAAAAGCACTTGTAAAAGTTTATTTGAAAATGTTAAAACTATTAGGTACTAGTGAGGTGACACCAACCAGAACTCTCATCTTCGGATTATCGATGTCTACTGATTGACTCATCTGACGATGATCTGTTTTTATGTTTTTCCATTTACATAACATAATAGAACAGGTTACGGGACGGATTAATATCGGGTCAGTTTGTTTACGTTATTGACAAGAGACGCGTGAACGCAGCGAGAGATAATGTGTCAAACCCAATGATGTTTTAATGTTTTACTCTTGTAATGTATATAATATCATTGGTCAAACCCAGCTTAATTTTCATGTCTTTCCATCTAACTAATCTTAATAAAGGGACATAAACGCGTTAAAAGAGAACAGCTATTGCGTATGTGTACTTAGGCTACAAACTAACGCTATGAGAAATCCTACACGCTCTTCATAGACGAACTCCAACGATACGTAATTTCGTAGGCTGTATGACTTTTGACCTTTGCCTATCATGGAATTGGAAGATCTAGAATACACTTTTAAAACTAAGTTTAAGTATCCAAACTCATTTAGATGTTACTGGTCTGTGATTTAGATATATCACGCGGCGGCGATCATGACAATAGTAAGACTTTTTCACTTTAAAAAATCACTAAGAGTTATTATAAATTCATAAAAAATTAAACTAGTGAGGTGGCACTAACCAGAACTCTCATCTTGGGATTATCGATGTCTACTGATTGCCTCATCTGACCACGATCTGTTTTTATATTCCATCCACCTAGCATATAGAACAGGATAATCACTGGGCGAGTTCGTTTACATAAACACAATAAAATAAAAAGTTTAATAGTCGGAGAGCTGGCGACATAAATCGGCATGGGTTTCATAGTGGTCTATAATTCAATATGATTTAGTATTGAGGGTTTACATAAGTCAGCACCCACTCGCAGGGTCAAGTATTTGAAAACGTGGCGGCGTGCTCACAATTGAAATTTGGGAGTTAACTAGTTTATAGTACGAAAAACGCGAGAAAATGATCTGACCGCATTATTGTAGAAAAGCACGCCACATAAGTTGAATGTATGTATGTATATGTCACCGTTAAGTTGTAATTTAAGAAAACCGTTACATTGTAATCTATCTAGCGAGGCTGTAAACTGTAGAAAGATTACAATTTAACGCATTATTTTTCGATAGGTTGTAATCTGTTAGGTATATTAACCCGATAGAAACTAAGTACCCGGGCGCAAGCCTAGGAGTGTGCTGGAACAGGTAAAATAAGAAACCTGTTCCAAAATAACAGCCGGTTATGTTGGAACATAGTATGAGTATATGTGAGTATTCGAACGAATGCATCACCTATTCTCTGCTTGGAACAGGCATAACAGCTGCCATCTCTTTCCAATAAAGGTAAGCTGCGTAAGCCTGAATGGAGAAGAGCATGTTCCGTGACGTTATATCTGTCTAACAAAGGTAACCTCCATAAGCTAGAATAGAGAAAAGCATGTTGCGTTTCAGATTCGGGCTGTTGTGGTTTGTGGAACTGGAACAGAACCAACTGTTCCACAGCAACAGCCCCTTAACCTATTCCAAAATACTTTGTGGAACAGGCGGAACAGGTATTTCGGTTTGGAAAGAACACTTCCAAGGTGTTACTTTTAAATACCTGTTCTTTTTGCCTGTTCCGATATAACCGCCTCACTCCTACGCAAGCCTATCTGATTATTTATGTCGAACCCTAACCTAACCTACAAGAAAAAGACAAGAAAACGTAAATTCAATGAATATTTCAAAAATTGACCCTCTGAACATTGAACGGTTCACAATCTGTCGACAGTTTACAATCTATCGAGTTAGATTGCAATCTGACGGTTTTTGCAATCTTACGGTGACATATATACTTTAATTATATATAACTTGAGAAAAAAAATAGTCAGACCACAGAGTAATGGAACAGAGGTAGTCAGCAGTTGCTTAAAGTGCGGATATCAAAGCGTGCGGCGGCGAATATGGCATTACAAAACTTATCGATTTACTGTCGCCAGCTCTTTGACTAAGAGTAAATAGCCTGAGGGCTGAAGGCAGGAAGTGCGTGCTTTTTGACACATTGGTTGACGCCATCTTGAATTGAAGTATTTTATTGGTAATCCGTGTGACGTCGCGGTTTTGGCGCCAGGGGGCGTTTAAAGCACTATTATTTTATTAAATTGTAGTCTCATTTCGTGTACCCTGACATCCCTAAAATAAGGATTACAATTCAGAAATAAAAGCGTCAAAAATCTTTAAATAATGCTGATTATATGATAGTAGTAAGCTCCCAGATACTAACAATTATTGCTAGCGGAGTTCAATAACACGATAATTAAATATTCTATTCTATAATTCTTTTCATAAAAATAGTCTTTTTATTTTCAACAACTTGAAGTCAACAACACAAGTAGTCATAGCAACCAAAGTGTTAGGTAAGTTGATAAAAAATGCTATGCAATAGCTTTACCGCGGCAGTCTCCGAGTGCCACACGTCTTTTTTTATGTCTGTCTGTTTGTTTCAGTGGCATCACGCTGAAATGATATAAGTACATCTTATATATAGCCAACTATCATCATCTCGCTCTTGATTCGAAATTTTGTTCTCATCACGCGAAAGGCTTCTTTGTTTTTAAAGTCGCATCATTTAATTTTGAGGCAACTATAATGTAGAACTTTATATTTTTTTAATATAGGGAATGTGTCATAGTGCGGAAGTAATAACAAGGTTCACAGAATTTTATTGTCATATACACCTTACGGAAAATATCAAGTAACCTTTAAAAGAAATTTTGTATTGGTATTACCCATGTACGTACTTGATACTACATAGTACATACGTCAGTATATTAGGTATATTTCGATTGCGGCCACGGAGTTAGCGATTATGGTGATATGTATTAATAACTAAATAATATTTTATTTACAGGAACATGGGTACAGGTATAGGTCTTAATTAATTCATTTCCCTTACATATTGTAAGCCTAAATAGCCTAAGTTTCACTCTCTCTCGCACATTCTAACATTTTCAATGACTGTGAAGTGTGGAAGTCTCAGAATACTTTGAGAAAATGTATCCAAACTAAATATGTTCTTGAAAAATACAAATATTTTAAGCAGATTGTTAGTATTTCATGGTAAAGCAAAATGTCGAGGAAAATTACTAGTTGTCTCCCGAAAATGATTATTATTTATTATAGTAGCCTCTCACACATATTTTCGGAAAAACCGCCGTAACGCCTTTGATGGCACTTATTTCAAAGTCTCATGTTTATTTCGGGAATCCATTAGGATATTCTTGATTTATTTATTTTGAAAAAAATCTATCAATAATTATTCTCAAATGCCAAAGGGGTATTCAAATCTAATAATAATCAGTAACTTAATTCATCTCAACAAATCTACAATATTTAAACGTATGTTCTACAAAATCGCTCCGAGCGGTCCTAATCGCTTCTTTTATGGCCTCGTCATTTAAGATTAAATGTGAAATACCTACAGACCTGAGCGAGTATACAAATGCCTTAGGATCGGGGTACTTTTTGCGCCTGTTATAGATTTCGAGAATGTCATCTGGATTCCACGCATACCTCTCAAAACTGACACACACTCGTCTTTTACGTCTTTTGAACATCAATGCTTTTTTTTTACCGACTTCCAAAAAACGAGGAGGTTCTCAATTCGGCGCGAAAGTATGTTTTTAATGTATGTTACCGCATATCTCCTTGGTTTGTAAACAGATTTGAAAATTTTTTTTTCAGTGGTTAGAGGAAGCTCGCGAGATTGTCCCATAAAAAATTCTGACTCCAAATCCTCAATCCTGAAGCTGTAGGTATACCTACGACTCAAAACTAGGCAGTTAGGAAGTTTTGATGGTGAATTCGTATAGTAGGTATCAAGTCACGCGTATACGACTCAACTCTGAGTCCCAACTCCTCAACCCTGATGCTGCAGGGTACAGAACTCCTTAAAAATAGCGATTTAGGATTTTTTTATGGTGAATTCATATTGTAGGTGTCAAGCAACGAACTCTGATGCTGCAGGGTACTGCACTCCTAAGCCGTGGGGACTAAGAGTACACTAAAAAGTTAAAAATAAAAATTATTTCCAAAAACCCTATGAAGAATTTTTATTATCCACTACAAGTTAGCCCTTGACTGCGATCTCACCTGATGGTAAGTGATGATGCAGTCTAAGATGGTAGCGGGCTAACCTGTTAGGGACATCCTAAGATCTATACTAAGTAATATCATTAATGCGAAAGTGTGTCTGTCTGTCTGCTACGCTTTCACGGCCCACCTGTTCAAGCGAATTTGATGAAATTTTCCACAGGGATAGGTTGTATCCCGGGGAAGAACACTATCCCGGAAAATTAAAGAGTTCCCGCGGGAACCGGAAAACCTTAATCCACGCGGATGACACGCGGACGAAGTCGCGGGTATCAGCTAGTTAAAAATAGATTCCATCCATCCATCCATCCATCAGCCTATATGCATCCACTGCTGGACAGAGGCCTTTTCGAGAGATATAAAAATAGTTTAAACAGATCGATCAATCGTCATAGCGATCGCGATTACGTCATATCAAACATTACGTAATCGCGATCGCTATTCAAATGGTGTAAACTTTATACGTCACAGAGCATCCGAGGCGTAGGTCAGCGACCGGCGGGTAACGGGGTCAAGTTCGGGCGAGAGTGAATCTTGTTTTTATTTCCGACTTGTTGAGATGGTACGTGATTTATGTCGACTAGAAATTGGATAAGTGATAAGTGATTATAAATGATTTATTTATATCATGTAGGACAACTTGTGTCACTTTTGATACGTTAAGACTTTACCACTGGTTAACTCTATTACTGAAAAGAGCCGGCAAGAAACTTAACAGTTGCTCTTTTCTTAAAATAGAAAAAAGGTTACAAAAAATGAACAATACAACACATACATTACGTTACAATTAGTATTACACTGACTTGTGGGTCACTGGATACGAGGCCGGTTGCTTCCATGCAAGTTTGTCATTCAGAAAATCATCAATATTGTAATAACCTCGACTTAACAGATGCTGTTTAACACAGTCTTTAAATGTATGTAATGGCAAATCTAGAAACTCTTTGACCAACCCTGTTATAAAAGCGTACACTCGACCCCACAAAGGATTTCTGCACCTTGCGCACACGATATGATATACAGTGTGAACAGGTGGCTATACATTTAAATTTACATAATATAAAAACCATATACAATTTGTTACAAATGTTGTAAAGGACTTGTCCAAGATTGGGCCTTGAACATGAACCAAGATCAATTTAATACACGTGAATAGAGATCCTAAAATATGGCTTATAGAATAATTTACACATTTTTAAAGGACCCCATTTTGGAGAAAAATATTATTTATTTTGTGGCTTTTTTAGATCTTTGCCTGAATCATAACAACAGTAAAAAACACTTGATTGTCTTTGTCACGTATGTCATAGAATGACTGTCAAATGTCAATGTCAGTTTTGTATGACATTAAAGTGACAATAACAGGTGCGTTCCACTAAGCGTTCACAACGATCACGCTCACGACCGTACCTAGTTTTTCCCGTTCTTCTTGCGTTACTGTCGTAAACTCAAGTGGTATGGATTAAAGAGCGTTTTGAGCGTGAAGGTAAGTAATACAAACGGCGAGTTAGTAAAAAGAAAGCAAATAAATTAAGAGGTTAGGTTATAATCTGTATAAGCCCTGAAAATAAACTGAAATAATTATTGTTTAAATAAATTTATATTGAAAAAATTATAATTTAATTTTTTAATAAGAAAAATAACTTAAAGAAGGCTAACTTAATTTTTATTTCTAAAGTTAGTTTATATTATTGGCAATCAAGGAAAAATGTATACATGTATATTAATTATAAACTGCAATTAATTTTTTAAACTTGTTTTACATAGTTAATTATATTTGTACTAGTCAATTATACCTGTGGAGGCACGTTGAGCATCCGCTGCAGAAAAATTCACTTCTACTAAAATATCTATATCCGCATGAAATAACGTAAGTTTAATAGTCGCCATCTTTGATGCTTTGAGTTTTAAAAATGCAGCTAATTTTGTCAACGATCACGACGACCCACCTTTTTAGATGGGGCGTCGCGAGCTTCGCGTGAGCGTTAGTCATGACGTCATAAGTGACGTTTTCGCCGCGACCACAACGACCGCGTTCGTTATGTGGAACGACTAAAAGAGCATTTTGATTGTTGTGGGCGCTTAGTGGAACGCACTGTAGAAAAAGTTTTAGTGTTGCTATCCATCGAAAAATATTTTCTACAAACGATATTTTTCATAATTAATTTAAAAAAAAACGGGGTTTTCTAAAATTATTATTTAAAATAAGTTTAATGTTATATTTTTTTCTCTTTCACGTGATGGCAGTTTGGTTCTGGTTCATTATCACTCAGATTATAAAACCACCCTCCATACTGAACTGGGACATGTCATTTCCGAACGCGCTTTGACTATGATCAATCTGTCAAGTGTCAACTGTCACTCCGGCCTCGTAACGAGTTTCATTTTTGTAAAAATAAATAATTGAAAACTAATATCATACTAATATTATAAATGCGAAAGTCACTTTGTTTGTTGGTTTGTTGGTTTGTCCTTCAATCACGCCGCAACGGAGCAACGGATTGACGTGATTTTTGGCATGGGTATAGTTGAGGACCTGGAGAGTGACATAGGCTACTTTTTATTCCGGAAAATTAAGGAGTTCCCGCGGGAATAACAAAAAACTTAAACCACGTGGACGAAGTCGCGGGCATCAGCTAGTGATTAATAATTATCTCTTGATCATACTAATATTATAAATGCGAAAGTGTGTTTGTTTGTTGGTTTGTTGGTTTGTTCTTCAATCACGCTGCAACGGAGCAACGGATTGACGTGAAATTTTGCATGGGTATAGTTGAGTACCTGGAGAGTGTCAAAGGCTACTTTTTATCCCGGAAAAATCAAGGACTTCCCGTGGGAACTAAAAAAACTTATTCCACGCGGACGAAGTCGCGGGCATCAGCTAGTAAATAAATGAAACACGGAAAATGTATAAGGAATATTGAATAAATATTTTCATTTCATTGGCTATTTATAAGAAGCAGCTTTGAACGCGTTGAAATCTAATCGTTGTAATGTATAGATTTCGAGACGCGCGGATTTTAGTATTTTTATATTTATCTAAATTCGTTTTTAAATTACAAAATATCTTATTCTAAACGAATTTCGTATAAAAACGTGTACAAAGAACAACGTGGTTCTTGTAATAATATAAGAAATCAATAAAAATATAGTACTGTTTTTACCAATAGGTAAGTCTTACATTTATAGGGTTAAGTGTAAATATTTTTTGTTTCTTTTGACAAAAAGTTTATGAGCTAAACATTTTACTTAGATTTGATATAAGTCAAACTATTTCGAAAATTTAAAAATTTAATAGATAGGGATAGATAGTGTAACTTAACCTACTGTGACGGTTTTTTTGCGTAGCCCTAAATAGATACCCAACTGCTCAATGGTAGACGAGCAGTTTAAATGAGAAATCTTTGAATCAAACCAAATATTTTAAATCAAACCAAAGATTTTAATTTGGTTTAGCTATTTAGGTAATTTGTATATCTACTTTTTAATGTCAATAGTTTCATTAAACAAGTAAATTATAATATTGGTTCTGTATTCATACTAGACGATGCCCGTGTGGTTTCAGATTGTTTGCTTAGCCTATGTTCTTCCCCGGGATACAACCTATATCTGCACCGAATTTCATCAAAATGAGTTGTACGAAAACAGGCCCGTTTCACAATCGCTAAGTAGTCCGTCAAACTTATCTGGCCCGGTGGCCAAAATTGGAACTAAATTTTATTTATATTCATATTTATTTATTAGGACGACTAAGAATTTGATACATTGAAAGAATACATAAAAAACTAAAATACTAATTACACACGTTGTTAAATGTACAATCTATGACAGGTGTCACATCATGCGCCTTATATGACTAAAAGTAAAAAAAAAGCTTACACTGAGATAAAATGAAAAAAGTGTATTATATAAACAAAAATTACAAAAATTACAAAAATTCAGGAAAAATTAGAAATAAAATTTTAATAAGATAAAATAAAAATAATTAAGAATTATTTAAAGAAAAAAAAAACGTATTATACTTAATACTAATTGTAGTATTAAGACGACCTTAACAATCTTAATATTTCTTTTTTTAACTTTGGCAGCGTGTCATGGAAGACATCTATTAGTAAAGACTAATAGAATTGTTTATTCCTGTTTTGTTTTTGTTTTTATTTTATTTTTCATAACTTAGTAGATAAGCAACGCTTTCACCGGGTCGGATAGGTTTGTAGAAGTATAAACCTTAACTGATAAAAAATTTGAAATTTCTTTCAACTTCTTTCAAAACATCAAGTTTATTGTCGTTTTACTTGGGAATTGCAAACCAGGCCCTTACTTTTATATCTTAGTTTTATAATGTTGAGCTATTAGTTAATTAATTTATTAGTATTTTTTAACTCTACGCCTACCGAGTACTTGTGAGCAATAACTATAGCAGGCAGTTTTAGTAACAGAGTCCGAAATCGCGAACAAAAAATGAAAACCCAAACTGATTCTTTTTAAACTACTCCTACGAAACACTAATGGCTGATAAATGCTATAGTGTGTTAATTGGTTACTTTGTCAATCACGCCGCAGCGGAGTAAGGGATTAACTTGATTTTTTCGCATGGCTACAATCGAGGATTAAAGACCTGGACAGCGACATAGGTTATTTTTATCTCGAAAAATCAACGAGTTTCCACAGGATTTTGAAAATCCTGAATACACGCTGACGAAGTCGCATGACAAATTTAATGGAACTTTGACTGGAAATGACAAAGGACACCCAGTATTTATCCCCCACGTCACACAATGTCACACTTCGTCGACCCCCTCCCCACCCCTTAACGTGTGACGTACTTTATGGATGATCCCTAGGGCCTGGGCATAAAGTTGGGCATTTTTCAATTTGTATTACAGCCAGCAAACATTTTAACTCAGAACGGACAATACGCACAGGCGTAGTGTTGCTGATATTGATATCTCAAATATCAAATGACAGGATATTGTTGCGGCAAACCGCAGCCTGTACAATATTGCACTGATAGTAATGTCAGGGCTTGCTTGAGTAGTAAATTCAAAAATGGAGCGAGTTCTGTTCGGCGCGCATTTTTAATTCAATCGTCTATTTTTGTTAGCAATTGCTCTTATCGGAAGTCGAGCCCAGGAACTCCCCTCATAAGATCACCAGGGATTTGGTGATTGTGAAACAGGCCCTAAGTAGGATAAAATTAAAAATTAAGTTTTACTAGCCAACCAAGCTCTAATTCCCTCTCTCCTGTGACAGTGGAGTCACCTGTGCCCAAAAGTGGGACGTTAATGGTCGTGGTGGTGGAAGTGTTAGTTTAATTTGAGTTTAATTTGAATACGAGTAAAATAGAATAGAAATCGATTAGAAAAACTATTTATAGCACATACTCAGAAAAAAAACTACACGATGTAAATAGTTATTTGTTATACAAGAGTGAAAAGTTGTTTTTTAACCGCGTGCTCAATTTTGATGACCGATCAAGCGAAGGATTCTAAAATTAGAATCCTGAGCGTCAGCGAGGGAATCAAAAGAGCACGAGGTGAAAAATCTTTTCACTCGAGTGCAACATGTAACTTTTCATCCCACCTCAGCGAGGAAATGACTAAATTTCTAAATTCAATTTACTTTATCCTCAAGAGGATAGTAACGACTTTTGCATTCAGATATCGAAGAGTAAAAATACTCTTTCTGGTGGGATGAAAAATATTATACATATTGTTTATACAGGGTCAGAAATGAGCAAAATAATCTCTGAATTTTAATGACAAAGTTACAAGACAGTGTAATTATTGTTACATTACATATGTACTGTGTACATATGTAATGTAACAATAATTACAGTGTAGCTACATATTGTAAATTGAAGAAAACAAAAAAAACGGCCAAGTGCGAGTCGGACTCGCGCACCGAGGGTTCCGTACAAACCTGTGGGTATATAACTAAAAGTTATGGTATTTTTATTAATTATGGTATTTTAATTCATTTCTTAAAAATCTTAGTTACGAAAATACTGAAGAACTCTTAAAAATACCCCAATAATTTCCGATATTCCACGTATACTTACCCTTTAACAATTACGCTAACATACTAATACACATACACACACACACACACACACACACACACACACACACACACACACACACACACACACACACACACACACACACACACACACACACACACACACACACACACACACACACACACACACACACACACACACAATAGATTTTATATTTTTCTATATTTGTAACCTTAGCAAATAATTGCAAAAATAGCACATATGTAACAGGGAAGGCACTAACTCCCATAACACAGTCTTTACTTTTTTGGGAGTTAGAGGCCAAATTATAATTTTGAACCTTGTAATTTTGCAAATAAAGATTTTATTATTATTATTATTATTATTTATTCCACTTATCTATTTTAATTTCAGTTTAATACCTCTACGCGTTCATACGGAAAGGGGTAGTAAGTTTAAAATTATTAAAAATATTTTTATTATATGATGTAACTAAAAATGTATGCTTTTCGCAATTTTTCCTTTATCTGTGCTATAAGACGTTTCTTCGTACCAAATTTCAAAATTATGAATTCACGGAAAGTACCCTGTAGGTTTTGATTCCCTTGCGAGTGTCGAAAATTTGCAGCATAAACGGCTGTATCTTTTGATTACGTTGGCTTAGAAGTTTGATTTTTTCACAGCTCCAAGGGACAGTACACCTGCGTATTTGGTATGAATTTCAGCTTGATACCTCCATGCGTTCCTGAGAAAAAGGGTCTTGACACACAGACGGACGGACAACAAAGTGATCCTATAAGAGTTCCGTTTTTTCCTTTTGAGGTACGGAACCCTAAAAAACAAGAAACAACTGCGAAGAGCCGGTGATAAAGTCATGACATTTCATAAGTGGCACAAGTGGTCCTACGTGAAATAAATCATTTCATTGCCATGGTGAAAAGTCTTTCTACGGATAGGTAAGATCCCGAAGTTTCTTTTTACAATAACCCATCAGATAGCAATTTCAAAGATGGCTGCGTTCGAAGCGTGTCCGCCTCATGTCGAAACTGCCTAATAGAGAAATAATATATTACCGTAACAGGTGTTTTTGCTTGACGACCTCCCTGGTGCAGTGGTTAGCGCTCTGTCTTATAAGTGCGAGGTTCCGGGTTCGATCCCCGGCGGAGTCATTTTGGGAATGTATAATTTCTGATTTTTCTCTAGCTTGGTATAGTGGGAGGCTTCGGCAGTTACCAGTTACCACCCTACCGGCAAAAATGTGCCGCCAAGCGATTTAGCGTTCGAGTATGGTTTATTATTTGGTTCACTTACGGTCACTTACACTAATAGATTCAAAAATATCTTATTCTATAAAAAAATTGCTTGCTAAATGTATTGACCACATACACGTAAACACAACATTTCGAAATATTCGTTCCAAAAAACAAAATAACAACAGAAAATGAATAGGAGATAAAACTAAACTATGTACAGTACTAAAATTCGACTTCGAATTTGATAATTACTGAGAATATGATTCTTAATGTTTACAAACGATTCTAGAATCTTAGGTTCAAGATCTCCGAAATATTGGGTCCAGAATGATTGTCAAGGTTAGTGACGATGCCGTATATAAACCGATATGTAACTGCCCTAAAAGGTTAGCCCGCTACCATCTTAGACTGCATCATCACTCACCATCAGGTGAGTTAACAGTCAAGGGCTAACTTGTAGTGGAATAACAAAATCAAAGATGGCTGCCTCCGAACCGTGTCTGCCACATGTCGAAACTGCCTAATAGAGAAATAACGCTCACCACTGCGGTAATATAGTAGCTTAGGAGATAAGATGGCTTCGCTACAACAATTACGTTCAATGCTAGAGTCGATCAATCATAGTGTTGCGTATGTTGGTAAATAGAGAAATAATACCAACATACGCAACACTATGATTGATCGACTCTAGCATTGAACGTAATTGTTGTAGCGAAGCCATCTTATCTCCTAAGCTACTATATTACCGCAGTGGTGAGCGCTGTGGTATTATGAGGTCGTCGGTTCGATCCCCGGCAGTCAATTTGGGAATAGGTGTGATCATGATGCCTATGTCAAATGTAAATTATTAACTGATTCCCGCGTGGATTGAGGTTTGTTGGTTCCCGCGGGAACTATTTAATTTTCCGGGATAAAAATTATTAGCCTATTATTATTCCAGAATATAATCTATCTCAGTGCCAAATTTCATCTAGATCCGTTCGGCCTTTTTTCGGGATTGAGTAACAAACGTCCATCCGTACATCCATTCATCCATTCAAACTTTTGCATGAAAGGAAATAGTATAGAAGTATAGATTTTCGGCCCGGGATTCAAACCTCGAGGTTGAAGTTTTAACCACAGGGCTACCACGGTTTAAAATAAGGTAAACCAGTTCAATTATCTTGTTTAGACTACAGTGGGAACTTTATTATAACCAAGGTTACGGAGAAAAAGCTCTACTTATACCCGAGACCTTGGTACGCTAATTATATATTATCTATAACACCTACCTAGATATATAATATTATTATCTATGTTACAGTCAGAAATATTATGCGGTCAAAATACTATTTTACTAAAAAAATACAGTCTAAATTACTTTTGACTGTAAAAATTATAATTCAAATATTTTAGAACATTAGTTCTTTATGGCAGGCTAAAACCTGGCCCTGGACTGAAAATAGTGTACGTGACAGAAAAGCTTTAGTCTTTTTCATTCCATTCCACATCTCTGAGAGAGATCTGCATTTTTTTTAAATATAATTTCTTTATTCTATTTTTAAAAACAACGATAACATCATTTGACGACGACGCTTGTTTATTCAACTTTTAAACTTGCATTTGAATTTTCAAGTAAATCTACCACCTATTTCGAAATGCTTTTTCTTTCTAAGAGAACTAAGTAGCTCGGCGGTTTCTCTTTCGAAAATAAATTGAACACAGTACTAAATAATTTCAATTAAACTGTAGATTAATAACTGCAGTCCCAAGCATTGCTGGAGCGAGTATACTCCAATTATCTTCTTTTTTCTTTTTTTTTATTAGTCCTCAAAATTGACTGCAATTGTTAAGGCTAACAAAAAAGCATGATAAATTCAAATATAAACTATATAATTGTGTCTTCTAGATGAGGACATGGCTATATGGGATGCATAGAAGGGCACATTAACCATTAACTACAGCGAAAAAATATCAACAAAACAACCAAAAAAAAAACAAGAAAATAAAAACCTAACTAGAAATTATACTAACTAAACCTTATTAGCTAAATTTATGTGCAGTGAGTTTGTTTTTGACAGTAGTTGTGCTGTCCCAGAAGATATCTATAGCGTCTCTGTAACAATTTGCGAGAAATTGCATCCTATACATCGGGCTATGTTGACCTAGGTTGCTTTTTGTTTGAGGCAAAGAAAATGTCTTACGATTGTGTAAGCGGCTACAGTCACGAGGCACGACAAACTTTAAGCGTTCGAGTAACTCTGGAGCATCAATAAGAGTAACTCTGGAGCATCAATAAGACCCTTCGTCAACTTTGACAGAAAAATTACACTCGCAATCTTTCTTCGGTCGACACTAAAAACAGCTTTTTTTTCACTTTCAATGGTAAAATTAATGTTGATTTATTATGATTAAGGGTTTTGACAGGAATTTCAGTTAAAATTAATTTTGGCTGATTTTGTCAGTTAAAAGTAGTTTTGACTGTAACATCTACGTGACTTGTGACATTAGGACCAAATCCTTTGTCACGCTGATAATAAAAAATAGACCTACCTATGTATACCTAAGATTTCCTTCTACTTCCTTGCCTATTGATTAGTCT
This sequence comes from Erebia epiphron, assembly GCA_963932025.1. Classification (NCBI taxonomy): domain Eukaryota; kingdom Metazoa; phylum Arthropoda; class Insecta; order Lepidoptera; family Nymphalidae; genus Erebia; species Erebia epiphron. The sequence continues at coordinate 5,857,088 of OZ009953.1, read as the reverse complement.
ATTTAAAAGCACTGGCATTATGTTAATAGGGATGCGACAAAAATTTTTTCTAGACTACTGGTCAAAGACAGATTTTTCTCTTCTTCTGAATCAATTGAACAGATAGACTGAAAACGACAGCAGACAGACAGACGCACTTTCCAATTATAAATAAAACCAAAAAAAGTGTGTGTGTGCAATTCACACACGGCAAAGTGAAACTTCAGAAAAGTAGCCTACGAGATAATGAGATAAATATAACTTGTCATCTATCTCATTCTCTCGCAGGCTTAATCCTTTATATCTTTTTGGCGTCGCTTTTTCGTTTTATCGAATTTTCAAATCACAACGATTCTTAAGTAGTTTCACTTCAAAAAATCATTTTTACAGATCTGTTTTCTATTTTCATGTAGTGTGAACAGCCCTGGTGGTATGGTTTTGCCTTTAGTGTATAAAAAGTGTTCTCAATGTGTAGGCGTCCTTAATATTGCACGATAAATCTTTACACGTACAAATTGCTCCACAAAAAAAAGGTTTTTTTTTAAATGTCGGAATCATACGATCTAATTTTATTATTTTAATTAAGCAAACTCAGTCAAGGTTCTTTACCGTTTCCGCTTCGGTAATGCTAGTGCATTACCTTATTTTTATTTATTAACCCTTACTCTACTACTGTTATTAGGCTTCGCTCGAATGTAATTTTTGAACACTAGTAAGGTTCTTTACAATCGTGCATTGTCAAGTCAACATCTCCTGAGGATGCTCCGGTGTCTTAGTGAAACGTACCTACTTGAGAGTAATTTGGAAGATTTGTGTGGTGTGGTGTTGTGGCGGTGCGAATTGTTGCCTTGTTGAGCGGTAAATATAGCAAGCTACGCCTGCAAGCAACACGTTGTACCACATAGATTTGTCTGTTTTGACGGAATATGTGCGAATTAAGCTTCTTATTCCTTGATTAACTAGTAAGGGGTTGGATTTCCAAACAAATCTGATGGACATATTCATTTTGAACTCGAAGTTCAAATACCAATGTTCATGAATACCTATGACGGACTTTAATACTAAATTTTTTCCCACATTTAATCTTTGACATAAAATTGTTCCCATCCATCCATCAGCCTGCATGCATCCACTGCTGTACATAGGCTTTTTGAATGATGGATGGATGAAATTCTTACTTACAGCATACTTAAGACGAAATTTCATACCAACTTTGTCCCACATTTAATCCCCGGTATGAAATTGATTATAACAATAGTTAGTTTATAATACTAGTTGACTCATTCCGTTTTTGATCGAAATAAGTTACTGAAAATCCTTTCTAGCGTGAGTCTGCGCTAGAGAGAGAACCCTTTTTGTAAAGTCTCCGTTGAGCTGTGCGTTTATGTGTCACAAAGACAATATATAAACCAGTGTAAGACTGTTCTCTTCATACATTAAATCAAAGCTCGCTAAATGCGCATTAAAGTCGCCGGTACCTTGTAGTTCTTCGCATTATCTGAGATGGCGTAACTGTGCAAGCTGAAAAATAATTAATAACGAACATAGCTATTGCCATCTAACGAGTAGTAGTTGAATCATCAACTCGATCAAACTTACCTAGTGCCATCTAACGTATAGTTATATATCCATGACTGCCTCGTTGGTATAGTGGTTAGCATGTTGGACTGCGACCATAGATTAATTATAATACAGGTTTATATTATATTGTCTTTGACTGCGACCGACGAGGTCCCGGGTTCGAGTCCCGGGTCGGGCCATAACAAGTATTGGGTTTTTCTGGCAAGAAATTCTCAATACTAGCCCGGAGTTAGGAAGTTGGCGGTGTTTCAACCCCGTGCCTCGGAGAGCACGTAAACGTGTCTAATTATATATATTTTTTTTAAAAACAATCTTGATCACTTGTTTTTGTGTTTTTTTAAAGTATTTCTTATATATGTTAGTTATTCTTGTTTTTTGATTCTTTCACAAGTCAGCCCTTGACTGCGATTCAACCTGATGGTATTTGATGATGTAGCCTAAGATAGTAGTGGGCTAATAAGAAGGGGTATAACGGCTTGGTACTTATAATAAACCCCAAATCGATTTCTAGGTACGCTAAATCGCTTGGCAGCACTTGGCTTCGCCGGTAGGGTTATAGCTAGCCATGACCGAAGGCTCTAAGCAGATCAGAACTAATGTGCCTATAGTTCTGAAGTAGGTAGACTCTAGAGTAATGGCAAATTTAGTTTTTTTTCCAAGTATTTCTTGAATAATGCACAATACCTACTGTAAATATTTTTTCTTGATTATTACCTAAGTACCTACCTAAATTATATCGCCATCAACCAGACTTCTACTGTAATTGAAAAGAAAAGAAAAGAAAAAAAGAAAAAAGCCTTTATTTGCTATTACGTTAATGTCATATTCGTCCATTACAATAATTATAGTTACATATTAAGATTTATATTAATGTCAATTGGTAAAAATAATAAACATACTGGTACAATAAAATAATATAAAATAAAAATTAAATTTAAAATTGTCACATTTACATTCATTTACGTAATAGTCGCCTCTACGGCGTAGGCCTCCCCCAAATCGCTCCAAAGCTTTCTGTTACGTGCTTGTCTCATCCAATCTGGCCCACATCTCTCTGAGAAGATATCACGCCATCTCTTCCTTTGTCGTCCTCTTTGTCTTTTCTTATCTCTTGGTATCCATTCCGTCACTTTTTTTGCCCACCTCGTATTGTTCAATCTGCAAACATGTCCTGCCCATTTCCATTTTAATATTCTGACTTTTTTAATTATATCTGCTAGTTTGGTTGTTTCCCGAATCTTTTTATTACTTACTTTATCTTTAATCCTCAGGCCTAACATGCTTCGTTCCATTTTTCTTTGGCATATAGCCAGTTTATACTCCTCTTCTTTCTTCAATGACCAAGTTTGACACCCATACGTTAAACAAGGCAATATTGCAACTTCATAGAGTTTCTTTTTAATTTTTATGCTTATTTCCTTGCTCTTCATTACTTCCTTGAGACTCCAATATTTTTTCCATGCGATTGCGATTCGCCTTTGTATTTCTTTTCCAGTGCAATTCTCAAAGGAAACGGATTGGCCAAGGTACACATAATCCTTTACGTACTCTATACTCTCTCTACCTACTCTAACTTCTTTCTCCTCAGCATTAGTTAGGATTTTAGTTTTAGATGAATTCAAAGATAAGCCAGCTTTTTTGCTCTCTCTTGCCAATTCGTCTATCATGATTCCAAGATCCGATGCATTTTCGGCGAACACAATTATGTCATCTGCAAAGCGCAAGTGACTTAAATATTCGCCGTCAATTTTAAGACCTTTCCTTTCCCAATCTAGCTTCCTGAAGATGGCTTCTAGGACTGCCGAGAAGATCTTTGGTGATGTCGGGTCACCCTGTCTCAAACCTCTTGTGACAGCAAACTCAGCGCCCTCCCTCTCTAGCCTTACTCTTGCCCGGCATTTTGAGTACACGCTTTTTATTAGGTTCAAGTATTTTGTATGGACTCCTTGTTCTGACAGTGCTGACCATATTACATTTTGATGTATAGAATCGAATGCCTTTGTATAGTCTATGAAGCACATGTATAATTTTATGCCATACTCATTAGCTTTCTCTACTAATTGTGTCACTACTTGAATATGGTCAATGGTAGAGAAATGTTTCCTAAAACCTGCCTGCTCGCGAGGTTGGTGTTCATCCAGTATTTTCGATATTCTATTTAACAGGACTTTTGCAAATATTTTGTAAATATTTGACATGAGGCTAATTGGTCGATAATTGCCCAACTCACCTCTGTCACCTTTTTTATGCAATAGAATTATGACCGATTCAGACCATTGCTCCGGTGTTACCTCCTCTTGCAATATTCGGTTGAATAAAGTACATAGCGGTTCTCTAAACGCATTAAAAAAGGCTTTCAACAACTCGTTAGTAATGTGATCATTCCCTGGAGTTTTGCCATTCTTTTGCGTTTTTATAGCGTACTCTATTTCCGAGTATGTTATTGGTGGTATGTCGCTGAGATTTGGTTCATAGGAAGTGCGTGGTGATGATGCAGTTATACTGGTCTGGTTGGCTGTATATAAATTTTTGTAGAATGTTGTGGCTTCGCTTAGTATATCTGGCCGTTTCGATAGTGTACTTCCCTCTCTATTTTTTAAGTTTGCCGCCCATTCCAACTTATCACTCAGCACCTTATATGCTTTCCTTATAGCACCTGTTTTGGAAATGAATTTTTCGAACATTTGCTGCCTTTGTCTCTTCTTTTCTTGTAGTATGCTTTTATTTATTTGTTTGCTTAATTTGGTTATTTTTAATTTAACTTCTTTAGTTCTTTTTTTCGTATATAATAGTTTCCGTTCCTGAAGGAGGTCTCTAGTGTCTTGGTTAACATATTTATTTTTCCCTTTCTTCTGCTCTGGTAACTGTCTCAATAAAAGTTTAATCTTACCCATCATACTATCATACTGATTTTGCACGTCATCCCTGTCTTTTAAAGCCTCTATGAGTTTGTCTTCCCAATACTTTCCATATTCTTTTGATATTTCCGGTAAGTCAGTTGCACATTTTACAGGCTTTATGAATCTCCTACTTTTCTTTAGTTTTATTTTTATCCTGCATCTAATCATTCGATGGTCCGTATTGAAATTAAGGTTATTAATTATATAAAAGTTTTGTATTTGTGTATACCTATTTGTAAGTATATAGTCAATCTCGTTGAAATGTTTCCCATCTGGGGACTGCCACGTCCATTTTTTATGTGGCTTCCGTTTAAATAAGCTGTTTATTATCTTGAGATTGTGTTCTAATGCGAACTCTATCAGTTTTTGTCCTCGAGCATTCCGTTTTCCACACGAATACCTTCCTAATACTTTCTCTTCACCCTTCTGTATTTTACCAACTTGGGCATTAAAGTCACCTAAGATTATTAAGTTTTTAGTGTTAACAAAATCTAGAGCTAGCTCTACAAACGTATAAAAGCGTTCAATTTCTTCCTTTTCACAGTTCTCAGTAGGAGCGTAAACTTGTATAATGGACAAAATTTCGTTTTCTGTTGCTTGGATCTCCAATGAAGCGACTCTATCGGAAAATGATTTGAAACTTAAAACGTAATTTCTTAGAGTTCGTTTTATCAAGAATCCAACTCCGTTCCTTCCCTTATAGGCTGAGGTGTGGTACAAAATAAATTCTGAATATTCTTCAATAGTTTCTCGGTCTCTTCTTACCTCGCTCAAGCCTATTATGTCCCACTTAAGTTTTTCTATTGCCAGCTCTAGTTCTGTGACTCTACTGTCTGAGAGTAAGGTACGTACATTAAGGGCTGCGATGTAGAGTGATGAGTCTTCGTTAAACAAAGAATGGCCATGTTTTTTGGTGAATTGATTTTGGGACGTTTTGTAATTATTTGGGGGGTGGTGGTCATACTCCTCCACGGGGACCAGCCGGCTTGGAGAAGGTGGTAAAATAAATTTTATTCTATTTTTAATTTTAGTTTTTGGGGGGGCCTCTACGCGTCATTCCTCAGTGTTATTTTTAATAAATGCCATCATAGTATTTTTTTGTGTCCTGTGTTTCTTCGCACTGTGGTTAGTCTTCCAGTTGCATTGTGTTGAACTTAAATTTTCTGTATTCTGTTCAATAATTGCTGTTGAGGGTCTATTTAGGGTCGGCGAATGTGATAGTTGTCTCTTTTTATTCGTATTATCTGATGTTTTTTGTTTTACGATCAGCTTATCATATTTGATATACGCAGTATTTCCCTTCTCTAGCTCTTTCTTCAGTTCTACTTTTAATATTTTCCGTTTTTGTAAAACTTGTGTGGGAAATTCCTGATTTATATATATTCCAGAACCCTCTAGGTGTTTTTTATTTTTCAAAATATTGATTTTAGTCCCTAAAGTAGTAAAAGTTGCCGAAATTGGTCTAGGCTTTGCCTCTTTTTTACCCAGTCGTTTCACAGACTGAATTTCTGCTTCATGGATAGATAAACCCATTTTTGTGTTTAGAATATTTAAAATCTGGTTTTGCAGGTCGAAATACGACTTTTCACTTTCGTTGACTCCGAAAAATACAAGATTCCTCTCTACGCTAGATTTTTCTAAATGGTAGAGCCTCTTCTCTTGGTTATCTAACCGTGAACGAAGATCATTTAAATCCTGATTCAAATTCTCAAATTTTTGGTTCATATGTGCATTTACTTCAGATGTTATTTTCTCCTCCATTTGTAACATTCGTGTTTGCATTGTCGTGAATTTACAATCAAGGTCACTCTTTATTTGTGTAATTAAGATTTTCAACTCTTCCATTTTATCACCTATGCTGCCCTCTCGCTTATTGTTTAAGTACTACTTCTGTGGAACTTGATGCGCTGTAGGTCTGTCACTTTCTGGTAAGTTTACCTAGTTTATGTAGATGACGCTAGATGGGATGCGTAGCCACAGTCCAGTTGGTTCATTAGAATTTCGGTAGATGGCGTGATTACTGCAACAGGATGATTTTGCACTTTTGAAACGTTTTTGCAATTTTCAATTAGCTGTATATACCAGTTTTATTACTTTCTGTATAATTTTTAGGCACTTGAATCATAGTTGTATGGCTTATTTCCTAATATATTAGGTTCTTCACAGATTTGCGTACCTATCTATTATCCGTTAATATTCTTGAACTCAACAATTATTGTTTATCCACTTAATTTTCAATTAGCTGTATATTCATGTCTCTTTTTGTTTTAATTTTACTTCCTGTATAATTTTGAGTCACTAAAATTAATGTTTTTAAGGCTTATTTCCTGATAAATTAAGTTTTTCCCACAGATTTGTCTATCGTTTTAACCGTTTTTTTTACACTGATTGATTATTCACTTTTAATAAGTTCACAGTTGTTTGCCATCACTGTCCACACTTGTTGTCATGAATCGTTATCAAAGTATCTTTTTATACACATTTTTGGTGATATTTATGCACTATTTCACTTTTAATTAATTTTTAAACACAGCTGATGTAAACATTGGCACTCGAGCGCCCTCTCCTCATCCTCTTTTAGCTAGCTATAAATAAAATAATTATCTATATTATATTTATTTACTAGATGATTCCCGCGACTACGTCCGCGTGGACCAAATTTTTTCGATTCCCGCGGGAACTCTTAAATTTTCCGGGATAAAAAGTAGCCTATGTCCTTCCGCGGGATACAATCTATCCCTGTACCAAATTTCATCAAAATCGGTTGAATAGATGGGCCGTGAAAGCGTAGCAGACAGACAGACAGACAGACGGACAGACAGACAGACACACTTTCGCATTTATAATATTAAGTATGGATTTACATATTTCGGAACCCTGCATGTCGATAAATATATTATTATTAGCTAAATGGCTAAAGAATACCTAACAATTGCCAAACTTAACCTCAAAGATTAATCGTATAGCAGCAGAATCTCAGAGTCCAGAACAAGCGTAGGTCAGCAGTTAAGTAGCAGGATCTCGGAGTCCATTAGTCTTATCACGGTCACAAACAAAAAAAAAACCGGTTAAGTGCGAGTCGGACTCGCGCACCGAGGGTTCCGTACAAACATGTAGGTATATCCTATAAGTAAAAGTTATAGTATTTTTATTCATCTTATCTAATATTTTAATTTCAATTTAATACCTCTACGCGTTCATGCGAAAAGGGGAAGTAAGTTTAAAATTATTTTTTTTCTTATATGACTAGATGATGCCCGCGACTTCGTCCGCGTGGATTGATGTTTTTTTTTTATTCCCGCGGGAACTCTAGAACGCGGAAGCCTATGTCCTTCCCCGGGATGTAACCTATCTCTGTACCAAATTTCATCCAAATCGGTTGAACAGATGGGCCGTGAAAGCGTAGCAGACAGACAGACAGACAGACAGACAGACAGACAGACACACTTTCGCATTTATAATATTAGTATGGATATAGTATGGAGTATTGATATAGTATGGAAGTATGGATGTAACTAAAAAATTATGCTTTTCGCAATTTTTCTTTTATCTGTGCTATAAGACGTTGCTTCGTACCAAATTTCAAGATTCTGGGTTCACGTGAAGTGCCCTGTAGGATTTGATTCCCTTGCGAGTGTCGAAATTTGCAGCAAATAATAATAATAATAATAACTTTTTATTTCAGGCTTCAACACCCATAACTTGTTAGTAACAATCACTTAACCTATGTTAGTAAAAAAACAACATAAAATACCTAAACTAACCTACCCTACTCTCAAACCTAAGCCTCGACACATTTACAGGTCTCTTTGAGGCCTCCTCATGAGAATGCGTGCACCATTCCAGCGCCTCCAGAGAGGGCTGTCCAGCTTAGTAGCCAACGTACTGAGGAGGGTGTTGGTGCTGCTCACTAGCCTGCACATCATAGACGCAGCACGCTTGCGCACGATCGCGTAGAAATCATCCACGCGAGCGTCCGCGAACATGGCCGACGCGCTGCAGTGTCGAGGCCTCCTCAGCACCGCCCTCAGCACATTGTTATATTGAACACGCAGAGCATTGTAGGCCCGCTGCGTATAGTCTATACACAGACTGCACGTGTAGAAAGACGGCAAAGCAAAAACGGCTGTAGATCTTTTGATTGTGTTAGCTTAGAAGTTTGATTTTTTCACAGCTCCAAGGGACAGTAGACCTGAGTAGGTATTTGATATGAATTCCAGCTTGGTACCTACCTCCATGTGTTCCTGAGAAAAAGGGTCTGGACACACAGACGGACGGACAACAAAGTGATCCTAGGGTTCAGTTTTTTTCCTTTTGAGGTACGGAACCCTAATTATTAAAAATATTTTAATTAAATGATATAACTAAAAATTTATGCTTTTCGCAATTCTTCCTATATATCTGTGTTATAAGACGTTGCTTCGTACCAAGTTTCAAGATTCTAAGTTCACGGGAAGTACCCTGTAGGTTTTGATTCCCTCGCGAGTGCAAGAAAATCCAAAATTTGCAGCATAAACGGCTGTATCTTTTGATTGTGTAGGCTTTTAAGTTTGATTTTTTCACAGCTCTAAGGGACCGTAGACCTGATTGATATGAATTTCAGCTTGATACCTCCATACGTTCCTGAGAAAAAGGGTCTTGACACACAGACGGACGGACAACGAAGTGATCCTATAAGGGTTCCGTTTTTTCCTTTTGAGGTACGGAACCCTAAAAACACAAGAAACGCACAATTCACTGAGCCGGCACCATAGATCTTACTCTTACTAATATTATAAATGCGAAAGTTTGGATAGATGTGTGGATGTATGGATGTTTGTTTGTTACTCAATCACGCCCCAACAGCATAAAGTATCTGGCTGAAATTTGGCACAGAAATAGATTATAGTCTTGAATAGGTAGCACATAGGCTACTTTTAATCCCGGAAAATTAAAGAGTTCCCGCGGGAACAAAACAACCTCGATCCACGCATACGAAGTCGCGGGCATCAGCTAGTTAATTATAATACCAAGTACCAACCTGGTTTATAAGTATATCGTCTTTGGCCGGCACCAAAACAAGAGGAAAAAATTATTTTAGTGTATCGTCAGTTTGTGACGCCATCTATAGGAATGCAGCATAACTGCATGGTCCACTAGCTGATTATAACATAAGAATACACAGAACTTGTTTCAAATCGAATTACTTCTGCAAGTTAATTTTGTTAAAATTAATTGAATGTATATTTGCTATTTGCTTAAGTGATTTTATCAAATTTTTGTATTTTGATAATTTTATATAAATAATTAATTAATACAAACTGAACCAAGAAAATACGATATTTCACCGATTTTACTATAATCATTTGTCGAGCGAGCCTGGTAGCGCCACCTATCGATAGTATTAACCTAGAAAAATTTTTATATGGGAGTTAGCAATCTATACTTGGTTTATAATTAATCTATGATGTGTCAGTAAGTAATTAGTATTTCCTTTTTAACCGACATCCAAAAAGGAGTAGGTTCTCAATTCGGCGCGTATCTTTTTTTAAAAAATATATAATGACTAGCCGCTAGTCGCCAGAATTTCAATAAATCTCGCCTTAATACCTTGTCTTCATAAATCATAACAATATGAACCTCTTTGCTAAACCTCAGCTTTCTAGGTCAAAGGGTTTAGACCGAGCAATTGTTAAGTCAGTGAGTCTGCAAAGCAGTATTATTTTAAAATTGTCATTTTGTCTGACGTACCTTAACGATCCTAAAATAAGGATTAAAACTCTGAAACAAGAGCGTCAACAATATTAAAATAATACTGCTTTAAGTTATGATAGTAAGCCCCAGGACTTTTCTACGTTTTTGTTATAAGAGATAAGGCGTGCTTAAATGCCAAGTTGACATTACACAGTAGTTATATGCGATTATGTTTGTATTGTGACATTCTAATAGTCTGAGAACCATGCTTATGTGGGAAATTCGTGCATTCAATGGCGCAACATTTACATTAGGTTATTTATAATGTAAACATTAACTTCTTTATTACAAAATTAGGTGTTTCTTGCGAAATATTTCTCGCTTTAGAACTGTTTAAAGGAATTTAAAAGTTAAGAGATATTTTAATTATTTAACAACAAGTAGCAAAATTAGATGATATTATAAGTGCGAAAGTGTGTTTGTTTGTTGGTTATCGCTTCAAACACGCCGCAACAGATTAACATGATTTTTTGCATGGATATAGCGAAGGATCTGGAAAATGCGATAGGCTACTTTTATATTTTAATTGCCGCAAAATTAAATGGGATATTTAAAAAATCTGCATCTATGCGGAAGAAGTCACGGTCATCATCTAGTTCATTAATAAAACAGTTGAACAAAACTGGTGTAACTTGTACTAGGTCAGTATAATTTGTGGGTTTCTGACCTGAAATTTAACCACCTAACCTAAGATCTTCATAAGAGAAAAAACAGAGAAATATTACTAGAAGAGATAGAGAAAAGAAAGGAAACAAGAGCAGATTTTATAAGTTACCTCCTTTTATTCACACACATCCTCGCCTCTATTGCATCTGTACATTTTTTTTCATCATTATCACAATATAAATTACATTCCGAACATTTATTATAGAGATTGAGTATTACGAAAAGATTTTTGGCCTATTCCTATCACAGTTTTTACCATCCGTGCGCGAGTCCGTGGCCGTAGCCGCCATGTGAGGCGTAGGCTACTGGGGCGTGGACGACGGGCGCTGGGTGGGTCTGGGAAAGGGATGAGGTGGCGACTGAGTGGGATCCTCCAGCGATGAGACCAGGGGCGGCCCAGGCTCCGTGTCCGGCGGCGAGACCGACACCGTAACCGGCGGCGAGACCGACACCGTGACCGGCGGCGAGACCGACACCGTGACCGGCGGCGAGACCAACGCCATGACCCAAACCGGCAGCGTAACCGACGGGGCCAGCAGCGTAAGCACCGTGACCAGCCAATTGGCGGGCTACAACGGGAGCGACACCAGCGGCAGCGCCATCGATCTGAGCTTGAGCGGTCTGGGCAGCGTTCACTGATTGCCAGGCGTGGTCTTCCGCAGCGTTGGCGGCACGGCCGTGGAGCTCAGCGGCTTGGTCTTGCCATTCACGGGCAGCGTCGACTGAAGCGCGGACGTGGTCGGAAGCGGTTACATGAGCGTCGATGGCAGCACCCTGGATGTCGCCGGGGGGGATGGTGGGAGCGACGGCGTGGCCGGCTACGGCCAGACCACCGTGGCCGAGGGCAAGACCACCGTGGCCGAGGGCGAGACCACCATGGCCGAGTCCGGCAAGACCGTGGGAGTAGGCTCCGGCCAGCAGAGCACCGGATGGTGCTGCTGCGGCGCAGGCGAGGACGGCGGCGGCTACAATCTGTAAAAAAAAAAAAAATTGTTAAGAAAGACAAGGCCATATGTGTAAAGGCTAGACTAAAATAATGATTTTGTGTTGATAAAGAAGATAGTTTGTTTCTGGGAGGCTGCTTAGACAAAGAAATGGGACGTGAAGGTCTTGTCTTTCGGTTAAAGAGGTTGGAATAAGTAGGTCGTAGTTAAATATGAGGTCAGAAAATCAAGGAAAATCAAAAAAGCCAAGGTCCTTATAATTATCTAATTATCTATGTCATAATCTGTTGTACGCCAGAAATGGATTACATAAAACAAATTAATTAATCTTAATGTAAGAAAACACATTTTTTTTTAATGAACAAAGTGTTCGTTTCTTGTTAAGACAAAGGAATAAGCTATGAAGGTCCAAAAAGTTTATTGGTTAAAGAAATTTTATACATAGATCGTGGTTAAATAGGAGGTGGGAAAAAACAACAAATATTGGAACTACGAAACAGGTCATAAATGACTTTAGATATTTTTAATTCGTGAGAAAGTATTAGGCCAAAGATAGATAAAATATAGGTCATAGGTGATCTGGAACAGCCAATATTATTTTATTGCTGGGAAGGATATTAGTTCAGGGGGCAATTATAACAAATAGCTCCGAGAAAATTAGCAGTTCACGGTCAAATATCATTAACATGACAAGACGATGAAAAAATCGCGAAGCTGTATTGATTTGTTAATATTTGAGAATAGATGTTCGGATTAAAAAGAATGGATTTTCGAGAAAATAGCTGCAATAAGCAGAAATTGAAACATAGTGTAATCCAAATATGTATATGAGTTCGGAATTTAGTGATCCGTGGTATTAAACCAATTTGTATAGGTATTGGAAGTATAGGAATTGCATACGGAAGAATCTGAGAAGCCATCGCATTATTATCACAAGAAAACCCTTTCCATTATGGGATTTATGGAAAGTGGTTACGACCCTCAGCAATGAGGAATACGACGCAGAGAGCGATAGGTATTGGAACAAAGAACTCAATCCGAATCACTAGGACTTAAGTAGTATCCCGTTCCAGAAAATGTTAGGTCTAATGCTAGGTTTACACGATCAATTATATGCCACAAAACACTAGCTTTGTTACAACTGGGGCGGGGCCGAGCTTTAGCGCTCCACAACACTTCACAATTACACAACTATGGTACAGTTAACTATGGTTAAGTCGACTATTAAACTATGATTATGGGTTAACTGACCAGAAATCTCATCGTGCACTTCTGTTAGACTGCTCGTGGGCTACTGATTGGTGTTGTTTGGTCGCCAACCGCTTTTATACTAGCCGCTTGCTTGGCGCGAAACGGAACGGTTTGAAAAAAGTAAGCGGCCGCTGTCAAGGGCGGGAAGGGTGCAGGAAGCCTGGTTTTGACAGCTACGTGTTCGAAATTAGAATTTCGGGCACCACATGGTCATAGACATGTCTACTTTTCTTTTAAATAAGACAGACAAAGGTCCAAGTCTGTACAGCCAAATAAAAAGACAAATACTCCAGAAAAAATTTTTGTTCGATATAAACGTTTTTTAGCTCGGCGAAGTAATCGGAATTATTGTTATATCAAATAAGTAATAACGTAACATCAATATTGATGTGATAAGCTCATGAAAGTATAATTTTTCTTCTCAGAGAATTAATTTGAATGCTATTAAGTGGTTTTACTCTTATAGCTATAAATGCGTAGAGTTTATGCGTAACGTTAAATTACGGTCTAGAATAGTGAGTTTTACTGACATGCAACCCAGTGAATAAGTGTTCCGGTACGATACCGCCTTGAGGCACTATAGAGAATCCTCACGATGTTATCCTTCACCATTTGAAGCAAGTCATATTTAATTTCAAACACGCACATAACTAATTTCGAAAAGTTAGAGGTGCATGTCCGGGGTTTGAACTCGCGACCCCGTACAGGAGATCCGCTTTATTGAATAAAACGACGTAATTTTAGGAGTTTACCTCCTTAAGAATCGATTTTCATATATAAGCCCGGGATATGAAAATTTATAAGGATTAAAATCAAACTTACTCCGTTACGTTACGTTACGTTTTTTTTTATCCACTACAAATTAGCCCTTGACTGCGATCAAGGGCTAACTTGTAGTTAGCCCTTGATCGTTATACGAAGTTATGTTTCCATGGTAACACTTTTCGTTCGTAAGGGGTACTCCAGTCGTGCGTCGGAGATGACACACACAATTTTTTTTTAATTTTTTTTTCATGAATTTATCAGAAAAGATTAATTAGGAACTTAACATATAAAATTGCCAAATTTTTACGAATTGCAAAATTTTAAGTAAACTATTAAGCTCACTTGGGTAACCGGCCATTTCATATTAGCGCAAGTGCCCATTCGAACGGCAGAAAATTAAAACCATAATATACTCATTAAAGTCATAAAATAAAAGTAAAGTTATAAAATTAATTATATTAAAGTAGGTTACATTTTCAGACATTTTCTCTTCTATGTACAAATTTTAAAAATATCGAATTTTTTTATGTAAAAAAATCCACAATCCATTTTAGAATTGCCTTTACACAAGTTTAAACAATCCATTAAAAGTGCGCTCCATTAAAAAGCTTATTATACTGTTGAAGATTATGTAGACGATAAATGCATGGATTTGACTAGCTCCAGCAATTCTTGGGACTGCAGTTACTTGTATCCTTATAATGACTGTAAGTTTTGATTGAAAAGAGCAACCACTTTTTGCTGGCTCTTCTCGGTGGTAGATTCACTAGACGATTCAAAAGCACTTGAAAAAGTTAATTTGAATAAAAAAGATTCTTGAATGTTGCTTATTAAAGTGATCCTATTTTTCACCGACTGCCAATAAGTAGGTTCGTAGGTCGTATTTCTGCGCGTATGTATTTTTTTTTTAATTTTTATGTTCTAAAGCAGCAAAGCGCTTTTTGGTTGATTTGATGACCTACCTCCATGGCGCAGTGATAATATAAAAATAAATAGAAATAAAATAAAGAAGTTCCCGGGTTCGATCACCGGTAAGCTCAGTTGGGAATTCTTGATTTCTGAATTTTACTTATCTGGTCTAGTGGATGACTTCGGTTGGGGCTAGTTACCACCTTACCGGCCAAGACGTGCAGGAATTGAAACACGCCGAGCGAAGCTTGGTCGTACACTGACCCAGGTACCTAGTAGGTATAATGTATATCTGGTATCCATACTAATATTATTAAATACTAGCTGATGCCTGCGACTTCATCCGCGTGGATTGAGGTTTTTTTGGTTCTCACGGGAACTCTTTAATTTTCCTGGATCTAAAGTAGCCTATATGTCATTCCAGACAATAATCTATATCTGTGCCTAATTTCATCCAGATCCGTTCAGCTCTTCTGGCGTGATTGAATAACAATTATACATCCATCCAAACTTTCGCATTTATAATATTAAGAACACCGCTACTCTTTTTCGACCCATCCAGTCAACTTGGTATCATGAAAACTACAGAGAAAGGCTGCATCCCGGGGAAGAACGTATAGGCTTTGTACTTTCTATCCCGAAAAACCGAAAATCATTAACTTTTTTTATTTTCCGTTTTGCGGGTTTTCTTTATCCACGCAGATGCAGTCACGGGCATTGTCTTATAAAAAATAATGTATGCGTTTAATTCTAAAGTTAATTTATCAATGAAGCCAATATTTATAGGTATTTAGGTCGCAGGATGCAATTATAGGCGCTGCACGGGTTAGACACGGTGTAATCACATCCCATCAAACAGGCTCCGAGACTTGTCGGATGTCAGTCACCTTAATATCAAATGAGCCTATTGGACTATGTACAGATATTGCGTACGTCGATTTGTTGAATTGTCTGGTAGGCGGCTTCAGCCGTTGCTAGTTACTGAGAGGTGGTCATAGGAACTCCTAAACTTTTCAACATAGCGCTTTCGTTTGTGGGCTCATTGGATTTCTCTTGAAAAGTAGGTACCTGAAATGGTGTTAAATCTAAAAAAACCGTCCAAGTGCGAGTCGGACTCGCGCACCGGAGGTTCCGTACAAACCTGTAGGTATATAAGTAAAAGTTATTGTATTTTTTTTCCACTTATCTATTTTAATTTCAATTTAATACCTCTACGCGTTCATGCGGAAAGGGTTAGTAAGTTTAAATTATTAAAAATATTATTATTATATGATGTAACTAAAAATTTATGCTTTTCGCAATTTTTCCTTTATCTGTGCTATAAAAAACGTTGCGTCGTACCAAACTTCAAGATTCTGAGTTCACGGAAAGTACGCTGTAGGTTTTGATTCCCTTGCGAGTGTCGAAAATTTGCATAAAAATATTTGTATTATATGATGTAACTAAAAATTTATGCTTTTCGCAATTTTTTCTTTATCTGTGCTGTAAGACGTTGCTTCGTACAAAATTTCAAGATTCTGTGTTCACGGGAAGTACCCTGTAGGTTTTGATTCCCTTGCGAGTGTCGAAAAGTAAAAGGTTCATTTTAGGCCTACTCTTGTACACTCAACCATAAATAGAGGAAAATACATAGATTGTATTAAAAATATAATAATTTAGAACAGTAAAGTAAATAGCTAGCAAAAAAATATAAATGTATTTCAAGTTTTCGATACGTTTCCAAGATGGCAACCTTCAGCCATAGAGAAGGCAGTAGGTGCGAAATGTATCAAATATCATTTCTGACAGTCACTGTCAAAATAATGTGTTTTTCTTATGAAAACGTCAAAAAATATGAACGCGCCAATGTTACCCACTCATGTTTAGTGTTCCATAACTTGGAAAGATTAAATAATTTTACCACTGCAATTACGACGAATTGTACAAGACTTGGCCTACGCCCCATACAAATCTGAACCGTCTCCTTTGCAGCATAAACGGCTGTATCTTTTGATTGCGTTGGCTTAGAAGTTTGATTTTTTCATGGGACCTGAAAAACCAGTAGACCTGAGTATTCGTCATGAATTTCAGCTTGATGTGTTCCTGAGAAAAAGGGTCTTGACACACAGACGGACGGACAACAAAGTGATCCTATAAGGGTTCCGTTTTTTCCTTTTCAGGTACGGAACCCTAAAAATAGAGAAAAGCTTGCTTCTTATATATTTAAAGAAGAGGGCCTGGCAGACGTTGTTGAGGGCGATTGTAGCGCCCCCTCCTGGGTTCAGTTGTGAATATAAACAATCACGGGCGCCGCTGGATGGCGTTCGCTATTCTATTGTAAAGAGAATCTTTAAGCTAGAGACTTCAACGCGCGCGCATTGCATTACCTCAATAGCAAAATATACATACAATTTTAATTCATTTATCTTTATGTTAATTTCATTAATATATTGAAAGGGTAATGAATGTGTAGTATTTATTTCACGGTATTCACGCGTTATTGGTTTTTTGGGTCACGAAAAATAAAACTATGTCTGGTATAAAATTTGTGTAATATATACCTGTATGTTTCTTTTAACGGTACGATCATAGTGGATTCGTTTATATTGTCTGTGTGCATCTCATAGTTTTTAGAATAATGTGGTGATAGCTTGATTTGAGGGACGAGTGGCCTAGAGTTGGGACAACTCATATCAGTCGATTGCGATTGTTAAGCAACGTTGACCCAAGTCGGTAACTGAATGTGTGACCGAATTTGGAGGCTCAAATTTGAGCTTTTCGTTTCCTCCGTGCTTCGGAGAGCACGTAAAGCCGTCGGTCCCGGTTATTATCACTATCATCTGATAATAATCGTTACAAAATTCTAAGAGTTGAAATACTCTCAGTCGAGTCGAATGTGGTAGAACCCACCGCATTATTATCCCAAGAAAACTCCTACTATGTGATTAATGGAAAGGGGTCACGGCCCTCAGTAATGAGGGTTTGTAATTAAAAATGACTTAATATGATGAAAAATATAAAAGAAATACCATTTACGGACAATATACGAATAGATTACATTTCTATGACCTTTGTTGTTAATAAGCATACTATGGATATTTATTTTGAAAGTATTTTAACTTGACTACCTCTCGATCGCAGCTGTGTGGTGCCTTGCTTGTACCTACTACCTATGAGGTCGTGGGCTCTTACCTATTTCACGATTGTTGAGAATTTCACCATCACGAAAGTTAGACTAGGAAAAGTTTGTTTATAGTACTTTTGTCTTAACGTGGGAGGTTCGGTTCGATTCCCGGCAGGGTCAATTTGAGAATTTATATTTTTTTAATTTTCTCTGGTCCGGCCTTGAGTGAGGCTACTGCCCTGGCTAGTTACTACCCTACCGGCAAAGACGTACCGCCAAGCGATGTAGCGCGCCGGTATGATGCCGTGTACTGATTACCGTACCCCTAACAGGTTAGCCCGCTACCATTTTAGAGTGCATCGTTACTACCATCAGGTGAGATCGCAGTCAATATTAGAATAAAAAAATAGCCCAAAAGACACGCTAGTATAGTTTCAGCTTAAACCCTCGATCATCAAAGGCTAATGTCACAACCAGACGTATATTATTCGTGAGACAATGCATAAGGTACAATCCACATGTAAAACAACAGGTCACGTTTCTCTGGTCATATAATACTGAATAACAACAACCACTTTACATTGAACCCTGTACTTTACCGCGTTATAAATAAAGTAGTTATTCCGTTGTACATCGCTTATTAAATCTGTATCAAATATAATTTGATTATGGAATAGTCTACTCTATGCTGTGGCTGTAGAGTCGAAAACGGTACGGGCTTTTGTTGTATCGATCTAATGTATCACTCATTGTGTATAGTTTACGCAATTTTAGGCCAAACCGGTAACAAATTAGGGTTCATTATCCTCTATTGAGAAATTGCCTATTGCGTTAGTCCAGTTTAGGTGTACATTTACTCAGTATTTTGATACCTGTACTTAGGTGTCCTAGCCACTATGCCTAGCCAGTTTTAAGTTGTATTTGGTAATTGTTGTAACTAGGTTTCCGGGGAGGTTAAAATCTAGATTCATAAATCTATATTGTATAGATTTAAATATAGGTTTGTTGAATTCTAGCTCGAATGTCTGGTATTTTGTGGTTTGATTTACAGGCTTGGTCGTACAGAAATAGTCGTTGTAGTGTGTCGAACGCGACACCTTACGCACTTACCCGTTGTTCTAGATGAGCGACGAAAGTTACGCGACGCGATACGACGCCATAGAAAATAACAGACGTATCCACGCGACAACGTAGACCACGGGAAGGGTCAGCTTCTGTTTCATACTGCCGCGTTGTCGCGTTTGTCGCTCACCTAGGATGTGACTCTTTATGAAAGACTATAGATCCATGTTATCGATATCCATACTAATATGTTAAATGCGTAAGAACGTCTGTCTGTCTGCTATCTATCCTATCTGTTACGCTTTCGCGGCCAATTTTTTCAAACAACTTTCACAAAATTTGCTACTGAGATAGGTTGCATACCTGGGAGGGACATAAGCTACTTATTATCTCGGTAAATGAAAGAGTTCTTGCGTGTATCAAAAACCTTTATCCACGTGGAAGAAGTCGCGGACATCATCTACTCTAGAAAATAATAATTCAACGTAAGCCTGATCATTATTCGTTAAGAATGTCTAATAAGTAGGTAAATAAGCTTTTAACTTATTTTGTAATAATATAAATTGGGAACAATAGGCAGTGGCATAGTAAAAAACTGTTAATTAAATTCTTTAAATAATTAAATGTTTCGACACATTTGCTCTCATGGATTGCATAGTAGAATTAGCCAAACATATCGAGTTCCACGCTAAAAAGGAGACGTAGTTGCGCCACAATCTAATGAGATACGTCATATATATTCCCCAGGGGTCTAGACAAAGCAAATTGTTACAGTCACAGGGCGAAGAATTACTCCATTTAGCATTAAACCGGCAGAACTATCTTTCATTATTATCTTGATATGTTCTGAAACATACAAGAAAGGTTGCGATCCATTAGCCGAAACCACACACGGTTTACGGTTTATTACGACCATGAAGGTGGTTCGGCCATGATTATTTCACTGTATGTATTTTTTCTGTGCAAACTTTTTTTGTTCAATACAAATGGTTTAAAATTTCTTATTAAGGATACACTTAGCTCCTAATATAACATTTGTATGAAGTTGGTTAATATATTTAGGCATGCGCAAACTAATTGTCCCAATTAAAAGAAAAATTTTACAGTTCCAAAGCATACTGCGATACGTTGATTTAGATAAAAATAGGTTATATTAATAACGTAAAATAGGATATATATGTATATATATGTAATAATATAACAGAACCGAGATATAAAATTGTCGTCAACTCTACGCATGCGAAGTCTTAAGTATTTTGGACCCAGAGGTCTGGTACTGTGGCAATTGACGTTAGTTAGAGTTAACATTAGGTACGTAGCGTCGCCTCTCCCACGAAAGAGCTTATAACTTTTTGGTCAAATCAGATAATAGGCAATGATAATGTATCTTCACGGTATGGTGCCATGAACGAGGCTAAACTGCGGGGCTAATGGTCATTTTAGATGATTATTGTATTTAATTATTATCTTTACATGTAAGTAAAAGGTTACTGACTGACAATGACGTATTAATGTAACTATAGCATAAATCGCTAAGAAACTGAGAACTGGGTTCGATTCCCGGAAGGATCAATTTGGGAATTTATAATTTCTGAATTTTGCCTGGTCTGGCCTGGTGAGAGGCTTCGACCGTGGCTAGATAGCTAGCACCCTACCTGCAAAGACGTACTGCCAAGCAATTTAGCGTTCCGGTACGATGCCGTGTAGAAACCGACTAGGGTTAAATATAACTGCCATGTCCCTAACAGGTTAGCCCGCTACCATCTATACTGCATCATCACTTACCGTCAGCCGAGTCAAAGGCTTACTTAACTTGTAGTGGAAATAAAAAAAAAAGATTAATTTTGCATGTAAGTTTGTCTCTAACATTCGTAAAATAAACATTCCATGAGTAAATGTAATTACTTCCGTCGCGTCGTTACGTAAAAATGACAGCTACTGTGAAACGATCGCAATCACCTCAGTAGGGTTACTCTGAGTTTTTACATCGCAAATTCGATTCACGTAGTGAACGTTCGAACACATTAGCGTTAAAGTAAAATGAACCTTATAACTCATTGGTTTAGAGCTCATTTCATCATTTCGTGTATTTATTCACAGGAAGCGCTCCAAACGCAGAATTTGTGAATTTAAAGCTAGAGCTTTTGGGTCCATTTTGACGTTCAATACGATCAATCGAATTTGCAATGTAACAACTCAGAGTAAGCGTACTGATTGGTTAAGGCTCTTCCGTTATTGGACAAAATGTATTGACGCAGCAAGAATATAACAATGATTGATGTAGGTGATGAATGAAATATTCTTTACTAGCTCGTGGTTTAATTTTTTTATTCCCGCGGGAATCCTTAATTTTCCGGGATAAAAGGTATCCTATGTCACTCTACAGGTTCTCAACTATACCCATGCCAAAAATTACGTCGATCCGTTGCTCCGTTGCGGCGTGATTGAAACACAAACCAATAAACCAACAAATAAACACACTTTCGCATTTCTAATATTAGTATGATTGTAAACGAAAAAAAGAAACACATAATAAATGTAAAAAATAGCAATAAAATTAACCAGTGGTACAATTTAACCACTGCCTCGTTGGTCTAGTGGTTAGCATAGTCGACTGCGGATCACGAGGTCCTGGGTTCGATTCCCGGTCGGGCATAAAAGGTTAGGTATTGGGTTTTTCAATTAAGAAATTCTCAGTACCAGCCCGGAGTTGGAAGTTGGCGGTGTTTCACCCCCGTGCCTCGGAGAGCACGTTAAGCCGTCGGTCCCGGTTATTATCACTAACATGATAATAGTCGTTAAAGCCCGCCAACCCGCATTGGAGCAGCGTGGTGGGTCTAAGCTCTAATTCCCGCTCTCCTATGAGAGTGGAGGCCTGTGCCCAGCAGTGGGACGTTAATGGGCTGTAGTGATGATGATGATGACAATTTTATTGGCGGCCTCATCGCTTTGAAGCGATCTCTACCATAATTTAGCTACAATAAAGTTTTTTTAACAGAATTCCTTACATCATATATTAAAAATATCGAAATCGGTTACCTACTTAGCGTTAATACGAGGGTAAGACATGGCCGTGAAGGAGTTTCGGTCACGTACGATTTTTCCAGGTCAGGTGTTACGCATCGTGCCATAAATAAATATTTTCTATAAAAAACTTCTGTTACTCCTTTGTGGAAATAGCCCTAAGCCTCGACCCTACAGAATGAGGAAAGCGACTCAGAGATCATGAAATTAATTCGTCTTCAAATTAACTTTGACTTATGTTTTACATTAATAAGTATTGAAGTTTATTGAAGGTTTTTCTACTTTTTTATTATTATCAAATATAAATTCATACAGTTTTGGTGGGTAGCACTGCTAAAAACCACGTATAGTCCGACAAACTTATCGTATCCTTATATTGATAGCGTCGCTAGTATCTATGACAAATAAAATAAAAACAAAAACTAAACAGGCATAAAAAATATTTCCAATTTTGGCCACCGGGTCCGATAAGTTTGTGGGACTATAGGTTTAGCTCTTCATATACATGAAAAAACCATACTAAACTACCTAAAATTTAAAACTACCTACAATTTAATTTATTCTAGTTACTACCTGACTACTAATTAGTATGTACAACTATTTTGTAGAACTATAACATGATCAATCAAGTCATTGTTTCCTATATGAAAAAATATACAGGTCGCAAATACAACGGTTCAAGACGAAGATATTTGCCAAAGATTAGAGCGGCTGATATTTGTATGATAATGAAAATTATTACCATACCAATGTTTTTTTAGCTCCTAAGTTCACTCAAGTGATTGTTCTAGCTGGTCGATTTTGAAAAAGCTGCATTAATTATTGCTACAATCTCAATTATTGTGATTGAATTTATGATATTCTTGCTACGACTCTGCAATTTTAGCCAATAAGCGCAAGTGTTTCTGTGTGTATGTGTGTGACATCGTAGAGAGCTCAAACGAATAGACTGATATGAATGCGGTTTTTTTTTCGATTTGAAGGTGGGTTTATCTGGGAGCGTTCTTAGCTATTTATTTTTCCTATGTTTGCTATCACCTTTATTCGGCCGGTAAAAGCATCTCAGTTCATACATTGTGATATTTTTGAAAAAATATCGGGGGTTTTTTAAATTTCTAATTTAATTTAATCCTGTCTATCATTAGGAAGTTTTTATGTCTGCGGTAAACGCTGAAATTCCAAACTGGCCGGTCGTGGCTGGCTGACCTTTGCGATATTATGGACAATAATTATTGCACGAATAACGAAATGTGATAGGGCCGCGATAGAGTAGTAGCGGGTCCCTGAGCGGCAGCGATTTCTGCTTTCGGAAAGCCTATTTTTGAATTTGCTGGCTTAAAACTTTGTCATGTATTCCTCAAGCACCATAGCTAAATCCTAATCCTAATATTATAAATGCAAATGTAATTTTGTTTGTTACGCTTTCACGGGCCATAATCGTCATCATCATCATCATCTAAAATAGATCAATTCGGTTTTCAAAAAGAAATTATTATTTAGCGATCATTTAATGGAAGACCTGCCAAAAGACGTAATATCCAGGTCCCCTGTTCATTTTTTGTTTGATAACCATTTTAAACTATCGAATAGAGTAAAAAAGTGTGTTGAAAATCCCATACTAAGGGCGCGTTTTGACTTTTGAAAAGAAGTTCCTGATTTGACTAGTTGTCAAATCAATAAGCAAATACTGTTTATTTAAGTACTAACTAAATTAGGTAAGTTTTTTTAAGAAGGTATGGTAATAATCTTAAAACTAAAGCTACGAGGGTTGCAAGCGCGCCCTGAGGAGAGCGTACAAGAAACTCAGCCGAGTCAACTAACAGTCGACTTAGCTGTTTCTTTGGAAAATCTCAAAAGCTGGGGCAATATTAATATTACTCAAAATGACATTTTGATGTCACGTACCGCAATAATGATTATAATTCTAGAACATGAAACTATAAGCCTAAGGCTTTAAGCGTTAGCAGTATGGCTCCTGTATGGTTTTTCTTAAGCCGGGTACAGATTTACGAAATGTAACAGGCAATGTAACACGCAAAGAAAGAATTTGCCGTCCACATTGGCGCAATATATCATGCAATGTAACAGAATTCCCATAGTGTGGACGCCTTGCGCGCATTAACCGTGGACACAACGCGCACGAACGGAGCATTTCAACTGGTGCGCGCCGCGATCCGCCATTCGTCGGTTTTTTCGCCGAACACAAAGGGGCGCGCAGTGTTCACGAAGCGCCAGTGTGGACGGGTTGTGTGTGTCTGTACTGCGGAACGTTGTTCTCGGCAGACTGAGCTTTGTTCGCCGCGCGCATGCCGGAAACAGATGCGAGTAGGTACATGATCGGTTCGTGCGCGCGCTGTGTCCACACTTATGAAATGCTCCTTTCATGTTACATTGCATTTCGTAAGTCTGTACCCGACTTTACGCTGTATTGTCGCTATCAATTCGCCCTTACCCTTATATAGTTCTAACGCGCAATTATATTATTATAGTAGGTGGGTATTGTATTGCCGTAACAGTTATTTTGTATGGCTCGTGAATGGATAACAATTGTAACGGATTAGCCTCTGTAGGTATTTCATTTCGTTTTATTGTATTATTAAGTGGTTTTTGAGTTGCCTTGTAAATTTTATGATGTAGGATTGATTTTGACGTTGAATTGATATTGTTTTTGCGCTCGACTATCATACTAATATTATAAACTAGCTGGTGCACGTGACTTCTTCCGCGTGGTTTATTTTTTTTTTAATTCCGCGGAAACTTAAATTTTCGGGATATTGTAAGGATTCTAAGTTCTAACGCTACCCCAGCGTTAGAATCCTTACAAATTACAATATCCCGAGTGACACGAGCTATAAATTTTTTGAAAAATTCAATATTGGCTACGGCAGAGCAGTCGTGTTTTTTAATCATTTTAATTATATTCACTTGTTATGTATATAGAACCCGCAGCAGGCGTGTGTGTCTCGCACTTAGCGTGCATTGCCCCAGCCTTATCAAAAAGATTATAAAACTACCTAATTTGGGATGTCGTTAAATCACATATTGTTACACTAACCCCGCACTCTATCTCACAGCGGTTGCATTGTGTGCACTGTTGTGATGTTTGGCAAGAATCAGCGATATCTCGACCCGATGACCTACCTTTTTATCGCGGTTTCGTCTGCAATCTAATTGAGAGGCGTGCGATAGTTTTTGAAGGATAAACCTACTTTGTTACTCAAACTGTACGATAAAGGGAAAAGTTCTCACTCACTCATCGACGATCATTTATATAATTATATTGTAAAGCTAAAATTTTGCAGTGATGTTCCCTCCATAATGTAGACAATGAAACTAATGAACAATGAATTAAATAATGAAATGTTTATGTAAGTAGTAATGAAACTGAAAGTTTATGTGTTTCCATGGTTTCGAAAAAAAGATTATCATAATTTATCGTGGGCGTTTATTAGACATGCATGAACTCTATGATATAATGTGTGTGTGTGTGTCATACTTTACTATAGTAAATGTTCTCATGGGAAATTCACCGCTGTCCAAGCAATCACAATTCGACACAAAGTCAAGCATTTGAGTCAGAACATTGTAATTCCATTGTCTACAATAATTATATTATTATTGTATAAGGGCTAGTTTTGCCGCGGTCAGTCTGTTGGCGCAAGTCATAACCTCAGCCCTCCCCTAGCCAAGTTAAATACGTTTCGTGTCTATTCTCTTACTCTATTTAATCGTTAACGATTTAGAAAACTAAGAGTTTATTTGTTTTAAAGTCTTTATCTTCTATATATACAAAATTCAAAGTCCTGACTGACTGACTGACTGACTGACTTATATATCAATTATCGACGCACAGCCTAAACCGCTGTTCCTAGAGACATGAAATTTGGAGAATGTGTTCTTTGTGAAGAGTAGGTTCCATTATGAAAGGATTTTTTGAAATTCCACCCCCAAAGGGGTAAAATAGGGGTAGTTATATCCATGAAACTTGGTATTTGAGCTACCAGTTCAAAATGAAGAAATACGTGTTTCGCCATTTTTGAAAATTCTACCCCCAAAGGGCTGAAATAGGGGATGAAATTTTGTATGAAAGTCTTTTATTTTAAAAGTTATTTTTCAAGGTAAATCTACGAAACTTGGTATTTTGGTTTTCGGTAAAAAAATAAGAAGGACGTGTAACAACTTTTAAAAATTCCATCCCCAAAGGGATTAAATAGGGGTTAAAAGTTTTATGAAATTCCGTCGTTTTTCAAGCTATAGCCATGGAACTTGGTATTTGTGCTTCCGGTTAAAAAAGATGAAATACGGATTTCACAATTTTTGAAATTTCTATCCCCAAGAAAGTCAAATAGGGAGTTTGTCCTTCAATCACACCGCAACAGAGCAACGGATCGGCGTGATTTTTTGCATGGTTATTGGGTATAGTTGAGTACCTGGAGAGTGACATAGGCTTCTTTTTATCCCGGAAAAGTAATTAGTGCCTGTGGGAATTTGAATTCCCACAAGCACTAATTACTTTTCCGGGATAAACTTATGTCACGCGGACGAAGTCGCGGGCGTCCGCTATAGTTGCACATAAAATACAATGCACAAAGGCGAACTTAATACCTAGAGTTATTCTCTTCCAGCTGTTAACCATTGTTAGTGGGGACAGGGTTGAAAAACAGTGCGTAATATATCAAGAGAAAAGTTGGGGAAAGAAGAAATATATTTTGGTAGTAGGTAGGTAATATAGTATGATAATATTATGAAGTTCCGTAATGTAAATAGGGAATGTTAGGGCATTACCATATTCGGTATCGCTATATCATGTGGTCAAAACGCAACCAAGTTCTAGTTAACAGTTCATTCGAAAAAATAGAATTTAGCGATTCTATAATTCACCACAGAAAAATAAGGCGGTCTTACAAGGGTTCGATCTTCGGATGGATCGAACTCGAACTCTAATGTTTTTTATTCAAATAAACTTTTGGTCTGTGGTTAGCATAGTCGACTGCGGATCATCGAGGTCTTGGGTTCGATTCCCGGTCGGGCATTAAAGTTGGGTATTGGGTTTTTCAATAAAGAAATTCTCAGTGCCAGCCCGGAGTTGGAAGTTGGCGGTGTTTCACCCCCGTGCCTCGGAGAGCACGTTAAGCCGTCGGTCCCGGTTATTATCACTAACATGATAATAATCGTTAAAGCCCGCCAACCCGCATTGGAGCAGCGTGGTGGGTCTAAGCTCTAATTTCCGCTCTCCTATGAGAGTGGAGGCCTGTGCCCAGCAGTGGGACGTTAATAGGCTGTAGTGATGAAACTTTTACAAGTGACTTTGAATCGTCGACTGAATCTACCACTAGTTCGGAATTCCTACGGAGAAGTTCTAGCAAGAAAGTCGTCGGTTGCTCTTTTATTTTAAATCTCAATCCATCTCTCAATCGGATCAATTTGGGAATTCACAATTTCTAAATTTTCTCGAGTCTAAAACGTCTGGTGTTAAAGGATAATGCAGTCTGCAGTCTAAATTGGTAGCGGGCTAACCTGTTTGGGGTATAGCAGTTTTATAAAATCCGTTCCCTGTATCGGTATTTACGCGGCATGGTAGTATCGGTTTTTACCATCGATATATATAAGTACATACTAGATGGGCCCTTTTATACAAAAAAGTTGGGCTTCCGACTTGTGGTGCATGCCCCTCATCTGTATAAGCCTGGCCTTGTCCCCGCCATAGCGCTGTCCCGCTTTTCAGACAAGATGGCGTTAGTAAAATAAGTCCACATTCTTTGTTTGACAGGGCCCGTCTATGTAAATTGAGGTCGTTGGTTTTTACGCGGCAATGTACCGGAACGCTAAATAGCTTGACGGTACGACTTAATCGGTATTATCCGTCTATAATAACATAAATATTTTTCCCACGACAGCAATTAGGCAAATCAATGGAAATTATGTAAGCATAAATAATTTAATAGCAATAGTTTTGTACCAAATAATCTATACTAATATTATAAATGCGACAGTGTGTTCCTTTGTTGGTTTGTCCTTCAACCACACCGCAAAGGAGCAACGGATCGAAGTAATTTTTGCGTGGGCATAGTTGAGGACCTGGAGAGTGAGACATAGGCTACTTTTTATTCCGGAAAATTAAGGAGTTCCCGCGGGGGATAAAAAACTTAAACCAAGCGAACAAAGTCGCGGGCATCAGCTAGTGCCTAGTATTATTATAAATGCGAAAGGGTATATGTCTGTCTGTCTGTCTGTAACCATTTAACGGCCCATCTTTTCAACAGATTTTTATGTTTGGTACAGAGATAATATGTTTTATCCCGGGGAAGAACATAGGCTTTTTATCCTGGAAAATCAAGGAATACCCAAGGTATTTTTCAACAACTTAAATCCACGTGGACTTAGTTGCGGGCTTCAACTTCTTAGTAGTTTAATAAAATGTAGATTCTTATCTTTACTGTATTATTATACATGTAAATGTGGTGAGGTACAAACCCGTTTTTCTTATTAAAAGTATACTATATTACTAGCTGACCCACCCGTGCGAAGCCTGGGTGACCCAGCTACTAATAGTATACTTTTAAAAGAAAAAATGTGTGTTTCACGCATTAAAACAAGGATATTATGAAAAAACCTCTCAACACCGGAACCTTAGCCTAAGTATTAAATAGAGTCTAGAACTATAAGAAATATTTTTGTACGGTTCATAAATTACTAATACGGAAGGCGAAACTATTTTAGTGTTCCGTTGTAAAACAAGAAACCTTTATAGTTTCGTGCAGTCCGTCTGTGTATCACAGCCATTTAAAAAAATGTCTAGTTACCACCAACAAAGACGTGCCGCTAAGCGATGAATTAGGGGTATAATCTTTGCTGCGATACCCTTAACAGGTAGCCCGCTACGATCTTCGACTGCATCATCATTTACCACCAGGACAGATCAAAGTGTTTGGTCTTACAGCCTATGAAGTGGAATTAAAAATGAATATTGATTTCGAATTCAACACAGTTATAGAGTTAAAATTAACCAGCGCATAGAAACAAAAATTTAAAAAAAATAAGAGTACCTTCAGGGACCATACTGCCAACGCCTAAAAGCCATATTCATTATTGTTTCGTGACATTGACTTTCGTGTTTTAAAATTATAACCCTTATTTTAGGAACGTCAAGGTACGTGACATCAAACTGTCATTTTGAGTAATATTGCTTTAAGACTTGGCAGTATGACTCCTGAACATAAAAAGCGAGAGCCGAAAAAAATGTACGGTTTCGACAAAAATACCGTTTACGAAATAAGGACCATTTTACCAACTAGTATGACTACGGAACACTGTATTTTGCGTGTTCTGACACGCACTTGGCCAATTTTTTTATTTTCTTTTTATGGTTGTTTATTAATAATTCAATGTCTTGTGAACGTTAATGTAATAATTAATAATTTTATTTGTCGGTTTTAACGCAGTTTAGATTGACCGCATGACATATTATTATGACATTCACTTTTGTGCGTGAGACACGCGGCACAAGGCATAAGCGGCAGCGGTTTGTATAAAAATGATTATTCAAAGATATCGTTGAAAGATTTTGTATTCAAATAAAGTTTTGGAGGTGGTTTCGGATTGTCAGAATAATCTACCACTGATTCTAAGATTGGGGTTTTTAATATCGTGTAGACAGGATAAAACGTATTAGCCATTTCAAATTATAGGTTGAAGAATAAAAGTGCGTTGCAATTTGATAATGTCACAACTATGTATTTAATACAAACTTCCATACTAGAAGCGCGTTTTTAAGTTTGATAAAGAGTTGCTGATTTGATTGAGTTGTTATTATCCCTATTTCTTCTTCTTCTTCTTTTGGTTAATGGCTTTTCTTAGTGCCAAACCAGCACAATGCGCTTTGCCAATGTCACGTGAGAGTTATCCCTATTTTCATCTGAATTATGAAAGTGTGACAGACCAAAGGAAGTTTATTTTGGTACGAAGCCCTAAAAAGATACAATAAGTACATGAATGAATACTCTTTCTTTCTGCAATATATTTCTTTACCCGAGACCAATGCGTTTTACATGCTTGAGTAAATAATTATAATACCTATATCACGCGGTTCAACGACCTGAAATAGGATATCAACCCTGTAACGTTTCTCAGAAATCGCCCACACAATATCCGCTTCCGCTTTTGAATGTGACCGGCACCTTTCGCCCGCATACTTGCGACCCAGGGTCACTGGACAATAGATTGATACAATTATATACTAGTTTTAGGACGCGGTGATGTTCTTGATAACTCACATTGGAATTTTTGAAAACAGAATGAGAAATGTCTAGTTTTTTTTAATTGTCTATTTATAGGGATAACTAATCACACCGTTTGCTCTTCCAATACTAAATGAAAAATTCTTCTTAAAACATGCCTGGTAGCTAGTTACCTCACAATGGAATTTTTGAAAACAGAATGAGAAATGTCTAGTTTTTTTTAATTGTCTATTTATAGGGATAACTAATCACACCGTTTGCTCTTCTAATACTAAATGAAAAATTCTTCTTAAAACATGCCTGGTGGCTAGTTACCTCACAATGGAATTTTTGAAAACAGAATGAGAAATGTCTAGTTTTTTTTAATTGTCTATTTATAGGGATAACTAATCACACCGTTTGCTTTTCATATACTAAATGAAAAATTCTTCTTAAAACATGCCTGGTGGCTAGTTACCACTATACCGACAATGTGCCGGCAAGCGATTTAGTGTTGCGATATGAAGCAGTGCGGAAACTGATTAAATAATAAATTAATCAATTTATTTTCCAGTAATATTCCAATAATTAACACATGAAAAATTAAACAAATGATTTTCAAACTTGACCTACTTAAGGTGATTAGGTGTGTGGATGTATTATAACTGGCATATCCCTAACAAATTACCCTTGGTAAGCCATGATGCAGTCTAAAAAGACTGCATCATCGCTTACCATCAGGTGAGATCGCAGTCAAGGGCTAACTTGCAGTGGAATTTTAAAAAAACAATGAATTTTAAAAACACATAAGGAAAAATTTGTTCTCAGAAATCGCCTAAACAATATCCGCGTCCGCTTCTCAATGTGACCGTCACCTTTCACCCGCATTCCTATGGACCATGGTCGCACTAATGACATAAGTTCATATAACACGACCTCGACAGAGACCGGCGTTAATCGATATAAAAGAGTGCTGGGAGACGGAGGTCGGGGATTCGACTCTTGGCTATTAATAATCTGATACACAAGGAGGTTAATTTAATGAAATCAATCAAAAATTTATTTATTTTGTAATTTTCTTTTATTTTACAAGGTCTTTTAAATCGGATTTACCGGAATATTTAAAGGTTTTTTAGTTATGAATGTTTTGTGACGCTGGATGCAAAGTCTATTGCTTCTATTGGTACAACTTTGCCACTAAGAAATTTGTCAAATTATTTCCTAATAATTATTTCCTCGAGTTCGACTCAATAATTTGTGTGCTTCTATGGCAAATCAGACAAGTATAAATTACAAATTTAAAACAACCCCGACATAATAATATGGAAGTAACAGATTAAGAAAAAAGCTGATGACCTTCAGACGGATGAACAGATTTTCATGAAACATGGCTAAGAACACTCGGGATAAAATTATCTATGACACCAAAAAAACTAAACGAAAATCGGTCCATCCGTTTGGGCGCTACGATACCACAGACAGATACACAAACAGACTGTTTCATTGCTTTGCATGTGATTGTCGTTAAGTAAAAAAAAAGTTCTCAGTCAGTCAGTTTTTCGTTTTAAATGTAAGTAAAGATTGCGTGGGCTGGAAGTCGTGCATTAAAATCTAAAATCACAGCATGAAGTAAGCTCCCGCACGACTAGTGTACTTGTTTTATTGTTTTGTACGACCCAGCATTACCTTATAAGGTAGTAAGTGTGAGCCTTTTGATCAGTTAATAAAAAAGATTATCTTGTACAAAAACAATAGGTACTATGCATAAATATAAGATTTATTAGCGTTAGGTTTAGAAATGGGTAATAGCCTAGCCATTATTATCCCAAGAAAACTCCTACCATTAACATAGCAGCTGAAGAGGTCCCAATGTTTAGCCACTGTGTTGAACTTACGATTGAATGATAGTATGATGATGTAAGTAAAATAATGTCCGCCCGACCGAATTTCGGCCATGGTGGTCAATCTTCACATAGATGGCTGCGCGAGATACAGTGCACAAGTGTATAATAACACCGTTCTACCACAGAACAGCAAGAAATCTGCGTTGGCATGCTTATGTGGTTGACGTCCAGTCAGCTCGAACGAAACGGTTCTGCTCTACGTTTCTGATTCGAACCGCCAGGATGTGGAATAACCTTCCAGCGCATTTATTCCCTGCCACGTTCAACTTAAGTACCTTCAAGGCAAGAGTGAATAGGCATTTTCTAGGCGGGCGCGCTTCAACCTAGACCTCATCATTGCTTTGTATTGAGCGTGATTGTCGTCAAGCGCAAGCCTATCTTGCAATAAAAAAATTAAAAAAATAACTACCGTGTTGAAATAATGATAAATGAATAAGATAGGTAGAGCATTCTAAAGATCAAGAAAATTTAGTATCAGATAAAACTAAAAGGTTAAGTGGTGAAATTTTGATTCGTTTAAAGATTAGGTATCGTGAAGAATAATGATAGAAAGACGTAAACTCATGTTCAAGCAGAGTTTACATTGATTATGTTTGCGGATTTTTAATAAAAACTTATAGGGGAAACTATTTGTCAATCTTTAATGGAATCTTTTTTGATTCACGCGGGAACACCTTAAATTCCGGGATAAAAAGTAGTAGCCTATGATAATCTCCAGCTCCTCAACTATACCCATGCCAAAAATCACGCCGACCCGTTGCTCCGTTGCGGCGTGATTGAAACACAAACCAACAAACAAACACACTTTCGCATTTATAATATTAGTATGATTATTAGAACTGCAAAATATTCACATATGATATAAAAAAATATAAAAGATTTCATAGGTGTATTATGTTTGTATGTTTCTCCGCGGATTTTTCCAACCTATTAATCTGATTGTAAGGTTTTTACTTGGCTTACATTAATACAATTACTTTAACATAGGGAACTGCAAGTTTCATCAAAATTGATTCAGTATTGTTCAAGATATAGACTGTTAGTGTGTGGCGTGTGTTTGTGTGTGTGTGGTAATCTTTTAGATTATCACTTGTTTGAAAGAGTCATTATGCCGTAAGTAAAAGCACATTTATATAATAATTTAACATAATAACATAATTTTTATTATATACCTTGCAGCAAAGCTTGTGAACAAGTAATTGTTGTCGTTCCCAACCGGATATCGAACTCGTGTCATAATTTATGACAGGTTTAAATATACCTACTAGGTGAATTGCTGTGAGTCACCCATTAGTGTATGCGTAATAAGTGGAAGTCCTCGACTTCGGACCTTTAGGGCAAAATCACACTATGGACAGGACAGGAGCAAACGAGCAGGCGGGTCATCTGATGGTAACTGATTACCGCCGCCCATGATTTTTGATGTTTTTGTATGTTTTTTTTTTTAGTTTATATATATATATATATATATATAATATATCAAGTATCACAAGGTGCAGACCTTTATACATTGAGGGCAAACCTCTGTGGTTTTTTCAATGTATACTAAACTACGTGTGTTTTGAAAATTTGTACATTGATAAATAAATTTAAAAAAAAAAAATGAATATTTACAGCGCCAGAGGAACCGCCAATGCGTTGCTGGCTTTGAGATATTTGTTTATCCGCCCTTTGAAGAGCCCTATACTAAAACGAAGAATGACTTTATTTATTTTTCTAGATGATGCCCTGGACCTCGTCCGCGTTGATTAAGGCTTTTGTTTCCCTTGGGAATACTTTAATTTTCAGGGATAATAATTTTATGTAGCCTATAGGTATAGTTTTTTTAGTTTGCTTTAGTGGTAGGCTTTGGCCGGTACTATGCCCTGTAGAAACCGACTAGGAGCATGGATTTTTACATTACTACCATGCCCCTAACAGGTTAGCCCGCTACCATTTTAGACTGCATCATCACTTACCATCAGAGACGCAGTCAAGGGCCTAATCCTTCCAATAGTTTAATCTATGCGTTGATAGATTAGTCAGTCGCCTTTTCCATTAGGTAAGTATATGTTAGCCAAAAACATTCCTAACCGAGCATAATAAGGCGAGGCTTTCGCAAAATCAAATACCTACTTAGATAATAATCTAAGCTAAGGACCGCCGAACTAAACTGTCATTATAATCAGCATTGACCCAAAAACGGTTGCGTTTCTGATGACAAATGCTCGCAATGAAATGTAGTACTTATGTTGAAAATTGTTTCTTATTTCTTTATTTATATTGGTACTTTAAAGTACCAAGAGGAAGATGGCGGCGTCGAAACAGCTGTTGTTTTGCATGGTGACAATTGCTAGTGAGATTTATATTACCTTCCTGCAGTTTTCCTTTGTAAGTTAAAAACAATAATGTATCGCCCAAGAATGGGAAAGTCTATTTAATAGTTTTAATAGCGATGATTTTTGGCATGGGTATAGTTGAGGACCTGGAGAGTGTATGTCACTTTTCTTTGACAGTTTGACTTTGGCTTCATTTTATCTCGGAAAATTAAGGAGTTCCCGAGGGAATCAAAAAACTTAAACCACGCGGAAGAAGTCGCGGGCATCAGCTAGTTTAGGTATAAGTCAGTCATAAGTGATTTAACCTTATACTTTTAAAAGTTCCTACATTATGATTCGTTTCATTAAATAGATCAAATAGTCGTTCTTATAATATTAGTCTGTGGCAATAATAAACAACTAACTAGATATAACTTTATTACAACATGGGTAGATATACAAGATAATGCACGCTGATTCTCTTGCATCCACGATATCCTTACTTCTCTCTCATTCAGTATGTTATAATAAAAGTTATTTTTTTAAATATAATTCGATAAACAACAAGAATTCTAGAAGAAAAAAAACATTTAAATCTAAATTAAAAACTAAATTATAAACTAAAAACTATAGGTACATTAAAAATATCATCTGTTGGCGGCTGGGTCAATTTGGGAATTTATAATTTCAGAATTTTCCCTGGTCTGGCCTGGTTGGAGGTTTCGGCCGTAGCTATAAGTTACCACCCTTCCGGCAAAGACGTGCCGCCAAGCGATTTAGCGTTCCGGTACGCTGTCGTGTAGAAACCGAATAGGTGTATGGGTTTAATATAACTGCCATCAAGGGATAAATTGTAGTGGAAAAAAAATAAAAAAATTGCATGACAGAACACGCACAGGTTCGATCCCCGGGCAGGAAATGATGTTGACTCATCAACTTTTTGGGCAACATGCGTTTTGTTTGGTCAAGTAATTAGAACTGGGGCGGTCATCTAGCGCTGCAAACATAATACCTAGAGTCTAGACCCAAGGTCGCAGGGCCACACCCGTACATTCTCTTTGCGGCCAGTGCTCGACCAAGGCGCGGTAGAAAGCCGCCTTTTACTGCCCTATATACATTTATTATTATCATTCATAGTTTGATGTGGTTTTCGTATACATATCCTTGCATTGTCTCTAAAAAATTTTTTTTTAATTTTTATTGCGAAATAGGCTTGCTCTTGACGACAATCATGATTAGTGCAAAGCAATGATGAGATCTAGGTTAGAACGAGCTTGCCTAGAAGATGCTTATTCACTCTTGTCTTTTTTTTAGCCCAACGAATAACGGACTAATCCATACTAAACATCGTCAGAAAATCGGTGACCGATTTATTGTCGGCAAAGAATAAAACATACAGATTGCTATATTGAAACGCACACGTCCACAAATATGTATGAAGTATGAAATAGTGTTTCAAAAAAAATGTACCAACTCACATTAAGTAAGTACCTATTTCAACCAATGATTTCAACAAATAAATTGATTTTGATTTTAATTCTTTGTACGCATAATATATCTATATTGCACGACCAACCGAGTATACCGACACACCTTGACACAGACCGGAAACTATACAAGTATAGAACCTTAATTTATGTACTAGTCACAATCGAACGGATATACTAAACAAATTAATTTGCATGGTAATTGGCATTGATTTTCAATTCTTTTATTATCACGTATGCCTACAATCTTTACTAATATTATAAATGCGAAACATTGATGTAATATTTTAGTACCCTATTTCTATGATGCGAAAGTTTGAAACGATGGATGGATGGAGGGATGGTTGGATAGATGTTTGTTACTCAATCACGCTAGAACGGCTAAACGGACCTTTATGAAATTTAGCACAAAGATAGATTATACTCGTAATAGCACATAGGCTACTTTTTATCCCGGAAAATTAAAGAGAGAATTTGTGAACATTTCGGAAAACTCTGATGTTTGACTCGGATGATGTTTTTCATTCACGTCAAAAGCGTATTAAATGTACACATAATTTAAATGTACATAACTCTGAAAAGTTTAACCTGAAATGGGATCGAACCCCGAACCCTCCCGAATAGAAGTTCGTAGTGTTAGTCACGAGGCTACCACGGCGTCATTGTACATAATTTATGTAAAGCATTGTCAAAAGTGAATGGCGTAGAGGTAGACCAATCGATTGCAGAATTACGAGTAAGATCAGAATAACATGATACTATATTTAATTATCCATTACATTATAACATAATAAGAGAGTCGTTTATGTCTGTGCGTTGATTTAAATGACTGATAGTGAAATAGGCTTTCATCATACGCGTGACTGAGATCTAACCTGATGATAATAATTGATGCAAATCCATTTTATTGAAACTCGTTCTCAGTAATACTTATATGTTTCCTTTTAAAAATAGATTATTTTTGGTGATTTTATTGAATAGTAAGTCTTCCAAAAGACGTAAAATCCACATCCCCAGATAGTTTTAAGTTCGTTAACCATTTAAAAAAATAGATTTTAAAAATATGTGGTGAATAGGCATGATGACAGTAACCAAGAATCAATGCAATTATGAATTTATCTAATGAAATAGAATTCATGGATTATAAAAAAGGTATTTATTTTTCAATATCGAGTGAGATTGCTATTTATTTTGATAAAATAAAACTATAAAATACAGCAATCCGCCATATTGCATAAAACACAAAGAAGCGAATGACGTCACAATTGTTTGTTTTCGAGCTTTGAAAATCACACTATTGCTTTCTGCACAGTGCACAGAGTACATTGGTAAAAACAATAGTGACGTCACAAGGACGCCATGACACCGCCGAACGTTTTGGCGTCAATTTTAAAATTTAAATTTCAAATGCTAATTTTATCTACTAAACTTTATTTTTCTGCTGAAATAAGATATATTTTTGAAATAGTAGATACTTCCGAACATAATCTGACCATTTTTCAAAATCAGTCATCATGCCTATTGCGATGATGTCACAAGAATACAAGTGTTCGAAATAATTTTCCGGGCATTTTTCCGAAATAACACGTGAATTTATCCGGTAGTTATGTATAGTTAAAATGCTTTTGAATCGTCGAGTGAATCTACCACTGGTTTGGAATTCCTACCGAGAAGAACCAGCAAGAAACTCGATGGTTGCTCTTTTGAAAAAAATCATTTACAATTAAGTTTATCAAATTGTAGATACATAAGTAACTGCACTAAGCATTGCTGAGCGACTCAAATCCATGCTCTTTTAACATTAATATAATCTTCAACAATATAATTGTAAGGGCAAGTGTATAATAGGTTGTGGAATTTAGTTATAGAATCCGTCCTAAGCATTGCTGGAGCGAGTCAAATCCATACAGCTATGTAATGAGCTATTTATGCTAAACAAGTTCCCATTCCTTCCAGATGACACCCCAACCAAGCGCAACCGTCCCCGAGACATGTCGCTGGCTGAACAACCGCACACCATGGAAATAGCACAAATCCTCATATCATTGCTGCACGCCTGGGGACTTGACCCCGACCTGGACAGAGTCTGCGAGTCCAAACTCGGCCTTCTAAGACCCATGGTGAGGAATAATTACTTATTTTGAAGTGAAACTTCTTTAGAATCGTTGTGATTTGAAAATTCGATGAAACGAAAAAGCGACACTAAAAAGAGACAAACATATAAAGGATTTAGCCCGCGAGAGAATGAGATAGAATACAAGTTATATTTATCTCATTATCTCGTAGGCTTCTTTTCTGAAGTTTCACTTCTGCCGTGTGTGAATTGCATTTTTTTTCTACCTTACTTACTTACAAGCGTATTGTATAACTTAGTTACCTTCAAGGCAAGAGTGAATAGGCATTTTCTAGGCAAGCGCGTTCGAACCTAGACCTCATCATTGGTTTGCACCACTGTGGTTTGCACTAAGCATGATTGTCCTCAAGCGTAAGCCTATCTCGCAATAAAAAAAGGGTTTTCAAAGATTGTTCAGGTCTTAGCAGACTTGGTTGATTCGGCTAGCAAATCTAAGAGGGACTTTTCCATTACAAATAATACTTACAGCCTTCATGATCAACGACGGAATGGGTAAGGAATACTTACTTTATTTTTCTGGTGTATATAGTAGATAACCATAGAGGATCTAGACATCTGACACCAAGTTTTGGGTTATTGCGTCGCGTCGTATCGAATCGAGTTGCGACAGAAACGACGTCACACGACGCGACGCTATACGACGCCATAGAAAATGACAGACATATCTAGTATCTACGCGACATCGTAGGCCACGTGAAGGGTCAGCGACTGTTACGTAACAAGTATTACAGTGACTTGTGGGTTGCCGGATGCGAAGCCGGTTGCTTCCATGCATCTTTGTCATTTTCTGTTCTGACATGACATTCCAGGTGCCAGTATGCTTCGGTGTGGTCTCCCGTCACGGTCACATGGCGGTCCAGCTGCCCACTAGGCTGGGAGGCTGGGCTGAGGCTTGCGCGTCCGCCCCTGATGACCCTGTCCTCATGACCTCTGACCTCCCTGCTGAGTTGCTGCGACAGGAAAAGTTGACCAGGTAAATGAAAAATTATTTAAATAAATGATAAATGATATATTTATTTCATGTAGGACAACTTGTGTCACTTAAGTGATACGTTAAGAACCAGTTAAGAAACGTTAAGAACTACTCACATTCCGAACCGGTGGTAGAGCCACCGGTTCGGAATGTGATTAGTGAGTAAACTACATGTAGTGATCAAATAAAAAACATTTTCTTTCTTTCTTTTCATAAAAATAAAAAGCGTGTTAAAAACATCAATATATATGTCACCGTTAGATTGTAAAAACCGTTAGATTATAATCTAACTCGCGAAATTGTAAACTGTCGAATTATTACAATATAACGGATTATTTTTCGGTAAATTGTAATCTGTTAGGTTTATTAACCCGATAGAACCTAAGTGCCCTGCGGCCGGGCACTATTTGATTATTTATGTCGAACCCTAACCTAACCTACAAGAAAGAGACAAGAAAACGTAAATACAATGAATATTTCAAAAATTGACACTTAAAACATTGAACGGTTCACAATCGTTCGACTTTTTACAATCTATCGAAAAAAAAAGCGTTAGATTACAATCTTACGGTTTTTACAATCTTACGGTGACATATATGTATGTTTCATAGAAGAAAGATGGGCGCCCGACTTGTGGTGCATGCTCCTCACCTATATAAGCCTGTCCTTGTCCCCGCCACAGCGCTGTCCCGCTTTTCAAACTAGACGTCTGTAAAGCTAGAAAGGTCAAGTCGGCAGAATCACTCGTTTTATATCTCAGAATTTAGTGCTCATTTAGTGCTAATTTAGTGCTGATAACAGATATTTGGTGCTGTGATAGGTGGACTAAAAATGAGATCACTGCTAACTTTTAATTAAGCTAGCAGTGTACTATTCGTGACCGCGCTATGATACAGTTGGAGCGAGAGGCACATCAGCTAATAATTTAGTGCTCAATTAGTGCTGCCTGTACAAGCAAACAGATTTTTCGAATATTTTTTTTCCAGTTTTTTAGTATAGATTACTGCTGACTTAACGACACGAGCAATCATAGAGCTACAAGATGACTTTAAAATCGGTATTGGTGAAATTGAAAAGAGTTACTAATTAGTGCTCAATTAGTGCTGCCAGTACAGCAAAAGATTTTTAAAAATTTTATTTTTTTCTCAAATCAACTTTGAGAAAAAAAAAATTTTTTTTTTTATATATTTTTTTTTAATCTCAAAATTTAGTGCTCATTTAGTGCTAATTTAGTGCTGATAACAGATATTAGGTGCTGTGATAGGTGGACTAAAAATGAGAACACTGCTAACTTTTAATTAAGCTAGCAGTGTACTGTTCGTGACCGCGCTATGATACAGTTAGAGCGAGAGGCACATCAGCTAATAATTTAGTGCTCAATTAGTGCTGCCTGTACAAGTAAACAGATTTTTCGAAACAATTTTTTTTCAGTTTTTTAGTATAGATTACTGCTGACTTAACGACACGAGCAATCATAGAGCTACAAGATGACTTTAAAATCGGTATTGGTGAAATTGAAAAGAGTTACTAATTAGTGCTGCCAGTACAGCAAAAGATTTTTAAAAATTTTATTTTTTTCTCAAATCAACTTTGAGAAAAAAAAAATTTTTTTTATATATATTTTTTTTTAATCTCAAAATTTAGTGCTCATTTAGTGCTAATTTAGTGCTGATAACAGATATTTGGTGCTGTGATAGGTGGACTAAAAATGAGAACACTGCTAACTTTTAATTAAGCTAGCAGTGTACTGTTCGTGACCGCGCTATGATACAGTTGGAGCGAGAGGCACATCAGCTAATAATAAACAAAATTTTAAAAAATCTTTTGCTGTACTGACAGCACTAATTGAGCACTAATTAGTAACTCTTTTCAAAAAAGCGCTCCAACTGTATCATAGCGCGGTCACGAACAGTACACTGCTAGCTTAATTAAAAGTTAGCAGTGTTCTCATTTTTAGTCCACCTATCACAGCACCAAATATCTGTTATCAGCACTAAATTAGCACTAAATGAGCACTAAATTTTGAGATTAAAAAAAAATATATATAAAAAAAATTTTTTTTTTCTCAAAGTTGATTTGAGAAAAAAACAAAATTTTTAAAAATCTTTTGCTGTACTGGCAGCACTAATTGAGCACTAATTAGTAACTCTTTTCAATTTCACCAATACCGATTTTAAAGTCATCTTGTAGCTCTATGATTGCTCGTGTCGTTAAGTCAGCAGTAATCTATACTAAAAAACTGAAAAAAAAATATTTCGAAAAATCTGTTTGCTTGTACAGGCAGCACTAATTGAGCACTAAATTATTAGCTGATGTGCCTCTCGCTCCAACTGTATCATAGCGCGGTCACGAACAGTACACTGCTAGCTTAATTAAAAGTTAGCAGTGTTCTCATTTTTAGTCCACCTATCACAGCACCAAATATCTGTTATCAGCACTAAATTAGCACTAAATGAGCACTAAATTTTGAGATTAAAAAAAAATATATCAAAAAAAATTTTTTTTTCTCAAAGTTGATTTGAGAAAAAAACAAAATTTAAAAAAATCTTTTGCTGTACTGACAGCACTAATTGAGCACTAATTAGTAACTCTTTTCAATTTCACCAATACCGATTTTAAAGTCATCTTGTAGCTCTATGATTGCTCGTGTCGTTAAGTCAGCAGTAATCTATACTAAAAAACTGAAAAAAAAAAATTTCGAAAAATCTGTTTGCTTGTACAGGCAGCACTAATTGAGTACTAAATTATTAGCTGATGTGCCTCTCGCTCCAACTGT
Source organism: Erebia epiphron (assembly GCA_963932025.1). NCBI lineage: Eukaryota > Metazoa > Arthropoda > Insecta > Lepidoptera > Nymphalidae > Erebia > Erebia epiphron. Next base: position 5,815,384 of record OZ009953.1, on the reverse strand, counting down.
ATTATAGCGCGGTCACGAACAGTACACTGCTAGCTTAATTAAAAGTTAGCAGTGTTCTCATTTTTAGTCCACCTATCACAGCACCAAATATCTGTTATCAGCACTAAATTAGCACTAAATGAGCACTAAATTTTGAGATTAAAAAAAAATATATCAAAAAAAAAAATTTTTTTCTCAAAGTTGATTTGAGAAAAAAACAAAATTTAAAAAATCTTTTGCTGTACTGACAGCACTAATTGAGCACTAATTAGTAACTCTTTTCAATTTCACCAATACCGATTTTAAAGTCATCTTGTAGCTCTATGATTGCTCGTGTCGTTAAGTCAGCAGTAATCTATACTAAAAAACTGAAAAAAAATTATTTCGAAAAATCTGTTTGCTTGTACAGGCAGCACTAATTGAGCACTAAATTATTAGCTGATGTGCCTCTCGCTCCAACTGTATCATAGCGCGGTCACGAACAGTACACTGCTAGCTTAATTAAAAGTTAGCAGTGTTCTCATTTTTAGTCCACCTATCACAGCACCAAATATCTGTTATCAGCACTAAATTAGCACTAAATGAGCACTAAATTCTGAGATATAAAACGAGTGATTCTGCCGACTTGACCTTTCTAGCTTTACAGACGTTCAAACTAGATGGCGTTAGTAAAATAGGTCCACATTCTTTGTTTAACAGGGCCCATCTATGTAAATTGAGGTCGTTGGTTAACAACAACTTAAAATTTCCTTCTGTACAGATTATTCACATCCAAGCTGCACTGGGAGCTAAGCACCACTCTTACCACGAACCACCTCCTGGCCATTGTTGCTCTCGCCAATACGCTGATGTCTATGAGCAACGCAAGCTTCGTGCCGGAACAGGAGGTCGCTAGGAGACTACACAGGTCGATAATTTGTTGTACCACTTGGAATTAGAAAAAAGAAAGTAAGAAAAACAATTTATTCGCCGATGGTGTCGCAGACAAAAACATAGCCAACACGCATACAATCGAAGGCGCTTTTTTTCTGCTGTGGATCCGGGTGACGTCATAGTAAAAAAAAATAAACTGCATAAATGAACGGGCCATATGATAGATGATGTACGTTTAAGATGAAGGAGGTTACACAATTATAATCCTAATTTTTAAAGGCCAACAACTCGCACTGCCTCGTGGGCGGGCGACGAGGAGCGCGAGGAGCAGTTGGCGGCTCAACAAGCGCACATCAAGCAGGGCTGGTCGCTGCTGGCCACTCTGCACTGCGTGTTACTGCCCGACAAAGTTGTGGCGGCCGGTGAGTTGGTTCGCTTAAAACGAAATGGCATCTGCATGACATTGAAAGAATACCATAACACCCGATAGGGACAACTGCAGCTTGGACTGCTTATACCTATGAAAAACAGTCGTATTCTTACTCTCGTGTTCTCCTGTTTCCTCCTCGCAAAACTGGACCGGTTTTTTTTTCAAATTATTTTAAGAAGGACTTACGGCCGGTTTCTAAATTGAGAATTTCACGTTGAGTCTGTCTCAAAGACTAATTAAGAACTTATTAAGCAAATTTTTGTCTCTGAATTGATATTGAGCCGGTTTCTGAATTAAGCATTCAAGCAAAAACAGCAAGTTCCAACTCTCAAATCTTTCACAATATCAATTCAGAGACAAAAATTTGCTTAATTAGTCCTGAAGTAGTCTTTGAGACAGACTCAACATGAAATTCTCAATTCAGAAACCGGCCGTTAGGCTGTCTGTCTGTCGTTAAGTTTTTCTTTTTTTTTCATATTATATAAATTAAAACTAGCTGATGCCCGCGATTACGTCCGCGTGGAATGAGGTTTTTTTGGTTCCCGTGGGAACTCCTTAGTTTTCCGGGATGAAAACTAGCCTATGTGTTATTCCAGACTTTAATCTATCTATGTGCCAAATTTCATCCAGATCCAGAGAGTAACAAACATCCATTCTTCTTTCCCATGCCCTCATCCCATTACAACTACAACAGTAACAAACATCCATTCAGATTTGATTTGATAAAATAAAAACAAAAAAAGACTATATTTTGAAAATAATTATGAAACTTCACAGGCATGCTTATAATTTATATGAAAAGTAAAATGGTTGGTTAATGGTTAGTTATTAGTATATAATTAAAGTTGGATCTTTCTTGTGGTAGGGGTCAGTAGGATTTTAGCCCGCTCGAATGCGTAACAATCGGCGGCGGACCTCACGCAGGCGCGTGATTAATCCGAATCATCATCCCCCGTTTTAACCTTTAGAAAGATCACCGAAATGTACTCCTCGTGAGCTTATATACTTTCTGGGCGTATCAAGCTATCGCGCGAGCCAATCGACTACTAGCGCCATCTATTATGATAGTAGTGAATCAAAATGTCTCGAGTTTTTTTTTAAATAAATAAATAAGGCCATTTCCATACTAATATTATTTCTACCTAGTTTATGCCCGCGACTTCGTCCACGTGAATTTAGGTTCTTAAAATCACGAATTCTTTGATTTTCCGGAACAAAAAGTATGCAACTGGGATATAAGCTATAATGGCCATAATATTAAGTACCTATTGGGTTTTTCCGACTAGAAATTCTCAGTACTAGCCCGGAGTTAGGAAGTTGGCGGTGTATCACTCCCGTGCCCCGGAGAGCACGTTAAGCTGTCGGTCCCGGTTATTATCGCTAACATGATGATAGTCGTTAAAGCCTGCCAACCCGCATTGGAGCCTTGGGTCTAAGCCCTTGTACGGAACGTTAATGGGCTGTATTGGTAGTGGAAACTAAATAGATACAAAACAGATGAACATAGAAACATATATTGAGGGAAGAAGCTGTACAATAGGCGGCCTTATCGCTAAGAAGCGATCATTTCCAGGCTACCTAAAGATATATTTTTTTCTCGACGACGTTCAATTCAATTCAATTCAATTCAATATCATTTATTCAATATAGGTACACTGTAGGTACACTTATTGACGTTAAAAATTACTTACTTAAAAAAACACGATGGTGATAATCGGTTACGGTTTCTTAAAACTAAAGCTACGAGGGTTCCAAACGCGCCCTGGTCTGAGAAGAGCCCACAACAAACTCAGCCGGGGTTTTTTTTTCATTATCACCATCTCACAAATAATCTTAACTAAGGAACTATCAGAGCCATTAGAGCAAATTATTGCCAAGCTTCCTTGTCATTCAAGTAATCCTTCACATGGTAATAAGATTTTTCAATGAGTTTACGTTTTACATTAACTTTGAACTTATTCAGAGACATCTTCAACATGCCTTCTGGGAGCTTATTGTAGAAGCGGACACTGCTTCCCACAAACGAATTGCTAGTTTTACAAAGCCTAGAAGCAGGCATTACAAGTTTATTTTTATTTCTAGTATTGACATTATGACAATCACTTTTCTTCTTGAATTTATCAATGTGTTTATGCACGTATACTAAATTTTCAAATATATATTGGTTGTGCACTGTCATAATATTAATTTCTTTAAATTTATCTCTTAGTGACTCTCGTGGTCCCATATTATATATGGCTCGAACAGCCCTTTTCTGCAGTACAAAAACAGAATTAATATCAGCAGCATTACCCCATAATAATATACCATATGACATAATGCTGTGAAAGTAACCAAAATAAACTAATCTCGCCGTTTCTATATCTGTCAACTGGCGGATCTTTTTAACCGCGTATGCAGCAGAACTAAGTCTGTTCGATAAGTCATCTATATGATGGCCCCATTGGAGTTTAGCATCTAACGTTATTCCGAGAAAAACAGCGGTATCCACTAAATCTAATTCCTCATGATCAAGCTGTACAGTGGTTTTTACCTGTTTGACATTAGGTAATGTAAATTTGATACACTTTGTCTTTTTACCATTGAGTAGTAGGTTATTAGCTTCAAACCACTGTACCACTTTAGTGAGAGAATTGTTTACTTCGTCAAGAGTAGTTTCGTAACGATTTATTTTAAACAAAAGTGATGTATCATCAGCAAACAATACTATCCCATGATTATCCTTGGCAAGGTAAGGAAGATCGTTAATATAAATGAGGAATAGAAAAGGCCCTAAAATTGAACCTTGTGGAACCCCCATTTTTACAATCGATCCGGAAGACCGCTTTCCATTGACGTCTACCTTTTGCATCCTATTTTTTAAGTAGGAATTCATCATATCCAGTGCTACACCCCTAATTCCATAATGGTGCAGTTTTCTGACTAATGTTTCGTGATCAACACAATCAAAAGCCTTGGATAAATCACAGAAAACGCCAAGTGCATCACGTGATTCCTCCCAGGCTTCGAATATATTTTGAATTAACTCAACACCAGCATCGATTGTTGAGCGACCCCGTGTAAATCCAAACTGTTCTTCGACTATGTCCAATATGCTTTTCAACACTTTTTCACCCACTTTGCCCAGTCATGGATCGTTACTTTTATTTCGTAGATCGTACTCTATTTGCGTCATATTCCTCATTACAGAGGGCCGTGACACCATTCTATTAACCACATAATGGTAGGACTTTTATTGGGATAATGCGATGGGTTCCCACGTCCTTCCGCATACGACTCAATTAAGAAACTCTTAGGTTTTTGTAACAATTATTGTGAGATAATAACTGGGACCGACGGCAGCAGGCACGGAGGAAACGAAAATGCCAATTTTGAACCTCCAAATTCGGTCACCCATCCAGTTACCGACTTGGGTCAAACGTTATTTAACATTCGCATTCGACTGATATGCGTTGTCACAGCTAGGCCACTCGCCCCTTAACTACCGTCCCGTTACGACTACAACTAAATAAATAAAATAAATTCGGATTAGTAGATGTATTAAAGTGTAATGATGCAATATATCAAAAATAAATTATTTCTTACTGATTATGAATAGAGGGTCTACCAGAAGACCTAAAATTCACATCCTCGGTTAGTTTTAAGTTTGATAACCATTTTAAAATATTGATTAAAGAAAAAATGTTGAGTGTCGAAATCGATGACGTCACAACTATGTATTTCATACAACTTCCATACTAAAGTCCGCCCATCGAAACGAGATACCAGACATAAACATGGTCGGTCATTTACTCGTAGCGACAACGGAACAAACAAAATATAGTCTATCTCTTTCTATCTTGCTTGTTTGCTATCTGCCGCACGGCTCACGTTTACAATGCCGAAGGTCAAACGAGGCTATAGATGGGTTTGAAAAAATTTGGACGGCCATTTGATAATGTAGCTATTTATTCTATTTCATTTCGTGTCCGGAGGCGCTCGGGGTCCTACCTCGTAGTATGAACTCAAATCATGACAAGTTTAATTTGAATCCATTTAGTAGTTTCGGCGTAATGCGTGGCCAAGAAACAGACAGACAGATAGACAAAAATGAAAAAAATTACAGTTTTCACTTCAGTAGCGATTATAAAGTGCCCTCCAAAAAAAATTTCTAAATATCTTCAATTTACAGAATTGGACCTGGTTCAGTTTTATTATAAGTATAGATTTTAAAAATTAGGGTAAGTAAAAAAGGTTACAAAACCCTGCATAAGCGAATGACTTGGCAGTAAGTTTGTTTACGTCTGGTATCTCGTTTCGATGGACGGACTATAGAAGCGCGTTTTTAAGTTTGATAAAGAGTTACTGATTTGATTGAGTTGTCATCATCCCTATTGTACTGCAGGCGCGAAGAGCTTCAAGCGTCCCCAGGTGGAGATGTTGGCGCGCAGATGGCAGCACCACTGTCTGGAGGTGAGGGACGCTGCGCAGGCGCTGTTGCTGGCAGAGCTCGGCAGGTCAGATACATTTATCAGCCTTATACTAATATTTTAAATGCGAAAGTATTTTTTTTGTTGATTTATTGGTTTGTTGGTTTGTCCTCCAATCACGCCTCAACGGAGCAACCAAAAATGCCAAAAATAACGTCGATCCGTTGCTCCGTTGCGGTGTGATTGAAGGACAAACCAAGAAACCAACAAACAAACACACTTTCGCGTTTCTAATATTAAGTATGATGATATTTTTAGGTTATAGACTGTTTGCAGATAGAGTACAAATAACTAAAAAAAAACGCAGTCATAGGGACTGCCGATAGAAGTGAAATCTAAATCCATTCAGTAACTCTTGGCATTACATTGGCAATATCAAGAATGTCAATCCATACTATATCCATACTCCATACTAATATTATAAATGCGAAAGTGTGTCTGTCTGTCTGTCTATCTGTCTGTCTGTCTATCTGTCTGCTACGCTTTCATGGCCTATCTGTTCAACCGATTTTAATGAAATTTGGTACAGGGATATGTTGTATCCCGGGGAAGGACATAGGCTACTTTTTATCCCGGAAAATTCAAAGGTTCCCGCAGGAATCAAAAAATTTATCTGTTCAACCGATTTTAATGAAATTTGGTACAGGGGTAGGTTGTATCTCGGGGAAGGACATAGGCTACTTTTTATCCCGGAAAATTCAAGAGTTCCCGCGGGAATCGAAAAAACTTGGTCCACGCGGATGAATTCGCGGGAATCATCTAGTTTATTATAAACCTTAAAACTAAGGCATTAAAGTAATTTCGAATGTAGTATATTTATTTTAAGACCTTTTGTCTTCGTAACAACGCGAGCATGTCGGTGACGGTGACGCGAATCCACAAGTTTACCCCTTACCAAAAAGTGCTCAACGCGGCTAAAGAAGTTTTCACTTCATAAACTCTTGTATTCCAGGCTGGGTCCAAAAGGCCGTAAGTCGCTGGTAGACAACTGGGCCCAATATCTACCGCTATACACTCACACGGAAAGTATTAACCCGAACGCGGCGAAAAAGGAACCCGTCGAAAAGGACGCCAGAGATGTAAGTCGAATACGGATGATGTTATGTCAAAAAATATTTCTTACTGATTACTATATTATAGCTCAAGCTTCTAAGTCAACGCAAGTAAAGATACGGCCGATTAAATGCCGTATATTTTGCTTATTTTGACTTTAGAATTTACTATAACTTTTAGAATCGCAATATCTTAGGAATGGTGTTAGGAATTGTTAGGAAAAAATGGATTGGACCTTTTATGTAGATAATTGTATTTTGTAAATTTTTTGTCTGGGCTATATTTTTGATAAAACTTACCGCTGTGCCCAGCAGTGGGACGTTAATAGGCTTTAGTGGTGGTGGTGGTGGCATAATAAATGCGTATTCCTTTTTCAAAAAGATGTATAATGCTTTATATATGCAACTCAATGGTGTAAACACAGATGTAGTTCTGTATAAATTTCGGTAAGTATTCCAAATTTAAATCACATTCTCCCCCTAGAGGTGAATGAAATTCAGTACAATTTTCTTTCCCTGTTTTTATCAGATTAAAAATGACTATTGTTATGTTCGCTTTTTGTGGCATAGAATGTCACTTTTTTGAGCAAGTGGTACGAAAAAGTTATTTCGATAAGGACTTTTGGCACCATATTTCTACTGGTGTACCCGAGCTGTCTAGCAAAATTCAGCTCTGTCGGAGTTTTTGTTATTTGATCACTATTTTTATGTCTAACTAGCTTATGCCCGCGACTACGTCCGCGTGGATTGAGGTTTTTTGGTTCCCGCGGGAACTCCTTAATTTTCCGGGATAAAAAGTAGCCTATGTACTATTCCAGACTATATTCTATCTCTGTGCCAAATTTCAGCCAGATCCGTTCAGCCGTTGGCGCGTGATTGAGTAACAAACATCCATACATCCATAGATCCATACATCCATACATCCATACATCCATCCATCCAAACTTTCGCATTTATAATATTTATATTTGATTATTTGATTGATTGATTTGATATTTGATTTGATTGATTTGAAGTAGTATAGATTAGCCCACAGGCTAGATCGTTGTAGAAATTAAAGCTGCCCTGTTCAACGGTGATAAAAGGTTTAAAAAAACTGTACCTCTTTTATCTCTTTCCCGCAGCAAGAGGAGGAGTTCGAGGAAGAAGAAGAGGACCAGATCCGTAAGCCGTCGTCCATAGCGGAGCTGAAACGCAAGCAGACCACTGCGGTTGTGTTGCTTGGCGTTATTGGGGCTGAGTTTGGACAGGACATCGCGAGCGAAGGTAGTCAGATTATAATAGGGATGATGACAACTCACCGAGTATGTGCATTTTAGGTCTTTTGGAAGACCCTCTATTTATTAATCAGTTAAAAATAATATTATTTTTTATATAGGCATCATCTGTATTGTACTTTTGATAACTATCACTAGGAAGGCTAATTCAGTATTAGGGGGGTGTAGGCCTCTCCACTGATGTCGATAGTGAAGGTCTGCCCGCATTCGGATGGGGATCTGACTTATTGCCGCTAAAAGACGAGTTATGGTTACCAAAAATGAACAATAACTAAGAAGGCTGATACTAGTATGGCTTTGTGATATGAGTAGTACCTGTGTGATAGTATAAAAACTGACGATTTTACTGACTGATTTTATTACCGAATGAATATAACCGCATTTCTATGTTGACTATAATGTAGGATTTTCCACTCTTGAGCGATAAAAATACTACCGCACAGTTATACCTTTGTAGACTAATACCTGTGCGGTATAATTTTTATCGCTCTACGGTGGGAAAAGTGTATATTATAGTTTTAATAGCGGTGAAGTTAGAGCAAATTTACAAGCAAAATATTGTGAAATGTAAAAATCGCTGGTCTACAGATTAAAAAATGCCTAATTCATGAAGTATAAACGAATTTTAAAAAAATCAGGTGCTGCGGGCAATAAGCGACGCAAAGATGGCGACAGCAGGAAAAGCTCTATCGTGGAAGGTCAGTATAGTATCAATGTATCATATTACATTTATCCTAATTAAAACTATAAAGTAGAGTTTTCCCATCATGGGCTATAAAAATACAACCGCACAGTTATTGACGTACAAAGGAGTGCAATAAAATTTATTTTCGCACTAGTGCGGAAATATAAAACAACAGCTGCTTTTAATGCCGCCAATGCAGTTCTGAATATTTTTTAACGAGTATCGAGTAGAGTAAAGTGCCATTAAATATTAAAAACAGTTTTCTAACTTATTGATTACTAGCTTTTACACGCAGCTTTGTTCGCTTTCAGTTCGGACGAAGTCGCGGGCATAATTTAGTTCTTTAGTGACGGTCATAACTATATGACTACGATGTACGTGTTTTGACACGCACTTGTCATTTTTTCCAGGGTTCACACTAAGCGCGTCCAACAACCTAGCGCGACTGACAGCCCTAGCGCTCACACACTTGCTACTGGCCGCCGGCTCCGTCCGCCTGCCGTCCCATACGCCGCTGCGTCGCGCGGCCGTGGACTTGCTGGGTCGCGGGTTCGCGGTCTGGGAGCCATACCTTGACGTCAGCCAGGTGTTACTTGGTAAGGAACATCCGGCTCGAAGGACCAAAAAATTTGGGATGGAGGATGATGACCTATTATCCTACGTGAAATAAATAATTCATTTATCATTTATCGCGACTCATTTAGCATTAATCTTTGGCTGCAGGTCTGCTGGAGATGTGCTCTGACGCGGATAAGTTGGTGCCGTCGATGACGTATGGTCTGCCGCTAACTCCTCAAGCGGACTCGTGCCGCACCGCGAGACACGCGCTCACACTTATCGCTACGGCGAGGTAATTAAATTAAATGAAAATATACTGTACTTGCTTGCTCGTAAGTGGTCAACACATTTAGCAACCAATTTTTGAAGTGAAAACTTATTTATGCGCGTTGAGCACTTTTTGGTAAATAATTTATTTTTTACTAGCTGATGCCCGCGACTTCGTACGCGTGGATCGAGGTTTTATGGTTCCCGCGGGAACTCTTTAATTTTCCGGGATTAAAAGTAGCCTTTGTGCTATTCCAGACTATAATAATCTATCTCTGTGCCAAATTTCAGCCAGATCCGTTAAGCTGCGGGGGCGTGATTGAGTAACAAACATCCATACATCCATCCAGAATAGAATAGAATAGAATAGAATATTTATTTGTCTGAATATGTGTTACAATGATGGTTACAGTATGAAAAGTTGCAGCATATCCAGTCAGGCAACCCTGACGTACAAATTTTTTTTTTTTTTTTTTGTCAGATGATTAAATAACATGAATAATCAGTTACAAATAACGTCAGGTTTTGTAGACCAAGTGACATTCAAATTACCTAATCTTACACTAAGTCTATGCTACAATATAATGAATGGCTATAATGTCATAAAATTTATAAGTACATAAGTATATAATGCTTCATCAGTTAAAATGTCAATGTTTAAATGTCAAAAACACCAAATCTATGATTAATTATGTCAATAGTATAATTAATAATAATTAAAGTTAGAGTTTATTACAATTTCATCAGTCACTTTTTATTTGTCAATTGCAAAAATTCTTCAATAGTATAGAATGCATTTTGTGCTAGCCACTTTTTAAATGCATTCTTGAATTTATTAGCTGGTAATATACTTATTGATTTGGGTATAGCATTATATACTTTAACACACATTGCAGCGCAGTTTTTCAAATAAGTAGCCGTTCTGGGTGCTTTATTATATACCAGTCTTTCCCTATTTCTAGTTCCTTTAGGAAATACATCCCTTGCCATTTTGAAAAGATGGGTATTAGATCTCACGAACATTGCTATCTCTAGTATATATATACTAGGAAGTGTGAGGATTCCCAGGCTTTTGAAAATCGGTTTACACGATTCATACGGCGCCTTACCAGTGATTGCACGGATACATTTTTTCTGTGAAATAAACACTCTTTTTATATCCGTTGAGTTTCCCCATATCAATATGCCATATTTCAAGACCGAATATACATAACCGTAGTATGCAGTAAGGGCCGTTTGCATTGTTGAAGTTTTCCGCAGTTTGTTTAGTACATAGATAAATTTATTTATTTTATTGCATACTACTTCTACATGTGCCTTCCAGTTACAGTGTTTGTCTAATTTTACTCCGAGGAAAGTTACTGTGTCGGTTTCCTCAATTATTTGGTTTTGGTAACTAAGATTTACTTTAATTTGTTTTCTGTTATTATAATTAGAAAAGTGTATATAGTGGGGTTTTGAGAGGTTGACTGATAAATTATTATTATTAAGCCATTCTACTATTAGTTTAATTTTATTATTTATGTCAATTTCAACATCATTATTATAAGTATTATTGGAGCATGTCAGGATTAGCGAAAAGTCGTCAGCGTACAGGATGCATTTGTCAGATACTACATCGAGTAAGTCATTAATGTATAGGATAAATAGTAGGGGGCCGAGTAGACTACCTTGAGGTACGCCGAAATTGTTTTGTTTGGCCACTGATTTGTAGCCCGTAAGCACCTTTTCATTATTCAGATTCTCTATTACAACAGATTGTTTTCTGCTTTCTAGATAAGTTTTTATCCATTGCAATGCTGGGCCTCGGATCCCATAATTTTCCAACTTACATAGGAGTAACTCGTGTGACACAAAATCAAACGCTTTGGTCATATCGAAAAATATAACAATTGGTATTTTTGAAGAGTCTAAATATGTTGTAACAGTGTCAATAAGATTAAAACAAGCGTGTAAAGTTGATTTTTGCTTTTGGAATCCGTACTGCTCCTTTTTAATCACATCAAACTTTTTGAAAAATTCTGACATACGTTGGTGCATTGCTTTCTCAAATATTTTGGAAAATATTGGAATTAGCGTTATCGGTCTGTAATTTACCATACATGATCTATCTCCTTTTTTATGTAACGGTTTTACTAATGCAACTTTTAACAGTTCAGGGAAACATCCATTTTCAAACGAAATATTTATTAGGTGAGTCAATATAGGGGCTATTTCATTAGCTACTGCTTTTATTATTTTGGTAGCAATTTCATCGAATCCTACCGCACTTGTATTATTTAACGATTTTATGATTTTTATAATGTCATTTTCGTTGTATGGGGTGAGAAAAATACTTTCGCATAGTCGTTTTTTATTTGTATTTTTGATTTCTTTGCAGTTTTCGTTAGTTATGGTGATAAGGTAATCGTTAAAAGCATTTGCAATGTCTTGCGGTTCATATAGTAGGTTGTCATTTACCTTGATTTTTTCGATTATATTTAAATTCCTGAGTGGCTGCCCTTTTATAATATCCCAACCGGTTTTACACTTGTTTTTGGCCGTGGATATACGATTCAAATTGCAGATCTTTTGAGCAATTGAAAAGCAGTTCCTAAGAATTATTGAGTATTTCGTGTATTTGTTTTTGTTTGTAGTATTTTTATTTTTGTAATATTTATACTGCAAGCTTCTTTTAATTTTACTACTCTTTCTTAACCCTTTTGAGATCCATGGCAGCTTTTTTGTTTTGTTGTTTATTCGAAGTTTATATTTAGGAAAACATAAATCGTAAAATAGTAAGAACGTTCTGTGGAATGTTTCAAATGCTATGTTAAAATTTGACTCGTCATACACTTCTTTGAATGATAGACTTTGTAGGCATTGTCGAAATTTATTTATGTTTTCCAGGTCATAATCTCTTTTTATAGTATAGAAAAAGCTTATCCCGGGGTTTTTGTCCTCTATTGGTATGTGCAAGCCCTGTGCTGTATTGTGATCTGACAAACTTAGATCATATAACTCGCCTACAGCTGTGTCAAAGGTACTTAGAATATTATCAATGCATGATTCTTGTCTAGTTGGCTTATGTATGTGTATTGTAAGATTATGATTTTTAGCAATGTCAATAAAATTTTTTGTTACGTTGTCATTTTTTAATATATTAATATTAAAATCACCGGCTATGACTACGTTTTTTTTGCTTTTCTTAGAGATTCGATGGAGTACCGCCTCAAAGTTGTCGAAAAATGTTGCTTTGTTACCATTTGGTACTCTGTATATGCACAGTATTATAATATTGTAATTCAGGACATTTATCCCACAGCATTTAAAATCACCATCTTGAGTGAAATCACTTAGGTAGTCTATGTTCTCACAGGTAATTTCGTTTTTAGCAAAAATTGAGACACCTCCTCTTTTTTGGTTTTTCTCCCTACTATAGATAGATGCTAATTTGTAGTCATTTAGTACCGCGTTGTCTTCATTATTTTTATCTAAGAATGTTTCCGATAAACATATTATGTCAGGATGCCTACCTTGGTCATGTAAGTCTAGTAATGCTATTTCAAGAGGATCCTTTTTAGATAATAGGCCTGCGATATTTTGGTGAAATATGTTTAGACAAGATGTTTTATTCACGAAAAAGCTTGTTTTTTTGGTATTTTATTGTTTGTTTTGGGACTAAAAGGAGGTAATGTATTTTTTTGTATATTTTTAGGGGTAGGGGTTTTAACCGGAATGTTTTTTGGGAGTATTTTAAAATAGTACGGAATCGTTCCTTTTTTTGGGCTTGGTGAATGTACGTGTCTACCATTATTATTATTAAGAATCTTCACGTCCTCCTGTAAAAATCTAAGCGGTTTACGTAAATTATATGTAAGAAATTTAGTGTCATAGTACATCTGGTCTATCGTAAGATTAATTTTAGAGCACAATTCCCATCGATTTTGCGTATATGGTTTATTTTTATTGAATGGCAAATCAATATATTTACAACTCTCAAAATTTTTTGCAACTAGCTTAAGCATATTATTTAACATACTTTCATTCAAGTAGACATTTTTATAGATAGGTAGTAACAAGATAGGACACATGCCGCTCATAGATTTCAAAGCCGCTGATAGTTCGATCATTAATTTTGTAGGATTATTATCCTGTTCTCCTACGCACAAAATAATTTTGTCTTCCTTGCAAATATCGAAAACGTGACAGGTCCTCACAATTTCATCACATGTGGCATTGGGTTTTATGAAGGAAATAATTTCATACTTCTCATAGGGCGTGTTTAGTCTTGACTTAATTAGCATCTTAGAGAGACCAATACATTGACGTCCCCCAAGAATTAATATCTTCTTGGACTTTTCTACTGTGCCGTCCAGGTTTTCTGTGTTACGCGAGTTTTTGCCTGTGGTTGCAGCATTGATGTCTATTTCAGGCACTAGAGGACTGAACTCTGTGATTGTATTATCTATCTCAATTGGCTGAATTTTGACAGGTGAGCTGCCAGACATGTTTTTATAGTCTTGTTCCTCTATACTGTTATTAATAATATTATTCGGTGACTCCATGGGAAATTTTCGGAAATTTTGTATGAGTTTCCGGCGCCGTGTTCTTCTCTTCCGCGATGTTGATGCTACTATATCCGTTGAGGCTGGGGAGCTAGTAATGATCAAATCTTTTAATGTAGTTATTTGCTTTTTGAGGTTTCCGACTTCACTTCGCAAGTCCCTATTTTCTAATATAATATTTTCTAACTCGCTTTGTGTACTATCCAAGAGCTGTTTTAGTGATGCAATTTCTGTTTTTAAGTCCTCAACTAAATTCGGGCTGATGTTTGTAGATAAGTCTAGACTTTTGTAGGAAAAGTTTGTTTCATTTGTATTTGTAGGTGATGAAGTGTCTAGATCTTCGCATGACTTTGACTTAAAAAGTTGTTTTTTCCTCATGGTAACATACGTGTTATTCTCCATTGTTAACAATTTATTTTATTAATATTTTGTTCAGAAGGTAGTCTTATAATTCTTTGTCGGTTGGATTGTGTATCGTAGGCTTAATTAATGCAATGTCTATGGATTCATTTTTTTGTATTGGTATACCTGTACGTCGAAACTGCCAAGTTGTCAACCAATCAGCTGATTTTGGTTGCGCATGCGTCACTACGCCGTATGCAAAATTAGTTCGTTTTGTTTATACTGATATATATGAATTTTATGAACTTCTTGATGATTTAACGGTTCTTGTAATGGTATGTCAAATCTTCAATTCATTATTGTGATGTGAAAAAACGTGAAACAAGGACTCACAGTGCTATAAATTAGTGACATCCTTCCAGAAGAGGTTATGTATATCAGTTCCTGAAGTGTTTTCTTCTTATAAAAGCCTTTTCCAATTTTTTTCTTCGGGAGCACTTAATAACATAACTTATTTGCACCTTAACCGGAACCGGAACCCATCCATACATCCATCCAAACTTTCGCATTTATAATATTAGTAAGATATAGGCATCGACATCCCTATTGTATTATTTTGTGACATGGATAATACCATGTTAGAGTGGTTTTGTCACCAGGCCTGGCGCCTTCATAACAACGATGGCGCGCGAGGTCGCTCGCTGCGCAGCCGCGCCCGCGGGTGCTCCGCCCCTGCCCGCAGCCCTAGCGCTCCAGAGGGGCCGTGCTGAGGTACTGCGGGGCATAGAGCTGCTCATTGAGAGGATGCACGCTGAGGTCGCGGAGCTATTGGTCGAAGTAAGTTTATTGCCTACGTCGGCACTATCCTATAATACTGAATCCTAATTACAGCAAATTAACTGATGCACGATTTACTTCAAATATCCATCGATATATATTAATAAATCCAAACACTGGTTATTCACTCCAATAATATTTATTGCTTAATTTATATCACAAATACATTGGCCATTGTTACACACTCATGAATAGCGTCCGCAACCAGTGTTGCCACACTACCCAACCCTATTAGTGATACCATATGTAGACCTTGTTAAATTCCCGCCTAACAATATGTAGCCTACTAGATGGAAAAAAGTTGGGCGTCCGACTTGAGGTGCATGCCCCTCACCTGTATAATATTGCCCCCGCCATAGCGCTGTCCCGCACATTCTATGTTCGACAGGGCCCGTCTATGTAAATTGAGGTCGTTGCAAATATCCTCTTACCAATGTTCCAAATCCTTCGTCCTGATTATTTTTTCCGTAACGGGCCCTTTCATAGAAAAAAGTTGGGCGTCCGACTTGAGGTGCTTGCCCCTCACCTGTATAATATTGCCCCCGCCATAACGCTGTCCCGCACATTCTTTGTTCGACAGGGCCCGCCTATGTAAATTGAGGTCGTTGCAAATATCCTCTTATCAATGTTCCAAACTGCCTCGTTGGTCTAGTGGTTAGCATAGTCGACTGCGGATCACGAGGTCCTGGGTTCGATTCCCGGTCGGGCATAAAAGTTAGGTATTGGGTTTTTTAATTAAGAAATTCTCAGTGCCAGCCCGGAGTTGGAAGTTGGCGGTGTTTCACCCCCGTGCCTCGGAGAGCACGTTAAGCCGTCGGTCCCGGTTATAATCACTAACATGATAATAATCGTTAAAGCCCGCCAACCCGCATTGGAGCAGCGTGGTGGGTCTAAGCTCTAATTCCCGCTCTCCTATGAGAGTGGAGGCCTGTGCCCAGCAGTGGGACGTTAATAGTGAATGTTCCAAATCCTTCGTCCTGATTATTTTCTCCGTAACCTATCCGACGTATCCTAAAACGTATCAAGTGAAATCAAGCTGGCGTAGTATCAATATCTAGAGGGGGCCAGTGCCGCCTCCAAAATGCGTGAATCAACGCAATCCTGACCAAAGCGGCAAACCAGTGTTAGGTTTATTATTTCGATAACTATCAATTTGACTTATTTCATGACGTTTCATAAAATTTGTACGGGGTAATTCCTATGAATACAACCGTTTTGCAGGGCAGTCTGGTACGAGTCGCGGCTCGGTGGACAACGATTTTTAAATACTTTGGTGTTTGGGCCGTAATTTGATTTGGTGGTCGCGATAACGGTTGGACCCTGTCATTAATTTATTGGCTCAAGGTCTCTCGAGTTGTAGCAAATTACTCCTGTGGGTTTGAATCTATATAGATAAAAGAGAAAATTCACTCACGTATCATCACGATATCTCAGGAACTATAAAACATACAGACTTGAAAGGAAGACTTTGCTGATGATACATCACTTTTGTTTAAAATAAATCGTTACGAAACTACTCTTGACGAAGTAAACAATTCTCTCACTAAAGTGGTACAGTGGTTTGAAGCTAATGACCTACTACTCAATGGTAAAAAGACAAAGTGTATCAAATTTACATTACTAATGTCAAACAGGTAAAAACCACTGTACAGCTTGATCATGAGGAATTAGATTTGGTGGATACCGCTGTTTTTCTCGGAATAACGTTAGATGCTAAACTCCAATGGGGCCATCATATAGATGACTTATCGAACAGACTTAGTTCTGCTGCATACGCGGTTAAAAAGATCCGCCAGTTGACAGATATAGAAACGGCGAGATTAGTTTATTTTGGTTACTTTCACAGCATTATGTCATATGGTATATTATTATGGGGTAATGCTGCTGATATTAATTCTGTTTTTGTACTGCAGAAAAGGGCTGTTCGAGCCATATATAATATGGGACCACGAGAGTCACTAAGAGATAAATTTAAAGAAATCAATATTATGACAGTGCACAACCAATATATATTTGAAAATTTAGTATACGTGCTTATACACATTGATAAATTCAAGAAGAAAAGTGATTGTCATAATGTCAATACTAGAAATAAAAATAAACTTGTAATGCCTGCTTCTAGGCTTTGTAAAACTAGCAATTCGTTTGTGGGAAGCAGTGTCCGCTTCTACAATAAGCTCCCAGAAGGCATGTTGAAGATGTCTCTGAATAAGTTCAAAGTTAATGTAAAACGTAAACTCATTGAAAAATCTTATTACCATGTGAAGGATTACTTGAATGACAAGGAAGCTTGGCAGTAATTTGCTCTAATGGCTCTGATAGTTCCTTAGTTAAGATTATTTGTGAGATGGTGATAATGAAAAAAAAAAACCCCGGCTGAGTTTGTTGTGGGCTCTTCTCAGACCAGGGCGCGTTTGGAACCCTCGTAGCTTTAGTTTTAAGAAACCGTAACCGATTATCACCATCGTGTTTTTTTTTAAGTAAGTAATTTTTAACGTCAATAAGTGTACCTACAGTGTACCTATATTGAATAAATGATATTGAATTGAATTGAATTGAATTGAATTGAATTGAAGGTAGGTAGGTTCCTTCTATTATGTAGACGTCAGCTAAGAAACGGTTTTGAGAAAATTCACCCCTAAGGGGTTGAAATGGGGGTTGGGTTTGTATGAAAGTCCTCTGTTTTTGAAGTTAGAGCCATGAAAATTGGCAATCAGGTTATTAGTTATAAATAATAAAAATCTGTATAGGCAATTTCACGGAAATCCACCCCAAACAGGGTGAAATAGGGGTTGGAATCTAAAAAGAGGTTTCTAAGTATTTGAAGTTAGAGACTTGATAATCGGCATTTAGGTTATTAGTTTTCAGTTAGAATAAACTATTTAAGGGGGCAAGCTTTCAAAAAATATATAGGCTAGGAGATAGCTGCTGATGTGATTTTCATATAATATTGTTATGTTGGTATTTCAGTAAAAATAAATTAGGATTAGATACGTAGGTATTGTTTAAATATAATTACATATCTAAGCCAATTATAAAATTATAATAAAACTAGATGTACTTATAATATACATTAAAAAATAAAATGAAAGATGATATTTTATATAATATTGTTATATATTTCAGTAATATTAAATGTCAGTTCTCATCAAGTGCTCGTATCATTCACAACAGTAACTATCGTCTGGTGGAATTTGTGATGGTCTGCCTGCAAGCGGCTGGGGACCTGACTACTTATCGCCGCTCAAAGACGAGTTATTGTTACCAGAAATGACCAATAACTAGGAAGGCTTATTCTAGTATAGTATTAAAGTATGCGCTGTACCTAAGTAACCAGTATAAAAATTGACTCTATTCATCGGGGCGTTTACTAGATATTGCCTCTCAAATACATAATACATCGTTAAGTACGTCAAGTAGTACTTACGTCAAGTAATAAAATTAAAATTAAAAAAAAACCCACGATGAACTGCAGCGCTCCATTATAATTTGTGACCTTATAACTTTGTAACAACAATTAGATCTTCGCAGAAGTAGTTTTATGAACACAAAACTGCATCTTTGTCGGTTCTGTAGTTTTTTGACCAGCGTGTTGGACTATGGCCAAATGGTAATGAGTAGAGGTGTCAAATTGTGTCAAACTTTAATATTCTGATAAATAAATGTTAAAATATATCAGTTCAAAAAATACGTTATAAAATATAATGGATAAAAAACGAGTTCCTGTGACCACAGCATCTAGGTTAGCGCTTGTCAAGGCAAATCAAAAGAGTCCAAACACGACGGGTTTACGATGAGAAGGAGTTCGACCACCTACCAAATCACGATTGCAGCACAGCTTGGTGGACTATGGCCCTAAAACATATCTAAGAACCTTCTCAGAAGCTAAACATATTTTTTTTTAAACCGCATCTAAATCAGCAAAGTAGTTTTCCAGAAAAAAGGTAACATAACAAAACACGATAGGAGCGCGCACGATAGCACGATAACTTAAAATATATCTAAATCTAAAGAACTTGTTCACAAGCTATACATATCTAATGCAAAACACCGCATCTCAATGAGCCCAGTACTTTTTCAGAAAAATGGAAACATATTGAAAAATTAAAATCAAAATTGCAGCTCAGCTTAGTGGACTATGGCCCTAAAACATATTCAAGAACCTTGACAGAAGTTATAGTCATATCTATTGCAAAAAACTGCATACTAATCGGTCCAGTAGTTTTCCAGGAAAATGGTTACTAAAAAGTACACAAACAAACAAACAATCGCACAACCTCTTAGGGCAAACACATAATAATATATACCGTCCGTTCCGTCATGGGTAAAAAATTGCTCAAGTGTCGCCGCTTTGATGTGATAATGTGTAGTGTTTAAATATCTCCCATTTAAGTTACGAGTATTTTAATAATTATATCTCCTTACTATTAATTTCCATGTTTCAGATTTATGTAAGTATTATCACAGGTGGTCTAAGAGGTGATATAATTATAGTTACCAAAAGATAGTTACCACAAATACAGTTATCTCTTAGGCTATAAGTTTTGACATTTGGGTTGGACGAGCCAGTGTAAATTTGTATGAAAAATTCGTATGAGGGATCTTTGGAACCAGATTGTACAAAAACTTTAAGTTGTATTGAAAATATTGTTTAATTAAAGTGTTCCTTGATCTTTAATGATTAATTTGAAATAACTTTTGTTTATATAAGGTCTCAGATTAAATCACAATAGTCGGAACGCGATAACGCCTTTTTTGAGTTTTCCATGAATTTCTCGATAATTTTCTGCAGTTACTATACGATTTTATGACCACTTTTTTTAATTACGTCATACTTCATTTAACTGAGTAGCAAATGGTATTAATTTAGTAATGAAATTTTCATTTTTCCTATCCTAAAACGTCGGAACAGAAAACAATGTTTCAGTACTTCGACCCTTAAACAATTTTAGGAAAATCTACCCCACAGAGGGTGAAATGAGGGTTGTAAGTTTGTATGAAAGTCCTGTGTTTTTGAAGTTAGAGACTTGAAAATCGGGATTTAGGTTATTATATCATTTTAATCAAATATCAAATAAATATTATAAATGCGAAAGTTTGGATGGATGTCTGGATGGATGTATGGATGGATGGACGATGTCGCGTCAAATTGTTCTGTTTTTGGGACATGCAGGGCTCCGTGGACTTTGCTGTCGAGAGCGGTGCGGATTTATCCGACCAACGCATCTGGCTACGTCCCCGAGGTCTATTTCCGTCCACTTTGCCAGTGATGACAATCTTTTCAAGGTTTTATAATATTAGTATAGATTAAAAAATGCTTCCCCAGGTGATGGATATAATCCTGCATTGCGTGGACCAGTCGCATCTTAAGAGCAAGGGGCTGAACGAGGTGTTCCCAGCCATCTGTCGCTACAACCAAGTTTCCCACTGCCCGGCCACCAGAAGAATCGCAGGTTGGTACTTACTAACTATCTTCTTTATTCCAAAAACGCATTGAAAAAATTGACACAAAATGTATTTTATTCGATTGACGATCTTTTGCAATCTAAGAATTAGGATCTCTCTGCGTCGTATTGCTCTTTACTGATAGTCGTCACCCCTTTCCATTAATCAAATAATGGTAGGAGTTTTCTTGGGATATTAATGCGGTGGGTTCCCATCCCACGTCCTTCCGCATACTACTCGACTAGGATTATTATCAGATGTTGGTGATAATAACCGGGACCGACGTCTTAACGTGCTCTCCGAGGCACGGAGGAAACGTAAAGGCCAAATTTGAATCTCCAAATTCGGTCACCCATTCAGTTACCGACTTGGGTCAACGTTGCTTAAAAATCGCAATCGACTGATATGCCTTGTCGCAACTGGGTCACTCGTCCCTGCATATTAATATTGAACATGTTATTCCTTCCAGTGGGCAGCCACACCGGCCAGCTGGCCATATACGAACTCCGCGCGGGCCGCTGCCAGTCTCTGGCCGCGCATACGGGCCCCGTCACGGCCTGCGCGTTCAGCCCCGACGGACGCTACCTCGTCTCCTATGCCACTGCAGACAACCGACTGTCCTTCTGGCAGAGCACCGCTGGTGAGTACACCTAGTTACTTACTTGTTTTGTTTCTTTTTGGGAGGAGACAGATGGCAGCACTGGTACTTTAACTCGCGCTATCACATAGCTTTCTCAGCGCATTTAGAGTTCGAATAAGAACTCCCTATACTGATCTTTCTTCTGAACGGTCAGAAATAGATCGGAGTCAAGAGCTAATTATAAGGTCAAGTCACCGCTTGCGCCTTCAGCCCCGACGAACGCTACCTCGTCTCCTATGCCACTGCAGACAACCGACTGTCCTTCTGGCAGAGCACCACTGGTGAGTACACCTAGTTACTTACTTGTTTTTTGTTTCTTTTTGGGAGGAGACAGATGGCAGCATTGGTACTTTAACTCGCGCTATCACTTAGCTTTCTCAGCGCATTTAGAGTTCGAATAAGAACTCCCTCTAGTGATCTTTCTTCTGAACGGTCGGGTAAGAAATAGATCGGAGTCAAGAGCTAATTATAAGGTCAAGTCACCGCTTGCGCCTTCAGCCCCGACGAACGCTACCTCGTCTCCTATGCCACTGCAGACAACCGACTGTCCTTCTGGCAGAGCACCGCTGGTGAGTATATCAAGTAACTTGTGAGATAGATGGCAGCACTGGTACTTAAAATCGCGCTATCACTTGGCTTTCTCAGCGCAATTAGACTGTTCCAATTAGAACTCCCTCAGTTCATCTTTCTTCCAAAGCGTTGAAGTGTCAACTTCCGAAGTCAAATAAGTGGAAAACATGTCATTTTTGTCGTAAAATATGAAAAACGCAACTCACTTACATTTCATTTTAGGAAAGTATTTTGATAACATATAAATCCAGGGAACTGGGCAAATTCAAATAATCTCTATTACGGTGGAAATTTAATTTCGAATTATAAATTATTTTGGTATTTCGTTTGTATGGGCAATTCACCCTCCCCTGGCTTCTTAACGTTCCGATGTCAATATTTTTTTTCTTTTCAGGCATGTTCGGCTTAGGCGCAGCACAGACTCGCTGTGTGAAGTGCTATAGCACAGCACCTATGGCCGACGTGGCGCGCCTCAACCCCGCGCGCCTCGCTCGCCTCGTGTGGACCAACTCACGTTCTGTTACACTGATGCTAGCCGACGGCTCCGAGACTAGGTTCAACGTGTAAGGTGTAATAAGATGTATCCGAAACTAACCTAACCTATTGTCACTTTAAACCGTGTAAAAAATTTATGTGAAACTAACCTAACCTTTTGTAACCTAACTTAGTAAACTTATTGAAAGTGACCTAATATTTCATAAACTCAAAGTAACCTATTCAAAAGTAACCTGACCTCTTGGAAACTTACTGAAAGCAAACCAAATTTATCTTATTTAAAGAAACCTTGTCTGTAGCGTTTATTGATCCAATCCTCCGAGACTAGGTTCAATGTGTAGGGTGTAATATTATGCGAAACCTTTTGTAACCTAACCTAACCTAAAAGTAACCTAATTGAAATTGACCTAACTAAAAGTAACTTAACTCAAAGTAACCTAATATCTTGTAACCTAACTCAAAGTAACATAAAATTAACTGACATAACTTAAAGTAACCTAATTTCTTGTAACCGAAGTAAAATTATTAACCTAATATTTCGTGTAAAATTATTAACTAACGTATAACTTAAAGAACTTAAAGTGGAATAATTTAAAAGTAACTAACATTAACTAACCGTAACTTAATCCACCCATTCATTATTATTTTTGTAGTTCCTAAACAAAAATACGACGTGTAAATTAATGTTTCTAGAATCCTGGATGTTTAAGAAACATCTACTAATAATGCTGCTTCAATAATATGTACTTAGATAAAATTATTGTTTTTACCCGACTACGGCGAAGTCTAAAGGAAGACTGTGTGTGTATGTTTGTATTTATGTATGCTCCACCGTAGCGACTTAACTGCTGAGCCGATTTTGATGCATGAGGTATCAATCGATTGATTATTATGGTCCGGATGATATTGGCTACATTTTTAACGAACAAAATCGATATGAAAGATTTTAAACCCAAAAAAAGGTGGCCTCTGTTTTTTTCCGTAATCGGGTTACAGTACGTTTTTTAATAATTACTGTTTGTTCATTAACCTACTTAAATCTATCACATTCCAGATTCAGGTACTTTGTAGGCTTTTTAACACTATTTTAAAAAATAACACATTTTTTTTAAGTTCTTGAACATAAATGTAGCATGAAAAAGTTAAAATTTCATTCATCTAGTATTGCATTTTAGTTCAGAAATTACCAATTTGTTCTGTGAAACATATCGATGTGATGCAATGAAAGTATTATTTTTATTTATAAAATGTAACAATTATTGTGAAATATACCTATTATAATATGTATTTATTTATTAAATCAAATATTATGAATGTTATGTTGTTATAGTTGAAATAAAATGTTTCTTTGCAAGAGTGATTTTATTTCTCGACCTATTTTTATTATGTTATAATATTCGACATCGAGTCATTGCCATTGGTCACCCCCCCGTTTCGTCCCCAAGGGTGCCAACTTTTTTTAACTTTGTACAACTTTTACCTTTTTAGAGGGGAGAAACAACGACCTCAATTTACATAGACGGGCCCTGTCAAACAAAGAATGTGGGCGTATTTTTAGCAACGCCATCAACGCCATCTAGTCTGAAAAGCGGGAACTTACTTGCAACATTTGAATGAAAGCTTGAAAACGTATGACTCCGTCATAGATAATATAGGCCATAGCCATAGAAGCCGTAAGGCCAGTTGGTAAAAAAAAAAAAATCATACAGTTTGCCGCGGAAAATTAAATGATTGCGTAATGGATAAAAATATTAAATTGGAAGATTAAATAACGTTTTTTTGGTACCTAATGTATAATTGTGACTTGAAACACTTACCTTAAAATAAAAATTGTACAGTGCCAAACTAATAAGACTAGATGTTAGCCTAAGAATTACAAATTATCTACACGACAAGCGACCGTGGCAGCGCTACGATGGGGACAAAGACAGGTTAGGAACGCGTTCTCATAGTCGGTCGCCAGACCTTTTTCTATGAAAGGGCCCATCTAGTACCTACATATATATCGATGAGGAGAAATCAATTTAATTTTTTCCAATTGTCATGTCTGGAGACAATTGGGAATATAAAAATCTATATCATTCCCAATCGTCCCCATTGAAATGCCATTGCTAGTGACAACTGGGAATTATTTTTATTTTATTTTATCTTCCAGCTTAAATCTATCTTTACAGGTATAACCTTATGCGATAGACTAAGATAAAAAACATATACCTACCTGTACATTACAAAAAATATTTACAATAAAATAGACTTAATAAACAACAAAAAACTGAATCTTCATGATTTTATTTTATCTTCTTAATGAATAAAACAAAGTCGGGTTAGTGACAAATGGGAATGCCCAACCAGCAGTCTTTTTTGCAGTCACCGTGGCCGACAGATACCGAATATACCTATCACCGATACCGGATGCTTTATCGGTATTATCGGTCAGTGATAAATCATTAGGTATAATGTAGGTTGATCCACACATTTCAGTTCATATGAAAAATAAAAATTAATAAGACTTATTAGGCGTAAAAATTAGTTCCAATTTTGGCCACGTCAGATAAGTTTGACGTGTAACGTTACTATCTATCAATCGTTGTGATTGGCTGAATTTATGGAATTCTTGCTGTGACGCCGGATTTTGGCCAATAGCAAGAGCGTTTTTAAATCGAAGAATAGGCGTGCGCTTGACGACATCATGCTCAGTGCAAAGCAATGATGAGGACTAGGTTGGAACGCGCTTGCCTGGAAGATGCCTATTCACTCTTGCCTTGAAGGTACTTCAGTTAAACGTGGCAGGGAATCGAACTCGAGGGGGCGATTGGGTAAAAATGTCAGCTACAGTGTACGGATCGCAATCACCTCTGATTGGTTAACACTCTTCCACTATTGGACAAAATCCATTGACGCAGCAAGAATACCATAAATTCAGCCAATCACAACAATTGATACTGTAACAATGACTGATGCAGGTTTTACATAATTAGGCTACAGGATTTACGTGGCTTCTCCAAAAATGTATTAGGTAATATGAAGGAAAAAAATTGTTTCATTTGTATAAAATCTTTATTGAATATGAAAACTTAAAAACTAAAAATATTTTTCACACTTATTTAGTTACATCTTAAAACTTACATATAACTTAAAATCCTCATTTATTCAAAAATAGTAACTTAAAAGTAATTATTTGAATCGTCAAGAATCTACCACTGGTTCGGAATGCCATTCCTGCCGAGAAGAACCAGCAAGAAACTCGGCGGTTGCTCTTTAAAGAAAGTAACAATATTAATTAACTAGCAGTCCGCCCCGGCTTCGCACGCGTAGCACTTGATCAAAATAGTCCATACCCAATAATGGTCAGTCTACACTGAGACGAACAACTCCACCATACGTTCTCAAATTTTGTTCAGGAAACGCTTGGCACTTGTGTCTCCAATACGACGTATTTTCGCTGCCCTCGCCTGGGAACTATGTTTAGAACTAACAACTAAGTTGTGACCTGGCTCTTTTAGGCATTTCGCAGTTACCAGGTATTAGTGTATTATCTATGGTCTGTCTACAACAGTTAGATATTACACTAGCGGCACGCTATGATGGCCGGTTTGACGTTTGTCCGCTCATGAAGTTCCGTATTAATTGATAACGACTTTGAAGGAAATAATTGTATTACTTTATTGACGATAGTGATGTGCAGAGATTCATAAATTTTATCGAATGTAGTTTTAGGTTTAGGACTCAAAATTTATTTATTAAATTGATTTCTAAAATGTATACAAGTGTAGAAAAATCAGTTTGCACCATTTAAGGGGTGAATGTACTTGTGAATATGAACAATTTTCACTATGTGGACAAACCTCTGAAATCGCTTTTTTGCGTCTGAATGTAATTCCATCCGTGAATGTGCTCCGTTTATGTTTTTGTGCTTTAATTTATTTATGAAAAATCTTGGTAATTTAAATCAAATAAAAAAAATCTTAATTTATTTATGAAATATTTTGGTATCTTTTGTATTCATATGTTTCTTGTGTGCATATAAAGTATGTATATTCATTTTCATTCAAATATTCAGTTCGTTCAAATAAATTAAATAAACATTTACATTTTTGTTTTATTAAACCTATTTAATCAGGTACAAAAACAAAACTTAATTGTTTTTTGTTCGAGAATAAATTGACATTCCACATCACTATTGTAATGTGTCAAACCGGCCATCATAGCGTGCCGCTAGTTTAAAATGTTTAAAAAATTGACAGTAAGTTCTCTTGTAATTATTATGACATACAATTGACAAATATGATACCTACCTATAAAAGTCAGTCAGAATTTGAATATAATAAAAAAATTAATAGACGAATAGAGGTTTAACGTAAGAAGTTGAAAAATCAAATTATTATTTCCTCTTTATAATATTAGTTTAGATAATTAAACAAAGGATAAGTACATATTCCTAGCGTGACAGGACAAAACGAGGTACCTCTCCGATCCGGCCATATTTTTATCCCTTGCCTGCGATCTCACTTCGTGGTAAGTGATGATGGTAGAGCGGGCTAACCTGTTAGGGGTATGACAGTTAAATTAAACCCCATACCCCTAATCGGTTTCTACACGGCTTACCGTACCGGAACACTTAATCGCCTAGCGGTTTGCCGGTAGGGTGGTAACTAGCCACGGCTGAAGCCTCCTACCAGACCAGATAAGAGAAAATTCAGACATTACACACTATCTGAAACCAGTGTTTGTGTAACTCCAAACCCTATATTTTTTAAATCAAAGAATAGGGGTACGCTTGACGGCAATCATGCCTAATACAAAGCAATTATGAGGTCTAGATTGGAGCGCGCTTATGGCGACCCTACCAGCGCGTGCGCATGTCGGTGACCGGCCGTAAAAGGAAACTATTATAAGCATTCAGTGAAATGCAGTGTTAAAGAAGATTATAATCATGGCAATTTTTTATTGTACTGTGGCAACTCACCACCTCAGCTCAACATCGTATGCTTCATTGCCATTTCTGGTCTTCTGTTTATTGGGGCAGCGATAGTGCTATTTCGATATTATCGAAAGTCCAATAATCTCAATTAGTTTAAAGTTTTTGTAAAACGTAAACTAATTGAAAAGTCTTATTACAGTGTAAACGATTATTTGAATGATAGGAAGGCATGGGTATGAATTGTTCCAGCGGGTTATTATGTTATAATTATAATATATTGTTATAATTATAAATCTAATGAAGTAATTTACGATATTTGTAAAAAAACCCCCGGCTGAGTTTGTTGTGGGCTCTTCTCAGACCAGGGCGCGTTTGGAACTCTTGTAGCTTTAGTTTCAAGATACCATAACTGATTATCACCATCATATTTTATAAGTAACTGGACGTCAATAAGTGTACAGTGTACCTAAATTGAATAAATATACTTTGACTTTGACTTTGAGTGTCATGGCGATTGGATCCAGCGGAGGATCGATGCGTATGACTTGCAAAGGTCAATGAGTATATATCGGCGACAGCAACGGGAAATCGAAACAGTACTAGAGAGAGTAGTAACAAAATACTTCAATGGAAACAGGCGGCAAACCGTGGCGTGTGGGAGTCTCTACAAGAGACCTATGTCCAGCAGTGGACGTCTATCGATTGATGACGATAACAAAGAAAAAAAATTGAACTTCCTAAGGTAGAAAATTCAACTCACCTTGAACCGTCAGATCGTCTTTTTGGAAAAGCATGGCCGGCAAATTATCGAAAAGGAAAATGTGACCCGAAGGTATCATAAGGTCCAATTTATGAATCCCTAAGGGTACAGGAATGGAACATAATTTGCCGGGAAAATAATTTATTTTTATCATAGATATGACAATACTAATATGGAAATAGCCAAATACTCAAGAGATATGTTAGTGCAAGAGAATTTGAGCACAGATGGCACTACATTATCTACCCTCATAGTCCAATTGGACGGCAATCCGACACAATCAAGCGAAGGACTAACGCTTTATATGATTTCCGACCCACGCGATGTAAGACCGCCAGTTGGGTATAGTTACCCATCTGGGCTATTATTTTTGATAGGTACCTCAAGAGTCGCGGCTCCCCAGGAATGAGTGGGCTCTAAAAAAACAGAGCGCGTTAGGAACCTTAGTAGCTTTAGTTTTAAGATACCGTAATAATTCATTATCACCATCAAGTCTGAAGTTTTATATTGACTTTATTTAAATTGATATTTTGAATTATGATTTTTGGCTCTTTAAAACTCATGATATGCAGGCGTCTGGCGAATCAGATTATTCCTTGACAACTTCACGATGCGTAATAAATTGTAAATGTACCTATGTAAAATATGTGAAAAGCTTATTAGAAGTATATTACATTTTGCTTTCAACTGAGTATCTCTCTAATAAATAATTAATAGTCTTCAATTTAGAGTTTTTGTGCTGTTCTTTGTAATTTTACAAAAGTCAAGAACATAGAGATGTATAAATATTTTTCAATGAATAAATTGTTTTTCGTGGTTAAATTTTTGAAAGAATATATTTTCACCCTCACAAGAGGAACTCAAAAGTATCCTCAACGGATCTACACGGCAGTCCCCCGGCGCCGCGAGGAAAATCAATCTGACTATTTTCTGACGGATCATAATCATAATAATTTTTATTTAAAAGTAAGTGTTGAATTTCTTGCCGACTCTTCTTAGAAGAATCTAAATTTACTTTCTATATCAATGGGTTAATCATATTTCTTATATCCCCTGCCAATATCATCGTCAAAATCTTCGTCTTCACTTTCACTTTCTAATCTATCGTGTATACCCCTAGCCATTTCTAAAACACTTTCTTCGTCTGAAGACGCGTCTAAACTATCAAGATCATAAACAATCCACTTTTTCATACCGCCATCTTTTGTTAAAGTTAACCAATTTTTGGTCAAAACTTTCTTCAACTTAACCATAATATATTGTCCTTTATTTACATGAGAACATTTTTCTTTATCCACAACTCCGTGCAATTCTAATTCAAAACCATATTCTGTATCATTAACAACAGCACTAAAAATTAGCTTACGATCGTCAATACTTAGTTCATAATTATCAGCTCCTATTAATTGTATTTTTATAGTCACAGTTGTTTTGTTCTGACGCCAAACTAGCTTTGGACGCCTTTTCTGTTCTATTTCGGCTCTTGCCTCTAAAACGAGCTTCTTATTCCCATCTGCTTCAGCACTAAGATCTAAAATTGGCGTAGTTTTCTTATCAATTTCTTTCGTCACAACTGGTTCTTCAGGAAACAAAAATGTAGTATCTGGTGAAGTCAGGTCATCTGAATCTAATTCTAATTTTTCAGCTCGGTTGCTACTTTTTTCTACTGACTTCACAAAATTTTCAGTATTGACTTTAGGCATGTTTTCTGCCAAGCTTTTGAGGTTCTTAAGTGCTGGAAATAAGTTCAAACATTCATTGTGCATGACGACATCCCACCTATCATCGTCTTCGCTATCGTCCGAATTAACAAGAGGGACAGATCTTATTGGTGGTTTAAGCAATATATTATTGTGTGATGGGACGATAATCTTTGTATCAGATGTATTGTCATTTTCTTTACCTGAATTAGAGTATCTGGAATTCACTGATACTTCCGAGACATCGTCTTCGGTATCCGTCGATTGTTTTAGCTCTAATTTGTTTATCTCCAAATCATACAGAAACTTGACTTCGCTAAGGTTTTCTTGGGCAAGATTCAAATCTATCATCAACTGGTTAAGAATAGAATCCTGTTCTGTACTAGTGTCTATAACTGCAACACTGTATTTGTGACCACTAGTAAATTCGGCTGGGTCTTTGGTAAAATATTTCACATATAAATATTTTAAGCCGCCTTGGTCGTTATTGCAATTATCAATGAACCAATTTGTGCTGAAATCTGTCCATTGTTCACCTAACGGTCGGATTCCTACCAAACGACACTCAATAGCCTGGAAGGGTAGCTGGTTAATGAATTGTTCTGTTATTGGCATCAAATCATTGAGGGGAATTTCTCTCCAATCTCCGTGGTCCACGAAAAAGCATTTGGCTGTTTCTTCTTTAGTGCGATCTATTCTAGCGCGTTCATATGTATTATCATCGGGGAATTTGGCTAAAATTATATCGCCTTCTTTTACATTGTCACACCGAGAAGGACTAGCATCGACATACTTTTTAATGTCCTGAAGTAGACCAGTCATGCAAGATTCAAATTTGGCAAGGCGTATAAAGAATTTATCAGGATTTATTGCGGATGTGAAAAATACGCTTGAAAGACTGTCACTTTCCAAATGTGCCCAAGTACCTTTAGGAAGATTTTTAATGGGCATTTTAGGTTTAACATTTCTTTCTTCCTTGACAGTCAATCCACTTTCGGTACATAATTTTTCCAGTTTCGACAAATGATCTGGGTTTGGTATCGCATGATTTTCTAGTAATTCCTGTTTCAAATTGTATTTCACAACTACCTCGTTGAGGGAAGTCAAATCTTGGCATGCTTCCAGCGTATTGACGAAGATACAGTTACCAAGTGTCAATGACACATTGCCCCTGACAAATACCTCTGTGTCCAAGTCTGTGATTTTCTTCAGACGGTCTCGGGCTAGTTCTGAAAATGTTATATCTTTGTCTTTGGGTTCAATATTAGCCAGTCTGAGTTGCACAACCCGCGATTCAATCTGTTTCAATTCATCTGGAAGGTAATACAGATAAATATCCCTTGTCACTTCTAATCTTTCTTCATCAATCAACTTGACCAAAACCGTATTAGGAGTTCCTCTTTCATATCTGTTTAAAATCTTTAATACTTGGCATCGCACGAAGAAATTGAGTTTTATCGACGTCGCACATATATCGCCAATTTCAGGTATTCCGTGAAGTTTTTTATTAGATTCTTTGCTATAATACATGCCCATTTTCAAAGAAAGTTTATTATAAGTTTGTGGGTACTTATTTGTTTTACCATCGACTGTACACGATAGAATTCTCGCGGAGTATAACGTTGCAGAATGGTAGTAAAGAACTTTACATGTGATTGTGCCTTCCTTAGGCAGCCAGTCTTTAGGAGTGTCGTAGTCTTTCAAAATCGTGTGTCTTTCCTGGCAATTGTAGATATCAGGGCAGTATCCCAGAGTTAGCAGACTGTCGCATAGTGGATAGAAATTTTCAGCTTTAATAACATCTTTTTGTTTCAATACATCAGACGAAATTTCATCCAAAATGCTTGGGACATTGCCAGTGCAACGTTTTATAAAATTCAATATTTTCGGCAGCTGTTGCACATTGTTTTCTTCTATAAGAATTTTTATTTTGACATTCTCATTCTCTGTTTTGAAAATGGACGGGTAATTGTCGTTCAAAACGGAGAACCTTTTGCAAAACATGGAGAACAAAGGTGGCATTGAGTATTGAATTAAATAGTGAGCGTCTGTAATGTTCATGTGAACTAAATTACTGTCACAGCAGATGAGAATGGGCCCTATCAATGGTTCGTTATAATCAGCCCACGAAACACTCAAATTATACAAATCGTGAATAGTCATATCATTGTTGCATGAAAAAACTATGTGTTTAGATCGTTTCAAAGCTTTTTCTAACAACGCCACTTCATCGTTCGACTCGCACACTATAACGGTTCTTTTCGAAGCAATAATGTCATTCAAAAATTCGAAAACTGAGTCAACTTTATTCTCTTTTTTAACAAGGGTAACAGATGTATTCGTTTTGGAATATAAAACACATTCTTGGAACGCACCGATGCAGATTACCGTATCGGGAACTTTTTTCGCTAAAGGTTCCATAAACTCACACCAAATCCGAGATGCCAGAATGTATTGGACTTTCAAATCTTTGTTAGCTCTCGTTTTGAGCATTTCTTTAATTTTATGTGTGAAAAATTTAATTTCGGCTGCATACACTTCTGATAAACGCTCGCAGTCCTCTAGGACGAATGTTGAAAGACGTCTCAAATCAACTCCAAAGTCAGTAGTTTGCAATAATCTAACTAAAGAAGACGGAGTAGCTATTAATAAATCACATCCATTTAATAGTGTTGTAGTTATATGTAAATTGTCTACACCTGCATAACAAGCGAGAACCCTTTCCTCTGTTCTTAAAAATATTTTGGCCATCTTCTCAACATTTGTTACAGATTGTGCTGTAGCACAAACTATAATAGACACAGGACCACCGCTTTCTGATGGTATCGATATAGAATCGCTAACTAAGCTACACACAGCTGGCAAATAGCCTAAAGTTTTACCACTAGCCATTGGACTTATCATGAACAAACTGTATCCTTTTAAAATCACAGACCAAGATATTGATTGCAACGCCATAGGGTCTTCTACTGACATGTTTCTAAGTATGTTTTGTATATGACTATTAAAATAAATATCACGCATTTTAAAAACTGGTTGTAGACGTTTATCGTGTTTGGAATGTACCATAAGCACTGGTGTCACTAGTTTATCAACAAAAACCGATATATTAGGATCGGTATTCTTAAACGGGTTGACGTTATTTTTTTGTTTAGTCGCGATTACTACCTCATTTGTAGGTTTATCTTCTGGTTTGGTAATGTTATCGTCTTTATATTTCAAATTCAATGTTTCGATTACCTCTTCTATGTTATCGTCGTCATCAGCTTTTTTATTTGACGCCACATCGCTAGAAGAATCTTTATTTGAAGTGTCGGAACTAGATAAATTAGTATTATGTTTAACTGCTTTGTGATAAAATAACTTACGTTTGATTAGTGAACACGATTTTTTATCTACAGATTGGTTGCTATTATTTTCTGCGCCACATTCAACTGATTTTGATTCGTTCTGAATTTTCTTTTTATTGATTTTTTCAATTGAATTGTCCCTAAAACTCATTTCTATACAACTTTGAACGAATTTATCTTTTTGTGTGGCCTTATTATTACTTTTTTCGATTATATTATCCTTGTTTACTATAGTTTGTGCACAATTTTTAACGATTTCGTCTTTTTCACCTTTTACGCAATAATTTACACACCTTACATTTGAATTGTCACTATGATCATTTACATCACTACTTGTTACTGATTTTTCATCATCTTTCTCTGTTCTTACACTATCTTTCAGATTTCCTATTTTACTACGCTTTTTTAAATAATCTTTAAGAGTGTTTTTATTAGTAATTTCTATACCTATTTCAGAATCAACTTCACCGTACATGTCACATTTTTCTGATGTCTGTACTTTTTCAATATCCATTTTCTGTTTTCGAAATTCTTCTTCTTCATAGTCGGGAATTGTAACATCTTGAATTTTCAAAAACTTGGGATTCAATCCAGGTGGACCGTAGGCGACTTGAATAGTAACACCACTTTTGGGTCTTGTCGGTTTTACAGATCTCTTAGCTGAAAGAAAAGGAACAGTAAAAATCTCTCTTCATGCACTAATATAAAATTGGACAAACTAGAAAGAAGATAGTAGCCCTTAAAAAAATTCAAGTCAACTCAAATTCAATTCCAAAATTCATTCAAATTCAAAGGTGACATCCGCCATTTTAAATTTTCTCGATTTTGTAGCCAATGTTCAAACATAGATAAAGTGATAGAAAATAACACCCTTAAAAAAATATATAATATGGTAACACCATCATCTAACATCTCAGAACTGAGATAATCTTAGTCAAAGTCACAAGTTTAAATACCTTATTTTTCTTGAAGGTGCATAATATAATATAGGGAATTTATTGATTTACATGTTACACTTATTTATGCCACTAAAATTGTTTATGAATTTTAATTAAATCAGTTAAAACAGTAAATATTTTAAAGAAATATTTTAAGTAATGAAATTAAAGTAATTTTAAAGAAGTATGCCATTTTGTTGTTTAATAGTGGACAATGTTCAAAAATTGGCAATAGAAAAAAATAACCAAAAAAGTCCTTGGCTGCTAACTGCTATTATGTCAAAAAGTGGTCAAGAAACTGAGTTAATTATGTTGGAACTTATAACTTTGATGATTATTTTGATCATTATTAGTTCTGAGACATTTTGACGCAGAAAAATCCAATATATTTTCCCCTGGCTCCATACAAAAACAAGCCAACCCCTTTATAAAATTAGATTTACCTATTGTGAAAAAGTAAAGACCTCAGCTGGTGTAAAAAGTAAATTAGAATCCATACCAATATTATAAATGCGAAAGTGTGCCTGTCTGTCTGCTATGCTTTCACAACACATCTGTGTACCTAATTTTGATGAATTTTGGTACAGGGATAGGTTGTATCCCGAGGACGGACATAGGCTACTTTATATTTTGGAAAATTGAACAGTTCCCGCAGGAATCCACCCATGGCCACAAGTTTATCAAGCGATTTGTAGTGATAATGAAAAAAAACCTGGCTGAGTTTGTTGTGGGCTCTTCTCAGACCAGCACGTGTTTGGAACCCTCTTAGCTTTAGTTTTAAGAAACCGTTACTGATTATCACCATCAAAATTATTTTATAAATAACAGGGCATCAATAAGTGTAGTGTACCTACCTAAATTGAATTAACATTATTTGGCTTTGACTTTGATTTAGCATTCCCGTACAATGCAGTGTAGAAACCAAATAGGGTCTGTATGGGTTTAATATAACCGCCATACCCCGAACAGGTTAGCCCGCTACCATTTTAGACTGCATAATTAATCAGATCAGATTGCAGTGAAGGGCTAACTTGTAGTAGAAAAAAAAACTTAATTTACGTGGACCAATTCGCGGGCATCATTTTATACCATTATAATTGCAACTTACATGTCTTATGTGTATCAACTTTTTCTTCTTCATATCTATAACTGCTTTCTTTTTCTTCCAGTTGTTTACCAGATTTGGCTTGATATTTAAAATCATTTCTAAATCTTGCTTTTTCTTTGAATTGATTACTGCTACTATCAGTTTCATCTGATGTTTTATTAATCGTAACATTTTTATTATTATTCAGGTTGTGTTCTGAATTGGTATGGTCTTTAAGATGTTGTTCATCAAGATTTTTAGCATGTTCCAATAAATTTTCAAACACTCCATCATCATTCGACCAATCATTTTTTTCAAATTTATTCTCAGTACTTTTCTCACTATCAGATTCGGAATCAACACTCTCTTTATTCAAAAATTTCATAACACTATTGTAGCTCTGGTTTAAATCTTCAGTTTTACGTGAGTTCGACATTTTTTTGGCAACGGATAGTTGTTTGATTAATAACTTTGATTTAAGCCCTTCCTTGTTTGATTCCGGTGTTTTTGGTTTAATTTTAGGGCAAGCTCTTCCCAGAGGCTCTTCATCTATGTCTTTGCACAACTCAAAATCTTTGTATTTATTAATTAGTGTCTGCTTTATAAGCATGTTGTTATGTTTCTCTAAATTCGACTCTGTTAGAGATGTTTCAAAGTCTTGACACATTTGAAACACAGATGTCTGCTTTCGGACAGATTTTTTCAAATAATTCTTAGATCTATCTGTTTTCAAGCAATAATTTTCCAATTCTTTGATTACTTCTTGAGTTTTAATTGTGTCCAGTTTGGTTTTCAGTTTTCCGCAACTGAGTTTCTTGTGGAACTCACAAACATCGCTGTGAGCAAAGCCGGATTTAAGCAGGTGTTTTGAAAGCTTTTTTAGTTTACCATTCCGTGTTTTCAATATTATTTCACCATATTTATGTACGTTGTCATCAAATATGGTTGTTCTGTGAAAAAATAAAAATCCATACCATTATACATACAATATTATAAATGCAAAAATGAGTCTGTCAGGGTGTCTGTTATTCCTTCACACAACAAAGACTGAACCAATTTGGCTGAAATTTTAAATGGAGATAGCATTTACCCTTTCTTAACTCTTAAGGTTCATTTGAACCAGGAAAATTACTTAAAGAGTTCCCGTAGGAATCAAAACCTTAATATACGCGCACGAAGTCGCGGGCATAATCTAGTATTATTATCAAATTATCATTAAATTTACCTTCTATCTGTGTATACTGGCGCAAACCAAACTTCATCGGCCTCGTCCAACACATCTTTCATAGCAACCGAAGCGGCTGGCAACCATTCTTCGCATTCCTGGCTTTTCAAAGCCAAATGTTTTGTCAGAACGTCCAATGTTTTTTCCGAAGGTAATACGCTGTAAATACCGATTTGTTCGAATAGAAACTCTTCTTTTAAAACAGATGGGTCGCGCACTTCTATCCACATTAAATGCGGGTTTAAATAGTGGATTATCTCTACTTTGTAGCAATCGGGCGGCATTTTGACGGATCACGGAACTGCTACTTATTTTTGTGAAATGTTCAAGTTTCTGCTGCAAGGCATTAGTCTTTCAATTTTCAAGCAATTTGGCGATTCGTCGTTCTTTCTGCAGTTACAGCCACAGATTGCT
Source organism: Erebia epiphron (assembly GCA_963932025.1). NCBI lineage: Eukaryota > Metazoa > Arthropoda > Insecta > Lepidoptera > Nymphalidae > Erebia > Erebia epiphron. The sequence goes on along the minus strand of OZ009953.1, from coordinate 5,778,523 downwards.
CTTTGCAGCCCTCCTATTTTTTCAAAATATAAAAAATACGAATTACGATTTATATATGATGAAAAACATCAACGGAAACAGAGACAAGAACGGAAAAACCCTGCAGCAGCAACGACCTCAATTTAGATAGACCGGCCCTGTCGAACAAAGAATGTGGACTTATGTTTAACAACGCCATCTAGTCTGAAAAGCGGGAACTTGCTTGCAACATATGCGCCATCTTGCGCCTGACACGGGTCCTGCACGCGGAGGTGACGACGTCACCCACAGTGCGGACCCAAACCTAGGGGCCCGTAGCCTACAAGGCAGGCCCTAGCCGGTTTAACTACCCGGCTTAAAGATACACACCGGGGCACAGAGTTGCCCCGCGCCCCGCCCGGGTAAGGAGGCTCAGCCTCGAGGCCCGTACCCCCGCTTGGCCCTTACGGGCCAAACGGAGAAGACTCACACAACAACCATCTTGAAAACGTATGACTCGGTCATAGATTAGTACAGATGCGCTTGTCGAAAATAATACCTACATGAGTGTACTCTCTGAGGTAAACGATAAATGTTAGTATGATGTTGTTATTTTTACCACTTTTTTGTTACCAGTTTCCTGGAAAACCATTGAACCAATTATTATGCGGTTTTTTGCATTAGATATATTATATAGCTTGTGAGAAGGTTCTTAGATATATTTAAAGGTCAAAGTCCACACAATGGGGCGCTGCAGTTCGTCGTGGGTTTTTTTAATTTAATTATTTGTTAATTGTTGATACTGAAGTTTTGTCGAAAAATTGACAGAAATAAAGTCATTTTTAGGGTTGCGTACCAAAATGATAAGAAAACAACCCTTGTGGTGCGACATGACTGTCCGTCACACTTGGCATAATTCGGTAACTACTAATGCAAAAAACTTGAAATTTAAAATAATAACAGCTAAAACAGTTTAAAATAATCCTCGCCAAACCTTATTGCAAATGAAAGAATTCAAAAATAATTATTAGTACTATTATAATAAAAAGGGGTTGGAATGGGAGAGGTGAAAGAGTACTAATGGATCGAGTCACAGAAAAATACTTCATTTGAAATTATTTTATTTTATACATTTCTAAGAGTATGCTACTTGCCATCAAAAGAAATATTAAAAGTTATTTTGAGATAAATCACTTACACAGTGTGCATTTAAAAATACGATTAAGTAATAAACACTTGTAAGTAGGTAGCTGTACATAATAGGTACTGAACAACTTTTGTTCAACGAAATAATAAAATTCTGAATTTTGAATTAACTATTTATTTTTCATCAAATATCAATCAATCAAATCAAAAACAATAATATATTATAATATAAATATTACAAATGGGAAAGTTTGGATGGATGGATGTATGGATGTATGGATGTTTGTTACTCAATCACGCCCCAACGGCTGAACGGATCGGGCTGAAATTTGGTACAGAGATAGATTATAGTCTGGAATAGCACATAGGCTACTTTTTATCTCGGAAAATTAAGGAGTTCCCGCGGGAATCAAAAATCCTCAAACCACGGAGACGAAGTCGCGGGCATTCGCTAGTACAAAATAAAAAATATAAATTAATAAATAAAAACCCTTTATTTATTGAAGTTGGTTAAACATTAAACTCACGTCAATAACTAATTTTATCATATTATTACAATAGCATAATATTGCGTCTCGGAAGGTATTAATGCCTACTGTCCGTTCTGCCCATCTATGCATTAACTAATCTTGGTTGCATTTTTTTTATCGTACTGGACTGGACTATTCTAGGGCTGGAACCCAAAGCCGTAAGGCCAGTTAGTAAAAAAAAAATATCATACAATTTGCCGCGGAAATTAAATGATTGCGAAATGGATAAAAATATTAAATAGGAAGATTAAATAACGTTTTCTTGGAGATGTATAGTTGTGAATTGAAAAACTTACCTTAAAATAAAAATAATACAGTGCCAAACTAATAAGACTTTAGATGTTAACTTAGTAACAAATTATCTACACGATGAGCGACCGTGATCGCGCTACTACGGGGACAAAGACAGGCTTATGACAGGTATAGGAGCGCGCTCTCATAGTTGGTCGCCCGCCATTTTTCTATGAAAGGGCCCATCTAGTACTTACATATATATCGATGTGCAGCAGAGACAAGTAAACTAGAGAATTGAAAACACCGATTGAAAACCAGAGATTGGCTGAATTTATCTTTGATTAGGTAGTATGGTATATAGGTAGAGAATTTATGGTATTCTTGCTGCATCATCCAGGGCGCAGAAGCCAGGGCTGCAGGACCACTCTATGTGCAGGACAAGTAAACGCAAACATCAAAACTCTTGAGACAAGTAGCGTACCAAGCATAGATTCACAAAATGTCTCTATCGTGGACAGAGAAAAATATATTTAGGACATAATCGACCGAGCGAAGCGAAGGTCTCTGTCTAGGTCAACGACCTCAATTTACATAGACGGGCCCTGTCGAACAAAGAATGTGGACTTATGTTTAACAACGCCATCTAGTCTGAAAAGCGGGAACTTGCTTGCAACATATGCGCCATCTTAAAAACGTAAGACTCGGTCATAGATTAGTAGATGTGCTTGTCGAAAATAATACCTACATGAGTGTACTCTCTGAGGTAAACGATAAATGTTAGTATAACGTTCTTAATTTTACCACTTTTTTGTTACCAGTTTCCTGGAAAACCATTGAACCGATTATTATGCGGTTTTTTGCATTAGATATATATATATAGCTTGTGAGAAGGTTCTTAGATATATTTAAAGGTCAAAGTCCACACAATGGGGCGCTGCAGTTCGTCGTGGGTTTTTTTAATTTAATTATTTGTTAATTGTTGATACTGAAGTTTTGCCGAAAAATTGACAGAAATAAAGTCATTTTTAGGGTTGCGTACCAAAATGATAAGAAAACAACCCTTGTGGTGCGACATGACTGTCCGTCACACTTAGCATAATTCGGTAACTACTAATGCAAAAAACTTGAAATTTAAAATAATAACAGCTAAAACAGTTTAAAATAATCCTCGCCAAACCTTATTGCAAATGAAAGAATTCAAAAATAATTATTAGTACTATTATAATAAAAAGGGGTTGGAATGGGAGAGGTGAAAGAGTACTAATGGATCGAGTCACAGAAAAATACTTCATTTGAAATTATTTTATTTTATACATTTCTAAGTATGCTACTTGCCATCAAAAGAAATATTAAAAGTTATTTTGAGATAAATCACTTACACAGTGCGCATTTAAAAATACGATTAATTAATAAACACTTGTAAGTAGGTAGCTGTACATAATAGGTACTGAACAACTTTTGTTCAACGAAATAATAAAATTCTGAATTTTGAATTAAGTATTTATTTTTCATCAAATATCAATCAATCAAATCAAAAATAATAATATATAATATAAATATTATAAATGCGAAAGTTTGGATGGATGGATGTATGGATGTATGGATGTTTGTTACTCAATCACGCCCCAACGGCTGAACGGATCGGGCTGAAATTTGGCACAGAGATAGATTATAGTCTGGAATAGCACATAGGCTACTTTTTATCCCGGAAAATTAAGGAGTTCCCGCGGGAATCAAAAATCCTCAAACCACGCAGACGAAGTCGCAGGCATTCGCTAGTACAAAATAAAAATTATCAACTTTAATAAATAAAAACCCTTTATTTATTGAAGTTGGTTAAACATTAAACTCACGTCAATAACTAATTTTATCATATTATTACAATAGCATAATATTGCGTCTCGGAAGGTATTAATGCCTACTGTCCGTTCTGCCCATCTATGCATTAACTAATCTTGGTTGCATTTTTTTTATCGTACTGGACTCACTGGACTATTCTAGGGCTGGAACCCAAAGCCGTAAGGCCAGTTAGTAAAAAAAAAAATATCATACAGTTTGCCGCGGAAATTAAATGATTGCGAAATGGATAATAATATTAAATAGGAAGATTAACTAACGTTTTCTTGGAAATGTATAATTGTGAATTGAAACACTTACCTTAAAATAAAAATAATACAGTGCCAAACTAATAAGACTTTAGATGTTAACATATTAACAAATTATCTACACGATGAGCGACCGTGATCGCGCTACGACGGGGACAAAGACAGGCTTATGACAGGTTATAGGAGCGCGCTCTCATAGTTGGTCGCCCGCCATTTTTCTATGAAAGGGCCCATCTAGTACTTACATATATATCGATGGTCTAGGTACTTGAGAGTTGAGTGAATTTGCACTTGTCCGTCCGTCCGTCCGTCCGTCTGTCAGAGCCCTATAACTTCTGAATGACTGAACGTAATTACTTCAAATTTAAATACTATACATATAAACCGATGGCCTCCAGGCTCCAGCCGAATATGGCAAAAATCTTTATTTCAGGGGGGCTCTCATAGAAGCGAATGCGAAGTAAAATATTTTTTATAGCGTTCCATAGGGTTGCGGTATATCATTTTAAAGATAATTAGAAATAGAGTCCAAAAATATATATTTTTTAATTTTTCCCCTAAAATTGACGAAATGGGGGGCTCTCAAAGTGGAGATTTTCTAACGTCCAAAGTTGACCTCAGAACTCTCAATTTTCTGAAGGGCTAAGACTGAAACTTGATCAATTATTTGAATTATATCCTGTACTTGAACAACAAATACTAAAATTAGATAAATGTTGTATGGAAACGAAATTATTTAATTTTTAGTGAGGTTTAGTATTATTAATAGAATCTCACAATGATGTCAATAGATGGCGCTAATTCAAAGTTAACTATTACAATATTTTCTGAAAGGCTGAGTCTGAAACTTGTTCAATTATTTGAATTATATCCTGTACTTGAACAACAAATACTAAAATTAGATAAATAAAGGAAAAGAAATTATTTAATGTTCACTATTTTTAACAGAACCTCACAATGATGTCAATAGATGGCGCTAATGTTAAGAGATAAATATTATATGGAAACGAAATTATTTAATTTTTAAATGGGCTTCAGCATTCAGTCAGTTTAACAGAACTTTACAATGATGTCAATAGATGGCACGCTGTAAAAGTTTATTCGTTTTATGGATACCGCGAGGTCTCAGTTCAGGGCAAACCACTAGTATAGAAGAGGTGAACCTTTGATGTTATATATGTCACCGTAAGATTGCAAAAACCGTTGGATTGTAATCTAACTAGCGATATTGTAAACATTCGACTGATTACAATTTAACGCATTATTTTTCGTTGGATTGTAATCTGTTAGATATATTAACGCGATATACCAAAGTGCCCGGGCACTTTGGCCTAACTTTGGCCTACAAGAAAAAGACAAGAAAACCTAAATACAACGAATATTTCAAAAATTGACACTCGTACCATTGAACGGTTCACAATCCGTCGACAGTTTACAATATCGCTAGTTGGATTACAATGTAACGGTTTTTGCAATCTTACGGTGACATATTATATACTAGTCATTACTAGTACCGAATCAAAGAGGAGACCGGCGTGGCGCGTGGCGCGGTTGCGGCGAGCGGGCGCCGCCGCTTCTATCTGTGTCATACAAAATGTATGCAAGCGGCGTGGCGCCGCGTATACCTACTCAAGAGGTGCGGCGTGGTTGTGGCGCTGGCGGGGCGACGCTTCCTCGCCACTCGGTGCGCCCGTTCGCCAGTGGCACGCCGCTCGAAACGCACCAGGGCCGGATTGAAAATGTACGACGATACGGAATTTAATATCGATTTTGCCAGTTAGTGGAAAAACACCTAGAACTTTACGACTAGCTTTTTTTAGTTTGTAGGTATAATGCTGGGCACAAACCTGAGCTGTACGTACACCCATTCCGGGTTGTGTTGGAATTATAGTCTGGAATAATACATACAATTAATAGCAATTTTCCGGGATAAAAAGTAACCTATGTCCTTTTCCGGGACGTAACTTACCGCTGTATCAAATTTCATCAAAATTATTTGAATAGATGGGCCTTGAAATCGTAGCAGACAGACAGACATACAGACAAACTTTCGGATCTATACTAATATTATAAACGCGATCCACGCGGATGAAGTCGCGGGAATAATCTAGTTTATAATATTAGTATGGATGAGAAACACTAGTATGCCCCAAATACGTCCCACTGCTACGTCACAGTCTCGCCGTTTGCGCGCCACTTGCGCGCCACTGGCGAGCGCATCCTCGCCACTCGCCGCGCCGGCGCCACTTCTATATGTCCCGCGCCTAAGACTAGCGGTCCGCTTCGGCTTCTCACGGGTAGCACTTGATCAAAATAGTCCATACCCATTAGCCAATAATGGTACTCGTAAGTCGGCACTGAGACGAACAACTCCACCATACGTTCTCAAATTTTGATCCGCAAACCGCTGTGAACGCTTGGCACTTGAGTCTCCAATACGACGTATGTTCGCTGCCCTCGCCTGGGAACTATGTTTAGAACTAACAACTAAGTTGAACTGGCTCTTTTAGGCATTTCGCAGTCTGCCTATAACAGTTAGATATTAAACGTTTAAAAAAATGTTAGTAAGTTCTCTTGTATAAGTATATTATAACACTATGACTAGATGATTCCCGCGACTTCGTCCGCGTGGACCAAGTTTTTTCGATTCCCGCGGGAACTCTTGAAATTTCCGGGATAAAAAGTTGCCTATGTCCTTCCCCGGCATACAGCCTACCCCTGTACCAAATTTCATTAAAATCGGTTGAACAGATTTTTTTTTTATTCCCGCGGGAACCTTTGAATTTCCCGGGATAAAAAGTAGCCTATGTCCTTCCCCGGGATATAACCTACATAACCCCGTAGGTACCAAATTTATTCAAAATCGGTTGAACAGATGGGCCGTGAAAGCGTAGCAGACAGACAGACACACTTTCGCATTTATAATATTAGTATGGATACAATTGACAAAATATGATACCTATAAAAGTCAGTCAGAATTTGAATATGATAAAAAAATTAATCACAGAAGTAGTATAACCTCTATGAAATTAATAGACGAATAGAGATTTAACGTAAGAAGTTGTAAGTATATGAATAGTTATTTGTGTTATATGGGGCCAAAGAAAATTTTTGTTCCCCGAGGGCGCTTTTTTTGAATTCAGAGCGAAGTGAACGATTCTATAGTAGAATCCCGAGCGTAGCGAGGGATTCTAAAGTAGAATCCTGAGCGTAGCGAGGAATTCAATATACGCCACCCGAGAGCAAAAAATTTTGCCCCGAGTGACACACACTATTTTTCATCATTACGTATGAGAAAAAGCTAGGAATATCAACCTACTATGTATGGACATTACCTATACGTTTAAGCACCAATCGGTGCGCTGCCTGGCGGTGGGCGGCCGCTTCCTCGAGATCGGCAAGCTGGACCTGTCCAACAACACCGCGCTCGGCATGAGCGTGTTCCTCAAGAACACCACGTTCCACGGCATCCTGCTGGACGCGCTGTTCGGCGCGGCGGGCGAGGGCGACGACAAGGCGGCCGCTGCCCGCCACCGTGTTCGGCGAGCGCGAGCTGGAGCCCGCCTTCCGCTACATGGCAGCCGGCAAGCACATCGGCAAGGTGGCACGAACGCGGACCAATCAGAACAGAGAAATGAAAACTCCCATGGGCCTAAAAATTACATTTTGCTCCCTCTATCCTCTGAAGCCAATATTCGTTTTTCGAATAGGTATGATGAAAATCAAATTATTAAGCTATTGCATAGCTTCTATCGCGGGCTTTGAGCGTGGAGACCAAATCCAGAAATTCCGTTACAAAAAAACCTAACACTTTGGTTGCTATGACTACCTACTTGTGTTGTTGACTTCAAAGTATTGAAAATTTGGCTTTGATACGGTCAAAATAAATATAAATGGAGCTGCCATAGAACGAGTTTACGAAGCACGAAATTTGGGACTTACTATAGATGCGAAACTTCATTTTGAAAATTATGTACAAGAAGTGGCCCGTAACTGTTTCTATCGACTTAGAATTTTATACAACATAAGAAATTACATCGATACCGATCTGAGAACTAAGTTGTGCGAGACACTTATATTATCTAAGCTGAATTATTGCATTGGTGTTTATGGTCCATGCTTACTCCAACGTTCCATGCGACTTATTCAAAGAGTCCAGAACGCGTGTGCTAGATTCTGCTACTATATTCCTCCCCGTACCCATGTGACTCCCTATTTAAATGATGCTAATATACTCAATATGAAGTCGCGTATTAAACTGCATTTCAGCACACTTTTGTTTGGTATTATCAAGAACAAAACGCCAGATTATCTTTATAATAGGTTATCTTGGCATACGCCAGCTTTTAATGCTCGAGGGCCACTAAATAGGCTGACTTGGCCACGCCATAAATCAGCAGCTTTTCGTGGAAGTTTTCGATATCTGGCTACTAAATGCTGGAATAATATTCCTCCTCCGCTGAGGAATCTAAGCTCAGTTCCCGCGTTTAAGAGCACATTAAAAAAGAAACTTTTAGACGATCAAAAACAACAAACTTCAACTAGGTCCAGGTTATTTAGCTTGGTGGTTTGAAGCTGCTATATGTACTCACATAATATGCCTATTATATTTTATTATACATATTAATCTATTTTATTTTATTTTATTTTATTTTTTATCTTTAAATCGCTATATCTCTAATATTTAGTTTTACACAATAAGTTGCGCAAATTACATATTTTATTTTACTCCATTTTTAGCACACTTATCCCGTTACTGCAGACGGCTGCGAAGACTGTCGAGCTCGTGCGTGTCACTCGTTTGGGTTCCGGCAGAATACCAGCGCTCAGGTTTTGTTTTCAAAACCTGCAGCATTAATGCTGAGTCGGGACCTTTTCATCTTGTGCCATGTGGGTGCAAAAGCCATAGCCTAATTATAAAGTTTGATTTTATGTACGAGGCACAAGGTGAATAAATGATTTTTCTTTCTTCTTCTTTCTTTCTTTCAAAAATAAAAAGACTATTTTTATGAAAAGATGATTTGGAATATAAAGGCGAAATAATTTTAAAGAATTATGTTTTGAAAACATAATTATTATGTTATAAACATGAGCAATATAAATATTACTTTACATTATTCTTTACTCTATGGTCATTGGTCTCTATAGAGTTATACGGCTCTGGGGGGTTACTACCATCGCGTAGAGCAGCAGGGCGACCGCGTATCTCTTGCATCAATCATTAAAGGATGCATCAATGCCAAAACATGGTTTTGGTTATGCTTAACATTGAGACTGTCCGTAAAGGATCGTTGAGGACAAAAAACGTTTTGACATTGATGCTGTAACTATCGTTAAAAATAATTGCTGAAAATTGGTGTCGCGTAAGGCTTTTGAAAGAGGATGTGGTACCTATAGGGACCACGACAAACGTTACATAAGTACGTCAAACTAGGCTTTCATTGATACACCACAAGCATTGATGTAGAATTTTAGTACCACAAGAGGTGTTTTTAGCGGTGTAATAAGGTGTCCGTTGTTCGTTTTAGGTACTACTCATTAACTAAAATTAATATTTAATAAGGATTTAAATAGCTCGAATACATATCTAGTTAGTCATGTAAAAAAAGAAAATACTTAAGTCACGCGGACGAAGTCGCGGGCATCATCTAGCCAAATATAACAGTTTTCCCCCCGAAGGGCAGAAAACGATTATTTAGGTTTCAGCCGGAACTTGACCCAATTGTGAGATTACCTCCCCAAGTTTTGCGTAGTGGCAGTGTTCCCTACCCTCAAATATTCTATGTCATGAACGTATGACGTAGGCTTGTCCGCCGCCGCCGTCGCCGGTTAGCTGAAATCAAGTCAGTACTCTCACAAGCCGGCAAGGCATGAAAATTTAGTGGGTCAAGCTCCGGCTGAAACCTAAATAATCGTTTTCTGCCCTTCGGGGGGAAAACGGTTATATTTAGGTGTTCGAGCCTTCGCTTGACCCACTTGTGAGAGGTGTTTATATTCTGCCGGCGATGGCAAGGCGTACTGTGACGAATTAAGTTCTTTAAAGAAATGAAATAAATGTATCTTCATGATTTCTCCTTTAATCTTTATTACAAAACAAATAAAATCATCATAAGTTAACAAAACTAAGAATAACAATCAGATTTGTCGAAAGATTTATTCAACTTAAGGGCGTAAATGACTCATATTTTAGACCGATATTTCCTGATTGGCGGCTTTTCTGAAGAACTTCTTTGAAAATAATACTTCAAAAAAGTATCTTTACTCCTCCAGATTCCTCGACGAAGAACCTCATCTAAATCAAAGTTTCTATTGGACCAGATATCTGAATTTACTACTGCTCTAAAGCTACCAGGTGTCGCCACAATAGACTAGACGTTCTGCTAGCCCGAAGCATTCTGGCTATCTCAATCAACTTCTTTATCCAAAACGTGACATCTAATTTCTGTGTATTATCGAGATCATTTCCATCCTGATTGTCTGAAGTATACCGAGTAAGTTTTAGATCCGAACTTTGGCCAAAAAATTAATTAATGATCATCATGAACTTCAAAGGACTCAGGGCTGATGTCAATTAACGTTAAATCGTGTACTCTTCGTCCAGAATATAAAAGTAATAAAGCCGATACATGTCGCGATACTTCGAATAAGCTGTCTTCCTTAAGAATATAAGTATTCAAATAGTCTATCAACTGACCGACCTCCCAAGTTAATGGCTTAGAGGTCGGGGGTTAACTTGCGAAAATTGCTTTTTAAGTTTTGTAGGATCCTATATCCTGCACTGAAATTAAAACTAAAACTTATTTAAAAACTTATATAAAACTTATCACTAAAACTTAACATATAAACTTAATCTATAACTTAAAATCTACATAAATATAAAATATATAAGTATTATTTAACATACATTCTACATTCTTACTTACAAACATAAACATAACACGCATTCATACATACAACAACGTACTTACCGACCGAGCCGGCGAAACGCAAGTTAGTCTCGATGCCTACGTAAGCCTTTGTCTTCAAGTCATATGAAGTTAGCACCGCGCGCCGCGTTTGCTAGCGATGGCGTGCAACCGGCGCGAGGTTCAGAGTATGGTCCGACACTCTGTGACGTTGCGTTCGAGCCGAGCTCCGCTAACTTACCTTCCTTAATATTATTATAATAAGTGATCGCGAAATTGTTGTTATTGATTATTGATAATTGTAGTATATAGTTCATATTGACAATATAGTTATGCTTTGAAAGTGTGAGTGTTTACTTGAATCGCCTACCATCTTCAGAGGACGTTTGGACATTTACCGGTAGGTAACCTCACATCCACAAACAACTATACTGGTGACCCCGAACCATACTGGTGACCTTTGAATTGGTTGACCTTTTACTAGGTCATCCAGAAGAACACGCACGCACATCAAGAGATACCATTAATCATGTTTGGATTTGGCGAACGCGATCGCGAGGAAGCCGGAGGAAGTCAACAAAACGTGATCGAAAAACGCGTTACGACGGAAGGACCACCGGAACTTTTCAAAGTCGGAATAAAAGTGCCTCCTTTCTACCCAGACGAACCAGAAATATGGTTCGCCCAATTAGAAGGTCAATTCGCACTGGCGAATATAACTAGTGATACCACAAAATTTTATTACGTTATGGGACACTTGGACCACCAATACGCAAAGGAGATAAAAGACGTTATGATCAATCCACCGGCTACAAACAAGTATGATAAGCTTAAAACCGAGCTGGTAAACAGGTTGTCGGCTTCTCGGGTAACGAAAATCAAGCAACTGCTCCGCCACGAAGAACTTGGCGACCGGAAGCCCTCACAATTCTTCCGACACCTGAGAGATCTAGCTGGCGCAAAGTTTCCGGATGAATATTTACATACAATTTGGATCAGCAGACTTCCACTAAACGTCCAGACTGTCTTGGCCGCACAGACGTCAGCAACCCTTGAGGAGCAAGCTGAGGTAGCGGACCGAATAATGGATATAGCAGCCCCGGGCTTACAAGTTCACGCGGCGGCAGTGCGAACTACCAGCACCGATGACCTGCGGAGAGAAGTAGCCGAGCTGCGGAAGAAAATTGAAGTGTTGACCACAAAGTGTAGTGATAGGTCCCGTCCGCGTAATAGACAATCACAGCGTAGCCGCTCGCGAGGTCGCTCCCAGTCCAGCTACCGGAAATATCCTGTATGTTACTATCATAACAAATTTGGTAGCAAGGCTTTTAAATGCGTCCGGCCTTGTGACTTCAAGGCGACGGAAAACGGCAAGGGCAGTCGCTAACGGCGACCAACGATTGCCCTTCCCCTGCTGTGGGTCGCCTATTTGTCACGGACCGCACGACGAAGATTCAGTTTCTGGTAGATACTGGCAGCGACCTCTGCGTCTTCCCTCGGTCCTTGCTCATAGGTAGTTTTAAGCCAGCGAATTATCAGTTAAGTGCAGCCAACGGTTCCTCCATAGAGACTTACGGATACGTGAACTTTAAATTAGACCTCGGACTGCGTCGTGATTTTGTGTGGCGTTTCATAGTCGCTGATGTGACCAGACCAATTATCGGTGTTGACTTTCTTGTATTTTATAAGTTAGTGGTAGATTGTAAAAATCAATGTCTAATTGATAGTACTACTAATGTAAGAACGACTGCGTCAATAGCCCAACCTAATAATTGTAATTCTTCTGTTAAGGTTATAACTGGTCAATCCACGTATCATAAAATTCTAGAAGAATTTCCGGAAGTAACTCGTCCGGCAGGTACGTTACGCATTATCCCACACAGCACGGTACACCACATCCGCACGACACCTGGCCCTCCTGTTTCTTGCCAGCCGAGGCGCTTAGCGCCTGATAAATTAAAAATCGCGCAGCAGGAGTTTCAGACGATGTTGCAGATCGGAACGGCTAGACCTTCGGAGAGCCCCTGGTCATCCCCTCTACACCTGGCTCCCAACAAAAACAACGGTTGGCGCCCTTGCGGCGATTACCGGAGGCTGAATGCCAGGACGATCCCTGACAGGTATCCGATAAGGCACATTCACGATTTTGCCCACAGCATAGCTGGCTGTAAAATATTTAGTACAATAGACCTCGTAAAGGCCTATAATCAGATACCTGTCAGTCCCGAGGACATCCCGAAGACCGCGATAACTACGCCCTTCGGGTTGTACGAGTTCCCGTTTATGACATTCGGTCTCCGTAACGCTGCCCAAACATTCCAGCGATTCGTGGACGAGATGACCCGGGGACTCGACTTCTGCTACTGCTATCTGGACGACTTCTTAATTTTCAGCCGAAATCAAGTCGAGCACGAAGAACATCTTCGCCAGATTTTTGGCAGATTAAGGGACTATGGTATGCTCATCAATACATCTAAATGTGTCTTTGGTGTCCTGGAAGTCAAATTTTTAGGACACCATATCTCCGAAAACGGCACAAAGCCACTTGATACAAAAGTGCAGGCAATCAAGGATTTTCCACAGCCCAAAGATATCCGTCAGCTTCGAAGGTTTTTGGGCATGCTGAATTTTTATAGGCGGTTTTTGCCTAAAGCAGCCCAAACGCAGGCCCCTTTGCATGCGTTGCTAGTTGGTGCAGCTAAGGGTTCTCAACCTATCAATCTGACAGGGGATGCACTTCAAGCTTTTCAAGACTGCAAAGATAGCCTAGCTAATGCAGTATTGCTAGCACATCCCGACTACCAGGCTGAGCTCGCACTGGTGACAGATGCCTCGGATGTGGCTATTGGAGCAGTCCTGCAACAACGAAAAGGTAACGATTGGGAACCTTTGGGTTTCTTTTCGAAAAAGCTAATTCCTTCACAGCAGAAATATTCTCCGTATGATAGAGAACTTCTCGCTATCTACGAAGCGATTAAATATTTCAGACACATGCTAGAGGCTCGACATTTCGTGATCTATACTGATCATAAGCCAATAAGTTTTGCTTTTCACGAGCGGAAAACAAACTGTTCGCCTAGACAGTATAGACACCTAGACTTCATAGCACAATTCACCACCGACATAAGGCATATTTCCGGCAAGGACAATGTCGTAGCCGACACCTTATCTCGAGTGGATGAACTTCATGCTCCAGTCAGTCTAGAATCTCTAGCAAAATGTCAAGCTTCGGATCCGGAATTAGCACATTACCTGAAAGAAAAGTCTTCCCTGCGATTACAAAGGACAACTTACCTGGAAGCCAGTCATTTGTATACTGTGACGTCAGTACACCGACTCCCAGGCCATTTGTACCTAAGCAGCTAAGGAGACAAGTTTTTGAGAGCCTACACTCTCTTAGCCATCCAGGCATCAGCGCGACTGCTAAATTAATAGCAGAACGCTTTGTCTGGCCGGGCATAAGGAGAGATTGCAGGTCGTGGGCACAATCATGTCTGTCTTGCCAACGCGCAAAAATAAGCCGACATGTGTCTGCACCTTTAGGTTCGTACAACTTGCCCCGCGCACGATTTAAAAATATCCATATAGATATCGTGGGGCCGTTACCGTCTTCAGAAGGCTACCGTTATTGTTTGACAGCCGTAGACCGTTTTACCAGATGGGCGGAAGTCATACCAATAGCGGACATTACAGCCGAAACAGTAGCAAAGGCATTGCTGTCAGGATGGATAGCGCGCTACGGCAGCCCAGAGACCATAGTCACTGACCGGGGCAGGCAATTTGAGTCCGCTCTGTTCAGCTATCTATCTAGGATAGCTGGATTTGAGCACAAAAGGACAACAGCGTACCACCCATCTTGTAACGGCTTGGTCGAGCGCTTCCACAGGCAACTCAAAGCGTCCATTGTTTGTCACTCTAATAACAAGTGGACAGAGTCTCTCCCTTGGGTACTTCTGGGAATAAGAAGTGCCTTTAAAGAAGATCTGCAAGCTTCTTCGGCCGAGCTGTTATACGGCGAACCTCTGAGGCTGCCGGGTGAATTTTTCCACCCCTCTGAAGACGGTACAACAGACGTAACCGATTTTACGGCTCGTCTACGGTCGTTTGCTGAGAAGTTACGGCCTGTGCCAGCTTCACGCCACGGCAGGAATAAAGTTTTTGTTTTTAAAGACCTAGCAACCACAGATCACGTTTTCATAAGAGAAGACGCATCACGTGGTTCATTGCAACCTGCCTACACAGGCCCGTACAAAGTGCTATCTCGCAACGAGAAAGTATTCAATTTATTGGTTAATGGTAAGGAAGTCACGGTTTCCGTAGACAGGCTGAAACCAGCCTATTTATTAACCAATAAATTAGACTCCACTCCAACTGAAACCGATGATGAGCCAGAAAAATGTAACCTTAAAGGTTATCAAACTCGCTCTGGCCGTCAAGTTAATTTTCCAAATTATTATCGCCCTTGACGGGCTCTGGAGGGGGGTGGTGTAGGATCCTATATCCTGCACTGAAATTAAAACTAAAACTTATTTAAAAACTTATATAAAACTTATCACTAAAACTTAACATATAAACTTAATCTATAACTTAAAATCTACATAAATATAAAATATATAAGTATTATTTAACATACATTCTACATTCTTACTTACAAACATAAACATAACACGCATTCATACATACAACAACGTACTTACCGACCGAGCCGGCGAAACGCAAGTTAGTCTCGATGCCTACGTAAGCCTTTGTCTTCAAGTCATATGAAGTTAGCACCGCGCGCCGCGTTTGCTAGCGATGGCGTGCAACCGGCGCGAGGTTCAGAGTATGGTCCGACACTCTGTGACGTTGCGTTCGAGCCGAGCTCCGCTAACTTACCTTCCTTAATATTATTATTGGAACGAAATGAAACACGGCTTGGATGCTAACTGACTGTATTGACGTATTATCGCCGCGTACCCACATTTGGTGTAACATTGCTAATTATACCTTACACTTTTCCCCCTTTTTATTTAACTTACTTACTTAATTAAAAAAAAATTAATTAAAATTAAATATTATTAACTAAACATTTTTCTTACGATTATAAGCTCGCAGAGCTCGAGCAGACGCGTCAGGGGGCGGCGGGGTAAGTGAGTGCCTGTCTTCCGAAGGCTGGCCCGAACCTCCGCTCCCGGACGGCCCGACGGCATCTTCAAATGTAACGTCGGCATCGCTATCGACCCCTTCCTCTTTGACAACACTCTCCTCCATCTGCTCCCCTTCCGGATGAAGAGTGCTAGTTCGCGCGAGAGAATACCGATTTTTTGGATTTACTTTTACTACCTGATCCTGATGTCTACGCCATTCTACCCCTTTTCCAACATTTACCTTATAAGATACTGGTCCTGTCTGGCTTACTACTACTCCTTCTTTCCATTTATTTCCCTTTGAGGAGTAATCTCGTCTCATGACGGTATCTCCGATATCAACTTCTCTCTGTGTACCCCTTTTATTTTGAATCTGGCGATCTTGTGCAGAGCGTACTACCACTGATACATCCGGACGCAATGCGTCAAGTCGTCCACGCAATCGCCGGCCTAGCATCAGCATCGCAGGGGATACGCCAGTTGTGGCGTGTTCACAGTTTCTATATTGAAATAAAAATTTGTTGAGAGCTGTTGATACATCCTCTTTTACAAACAAAGCGCGTTTGATTACTTTTTTAATGATCTTCACCATATTTTCAGCTGCACCGTTGCCCTGAGGTCGATACGGGGCCGTCGTTACACTCTTGATGCAGTTATTAGTACAGAAATTCTTAAAATCTAACGAGCTGAACGGCGGGCCGTTGTCGGTCACCAGCTGAGCCGGCTGACCGAATCTCGCAAACAACGTCCGAAAGACCGAAATCGTCGACTCCGCATCCGTACGTGTCATCCGGATCACTTCTACCCACTTTGAATGTGCATCTAAAACAATCAAATATTTTTTTCCTGCACATTCCGCAAAATCGGCATGTACGCGTTGCCATGGACAAAGAGGGTATTCCCAGGGATGAAGTACGGCACGGGGTGGAGAGTCGCGAACTATCCGACACGCTTCACAATTCCGACATAGGTCCTCGATGTCGCGGTCTAAACTAGGCCAATAGACGTAATTACGTGATATGTTTTTCATCTTATTAATGCCCAGATGCCCTTCATGAATTTCCTTCAAAATTTCTTTTTGTAACGATGGCGGAATTATGATCCGATATTTATAAATTAAACAGCCTAATTCCAAAACTACTTCATTTCGCCTATCAAAATAAGCCTTTTCTTCCTCGCAGCTCGCTACCGACGACGGCCAACCGAACATGACATAGCCAACTATTTTACTTAATACAGGATCCTTCTTTGTCTCCTTACTGACATCTCTAAAACTAATCGGTAAATTATCTTCGATAAGTTGAATATAGCTTGCAGACTCCGAAGGAGCCGCCCGCTGGTACGGTAATGGCAGGCGGGATAACGCATCGGCCGGCCCGTTGTCATAGGTGCGCACGAACTCCACCGTAAAGTCATACGCAGACAAGCGCGCCGCCCAACGCTGCAAACGGCTGGCAGCCGTCTGCGGGATTCCACCTTTTTTTCCAAAAATAAAACTTAAAGGCTGGTGGTCCGTGCGTAATATAAAAGGTCTACCGAATAAATATTGGTGATGTTTGGTAATACCAAAGAAAATCGCCAGCGCTTCTTTGTCGAGTTGACTATAATTTTTTTCAGAATTATTTAATGTTCGCGAAACACAACTAACGGGGCGTTCACTGCCGTCCGGATAACGGTGCGCAAGCACAGCGCCCAAACCATACGCGCTGCTGTCCACGGACAGTACCAACGGCCGACCCTCTTCATAGTGTGCTAACACCTTATCGCATAACAGTGCGCTCTTAGCCCCCGAAAACGCGGCCTCACAACGGGCATCCCAATTCCATGATACATCTTTTTTTAAGAGGGCGTGTAACGGGTGAAGTAAAATACTGAGATTGGGAATAAATTTTCCATAATAGTTCAATAATCCCAGGAAACTCTTTAGTTGTGTCACGTTTTCGGGACGTGGCGCATCCTGTATCGCTTCTATTTTATTAGGATCGGGGTGTAACCCTACTTTATCAATAATAAAACCTAAATATTTTACACTAGGTTTCAGGAAACTACATTTACTTAACTTAACAGTAAAACCCATGGACCGCAACCGTTCAAGTACAGCTCGTAAATTGGCTAGATGTGTTTGTCTGTTAGCCCCCGTCACACAAATGTCGTCCAAAAATACGACCGTTCCAGGAATACCTCGTAATGTTTCCTCCATTAATTTTTGGAATTTTTCCGGAATGCATGATAGCCCGAATGGCGTGCGGCGATATACGAAAGTGCCTATGTGCGTAGTGATAGCCGTATAGGCCTGTGAATCTTCGGATAACATGACTTGCTGATACGAGTGCTTCAAGTCTATCTTCGAGAACTCCTCTCCCCCACTTAACGAGGCAAATAGTTCCTCGATCCTAGGTAAGGGATAGTAATCCCGTTTTAATTTAGGGTTAATCGTTACCTTATAATCCCCGCATATTCGTATCTCGCCGCACTCCTTTACCACCGGCACGATCGGCGTGCCGTACTCGGAATGGTCCACGCGGTACGTGTAACCCTCGCGCTCGAGTCGCTCGAGCTCGCACTCGACGCGGCCTCGCAGCGCGAGCGGCACCGGGCGGGCCTTCACGTAAACCGGTTCCTTATCGGTGAGCTGTAATTGAATGGTCGTTTTACAAGTGCCTAACGTATCTGTAAATACTTCCGGAAATTCGGCGGTTAAACGGTCCACAAATCGATCTTCGGCTATCTCCTTTAATGTGATTTGTTTAATATCTAACGCCCGGAGCCAATCTCGGCCCAATAAAGGACGAGAACCATTTTTAATAATATATAATTTTAAATTAGGTACTCGCACGTCCCCGAGCGTGACATCTACATACGTATAACCCAGCGATTCGATCTGTGTACCCGAGTAGCAACGTAATATTAAATTATCAGAAATTATTTTTTTATGGGAAAAAAGTTTATAATAAAGTTTATCGCTAATCGCCGAAATACGACTCCCAGTATCAATCTCACATTCTAATAAATCACCGTCTATCTGCACTTGAACGAAATAGGGTTTGTTACCTTGGGCTGCCAGTTCGAGGTTAAAGAAGTCGTCTTCCTCCGAGACACTTCCGTCGTTCACATAATTATTTCGCACATTCGACCCATAATTACGCACTTCATCGCACATCACTTTTAAATGGCCGCGCCTTTTACACTTATCACAATGATACTGCGCATACTTGCACCTATTCGCCTGGTGCGCCTTCCCGCACCGCCAGCAGCGCGCCGCCGCGCCCGTGTCCGGCGGCCCCGCTGCGCCGCGGCCGGCGCGCCCGCCGCCCGCGCTCGCCGCCGGGCGCGCCGGGCCGCGCCGCCCGCTCGCATGATGCAGGCCCTCGCCCGCCTCGCCGCCCGCACCCGAGGCCGAAGTCGCAGTCGTTGTAGACCCGCTCACCTCCGCGTGCTTCTCTGCAGCCTCCAACGCCAGAGCTAGCTCCACAGCCTCCCGATATTTAATGTCCTTTTCGGCGAAAATTCTAGACCGCATCAGTTCGTTCGCTAATCCCGAAACGAACTGATCGCGCAAATTTTCCTCTAACATCGTTCCAAAATTGCAAGTCGTTGCCAGATGTTTTAAATTATGTAGATATTCCGTGAGTGACTCGCCCGGCCGTTGCCGACGTAAGCGAAAAACATGGCGCTCGGCTATTTCGGAACGTTTCGGCTCCAAGTGTTCCGTGACCAGTTTCACTAACTCATCGAAATCTTTCGATTCCGGATGCGCCGGGGAACATAAATCGCACATCAAACTATACGTCGCTTCACCCACGATAGTAATTAATAACGGCACTTGTAATTCATCCTTCACTTCGTTAAGAAGAATGTATTGTTTTACTCGCCTAATATACGCGGGCCACTGTTTAGAATTTAAGTCGAACGGTTCTAATTTACCTATCGGCATTGTTCAACAGGTTAAAACTTTAAAACGCGTGTAAATTTAAATGAAATTCACAGACTCGTCGCCAGTGGAACGAAATGAAACACGGCTTGGATGCTAACTGACTGTATTGACGTATTATCGCCGCGTACCCACATTTGGTGTAACATTGCTAATTATACCTTACAATTATAATAAGTGATCGCGAAATTGTTGTTATTGATTATTGATAATTGTAGTATATAGTTCATATTGACAATATAGTTATGTTTTGAAAGTGTGAGTGTTTACTTGAATCGCCTACCATCTTCAGAGGACGTTTGGACATTTACCGGTAGGTAACCTCACATCCACAAACAACTATAGTTTGTTTAACTAAAGGATGATTACTTGAATACTCACTATTTTCAGGTTGAGGAAACGTAACGGCTACCGATTTATGAAGTGCTATAGACCTAGCTGCTAATCTAACTTGTTTATGAAGATAACAAATATATTTGGCAATATCTGCCGGGGTTGGATCGTCAATTTTGATGTTATTATCCTTGGCCCAACATCTCCAACGGGCATCTCCAGGTCGGTCTATAAGTTTTTAGTGTAGATTTACGCCAAGCTGTTACGCCGTACAGGCTTCGGTCCTCTATTGCTCAGGAATCAAATAATCGGGACCTGCAAACACATGTCCTTTATTGCTGGAGGCGGCCTTCCGGTTCTCAGGTCGAAAAGGTTCTTCTGTAGATTGGGTATCGTGAACGGCCAACCCAGAGTTCTCTGATACAACTCTGCTTTCCAAAATGTTCTTTCTCTTAGAGTTGGTGGTTTACTAACCTTGTGAAAACGATTTTAAGAATGAGAAAGTAAAAAGACGCACTGAATCACAATAGTCACTAAGATTTTAATTGTTATTTGCCTAAGCATGTACACGTATATTTATTTCACTAATATATGTAGAATTAGTTATTTAACGAATAGAATACTTTAATGTTTATTTATTTACGAGAGTTTTTCACCAGACATCACATTGACATAATAATTTTCAATAATCAAAAAATAGAACTCTTCTTTTTTTTTTTTCATAAAAAAGAATATCCTCAAGTAGGCTGGTAGCAAAGAGTTTTGTACCCGATGCTCGAACCTTAATACTTTCCCTCATCGGAAAGACTCTGCAGCCCCAATCGAGATCTCAAACTATTGAGCGTCGGTCTTGGAACTGCCTTCGTCAAAAGGTCAGCTAGTTGATCTGTGGTACTGGTCTTCTGTACATCCACAAGACTCTCTTGTACAGTCTCACGAACAAAGAAATGTCTCACTCTAATGTGCTTAGTCCGTTTGTGAAATTCTGGATTGTGTGCAAGGCGTATGGCGGCTTCATTATCAACTTTCAATGTGGGTATACCTTCCAGCTTTGTAAGTTGGCCAAATAGTCTTTGTAACCACACTAGTTCACGTGCGCCTTCGCTCGCTGCAACAATTTCAGCTTCAGTTGTCGAGATCGCAACTGATGCTTGTCTTTGGCTTAGCCACGAAACAATTCCTCCAGAAAACAGGCAAGCTACTCCTGAAGTAGAACGTCCAGTTTCTTCGTCACCAGCATGGTCAGCATCACTGTAGCCTTCAATAACTGCCCTTGTAGCATTTGCGGTGTACTTGATGCCGTAATCAGTTGTTCCTTTCAAATAACGGAATATTCGCTTGACTCTTAACCAATCAGCGTAGGTTGGATTCTCCAACTTCCTTGATACCAC
Organism: Erebia epiphron; assembly: GCA_963932025.1. Taxonomy (NCBI): domain Eukaryota; kingdom Metazoa; phylum Arthropoda; class Insecta; order Lepidoptera; family Nymphalidae; genus Erebia; species Erebia epiphron. The sequence goes on along the minus strand of OZ009953.1, from coordinate 5,756,864 downwards.
CCCAACAGCATAAGCTATATCTGGGCGTGTACCAGTCATAAGGTACGCCAACGCACCTACAGCCTCTCTATACGGATATTTTTCACCAGGATGCTTCTCTGCAACTTTCCCTGTTTCAGAAGTCTTCTCGATCGGTGTCGAAACGGGATTGCAGGCTGACATTCCAAATCGTTCAAGGATTTTTCTGGTGTAAGATTGCTGTGATATGGTAATAGATCCATCTGTCGACCGAGCAATCTCTAATCCTAGGTAGTATGATGCTGGCTTGACGGTAATTTTGTGCGTAGCACCTAACTCCTTCAGGAATTGGTCCGCCAAAGCTTTATCTGTAGTGGCTACAAGCCCGTCATCCACGTACAGAGCTATTATTATTTTCTTGTCGCCTACGGTCTTCATGTAGAGACAACAGTCAGCTGCATTTTGTTGGAAGCCTTTCTCAATAAGGATTTCGTCGAAACACGAGTTCCAGCACCGAGGTGCTTGTTTCAGGCCGTACAGGCTCCTCTGTAATCTGCAGACTCTAGAAGTGCCGTCGCTAAATCCTTTAGGCTGCTCTATATAGATCTCTTCTTTTAGCTTGCCGTTCAAGAAGGCTGTCGCAACGTCAAATTGAGTTAAATGCAACTTCTCTTTGGCACTAACACTTAGCAAAGCTCGAATTGTAGACATGCGGGCAACCGGGCTAAATGTCTGCTCAAAATCGATGCCTTTGCGTTGTTTGAACCCTTTAACAACTAGTCTTGCCTTGTATTTGTCGATAGATCCATCTGGGTTTCTTTTTATTCTATAGACCCACTTTGTAGGTAGCGCCTTTCTATTAAGTGGTAGATCGCATAGTGTCCAAACATTGTTCTCAGCAAGGGACTTCATCTCGCTCGCCATGGCTTTCTGCCATTCGGCATGGTCCTCTCTGTGCGTCGCTTCCTTATATGTTCCGGGAAAATTATCGGTCCCAACGAAACACACGTAGTCATCAAACCGTTTTGGACGCTGTAGCGTTGCTCGATCCCTCAGATTATATTGTGGCAAGGGTTCAACGACTTCGAAGTTTTCTTGAGCGTCAGTAAAAACGTCGTCTTCTTCGGTAGCTAGAGGTACTCTCTCTTGTTCTTGCTCGATAGACAAAGGAGTTTCCTCTGGGTCGTGCTCTTCTAGCACAGGAGTATACTCTTGAACTTGGTCTTCACTGGTTTCTCCCTCTAGACCATGTTCTAGTTCTCCTCTAACATTGAAGGAATCTTGCTCTTCGGTGAGATTTCGTCCGCTATCGTCGCTCTCTATAGCTCCCTCTGACGGTATAGGGATACTGGTGGAAATCTTAAATTCGACATCAGACTGAAATGTTACATCTCGAGACCTCTGTGTCTTGTGTCCATCCCAGATACGATAACCATCGTCGTTCTCATATCCTATTAGCATTCCTTTGATGGCTTTCTTGCCCATCTTTTTGCGTTTCTGCTTTGGTACATGAGCATAGCATTCACTTCCGATGATCTTAAGGTGACTTATTTTAGGTTTCTTCCCATGCCATAACTCAAATGGTACTTTAGTAGCCACTCTAGTAGGACCTGTCCTATTAAGCACATATGCAGCGGTGTTAATAAGTTCTGCCCAAAGCACTTGCGGCATCTCTCCTCTTGTGTGCAACATTGATCTCGCAGCTTCTACAAGTGTCCGGTTTTCTCGCTCGCTACAGCCATTTTGCTCTGGCGTGTAAGGCATTGTCAGCCGATGCTGAATTCCGTGCTCTTGTAAAATCTTTCGAACGATGTCATTGTCAAATTCACCTCCATTGTCGCTGAGTAGTGTTTTCACGACGTGGCCAGTTGTCTTAGCTTCTTGCAGCATTTGTAAAAGCTTATCCTTTACTTCAGACTTATGCTTTATGAAATAAGACAAACCGGTAACTTGAAAAGTCATCTTTAAATAATACAAAGTACTTAAATTTCGAGATACTGTCGTCGAAGGGTCCGCACACATCGGTGTGAATTAGTTCTCCAGGCTGTGAAGCTCTTTCCCTTGTTCCGAACTTCTTCCTGTGGGATTTGCCATAAATACAGCCTTCGCATTTCACATTATCTGGCTTCAAATCTATTCCAAACTCCCTCTTAACGATATCGCGGACATGTCTCTTGTCTTGATGTGCGAAACGTTCATGGTAGAGCTGTAGCAGATTCGTGCCGGTAATCGCGTTGACTTCAAAAGGTCTTTTAATTTTTTGCATTACCGTCTTCATTGCCAACTTGTAGAGCCCTCCAAATCGATCTCTCTTGCCAACAACTCTAGTCGTCCCTTTAACTATAAGTTTGCACTCTCTAGTTGTTGACGTGAAGACGCTATCTTGTATCGCATCTTGCGCAGCTAGTGGCGAAAACAAGTTTTTTCGTAAGTGATGGTACGAGCCAAACATCATTAAGTGTTATCATAGTCTGGTCCTTATCGCTGACATTTGAGCTTACTTCTACGGTGCCTTTACCCAACGCTGGAATAGTAGTCCCATCTGCCGTTGTTACCGTGTGGTCTGACTCAAATCTGTGAAGCTTACTAAAGTAGTCACTTCTTACAGCAATGTGTGTTGTCGCTCCATTATCGACAAACCAGCTATCTCTCTCCACATTCTTAGCTTGTTCACTAGAGCATGCGCTTACCATCAATGAAATATGTTGTACCTGGTTTGGTTTTGCAGTTTGAGCTGCTGCCTTGCCTTGAGATGGATCCTTAGATGGCCTCCCATCCTTTATCCATTTCTTGCACTTTCTAACCCTGTGTCCAACCTTGGAACAATAGTTACAAATCAGCTTTGGTCGCTCCTTATCTTGCGCTACAACATCCTGCCGGTTGGGTGTAGTCACTAGTGCCTCCTGCTTAGAGCTCTCTTGACTGCCCAGATCTCGTTCGAACGTGCATAGGTGACTCGTCAAACTATCAATAGTCCTTTCAGTCTGCTTTAGCATCAGCCAGCTTGACTTAAAGTTGAAGTACCTATCATCTAGCGTGTCTAAGACCTTACATATTAGGAACAGCTCTGGAAGCTTAGCATTCGTGTCAATTTTTGCGACTTCAACCTTGAGGTCAGTCCACAAATTCTTTAGCTTTGAGATATGCGTGGGAATATCCTCTGCCCTTTCATATTTATGCGCAAAGAATTCTAAACACAAATTATACGCTCTATCCTCCGTCTGTCCATCAAATAGTCTATGTAACTCCTGCCAGACTTCATGTGCAGTTCTATATCTCATAACTTTCTTTAAAGTATTCTCCGCCATATTGGTAGTGAGCATGAGCAAAGCACCAGTTTCAGCTTTCCTATACCTAGCCATAGCATTGTTATAGGTACTTATTTCGGCGTCACCTGCTCCCTCGACAAGGGCTGGCTTTTGAAGTTTACCTTCCACAGCTTCTGTGGCACCTTCCGTACCCTCAAGCATGATGGAGATTTTATACTTCCATGTCGCCCAATTCTCTTTGCCTAGCAATTTTCCAATGTCGATCTTGGTAGTATAATCCATTGCCTAAAGCTTTCTTCTCTTCTTTCTGGAGCCCAATAACCTCTTAGAGTTGGTGGTTTACTAACCTTGTGAAAACGATTTTAAGAATGAGAAAGTAAAAAGACGCACTGAATCACAATAGTCACTAAGATTTTAATTGTTATTTGCCTAAGCATGTACACGTATATTTATTTCACTAATATATGTAGAATTAGTTATTTAACGAATAGAATACTTTAATGTTTATTTATTTACGAGAGTTTTTCACCAGACATCACATTGACATAATAATTTTCAATAATCAAAAAATAGAACTCTTCTTTTTTTTTTTCATAAAAAAGAATATCCTCAAGTAGGCTGGTAGCAAAGAGTTTTGTACCCGATGCTCCAACCTTAATACTTTCCCACTTCGGGGCTACCGGAAGATACGTCCCTGTGCAGCAGGTCAGGTGTCTCAGAACTCGAGGTATTAATGTGGTGGTATAAATGGTGGAAACAGCCAGCTCAGTTGAACATTCCAGTTCCGGCTGAAGGCATCGAGGAACAGACAATTCCGATCCCTGGCGTCTTCGATTACATATCTGGGTACAATTGCCGATCTTGCACTGGCAAACAAGTCGACTTTTGGTATCCCCATCTTCTCGAAGATTGTTTGGAGAACTCCTTCACTCAGCGACCATTCTGATAGTTTTTTTTTTTGATCGGGAGAAGCTGTCTGTGATCCCATTGTACTTCCCGGGGATGTACCTTGCTAGATGAGACCTATGTAAAATTTGATGGTCAGATATAGGATCTCGTGGGTAATGCGAAGCAGCGGTAAGGACTTGGTACCCCCCTGTTTCATTATATAAGCCACCACAGTTTTGCTGTCTGTTTGAACCATTACGGTTTGACCGTAACTGGGGTCCCTTCCTCTTAATTGATTCTAGCACGGCCGACTGTTCTTTTTGATTGCTGTGCCAGGCATATTGTTTTCGATTCCAAAGACCATTTAGGTTTTCGTTCCCTATCGTAGCACCCCAACCGGATCCTGCCGCATCTGTCGTTATGAAAATCGATGCTTCTTTCTGGTGGATTGGGGATGTCTGAGTTATGTTTGTTAACCACCACCTCAGTTCCTTAAAACAATGACAGGTATGGGATATCTCTTTTGTTTTTGGGTTTTCAATAATTTGTTTGCCGCTATTGAACGAGGCGAAATTAATGTTGCCTACTAACACTTTTGCTAGCCACCATGTCCACCAACGGCTTTTGAGAAAATTCTTGATGAGAGAAGCACATTTTCCAATTACTCGTTGAGGCAACTGTTTGATGTTTTCTTTGGTGTCCCAAAATACTTTGGGACACCAAAGAAAACAACTATCAAAAATCCAACCTCACCCCTTCACAGAGAGTGGAATATCTCGGACTCTGTGAAGGGGTGAGGTTGGATTTTTGATAGTTTATGCACCAGCCCGTGTCGAGAAGGATTCTCTGAACATATTGACTGTGTTGAGACAAGATAATTGGGTCGGGGTGAAGAATAAGGAAGTCGTCTAGGTAAACGATGACTCGAATCCCCTTTTCCCAGAAAAAGTTTGCAACCCAATTAGTGATCATTGCAAATATATAAGAGCCGTTGCTAAGCCAAAAGGTAAGCAAGTCATTTCATATAGTACATTCTCGAAGTTAAAGGCCAGAAATCGTCTATGAGGTTTAGCTATAAGGATATGAAAAAAGGCTTGTGATAATTTTAATCATGAAATCAAGATCTTGTAGGCAGAGAGGGATTTTGTAATGATTTATTAAACGAAATAAGGTTCTATAGGTTATATGTTCTAAGGTTCAATATTGGTCCATTAGATCCATCAGACTTTTCCTTAAAAACATAGGATACAGAAAACCTGACTAACTCGAGCATCTCTCAATTGCTCCACAATCTATTAATTTTTGTATTTCTTTGGCCATTTCGGGCGAGGATTTTACTAAAAGCCGATTAGAATTTTTTAAGTCAAACTTCCTCATAGGAGGTGTGTAAATGAAAGGTATTTTATACCCGGATATAATCGAGATGAAGGAGTTTGGAGCACCCATCGATTTGCAAACCTCAAGGCAGTCACTTACCTGGCCCGCTTTAAAATTATTCGCCTTAGAATTTAGCGTTTGTCTCGAATCTAGGCCTTTTAGGTTTTGTAGACCCTGCTCCTGTTGTATGACGATGGGTCAGTTTGTTTTCACCAAATTTTGGTTTGTCCCTTTTTTCTTGGTTTGTTGAGAAACTTTTGGGATGCCATTTTTGTTTGTAGTATCGGGACATGTGTTAATTGCCAGGAAAACCCGATTTATCCCGCCTTGCTCTTTAACATAATCAGCTAATTGAGGTTCAGCAAACAGATGAGTGCTAGAAGGTGGGGTGTTGTGTAATAGCTCATTTAGTGTCTTGGTGGACGGTTTATACACAGATCTTCGGTGCTGTGTAATTTCAGGCCTTTTTCCACACACATATGTAAGCATAATTCCAGAAGTGGGCAAATAATTAAAATACTTTTAAATTTGATTGTACTCTCTTCAAAACGTGCACGAGCGAATGGTCACAACGTGTAGCGGTTTCACGAGAGATTTAATGTAAACAGTTAAGTGTAAAACTTAACCAAAGCATCACAACAATAATAAATTAATCATTTGATCAGGCTGCAGTTGCTACTGCTAAGCTCTAAATCAAATTGCGATCTAAACACAAAAGTATTCAATAATCGCTGAGTCTGCCGGTAGGAGACTAACTTTACCAAAGTCAAAATACTCGTATTTATGCAAATTATTCCAATATGGCGTATCCCCGCCAAAGAACGAACCGAGTGAAATACATCGAATGAGTCAAATATCCGCCTAATTAAACCTTCGTCAGTAAATAAATTAACAATCTTTTATCTTTTCTAAAAATTCAAATCAAATTTAAACACAAAGCTGACACATAATATTGTAAAAGAGAGTCTGAAGTACGGCGAAAAGCGGAATCTGTTGCTAAGAAGTTCTTACATAAATGTGATTTGACTTCCAGTGACGCGGTATTATTTAAAATATCCTGAAACTGCTTTCTCTGTTGAAGAAGACCGTGTTTAATTGCGCCGAGGCAAGTGTCCATTTTTCCTAATAAGGTAACTGTTTGCCAATTAGGGGTTACCGTTGCCAATGTACTGTTGACTTTTAAGCTATTGAATACTGGTGTGGCTTGGAATTGTTTCTGCACATCCGCATAGCGAATGTTTTTCCAGGCAGATTCACCAAGTCTTTGCCAATATGTATTTCTTAGTTAGCTAGTGATTCCTCCGCACGTCCTATTTTGCTTTCCGACTCCTTAGTGTTCAGGGCAAAATCGAAGAAGCGGTCTTCCTGGTCAGCTGGGGTGGCTTCTTGGGACACCGAAGGCTCAGAGACCTCTAAAGCGGGTCCAACCCAGTGGTCCTCCTCAACTTCATCTTCTTCTTCCTATGTGATCGGGCTCGCAGAGCCTGGGTTGCTTACAACTTTTTGCGTTAACAAAACAGTGTGTTGTTTGGAAATTTCAAAAAGTTATTCTAAAATTCTATTCTGCTGCTCCATGTAACTTTCAACATTCTTAGTGGCACATTGCGGACTGCTTCTGAGGTCTCTTTCTTACTTCCTTCTGCAAGGGCTGCCTGGGGAACAAGACAGATCCAATGGAAGCGGAAAACGATGCCACAGAGATAGCAGACCCCTCAGCTTGATTTCTTAATATTAATGATGCCTCCCGACGTGGAAGCAAGTACCTTATTAGAGGGGTAAGGTTTTCTAAAAAAAAAACCGTTAAAAGCGTCTGTGGGACGAATCCTTTTCATCGTCGCAAAAGGAGAATAAATCAAGGCTCTGCCCAAGGGCAAGTAAGTAAGTAAGTCTCTTTTTACTGCTTTGTATTTGCGCTCACTGAACCCATGAGGCGACCCGTAGGCGTGTGCTAGGTGGACGGTAGGTATGGCAAACCGTAACCGGTTCTCACCGTCTGAGGATATTTTTCCCCTAAACAGATTCTGGTATGACAAGTTGTTAACTTCCCAGGATCTCCGGTTCTCTGGGTAGAACTCGTCGAGAGTATTGATTAATCGTCTAAAAAATTCCTCATGTTCTGGAGGCGGCTCCCAGTTAGTCAATTGACCGATCCATGATCTGTTAAGATCGTAATTGGACTCGTTATTACTCCAAAGGAGACATAATCGGTGCGACGCCGTCGGTTACAAGCAATGAATTCTTATACGTCGTGTATATTATCTAAGGTTACAAGTAACAACATGTCGACTGTATAGGCGTCACGTTGACTGCACAGCCGACATAAAAGCCGCTAGATGTTGCCTGAACAGCCGACAGTAGGTAGCCGACAGACGCCAGCCGACGGTTTAAATTGGGAGTCGAATCTCAGACGACATGTCGTCTATGCAGCTTTCGGCGGTCATAGTTCTTATACAGCGAGTCTGCCGTCCGAAGAGCGGGCATTCGCTAACATATTATTTAATGATTGCTCATTAAAATATCTCCAAAGCATAGATTAATTAAAAACCAAGTATATATTGTCTTTGCTCCAAAGGGACAATTGAAGTAACTGTCGTTTGAATAAACTTCTGTGGACTCACCTTCTGTTTATCACGACGACACTAAGCTATTTATTTCAAAATCGAATTAATTTTTTTTAACACTGCTCACTTTACAAAACTTGAAGACGTACTGACCAAAGAGAATATAATCACTACGTACTGACTAGTGACTTGATTTCAGCTAACCGGCGACGGCGGCGGCGGACACGCCTACGTCATACACTGCCACTACGCAAAACTTGGGGAGGTAATCACACAAGTGGGTCAAGCAAAGGCTCGAACACCTAAATAAATATTATAAATGCGAAAGTTTAGATGGATGGATGGATGTATGGATGGATGTTTGTTACTCAATCACGCCCCAACGGCTAAACGGATCTGGATGAAATTTGGCACAGAGGTAGATTGTAGTCTGGAATAACACATAGGCTACTTTTTATCCCGGAAAACTAAGGAGTTCCCGCGGGAACCAAAAAAACGCAATCCACGCGGCTGTAGTCGCGGGTATCAGCTAGTACTTACTTAATAAATTGGTATACTGTATTACTTAAACATAAACGATACCTTACACAAACTAAATTCATACATACTACTAAACTAGATGATGCCCACGACATCGTCTGCGTGGATAAAGTTTTTCAATTCCCGCGGGAACTCCTTAATAAAAAGTAGCCTATGTCCTTCTGCGGTATACAAACTATCTCTGTACCAAATTTCAACAAAATCGGTAGAACAGGAGGGCCGCGAAAGCGTAGCAGACAAACATGTCTGCTATGCTTACACGCCATACAGACGGACAGACAGACACAATTTCGCATTAATAATATTACATGTAAATATAAAAACACAATAAATAAATGAATATAATAAACTCAAACTCATATTTTTTTATTCAAAACTTATGAGATACAAGTGCTTTTGAATCGTCGAGTGAATCACTGGTTCGGAATGCCAAATATTCATATGCGATAGTAACAGCTATTTAATACATCTATTCTAATACTAGAGGACGCCCGCGACTTCGTTCGCGTGTTTATTCCCACGTCAGGCACGCCTTAATTTTCCGGGCTAAAAAGTAGCCTGTGTCACTCTCCAAGTAGGTACCCAATTATACCCATGCAAAAAATCACGTCGATCCCTTGCTCTGTTGCGGTGTGATTGAAGGACAAACTAAACGTCTATGACGTCAAATAGAGAGTTTGTCTCTATATGACGAGACTGTGATATTTTCCATTTTTTTCAAATTCAAAAACTGGAAAATCCGTATTTTATCATTAGCGGAAGCTAAAATTCCAAGTTTCATGGCTATAATAGCAGCTCGATAAACGACGGACTTTCAAACAAACTTTCAACCCCTATTTTACCCCTTTAGGGGTAGAATTTTGAAAAACTGTGACAAACATTCTTCTTTATTTTTTACCGAAAGCCAAAATATCAAGTTTCGTATTAGGTACTAGAAAAATATCATGCGAGATTAAGTACTTTCATACAAACTTTCATCCCCTATTTCACCACTTTAAGGGTAGAATTTTCAAAAACTGTGAAGTGTGAACCACGTATTTCATATTTTTTTACCGGTAGCTCATATTCCAAGTTTCATGGATATTACTTTAGAAATGACGGACTTTCATACAAACTTTCAACCCCTATTTCACCCCCCTTAGGGGTGGAATTTTGAAAAATCCTTCCTTAGCGCCTGCGTCACAAAAGGAACCCACTTACTGTCAAAATTTCAAGTTTCTAACTCCAGCGGTTTATGCTGTGCGTTGATATATAAGTCAGTCAGTCAGTCAGTCAGTACTTTGAATTTTTTATATATATAGACTAGTAGCTGGGCGCGTGGGTGCGTCGCCCGCTAAAGCGGACCACGTAGTAGACCGCGCGGGCCACAGTCTACTTAGGTACTTGCTCTCCTTCTATCCTAGTGTTTACTGTCTACGTTTTCTGAAGTAAATAACACACTGCTATGCTAGCGAGCACAGTGGAAACGCCAGCGTGCCAAGCGTCCGACAAACGGAAAAAAATTCTCATAAGAAAACTTACAACAGAGACCCTCTTAGGGCACTTCTCTGAAATGAGGTAAAAATCGAGTGGCGAAAAAAAATTTTTTTTTTTTTGAGTTTTTGATTTTTTAAGTATGCTTTGACAAAGGGGTACCTTCATGTAACACAGTGATGAGGAAGGCCCGTGTCAGAACCTAGTTTTCTTGGAGAAATAGCGTGTTTGGTAATTATGGTGTGCATGGTAGTGATAAATTATGATTTGGTAATGAGGTTTGGTGTATGGTGATTAGGATTAAGGTTATGGTAATTTAGTATAGACATGGTGATGAGAAATTCTAGAAATCCATAGAACTAAATCGAGGATCTTAGATCTTTGCACTCATTCAAGAAGTTACTAACCCACAAATTCATTCAGATCATGATCATTGCTGAGATATAGGATCTTTATAAAACAAGAATTTATTTTTATGGGCTGAGGCGTGCAAAACTAACCTCCTATAATGACAATTAGCTGAATTCTTGAAGAAGCTTAATAAGTGGACAAACAGTAAATTTACCTGGGTGAATAAGACAAAGATGAATTGACCAAGACTTTTCACCATAAAATTCTGGCTGGCTGGCACCATAAAAGGACGAGGCTGGTGACCCAGCCTCGTCCTTTCCTTCAGCCTTCAGGCTCTTCAGGCCCCCGACCTTCTCGTTCAAACCCCCTAAAACTTTCAACTTGAACTACAAAGCCTTTACAATTACCTAACAAAAGATTAATTGGCAGATACAAACACAAACGTAATAATTATGAAACGTTCATACCAGGCGTATAAAAGATACCATCTATCGGAATACGAGATCAGTAATGATCCCGAGAGTTCTGTCTCTCCAACATAGCTACCTGATGCCACTGAAATCTGAGTGTGACAGTATCCTTCATCATAGTAAATCTAAGATCTTGGGAGAAGGGAAAAGTGCTATGATGAGGTAAAAAATCTTGATGAAGATATAGTTAGAGGTCCCATAGGCAGCATTGACCTGATCACCCAAAACTGACAAAATCTAGTCAAAAACCGGTAAATTCGCCGGCCATAATGCCAGACGTACAAGAGTGTGCGTGTTTAGCGGTGCAATCATATGTAAGCATAATTCCAGAAGTGGGCAAATAATTGAAATTACTTTAAAAATATGTTTGTACTCTCTTTAAAACTTCCACGAGCGAATGGTCACAACGTGTAGCGGTTTCTCGAGAGATTTAATGTAAGTATAAAACTTGGCCAACGACAATAAATTAACCATTTGATCTGACCGCAGTTGCTACTGCTAAGCTCTAAAATTAAATCAAAATGCGATCTAAACACAAAAGTATTCAATAATCGCTGAGTCTGCCGGTAGGAGACTAACTTTCAATCGTCAAAATACTCGCATTTATGCAAATTATTCCAATATGGCGTGTGGCCAAAGAGCGAACCGAGTGAAATACATTGAATGAGTCAAATATCGACTTAATTAAACCTTCGTCAATAAATAAATATGCAATCTTTTATCTTTTCTAAAAATTCAATTCAAATTTAAACGCAAAGCTGACACATATAAGGATTGGCGATCAAATCGTCTAAGTTCGGCTTCAAAGTAAAATAAACCATAACAGCATTGAATTAGAGCTCAATTTCGTGTATCCATTCTTATACGTTTAGGGTATCGTACATATCTAAAAATATGAGAATGGGTACATGAAATTGAGCTCTAATTAAATGCTTTTATGGTATTATTTTACTTTAAAGCCGAACTTAGACGATTTGATCGAAAATTCTTACATAATTGGGGGCCTGTTCTTCAAAATTATCAATTTTTCAATTGAAGAATTTTATTCTTGCTTGTCCCATCTTGTCGTTGAGCAATGCTTATTATAAATAATTGTTCTCGAGAGGAAATTATAAATCTCACTTACAAGTCGATTTCTGAATGACCCGATACAAGATTCATACGCTGCTGAAGATACGGAAGACCGAGTAGGACCCAGGCTACGTTGCTTAGCGTTTGTGGACAATATGATTGGAAACTGGAACCTTTTAAAATCGTTGCAGAGTTCCCAACGCAATCCTGTCAGTGCATAATACTGGACCAGACTATGATACCAATCCAACCGCAACGAGGAGGGCTGAAAAATTAACATCAGAAAGACAAAATCATGCCTAATACTCACGTATCAGTCCACCTAGAAATCATTGAGACCCTTTTGTAATATTTTGTATACCTTGGACACGCGGTTCAACTATGTAGGTCAAATTTTGAAAAATAAGTTTCCAGCTGAATCCGACTCGACTGGGACTGGGCAGCGTTCAAAAAGCTTGGAGATGTATTTTTCGACTTCGATAGTTCGAAGAACCAATAAAGGTTGGGGTCCCAAGGTGCTGGACTGCTCCCTCACAACATGGATGGATGACATGTAGCGAGTCGCAGGGATCCGCTAGATTCAGCGCAAGACCAAGGCTCAGAAGTCCTTATAAAAGGGTTATGTGTGGACAGCCAGACCAGCAGTGGACGTCATCAGTTGATGACTAGGATACATATTAACTACTTAATAAGTCCCTGTCTGGTTTTTTCACCATATTATATCTCAAAAGTCAAAACAGATTCATGACATGCACCAAGTGGACTGCTGTTGACGTTCCATTTATTCTATTTACTCTTTTGATGTTTTATCAAAAACTACTGAATGGATTTTGATGCAACTTTTTGCATTCACTAGGTATTATTTCAGAGCAAATTTTAAAATATTTTTAATATTTATAAAATTAAGAATTATATTTTTAATCTATAATTTTCTAATTTTTACTGATATTTTACTGAATTTATGTTATTTATATAGTTATTTCAGCCTAAATTTTATGTTTTTCAATTATTTTTAGTATAATGTATATTATTTGCCAGTTATTTATAAATACTATGCCCAAAATATTCTTAATTTTATTATAAAATGCTTATATTTGTGTCTTAATGCCATTTTTATAAACTTTTTTAAATTTCATTCATTTTAATTTTTTTAACGTCTAAATATATTGCAAATAATTATTTAAGCTTATAATAATTAAAAGCTTTCCTAAAAATAAAGAAATTTCAGAAATATCTTTGATTTAGTTTTAAAATAATTCAAAATGGTCATGGTAATTGTGGTAATTAGAATCATGGTAATGATAATTTCGCCATTTTTAAATTATTTAAAAATTAACAGATTTATTTTAAATTTTGCAGGCTATTTATGTGAATTAAAAACACGTTTTACATCATTAGAAAAAATAACAAGAAAATATAACGTGTATTTTAAAAGTGGTGATTTTTTTATGAATTAGATAGGAAAGTTGACAAAGTGCAGAATAACAACATTATTTCCTAATACCTTCAAAACGCTTAGACATGCGCTTAACCTGTTACAATAAGTTATTCAAACACAAAAGCCTTACGTATTAATGCTATCATGATGGATGCAGTACATATATTATCATTGTTATCATAGTGTTTGCATCGGGTCACGTAAATTAGGAAAAAGTCGTGGGACAGACTTTAGTATCTCGTAATTTTTTCATTTTTCGTTATTTTGTAACATGTTACATTCAATTTTATAGGTTTATTATTTATTAACAATATATATTTTTTTTATTTTTTTTTAATCAATAGTTTTTGAGAAAAAAAATAATGTTCCCAACAACTTAGGCAGTGGGACAGTCATGGTAGTGAGAAATTTGAGGTTTAAGATTTTTTTAAAGATGGATCTCTCCTCTTTTATCTCCTTTTTCTTGATGGATGATATAGAGGACACTATCTAGTGTCTACAAAAAAAATTACATAAGCCTGAGTTAGTTTTAAGGTACGTTCTCCAGCTTGGGACACGCTTTTTACAACATTTCAAAGAAGCATCCCTTAAGAATCTAAAAGGGCCTATAAATGTAAAAAAAACGGTAAGAGACCGTTGAAATAAAAACACAACCGCTGACGATCGGGTACCTTTGGGTGCCATTAAACTTCGCCATCTTGGCTTTCCTAACGGCAAACCGACAAAATCCTCAATCATCAGATCTCTCCACAATTTTCTTCTGAATGAATTTTTGTCTTCTATACGAATACGATGAGTAAACAAAAAATTTTTTCATACAAAATTTTACAGGAGAGGTGATCAATCAGTGAGTGAATCAGCACAAGCAGCTATATATATATTAACTAGTATGGCGCGTGGATGCGCGGCCCGCCGAAGCGGACCGCGTGGCCCACTGTCTACTTACTTGCTCTCCTTCTATCCTAGTGTTTAAGGCCTACGTGTGCTGAAGTAAACAACACACTGCTATGCTAGCGAGCACAGCGGAAGCGTCAGCGTGCCAAGCGTCCGACAGACGTAAAAAAAACTCATAAGAAAACATAAAACAGAGACTCCCTAAGAATCTAAAAGGGCCTTTAATGTAAAAAAACTTTCCAGACATGTATACAGTGTAAGAGACCGTTGAAGTAAAAACACATAGAAACCTTCCTTAGTTGATTAATATCAATATCATACCGCTGATGATTGGGTACCTTTGGGTGCCATTGAACTTCGCCATCTTGGCTTTCCTAACGGCAAACCGACAATTCTTGTAAAACAAACATATCAAAGTCATGCATATTTCCTACTTCCACTCTTCCATCTAGTATACTTTCTGAAATAGCCACCTATGAAATTTTGGCCGTACTCCTCACCCATCTTTCAAACCCGCGATCATCATCGCTCACCAAAAGTATATTTTTTTCTCAAGTAAACAACACACTGCTATGCTGGCGACAGACGTAAAAATAATTCTCATAAGAAAACATAAAACAGAGACCCTAAGAATCTAAAAGGGCCTTTAAATGTAAAAAACTTTCCAGACATGCATATACATTAATATCAATATCATACCGCTGACGATCGGGTACCTTTGGGTGCCATTGAACTTCGCCATCTTGGCTTTGCTAACGGCAAACCGACAATTCTTCCATACAGAACAAATCTTGCAAAAAAAACCATATCCAAGTCATGCATATTTCCTACTTCCACTCTTCCATCTAGTATACTTTCTGAAATAGACACCTATGAAATTTTGGCCGTGCTCCTCACCCATCTTTCAAACCCTCGATCATCATCGCTCTCCATAAGTAGGTATATTTTTTCTCCGAAAAATTATGGAGAGTTCTACTTTAAAACAAATTTTGAAAAGGAACCGCATCAAAGTCTTGCATAGTTCAACACTAAATTGTAGCCTCTTCAATATTCGCCATACATTTTCCTTCCTTTCCTTGAATTTTTGTCCTGTTCATCAAGTAGACCTTCATGTCCTGATCATCTTTTGCCAAGAAACCACTCTTCCATCTCTTATACTCTCCGAGATAGACATCGACGAAATTTGTATGGCGGCCATCTTAAATCCGCCATTTTGAAAAAATTTTCAGCTCACTGTCTATTGGATGAAGTTTCGAGTGACATTTGGTCGAGTTCTAAAGCTGTGAGTTATTTTCAACACGAAATCAATTTACAATCACCAAAACACTGTTTGTTTACATTCGACAACAAATGAATTATCAAACAAATATGGCGACGCATGGCATATTATGCCGTTCAACCAATCAGCGCGCTAGGTGCGTTCCGTCGCACGGTATTTCACAATTTGACGGTTTTACTTCGATGGATTATAATCTACCGAAAAATAATGCGTTAAATTGTAATCAGTATGTTCAGTTCACAATCTTTCGATAGTTCACAATCTTGCGAGGTATATTATAATCAAACGGTTTTTACGATCTTACGGTGACAGATATAACTTTCATACAAACTTTCAACCCCTATTTCAACCACATAAGGGTGGAATTTTGAAAAATCCTTTCTTAGTGAGCGCCTACGCCGTAAAAGGAAGCTTGTCAAAATTTCAAGTCTCTAACCCTAGCGGTTTAGGCTGTGCGTTGATATATAAGTCAGTCAGGACTTTGAATTTTATATATTATTATATAGATTATAAATGCGAAAGTTTGGATGGATGGGTGGATGTATGGATGGATGGATGTTTGTTACTCAATCACGCCGGAACGCTCCACGGATTTGGATGAAATATGCTCAGAGATAGAACTCTGTACCATAACGCATAGGCTACTTTTCATCCCGGAAAAATTAATAGTTCCCGTGGGAACCAAAAATTCACAGATTTCTCAGTCCCCGCAAGAATCGGAGCATTGAAAATGAATACAAAAATTTACGAAAAACAATTTATTTTATTTTGAATAACCCATTAAGTACAAAAATAAAAATCTCTTCTGCAAAATTTTTCAAAAATGTATTAACCGATTTCCAAAATTACAAGATTGCTCTTCTCGCCTGCATCCGCAAGGTTTAACACCATTACCATGACGATCGTTCAATGATCATAGAAGCTACATCACTTTTTATATACGGAAATACCCGTTTTTCTACAATTCCAAATCAAAAGGGACCACCTACAGGTCACAATTATTGACCGATTTTCAAAATTTTTTCGCCATTTTGTAATTAAACTAATACCCTGGGACTTTTTTTTTCAATTTTTCTTAAGTCGATTCTTTTTCCTAAATATTTACTATTTAGTAAACAAACACCCCCCCAAAAAACCCGTCATTTTTTACATTTTCCAAAATTGCATAAAAAGTTACAAGCCGATTTTAAAAATTATTAATTATTAATTTAAAAAAAAACGCTCACACGTGTCTCGATAAATTCATCAACTCATGGTACTATTCCCATCTCGATCCTCCTAAAATCCTCGGAGCTATCGCTAATTAAACGATAACGTTACTCATAATGGAGAAATCAAAACATGTACCCACCTACTAGTGCTGCCTCTAGGAGGATTTTTTTGAATCTTCAAAGGAAAAAGGCTAAATTTACCTTATAATAAAAATTGTACAATGCCAAACTATTAAGACTTTAGATGTTAACTAAAGAATAACAAATTACCACACGACGAGCGATCATGACAGCGCTGCGATGGGGACAAAGACAGGTTAGGAAGGCGCTCTCAATGTTATACGCGACCTTTTTCTATGAAAGGTACCATCTTGTACCTAAAATGACGCCCGCCCGTCGTCCGTCCGTGTACCTACCTATCTCACAGAACACTTATCTCCTAGCGGAGGTGTATCTGTATCACACAACGTTTTTCAATGTAAGTACTTAGGTATAATGTGAGAAAACGAAAATAAAATTAACAAAAGTTTAAAATACAAAGTATGTACTACTCAATTTCTAACGGCCATACTTACCTACTTGTTTCGAGATTTTTCTCACATTTTAAAATTTTAAGATTTCTTCATACAATACAAAGTTAATATCAATATTACTACTATACTACTTGCGTAACTTTTATTTAGACAAAAATTTAAAAAACTGCACGAGTCGGACTCGCGCACCGAGGGTTCAGTTACTGAACCCTCGGTGCGCGGAGTCCAACTGAACTTCAGTACAAACTGTGACGTGGTAGGCCGTCTACGATGTGGTGGCCGGCCCTTCTACGATGAGCTGTGGAAAAATCAAACTTCTAAGCCAACGCAATCAAAAGATACAGCCGTTTATGCTGCAAATTTTCGACACTCGCAAAGAAATCAAAACCTACAGGGTACTTACTTCCCGTGAACTCAGAATCTTTAAATTTGTTACAAAGCAACGTATTATAGCACAGTAAAAAATAAAAGTTTAACTTCTAGTTTTAAACAAGTATTTTTTATAAAAAAAATTTCAAATGAACTTTCATTTGAAAACAACACAACCAATGGAGAAGTTAATAACATTCAGTTTACAAAACACAACAATCTTATCAAAACTAACAGCTGTACACTTCAAAACAAAAAAAAACTATACAGAAAACACATATTACTGTGTACATACATACTGTGTACTGTAGTACATAATATTATTATTATTATTATTTTACTGTGAGTGAAAGTAAGGTTTATCATTACAATTTACACAGCAAGTAGAAACCAGAAGAATTACAATAATAAGTGGTTCAATTTCAATGGTTGCATAAACATTGTTTTTTAACAATAACTTAAAAACCTCAATTTTACCAAGAATCAACCAATCAAGAATTAATACTTTTTCATTTTATGGCAAGCTCTTCCCAAAGACTTTTCATCAACATCTTTGCACAATTCAAAATCTTTATATTTATTCTTTAGTACTGTATTTATAATCTCGTTGAACTGTTCTTCTAAATTAGACTCTCTTATCGATAATTCAAAGTTTTGCATCATTTTGAATACAGAAGTCTGTTTCTCAATAGATTTCTTCAATTTATCGTTCATCTTGCCTTTCATGGTGTAGTAATTTTCCAATTCTTTTATTACATGTTGAGTTTGAGATATGCTCAGTTTTGTTTTGAGTTTGCCACAGCTAAGTTTCTTGTGAAACTCACATACATTATAATAAGCGAATCCAGACTTCACTAGTAGCTCGGAAAGCTTTTTCAACTTACCATTCTTGGTTTTGATTATTATCTCGCCAAATTTGTGTGTGTTTTTATCGAATATGGATGGCCTGTAAAAAAGTCAAAACTTATTTAAAAAATTCAACTAATTATTCAGTATCTGAATAAAATAGTTTTTTAAAAAATGATCTAAATCTTTTTAGAAATATCAAAAAAATTGGTGTAGGTACAAAGAGAATTAATAACTTCTTTGAAGTTGATTAAAAATGAACACTCCACAATTATGGTAAGAAGGCACGACGGCCAGAGTCTATCCTGCCGTTCGATAGGTTCGACGGTAAACCTTTCGATTTCCGCACATTTTTAAACTAGACAAGTTATGTAGGCAGAAGTATGCACAGAGAAATCAAAGTCAAAAGTTAAAAAAAAAACATTATCTATTATAGTAGCTGATAGTACCTTTTATCAATATGAGTCGGAGAAAACCATATTTCTTCGCTTTTCTGTAGAAAATTTTTCATCACTGCGCTTGCGGCAGGAATCCATTCCTCGCATTTATGGAATTCTATTTCCAAATTCAAGTTATCTGATAGAGATATAGTCTTTTCTTGAGGTAAAACCCCGTCAACACCGATTTGTTCGAATATAACGTTCTCCTTCTTTTGAACTGATGCGTCGAGTATTTCTATCCATATTAGGTGAGGGTTCATAAAGTGGAGTACCTCCACTTTGTAGCAATCGGACGGCATTGTATGGGTGGATTGATTTAGCTTTTAACTTATAAATCTTCAAGTACACAGAGTTCAAGAATTTGCAAACAGGCTGCCTTTAGGTTAAACAAGTTTTTGCCTAAAGTTTGGTTTAGACTTTAGAGTTTAGATTATGTCTAACCTGGAAAAGAAAATTCAAAACTGTCGACCGACGACCGTTTTTAATTTTTCTTTCTGCACCAGAGACAAGTTCACAGATAATTACTAGTTACTCTATATGTATTATCTATGGTTACTAGAGTACATTGACAGTTTACCATAGTATCTGAGACAAGTATAGAATATCCCTTTGATTAGGTATATACAGAAGGATGTGCCCTAACATATTTAAATTGAAGCTTCCTATAACCTTAAAATGGCGCATGGGCGGAGCTTAATGCGGGCATTAGTGCTGAAATTATCGATACCTTTGATTATGTCGATACTTAAGTATATACTCGATATAAAATTAACAAAATATAATTAATAAATAATTAAACATAATTTTTGAAATACACTAGTATTCGTATTTTATAATGAACAAGCTGATGGCCGCGACCCCGTCCGTGTGAATTGAGGTTTTTTGTAAGAAAAAATTTTGTATGAAAAAAAATTTTTTTACTCATCGTTTCGTATAGAAGACAAAAATTCATTCGGAGGAAAGATACGGAGAGAGCTGATGATTGAGGATTTTGAAGACGGATGAAGAGCACAGCCAGGGTATTCAAGATAGGTGGGGTGTGCTCGACCAAATGTAACTCGAAACTTCATCCAATTGACAGTGTGCTGAAAAAAAATTCAAAATGGCGGATTTAAGATGGCCGCCATACAAATTTCGTCGGTGTCTATCTCGGAGAGTATAAAAGATGGAAGAGTGGTTTCTTGGCAAAAGATGATCAGGACATGAAGGTCTACTTGATGAACAGGAAAAAATTCAAGATGGCGGAATTTATTTTTCCATAGAAAATGTAATGGCGAATATTGAAGAGGCTTACAAGTGTAGAACTATGCAAGACTTTGATGCGGTTTTTTTACAAGATTTGTTCTGTATGGAAGAATTGTCGGTTTGCTGTTAGGAAAGCCAAGATGGCGAAGTTCAATGGCACCCAAAGGTACCCGATCGTCAGTGGTATGATATTGATATTAATCAACTAAGGAAGGTTTCTTTGTGTTTTTACTTCAACAGTCTCTTACACTGTATGCATGTTTGGAAAGTTTATTTACATTAAAAGGCCCTTTTAGATATTTAAGGGGTCTGTTTTCTTATGAGAATTTTTTTTACATCTGTCGGATGCGTGGCACTCTGGCGCTTCCACTGTGCTCGCTAGCATAGCAGTGTGTTGTTTACTTCAGAACACGTAGGCAGTAAACACTAGGATAGAAGGAGAGCAAGTAAGTAGACAGTGGGCCCCGCGGTCTACGCGGGCGGGTGCGGTTCCATTTCAAAATTTGTTTTTAAAAAAAACTCTCCATAATTTTTCGGAGAAAAAATATATGGAGGTGTTTATTTCAGAAAGTACCTATACTAAATGGAAGAGTGGAGTGAAAGTACCTATACTAAATCGTTAAGGGATCAACGCACAGCCTAAACCGCTGGGGTTAGCAACTTGAAATTTTGACAGTAGGTTCCTTTTGTGACGTAGGCGCTCAATAAGGAAAGATTTTTCAAAATTACACTCCTACGGGGGTGAAATAGGGGGTGAAATTTTGTATGAAACTCCGGGTTGGCACTGAGAATTTCTTAATTGAAAAACCCAATACCTAACTTTTATGCCCGACCGGGAATCGAACCCAGGACCTCATGATCCGCAGTCGACTATGCTAACCACTAGACCAACGAGGCAGTCAAAAATAGTAATTAGTTAAAATGATACATAATAACTGCAATGAAGGGACCAAAAACCACTTGAATAGACACTGTAATTTTCGAATACGAGACACCATCCCGGAGATCGGGTGTCTTAATCACAAGATTATCATCGCTACAGCCTAAAATGAGTTTGGCAATATTATAAGTAGAAGCTGACTGTTCAATTTCATCTCTCTATCCCTCTGAGTGAGAAACAGTAAGAGTGATATGAAATTTTAATTTTATCGATACTCAATTTATTTGTAAACAATACAATCCCCACACTATATAAACACTCAAACAAAAACTAATGAAATAATCCAAATTTTCAGGGATAGCGCAAAAATTGACGTGTTTTGGATTCAGTAAAGAAGAAACTAAGCTATAATTAGTTGAAATAACTTAAAATACTCGCCACAAAAAGAAAAATAAAAACAACTATGTTACTCACTTACGAAATGAAATTCCTGGGCGTTTTACAAGACTATTATTACGACACCCCACAACTGAGCACTTCACCATTGTTGATTACACAAAACTAAGCAAAAACACATAACAATATTATGAAAATATTCACAAAACTGGTAATTAGCCACAACCAAAACACCGGAAGCAATACAGACGCCATTTAAAGGTCATATAAAAATTGGCTTCAATAGAAAAATTTGATGACGTCATATGACAATTGCCTGACACGTTCACGCAATAACATAATACACCTGTCTCATTCTAAAAACGTAGCTTTCAATAAGTAAGACTAGTCAAAACATAGTAGTACATGTTTTATTAACAAAATGCATCGTATAACTATAATTGAGTAAAATGTAACACATCCATCTCTATATACCTAATCAAAGGAATATCCTTTGATTAGGTACCTATATAGAGAGGATGTGCATAACATAATATTTATGCTTCCTGGCTTAAAATGGCGCATGGGCGGAGCTTAATGCGGGCATTAGGGCTGAAATTATCGATACCTTTGATTATGTCGATACTTATATACTCGATATAAAATTATCAAAATATAGTAAATAAATAATTAAACATAATTTTTGAAATACACTAGTACCTATTCGTATTTTATAATGAACAAGCTGATGCCCGCGACCCCGTCCGCGTGAATTGAGGTTTTTTGTATGAAAAAATTTTGTATGAAAAAAAATTTTTTTACTCATTTCGTATAGAAGACAAAAATTCATTCGGAGGAAAAATACGGAGAGAGCTGATGATTGAGGATTTCGAAGACGGATGAAGAGCCGGGGTATTCAAGATAGGTGGGGTGGTGTGCTTGACCAAATGTCACTCGAAACTTCATCCAATTGACAGTATGCTGAAAAAAAATTCAAAATGGCGGATTTAAGATGGCCGCCATACAAATTTCGTCGGTGTCTATCTCGGAGAGTATAAAAGATGGAAGAGTGTTCTTGGCAAAAGATGATCAGGACATGAAGGTCTACTTGATGAACAGGAAAAAATTCAAGATGGCGGAATTTATTTTTCCAAAGAAAATGTATGGCAAATATTGAAGAGGCTACAAGTGTAGAAAACTTAAGTCCTCTGTGACTTTCATCTGTGGTTCTTTATTGCAACTCATCACGTTGTTCTCAACTTCTCTTTCACAATCGTTTCGACTCGACCGGTCTCGACTCTCGACCGTCTCGTTTTTTTTGTTGACAACATTTGAGCCACCAAAAACGATGCTCACGGCTAAAATCTATATCTATATATATAAAATTCAAAGTCCTGACTGACTGACTGACTTATATATCAACGCACAGCCTAAACCGCTGGAGTTAGAAACTTGAAATTTTGACAGTAGGTTTCTTTTATGACGTAGGCGCTCACTAAGGAAGGATTTTTCAAAATTCCACCCCTAAGGGGGTGAAATAGGGGTTGAAAGTTTGTATGAAAGTCCGTCATTTCTCAAGTTATAGCCATGAAACTTAGTTTATGTACCGCGGGTTAAAAATGAAGAAATACGTAATTCCCAAATTTTTGAAAATTCAACCCCCAAAGGGGTGAAATAGGGGATGAAAGTTGATATGAAAGTCCTATATTTTTCAAGTTATAGCAATGAAAGTTGGTATTCGGGCTTCTGGTTAAAAATAAATAAATAGGTGCTTCGCCATTTTTGAAAATTCTACTCCCAAAGGGTTGAAATAGGGTAGTTCTTTATTTAACAAGATATTTTTCAAGGTAAATCTTAAACTTGGTATTTTGGCTTTTGGTAAAAATACAGAAGAATGTGTGTCACATTTTTAAAAAATTTCACCCTCAATGGGGTTAAATAGGGGTTGAAGGTTTGTATGAAAGTCCGTCGTTTTTCAAGCTGCTATAGCCATGAAACTTGGTATATCTTCCGCTAATGATGAGATACGGATTTTACAGTTTTTGAAATTTCTATCCCCAAGGACGTAAAATAGAGAGTTTGGCCTTCAATCACGCCGCAACAGAGCAACGGATCGACGTGATTTTTCGCATGGGTAGAGAATAAGATGTGTACTTGAAGAGTGACACAGGCTTCTTTTTAGGGCGGAAAATTAAGGCGTGCCGGTGGGAATTAAAAAACTTAAGCCACGCGAACGAAGTCGCGGGCGTCCTCTAGTAATTATATAAAAATGAATCCTTATTTCACTTGGTCACGGCATCACGCGTGAATGGCTGGACTAATTTCGCTCATTCTTTTTTGTTGTAATTGTTTGGGCCCCGGGGATGGTTTAATATACACAATTAGACCCGATAGGGGGCGCTGCAATCGGGTTCGAGGTTTAGGGCAGAACAAAGTCTGCCGGGCCCACTAGTAAAATATAATAATAATAATAGTAAAAAAAATATATCAAGGATGGGGAAGGCGAAGGTACTACCTTCATATTGATGTATTTTTTTACAAAGTATTGGTAAATGCTCAGGGTAAATGAATCCTGTTTGATTTTTGACAATCAGTAGACTAAATAAATTTCAATCCATAATTCACTTACAACATTGATGTAGAATTTTAGTACAAATTTCATTTTTCTGTCTTTAATTTTAGGTGTTTTGAATAAGTATTATAGTATATTAAAAATACAACGACAACTTCATTATCCTTTATATTTGTGTAAGTTATTACAACCAACATCTATTCTATAACTTTTAATACATTTCTACTAGAAAAAATGAAAGGTTACTTTTTCATTCATTCATTCATTCAGTCATTCATTCATTCATTCATTTGTTTATTTGCTAAGATTGAAGGTTTTTACATTACAAGGTTACTTTTTCATTTATTTTAGGTAACTTTTGACATGACCGTGCTGGCAACACTGCTCTGGTGATGATTGATATATATATATATATATGTATATATATAATATATATTATATATACGTATAGACTATAGTCTAAGACATGCTTATATACTCTTTGGTCTAAGATTGATAAAAAACGTAGTGCATCTATGACGTAGTGATTACATCACAGAGTACTTTTTATATATTACATTCCCGCCAGGAGTATAAGTGTTCTGTGTTACATTCTCTTTGAGATTGATGATTTCGTCATCCGCCAGGAGTTTATGTGTTCCTGTTCTGTGTTCGTCATTCGTGGCTATTGGAAACAAGATAATTATTTTCAATTTTTAGAAAATTAAATGCAGTGAACAAACATATGTAACAATTGGGACTATTATAATTGAGGTAAGTGCTATATCTGAAAGGCACAATTTGAAAATAGGTTGCCGAAATCTTTGTTTAGAGTCAACTAAATAATGTTTTTGTAAGTGCTACATTTGTATCACTTTACCGGGTAGGATAATTAAATGATTGACTTGCCAATTACTATGATTTGATTACTTCTCTTCATTAAGTTTATGTTCGCTGACCAATGTATTTGAGGTCCAATCAAGTTCCTATTACTACGTATTAGATTTTAGTGAAAGGTGGCATCGTAGTTCATCATTTTCGTAGTTATTAGCTGGCGCTTATTTAGACCTCTGACTTCAGAGGCTTCAGCCGGGCAATTCAGGCTATTGCGCCGGTGTCTTGGGCACCATGCTCTTGAAATATGATATTTTGGACTCGAAGCTATGAAACGATATGTCAAAAACACAGGACCAATTATTTTATTTCAAACTAGCGAATGCCCGCGACTTCGTCTGCGTGATTTGAGGTTTTCTGGCCTTTGTGCTATTTCAGACTATAATCTATCTCTATGCCAAATTTCAGCCCGATCCGTTCAACAGTTGGGGCGTGATTGAGCAACAAACATCCATACATCCATCCAAACTTTCCCATTTATAATATTAGTAAGATTCAGACTATACAAGAGTATTCCATGAGGCCGAGGCTATGATGGCATGATGAATAAGACAAATTCAAAGTTGAGTGGCCCATAGAGTCTATACTGTGTGGAGATGTGGAAAAATCGGACGGAGGCCTTTGACCAGTTGTAAACTAGTGGTTCACCCCGAACTGAGACCTCGCGGCGCCATCTATTGCCATCATTGTGAAGTTCTGTTGTAAATACTAAGGCTCATTAAAAATTAAATAATTTCCTTTCCATATAATATTTATGTAAAATAATTTTAGTATTTGTTGTTTCAAGTACAGGATAAAATTCTAATAATTGATGAAGTTTCAGGCTCAGCATTTCAGAAAATTTAGAGTTCTGAGGTCAACTTTGGACGTTAGATCTCCACTTTGAAAGACTCCCATTTCTTATCTTTAAAATCATATACCGCAACCCTATTTATCGCTATTAAAATATTTTTTCTTCATATTTGCTTCAATGAGAGCCCCCCTGAAATAAAGATTTTTACTACTTTTTAAGCTATATTCGGCTGGAGGCCATCGGTTTATATTTAAATTTGAATTAATTACGTTCAGTAATTCAGAAGTTATAAGGCTCTGACAGACGGATGGTCGGACAGATGGACGGACAAGTGAAAATTCACTCAAGTAGACTCAGAGACCTTCGCTTGACTCAGTCAATTATTATTGAACCAGAGTTATATTTTTTCAGAATGGGTATAGCGGTCAGTAAATACTCTGACATATCAAACAATGAACTACTTGCAAGATTCTGTTCTAATGAAGTCCTATGTCCCAATGATCCCTTCTGGAACCAGCTGCTAGCGTTCAATATACAGATTCCGAAT
Organism: Erebia epiphron; assembly: GCA_963932025.1. Taxonomy (NCBI): domain Eukaryota; kingdom Metazoa; phylum Arthropoda; class Insecta; order Lepidoptera; family Nymphalidae; genus Erebia; species Erebia epiphron. The sequence continues at coordinate 5,730,611 of OZ009953.1, read as the reverse complement.
GATGCGTAAGTATTGTTTATTACCTTTATCCATACTTAAAAAATGTTTTTTTTAGGAAGCCTGTGTTGTCTGTCTGTCTGTTCATCAGCAGGCTATATCTCATGATATAATAGGTAGACAATTGAAACTTTCATAGAGTGTATCTCTATTGCGGCTATAACAATAAATAAAATAGAAAATAAAGGGGCACCACATACTAGAAATGTGGGTTTGCACCCCTCTTGCCAAAGTATCCATACTTTTCCATTATAAATATTAAATAATTATCATATTATTGTAATATAAATAATTATCCATTATAAATGCAAAGGTGTCTATCTGCTTCGCTTTAACGGCTCATCTTTTCAACTGATTTTTATCAAAAAGGTTGTACCCCGAGGAAAGGCATTTTATCCCGGAAAATTAAGGAATTATGGAAAAAAAAATAATGCGTACCAAGAGGCATTAGCAGGATAAAGTGTGTGGTTTTGACAGCGAAGTGAGGGTGCCAGAGCAGCTTATTTAAATAATCAATAATTATTGTGTGAAAAAGAAAAAAAAACATTTTTCTCTTCTAATTTCAATCATTAGTATTAAATCAAAAGTTGTTCAGTATTATCTACAGAAGTTGCTTTTATAGGTTATAAGCGTACTAGACTTAACCATGTACGTACATTTTTATTTCAGCGATGACCAGCTATTGTTTGACACATGTTCGGAAGCGCTGCTGCAGAAATTCCTACAGAACAATCCTCAGACGGGGAATTTGGGTTCCCTGGTGCAAGTATTCATAACCCGTGCTACGGAGTTGCTTGCAGCACCCAATTCGGACAAGTAATAATATTATCATCTAAATATATAAAAGGAAAAGGTGACTGACTGATCTATCAACGCACAGCTCAAACCACTAGATGGATCTGCATGAAATATTGCATCTACCACCACTAGGTACAGCCCATTAACGTCCCACTGCTGGGCACAGGCCTCCACTCTCTCAGCAGAGAGGGAATTAGAGCTCAGACCCACCATGCTGCTCCAATGCGGGTTGGCGTGCTTTGACTACCATTATTATGTTAGTGATAATAGCCGGGAACGACGGCTTATCGTGCCCTCCAAGGCACACGGGTGAAACACCGCCAACTTCCTAACATCGAAGGGACTGCTCATATTCAGTCGTAAAAACCGATAGTCGTAACAACCGGTGATGTTTTATGTGTATCGTGCAAGTACAAACAAATCGATAGGTCGCAAATCGTAGGTTAGGAACGTCGTAATTATTGGAAAAATATATTCATGTATAAAATTAAACTATGTACATTTTGTTTATTACACATAAGTACAATGCATATTATTTACGAATAACTCCACAAAGTTTTGGTACACAAGGTACAGATAAGTAACAAACTAACTGAAGAGATATGAAGAAGCGGGCTTTGACTCTACTGCATGCACGTGTTTTGTTTCTAAGAATTAGAAAAGACCCTACACTAAACTAAATCCTAAACGAAATTCTATTGTTTTCTTCACTTTCTTTCCTGATTTTAATAGCCATTGAAGACAAATGTGGATACCTATTCTAATTGTTTACAATACAGCTTAGCCGGTCGTTCTAACAGATCTAATTCTCCGAAATATTAGTTAAATGTGGTCGTTTAATGAGGTATGTCGTTATTAGCAATGTCGTAAAAAGCAATGTTTTTGATAAGGCGGTCATATAGCATTCAGCCGGGACCTTCTTCTTCTTCTTATAGAGGTTTCAGTCCCTTATGTCCTGTATCACTGCGACCGTCTCCGATCTATTGTGATGTGACCTCCAGTTTAAATTTCTTCGCCAATACTTGTTTCTGCCAGGAACAGCAGCGTTTTCTTGACTGGAATACGGGAAGCATCCTCTGGATTAATAATATGTTTGCCCAGATGGATGCTTCGTTAGCCGGGACCTTTGTTCTAGGTTAATATAACCGGCATGTTGCTCTAAACGATGTCGTAGTAAACGGTTTTGACTGTAATTAGTTTTTAATTTATTTCTTATTTTTAATTAAAATATATATCTAGCCTTAGATTCTTGTAAAACAACCTACTAAAAAAAAGTATTTAAAGAGTACATAGTGGTTGTAACTTATTTTCCAGTGTGATGCTGGCGTGGCAATGTTATAATGCCTTATTCGTCATTCGGGCTGTTACAAAATACCTTGTTGAGATGGTGCCCGAATATGAACTCTGTATACATCTGGATGTGCAGGCTAGGACAGTCAATGTAAGTTTTTGGCTATCAATCATATATGTAATTTTAGTAGCCGATGCTCGCGACTTCGTCCGCGTGGATTGAGGTTTTTTGGTACCCGCGGGTACTCTAATTTCCCGGGATAAAAAGTAGCCTGTGTGTTATTCCAGACTATAATCTCTCTTTGGAAAATTTTATCCAAATCCGTTCAGCAGTTCTGGCATGTTTGAGTAACAAACATCCATCTATCCAAACTTTTGCATTTATAATATTACTAGCTAATGCCCGCGACATCGTCCGCGTAGATGGAGGTTTTTTAATTTCATTGGATAAAAAGTAGCCTATGACCAAACTATAATCTATCCCTGTGCCAAATTACATCCAGATCCGTTCAGCCGTTCTGGCGTGATTCTTCATCCATCCATCCATCCATCCATCCATATGCATACATCCATCCATCCATAAATGCAAAAGTTTGGATGAATGGATAGTAGTCCCTAATGAACAACAGTGAAAAAAAGAAAGCCTTTTTTTATCACTAGCGAAGGAGATTGTCAAACTATAAACAACTGTTTGTTTCAGTCCCCGTTGCCCCAAGACCAGTCACCACCGTCTTCCCCCATACAAGAAGTGAGTGCCACAGACAACCAGGTGTCTTCAAAACCGATGAGCGGGGAGAGTCGGGTCGAGATGCTTATAGACGCTCTTATTGGACTCATCATTGACGTTCCCATCACGTAAGTCACACACTTATTTTGTGGGACATCGTAATCCTATACGTTCCTGCAGCTTAAAATCTTAATTATGGATGTAAGAATATTGACAGTCACTTTACGAGAAATTTGGAGGGCAAAGACTTTAATCGTTACCATCGATGGTGCAATCGAAACCTTACTCTACTGCTTAACCCCTACCATTGTGTGATTAATGGAAAGGATCATGACCCTCAGCAATACGATGCAGAGAGATATCGCTTAAATCTCTTTGATCTGAGCCATACTAAAGGCACTTGAAGAGTGATTAATGGTGATGATAGATTCTAACTGTAATGCTTCATGTACATTGGTACAAGTTATTGTTTTTTTTAAAGTGAAAACTTCTTTAGCCGCGTTGAGCACTTTTTGGTAGGGGGTAAAATTGAGGATTCGCGTCACCGACATGCTCGCGAACAGCGACATTCTCGCATTGTTACGAAGACAAAAGGTCTTAAATATAAACAATAATACTACATTTGAAATTAAACTTTAATGCCTTAGTGTTAAGGATTCTATTTTTTTTGTACAAGACCAGTTTAGTAGAAATATTGAAATATTCGTTTTCACTTCTATCGGTATTCCCTACGACTGCCAATTTTTTTTTTTTTTTATTCCCCTAAACCCCCCAACATAGTGTCGCTTTTTCTTTACATCGAATTTTCAAATTACAAAGATTCTAAAGAAGTTTCCCTTCAAAAATCATTGAAACGCTCACGTCCTACAAAAGAGTGGGTCAAAAACAAAATCGGCCGATTCGAATGTCGATGGAAAATGAAAGGTTTGGATTTTGAGTCGGTCACAAAATCGATGATGAATATTGGACCTACAAAGTGTCAAATGTGGGTGGTAGGCCCTAATAAAAAGTACTTACTTTACAAGTTTTTTTTTTCAGAGACAACACATATTATCTGCACTTGGAATGTATAAATACATTACTCGTTCTGATGTCCGTGTATATGTTTGCCGGTGTGCACGGACAGACGAGACTGGTGGAGACATCTTTGATATATAGGTATTGAATTTTTCCATACTAATATTATAATTAATGCGAAAGTTTGGATGGATGGATGGATGTTTGTTACTCAATCACGCCAGAACGGCTCAACGGATCTAGATTAAATTTGGCACAGAGATAGATTATAGTCTGGAATAGCACATAGGTTACTTTTAAATGGCATACCACCCTTATTGAAATATTGTTTTTTTAGAACGCTGTTTCAAGGCAGATACGGAATGCACGCCCCGCTATTAGTGAAGACTTTATTGACTAACCTATCGAGTATGCTGCCGGCCCCCCCACAGTTTGGGGCCCAGGGGCCTGGCAGTATGCTGATCAATATTGCTTGTGAGTATACTTATAATTCTTTCATTAGTAATAAAAAGATAATCAAAAACGAGCGCCAAACAGACGCCAAGGAGCGTGGGTTGAGACCCACGCTCCTTGGCGTCTGTTTGGCGTCTTGGCGTGTCTGGTGGCGCAGATGATTTTTCTTGTGAGTATGTTTATAGTTATTAGAAATACAAAAGCGGTGATAAATCTTTGAGGCTCCCGCTCCTAAGGGACCTTGGGGCCTGGTAATTCTAAATTGTAATATTTCTTTATTTTTATAATTTGATAGTTTAAAAAATCTAAACGATTTGTAATCATCTTCAAGACTAATTTTAATGAGTACCTATACTAGCGAACATTCGCAGCTTCGCTCCCGGGGGAATTTCATAAAATCGGGCCTTGCTAGTAAAAAAGGAAGAATTATTTGAAATTTCTGCTTTCTAGGCTGACGTTCAAATCAGCCAATGAGCGATTCAGGACTTCTATCTTTATTGTATGAGACTAAAATATTTATTAATTCCTATTATTTTTCCAGCAAGCCTTTGGAGTATGCTAACATTCAACGCGCCCGCCCGTCAGACCATATACACGAATCCGCCGTTACACCGACACGAGTTACTCGACAGACTAAAGAAAGAACATCCTATAGCTAACCAGTCGTGTTTATTACTACTCGCCTTGGCTAATCATTGTATTAGTGACGATAATTTGTATAGAATTGCACTACTGCACTGCGATGATACCTCAGGTAAGCTTATTATTAAGGCCCCTTTGGTAAGGGGGCCCTAATCATAGCCCCCTCGAAAAAGAGGCCTAAGATGGCGCAACTAAGTTACAGTAAGGTTCTTCTATGAAGCTGACCTAAAAATATCGTATTAAAAATAAGGTATTTAAAAAAAGCATACAGGCATAAAATTTTCATATGAACAGCTTAAAAAACTTACGATTATTTGTAAATCTGCAATATAATCTTTTATCCTACATTCATTCATGACCTATTCAAACTTTTCTATTATATAAACAAAATACATTCGTAAATTCTCTGTGATATGAAGGCTAGGAACAAAAGCTCACTGAAATCAGTAGTAATCAATTTAGCTGAGGCCTCATTTTGAAAGAGGGGCCTTAATAACTTTTTAATTTCAGAAAATTCTGCCACAACCCCACATAGAGACACCAATGGTAGCGTCACTCAAGTCACACCGCCGCGGATAGACATGACAGCTGTAAGTATATCCAAACTATTCTTTTTTTATTTATTCCACTACAAGAGCCTTTGATTGCGATCTCACCTGATGGTAAGTGTGTGATGTCTAAGATGGTAGTGGGCTTACCTGTTAGGGGTAGGGGTTTATAATATAATTGCCACAACCCTAGTCGGTTTCTACTCGGCATCGCGCTGGAACGTTTTTTGACGACCTCCGTGGCGCAGTGTTGAGCGCTATTTTCTTAACGTGCGCAGGTTCCGGGTTCGATTCTCGGCACGGTCAATCTGAGAATTTATAATTTCTGAATTTCTCCTGGTCTATGTCCTTTCCCGGGATTGTACCTACCTCTATACCTTTCATCAAAATCGGTTTAACAGATGGGCCGTGAAAACGTAGCAGACAGACAGGCACACTTTCGCATTTATAATATTAAGTATGGATTCTGTTTTAATTATCAAGTAGAGTTATTCAAAACTGCTATAAAACCATAGCACGCTACAGGCTATAAACTATAAATTTCTAGCATGTTTCTAAATATGCTATGCTATAGCACGCATGAAAGCATACTAATGTTATAAATACGAAAGTGTGTTTGTTTGTCCTTCAATCACGCCGCAACGGAGCAACGGATCGACGTGATTTTTGGCATGGGTATAGTTGAGGACCTGGAGAGTGACATAGGCTACTTTTTGTCCCGGATAACTAGGGAGTTCCCGCGGGAATCCAAAAAATTTAAACCACGCGGACGAAGTCGCGGGCATCAGCTAGTTTTTTTATAAAAGTATGTGAGCGGCCAGCAGATCGCGCGAGCGTTCTGCTAGATACGGATAAATGAGTGATGACGTACGCTCACAGCAGCGCGTTATGGGAGACTAACGGTCGGCCAGTGCGCTACCGGCAGGCGGGCGCCGCTACGAGCTCTACTAGTCCTTCGAATTACGAAGCAGCGCCCGCGATCGCGCGATACTTAACACCGTAGCGTTATAGAGGCTCCTCGGATAGCATGCTGTCCGTGCTATGAGAAAAAAGCGTGCTATGCTTTTGCGCTACGTGCTATATTAACCAACTCGAGACTTTTAAGGGCTATAAACCCAAGTATTTACAATCTTCTCTTTCAGTTACACAAGGCTTTGTGTGCGACCGCGGGCTGTGAACACTCCACTCTGCTGTTGTATCTAATGCTTCACTCGTGCAAAGCGTACAAGAGACACGTCAGCAATGTGGCCAATGTCGAACACTTGGTGAGTATTCACCGCGCGAGGCAATATAATTGTTAAATACCTATTCTCAAAGTTTCCCGATGATGACATATCCTCTTAAGGTGGTAAACATTTTCAGACCGCGATTGTACCACTGCATTGTATTTGGGTATTTCAATTTCATTTATTTAAAACAGACAACATTTATGGTCCATTATTGTTAGTAACAGTATAATCCTTAATAACTATGTTAGTACTTAAAAACTATTTGACTACTGTTCAAATAAATTAGTTTTTAGTGATTATTAAATACAGGATCTCCCAAAAGTCTTAATATTCCAGTCCCCTGTTAGTTTTATGACTAACCATTTTAAACTATCGATTAGTCAAAAAAGTGCGTCGAATTTTGATGACGTCACAAACAAACTTCCATACTAGAAGCGCGATTTTAAGTTTGATAAAGAGTTGCTAATTTGATTGAAATGTCATCATCCATAATATCTTATAGTGCATGTTATTGGTTTACGCATCAAATCAAATAAATATTATAAATGCGAAAGTTTGGATGGATGTATGGATGGATGTATGGATGCTTGTTACTCAATCTCGCCCCAACGGCTGAACGGATCTGGCTGAAGATAGATTATAGTCTGGAATAGCACATAGGCTACTTTTTATCCCGGAAACTTAAAGAGTTCCTGCGGGAACCAAAATACCTCAAACCACGCAGACGAAGTCGCGGGCATTCGCTAGTAGGTAATATATAGGATGCTAAGTTATTTAGCAAAAAATATATCCTTATAATGAAGCGTTTCGATCGGTATGATATAGCTACAGTTAATTAGGGTTCCGTACCAAAATGGTAACATGGAACCCTTATGGTGCGACTTTCTCCGTCTGTCTGTCCGTCTGTCCGTCTGTCCGTCCGTCACACTCGATTATTTCAGCTATCGACATGAAATTTGGAATAGTTGTGTATATTAGTGGCCCAAAGACACTGGAATTAAAAAAAATTGAAAATTATTTTTGTTCTTATTTAAAAAGGGGGGAAAATCTGAGGGTTGAAATTTAAAAGTGAGATAACTGTACTGTGTGGGGTATCATATGAAAGGGTTTACTTTGTACATTCTAAAACAGATTTTTCATTATTTTTAGTTATGATAGTTTTTGATTTATCGGGGAAAATGTCTAAAAAAATACCGTTCCCCCCCCCTTATCTCCGGAGTTTACCAATCGAAAAATTTGAAATAATTATGGTCAATAGGAATTTACGTATATTTTACAGGAAAACTATAGCCAATGCTCTAACTAGCATAGTTTTTTTGATATTAACAATAAACCTCTACAAACAAAGTTAGTCTTGCGGTTCATTAACAAAGGTAATTATTTATTAATAATGGTACGGAACCCTTCGTGCGCGAGTCCGACTCGCACTTGCCCGGTTTTTTTTTTTTCTCGTATAGCTGGTACGAGTCCCGATTCAACCAGGCAATTATTTAAAAGTCTATGAATGCAGTTTAAATTGTATTTTGAATTAAAATGAAGTCTTCTTTCAGTAAAATGTTCCATCTACGATATTTAAGGTACTTCCCCTCCATGCGGTATAGCCGTGGGACGCCCTGTATACTTCTAATATTATAAATGTGCCTTAAATGCATTTTTCTAAAAAATGATATGAAAAGTGCACATTTCATACCCTGTAAATGAGTTCGAAAGTTAAACTTCCCGGCCTAGGCCTGTAAAGAATGTATGTATTTTCATTACATATCATAGGTTTGAATTTGGAATCTTTCTTCCTGAATATCTTGTAACTTGTTATAATGTTCTTTGGCCTAAACAGTTTAAATTTGGAACTCTACCGTATTACGCGTTCAGCACTCACAGCGCAAGAAAAAAATTTAATTACATAATATAATATATTAAAAAAAAGTCACTTGTTTCATTTTTTAGAAAAGCACTATACACACCTCAACCGGGAGAGCATTTCTGGTCTCGTATATAGCCTAACTGACACTCGACCAGAAAACGCGTACTTCCCGGTCTCGCGATGTAATGTACTATAAATGAATGAAATGAAATGTGAATTTTGCTAAAATAGTGATTTTGTTTCAGATAGTGCCTATATTACAAGTATTGTATAACGCTCCGGAGAGTAACTCCCATCACATATATATGTCGCTTATAGTGCTGCTGATATTGACTGAGGACGATGCCCTGATTAAGAATGTGCATTTAATAGTAAGTAATTATATTACCAGTTACTCGATATACTCTATTTATAACACGTAGGACATACAGGTGTCTGTTATGTTACGTCATGTTTTGACTACCGTCGGTTCGGAAAGAATTCTAACGAGAACAGCCGGCAAGAAACTCAACAGTTGCTCTTTTAAAAAACAAGATTTTACAATACTATTATTATCCATAGTAATCCATACTAATGTTATAATTAATGTTAAAGTGTCTATCTCCTACGCTGTAACATCTCATCCTACTGGCAAAGACCAAGCGATTTAACGTTCTGGTTCAATGCCATATAGAAATCGATTAGGGGTATAGGTTTAATATGCCATGCCCCTAACAGGTTAGCTCGCTACCATCATAAGACTGCATCATCACTTACTATCAGGTGAGATCGTAGTCAAGGGCTAACTTATAGTGTTTTTTTTTTTTTTTCAGATGTTAAAAAACATCCCGTGGTATACAGAAAGATCAATATCTGAGATATCCCTGGGAGGACTGATAGTTTTGGTGGTAGTTCGAGCTTTACAATACAATATGGCGCGCGTTAGAGACAAATATCTGCATACTAACTGTCTAGCCGCCATTGCTAACATGAGCTGTGAGTATTGAAATAATCGCTCGCTTCGCTCGAGTTTAAATTAATTTTAATAGGTTGTGTTAAGTAAAATACTTTATTTAAATGCAACAATGTAACACAATAAAGACTTTCTTTATTTAAAATTGTGTTCAGTTTACTGTTTTACTAAAAATAACTTATCTAATAAAATATAAAGTAATGGTTAATTTTAGTGAGTTCTCTAGTTTACTTAAGCTGATCAATTTTGCTAAAAGTGGTCTTGAGTTTACTAAAGTTGATGCTTAGTTTTACTAAATGTAGTATTTATTTTATTAATGTCAATGCTTAGTTTTACTAAGGGTGGTATTTAGTTTACTAAAGTTAATGCTTAGTTTTACTTAAGGTAGTCTTTAGTTTAGTAAAGTTAATGCTTAGTTTTATTAAAGGAAGTATTTAGTTTACTAAGGTCAATGCTCAATTTTACCTAAGTTGGTCTTTAAAAGTCTAAAAGTTAATTAATTTTACTAAAAGTGGACTTTAATTTAATAAACTTGATGCTTAGTTTTAAAGTTAGCCGCTAATGTAGATAAATAAATCCGGTTTAAAGGAGTGTTAAATATTGTGTTTTTTTTAAATTAAATAATACTTTTTTTTTTATTCAGGTGAATTTAGAAATCTACACCCGTACGTGGCCCAAAGGTTAATATCATTGTTTGAAACGTTGACCAAAAGAAGAGCTAGGCTTTGTAGTGAAATAGAAGGTAAATTTAATCATATTAATTCATGCATACACCTCTAAGTCATCCTTAGTATGGATTTGTTGCCTCGTTGGTCTAGACCAACGAGGCAACAAATCCATACTAAGGGACCCGGGACCTCGTCGGCCGAACGTGCTAACCACTAGTGGTTAGCACGTTCGGCCGACGAGGTCCCGGGTTCGAGTCCAGGACGGGCCATAATTAAGGATTTTCTGACTATAAACTCTAAGTACTAAATCGGAATTGGAAAGTTGGCGGTATATTACCCCTGTATCTCGGAGAGAACGCTAAGCCGTCGGTCCCTTTATTATCACTAACACGATATAGTCGTTAAAGCCGGCTAACCCGCATTGGAGCAGCGTGGTGGGTCTAAGCTCTAATTATTCCTATGGGAGTGGAGGCCTGTGCCCAGCAGTGGGACGTTCATGGGCTGTAGTGGTATGGATTTGTTTGTAGTATTTCTTGCATATTATTTCAGGAGGCGATATAAATAGTATAGAGTTACCACATCATGCTGAAGAGAAGACTGAAGAAATTGTGAGTACACAATCCATATCCATACTAATATTATAAATGCGAAAGTGTGTCTGTTTACTACGCTTTTACGGCCCATCTGTTCAACCGATTTTAATGAAATTTGGTACAGGGATAGGTTGCTTCCCGGGGAAGCACATAGGCTACTTTTTATCCCAGAAGATTATAAGAGTTCCCGCAGGAATGAAAAAACTTAATTCACGCGAACGAGTTATCATCTAGTTCCTTATACTTGATAAAGAGTATTGGTTTGACTATTTGTCAAATATTCAATAGGCAGCATGCCTGTGTGAAAAATAAATTATTTCTTACTAATTATTAAATAGAAGGTCTCCCAAAAGACGTAAAATTCACATCCTCGGTTAATTTTAAGTTTGATAACCATTTTAAACTACAGATTAAAGAAAAAAAGTGTGTTGAAATTTGATGACATAACAACTATGTATTCCACACACTTCCATACTAGAAGTGTGTTTTTAAGTTTGATAAAGAGTTGCTGATTTGATTGAGATGTCATCATCCCTATTAAAACGGAGTTAGTCAGGGACGGTTGATGAGACCAACAAAATATCGCCTTTCCAGATGGAACACATTGAAGTACTAGACGAAGTACTGCGTATGTTACTTGAAATCATTAACTCGTGTCTGACACATCAACTGGTCAACAACCTCAACTTGGTATATGCGTTACTGCACAAGAAGCAGCTGTTCCAGCAACACGCGCACCACCACATCGCGCAGAACATCGAGATGGTGAGTGGTCACCGGGTGTTTAGCCTCATAGGGCTCAGGTTCTCCGAATGATTCTTTGCTTACTTTCGCTATTCATGCTTGCATACTAATATTAGAGGTCGCCCGCGACTTCGTCTGCGTACAATTTCTGATTTCCTATGAGATTTTCCCGCTGCAAAGGGCCCTACTACCTTACTTATAGCGGCTTTATAGTTTATGCCAATTTTCATGTCTCTAACTTCGAAAACATAGGACTTTCATACAAACTTCCAAATATTATGAATGCGAAACTGTTCTACGTTTTCACTGTCCATTTTTTCAACCGATTTTGATGAAATTCGGTATAGATGAAGTAATTCGGTATAGGGGAAGAACATATGCTACAACAAAATAAAACTCATCTAAGCGGACGAAGTCACAGGTATCATCTAGCTACTAAGTAAATTATAAAAATGGTTGTCCATAGGTGATAGGGTACTTCTCGACGCGGCTGCAGAGGGTACAAGAGGGAACAGGCGGTGATCTAGGCGTGACCGAAGTGTTGCAGTGTATAAAGAAGGGCGCGGAGCAGTGGTCGAGCGATAGACTCAAGGTAATTGGGTATTTGTTATGTCTCAACTCAATCATACTAATATTATAAATGCGAAAGTGTTTTTGTTTGCCCTTCAATCACGCCGGAACGGAGAAACGGATCGACGTGATTTTTGGCATGGGTATACTTGAGGACCTGGAGAGTGACATAGGCTAATTAAGGAGTTTCCGCGGGAATCCATAACCTTAACAACGCGGATGAAGTCGCGGTCATCAGCTAGTCCAATATATCTCTATCTATGTGGTTCAACTCAACTGAATTTGTCTGACTCAAACCTCAATATATTATCTCAACCCAGCACAATCAGATCTAATCGGAACCATTATGATTCAACCCAATTCAATACTTCTCAACTCGACTCACAATGTTTTATTTTATTTATTCACTTACGGTCACTTACACTAATAACTTCAAAAATAATATTATCCCATTAAAAAAAAAAATTGTTTGCTAAATGTGTAGACCACTTACAAGTAAACACAACATTGCCAAGTATTAATTTAAAAAAAAAAACAGAAAATGGAGATAAAACTAAACTATTAATTACTTATGTTCAACACAATTTCACAAGTCACAATGTCACAGGAACCAATATGTCTCAACTCAAACTCCCATTCCGATCGAATTAGAACTAATCCTATATTTTTTGTTTCTAGAAATTCCCTGACCTAAAGTTCCGTTACGTAGAAGAGGACAGACCAGAAGAGTTCTTCACTCCATATGTATGGGCGCTGATCAGTGCCTGTGGGAACATCTATTGGGCCAGCGAGTGTGGCGCCAGGGCCGCTGGGGACCTGCTCGCGTGATAACTGTGACTAAAAATGAACCCTAAACACTTGACATAAGATCTAAAATTCAGTACAACCGATTTAAATTTTCGTTTAGAGTGTACACGAAACTGAGCTCTATAACAGGGATTTTAAGGTTAATTTTACTTTGACTCATCAGTGCCTGTGGGAACATCTATAGGGCCAGCAAGTGTGGCGCCCGGTGACCAAATATGGACCCTAATGCACTTGAAATAAGATCTTAAATTCAGTACAACCGATTTTAATTTTCGTTTAGAGTACACGAAATTGAGCTCTAAATCAATTCGGCTAAGGTTTGTTTTACTTCATCAGGCCATATGTATGGGCCGTTTAGAGCGTACGCGAAATTTAGCCTTAAAGCTATTCACCTAAGGTTAATTTTACTTTGACTGCAGCACTACCTGTGGGAACATCTATTCGGCCAGCGAGTGTGACAACCGGCCCACTGGAGACCTGCTCGCGTGATATTTGTGATCAAAAATGGACCTAAAATCCCTTGATATATCCGAATTCCGATTTTAATTTACGTTTGAAGCGCTGGCTGGGAATGCCTACATGAAATTGAGTAGAACGATGATGAAGTTGAGTGAGAACTGTAAAACAAAGTTATTTCAATTAATTAAGGTTCATTTTACTTTGACGGTCGAAAACAACCTGACGAAATTGCAATACTGTAGAATAATCCCATGCTAGTTTCCTGTTTTCCCGGAAATTCAAAGAGCTCCCAGGGGTTTTAAAAAGTCCTAAACTCAGACGAACGCAGACGAAGCCGCGGTCATCAGCTAATATTTAAAAAAAAATTCGCTATCGCTTACGTATACAATTTGTGCCAGTTACAAATTATATATTTATCGACTTATTTTATTCTGTAAAATAATTAATTATCGCTCGCATTATTTCTTTAACTTTTCAAATATATTTAAAAAAGTGTGTGTGTGCAATTACAATTATTAATTACAATTACAATTACAATTAACAATTACAATACAATTCACACACGGCAGAAGTGAAACTTCAGAAAAGTAGCCTACGAGATAATGAGATAAATGTCACTTGTATACTATATCATTCTCTCGCAGACTAAATCCTATATATGTTTGTCGCTATTTCGTTTCATTGAATTTTCAAATCACAACGATTTTGTTTTCGCGCAAGTTTCGCTACAAAAATTACACGCTCGCTTCGCTTGAGGTATACATTTCTGATATCAAGACCAATGTTTTTTTCATGACATTATAGCCAATATTGTTTCGTTTGAGTTGGTTTTATGATACATACTAAGGAATTCTATTATGATTATGTTTTAAACTAGGTAATACAGAGTTTTTTTTTAAATTGGGACATTATGGGTATATCTGAAAAAGAGATACAGGGAAACATTTTAAGGAACCATTTTTCAACTGTCTTCCATAAAAGGAAGAGGTTCTCAACTCGGCGCGTATCTTTTTTTTATCATAGTTTTTTTTTTAAAGTGTTAGTCGTCCCTATGTAATAAAGTTTAACTTTTAATATTTTTTTCATTTGTTTCTAGGGACCCAGATATTCATAGATTTATACTTTGTATTATTAATCTATACTAGGGTCTAGACCCAGCTATTTGATGATATTTTAGTCAGTATAATTATCCTTTTATTTATTTAAGACTAATGTGACCAAATTATTTAATTGAAAAATATAGTATTTTAATATGATGTTATGTACAATATTAAATATCACAAAATAATAAGTTAACTTGCTACTTCGCAGTATCTAAAATGATATAAATTTTTGCAATATTTATATAAACTTAGATTGAAATAATAAAATTGTAAATTCGCTTAGTCATTTCAAACTCAGTAAGCTGAGGCACTACAGCCCATTAACGTCACAGGCACAGGCCTCCACTCTCATATGAGTGAGGGAATTAGAGCTAAGACCCACCACGCTGCTCCAATGCGCGTTGGTGGGCTTATTGATGCAAAAAATATATTAAAGTCAGTCAATCAACTGTACAATCAGCGTGAGAAGAAAACCAGCCTAATAGTAGTGTGGACTCGTTATTTTAAAACAATTTTGGATAACATGCAAGTGTTATATAATATGTTACATAATCTGGAGGCACCTTTACAAATTACAATTCATTGTATTAAGCTGTACGCCAACCGGTCGTATAACACAAATATAGGTAATGTCGTAACATCGAGGGCAATTTGGATATTCGTTTGTGTTACTTGGCTAGTGGACTTGACTTTAGGTAAGTAGTACACAGATTTATTGCAATATAGGAATATTAAAATAAAATATTATTTAAATATATTATATTCATTGTTTTATTGTTTCCTTAAACTATGGAGGGTAGAGGTACCTTAAACCTAGCTTTACCTAGTCATGAGTCGGCGGATACAACCATAGATTGTCTTAATGGTTTTACGAAGGTAAAAAAACTAACGTTGACTTGCAGAAAAGAGATTCAAAAATTTATTTAGAGATTAAACTAATTTAATCACGAGAATTGTATGGAAGGTTGTGATTATATTAGTTTTATCACCACTTTAGTTTCGTGTAACTCAGCCTATGACCAGAACTTTATCTTTATAAAAATTGGTTCAGTATTCGAGTCATAATAACATCGATTTACTGTTATGAAGGCGCCTTTGTAAAAAATTCAATATTGTATTGGTTTGCGCCATAGACATAGAATTTTTTCGCTACGCTCTTCTAAGCCTATGGTTTGCGCATGAAAAATTAGAAACATTAAAGAGTTCCTGCGGGAATCGAAACACCTTAACGCGGACAAAATTGTTGGCCATATTTTTTTTAATTCCACTCTAAGTAAGCTCTTGACTGCAATCTCAAGTGATGATGCAGTCTAAGATGGTAGCAAGCTAACCTGTTAGGGGTATGGCAAAAAATCACACACTTGCATTAATATAATATTATGAAATGATGCCCGCGACTTCGTCCGCGTGGATTGATGTTTTTTGATTCCCGCGGGAACTCTTCAATTTTCCGGGATAAAAAGTCCTTCCCCGGGAAGTAACCTATCTCTGTACCAAATTTCATCGAAATCGGTTGAGTAGTTGGGTCGTGAAAGCGTAGCAGACAGACAGACACTTTCGCATTTATAATATTAAGTATGGATATAATATGATGAAGTATAATATAAGTTAGCCCTTGATTGCGATCTCATCAAGTGGTAAGTGGCAGTGAATGATGGTAGCGGGCTAAGTTAGGTGTATGGCAATTATATTAAACCCATGCCAGTAATCGGTTTCTATACGGCTTCGTACCGGAACGCTAAACCGCTTGGCGGTACGTCTTTGCCGGTAGGGTGGTAAGGTAACTGGTAACTAGCCACGGCTGAAGTCTCCCACCAGACCAGAGCAGAGAAAATTTAGAAATTATTAATTACTGCCTTATTATTGACTGCCTCGTTGGTCTAGTGGTTAGCAAAGTCGACTGCGGATCACGAGGTCCTGGGTCCGATTCCCGGTCGGGCATAAAAGTTAGGTATTGGGTTTTTCAATTAAGAAATTCGCAGTGCCAGCCCGGAGTTGGAAGTTTGCGGTGTTTCACCCCCGTGCCTCGGAGAGCACGTTAAGCCGTCGGTCCCGGTTATTATCACTAGCATGATAATAGTCGTTAAAGCCCGCCAACCCGCATTGGAGCAGCGTGGTGGGTCTAAGCTCTAATTCCCGCTCTCCTATGAGAGTGGAGGCCTGTGCCTAGCAGTGGGACGTTAATGAGCTGTAGTGATCTGATCTGACCAAATTTACCTGGGATTGGGAATCGAACCTGTAGTGATAGGAAGTCGCAAAACACCGAGTAGTAGTATGGTCTGTGTCGCAAAATGATGTACAGAATGATAATGCCAAGAAGAAAGTAGCCGTCTCTGTCTACGTGATGATGATAGGAATTAGTGCTGAATCGAATGCTGAGTCGAGTTATAAATTACCTATAGGTTTTTGGAGTTTACCTCCTTTCGAATCGATTTTCATATATAGGTAAGCCCGGGGTATGAAAATTTATGGGGAGTAAAATCAAACTTTCTTGTTTACGTTTCCATGACTATGTAATGTATTTTGATGAATTTATATAATATAATAATAATTATTAAATAATATAAATTCAAAATATATTACAAATCTAATACTTACCTTTAAACGAGCAATTCTTGTAAATATATAATAACTATTCTGAATCTCGGAAACGGCCCGAACGATTTTCATGAAATTTTGTATGCAGTGGGTTTCGAAGGCGATAAATCGATCTAGTTAGAATTAATTAATAAAAAAAATGTCGTTAAATATCCGTGTTTTCAGGCAATGAAAAACTGCTACGAATAAATACGAAGGTAAATTTCGCCGTCATTGACCATGGTTCGAGAATCGAGTCCATATGGCCTCCTGTCGTCGTCAGAGCCAAAGGTCGGACCTCGGACTTGACACACACAATTTAAAAAAAAATATATAATTTTTTATTTAATTATTTATCCACTTCTTACATCATCTTTACAGGTATCCCTAATACGATGGTGTAGTTACAATACTTATATCTAGCTTAGCTTATAAAAATGTGCAAAAATCTATTAAAAAATAACAAAAAACAAAAAATATCACCTACTTAGTTATAACATATAGTCCACATTGCTACATTTGTGAGTTCTATACTATATAATACTGGTAGCTGATGACAATGGAATGAATTATTTAACTACTCACAGTAGGTACCTACAAATAGCAGTAAGAATATTTACGCTGGTAGCCCGAAAATGACATTTTAGAACTTGCCTTTATTTTCATATGGCAACCCTGCCAGCAAACAGCAAATGAGGCTCCGGTGATCATCACTTCATCAGCAAATCAATCACAGAGTACTTTTTACGGGAAATCACTAATCAGTCAATCGTGTTCCGTGATGTGTTGGTGTTTTTTGCGCATAAAAACATTGTTTGTTTTCTTCTAATGTGTGTTATTTAAAATCAAATTAAAACTTAAACGCGAGAAAACTTCAATAATTCGATATCTATTGATTTTCAAACTAAGTTTCTCAATTGTGGCTTGATCCTTGATCATTGCTTCGGGTCGGCAGGTAGGTGTTGTTTTTTGATTTTATTTTCTTCACAAGTTCAAGTTTAGAACGTCTTTGTTTCAAACTACAAATACAAACTCATGAACTTAATTTTTAATTAAAATGTGTTCGGAAACCTGTTTTGTTAGTGTTTCTATTTTTTTAAATAATGTTTCAAATATCGTCAAGTCGTCGCTATAATATTATTATTCATTTACCTTCATTTCCCTTATCTACTAAAATAATACTTGTAAATTGGTACTAAAATTACTGGTAATTGTGTCATTTAATAATTATGATTTATGGATTATTCAGTTGATCCATTATCAGTTTTAAAGGACAGCTTTACTTAATTGCAACTCTATGTAATGCTTGCAAAAATTTAGCAAGTACCTACTTAAAATTCACGGCTATTTAAATCATTGGGCTTATGAACAGCTGCAAATAAATTTTAGTCCCTAATTATTTTTATTTACTAATAGGCATGGCTACATCTAAGATCTTTAGGATGTATCTAGATATCTTTAGTGTACACAAGGCTTTGTCATTTTCATCAGATGTGTTTAAGGGTATGTTCCGATATACACTGCGAGTACTGTTCAGTGCTCTTACTGGGAAGCAATTCGTTCCGTTAAGGACTAACAGTATACTGCAGCAGTATCCTAGGGAAACTTATAGCAGGCATAACACTGTCTGCTAAATAGACATCTCACAATAATGAGAATAGAAGATGACCCATCATGTCCAGAGTGAGGTGAGGAAGAGACCAGCTTTCACTTCATATCTGAGTGCCCCATGTACTCATTGGTAAGGTGGGAATTAATAGGCAAGGACAGGATCAGTGAAGAAGACCTAAGACATCTCTCCATAGGGGATATCGTAAGGTTCACTAAAGCTACAGGTGGGTTTGGGGGGGGTAGGCTGCCGGGACTCCAGTAACCTGTGTCCTTACACTGGGAAATGGGTGGAATGGTTCTATTAATGGACCGATCACCCGCCTGGCGACGGCGGGCGTCCCCTCTATAAGTACATACTTACATACATCATAAATTGTCGCCATTTTTGTATTGTGAGCACTGGCGTTTTCGAAGTAAGTTTCTAAGTGCTGACTGCATTCCGTTTTAAACAGTAACCTGTATACAGTAACTAGTTAGGAATAAAGGAACCGCTTCACAGTATACTAAATTGATGTCACACCTTACAGTGCTCAGTGTTTAACGGAACATACCCTAAGATTATTATTCTTTTTTACAATTCAATACCTGACCATTTAGTGAATAAAAAAAAAAACAAATTATATAAGTATGCCACTCAGCATGTTTATTGATTAATCACATACCACAGCATAGAGTTGCCACATGTCAAGTAATGCGTGACAGTTGATATCTCTTGCAATCTGCTTATTCAACTGTGGCAGATTCAAAACATAAATTCAGTTGATTTTCATTATTCAGCAAAAGATGTGTAAGTGATGATGCAGTCTGGTATGATGCTGCATAGAAACAGAATAGGGGTATGGATTTAGTAGTTATAACTGCCATACCCCTAACAGGTTAGCCCAACACCATCTTAGACTACATCATCACTTAGGTAAGATCACTCATAATAGTCAGTATTCTCAACAGTCAAGGGCTAACTTGTGGAAAAAAACAAAACCTAATGGACTGAAAGTGTCTCAAAAACATGTTATCATTCCCATACTTAAAAGGCAATAAAAACTAAAATGCATCATTATCTGTGACTTTAATTGTCATCCCAATCCTATCTTTAAAGTTATGTGCATTTTGGGCTAAAGTTAAATGATGAGTGTACAGTTAAGAAACTTTGATTTTTAAGGCGCACATGCATAGGTCGACTTTCATACATTTTTCTGTTCGATTATTCTTGAAGAATATACATTTTTTAATTTTTTTAATTTGTTTTATGATTTCTTTAGGGCATTTTACAGACGCAAGTTTCATGTCAGGCAAATATTTACATTATTTATAATTTATAATCGGCATTCAAAAAGTGTCAGATTTACGCATGTGTGAGGTGTGAGGTTTACATTCGTCTTAAAAGATGTCGCCGTGTCGCCTAAATAATGCGTCAAAAAAATATATTTGAGCGCCATCTATCATTATACTGTAAAAAGTACTTCGCTGTTACATGCTATAAAATTTTATAGGATAAGGGAAGTTGAATGAAGGTTCATATCTAAGCACGAGAATTGTGGAAATTTACACGAACGAGTGAGATTCATAAATTAAATATTAGGTCGTCGCACGCGCTCGTGTATTCCCCTAGCTAAGCACGAGCATTGTGGATTTATTTAATTGTATGGCGTTTACATACAGTTTATTATGCGTTTCTATAAAAAGAACGCTTATTTCGCTCGTTTAGCACCACGGGGACACGTCATGCAGGGAGGTAGACGGTAGTTCCTGCGTGGATTGTGTATTGCGATTATTTACCTACTTAGGATTTGTAGAGTTCAAAATGAACCAAATAAACAAGACATTTGGCAACATAATATAGGAAACGTAAATATTCCAATGCGCCTATGTAACTCCAGGTCCTCAACTATTCCCATGCAAAAAATAACCTTAAGCTCGATCCGTACCTCTGTTGCGGCTTGATTGAAGGACAAACCAACAAACCAACAAACAAACAGTATCGCATTTATAATATTGGTAGGTACCTATGAAGTATGATTATAATTTAGGTATATACATACTAGCTTTTGCCCAGGGCTTCGCCCGCGTGAATAAAATGTAGCCTAAGTTCTAAGTCAGGCTATAAGCTAATCTCCATTCCAAATTTCAGCCAAATCGGTTCAGTAGTTTTTGCGTGAAAGAGTAACGAACAAACTTACTTTCCCCCTTGTAATATTAAAAGTATGATACCTATGCTTACCTATAGACCTACTGTTTACCCGCGTGGATTTTAGTTTTTTAGTACTTACATACCTACCTATCCCCCGGGAACTGTTAATTTGTCCGGGATAAAAATGGCCTATACTCTATAATTATGTTAATCCAGAGTAAAAGCTGTCTCTATTTCAAATTCCAGCCAAATCGGTTCAGTACCTAAGTAGTATGTAGGTACCTACCTAATTATTGTGTCGTGAATAAAAATATATATAAAAAATATCCAAACAACCATTTTAATATTTGATATTTTCATCTAAGTTTATAATTATTTACTTACTAGCTGATGCCCGCGACTTCGTCCGCGTGGTTTAGTTTTTTGTTATTCCCGCGGGAACTCCTTATTTTTCCGGGATAAAAAGTAAGCCCGTGTCACTCTCCAGGCCCTCAACTATGCCCATGCCAAAAATCACGTCAATCCGTTGCTCCGTTGCGGCGTGATTGAAGGACAAACCAACAAACAAACACACTTTCACATTTATAATATTAGTATGATTTACCAATACTTTTTTTGCATTGTGTGATAAAAACAATCGCCTCGCAGCCGGTACCTAACAAGAAGTAGGTGTAGGTACCTACACAAGACAACGCCGCGCGAAAGAAGCGCCGGCCGCCGCCGCCCGCGCCACACGAGTATACCTATAGTTGCCCGCGCTGCCGGCCGAAGGCTGAAGCTAGTACCACAGTATTGGTATCTACTATCTACCAATACTAACTGTGGTACGATCCGCGACTGCGAATATAGCTAGGTATTCGAATAATCTACAACTGCTGATGTAGACATTTGTGGGCAACTTATGGTTTCAGTTGTACGATCGGAATGACAACCTTATATTATAACTCATAAGACTGAATTTCAAAAATGTCAAATGGTTTCATAAGGTTTAAATTAATTGAAACTTTTTATTTGTAGGTATTTTTTTAAATATAACCTTATAAATCTGCAATTATTAGGACTCAATTTCAAAATGGAGTTTTATTCGTTAGTACTAACTAGTAACTACTAACTATGTGGGTGGTAATCGACTCAAATTAGGTAGTGGAGCATTATTCAAGTTGGTTACCTACTGATTTTGATACCTAATTAGAATGGAATTCAAAATTGCGCATCGCTAGCCGAAGCGGCCTCTATAGTCCGGGAGGCAGCGGCACAAATTTCGGGTCATTTCCTCCTGTTTTTATTTTTAGAATATCTGCATGAGTTATGTATGCAATATGTACCGTACCTATGTCTAATAAGTATATATGACTGCCTCGTTGGTGTAGTGGTTAGCATGTTCGACTACGGCCGACGAGGTCCCGGGTTCGAGTCCCAGGTCGGGTCACAACAAGTATTGGGGTTTTCTGACAAGAAATTCTCAGTACTAACCCGGAGTTAGGAAGTTGGCGGTGTTTCACTCCTGTGCCTCGGGGTGCACCTGTGGTTGCGCACACACTTGTGCACCATAATATCTCCCGCGCAGATGGCTAATCTCTCAGGAGATTGGCCGCCGTGGCCGAAATTCGGTCGGGAGGACATTATTCATTATTATTATGTCTAATATGGTCGTAATAGGGTTGCGATTCCTGCAGAAAATTCATAAAAAATCTCCTAGCTTCTGGCATGAAACTTGCTCAACACATTAATTTGAACTTAAAATGTGTAAAAAATATCGTCTTCCAGCTGAATTCCTCAACTATGTATTCCATCCATCAACATTTTTTATTACGAAATGTGTGTGTACGGCCAAGTGCGAGTCGGTCGAACTTGCTTATCTCCGAAGTTTACCAATCCAAAAATACAGAAGTTAAAAAGTATTGTACAGAAGAATGAAAAATGTATAGATTGGAGTGAAATAACTGGTAAACTGATGTTAACAAACTTTATATTATCTATTTCTTTGAAAAACTGAATTAATTGTAAAGCATATTCTTGTATTTTATTATATTCTTGTATCGCTAACAAGGGTTTACGATGGCAATAATGTCATTGTATCTGAATTTGAGACTAGAGAAGATTTATTGCAAGTGAGTAAATAGGTATTTAAGTACATCCATATTAAGTAATATTATATATAAGAAAATGTGTCTGTCTGTCTGTCTGTCACGCTTTAACTGCCCATCTTTTCAACCGATTTTGATATTAAAGTCAAAGTCAAACCATATATCTTCAAATTGGTACCTGCAAAGTACTTTTTGACCGTCTATTTTACAAAGTATAAGATGTGATGGTGATAATTAATCAAATCATCCTTCAACTTCGGTATGAGTCGTAAAATGCTAATTTGAGTACCCATCAAAATCTGATTGCAGAATGATTTTACTGGTTAGTCAATATTTTTACCAGAAACTTTTATTTCTTTGCCAAATTGAATCAATATTCTTGCAAAATAAAAATTCTAATTCTAATTCAATATAAAATGTACCTATTCTGATATTACAGACTAGCTGATACCAGCAACTTCGTCCGTGTGGATTTAAATTTTTAAACATGCCGTTGGAAGTCTTTGATTTACTGGGATAAAAAAGCCTACCTTATTCTTCATATTTTTTAATATATACGTGCCGTGAAAATAATCACGCTGATCCGTTGCTTCGTTGCGACGCGATTGAAATACAAACTAACAAATGTGCAATTTGTCACTTTTCCATACTCACATATTTTTATTCTATAATAATATTAATAGGTGACCCACCCCAGATTCGCACTTGTACCTAGTGTCTTTACTTAATGGTTAAAAACCTAATTTTGTATTGATTGGCTGTTATCCGTCCGGACTTCATCTCCGAAATATTCGTCAGGTCTTCATAAAATTTACTTAATAGTAGTACAATCTTTCTAATAAAGAACGAATTGTGTAAATCGGTTCAGTTTTGGCTGAGTTATGGAGTATAATTGACAAATTATAAATTTATGTAATTAAATTAATTAATAAAAGTCTCAAGGCTCTATGTAGAATTTCCATTAACATGCGCTATTTTGCTCAGAAATTATAAAATTACTACTATTGCAGAAGATTTTATTAGTTGCTTTCAACATTACTAACTGCTGTAAGACTACTACCATGTTATTTAAATAATCAGTCTTCCTGCAATCGGCGCCTAAGGAGTCAATTTTGAGTGAATGCTCATAACCATAGCCGTCTCTATCTCATAGCCGTCTCTATCTCCACAGGGGATAGAGACGGCTATGTCATAACCAATCCGTTGAGTAGAAGCGGCATTTGAAGGTAAATACTGAATTAATGTATTTCATACATCATTTTTAACATAGTTTTCTTCATATTTTACTTGAATGTAGTATTGTTTTCTAGTAAAGGTCGTAAATTCTTGAAATACATATGCAACAAAATATTGCTGCCGTGAATTCGTTACGGTCCTTTGAGTAACTCTTTCGAAATTGTCAGTTAATGGTACAAATTATTACTCAATGGATATCAATCATTTATACATTTATATACTGTTACTCAATCATTCATACAATGTGATTTTACATACTATAAATTGGTTGGAAGTTGCACTTATATTTTTTAGATGTCATTTTACATATTTTAAGTACAAATTAAAGAATAAAGAGTTTAAAATACCCAAAAGTACCTACTACGACTATTATAATTTTATGGTAAGAAAGTGTGATAATTCACTTAACATTGTGATCAGTGCCCTTACTTTTCCTTTGAGTAATTGTCAAGGTTCCACTGACAAACTGTCCTCTCAAAAATATTGCATTTATGCTTATAATATTGGCCATTTATCATTTATATAAGTATGTTATGTTATATTGAAATAGATATTTTTTATCGTAACTCGCAAAAACAAAAACATAAAAGATTGTCTATTTCAGAAGAAATATAGAAAAATATGACATTAATTTGTCATTATTGTGTTATATTGTCATTACGTTAGTCAAAAGAACTAAAATTATCAAATTTTGATAGTGTTTCTATTATTTTATGTTTTCCGTCCCATTTTTCTGATTGGCATGATTGGTAAGTCTAATAAAAACTTCTGTGAATCTTATTTAAAATGGTTTTTTTAAGTACATTTGTGAGATAAAGTTCTGTTTCTGAATGGAATAATTCTCCGTCGATTCATTTTAAAATGATTATTTTTACTATAATTTAACATAATATTTATAATCAGTGCTATTTCTCATAAAGATAAATAAGTAGGAAACACAAATCTATCAATAAAATAACAAACATGGTAAAAAAAAATCATCGATTTTAAATCATGTAGTTAACACGTTAAAAAAAACGCCCCAACTATAGTGTTATATATTTTTGGAATCTACTCATCAATTTCTAGATGATGATCATATAGTTAATCTTATTTTCGAAAAAAAAAACAATTTTAGTCTTTAATGCGGGACCATGGTCACCCCATCATTTATTTTTAAAATTTTACTAGCCTATGTCACCCGGAATAAGCTAGGAATTCTAACGATACCGCATTTATCAAAATCGGTTCAGGCGTATAGAAGTTATGATGGAATATACAAACTCACATACATACATACATACATACATACATACATACATACATACATACCTACGTGAACCCTGAATACAATATACTCCTTTTTTCAGGCAGTCGTATAAAAACATTTCGTTTCCTCTTGGTCTATAATATCGCGGTGATAATTTCTTTCGCTCTTGCGCGTAAATCACGCCGCATCAGTAGGGTTGCCAGTTGCCACTTGCCACCCATACCCGGTTCTTGGTCTCTCGAAAATTTAATTATAAGCCGGCACTCTGTCCGAAATGATAGTTACGAATTAAATCGCATTAATGAGTACTTGTTGCTTAATTACGCCACTACTATTGAACCGATTTGGCTGAAATTTGTTATGAAACTTTTTATCCCGGAAAAAACCATGGTACTGGAACTACTATATTTTCACAACTTTTGAAGAAAAAAAATAATAATTTTTAACTGACTTCAAAAAGAGGTTATCAATTCGACACGCATAATATTCCGTGTGTAATATTATTGGAACTTCAAAATATTCACATAAATGACAATCTATTAGGGCTTCCAAACATAATGTTTGTCCATGCATTTCTCCGAAAATATGCGACCAATCGTTTTTTACTGGCTTACATTTAATTCAACTTAGATAACAGTGCAAGTTTCATTTGAGTTTGTTGTGAGCTCTTCTTATACCAGGGCGCGTTTGGAACCCTCGTAGCTTTAGTTTTAAGATACCGTAACCGATTATCACCATCATGTTTTTTTAAAGTAAGTAATTTTTAACGTCAATAAGTGTACCTACAGTGTACCTATATTGAATAAATGATATTGACTATTGACTATTATAATAGTTTCGATAGTTTTCAAGATTTGGGCAATTGTTCGTTTTCAGTAAGTATATTGAAATTTGAAGTAGCTTGTTTTCCAAAAAAAGTTGGCAACCCTAGCCGCATTATTGTCACCCGTCCCCAGCAAAGACACCCTACCGGCAAAGCCGTGCCGCCAAGCGATTAGCGTTCCGGTACGATGCCATGTAGTAACCAAAGGGGTATAAAGTATGGGTTTAATAAAAACTGCCATATTATCCCTACTAGGTTAGTCCGCTTCTATCTTAGACTGCATCATCACTTACGACCATCTCACATGGTGGCACCATCAACCATGTGAGATTGCAGTCAAAGCAAAGTTTATCTTGTATCCGAATTAAATAAAAAAAATACTAAGCAAAACTAGGCAGTTTTTGTTTAAATGCCATCTAGTTCAATTTTATAGTAAACATTTCGTAGTTTATGTTAGAACCACAGAACTTGGATAGCAATCATGATGTCAGTGTGTGCGTGGGGGTTGCGTATATACAGTAATCGATATGACAGATTTTTATTAGTGGACTATTTGACTAAATGGCTCCGTTTTAAATTAAACTAATGATGTGATAAAATAATACGCATTGATATACTGGCGCAAGTGTAATCAGTTTTAAAATCAGTGCATAGGAACTTTGCGAAAATATCAAAAACCTGTCAAAAGCCCTAACAACGCCATCTAGCGGGAAACTGTCCGGGAGAAGACGTTGTGTTGACCCTTAACCTCTAATCTTTTTAGGTCATTGCATTTATTTTAACAAATAAGTGAACATGCTAGTATCTATCAGCCCAAAATTTGTCATCAACTTACAAGCAATGTAATGCATATCATGATAGAGACGGCTATGATATCATCACTATCATCATAGATTAATTATAATACCAATTAGCATACCAATTTTATAAGGGAGTTAGCAATCTATACTTGGGTATAGATTGCTAACTCCCTTATAAAATTTTTTCTAGGTTAATACTATCGTTAGATGGCGCTACCAGGCTCGCTATTTATACGATTATAGTAAAATCGGTGAAATATCGTATTTTCTTGGTTCAATTTGTATTAATCTTATATATAAAATTCTCGTGTCACAGTTTTCGTTCCCATACTCCTCCGAAACGGCTTGACCGATTCTCATGAAATTTTGTGAGCATATTCAGTAGGTCTGAGAATCGGCTACTATCTATTTTTCATATCTCCACGCGGACGGAGTCGCGGGCATCAGCTTTTTTGATTCCCGCGGGAACTCCCTAATTTTCCGAGATAAAAAGTAGCCTATGTCACTCTCCAGGTCCTCAACTATACCCATGCCAAAAATCATGTCTATCCGTTGCTCCGTTGCAGCGTGATTGAAGGACAGACCAACAAACAAACACACTTTCGCATTTATAATATTAGTATGATATATTATGTGGTATGCTGCTCATGCCAGAAAATCAGTCCTGACTTGTGATTGAGAACACTTCTACAAATTGGTGTCCACAGGGGCCATAGATTAAGAATAAAATTTATTTAATTTTGGCATTTTTACTGATTTCCAATTTTTACCCATATTTTATTTACCAAAATCATAAAAAATCAGGAGGTAAAAGCTGGTTGGTTCCATAATAATAATTCAATTTTTATGAGTCATAACTTATGTTACGACAGCCTAATCATTATTTATTAATCCACGATGGCCCATTTAGCAAGCCTTATAAATTCCGATTTCCGACGTTAGATATACTAATTTGGTAGGTAGTCTAGGACGTGCCAAGAATCTCATTACAGATAGGTAGGTACTTACCTACACTATTTAGCTATGATTATGAACTAACGCTAGTTATAACTTAAATACCTCTTGGATTTGTCTACATCTACAAGTAGGTACCTATATTAAATTGTAATACTATCGCGACTGGCGCTCGGAGTGAGTTTTTTTAATTCCCACGGAAAGTGCTTAACTGCTTACTTTTCCGGGTTTTAAGTCTATGTCACCAACTCACGGGGTCTTATACTATATCCTTCGATCATTTGCTCAGTTCCGGCGTGATTGAATGACAAACCAACAAACTAACACTTTCACATTTATAATATTAGTATGATAAATGATTAGTGTGATATAATTTTCAAAGCAGGCTGCACCTGTCTTGGTTTCGACAGTTTCCCGCCATAACTTTGACAGTCTATGGCGCGAAATGCGGAACGGCGCGCGTGAGTTCGCGTTCGAATTTTTAAAAATAGTTTCTGTTTCGGGCCAATGTTTGTGATTATGCTGGCTCTATAATACAAAATAATAGTTTCGTTTAAAAAGAAATAAATTGAAAAAAGTGTTGGCTTCTCTTTTAAAAATAGTTAATCTTTATCTTATTTTTTCAAGGAAATTTAATTCACGAGTAGGTATTATTTTACTCGATCTGAGTTCCAAATTAAAAAAATAATTGTACAGAGTAATAACTAATAACCACCAGAAGTTACTATCAAATGCAGCTGCTATGATCATCTCTGTTTTTGTCTGTGACTTGTCTTATTTTCTATACAAACATCAATATAGAGCGCCTAGACTGCATCGCGGATTTGGACTTCAGCCAGGCTGGGTTCAATGACCTATCTCTTTTTGTTAGGCAATCTTAGATGCTTGGTGCATTGCAGGTTACACCAACGCTAGAAAACAAGAATCTAAAACCTTTATGGATGGAATGGAATAGAAGGGAATGGTAGGGGATTTATAAAAAAGACCACAGAATATAGATAGCCTATTGAAATTAATGTTAATTTTTTTTTAAATTACACAGCGTAAAAACCCAGTACAACAAAAATTAATTTTTTTCAGTTTAATTTTAAAAATCTATACTTATATAATATAAAATTCAAAGTCCCGATTGACTGACTGACTTATATATCAACGCCAAAGACAATATATAACCAGTATAAGACTGTTCTCTTCATACATTAAATCAAAGCTCGCTAAATGCGCATTAAAGTCGCCGGTACCTTGTAGTTCTTCGCATTATCTGAGATGGCGTAACTGTGCAAGTTGAAAAATAATTAATAACGAACATAGCTATTGCCATCTAACGAGTAGTAGTTGAATCATCAACTCGATCAAACTTACCTAGTGCCATCTAACGTATAGTTATATATCCATGACAGCCTCGTTGGTATAGTGGTTAGCATGTTGGACTGCGACCATAGATTAATTATAATACAGGTTTATATATTGTCTTTGACTGCGACCGACGAGGTCCCGGGTTCGAGTCCCGGGTCGGGCCATAACAAGTATTGGGTTTTTCTGGCAAGAAATTCTCAATACTAGCCCGGAGTTAGGAAGTTGGCGGTGTTTCAACCCCGTGCCTCGGAGAGCACGTAAACGTGTCTAATTATATTTTTTTAAAATAAACAATCTTGATCACTTGTTTTTGTGTTTTTTTTAAGTATTTCTTATATATGTTAGTTATTCTTGTTTTTTGATTCTTTCACAAGTCAGCCCTTGACTGCGATTCAACCTGATGGTATTTGATGATGTAGCCTAAGATAGTAGTGGGCTAATAAGAAGGGGTATAACGGCTTGGTACTTATAATAAACCCCAAATCGATTTCTAGGTACGCTAAATCGCTTGGCAGCACTTGGCTTCGCCGGTAGGGTTATAGCTAGCCATGACCGAAGGCTCTAAGCAGATCAGAACTCATGTGCCTATAGTTCTGAAGTAGGTAGACTCTAGAGTAATGGTAAATTTAGTTTTTTTATCAAGTATTTCTTGAATAATGCACAATACCTACTGTAAATATTTTTTCTTGATTATTACCTAAGTACCTACCTAAATTATATCGCCATCAACCAGACTTCTATTCTAATTAGCTAGCTATAAATAAAATAAGTATCTAGGTATATTATATTTATTTATTTACATATTTCGGAACCCTGCATGTCGATAAATATATTATTATTAGCTAAATGGCTAAAGAATACCTAACAATTGCCAAACTTAACCTCAAAGATTAATCGTATAGCAGTAGAATCTCAGAGTCCAGAACAAGCGTAGGTCAGCAGTTAAGTAGCAGGATCTCGGAGTCCATTAGTCTTATCACGGTCACAAACAAAAAAAAAACCGGTTAAGTGCGAGTCGGACTCGCGCACCGAGGGTTCCGTACAAACATGTAGGTATATCCTAAGTAAAAGTATTTTTATTCAACTTATCTAATATTTTAATTTCAATTTAATACCTCTACGCGTTCATGCGGAAAGGGGAAGTAAGTTTAAAATTATTAAAAATATTTTTTTTTCTTATATGACTAGATGATGCCCGCGACTTCGTCCGCGTGGATTGATGTTTTTTTTTTATTCCCGCGGGAACTCTTGAACGCGGAAGCCTATGTCCTTCCCCGGGATGTAACCTATCTCTGTACCAAATTTCATCCAAATCGGTTGAACAGATGGGCCGTGAAAGCGTAGCAGACAGACAGACAGATAGACAGACAGACACACTTTCGCATTTATAATATTATAGTATGGAGTATGGATATAGTATGGAAGTATGGATGTAACTAAAAATTTATGCTTTTCGCAATTTTTCCTTTATCTGTGCTATAAGACGTTGCTTCGTACCAAATTTCAAGATTCTGGAACGAAGTGCCCTGTAGGATTTGATTCCCTTGCGAGTGTCGAAATTTGCAGCAAATAATAATAATAATAATAACTTTTTATTTCAGGCTTCAACACCCATAACTTGTTAGTAACAATCACTTAACCTATGTTAGTAAAAAAACAACATAAAATACCTAAACTAACCTACCCTACTCTCAAACCTAAGCCTCGACACATTTACAGGTCTCTTTGAGGCCTCCTCATGAGAATGTGTGCACCATTCCAGCGCCTCCAGAGGGGGCTGTCCAGCTTAGTAGCCAACGTACTGAGGAGGGTGTTGGTGCTGCTCACTAGCCTGCACATCATAGACGCAGCACGCTTGCGCACGATCGCGTAGAAATCATCCACGCGAGCGTCCGCGAACATGGCCGACGCGCTGCAGTGTCGAGGCCTCCTCAGCACCGCCCTCAGCACATTGTTATATTGAACACGCAGAGCATTGTAGGTCCGCTGCGTATAGTCTATACACAGACTGCACGTGTAGAAAGACGGCAAAGCAAAAACGGCTGTAGATCTTTTGATTGTGTTAGCTTAGAAGTTTGATTTTTTCACAGCTCCAAGGGACAGTAGACCTGAGTAGGTATTTGATATGAATTCCAGCTTGGTACCTACCTCCATGTGTTCCTGAGAAAAAGGGTCTTGACACACAGACGGACGGACAACAAAGTGATCCTAGGGTTCAGTTTTTTTCTTTTTGAGGTACGGAACCCTAATTATTAAAAATATTTTAATTAAATGATATAACTAAAAATTAATGCTTTTCGCAATTCTTCCTATATATCTGTGTTATAAGACGTTGCTTCGTACCAAGTTTCAAGATTCTAAGTTCACGGGAAGTACCCTGTAGGTTTTGATTCCCTCGCGAGTGCAAGAAAAATCGAAAATTTGCAGCATAAACGGCTGTATCTTTTGATTGTGTAGGCTTTTAAGTTTGATTTTTTCACAGCTCGAAGGGACCGTAGACCTGATTGATATGAATTTCAGCTTGATACCTCCATACGTTCCTGAGAAAAAGGGTCTTGACACACAGACGGACGGACAACGAAGTGATCCTATAAGGGTTCCGTTTTTTCCTTTTGAGGTACGGAACCCTAAAAACACAAGAAACGCACAATTCACTGAGCCGGTACCATAGATCTTACTCTTACTAATATTATAAATGCGAAAGTTTAGATGGATGTATGGATGTTTGTTACTCAATCACGCCCCAACAGCATAACGTATCTGGCTGAAATTTGGCACAGAAATAGATTATAGTCTTGAATAGGTAGCACATAGGCTACTTTTAATCCCGGAAAATTAAAGAGTTCCCGCGGGAACAACAAAACCTCGATCCACGCATACGAAGTCGCGGGCATCAGCTAGTTAATTATAATACCAAGTACCAACCTGGTTTATAAGTATATCGTCTTTGGCCGGCACCAAAACAAGAGGAAAAAATTATTTTAGTGTATCGTCAGTTTGTGACGCCATCTATAGGAATGCAGCATAACTGCATGGTCCACTAGCTGATTATAACATAAGAATACACAGAACTTGTTTCAAATCGAATTACTTCTGCAAGTTAATTTTGTTAAAATTAATTGAATGTAAATTTGCTATTTGCTTAAGTGATTTTATCAAATTTTTGTATTTTGATAATTTTATATAAATAATTAATACAAACTGAACCAAGAAAATACGATATTTCACCGATTTTACTATAATCATTTGTCGAGCGAGCCTGGTAGCGCCACCTATCGATAGTATTAGCCTAGAAAAATTTTTATATGGGAGTTAGCAATCTATACTTGGTTTATAATTAATCTATGATCAACGCACAGCCTAAACCGCTAGGGTTAGAGACTTGAAATTTTGACAGTAGCTTCCTTTTACGACGTAAGCGCTCACTAAGAAAGGATTTTTCAAAAGTCTACCCCTAAATGGGTGAAATAGGGGTTGAAATTTTGTATGAAAGTACGTCATTTCTCAAGGTTTATCCATGAAACTTGGTATATGAGCTACCGGTAAAAAATAAAGAAATACGTGTTTCACAGTTCTTGAAAATTCTACCCCCGAAGGGGGGAAATAGGGGATGAAAGTTTATATGAAAGTCCTTTTTTTTTCAAGTTATTTCTCAAGTTGTATCAACGAAACTTGGTATTTTGGCTTTAAGTAATAAATAAAGAAGTACGTGTGGTACAGTTTCTCAAAATTCCACCCCCAAAGGGGTAAAAAAGGGGTTGAAAGTTTGTATGAAAGTCCTTCATTTCTCAAGTTATAGCCATGAAACTTAACATTTGGGCTTTCAGTTAGATATGCAGAAGTACGTGTTTCACCATTTTTGAAAATTCGACCCCCAAAGGGGTGAAATAGGGGATGAATGTCCTTCATTTATCAAGATATTTTTCAAGTTATAACAACAAAACTTGGTATTTTGGCTTTCGGTATAATATAAAGAAGTAAGTGTGTCACAGTTTTTCAAAATTCCACCCCCAAACGGGTAAAATAGGGGTTGTAAGTTGGTGTACAAGGCCGGAGTTATTCAAGTTATAGCCATGATTCATGAAACTTGACGTTTGGGCTACGGTTTTAAATTATGACGGGAATAATTATTCACAGTTTTTGAAAATTCTTTCCCAAAGGACGTTAAATAGTCCTTCAATCACGCTGCCACGTTTTTTATCCCGGAAAATTAAGGAATGCCTGTGGGAGTTAAAAAACTTACGCCACGCGAACGAAGTCGCGGGCGTCCGCTAGTGTAACTATAAAGTATTTACTTATGTAGTTTGAATAAACTTGTGTCTGTAAAATGGTAATCATTGAGATGTAAATCAGTTTGATTTGGTATAAATGTGCTAAAATATTTGCTCAAATATTTCCTTTTAAAAAAACATTTAAGTAAAACTCCTTCCGGGTTCGGGTGACTTGAGAACTTGATAATAACTCAAAATATAAATCTACATCCAAAATATAACGAAAGAGTTTTTATATTTTATTCCACTACTTACAAGTTTTATTTTTATTTTTTATTAGTACACTACAAGTTAGCCCTTGACTGCGATCTCACCTGATGGTAAGTGACGATGCAGTCTAAGATGGTAGCGGGCTAACCTGTTAGGGGCATGGTAGTTATATTAAACCCATACCCCTATTCGGTTTCTACACGGCATCGTACCGGAACGCTAAATGGCTTGGCTGCACGTCTTTGCCGGTAGGGTGGTGACTAGCCACGGCCGGAGCCTCCCACCAGGCCAGACCAGGGAAAATTCAGAAATTACAAATTCCCAAATTGACCCTGCCGGGGATCGAACCCGGGACCTCCGCACGTTAAGGCAACAGCGCTACCCACTGCGCCACGGAGGTCGTCGAAGTTAGCCCTTGACTGAGATGTCACCTGACAGTAAGTGACAATGCATTCTAAGATGCGTTCTAGTAGCCTCTGTATCCATAGGGTCTAAACTCTAAAGTCTAAACTCTAACATATAGCAGGGTAGGGTTATGTTAGTTTTATTAAACACATATAGGATAATCGGAGTCTAGATGCGGCATCGTACCGGAACTTTAAATCGCTTAGGTTGGTAACTACCCACGACCAAAGCCTTCCATCAGACCCAAGGGCGGATCCAGCTTAGGCGCCAGGAGGGGGTCACATAGTCGTGGTCAAGTCAAGAACTTATAATTTAACTAGCGGATGCTCGCGACTTCGTTCGCGTGGTATAAGTTAGTTTTCCCACAGGCACTCCTTAATTTTCCGGGATAAAAAGTAGCCTATACCACTCTCCAGGTCCTCACCTACCCATGCAAAATACCCGTTGCTCTGTTGCGGCGTGATTGAAGGACATACTCTCTATTTCACCCCTTTGGGGGTAGAATTTTCAAAAACTGGGAAACACATATTTCTTTGTTTTTAACCAGTAGCTCACATACCAAGTTTCATGGCTATAACTTGAGAAATGAAGGACTTTCACACAAACTTTCAACCCCTATTTTACCCCTTCGGGGGTGAAATTTTGAACAACTGTGACACACGTAATTCTTTATTTTTTACCGTTAGCCAAAATACCAAGTTTCGTTGATATAACTTGAGAATAACTTGAGAAATGAAGGACTTTCTTGATTATTTATGTTGAACCCTAACCTAACCTACAAGAAAGAGACAAGAAAACGTAAATACAATGAATATTTCAAAAATTTACACTCAAAACATTGAACGGTTCACAATCTTTCGACTGTTTACAATCTATGGAAAAAAAGCGTTAGATTACAATCTTACGGTTTTTACAGTCTTACGGTGACATATATATGTGAGATTTTGATAACAAGAGATGTAAGTAAAAAGTAGGTATTTTATTAATTTTTATATATATATTATATATATAGGTAGATTATTTTTAAGTTTATGCATGCTAATATTCATTCTGTTGGTTGCTCTCTTATTTTATTTTTAAAGAGCATTAAAATCAGTGTGGTCACGACGATACACTTGATTTCATTGTGTGAACTGTGAATTTATCTAAGATTTTAGGTTAGACCAGTAAGCTGGTGCTACCCTGACCCAATGACAGAGAGAGAGACAATAAATACGACATTCAACACAGTCGACAAGGACGACGACCTACGCGGGTTCTCTGTCCGACTCACATTTTATTGAAATTTAATTAATAAAAAATTCAACTTTCTTATTTTTTCACAAATGAAATGGGCATTATTTAAATTATTGAATTTCCTATCTATTGGTGTAAGTAAACCAATAAAACAAATAAAATCAACTTTTGAAGGAGATGAAGATTTACTTCTATTTTAGTGTTTTTTTTGTGATTTTTTAACCAAGTAAATACGAAGCTTAATAAAAAAAACTAAATGGGGATTTTAATGATAAAACATTAAAGAATTATGTGGACTTTACATTTACTTTTCATTTCCTTCAGTTTTTGAGGGTATAGGCTATATAGCATCTAAAGATAGCGAAAAAACGGCCCGGGAAACGCCTTAATGCTCTTCAATCTCCCTCGTCCAAAAAAAATATATAAGTAGGTACATAAGTCACGCAGCACTCTTTCAGTAAGTAGGTACCTACATATCTACCTATGAGGTACTTTATGAGCATTAAAAACAATAACATTTAAGTTAAAACACACGCACTCACTGGAATAATGAGAAGAAACTGATTACTTACCATTTCTTGTAATTAATGAATTTGCAGCAACAATTTTTAAGAATAAGTACTTATAAAGCTACACTCATTATGCGTAGAAAGAAATTTTAGTTTTTTAACTTAGAACTATGTTATGATATGTTGAAGTTTAGTCGTTCCGATTCCGATTGAGGTCTAGCTTTTCCGATTGATTGTCTAGCTTTTTTTTTTTTTTTAAATCCACTACAAGTTAGCCCTTGACTGCGATCTCGCCTGATGGTAAGTGATGATGCAGTCTAAGATGGTAGCGGGCTAACCTGTTAGGGGCATGGCAGTTATATTAAACCCATACCCCTATTCGGTTTCTACACGGCATCGTACCGGAACGCTGAATCGCTTGGCGGCACGTCTTCGCCGGTAGGGTGGTAACTAGCCACGGCCGAAGCCTGCCACCAGGCCAGACCAGGGAAAATTCAGAAATTATAAATTCCCAAATTGACCCTGCCAGGGATCGAACCCGGGACCTCCGCACGTTAAGACAACAGCGCTACACACTGCGCCACGGAGGTCGTCAACAACGTAGCTAGTAGCTAGACGTTACGTAGTCGTGGCAAGTGTGGCGTGGCGAGGTAAAATTCAAATTTTCGATGCGTTCGTTCCCAAACGTTTGCCATCATACAAAGTTATTATATTAAATTAATTAAATATTGAAGGTATACAGTTACATAAAATCTGTATGGTGACAAAATATATAAATAAAATCAGTGGTCCACCTAAGTCCTGGAACCAGCTCAGGGGGGGGTCATGACCCCCATGACCCCCCCCCTGGATCCGCCCTTGAATTCAGACCAGAGATAATTAAAAAATTATGAATTCTCAAACCACAGTCCATCAAACTTATCTGACCCGGTTGCCATAGTTGGATTAATTGGAACTAATTTTTAAGCCTAACAAATTCTCAAGTTTTTTTTTTCATTTCTACTAGCGACGCTGTCACCAGGTCAGATAAGTTTGTGGGACTATACACGCATTTAACTTTAGATATATTTTTTTAAAGTCATAGCGATATAGAATACACTGTCAGTAGGAGCAATTAAAAATAAACTCTACATGCTGAAAACTGGTATTATTTCTGTACCTGGGCTCAATACAAAGTGAAACTGACTTAGAGATTTCCTTCCACTTAATTTATGTTACAATAAAACTAGCATCTCGCTTGGATGTGGTTATTTTTGGACGAATATAGCGGAGTGGTCGCGAGATGTATTCACGAACTTCCAGTTAATCGGAGTTTTGCTTTGGTTTATCTGTGGTTTAACCCTAAAGATTTATAGTGCGATTGTTCTATTTATCTCTGAATTTATTGCGAAAAAATTACATATCTAATGAAAATTGTTAGATACTAGCCTATGCCCGCGACTTCGTCCGCATGAAAGGTTTTTGCGATTCCCACGGGAACTACTTAATTTTCCGGGTTCAAAAGTAGCCCTTTGCCCATGCAAAAAATCACGCAGATCCGTTGCTCTGTTGCGGCGTGATTGAAGGACAACGTAATAAAAAAACACACTTTCGCATGTATAATATTAGTATGATATATTTGACGTGAAACCTCAGTCCTCACCAAGTCAACACTCAAGGTTCTGGATGTAAATCGAAAGCACACATCGGCAATATATTAATACAAAGCCTCCCCCCACAACAGTAGTCAGTAACCATGCTGCTAACGCTGAAAGCAGTATGGTTTCATTACTGTTGAATTTTGTGCTTTATAATTATAATCCTTATTTTAGGAACGTCAAGGTACGTGACACTAAACTGTCATTTTGAGTAATATTGCTTTATGTGTTGGTAGTATGAGTACGGCCTATAACTAATTCAATAATAAATCTCTGAAGTGAGACAAACTTGGCGCACTGGTTCGTCTGTTGTATCCTGAATCAAGATTTGATTTGCGTCCTCGCATCTCGTCACTCAACAGATTTAATGCGTTTCTTAAAGCACTGCCAACTGCTACGGAAAGAGATGGCGACATCTTTGAATCATCGCTCAGTATGTGTGAAATCCACCGATAAATTTTTTTGCTGCAATATTAATTATTGTCTCCTGACCGAATTTCGGCTAAAACGTAATACTTTTGTTTAATGACTAGATGCCCGCGTCTTTGTCCGCGTGGATTAAGTTTTTTTATTGCCGCGTACAGTTGTTTTTGGCACTTGCGTAAAGGTACCTAATACCTACTTTAGTATCAACGAACAATACATGCCTACTCACCAGTCAAATAACAACTTATGCCGGGAGTAAGCTATATAATATTGTATGGATCAGGAAGTTTTATCTTAATTTTCGCACATACAATCGAAATATTTCTATAAATAATAACATACGTACCCGAAAGTCTGTGTTTTCATACCTCCAGGTCAGTTACCGGTTGAAGTGATAACGGATTACGCTTGCCGTTACGGGACTCTAATACTCGCGCTTGATTGACATACGGTGTGTTTATAATATTTAGGCTGTGTCTCCTTACCTCTAATACTCGGACTTTTATAAGTCGTACAAACTTATTTGGCCCGGTAATAACGTAGCTTGTATCTTCGTAAAATAAAATAAAAAACAAAAACTAAACAGGCATACAATTAGTTCCAATTTTGGCCACCGGGTCAGATAAGTTTGTGGGACTAATAAAATGCTAAACTGGCGTTTCAAAATGTCATTACACCTA
Source organism: Erebia epiphron (assembly GCA_963932025.1). NCBI lineage: Eukaryota > Metazoa > Arthropoda > Insecta > Lepidoptera > Nymphalidae > Erebia > Erebia epiphron. The sequence goes on along the minus strand of OZ009953.1, from coordinate 5,691,958 downwards.
AGTAAAGTTTAAAATATTTGTAAGTGAAATGACATTTATTTAAATCTTTATTGTACACAAGTACTCGGAAATAAAGAAGATAATAAAACTATGATTAGGACAATATACAGTATGCAAAGGCGGTCTTATCGCCTAAGGCGATCTCTTCCAGACAACCTTTGGAAACAGGAGAAGAGAATACAAATGACATTTTGAATCGTCAGCTTACTGCATCTAATTAAAAGTCTGAGTATAATATGAATAGTGTATTAAATTAATACAATTGTTATAAATCATGTTTATAATAGGGTTTCGTTCTATTTTTCTCTGAGACTCGCAAATGTATAATATACTGTAATATAATTATTGATATCGTGACATGTCAGCATGGATTCAGTTAGTAAAAATACGTATTAGGTTCCGGGACAAAAATAGCCTATACTTACACTAAAATAAGATCATTGATACTTATAAGGGATCATATTAAGAACCTTTTTTTAACATTGCTTAAAATGCAGTGTCTGTATGTATGTCTGTTAAAATTAAGCTTTAAAACAAAGAATATTCACACAGCTGCACAAGTTGTACTTTATGTATCTCTTAGGCTTAAGAAAGTTAAAAGCATCAGTGGAACACGTAGCAAAGTTTAAAACAGCTGCTAAACGATGATTCAACATCCCTTTACATTCCTCAAAACAAACAACGTGTTTCAAAAGTTCTGCTTTTATTTTTACTTTTACTCTCGTCTTTCAAGTTCTATAAGTTAGTTACTTTAATGTATACCGTATCAACTATCTACACCGACGCGACGGTACGGTACGGTAGTTATAGACCGAAAACGCCAATAATTAAACAGAAAATAACTATCTTACTACGAATTAACTAAATTAATTATTGATTTAAAAGTTAAATTAATATTTTTTTACTACTAAAGTATAATAGGCATAGAAGCATAAAAATAAAGAGTTAATTTCAATTTCCATAAACGTCATGATCCAGGAAATTGGTTGAAAATTGAAATTGAATCGCTTTTTTGGAAGTTTTGTTTATTTTTAAGTGGCTTTCTTGTAAATTTAAAATTTTAATACCTATTCTATTCTATTCTATTTCATTATTGTTTTTAGAAACTCATTCTCTCAACTCATTTGAAAATCACTACCTAACCAGTAAAGTAAATAAAATCATACCTAGAAAAATTAAATTGCCGTTAATTAATTAATAAAATTAATTTTAATTGTTACACTAATAAATTTACACTGTGACATATAAGATCACGTTCCGCCATTTTTAATCTATGGTATAGAGTTGACCATTATTAATGGCGGCTATATTTCACGAAGATCATATATCATATCAGCCCAATTATGAGGGTAGCTTGTATTTCCTCATTCCTAAAAATGACGATTGCGTGGCTGTCTTGGCGGATTGCCAATCAATTTTGGCTGTTGGGTCAACGAAATAAAGTGTTTGAAGAATGGGAGCCTCGAATTGTCAACGTTTCTAGTTCCCTGTAGATTTTTACTGCAGGTTTTTATCTGTATTTTTAACCGACTTCCAAAAAAGGAGGAGGTTCTCAATTCGGCGCGTATCTTTTTTTTTTTTTTTTTTTTTTTTTTTTTTTTTTTTTTTTTTTTTTTTTTTTTAATGTATGTCGGTGCATATCTCCATGGTTTCTAAACCGATTTGAATTTTTTTTTTACATTGGTTAGAGGAAGCTCACGAGGTGGTCCCATAAAAAAATCTGACTCCAAATCCTCAATTCTGATGCTGTAGGGTACAGAACTCCTTAAAAATAACGATTTAAGATTTTTTTATGATGAATTAATATTGTAGGTGTCAAGCAACGACTTCATACTTAAACCCAAGTCCCAACTCCTCAACCCTGATGCTGCAGGGTACAGAACTCCTTAAACATAGTGGTTTAGGATTTTTTTATGGTGAATTAATATTGTAGGTGTCAAGCAACGACTTCATACTTAAACCCAATTTCCAACTCCTCAACTCTGATGCTGCATGGTACTGCACTCCTAAGATTTCTACACACTATGTTGAAGTCGGGCGAGTATGACAAAGATAGGCATAGTTGACGCGTCAGGTTCGCCCGACTTCAACATAGTGTGTAGAAATCAAAATTATTTTTTACTTTACAGTGGCTTTGGAAGTCGGTTTTTTGGAAAGAATTTTTTCATCGTTTGTTTGCGGAAATGCGAATCAAACATGGAATATTGATTACTAATTTCATTTTAGTTGTAGAGTACTGATACGCGGTTTCTACTCTAGGACTTTTCGGCTCAAGCGGCCATCGCCCCTAAACGAGCATTACCTGCCCATTGCCACTTCAGCTTGCTAATGGTTTGGAATATGTCAGTAACCCTAGCTCTCCTGCCGTTTTTTTTCATTCCAGATTCTATCCTTCAGGGAAACGCCTAACATAGCCCTCTCCAGAGCTCGCTGAGAGACTGAACTTGTGGATCAGACCGCTTGGTGTCTACTATCTACGTTTCAGCGCCGTCGAATAAGCCAGAATGTATATATTATACAAGCTTTTGCCAAAATGTTGTGGTTTCTTGCTGGCACTTGGCCAGGGGATTTCAGCTATTGCATCACAGTTCGTGACGTGGTCATTGTTTATTTTTGTGAAACTTTTAGAGTTAACCGCTTATTTGTCGTTTAGTTTTTAGGGGGTTAAAAAACTAATGAATATTCTGAATAGGTAACTGGTCGAATGAAAAAATATAAACTTGGTTGGCAAAATATTGACCTAAACTTCAATTATTATTCAAGTACCTTTCGTATATTTTAAGGAACCTATTAATTCGGATTTCCCGCCAACTAAACATGGCAGGAGCAGAATACAGACAATTTTTTTTTAATTACACTTTATTACCCAAACCTTTGAGAGATTAATGCCCGCTTTCACCAACGACCCATAAGATTTAAGGGACCCCTTAGCATATTTAGGGGCCAGTTAGGGGATGGTTTCCGTTTCACCACTATTAAAGGGTCCCTTAGTGGCTAATGGGTCCCCTAAATTTAGGAGATGGATTATTTGTCCCATAAACCTTCACATAAGTAAAAGAGACTTCAAAAGGACGAGACGGACAGTGTTTTGTTTGATTTTCTTGATAATTTTGGTATTATTAGGTATGTATGTGAAATCCTGTATGTTTGCAGTTTGCACATAGGGAGCATTTGGAATGTGGGAATCAATCAAAAAACTAAGCGAAGGAAGTTGCGGACATTGTCTATTATTTGATATAAATCGTAGTCGAAGACGTAAAACATATCGAAAATGCCCGAATTATTCAACAATTATTACCTAAAATTAAAAGTGTTACCTTTGTTGGAAAAAATGTAACACGCTTAAGAATTTCCAGGCAATACTTACAAAAAATCCGATACCTGAGTACCATATTATTATGAGTATATTTAAATATTTAACCTAATGGGTGGATCCCTACCTACTTACTACCTACTGACTTACCAACCTAGTACAGCTACGAAACAAAGAAAAAAGGTTAATTTATTGCTTATCCAACGGTTTCTTTTGAATGGATGCACTATTGTTGTAAAAAATCTGTCCCATATGGAGGAGTCTCCTAGTTATGGGTCTGTTGCGTTCGTGAAATCAAATTTTAGTTACGGGTTGGTTTATGGGACCTTTTAGCTTAGCAGTCTTTTAACTATGTGATTGTTTAGGGGATGTTGGTGAGACTGGGCATAAGACATACAGTGAAATAAGATAAGTCGAGAGAAAAAAGAGTCCATAGGATGAAATGTAACTTATTAATATACCATGCTATCCATCATAAATTAATAATTTAGCTATAAACATTAAAATTACGTATCACAAATGCCTCCACATAAATAATCACACATGTATTTTCATTTCGTAGACACAAAACGAAAATAAATACACGAACACCCGCTGCATTTCAATGCAGTGTTTTTTTTATTTTCGAATTCTAAATTTGAACGTGGCCACGCGCCAGTCTCGACGCGTGCGCATCGCGTCGCGCATTTCTGAACGGAACGGTTTAACTTTTAATTAAATCCTAGTTTCTTTTCTTTTTTTGGTCTATGGGCACAGTTCGGAATTTTTCGGTCCAGCCAATATTTAAAAAATATACAGATTTTATATAATATTTTAGTTGTAATATTTTAGAGTCACAAACGTTTGGACCTTTTTGTTGGTAAATATTTCAGAAATAATTCGCATTAAAGTTAATTTACGGCGATTAATATTAATTTTGGTTTGATTTTGATGTCCTACCCCGCTTGCTTGTGATTAACTTGTAAATATTTAATTTTAAATGTAGTGCGTGTCAGTTTTTTTTTTTTAAATTTAAGTGTTTTTTTTTAAATAAGTAAAGAACTAATTCAGTTACTAGACGAAAGAAAAAGTAAGCAAGAAGGTTTTATCATCCTTTATAGAGCTAAGCATAGAGTCCTGTATCGGCCAGAGACAGCGTTCCAAATTTAAACTCAGTGCTGCTAGTCCATATTTAAATTAAGATCCAAGTGAAGTGTTGGAACGTGTCATGTTCCATATTCAAACTCTGAGGACATAGACAATGGTATAGTTTTTTAAAGTTTCTAGTGTTCTATGGTTTCTGAACGAAATGGGGAAGAAGAAGAAACCTAATGGGAAGAAAGGTGCGAATAGGTTCTTTCGCTGGATACGAAGGTATAGTTTATATTTTTAATTTGTGGTTTCAGAATAATTTTACGTGAATGTTTTTAACAGATAATAAATAATCTTTACTCTTATAATGTACCTAACTAACTTTCGTTTGATTTTGTGATGATTTTAACGAATGTCATAAACGATGTGCATGATGTGCATGTAGATGTACGTGTGCACTAAACATCAAAAATTGTCTTGACTTATATAGTCAAAAGGTAGTGGACCCTGACAGTCGCACCTAGTGGTTCCTTGCCTTTTGGTATGGAACCCTAGCACCGAATTTAACACGTATTTCTTTACTCCGTTCAAGAAGTCGTTTGACAAGTTTACCCGAGAACTCTTTGCCATTTGAGACCGATATTTCGGTCCTCATCACATCTGAGTAACACCTTTATCTTTATCATCCATCCAAACTTTTGCATTTATAATATTAAAGTCTAGACTCTAGAACTCTAGTCTATTAGACTCTAGAAGTATTACTATTAGATTTTAAACATCTTAATTACCACATTTCCTGTTTCCCGACAATTCGGAAGATCCAGATCATTATAAACGAAACAATATGTATGACATAACCCTGTAATTGTCTATTGTAACATATCCGGCAATTGAACAGCTGCGTTACTGCTTTATACCGACAGAGTCCGAGGGTTAGATTAGTATCATCTTTTGCATCTTTTTGCAAATTTTTTATTCCACTACAAGTTAGCGCTTGACTGCGATCTCACCTGATGGTAAGTGATGATGCAGTCTAAGCGTGAGATCTAAAGCGAACTTTGACTTTGCTTAAAATTAGTTAAAACGAGACAGATTTATGTTACTCACATAAATTCATCCCGTTTTAACTCTACTTAGTCTGAGCCAATTCAAAGTACGCTCTATAGATCTCAGCATAAGATATTAGCAGGCTTACCTGTTAGGAGTATGGCAGTTATATTAAACCTATATACCCTAGTCGGTTTCTACACGGCGTCGTACCGTATGGATTGGATGGAATTATGGATTCCCAAATTAACCCTGCCGGGGATCAAAACTGGCCTTAATATGGCGGTCATACCCCTAACAGGTTAGCATGCTATCATCTTATAACTGCATTGTCACTTACCTCGAGATCGCAGTCAATTATACAAGTAATATCAAGTAAAAGTTGCCAAAATTCCGCTATGATACGGGCGTGCGGAAAAACGCTCGCGTACGGGCGGCTTTTCGATCTGTTTTTCCGCTCCACGCTGATCTTTTATTGCATGTTTAATGTTTATCTCCATGTTTTGATTACGGAGACATAAAAAAAAAGTTAACTGTCGAAAGTAATCACTCAATCCGGAACAATAAGCTTGTATCGTTAACAGAAAAACTCTACTGTTAATAGACCAAGTAGACCATTTAACACCAAAAACGTAGCATCTGCTCTAAACAAATCAACACTTCATTGGGAGCACGTGCCAACATAAACAAGTACGGTTAGCGAGAAATAAAACATATTAACGGCTTTATTGTCTTTCGTCAAAAAGTTGTTCCTATAATTAGTTAATCATCAGCATCATTATCTCATTATCATCCCATTGCTGGCCAACAACTGAACAAGGATCTTTTCTCAGAATGTGAAGTTTTAAGGCCATTATCCACCACGCTTTACAAGTGCTTGCAGTATTCACACACCTTCGAGAACATTATGAAGAGCTCTTAGGCGTACAGGTTGCCTCTAGGTGTTTTCCTGCACCGTTAAAGAAAGAAAAGAAAGAAAGAGAAATAGTTTATTCACCAGTGGTGTCACAGACAAAACTAGATACAAATGTAACACTTTCGTCTGTGACACCACCCAGAAAGGGTGTACAGCTCAGCGTTCAGCGTTCAGCACAAAAGTAAAAAGTTTAGCACATAGCCACATCACTCCTAAAAAGGTTAGAGGTGCGTGTGCGGGATTTGAACCTCAGACCCCCGAATAGGAAGCCGAAGTCTTAACCACTGGGTTATCAGTTATTACCGCTTCAAACGTCCCGGAATTGTAAAGGAAATTGACAAGACAAAATAGTTAAAAAAAAAATGTCCATTGTATGTTCGTACGGTAAATAATATGCTGTAGTAGTTAGTACAGTCAATGCGTCTGGGCCGGGTCCCCTCTTTTTCACCTCCTACTTCGCCCACTTTTCCTTTCCAATGTACAGTAAATTTCTCGTACAACATATTCATTGACGGTTTGGTATAGCCCAAGTAGAAAAGAGTGGATTCAAAACAACCATTGGTGGGATTACAGAGTGATAGTTACTGTAGTGAAACGTTTTATTTGATCGTTATTACCGATCGTAAGCTGAACACGTCATATTGTTGTTCCGCCCACGGGCTAGAGGACGTGCGCGTGCGTTTTTTAAGGAGATTAAAGTGTTTTTTCATTAAGGTGTTACGCAAGGAAGTACTATCGTGCCAAAGTTCTTGTTAACCCATATTAAACAAATCATATGACTGTTATGAAGTGTCAATGAACTGTAATTAGTGAAAATTACGTGTACGTTCGCAGACATTTGTGTTTGTTAGTTATGAATGAAATATTTTGAATTGCTAATTAGTTTGTCAGTCATTGTGGTTTAAATAAGAAAAATAACTTTTAATTAAGATCTTAATGTATTAAAAGTCTCAGAGAAAATGATTTAAAGACCAGTTTGGAAGCCAAAATGCATGAGATGTGTAAGTATTAAAGTTTTCCAGAGAAGAGCTGTATCGGTTGTTTTGAAAAGTAAAATGAATATAATATCAAACAAATGACTAAACTGTGTGAAAAAATGAAGTAGGTCGATTGATAGCTGAGTGTATTTTATGTTTAAAGTCATAAAGTTGTAATTTAAAAAACGATAAAATTACTAAGCCACAGAATCATGTTTAGAAATTGATTTTATGTATGCATTTCTTTCACCTGTACCCAAAAATCAAATTCAACTATAATTTTTTGTGTGATGACTGATGTTTTCGAGAAATACAATTTTAATAAAAACATAGAAGAAATCCATTATATTTAATATTATGTAGTCATTATAGGTCATTACATTTCTTCATAAAGATTAATTGATTTTGATTGAATGGTTATGTTGTGAGATGGAAAAAATCTTATTGAAAGAGCTTTAAACGTTTTATTTAATAGACGTTAGTAAAAAACTTTACATTTACCTATTTCATTAAAACGAAGTTTAAAAACAAAATGATAAAGAAATCTAATTAAAATCCACTAAGAAGAGATGGATAGACAAAAACAGCATAATAAGTGAAGTGAATCAAGGACCTCCTCCTTCTTTACTACATGTTGGATGATTAGCAAAATGGAAACATAAATTAGTTGAAACAATAGAAGGTAGCTACCAAAACATGATGATCGTCGATTATCTCGAAGACCTTGATCGAGTTGTAACAGAACAATGTCGGTAATCTATCGAATAATAAAGAAGATATCTAATCTATCCCGATTTTAATAAATACATCCAATCGATTGGATTTGGGTTCCCTATACACAGCCCAAAATGTTCATTCCATAAAGGGTATCTTATTGGATAACATTACGTTATGAACTCTGTACTCCTTATCTAGATTAATCAATTCCTTTAATCCGGTCTTATCACCTCGTAATAAAGCATAGCCACGAAACTATGAGTTTATCTCAAAGAATTTTATCAGTAATTGATAAGGGATCTACAAAGAATGGTGTATTTTATGATAATATTAATACCTGAGTACTCGTTATTAATTAAAAGATGAGTAAAAAAATCATCTTAGCGGATGCGTAACTGTTTGACGATATTTTCGACATCTTCGACGACAAATCTCTATTATCCAGCGGTTGCCTGCGACGTACCACGTTGACCATGTGAATTGGACATTGAGTAAATTATGGAGAATTTTGGCATGCGTTACGATGTTTCCTTCACTGTTAAAATAAACGCACATAACATAATGCGTGTCTGGGCCTCGTACTCCATCACTCACGTTATCAGTTATCACAGGCCTGCGCTTGGCGACAATCATACTTGCATGTGTAGGAAGCATTGTTGAAGTCTATGTTGGAGCGCGCTAGCCTAGTAGATGCCTATTCACTCTTGAATTGAAGGTACTTGAGTTGTACGTAGGTAAAGGTTACTAGGTGTCATACTTCAATTTCTTAAACTGTGAAAGAAATGACCATACAGTTGCATACTAGTAAAATCCCCAACTGTAACAATCGTAAGATCTCAAGCGCAGTTCATCCGGATCTCGAACTGGATTGGATAAATTGCCGGCTCCGTTATTATTCAAGTTCGTTGTTCGTCAAATTGCTGTTGCACAGTTGCTCTGCCTTAGCTTTGAATTACGTGGTAGGTAGATTTATTACCAAACTAGCTGATGCCCGCGACTTCATTCGCGTAGTTTTTGGCTCCCGCGAGAACTAGTACCGGGATAAAAAGTAGCCGATTTGTTATTCTAGACTATAATCTATATTAGTGCCAAGTTTCATCCAGATCGGTTCAGCCGTTCTGGCGCGATTGAGTAACAAACATCCATCCATCCATCAAATCTTTCGCATTTATAATATTAGTTTAAAGATGAGGATTGTAAATTGTTTTTGCTGGCAATGAAAGGAATGCTAAGAAATACAAACTTGATTCGTTGTTAGGCATGTATAGCTACTAGTATTTATAGTCTCGTTAGGTGTTACGTATGATAATAAAACCGAACGGTGCTTCTTAGCAGTTCCGACAGTTTACTTCCTGATGTAACGACTAACGAATGCCTAACGGTGTAGCGAATGTTATATTCTAAGAGTTGTTGTTGTTTTCAATTTTGTCCCCTTTCGGTACAGGCAAAGATTTAAGACCATACAGCCTATTCAGTCGCCTATTCTTAGCGCTTTTAATAAACAAACGACTATTTTTTTTATTTTGTAATTGGTTTGACGGCTCTGGGTTCCAGGCCTTCTCAGACTTATTTTTAAAAGACTTTAAACTAGAAAATTCATTGTTAAGGCATGTAAAGCTACTCGTATTATAGTCTCGTTAGTATACGTATGATAATAAAACGAACGGTGCTTCTTAGCAGTATGGACAGTTTACTTCCTGATGTAACGACTAACGAGTACCTAACGGCGTAACGCGTGTTTTGTGTCTCTATTCATAGAGTTTTTAATAAACAAACGGCTATTTTTAGGGTTCCCTAGTCCACAAGGAACCCTTATAGTTTGTAAGCAATGTCTAAACTAAACTAAAATGACAGCTTTAAATCTAGTTCTGCCCCATTTCTCAGGTACCATTAAAAAAGGGTTAGCAATATCAATGCTGGATACAATGCTGTCATTTTAGTTTAGTTTAGAGATTGCTTACAATAGAATTAGCCTCATTCGGCCGGTTTCTGAATTGAGAATTTCATGTTGAGTCTGTCTCAAAGACTACTTAAAGACTAATTAAGCAAATTTTTGTTTCTGAATTGATATTGTGTAAGGTTTGAGAGTTGGAGCTTGCTGTTTTTGCTTGAATGCCCAATATTGGCATATATAAAACAATAATATAATAACCGATTGTCTGTCTGTCCGCGGCTTAGCTCAGAATCAGAATTTGGCATGGGTAGGTATAGACATTGAATAATAGCAAGAGTATTTAGTACTAAAATTCTACATCAATAGATATATAGGTACATATTAAATTAGGTACGCCGACACGCACTTGGCCGTTTTTTTTGTATCTTTATTTTCAACATACAGATAGACATTGGTCACGTAAAACAATACATGTTTCAATTAACAAAGTGCGGTCTGGGCGTTGTAACTTGTATGTCCATTAATAAGAAGAACGGAAAGACAATCGTTTAAAGAGGAGTGGTCTTTAATGCCTCACGTGACTCGCTTACCCATTACATTTATCTAATATGCAGTAAAAGGGTTTTAATTCAATTCAATTTATTTGTCTTTCTTGATGTAGTTCCACACACTTATCTGACCCGGTGATTTTGGCCACCGGGTTACAAGTGGGTAACCACTGTTGTTTTTTTTTTTAAAATAAAGCAAGTTCACAATTTACTGCCAGTGGCAGTGGCAAAGTAAAACGATGTCAAATTTCTTTTTCACCTCTATAGCTCGAAAAACGCGCTTTTGCTGCCAACAACCAGTGAGCAAAACTTGTTTTTGCACAGAGATAGATTATAGTCTGGAATACCACATAATACACTTTTAATCCCGGAAAATAAAAGAGTTCCCGCAGGCAACCAAAAAAAACCTAAATCCACGCGAACAAAGTCGCGGGCATCAGCTAGTTATAACATAAGGCTAATTATTTAGCCTGACTTGTATAACTTATAGAAGATCTGTTTTTAGATTTTCTTGCCATGTTTTTTAGATTATTGTAATACCTACAAGAAATAAATTAGCTCGTCAGGTCCATTGTAATAATTTAATATAAAAAATTCTTTTTTAAACAACCGACTTCAAACTCCCGCGCCAACTTTACAACAACAAGCACACGCTATACAAAGTACTTATTTTATTGTTGATATATGGGACCACTTGGGAAGTATGCCCTTTCAAATAAAAAAAGAATCATCCAAATCGGTCCACCCAGTCAAAAGTTCTGAGGTAACAAACATTAAAAAAAAAAAACAGTCGAATTGAGAACCTCCTCCTTTTTTTGAAGTCGGTTGAAAACTAAAATCGTATCTGTTGTCGAAACAAGCGGAATTGAGGGTATGTTCCGATATACACTGAGAGCACTGTTCAGTGCTCTTACTGGGGAGAAATTCGTCCCGTTATGGACTGACAGCATACTGCCGCAGTATCCTAGGGAAATATATGACGTCATAAATCGTCGCCATTTTTGTACTGTGAGCACTGGAGTTTTTGAGGTAAGGTGCTCTCAGTGCTGACTGCGTTCCGTTTTAAACAGTGACCAGTATAGCTAACTATAAAGGAACGGTTTCGCAGTGTACTAAATTGACGTCACACCTTACAGTGCAAGCAGTGTATTTCGGAACATACCCTGAATTAGTGGTTCTTCGACGTCTTGTGTCAATTGTGCTGAGAGTCAAGGGTGACCCTCAATTACGAGTTAATGTTGATTGTCAGCTTGTTGATCACGAAATAACCATAATAATAACTTTCATTGTTTAAAAATATTTTGGATTGAAACCATGATACAAGTGAAAAACAAACATTAGAACGTCTATAACCGTATGGCTATTTTTCCGAGTTTCCCGCGGTTTGTTTTTCAAACGTGCGCAAAAACGCGTGGACAATGCCCCACTGGGGTGCAGACATAGGACATGAAAAAACAACATGACGTGGTTTGCAAATTCTTTTTCTTCATGTAAACTGTAAAGGCTTGAACCCCCTTGAGAAACCAATTTTTCACATACCATAAAAGTAATAGAGACAGATCACGTCAATAATAATTAACTGTAACATAAAACCGTTAAGAAAGTGTGCTCACGGTAAACAATCCCATCTAGTGTTTCATTAGTTACTGCTTGGAAACTTTCGATATCTTAGAAAGTGTAGCACTTTGCACGGCACACACGTTTTTACACAAGCTTTTAATTTAGTTTCACTTATTAGCTTGCAACTTCGTGATCAGGGGCCATGCTGCCAACGCTTAAAGCAATTCTTAAGCTACCACCACCACTACAGCCCATCAACGTCCCACTGCTGGGCACAGGCCTCCACTCTCATAGGATAGAGGGAATTAGAGCTTAGACCCACCACGCTGCTCCAATGCGGATTGGCAGGCTTTAACGACTACCAACATGCTCTCCAAGGCACGAGGGTTTTAAACACCGCCAATTTCCTAACTCCGGGCTGGTACCTATACTGAGAATTTCTAGTCAGAAAAACCTAACACTCATTATGGCCCGACCCGGGACTCGAACCCGGGACCTCGTCAGCCGCAGTCAAACATGCTAACCACTAGACCAACAAGGCGGTTAATACTTAATAATATTATTAGTAATATACTTAAGGGTCCTACCCTTGGCCGACATCTAGGCGTTGCTGTCAGCCGCTGTCAATTGTTTCTATACACATACAACCACAGTCTACGCAGGCACACATAGAAGGATTCAGCCCCTACCACGGGAGCACACAATATGCGATCAACTATCTCACTATGGCACAAATATTGATTGATAGCTAGATGATACTTACGGCTTCGTCTGCGTTCGTTAATTTTTTTTTATTTATGCGGGAATTTCTCAATTTTTCGGGATAAAGGTAACTTATGTCCTTCCTCGGGATGTAACCTTACTCTATACCAACTTGGTTTAAATAATGGGCCGTTCAATTACACGAATTTGGTATTTTAATATCATAGTATGGATTGTAGAGGTGCTTCTTGATAATATACCAACCGGCTGATTCCTGCTAACTGATTTATAACTATGAGTAGGTATAGGTAAAGATAGGTGTTTATTTAATAAAGGTTGTATGCTTAGGTAGAAAAATAAATTAAATTAATAATGGCGCTTAGTATTACTAGTAGTTCTGCATGAATAGTATAAAAACGGTGTAAGACAGCACTAGGAGATTCCATTTCCATCTGAGATGTGCGATGTAGATGAAGTGGTTTGAGAAGTAACTAGTCAGCTTCTGTGTTCCATACTTCAACTAGTATAATGTGTAATGTAGGGAACATTATGGACGTAAATAAGCTGCGTGACTGTCATGCTGTCATTCCCTCTCTCGTAATAAATACTTAGAAGGACGTGTTTCCTTTCCTCATTATGTGAAAAACTTCGTTGCTTAGTTGAACCCCTTTCCCCTAGAGCTAAGCTATGAAAATCAATTGATGCTGGTGGGTTTGAGACATATCCACATAACTAACGTAGCATCAACACAACTCATCCTAAAAAACCTATTTCCATTATTTATTTAGTTTTTGATGTGAAACTTTTATAGCACTTTGAAATGGAAAATAAAACCGCAATTTATTACTACAATATAAAGTTTATTAGTATAAAGTACCTAATATAATTGATATAAATAAAAATTATCCTTGTCACATTTTGACAAACCGAAGTTTTATGACAGCAAAAAAACGTTTATAATATCATGTAGGTACTGACTATGAGATAGCTGCACTTTTGGTAACTATCGCCAGGAAGGCTGATTCAGTATTAGGTGGGTGTAGGGCTCTCCACTGATGACGATAGTGAAGGTCTGCCTGCATGCAGATCAGCCTTTCACTAGATATGGCCGCTCAAACACGTACTATGGTTACCAAAAATTAACCATAACTAGGAAGGCTGATTCTTGTACAGTATTAAAGTATGCGCAGTACCTATGTAAACAGTATAAAAACTGACGCTATTCATCGGGCCGTTCACTAAACATGGCCGCTCAAAGATGTGTTAGCCTTCCTAGTCATTGTTAATTTTAGGCAACCATAAGACGTCTTTGAGAGGCGATAAGTAGTCAGACCCCATCAGCATGCGGGCAGTCCTTCACTATCGTCATAAGAGGAGAGCCTACACCTACCTAATACTGAATCAGCCTTCCTGGCGATAGTTACCAATAGTGCAGCTAGTTTGAAATAAATAAAAGGTACTCTTTTATTTATTTCAAACCTTTATAATTGTAATTTTACCCATCAACTAAACCGACAGATATAACTTGGAAACAACAACAAAAAAATGAGGTTTTTTGGTTCCCTTAATTTTCCGGAATAAAAAGTAGCTGTTTTATTAAGTAGTAAGTAGTATGTGTTATTCCAGACTATAATCTATCTCTGTGCCAAATTTCATCCAGATCCGTTCAACCGTTCAGGCGTGAAAGAGTAACAAACATACATACATACATGCATACATCCACTCATCCATACTCACAGGCTTTCGCGTTTATAATATTAGTAAGGATAAGGATTTATACCTAGTTTTGTAATTTACCTACCTTTTAGTTATTTTTGCCGAATGCTTTTTACCTTGCTGTTCAGAGCTCTCCAATTTATATTCTATAACTTGATCATCGTTTAGAATTTCAAAGCTGCAATACGTAAATAACCAAAATGTTTAGATAGGAAAGATGAATGTCTTTAGTTGGTATAGTCTACTAATTATAAATTAATATTTTTTTACTAGTGTACAGACTATGGTGAGAGTAGGTACATGAAATGGTATAACTCTGATGCGATGATAATTAGCGGAAAAGTGTTGTAGGTACAATGAAATGAAAATTTAGTTGATTTGTATTGAGAAACGAATAATTTCATTTTGCGATAAAGCGCGAAACTTGTACAGAAATTATGTAGGTAACTAATGCATTTATTTGCTTCTTCTCTGCAATCTGCATGTGATATTATGTGGAAGTGATATGGGATGACAGCTTTCAAGATTTCAGGAAATAAGAGTATACTTTTTGTTTGTTTTTTTCCAATGCAACGGCTTATTTTCTTTTTTATAATAGGCAGACCTTCTTTTATGTTTTCCCATCTGCAAAAATAATGAATCACAATAAATCATTCTAGATCATGTCTAGATAATTTAAAAAATACATGGACTGATGAACTTTGCTGAGCTTTGATAAAAGCCTCAGGTATGTTTACGTCATTATGTCAAAAAATTAAAGTGTCGGTACATGGGTTTTACTGGCGTTGCACTCTCCATTATATTATGCGCTGGCTGTAAAAGTACGTGGTGACGTGTCTGTAAAAGTTTTACTTCAACAAACTTCAAATTTGAAATCACACAATGATACAAAACCCAACAATCAGCGCAACAATACGAAAATCACCGCGGCCGACGCCATATTAATTTTTTTTTGAAGGGATCTTTTATTTCAAATATTACAAATAATCACACTGACTATTACTGTAGGTAACTAATAAAACAAATTATACTTACTTTTTTACAATAGTCACACACTGCAGAAGTACTTTTGTACTCGACAGAAAGCAAGATTATCACTTCAGATCAGACGAAGCTATTTTGACAGCCTACGTGCGACTGAAAACTGCGAAGCAAGTTCTGCGCGTTCAGTAAAATATTGGATGAAGCTAGGCGGCGTGCGCACGTTTCTTTGTTTTATACAAAACAATAGAGAGGATTGGAAAAATTGTGCCTTTATGGGGACTTTTGTTTTGTTTAAGTTATGTTTCATTCTATCTATCTATATAGGTACTTATGAGTTATGATAAATCTTTGGAGTAATGTTTATTATGTATACAGACCCCAAAAATATTTATATAGAACTAGACTTCGTCCGCGTGAATTGATGTTTTTTTAAGATTTAAACTATCCTATCTCTCAAGTTGGATCGAACTGCACATGGTGTGCGAATTTTATTATAATCGGTTAAGTGGTTTAGGAGTCCATTGAGGACAAACATTGTGACACGAGATTTATATATATTAAGACTGGATGATTCCCGCGACTTCGTCTGCGTGGATTCATATTTTTGGATTCCCGCGGGAACTCTTCAAATTGAAATTCATTTGAATTTGAATTTCAATCCATCCATCCAAAGTTTCGCATTTATAATATTAAGTATAGATAAGTAGGTACCTACACAGTACACCTGAACGTCACGTTTACAAAGTATAAGACGTGATGGACAACGGTATCAAAGCTACGAGGGTTCCAAACGCGCCCTGTAGGTTTCATACACCTTTACACTGTAGACTTTTCAATAGTTGACGTTTTACAAAAACTTTGAACTTGTTGGCATCTCAAATATTTCTTTTGGGAGTTATTATAAAAACGCATACTGTTACCGACAAATGAATACCTAACTAATTTTACAGAGTCTAGAAGCACTAAAAATTCATATATTTTCTTGAATGGTTACTTTTTTTCATTCTTGAATATATTGATGTTTTTATGCACATTTTTTTTTAAATCCACTACAAGTTAGCCCTTGACTGCGATCTCACCTGATGGTAAGTGATGATGCAGTCTAAGATGGTAGCGGGCTGACCTGTTAGGGGCATGACAGTTATATTTAAACCCATACCCCTATTCGGTTTCTACACGGCATTGTACCGGAACGCTAAATCGCTTGGCGGTACGTCTTTGCCGGTAGGGTGGTAACTAGCCACGGCCGAAGCCTCCCACCAGGCCAGACCAGGGAAATTCAGAAATTATAAATTTACAAACCCTGCCGGGGATCGAACCCGGGACCTCCGCACGTTAAGGCTGCGCAAAGCACTGCGCCGCACGGAGGTCGTCAGACCTACTACACACATATTATACTTAATCCATAATATCCATAATCCATACTAATATTATAAACGTAAAAGTGTGTCTGTTGGTTGCTTGTTTGTTTGGTTGTATGCTTTCACGACTCATCCGTTCAACCGATTTTGATGAAATTTGGTACAGGAGTAGGTTGTATTCCGGGGACGGACATAGGTTATTTTATCCCGGAAAATGAGAGTTTCTGCGGAAATCAAAAACCTTAATCCACGCGGACGAAGTCGCTAGCATCATTCAGTCCATACTAATATTATAAATGCGAAAGTGTGTCTGTCAGTCTGTCTGCTACGCTTTCACGGCCCATCTGTTCAACCGATTTTGATGTAATTTGGTACAGGGATAGGTTATAGTCTGGAATAACACATAGGGTACCCGGGGAAGGATAAAGGGTATTTTTTATCCTGGAAAATTAAAGAGTTCCCGCGGGAATCAAAAATCCACGCGGACGAAGTCGCGGGCATCATCCAGTTTTCAATTATGTATTGGTCGTGGACCGTCATAATTTCAACTTCTTTGAATTTAGTTTTGTATATGGCACGAACAGCCCTTTTCTGCGAGACCAAAACAGAATGAACATCAGCATTAGGTACCCCATAGACCCGAAATTGATATTTCGCCAGTTTCCCCCTTCGGACGACTGTTATAAAAGAAAAAAATCTACTTAGACTGAGCTATAAGAACCAAAATACCCATTCAAAGTTAGTTTTAGTGGAGTTCGTGCACAAAACAGGCAAAATAAGACAGAGAATAAAATACCGTTTTGGGCTCAGTGAATAATAAAATAACCACCAATTAAATTTTCAAAATAAATATTTTATATACAGAAATCGTCCAGTTACATTTTTTTTATACGTATAAATATCGATGATTAGTTTTGTTCAATGGTAGTGGATGCATTGACGTTTGTGTACGGATACTAACAGTGACAAACGTCAGTTCAGGAGCAACTGGACGCAACCTCACACCTTGAGAGCCCGCAGGCGTATGGAAAATGACTGCCGTATTTCATGAATATATAACGAAATTTTGTGATGCGCGCGCCCGTACTAAATTTGTATGAAAAATTCGTGCTGTAAAAATGAGGGATGTTTGGAACCAGATTGTAAAAAAACTATAAGTTTTATTGAAAATATTATTTATTTAAAGTGTTTTTTGATCTTTTACGATCAATTTAAAATAACTTTTGTCTAAATAATGTCTCAAATTAAATCACAATAGTCGGAACGCGATAAGACCTTTTTTGAGATTTCCATGAATTTCCCAATAATTTTCTGCCGTTACTATACGATTTTTTGACCACTTTTTTTAATTACATCATACTATATCTCAATGAGTAGCGAATGGTATTTATTCGATAATGAAATTTTAATTTTTGCTATACTAAAATGTCGGAACAGAAAAGGATGTTTCCCCCTATTACAGTACATCCGTCCTTAAGTCAAAATGACAGTTTGATGTCACGTACCTTGACGATCCTAAAATAAGGATTATATAGCTATAAAAACCCGAAAGTCAACAATAATGAACAAATATTATGGCAGGCATTTGGCAGTATGGCCCATGAAGGCGTTGAAGTGAGGTATGAAAGCGTTTATTAAGCACTTATCTATACTTATTATAAATGCCAAAGTTTGGATGGATGGATGTTTCTTATTTAATCACGCCAGAACGGCTTAACGAATCTGGATGAAATTTGGCACAGCGATAGATTAGTTATAGTATATTAGTCTGGACACAGTATTGAAATCTAATTCAATACTGTGGTCTGGACTAGCACATAGGCTACTTTTTATCCCGGAAAATTAAAGAGTTCCCGCGGGAACCAAAACAACCTCAATCCACGCGGACGCAGTCGCGGGCATTAGCTAGTTTTAGACCGGCTACACACGGCCTTAAAATCAGAGGCAATATCAGGGATGTAGTGGGGAGCGCCCTAGATCGCTCTCTTGATCGCCTCGTGTGTAGGCAAATCGTAATCATTATTATTATTATTACCCCTAACTCAGAAATTGGTTCGGGTGAGCTCACAATTTAGGGCCGATTATCGTTTAGGGAGTGCTGTCGGTGCGTGTGTAGCGAAATCGGGACCGATTTAAACGCAGTATGCGTGCGAGTGTAGTGGCAACGGGACGCGTTTTTGTAAATTTAATTTTTAGGGTTCCGTACCCAAAGGGTAAAAACGGGACCCTATTACTAAGACTCCGCTGTCTGTCTGTCTGTCTGTCTGTCTGTCTGTCTGTCTGTCTGTCTGTCTGTCTGTCTGTCTGTCTGTCTGTCTGTCTGTCTCCAGGCTGTATCTCATAGACCGTGATAGCTAGAAAGCTGAAATTTTCACAAATGATGTATTTCCGTTGCCGCTATAACAACAAATACTAAAAATTAAAAAAATATATATATTAAGGGGGTCCCCATACAATAAACGTGTTTTTTTCGTATTTTTTTGCTCAATATTAAAAACGGTAACAGGTAGACGGTTCAAATTTTCACAGAATATTAACTTGTATATTACCTTTCAAAATAAATAATTAAATATCAATAAAGTAAATATTAAAGGGGGGCTCCCATACAACAAACGTAATTTTTTGATATTAACAGTAAACCTCTACAAACAAAGTTAGTTTTGCGGTTCATTAACAAAGGTAATTATACCTACTTCTTGAGTACGGAACCCTCGGTGCGCGAGTCCGACTCGCACTTGGCCGGTTTTTATTTTGTGCGCAGATATGGCGAAGGAGAAGAAGCGAGAGGCCTGGACGAAAACAATTGACCTTTTCAAGGAGTTGTCGTATTTGTGGGATAAAAAACATAAAGAATATTTTTTTATGTGTCATAAAAAACATAAGAGTTTCATCGACCACCTCATAACCTCTTCCTCTTTTGTCTCTGTGTTGGTCGCACCGAAGCAAGTGCCAAAGCGATGCCTATTTTTTTATATTTTGAGAGTGTAGTTGGCATCTTGAATCGACGAGCGCTTTACTGCACGGTGGGTTACGTACTAACTAGCAGGGACGTGTGTAGAGAAGTAGCCGATTTCATCCCTACCATCACTCTCCTAGTATTGCCTGTGATTTTAGGGCCGTGTGTAGCCGGTCTTATTATATTTCAGAAAACTAGCTGATGCCCGCTACTTCGTCCGCATGGTTTAAGTTTTTTTAAATACCCGCGCGGGAACTTCTTTTTTTTCGTCTGAGAAGAGCCCACAACGAAATCGATAACAATTACATAATTACCAAAGTATTTTTAGCGTTTAAATAATGCTTTAACTGTAGTAGGATTTTTTATTATTACTGTTTGATCTTATGAGTCTTGGCAACCAACTTTACTTACATAAAATGTTTTTGGTTTGATAGGTATTGTAGAGTTAGGTTTAGCCTTCGAACAACCAACCCAGACATTGATATAAAAACCTAAGTACCTACGTCTTTTTTTATGAAGTCTATGTAAAAAATAGCTTCACGTTATGAGATGTCGTTGAACCCGTAAAATAGCGTTCGTGACTAGCAGGTGATTTATTTTGAACGCTTTATTTAACCATGGTTCAAGCGAATTTCGACTGTGGTACTTAAAACTTTAGGTCTATATTATGTTTTGTCAAATTTAAGCGTAGAGAATCGTTTGATATGATTTCAAAGGCCCCAGTAGACTTGATGATTGGATCAGAGGTATGGATAATGGATTATTGGTTATTAATAGTATAACCGAAAAGCGGTGATAGCTTAGTGGTACAGACGTCGCGCCTGCTCTATGATGTCTGGCGATTCTATCCTCGGGCGCGAACTCAAACTTTTAAAGCGCTGTCAGGGGGGTTACTATGAGCTCTTAAAGCAGGACAGAAATTGAACTGCAGCACAGCTCAATGCAGTGTCTGCCTACCAGTTCAGTGCCTTGAAGTTAAGTGCAGTTCAATATCTGTCCTGCTCATATTAACCCCCCCAGATCACGAAATCAAAATACAGGCGCGTGGCGTGAAATCGAGCAAGGAATACGTAAAAAGTAATTTACCTTCTTATAATCTTTATGTAATATTTTTAGAGCAAATACTTTTCTATACTAATATTATAAAGAGGTAAAGTTTGTGAGGTTGTAGAGGGATAACCTCTGGATCTAATGAACCTATTCGAAAAATTCTGGTACCAAAAGAAAGCCACATTGCTTGCGAGTGTCATGATGTTAACCCGAAAAATTAGGGATTTCCCGTGGGAATTTAAAAACTTATTTCACGCGGACGAAGTCGTGGGCATCTGCTTATTTTAAATAAGAAGAAAAATTTATTTGAAAGATGAACCATGAAGACTGTATGATAAATGATTGCTAGGTCTTGAAAACGTCATATTATGTTTTTCAAGCATGCATAGTAATATGTATAACCCCTCATTTTCGCCAATGCGTATAGCATTGACAGACTTATGCAAAAATAAAAAAATAAACCGGTCAAGTGCGAGTCAGACTCGCGCACAAAGGGTTCCGTAGATGTCTTAACAACCGCCCAACCGAGAAATTTTCCCGAAATTCCAGAGAAAAAGGATGTTGACAGACTGATAACGAAGTGATGCTATAAGGGTTCCTTTTTTCCTCGTGAGGTACGCAACCCTAAAAAAGAATCGAAGATACTATTTTGTACAGTTTGCGTGTCTGACTGTAATAAACCACCGTTTCCTAATGCTCACGAGGAGTTAACCCAAAACAATTAATTCGAATTGATCCATTATTGTTTATTACAACCGATAAAAAATTGTAGTTAATTGCACTAAATAGTTCCCTGTGTTGCCAGATAATCAATCAAAGTAGGTGTGAATTTAAGTTAGTTACGTGATCACACACGTAATACCCACCTTTCACTTATTGTATGCAAATCAAGTGAATAATTAAAAAAATTATAACTAGAACACCTGGGGGCATACTGCCATTGGTTAAAGCCGTATTGTTTTAATATTGATGACGTTCCTGTTTTAGAATTATAATCCTTATTTTAGGGGACGTCAAGGTACTTGACATAAACTGTCATTTTAATGTACATATTACTGCTTCACGCGATAGTAGTAACCCCCCTGAATGTCTATAATAATATGCCTATGGATTGACGACCTCCCTGGTGCAGTGGTGAGCGCTGTGGTCTTATAATTGAGTGGGTTCGATCATAATATAATAATTTATAATTTGTGGGTTCGATCCCCGGCAGGGGAATTTATTATTTCTGAATTGTATCTGTATATATGTCACCGTAAGATTGTGAAAACCGTTAGATTGTAATCTATCTAGAGAAATTGTAAACTGTCGATAGATTACAATTTAACCTATTATTTTTAAGTAGATTGTAATCTGTTAGGTATATTTACCCGATAACTGGCACTACCTGATCATTTATGTCGAACCCTAACCTAACCTACAAGAAAGAGACAAGAAAACGTAAATTTATCTGTTAGGTATAGTATCCAGATAGAACCTAGGTGCCTAACATAAGTATCTGATTTTTTATGTCGAACCTTAACCTAACCTACCTACAAGAAAACGTAAATACAATGAATACTTATTTCAAAGATTGAGTCTCAGAACATTGAACGGTTCACAATCTGTCGACAGTTTACAATCTATCGAGAAACAAAGCGTTACATTGCAATCTGACGGTTTTTGCAATTTTACGGTGACGTAATATAGGTATAAGAAATTCGTAAATTTTTCAAAAACAGTCTTTAATTGGGAACATCATCCGTTGCCAACATGTCGGATACGCCTTCAAACCATTTCAAACTAGTTTCCGAGGCTCCTTTCCGGTCTAGACGTCCCTATTTGGTTAATCAGAAGTAGTTCAGACCGCTTGCGTAAAATGGATTAAACCAAGCTTTCACTTTTTTCAACATTTAGAAAAATATCTGAAAATTAACGTTGAATAAGTACTGGATCTAGAGAAAACTTGCTTTTGACGCTCAGACTTTTCATTGTCTTGCAAGTTCCAAGTTCAGTTCTCGTTTGCGTATGGTGCGAGGAAGGCAGGATTTACCTAGGAAACAGTCACACCAAAATCAAAGTCAAAATATATTTAAGTATTCAATTTAGGTACAATGTACACTTATTGACGTTATCATTATCATTATAAACGAATTCTACTGAGTCTCCTCTCAAAATAAGAAGGATTTGGCCATAGCCCACCACGTTAGCCAAATGTGGATTAGAAGACTTCACACACCTTTGAGAAATGATTAATATTTTATAGAACTCACAGGCATGCAAGTTTCTCGATTTTTTCCTTCGCAATTTACTACTACCTGATGCTCGCGACTTTGTCCGCGTGGATTGAAGTTTTTTTGGTGAAATCCTTAATTTTCCGGGATAAAAAGTAACCTATGTGCTAAACCACTCTATAATCTATGTGTCAAATTTCATGCAGATCCGTTCGGCCGTTCTGGCGTGATTGAGTAACAAACATCCATCCATCCATCCAAACTTTCGCATTTATAATATTACTAGCGAATGCCCGCGACTTCGTCTGCGTGGTTTGAGGTTTTATGGTTCCCGCGGGAACTCCTTAATTTTCCGGGATAAAAAGTAGCCTATGTGCTATTCCAGACTATAATCTATCTCTGTGCCAAATTTCAGCCAGATCCGTTAAGCTGTTGGGGCGTGATTGAGTAACAAACATCCATACATCCATACATCCATCCAAACTTTCGCATTTATAATATTAGTAAGATAGTATAGATTTATTTACTTAAAACGTATACACTTCAAAAAATTATAAATGCTTGCCTGTCATTTGTCATATCAAGTGATAATAATTATTATAATAGCTTAAAACCGGAAAGAAACCGGAGGAAACAGTAGAGTTACGTAATTTTTTTTTCTTAACAGGGAGCATGTTTAACGTTACATACAGTCACATGTCACCTAGATATAATTATACTAAGTAATTATACTATTTTCATGCCTAGATCTTGTACCGAGAAATCTAAAACCGGTCGCAATTAGAATATTTTAGTATTCCTTAACAGCTAACTTGTGCAACTTGTTCTAAAGGTGTAGGAATTTCTTGTTCGTAGAAAAATATTCTGTTTATTTTAGAACATAGTTCTTTTGGAAGGTGTGTAAAGAAATCGTAATCGTAATCGTTTGTCAAACAGATAATTCGACCTGTTTAAGGAGTTCACAGATGCCTGCACGTCAAAAAGCATGTATGAACTCCATAAACAGTTCGAGTAATACGTTTTAAGCTGTCAAATGATTACAATTTTCTTCTCAGATTTTCTTAGACAATTGGGCCTCTGGACTGGAAAAATCGTAGGTGACAAAAAACCGTTTACTTCAGTTGCTTCAGTTATCTCTGAGAGGCAGTGTACCTGTATGGTATTATTTTAATTTTTAGTTAGTGTAAAGTTTTGAACATTTCGATCTGTTCTAAGTAGATCTTAGTAGCTTCCAAACTTCCAATCCCTGTCAAGAAATTCGCGTTTTTTTTTAAAATATTTTTTAAACAGAATAGAGAAAGTATCTATGTTCTTACACCATTGATGTAGAATTTTACACAGATATAATTTATAAATCTGTGGAATTTTAGTACCTATACTCTATTTCAATGTCTTACACAGAACAATCTGTATCATGTTCGTGGCTGTTCAACGACACCACAGTATAAAACTAAGCAAATTATTGACTTGTCGATGTGAAACCGGAAAATCAAGGAAATAACATAATGATACTTAAGCCTGAAAAACTGAAAAGGCGAAAAACAAAAACCTGTGACGTGTGAAGCCAAATTTCTAGTCGTTAATTATTTAAATTACTACCTTTTGGAAAGATTAGGTAACTGCATGTTTTTCTCACGGTCCAAATAAGTTTTCGTCATAAGATGCTGTAACAAACAATGTTTACCAATTAGCGTGAGATACAATAACATACACTTTTTTGTTTGTGTAAGTATGAGTTACTATATTTTTTAACCTGTTGTCATTTTGCTTTTGTTTTTAACAGTTTTTGTTTTCATTTGTTTGGTTTATCGTTTAATCTTTACTGTACTAATGTAAACACTTGTTGTGTTTAACCCAAAATTTGATCTATAAATGGTAATTTTTTGTTTTACATGTAGAAGAGATGTCGACATTTTAAAGTACCTATATTTAAAAATATGTTTAATAAAGAAAATATTTTACCTACATTTTCAATATTGGTATAAGTTTGTCCAAAATTTAGTGATGGAATAGAAAAAAAAAATTATAAAGTTCCTACCTTTAACGCATACCGTTACCAATAGTCACCGTTATTTTATTTTTACAGCGATCTCCCGGATGAAGAAGACAAGAAGTCACCCGTCCTGCTCTTAGGAGTAAACAAGATTTCCGATTCTCCATTTTTTGCACGCAGAAGAGTCACAGATCCTCACGCTTCTGGCTCCATAAGATTCTTCCGACCACCAAAGCCCAAATATACCAGAGGTCTCAATGGAGATGAAAGACTTGAGAAAATCAGACAAGATTTGCTGGTGCATAAACATAAAGCGGATACGTACATTCCAAATAATAAACATGAAGTCTCAATAGAATCAGAGTCTAAAGAACCTTGTATTAAATTGAGTTGTATGAGAAACTGCGTATGTGACAGGAATAAGTCCTCGTCGAATCGTGGGTCATTTTCCTTTCACAGACCTGAAAATAGACAGTCTTCTTTATGCCCATCAGAACCTTACGGAAAAGCTGAGCAAAGGGATCATTCTGAAAACGAAATTGAATTTAAATATACAGAACACATTCCAGATGTCCAACCGTCTAGCAGTAAACAGTATTCATACAATGTAACCCCAAAATCGACTGAAAGAAGACATTTTTTACTTTCTAACCTAAATGAAAGATTTCGTAAAACATTAAGCTTGGATTCTCGTAAGATTGAGACGAATAGAGTGCTAAGTCTTCCACAGGATTCTCGACCTAAATCACTAGTTAATACGAGCAACATTTGCGTCCAGCAATACAAGTCGGGGGATCCATTTCTTCCGCAAAATTTTGACAAGGCCAGCCAGCCTAAGAAAAAACGAAAATCTTTTTTTTCGTTGGACACGTTTTTTGATACTAAGAAGTCGGATACATCATCCATTGATGACTATTGCTCATCTAAATATAAGCGTTTCGAATTAGAAAGTGATGATTCTCCACTTTTCAGACGAGATTTGAGTAAAGAAAAGACGCCTGATCTATTAAATCTACCCGTTATCATAGATTCTGTCCGTAAAAAGCAATCGGACACTAAACGCCAGTTAGAGAAATTAGAAAACCATTATTATAAAAGCTTGAATAAGACAAGAGCAGTCATAGACGCGGTCCCAGCAGATGCGACAGACCAAGGCGAAGGACCAAGTAGCCATTCCAACCATCTATTTGTTTATGATGATGACGTTGAATATATTGAACCAATTCGCAGTAATTTTACAAGCCAAAGCACCTTAATTTTAGATAAAAATAATCCTGGAGATGGAACTTTAAAACCTGGATCTGTTTTGACTATTAATACTGAGGAAACTGATATAAAACTACCTAGTTCAACAGTTTCCCCAAAATCGAATGATGTTAGATGCTTAGAAAATGATCTAGACAGTATAGGAGCATATGAAATAGAAGTGAAGGAGTCGGATCTGTTGAAAGAGTGTTCTAAGCAATTAGTGGTAAAAGTGATGGATAAATCGGTGGACTCGATCGGAAGTTGCTCACTAGATGTCGATGCCAGTACGGATTTTTCAGGTAAATTGAGTGATTAGTTGCGTGTCGTGTTTTATACAGCATGTTCCGTATACTGTATTTTGTATGTGTCATTTCATGGTCGTGCCAAAATTCTAGTTCGCTGATTTTAGTGAAGTTAGACATAATTTCGCAAATTTGTTAACATTAGCTGTGTTCAGAACGTACTAGAAATTTTGCGCGTCCCTTAATGTTAGCCATAATCTACTATATTCATCTTTCTTTAAATAGATATTTTTTATTAAGTAGATTCATATTATATTTTAAATTAATTTTCATTTAAGTACTATTATTAAATAAAACGTAATTTTCATATTTTTCTTTCTTGTGTTTTCTTTTTTCCTCTTTCGTATCGTGGATGTGATTGCTTGACGTATATATTATATACTTTTATTCTTGCGTCATTTGATGTTTGTTACGTAAAAAATTTAATTTACCTTATATTAAACTTTAACTCGACGACCAATAACAAATGACCTAAACTAGCTATGGGCTATAGATATGCGAATCCCAAACTGTTAAGGATTTTCGTATTTGACGTAAATAATTGTGCTTAAATAAGATTTTATTTGAGACTCAATCACGCCGTAATGGCTGAACGCATCTGGATGAAAAGCACAGAGTTAGATTAAAGGTAGTATGGAATAACACTTAAGCTACTTTTTATCATGGAATATTGGTTTCCAGATAATACAATAAATCAAATAAACAAATCTCTAATAATAAATAAAAAAACAATCGATCGATAGGACCGTTCGTTTACAAATAAGCGTTATGTTTACGGTACGGTGCTTGTATGCAATTTGTTCTACGGTACAGCGATGCAGCATACCGTAATGATGAATTGCAATTGCGTAAGCGTTAAACGCACGGTTTGAGATCAACCAGAGCGTACTAACACGAACTACCTTGCTACCTAATTGTCACGCGAAAATTAACATAATAAGCCTTAACAATAACGTTAGCATAACGTTATATTTTTCTGTGCGTAACGTTATTTTACCGATATGTTTTTTTGGTTATCTTAATTCTGACAGTACTTTAGATTGCTATTCTAGAAGCGGTATTTTAAGCGTTATTTTAGATTCCTTACCTGTAATTTTGTCCTTCAATCAAGCCGCTGCCCGCAACGTTGCCCGCAAGAGATTGACTTCATTTTTTTTGCATGGATATTGTTGAGGATCAGTCCCCCTAGCCAGGTTACATACATTTCGTGTCTATTCTCTTTCTATAATCGTTATCGCTTTAGCGAAAGCGATTAAAAGCGCATAGACTATTCACTTATTTTTTCTCACCGCTAAAGTTAAACGATTATAGAAAGAGAATAGACACGAAACGAATGTACGAGGGCGTATGTAATGTAACTTGGCTAGGGCGTTGGCGAGAGACGCTGACCTTTAACCCGGAAAATATATAAATGTTCTTCCCGGTTTTTAAAATCGGTTAGCCCGCTGCCACCTTAGACTGCATCATCACTTATCACTTTAGGTGAGATTGCAGTCAAGGGCTAACTTGTAGTTTCGTAAAAAATAATAATATAAATATGACAAAAACAGATATCGCAGAAATCGCGACTTATCAGGAGGTAAACACTAAACACAATACTTTTAAGTTACTAGATGATAGCAACTACTTTGTCTGCGGGGATTTAAGATTTTTGATTCCCGCGGGAACTATTTAATTTTCCGGGATAAAAGGTAGTCTGTGTCCTACCCCGGGATACAAGTGAACAACCCATCCCTGTACTAAATTCCATCAGAATCGATTTTGATTTCAACAGATTAGCCGTGAAAACGTAGCAGACAGACAGACACACTTTCGCATTTAGGTATAATATTAGTAGTATGGATACCTATATTTTTAAAGAAAAAGTTTAACTAATAAATAATAGGATGTTTATTATTTGCCCTATTTGCCGCCCACCAAGCCGCCCACGTGTAATATTCACGTTCCGATTCACGTTATCTGTTTCGCATCACTTCACTCCGTTCTAGATATTTTTGATACCTAAACTATTTACGTAAAGGTGCTCGTACACTGTCCTTAGTCCCATGCTTTATTCAACTACCTGACACCATAGATGGAGCGAGACCAATCCTAAATCTATGCCTGACACCTGCAATATCGTCCGCGTGAATTTCAAGTAGGTATTTTCCAAATACCAGAGTCAGGAACTCTTTATTTTCCGCGAAAAAGGTAGCTTATGTGAGCTTATGTCAATAGCAGGGCGATTGTCTAAAAATGACAGCTACAGTGTAATCGCAGATCGCATTCACCCCCTATTGGTTAACACTTCAACTATTGACCAAAACGATTTGCTTCCTCGTTCTTAATTCGAACCGTATATGGAATGCCCTTCCG
The DNA here is from genome assembly GCA_963932025.1 of Erebia epiphron. Taxonomy (NCBI): domain Eukaryota; kingdom Metazoa; phylum Arthropoda; class Insecta; order Lepidoptera; family Nymphalidae; genus Erebia; species Erebia epiphron. Next base: position 5,663,035 of record OZ009953.1, on the reverse strand, counting down.
GCTTCCGTTTTCTCCTCTCCTTTTAATACAGGTACCTTCAAATCAAGAGTGAATAGGCATCTTCTAACCAAGCGCGCTCCACCTTAGGCTGCATCACCACAAGCAACAGGTCTGATTGTAGCCAAGCCTTTATATTTAAAAAAAATCTGTGGCCTCTTTAATGTAATTTGATACCAGACGTCCAGACTCTTTAACTAGAAATGCTTTTCAAGTTTCAATTAACCCATTAATAGCATAAATTCATAGAAAGTACGCCAAGTGGATGTCGCATCAACAGATGCAGGATGACGTAATACGGGATCACGATTTTCTTAAGAGGTCATAACAAAAAAAGGGTAAATTTTTTATAGTAGCGTCCACGTGGGTAAAGTTTTTTTTAAAAGTGAAACTTCTTCAGTATCTTTGTGATTTGAAAATTCGATGAAACGAAAAAGCAACACGAAAAAGAGACAAACATATTCATAATAGGATTTAGCCTGCGAGAGTAGAACATTTTTCCGAGCCGGTGGTAGAGTCTTGTAGACTTATATAAGTGGCATAAGTTGTCCTACGTGAAATAAATCATTTCATTTAACTCATTTTCCGGGATAAAATGAGGCATATCACCTTCTTCACTCGGGACCCGGGACTGACAGGTTAGATTTAACTACTTTTCCAATAAAAACAAGAGGCGCTTGAAAATCACGTTTCTTGTATTTCATTTTTTTTAAATTTTAAAAAAGAGTTATGAGTTCTAGTCTAGGAGTCTAGGTCCTCAGTTACAATTATTGTCAATTGTCAAAAAAAATACTCGGGGTTATTAGATGCGTTCGCGTTCAAACCCAAGGCAATAATTTTATTTTAGATGTAGGCACTTTAATACAAAATAAAAAGTAACAAAAAGCCGAGCAAAGATTTCGCAAATAAATCGTCCACTTAGTAATTTACCTAGTCAATTTCGTGACATGCAATGTATCAAGTTTATAGATTTCTTATAACTGTCACCGTAAGATTGCAAAAACCGTTAGATTATAATCCAACTAGCGATATTGTAAACTGTCGACGGATTGTGAACCGTTCAATGTTCCGAGTGTCAATTTTTGAAATATTAATTGTAATAGATTTACGTTTTCTTGTCTCTTTCTTGTAGGTTAGGTTAGGCTTCGACATAAAAGATCAGGTAGTGCCCGTTATCGGGTTTATATACCTAACAGATTACAATGTACCGAAAAATAATGCGTTAAATTGTAATCTGTCGACAGTTTACAATATCACTAGTTAGATTACAATCCAACGGCCTTTGCAATCTTTCGGTGACATAACCTTTATCTCTTATTTTAAATATGTAAATGCGTGAATCATCGTATCTAAAATGCCAATTCTCATGGCAATATTTTGTTAACGTAGGTATTGCAAAACATGCCACTTTATTGTATTGAATTTGAAATGCATCCAAGGTTTTCTTTGTATCATTCATATGTCCTATAACATGTTTGCCAAGCTATATTTATATTTTCATAATGACAATATATTAAAAGTGGGTCGGTCATATGTGTATAGAAATCGCATGCCTTGAATTGCACATACAAACAAAAGTTCGCTTAAATTAAGACACCAGCCTCGATAACGCCCACGCACATCACTAGTTAGTAGATCGGTTCATCGGTCATTGTCGTCCAAACACTTGGCGGATACGCTCGTACGCGTCATAATTCACATTAATTAACCAGTTTGCGTTTAATCATTAATCTATATACTATAATATAGCGTTATAAGCAACTGTTACATGAATGAGTTATTTTTTCTAAGTAAACTATTATTAAAATCACGGTCACCGACCGTGAAACGGAACGGAAAACCGGACCGGCCGCGAGCGGCGAGTACCAAGGTGACGTTTCGAAAAAAAAAATCGTATGAGTTTGACATTTGTGATGTCATATTAGTTTTTTGTCAAATTGTTTCGTTGAAAGTGGTTGAGAAAAATTGAATTAAAAATATTCGTTGTGTTGTACTCAAATGTTGTGGAATTTAGTTCTCTCATTGTTTTAATACCTTATGACTTGGTAAGTTGATATTCTCTAAAATTACGTGGATGAACACGGGTTTTCCAACCCGACATGGGCGAAGTTCTATAAAAGTTTTGCGTTATTCATTGACCGCGTAAATCTTTATTTAGTCTTCGATTCCATTATGAGTAATGCAATTCCTTTAGCGTACGTAAGATCTCATACTCATTGTTATGAAGCTACGTCCGTGATTCTATATCTACGGGTCTATAATCACTTATTACTACTACAAGTTAACGTTTATAAAAAAGTATTCGGTGCAAGTTAGTGAAATTGCAGTGGTAAGTGAGTGTGGTAAACCATTTATGTATTATTTTATTTTATTTCATATGAGATTGAGAAAAATGGCATTTACAACTAACTTGTAACTATTTTAAATCAATATATTTTCATTATTAAGTTTTGTTAGACAGTTACTACAGAAAATACTTGGCATTATCTTATCAGCCTCTAGAAGTCCACTGCTGAACATAGAGTACCCCCTTGAGCGACACTACATCCTGTCCTCAGTCTTTCTCCTGCCCCTTCTAGCATCCTTCTCTTGCCTACCTCTTTATATCATGAGTCCATCATGCTAGAGTACGCAGTAGTTCTTTTATTGAAATGCCAGATGGTTACAGCATTAATTTGAAAATCAGACAGGTAATTCTTTAAAAATCACTACTTACTAATGTTATAAATGTGAAAGTGTGTTTGTTTCATCCTTTCATACCCAATAGAGCAATTTTCTTTTCATGGATATAATTAAAGACCTGGAGAGTGTCATATGCTACTTTTATCCTTGAAAATTAAAGGGTTGCCACAGAGAAAGTTAGCAGGCATGATTTGACCTAAACAAACATACAAACATTGCAAGTTAAATGCTTTTAAAAGAGATACAGATAGTTTTTTTTATGGAAGACATTCTGTTTTATTTTTCAAACTAGATTTTGCCCTTGGCTTTGCTCACATTAGTTTCGATTTTCATACAAATTTCAAAGCCCTATTTTACCCACTTAGGTTGAATTTATTAAAACACTTTCTTAGCGCATGCTTAGTAATAAAGCGGATGCTCATAATGCAGATGCTGCATTGTAATGTCTATCTGTATGCCATATTTCAGCCCAATAGTAATTTGAGCTGTGTGTTATTAGATCAATCAGTCAGTCACCTTTTTCTATTATATATTTAGATGTTTGCAGGTTTTACATAATCAACATCAAATAGCTCTATAAGGCTGGCATCAACTCGCCATCAAACTGGTCCACCAGTATGGTGAGATTTAATTTTTGTACAACTAACAACACTGTTGCATCTTGTTTGAAAAATTAAAAAAAGAAATCTCTTAAGTTGGTTGTATGGTATTCTTGCTGTGACAATGAATTTTGGCCAATAGTGAAGCAGTGTTTAGCTAATGAGGGCTTATTGTGATTGTTCCTCTGTAGGAAGTCTGTCGTCTGTCTCTGTTAGTCTGTCATTTAATAAGGTTACTCTTTAAGATTATAATTGATGCAGCTTGCATCTTATTTCCTGTATTCTTGCTACAGAAATGGACTCAGGCCTAGTTATAGCTAAAAAGTATTACCAACTTTTGACGTTTTTTACAAGTTTGACTTATCATGTGGCACAGGTGTCCTACATGAAATAAATCATTTCATTTTATTGCCCTGTTACTCTTAAGCAATCATTTTAATGTAATAAGATCCTGTTTATGGGATTGTGATATCATTGACCTTGTAAAATGAGTACAATATAATATACAGAGAGATGTCATCAAGTCTTTCATATTAATATGATACAGTTGCACAAGGTCAATATGCCTGCTCTGGAGCTAATTTCCTTATAATGGGACCAGTTTCACACGGGCAGCGGCCAGTGATTGAATAGGTTTGTTTAACCTCTTTTAGTGTACTCTGATAAGTAAAATAATTAGCATGTACATAAGTGTAGAAGTCTGAAATGGGCCATATGAAAAATTAAGCTATTTTTAGGAGGGTTTTTATTTTATCCATACTAATATTATAAACTAGCTGATGTCCGCGACTTCGTCCGCGTGGATTGAGGTTTTTTAATTCCCGCGGGAACTCTTTAATTTTCCAGGATAAAAAGTAGACTATAATCTATCCCTGTACCAAATTTCATCAAAATCCGTTCAGCCGTTCTAGAGTTATAAGTGTTCAAACAAACCTGAGTTTGTTTTATATATTAAGATGTGAATGGTTTTATACTCGTAGATGCCCGCGACTTCATCCCTGTGGAATAAGTTTTTTAAGTCCCACGGGAACTCCTTATTTTCCGGAAAAAAGTAGCCTATGTCAATCTCCAGGTCCTCAACTAGGCCCTTGCCAACAATCACGTCGATCCGTTGTTGCGGCGTGATTGAAGGACAAACCAACAAGCCAACAAACAAATACACTTTTGCTTTCATAATATTCTTATGATTTCTTGTAATGTTTTTTTCTTGGTCATGAAACAAGTTTTAAATTGATTACAGTTTTTATATACATTTCCTTATCTATGTATCAAATGCAACATTTTTGTGTAGTGTGTAAAAGTTGGCTTCAGCAGTAGTATTTACTAAAAAGCTATACTCTAATCTAGGATAACGTCATTTACGCTGACCCAACATAATCACAGTAAAATCCTTGACGCGATAACGTTAATCAGCCAGATATGGTTATTTGTTAACAATTGCTTAATTTTTTTGCTATTTCTCACCCATATTAGTAAGCAAAAGTCACCTTCGGTTACTTAAGTGTTCAATTAAATAATAAAATGTGATTATGTAACCTTCATGCTATGCAACCTTTGATTTCATAATGTGTGATTATTTTTTAATGTTTATTTGTGAGTGAAATGTTTGCTAACTTTAATTTTAATTATTATCAAGGAATGAGTGAACAAGCATATTACTTGATTGTGATTGTTAAGCAATGTTGACCCAAGTCAGTCACTGAATTTGGAGGTCCAAAGTCGGTCACCCAATCTCCTCCATCCTCTCTCTGTGCCTTGGAGGGCACGTACAGTCTTGGATGCCAGTTATTATCACTAGCATTGGATAGTACCTGTTATTAAAGACATACGTACTGCATGTTAACTTGTTATAAAATTGTTTCCTTCTGCATTTTTATAAGGATTACCCATTACCTCTAGTTTTCAAGTTAACGGCAGCTTTGAAACTGTTGCTAATAGTCAAGCATATTTTTCATTAAGTATAACATACATTTTCTAAAAGTTCCACATCAAGACATCAGTTTTGGTTTATTACCTCTAGTTTTCAAGTTAATGGCAGCTTTGAAACTGTTGCTAATAGTCAAGCATATTTTTCATTAAGTATAACATACATTTTCTAAACGTTCCACATCAAGACATCAGTTTTGGTTTATGTTTTGGAAGAAAATAATTTAAATCTGTACCAGTAAATAACTGTGCATAACACATCAATCCATACTCACACATTCGTGTATCCTTTCCACGTTTATTTGTTTCTACTTTGGATTTAAAATCAAACAAACATATGAATACTGAGAATTCTTGTTTATTGTTACAGATACCACATCCGGAAGCTTGAATCTCCTTACTCCGTCGTCAACAACTAGCAGGATAAGAGATTTCACATCTCGAATACAAGAAAGAGCGTCCAACCTTCAACCTAATTTGACTCCTCGAGCGATTTCACCAGCCAGAACCTCTGATGACACCACCCCAACCCCTAAAAGGACAGACAACCTTCTGAAACCACCCCCAAAAATTTACATAGACTCCTCGAGCCACAGATCACGAAGTCATTTGAAAAAACGTGACGAACCTCCTCAGAAAAAACCTAGTTACTTAAACCTCGCTTGTTCAGTCAATGGCTATACAAATTTGACTACATATGACTCAAAATTACGCCAGGATATTAATAAAAGTCGTGAAGCGTCACCCATAAGGCCTATAACACATACGTATCAGTACAAAAGTGAAAGCAATTCCTTATTAGTACCTGTCCCAGTTAGTGCTAATAAGCTGTTGGTACCGACGTTCGGTCCCCATGATACTAGAACAAATTTGACAGCGAAGGCGCCTCCCAAGGCGCACACTGACCCCCAAATATCTTCACCCTCACATGCCTTCATGGCTGCAGAAAATAAACAGTTGAAAAACGATTTTCTTGGCCCCAGCATGACGACCACCACTCGTCCATACATATCCAGTGAAAACAAAAATTTCGCGACATCTATGCTTCACCAAGATGAAGTCGATAATGCGAAAGAAATTACCTTCAAATCTAGCTATTCAGAAACCAATTTTCGACAAACTGTGACAAGTAATGGAAAAGACAGTAGGTTTACGTCTGAATCTTATACTATATCCTCTAATGGTGTGTCGAAACATGTTGAAATTACAAAGGAAAATGGAGAACAGTTGACCAGCCCTATGAAAAGCTTCATACAACAGCGTGTAGAAAGGTTATACGGCCCAGGAGCATTAGCCCAAGGATTTTTCAACCAGAAAAGGCATAAACTAAAAAGTTCAAGCGAAGATGACGATCCAAAAGTGTTAACCGAAAAATCTTTGAACTGCTCCAGCCAGATCTTTTTGTCTCCGCGAAAATCGAATGACAGCTTCGATGAAAATTGTAGTCCAACTAATGAAGACCCTTCCGTTTTACCAGTTTTGAGGCATTTAAGGCCAGAATTCCGTGCTCAATTACCAATTCTGTCTCCAAGAAAGAGTTTAAAACCCGATCTTTCCCCAGAAAAAGCTGACATTCCCGTACAAATTAAGACTGAAACCCAAACTAGCGATGTGACAAATGGTGTATCTGTGATAAATTTAGATGACTCTGTGAGTGAAAGTGAAAACAAAGTGAACTGTGTTAACAGCAATGGTGTAAGCAAAGTGAACGGGGATGCGCAAGTGAAAGATGCATATTACTTCTTGGAATTGGAGAAGAAGGAGACTGAAAGGTTGATCGCAATGGCTGTTGGAGCTGAGAAGGAGTTGGAGAGTTTACAGGTATTTATGAATTACTAGGTGATGCCCCCGACTTCATTCGCATCGAGTAACGTTTTTCATTTCCGCAGATAACAAATTTCGTCAATATCGGTTGAACAGATGATAATCCAATTTAGACACTGCTTTACAAAGGGTCCGAGGGTTATGATATATGAAGGTTAAAAACAAAAAGCCTTAAACTCTCTCTCTCTCCTTCTAGTATATTTGGAGAGGGACAGTACCAATATGTAATTATTGTACACCTTCACATTAATTATAAGTAAACAGTCTCTGAGATAAGCCGGACGGACGGACGGACAGACATGGCGAAACTATATGGGTTCCTTGTTGACTAGGGAACCCTAAAAAGTCTCTAAATAAAATAGAATTTTTGTTAAATGTAATATTTTGTAATGATTCCAGAATCAAGACAACATAAGCGAGGAAGTTCTAGGTTTCCTGCGCGCCGCCTCGGGCAAGGCCCGGCTACTGGCCACACAGAAGATGCAGCAATTCGAAGGTAAACACTATTTTTATGATATTACTATTAGTTACTAGCGAACTCAGGCATTTTGGCTCACATGGGAAATAGGTTGTTGAATTTTAAAAAATTATCGTTTTTTTAATGTATTTTAAAACTTTAACACAAATTGTATAAATCGTAGAAGCGAAAAACTCTTAACTTTTTAAAATTAATCATAAATAATTAAAAATTGGTAACATTTTAAAAAGAACCACGTGACTACGAACGCGCCACGATTGGTCGCCATGTTTGTCACGTCATAATGTTAAAGCAATTTCACGATAGTACAGTGTCAACACTGCATCAATATGCCACAATGAATAGAAAATGCCACTGTGACGTCATAATGTTAATTTTTCGCTCGGGTTTCTTCAGCGTGTTTTCGGTACTGAATTCAAAAATTTATTTTCAGTTTGATATAACTTTTAAATTGAAGCGAAAAATAAAAAACTAAAAATAGTTTTGTTTAAAACTTATATATGAATTTCGATTTATTGAATTATTAAATTTATTTATTTATGGAAACTAGACCATAAATTATCGACAAAAAAAATAGAAAAAAAATTCTAAAAAAATTATTTTACTTTTTATTAGCAAATTAAGATTTGTATTTGATAAGTAGACTCTATGTAAGAAAAAAACGATTTCTTCAAAATTAGTGGGTCGATTGCTTTCAAATAAAAAAAAATATTATGCCACATACTTGGCGGTAAGGATTAAATAACAATTAGCTCGCAAAAAAGTAGCATCATGACATAAACTTTGCTTTTTATGAAAAAGAAACCCTTTTTTATGACTATTTTTTTCAATGATCTCTAAATTTCTCAGAAAAATGCCCCCAATACCAGAAGATTTTACGATTTATTATTATTCTCTATCATATTACCTTTCAAATAAAAAAAAAATCTTTGTTGTAACCCAAGAAATGAGCTGGCTATGAAGTGTTGAAAGTCGCCATTAAAAGTCAGATTTTGATTACAAGTTTTAATCAAGTCGTACATATTTTTATTTTTTTACAATTCCTATAACTATCACATTAAATGCTCAAAATGGCCACCTCGTTGCTGGAGGCACATTGCAGCACGTAGAGCAATTTGGTTTGTAGCTCTACGCACCATCCCTGGATCACTTTTTAATTCATTCGCACATTGAAGTATTCGATTTTGTAACTCGGCTTCGGTGTTTACTGTGGTTCTTAGACTGTGGTTCTTAGACTTTTTGTTTCATTGTACCCCACAAAAAGTAGTCAAGAGGTGTCAGATCAGGTGAACGCGCTGGCCAGCCCACTGGTCCTTCCCGGCCAATCCACCTGTTTGCATAGTTTTCATTTAAAAAACTCCGAACATTTCGCCCGTAATGAGCAGGACATCCATCCATCTGCAAAAACATACGCTCCCGCCGCCTTGTGGCCAGCGGAACTTCTTCAAGCAAAAATGGCAGTTGGTCTCTTAATAAAGATAAAAAACGTTCGGAGTTTAATGTTGTAGGTAAAATAACTGGACCAATTAAAACGTCATCGATGAGAGCCGCCCACACATTTATTGAGAACTGCACTTGAAATGTGGATGCCCTCTTTAAATGTGTATTTTCATAACGCCATTCATGTAAATTCCTGCAGTTTGTGATTCCATTCCGAGTGAATTTTGCTTCATCCATCCATAAAATAGTTTTTAAAAATTCTGGATCGTTTCTAATTTTTCTTTGAATCCACGCCGACAGGACGCACCTTGAACGATTGTCTATATTTTCATGCAAGTGTTGGACTCGCTGGTAATGGTATGGATGCAATCCCTCCTTTTTCAAAATTCGCCATACCGATGTTTTAGATAACCCGTGACGCAAAGCCAATCGTCTAATGCTGGTTGTAGGATCAGCAAACAAATCGTTTAAAACAGCCTCTTCTATTGAATGGTCAATAATTGTAGCTTGTTGTTCACGGAGATCTCGAGCTAATCCAAGTCCGATGTTGGATAACTTCCGGTGAACTTCTTGAAAATTCCGTGCTGATAGTATAAGTCTTCCCGGAAATGCGTTTATGTATGCTGAACGAGCGACTGTTGTGCGTCCACGTGACATTCCATAGTAATAATGGATGTCAGCGATTTCTCGCGGAGAGAACTCGGTCAATCGCGGCATCTCAACAATAAACAACAAAGTAGAGTTAAAAACGTAACAAAAAAGTCAATAACAGAACAAAAACAAAATAACGCAACAAAAACAAAATAACGTAACAAAAACTCAACGCACAGGACAGTAGGAGTAGTAACAGGTAGTAGCGACGAGAATATCGGAGCGACTGGCTACCTGACTACTCCGCATTGTTAGTCCTATTTCGAACCCCTCCCCGAACCCCACCCCAGTCCTTGCTACAACACAAAAAAAGGACGCGTCCCGGCAAACGACGAGTGGTGACGTCATTTTTAAAAACTCTTAGCCAGCTCGTTTCTTGGGTTACAACGAAGACTTTTTTTTTATTTGAAAGGTAATATGATAGAGAATAATAATAAATCGTAAAATCTTCTGGTATTGGTGGCATTTTTCTGAGAAATTTAGAGATCATTGAAAAAAATAGTTATAAAAAAGGGTTTCTTTTTCATAAAAAGCAAAGTTTATGTCATAATGCTACTTTTTTGCGAGCTAATTGTTATTTAATCCTTACCGCCAAGTATGTGGCATAATATTTTTTCTTATTTGAAAGCAATCGACCCACTAATTTTGAAGAAATCGTTTTTTTTCTTACATAGAGTCTACTTATCAAATAAAAATCTTAATTTGCTAATAAAAAGTAAAATATTTTTTTTAGAATTTTTTTTCTATTTTTTTTGTCGATAATTTATGGTCTAGTTTCACCCCCTTTCGGGGTTGCACTTTATCCAGGGACACCCTGTATAAACAAGAGGAACGAAAACTTTCAGATTGGAAATTAAAATGAAGATAAATATAGGATAACTTTTTTATTTCCGTATGGCGTACATAATACCAACATAGACAAATATATTTTGTTACAGACTGTAAAAAAAGTTGGTTTTGCAGAATTAAATAATGTTTTAAAATTGGATTCCAGGCCTCTGTTACAACAACATAAACGAACGCGGCGATGAGCCTTTCCCGACCACGCTGGAAGACTTACAGGGTTTCTGGGATATGGTGTGTCTGCAAGTTAGAAACGTGGAAGCGCTGTATGAACAAATCGATAACCTGAAGAGAAATAACTGGCAAGAAGTGAGTATAACCCTAATATGCTACCATAACAAATAATAAAGGGGTTCCGATCATGCTGGAAGACTTATGGGGTTTCTGGGATATTATGGTGTGTATATGTCACCGTAAGATTGCAAAAACCGTTAAATTGTAATCTAACTAGCGAAATTGTAAACTGTCGACAGATTACAATTTAACGCATTATTTAGATTGGAATCTGTTAGGTATATTAACCCGATAGAATATAAGTACTTGATTATTTATGTCGAACCCTAACCTAAACTACAAGAAAGAGACAAGAAAACGTAAATAAAATGAATATTTCAAAAATTTACACTCGAAACATTGAACGGCTCACAATCTGTCAACAGTTTACAATATTGCTAGTTAGATTACAATCTAACTGTTTTTGCAATCTAAAATCTTACGGTGACATATACATTGAATTGTGTGTTTGACAACTATTCAAATAATTTTTGTAATGATTATTTTTGTAATGATTAATTAAAAAATAGTACATAAGGTCTATAACCGTGTGGCACGCCACTTATACAGGTATACACAGCTATTGAAAAATAAAATATACAAAAGTCACAACCGATCACAAGTACTTAACTACTTACATGATAATTATAAAAAGAGTATAAAACCAAAGGAACAATGTACCTACTATTACTACTATGATAAATAAATTAACTCAAAACTAACTGACTAAAATAACAAACTAAGTCTGGCCGATCTGTCTCTTACAGCAGAGACCGCTGACGCTAGAACTTTTTTTAAAGTATTTGGACCCTGACAGAAAATATCGACGTCATCATGTACACTGGCACGGTCACTGTTAGTTTTATGTTGAATAACCATTTTAAACTATAGTAAAACTAGCTGATGCCCGCTGTTGTGGCTACAAGCCTAGCTCAGCGAAGCAATCAGCGGCCGGCGCGGGGCCCATGGCGAGACGGCGACGCTTTCGCTGAGCTAGGGCCTTTTGTAATATGTGAACGATTTTCTACAGCGTCTAGGACTTGCTCTCTTACCTGTGGTAGCTGTGGCTGCGTCGAGACGAGTCCTGAGGGGAGTTATGGTGTGGTGTAAGGTTATTTGTGAGTGTTTGTGAAAGGTGTGTGGTGTGTGGTGTGATGACTCCCTCCAAGGACAGTAGGGCTCCAGGCCTCCTCTTCAAACAGACTTCTCAACTGGTACAGCTTCCCACTGTCTTCACACCGACGCTAACACTGACTAAACACTAATTCTATACTAAGCACTTTAGCACGCGGCCGGCACCCCGGCAGCGTTATTCACGTGAAATTTAACAAGGACTTTACAAGGACATATAACTGTCAAGCCGCCAGGCCAAGACGAATCACTGGCAAACAACTGGCTATGCACTTCAAAAATAGTCTCAAAATTCAAAATTCTCCCAGTTGGCTCAAACCAGCCCGTCAAAACCGGAATTCTTAGCAATTTTTTTGTTCACTCGTACGAATGATGACCTTACATTTATTGTTGTCAGCAAAGAATCGACATTCGACAACTGTCAAAACCAAAGACCAGCTACTTTGACATTAACGTTTTGTTTTAGTTACGCTTTTATGTCTCCGGATTCCAGTCCGTCCGAAGAATATTGAAAGCTACTTCGCGACCAATGATCGGGCGCGAACACCCGCGACTTCGTCCGCGTGGATTGAAGATTTTTGGTTCCCGCGGGAACTCTTTAATTTTCCGGGATAAAAAGTAGCCTATGTGCTATTCCAGACTATAATCTATCTCTGTACCAAATGTCAGCCAGATCCGTTCAGCCGTTGGGGCGTGATTGAGTAACAAACATCCATAAAATAATGAATGAATGAATGAATGAATGAATGAATGAATGAATACATCCATCCATACATCCATACATCCATCCAAACTTTCGCATTTATAATAAAACTACTATACTAATACATGTGTCGAGCTTTGATGACGTCATTCAGTATTTCATACAAAAAGCCATACAAACGGCGGCAAAAAATTTACTGATTTGACTAGTTATCAAATACCCAACTGTACATTAATATTAATCATCATCATTATAATTTTAACTCATCGCCGGCTGACTACTGGTCACAAGTCTCCTCTCTGAAGGAGAATCGTTTGGCCATATTCCACGCTGGCCAAGTGCAGATTCGCAGACTTCACACATCTTCGAGAATATTATGAAGAACTCCAGGGCATGCAGGTTTTCTTTCACCGTTTGAAGTTTGATTTATTAAAACGCACATAACTCCGCAAAGTTAGAGGCCTGTAATCGGGGATTGAATCCGTGACCCCATACAGGTCGCCAGGGTGATTATGTAAAACCTGTATCAATCATTGTTATTGTCATCAAATCGCTTTAATTATCAATATTAATAAAAGAAAGAAAGAAAAATATTCACTTACGGCATCGTTTATAATATTTAATGGATCGTTTATAATAATGTCCAGATCGCCGCCCCAGTGTCGAAACCAGTACAGTCAGCCCCAGCGCGAGGCCGCACGGCGCGTACTCCCGTGGTCAAGAACGAGAAGGCGCGATTGGCCGCCGAGAAGAGAGAGCAGGACAGAAAAGCCATGCTGGAACACCGCAGGTAATATAATAACTTACCTGCTTATTCAGAAATACCTATTATTAGTTATTACACAATCCTTCCTTCCAAAACTAGTCTTGGAAGTGAGAATAGGGATGATACCTGCATCAAAAATAAATTATTTCTAACTGATTATTAAATAGAGGGTCTTCCAAAAGACCTAAAATTCACATCCTCGGTTAGTTTTAAGTTAATATAGATTAAAGAAAAAGAGTGTGTTGTTGTTGTTGTGATGGCGTCAAACAACACACTTTGGAATTTCATACAACTTCAATACTAGAAGTGCGTTTTTAAATTTGATAAATTTAATTTTTAACTAAATGATACCGAGACTTCGTCCGCGTAAATTAAGTTTTTTTCATTCCCGCGGGAAGTCTAATTTTCCGGGATAAAAAGTAGCCTATGTCCTTCCCCGGGATACAACCCCTGTACAAAAAGTCGAGGTTATTACACTATCAGTGATTTTCTGAATGACAAAGTTGCATGGAAGCAACCGGCCTCGCATCCAGTGACCCACAAGTCAGCATAATACTTGTAACGTAATGTATGTGTTGTGTTGTTTAATTATTGTAACCTTTTTCTTTTTTAAGAAACTAGCTGATGCCCGCGCGTGGTTTAAGTTTTTTGTTATTCCCGCGGGGACTGCTTAATTTTCCGGGACAAAAAGTAGCCTATGTCACTCTCCAGGTCCTCACCTATTCAACAAAAAAAAATTAGCGAAATTGGTTCAGCCGTTCACGCGTGATGCCGTGACCAAGGGAAATAGGGATTCATTTTTATATATATGTATAGATGAGCAACTGCTGAGTTTCTAGCTGGCTCTTCTCAGTAGAATCATTTTTCCGAACTGGTTGTCCTACATCATTTAATGTTTGTTTCCAGACGAGTGGCTCGCGAGCGTCAGTTGGCCGCACGTGCGACCCCGGCCACCAGCCACGAGAATGAAAACGAAATGGCCATCGAGGGCAGCCAGGTAACTGAACAATCATACTAATATTATAAATGCGAAGTGTTTGTTTGTTGGTATGTCCTTCAATTACGCCGCAACGGAGCAACCTCGATCGACTTGATTTTTAGCATGGGTATACTTGGGAACCTGGAGTGTGACATAGGCTATTTATTTTTTACCCCGGAAAATTAAGGAGTTCCCGCGGGAATAACAAAACCGAAAACCACGCGGACGAAGTCGCGGGCATCAGCTAGTCATCATCATAAATTATCATTTGACGACCTCCCTGGCGCAGTGTTGAGCGCTGTTGTCTAAGTGTGCGAGGTCCCGGGTTCGATCCCCGGCAGGTTCAATTTGGGAATTTATAATTTATGAATTTTCTCGGGTCTAGTCTGGTGGCAGGCTTCAGCTAGTTACCACCCTACCGGCCAAAACGTACCGCCAAGCAATATAGCGTTCTGGTACGATGCCGTGTAAAAACCGATTAGGGGTATGGGTTTAATATAAATGCCATACCCCTAACAGATAAGCCCGATACCATCTTAGACATCATCTCTTACCATCAGGTGAGATCGCAGTCAAGGGCTAACTTCTGTGGAATCGAAAAAAAAACAACAGCAGTTTAGTGATACTTGTGCTATGAGTTAATTTTATTTATTATTATTTTATTTTCTGTTTTCAGGAAGTGGAAATCTTCGTGGGCAAGAGCGCTAAGGTGTCCGTCCCGCAAGGCGACTGCCCACCAGACCAACAGAGCTGATTCAACAAACTACTGTAACACACAAACCTACATACAAACCTTTTTTTTACCTTTACGCAATACAAGCTTATATCAACACATAACCCATAATAATGAGCAAATTATTCCTATGCAATAAACATTTAGTGTAAGCAGTTGAATATGACTGCTCAAATAGTGGTCAAACAAACTTTTACGGAAATTCAGCTTATGTCAACACAAATATGAAATAATGAGTGAAATCTTCAAAGTACCCTCTGAAAAGCCATAATTTGTCAGCTTAAGCAGTCGTTTTTGACTGCTCAAATAGTGGTCAGCAGCCTGTTGTCACTGTCCATTGTCAACTGCTCGAACAGTCTGTTTTCAACGCTCTTACAGTGATAGCCAACTGCTTGAGCAGTCATGTTCAACTGCTCTCAACAGTGATGGTTGACTGCTCAAACTTGATGTTAGTGTTTGGATCTTTATATCTGTGTTGAATTTGTTTCCGTTAAAAGTATAAATATATACAGTGTTATTTATGATTTCGGAAAAAATTCAAATAGATAAAGATAAAAGAGAAAAATAAGTATGTGCAACTACACTAAAAGATTAGGTACGTAAATAAATTGAAAAGCCCATAAGCAAGTACTTTTCTAAAAGAAACCTGTCAAAGTAGACAGATTTTCATACTCCAACTGTCAAACTAGACAATTTTTTACAGTTTTAACACGTTTTAAGTTCAATACATTTTTACAGTTTCGAAATCAAAAATTGCATCTCATTCCAAAATTATAGCCCATTTTCTATAATAATCAGGGTCGCAATATTCAAATATTTACTATTGAAATGACAAGCCCTTATATCGGCTTATATTGTATAAAATAATCTGTATAAATAAATATTTATGTTTTTGTAGAACAAGAGCCGGCGTTAAGTTACACACAGTCAAGTTCTTTTTACACTTTAAAATTATTTAAATTCAAAAATAATAAATCAATTGTTATACACATTAATAATAGTTAAATTTTTAAATTAAATGAGAAGATTTCAAACTGGCTGGTGGGAGTCTTCGACCGTGGCTAATTACCACCCTACCGGTGCCAAGTGATTTAGCGTTCCAGTATGATGCCGTGTAGAAACCGATTAGGGTTTAATATAACCCTTTTCAGGTTGGCCACTGCCAAAATCTTCATTCCATAAAATATTTTATTGAATCCCAATATTTTGCAGCTAAAACAAGATGGTGGAAAGTTGTCAGTTGTTGTCAGTTTGAAACGCATTATTAAATTAAATACAAATAAATTTTCAGAATATAATAACTTATGGAACCTTTTAAAAAAATGATTTTCATGTTCAAATGACACTAGTGTTTCGATCGCCGTCTCTTAGTCTATATCTAAAGTAACTGCCTGAATTTTATCTTTTTAAGTTAGCTAAAAAGTATAATGCACCAAACTACGAAAAGATAATATTATGTATAGTATATTATTATTAGCCCGAGTACTGAAATAAAAGTATAATTTTTTAATGATTGATCAATCGCCTACCGCGCAAGTACAAGGTGAGTTTATAACTACTGAAACAATCCTTAAATAAGTATTTCAGTGTTTGGGTATAGCTTACCATTTTACTAAAATTGCACCTTACGGTAGACGCAATAAGAGTTGTTTTTGTATAGAAGTTAACCATGTTATAATAAAAATATATAAAGTTTCTTATAATGTAAGTGCTTTAATAATTATTGTATAATGTATAATAACGACATGACAATGGAATATGATCTCTAAGGCATCGTCCACACCTGACGATTTTAGTAATTATACGCTAGGGCAAAAAACCGCAAGTGGAATTTCGCTACAATGTGTCGTATTGAAATATTAAAGGGACGCGTACTATATAAGCGCGGAGAAACCGTTATCCGCATGCACTTTTCCGTGCGGAAATTCGGCAACCAATGTAACAGAATCAAAGCGAAATTTCCACACGGATTTGTCTTGAGGTAGGCTAAAGCGAACCACGCAGTTCTGGTATATAGTACTCTTGTCGAATAGTTTGTATGATACATGTGACTAATATGTATTCCATTATTGCACGACGTGAGTTAGCAGTATAGACTGTGCAATAATTGGTTTAAACTTGCTTAAGTCACGAGGTACGTGTATTTTTATAGCACTGTGTGACCTAGATCTGCACGCAGTAACTAACATCTACTTAAATATCCGTTTGGTGTGAACTATGCCTAATATTCAAGCTCGGTAGTTCAATATTGCTTGACGTTATATTATTTTTTAATATTCTTACAACGGCGCTAGACGCAAGTCCTTTGAGTCGTTAGTATTTAAAAAAGAAAAACGAATTAGTGTTGCTAGTTGCGGTATTGAAAAAAAAACTATCACAATAATAAATTAATGTAGCCAGATCTAAAATAACGAAATTATTTAATATTTATGAGCGTTTACGATGTAATAATATTATGTAATATGTAGGATTTTTTTATTTGAAATATGTATGTTATTAATTGGCATGTTGAATTGATTTTCAATGTGAAATGTTAGTTATAAAGTATGATGTCGTGGCTTTTATCCTAAAGAAAAGAAGATTAAAGATGATCGCATACCTAGACAAGAGAAAATGAGTGTGATATTGCATTTTAGTACTGAAAAAGCCTGGTTATGCGACGGTATGCGATGACCTTTAAGACTAAGGTTGTATTCAAACACGGTCCAGACTAAAGAGTAAATTACGTAAATCAGTTGCAATCATAGTCCACTTTGAGCGTTAAGTTTGTTTCTGGCCTATGATTGCGACTGCGTTACGCAATAGACACTTAACATGTGAAAAGGTTGTAAGGAAACTGTAGATAATTCGACGTAAAAAAGTGATAATGATTTGATTTTTTAATGACGACAGTGAATTATTTTATTATACAAAAGGCTGGTCCGTTGCTCTGACATTTGATTGTGATTATTACATTGACTGATATTTTACACTTTTATCAATAATTTTATTGAATTTTGATTAATTATGTCCAATATTTTCATTATTGATGCATATAAAATACACTACTCCCTGAGAAATTGTAAAAAGTGAAAAGATTTTGTATGAAATACTTGTGAGTTGTGACGTCATCAGAAGTCCGCACTTTTTAGTTTATCGATATTTTTAACTTTTATCGATAAAATTAACAGGAGACGTGGATATTACGTCTTTTGGCAGGTCCTCTTAAACAATTTTTGACTTCCAAATCCAAATTGTTGCGATTCAAATTGTTGTCAACATCCAAATTTTTGCGATTGGCCGAATATATGGTAAGTAGGTATTTATGTTGTGACAATGTAGGTATTTCGGCCAATAGAGAAAGACCCAATCAGATGTGATTGCGATCATAACTGACTTTACAGGTATCTTCCAGGCAAGCGCGCTCCACCTTAGGCTGCATCACTACTTGCAAGCAGGTCTGATTGCTGCCAAGCGCTAGCCTATATATTTTAAAAAAAATAGCGATCATTTTTAGGTATAAGGCCCCTGATTGTTTGGAAAATATTTTGAACCCGTACTTATACATGTCACCGTGAGATTGCAAAGGCCGTTGGATTGTAATCTAACCAGCGATACTGTAAACTTTCGACAGATTACAATTTAACGCATTATTTTTCGTTACATTGTGATCTGTTAGATATATTAACCCGATAAAACCCAAGGTCAACCCAACTACCTGGTCATTTATGTCAAACCCTAACCTAACCTACAAGAAAGAGACCAAAAAAACGTAAATACAATAAATATTTCAAAAATTGACACACGGACAAGGGTTCACAATCCGTCGACAGTTTACAATACCGCTAGTTTGATTACAATCTAACGGTTTTTGCAATCTTACGGTGACATACATACAAAATCCATTGAAAAATATGAGATTAATTAATGACACTACAATATTACGTTTTGATCTTTTCTTAATTTTATAGCATTATGTATTTTTTAAATGAAATAACGAATTACCCATTGCGCTCATAATGAATTATTGTGGTCATTGAAAAATCAAAAATATAATGTTATTTGATTTACATACACTGAATTTATGGAATTTTAAGTCTTTTATTTTAATTTTACACTAATAATAATAAAATATCATTGTTTAAAATTGATAACGAATTTGAATAAATTATTGTTTAACTGTAGTTCTCGTTTTATTTACACTCATTTAAAGGTGTTTCCTGTCTGTCACCACATTCCGTGCCTATGTGGGGACAACAGGGAAATTATTCCAGTCATAGGGACTGCCGGTAGAAATGAAAACGATTGGTTTTTTTTAAATTAAATTTTTTTTTTTTTTTTTAATTAATTTATATTCTCCGTGCGAGCCCAAGTTGGAAATTTCCTGGACTACTCGATATCAATACGCTAGAAAAAATTCTAAATTTATCTTTTGATGATCAGTCCTGGAATCAAGCTACTTTACCGGTCAAGTATGGTGGCATCGGCGTGAGAAAAATTTCCAGTGTTGCTCTTCCGGCTTTTCTGTCCTCTGTGCATAGTATAAAAGAGCTTAGTTCTCAGATTCTTAATTCTAATTCAGTTTCATTGATCTATGCCACAGAGGCCCTAGAGATTTGGAAGGTCAGGTGTCCCAATGACGACATCCCGAAGGAATGTTTCACACAAAAACTTTGGGATGTGCCGTTGGTTCGGCTGACACATACAAATTTGGTTCAAAATCTTACAAGTGAAAGAGATCGAGCAAGGCTTCTAGCCTTATCTGAAAAAGAATCCGGGTATTGGCTTCATGCCTTGCCATCGACAAATCTCGGCACTCTTTTAGACAATGAAAGGTTTCGTGTGGCTCTAGGTCTCAGATTGGGAGCACCCCTGTGCTACGAGCACAGATGTCCGTGTGGAAAAGAGGTTGATAAATTTGGAATTCACGGACTCTCTTGCCAAAGGAGCGCCGGTAGGCTTTTTCGGCATGGCTCTCTCAATGATACGATCAAAAGGGCTCTTGCCACCATAGATATTCCTGCGCTCATTGAGCCGGCAGGGATAAGTCGGGATGATGGCAAGAGACCTGATGGATTGACGCTGGTTCCCTGGGAACGGGGACGGGCGCTAATGTGGGACGCAACATGCGTAGACACATTGGCCCCGTGTCATATCAGGGAGACAGCATCAAGGCCGGGAGCCGCAGCAGAAAAGGCTGAAACCGGCAAGCGGCGGAAGTATGCCTCTCTCATAGAGAGTTACATATTTGTTCCGTTTGCCGTGGAGACCCTGGGGCCATGGAGTCTTAGTGCCAAAAACTTTTTACGAGATATTTCACCGCGGTTACCTAATTGCCTCATCTGGTGACAGAAGGGCTGGCTCATTTTTTGCGCAAAGGATCAGCCTGGCTGTCCAGCGCGGAAATGCAGCCAGCATTCTTGCCACTATTCCACGCGGGCATGATTTATATAGTAATTAGGTTAGGCTAGCTAGCATTAAGTTCTATTGTATTATTTTCAATAAAAATTAAAAAATTAAAATATCAACCTTAAAATTAAGGAATTAAAGTTTAATTACGGATGTAGTATTTTTAAGACCTTTTGTCTTCGTAACAACGCGAGCATGTCGGCGAACGTGATGCGAATCCACAAGTTTACCCCCTACCAAAAAGTGCTCAACGCGGCTGAGGAAGTTTTCACAAAAGGCTTCGCTATTACACGATCGTTTCGCCTAGTGATTTGTGCAAGGGCTCGGTGGGCAGAAGCGAAAGCAGGATAAAACACGCAGTGTTCTGCAGTTGTGTTCTCAGTATGGACACGGTATGGAGTGTAAAAGAAAAGATTCTACACTATAATTCTAGTCTAAGACTCTGACCCGACGCATAATATGGCACGCCTACAGTTCGGAATATCGAATTCCCTCAATAGCGATTAGCGGTATAACATTACCACAGCAAAAATCTTTGATAAAAATCTAGGGCTTTTATTTATTTATCTATGACTAGCTGAAGCCCGCGACTTCGTCCACGTTGATTGAGGTTATTTAGTTCCCGCGGGAACTAATTAATTTTTCGGGATTAAAAGTAGCCTATATATTATTCCAGACTATAATCTATCTCTGTGCTAAATTACACCCAGATCCGTTCGGGCGTGATTGAGTAACTATCATCCATCCATCCAAACTTTCGGATTTATAATATTGGTTTAAAGTCACTTCTTCCAAATATACATCCTAAAAACCATAAAAAAATTGTAAAGTAAATAAAACCTTAGATTAAAACCCCCAATCATAGATTAACTAGGTACTTAAATGTCAATATTATACCAATGTTACCCCTTTTGTATTTGTATGTTCCTTAAGAAGAACTTCCTATGAAGAACCTCTATAAAAAAATATTATGTCTATGGTAAACGCTTTCCAGTTTCCGATGGCTTTCCTCACCATCCTTCCACCAAACCACAATAATGTGCTAAAAAAATCCGAGTTAATGTAATTTTAAGCTGACAAAAAGCTTCGTAACATTATTCATGAAATATTCAACATGTACACTAATATTAATGTTAAATTAAAAATAATTCTTGTTCTTGTTAAATGGAACGTTAAGAAAAAAGTGAACATTATCTATGGCTTGACAGCCTACGTTCGACGTCACTATAAATTATAATATTTTTAATTTTATTTATTGTGAAATAATAAATTGTGTAATATAGAAATGTATTTAATAAATTTTATTTTTTTATAATCATTTATAAGAAGTGCATTTAAAGGTATATTTTATTGAAAAAAATAAATAAGTTACAAAAATGTCGAATTTGTTCCGCGTGTTTCCTTCCCGCGCACGTCTGGCTAGGTGGAAGTTGGTCATGGTCGTCCGCCAAACGGAAAGCCGCCATGATGGCTTTCTGTAAAGTACGCTCAATATGCAAAGTTTCGTTTATGTTTTTCATTAATTGTGACTGAGTGCGTGCAAAAATTAACCATGGGAACGAACTAGAGTGTGCAAAGTGCAGTTTAGGGTCCTTTAGGACCTCCTGGAGGAGCTTTAAAGTGTTTTTTATGTGCATTTGTGTGTCGACGCTAGCGTGTTTTGTTCTGTCAACAAAATGTCGAAGCTCTCGTTTAGGGCGAGGGCCCTGGATGCGTCGAAACCAATGCCCATATACCTCGCCGAGGAGCTTCCGGATTTACCGGACTACTCGGCGATTAATCGTGCTGTACCTCAAATGCCCTCTGGTATGGAAAAAGAGGAGGAAAGTGTGAGTATTTTGCGCATTTAGGTATTAAGTCATCAAAACTACTGTATGTCGGCCATTATGTTAAGCTGTTTCATATTCCTACCGCTAGGGGCGGTATAATTGTTCGGAATAATAGGGTTTTTGCGAATATATTTATTACTGCGCTATTTAATCGTGTTTCGTTCGGTATATTCGACGCTAAATGGTTTGTTTATATCAAAAAACAATACCCCGACTATCTTATGTGTAAGTTTTAATGTGTCAAAATTTGGCGCGATATATACGCACATGGTATTTTCCCTCTGCATAAGAGGCCCCATGGTTCACTCAAACGATGTTTTCACGAAGGATACGCTATGTACGGCACTGTTTTTCCAGTATTCGCTGCCGGATTTCATATGGAATTTGGGAAAAAAATTATTGAGTTTCGCCGGCTATCCGATCATATGTTATTTGTTTACAAACATACTTTCGCCGGTACGCGGTGATTGACAAATTTGTACAATTTATTATTAATAAACGATAATAATATTTACTCGAGACACTGATAAGCTAAGAGGACATCGATTTAAATGAATATATTGATTTATACTTCCTATTTTTATTATGGTTTTTTGATATGGCGAATTTTCTTTAATTTATTTTCCTATTATTTATTGCAAAGAAGACTATTAGTGCTTCAGTCTCGTCACGATAGAACTATTGAGAAATTGATTTGTTTTTTAATTATTTAACATAATATTATGATTTTCCAATCGTAACATCAAGATTTGAAAGATCAGAGTATTCTTTTCCTTGCGTTATAATAACCAAAAACATTTTACTTATGAATATAGCCAAAACTTTTTCAATTAATAGCGGTTTAACTCACTAAAATTTCTTAGTTACTTCCTATTTAGATTTTATATTGTAACTAGATGAAGCCTGTAGCTTCATCTGCCTTAATTAAGGTTTGTGATATATAATATTAGTATGCATAAGCTTGGAAATTTGTATAGTAAGTGGGTAGGTAAATATTGATTTCACGTTACACAAACACATTTCACATAAGTTTGAATTTAGGTTTTAGTGACCAATTACGTGGTAATAAGGTTTATGTGACTAATATCATATACTAGCTGATGCCCGCCACTTTGTCCGTGTGGATTTGGTTCCCATGGGAACTCTTTAATTTTCCTATGTGCTATTCCAGACTATAATCTATCCCTGTGCCAAATTACATCCAGATCCGTTCAGCCATTCTGGAGTGATTGAGTAACAAGCATCCATTCATCTTATCTTACTTCTTACTAATATTATAAATGCGAAAGTTTGGATGGATGTATGGATGTATGGATGGATGGATGGATGGATGGATGGATGGATGGATGGATGGATGGATGTATGGATGTTTGTTACTCAATCACGCCCTAACGGCTAAATGGATCTGGCTGAAATTTGGCACAGAGATAAATAATAGTCTGGAATACCACATAAGCTACTTTTTATCCC
The DNA here is from genome assembly GCA_963932025.1 of Erebia epiphron. Lineage (NCBI taxonomy): Eukaryota > Metazoa > Arthropoda > Insecta > Lepidoptera > Nymphalidae > Erebia > Erebia epiphron. The sequence goes on along the minus strand of OZ009953.1, from coordinate 5,639,323 downwards.
GGAAAAGAGTTCCGGCGGGAACCAAAAAACTTCAAACCATGCAGACGAAGTCGCGGGCATTAGCTAGTATTCCAAACATCCATCCAAACTTTTGCATTTATAATATTAAGTATAGAAGTATAGATAATTATTTCCTCATTCATTTACTTACTTTCCTCTAGAGTTATTTATAAAATATAAATAACTCTTGATGAAAATTCTTCATTAATCAATTAAATTTTGGACCAACTTCACAATAGGTTAAAAATGAAATAGCTCAGGTCTGTCTATTCACCTTTCAGTGGCCCTATTAAGCAAAAGCTGCATCAACCATTATTATAATCTCAATTGTTGTGAATTTATAGTATTCTGCCTGCAACAATAAATAGATTTAAGTGCATTTTTTAAGACAATTGAGGGTGATAGCGATTCATTGTTACACTGTAGTAATAATTTTACTGTAATAGGGCTCTCGCTTTTAGTCCTAACTCTGGCCATTAGCTACTGTTTGAATGAGGCTATCATCCTCAGTTTTGCAGTTACATTGTTAGACAAAGACCTCTTTTAGTAGCATAGTAAGTAAGTAGCGCTAATATTATCTATCTTACTAGGATACTAGCCGATGCCCGTGTCTTGGTTACATTTTTTTTTTAATTCCTGGAAGAGCTCTCTTATTTTCCGTGATAAAAAGCCTATGTCACTCTCCCAGTCTTCAAAAATACTGTGCAAAATATCAGGTCCATCCATTGCTCGATTTACTACTAGATGTTGCCAGCAACAAATTTGACGACCTCCGTGGCGCAGTGTGTAGCGCTGTTGTCTTAACGCGCGGAGGTCCCGGGTTCGATCCCCGGCAGGGTCAATTTGGGAATTTATAATTTCTGAATTTTCCCTGGTCTGGCCTGGTGGGAGGCTTCGGCCGTGGCTAGTTACCACCCTACCGGCAAAGACGTGCCGCCAAGCGATCTAGCGTTCGGGTACGATGCCGTGTAGAAGCCGAATAGGGGTATGGGTTTAATATAACTGCCATGCCCCTAACATGTTAGCCCGCTACCATCTTAGACTGCATCATCACTTGCCATCGGGTGAGATCGCAGTCAAGGGCTAACTTGTAGTGGATAAAAAAAACTGTGTGGATGACTAAAAAGTAGTTTATGTCCTTTTCAAGGATGCAACCTGTCTGTGTGCAAAATTTTGTAGCAGACAGGTAGGCAGACACACTTTTGCACTAATTAAGCAATTAGCTACTTTAAAGCAATTCGCTATTAAATAAGCACTAATTAATAATTTGCAATAATATGTGTATGAATATAACATCCAATGAATACAAGTATTGATCGCCCGCCACTATATTACTGGGGTAGCTTAAGCTCCCTGCTACTACTTGCTTAGAGCTTACTAATAACATAATATAATTTATAATAATACTGTATAATTTATTTTTTAAGAATACTTTATGTTTCAAAAATATAGCATTATTAACACCATCACATCTATGTTTAGTAGGTACTGTTGTTAAAATGGAACCATTTTGTTTAATTATCATTCAAAAGGTACAAAGTGTACAGGTACAAGGTGTGTACCACTGTACAAGGTGTACAGTGGTACCAAGTACCATGTTCATCATCATCATCACTACAGCCTATTAACGTCCCACTGCTGGGCACAGGCCTCCACTCTCATAGGAGATCGGGAATTAGAGCTTAGACCCACCACGCTGTTCCAATGCGGGTTGGCGGGCTTTAACGACTATTATCATGTTAGTGATAATAACCGGGACCGACGGCTTAACGTGCTCTTTGAGGCACGGGGGTGAAACACCGCCAACTTCCAACTCCAGGCTGGCACTGAGAATTTCTTAATTGAAAAACCCAATACCTAACTTTTATGCCCGACCGGGAATCGAACCCAGGACCTCGTGATCCGCAGTCGACTATGCTAACCACTAGACCAACGAGGCAGTACCATGTTAAATCTAATCAAATAAATATTTTAAATGCGAAAGTTTGGATGGATGGATGCATGGATGTTTGTTACTCAATCACGCGCCAACGGGTGAACGAATCTGGCTGAAATTTGGCACAGAGACATTATAGTCTGGAATAGCACATAAGTTACTTTTTATCCCGGTAAATTAAAGAGCTCCCGCGGGAACCGAAAAACCGAAATCGCGGGCATTAGCTAGTTATAGTATAAATCACAATACATGTAGAATACTTAATTAGGTAGTTTTTTTATATTTTTATTTTACTCAGTAAATAGGTACTTAAGTATAAATCAGTGGTTCACTGCAAACTCAGCTGAGTGGTAAGTGATGATGCAGTCTGAGATGGTAGTGGGCTAACCTACCTTTGGGCTGGTACTTATGGTAGGTTTATTTAACCATGGCAATATATTATTTAACCCATACGTCTATATAGGTTTTTAGTGTTCTACACAGTATGGCAACACAAAACGCTTGGCAGCAAGCGGTAGGGTGATAACTAGCCACGGCCGAAGCCTCTACTCTAATCAGATCAGACTAGAGACAAAACAATTCAGAAATTTTGAATTTCCAAATTGACTCTGCCGGGGATTGAACACGGGACCTCCCATGTTAAGACAATCGCGCTCAACGCTGCGCCAGGGAATTCGTCAAATCAGTCAGTAGATTGCTTGTAGGTAATATTCGTCCATTTTTAGTATCCGCATATTTCCGAATACTTCGGATACTACGAATATTCCGAATACCCTTAGGTTAGGGGCTATTGGGGTTACTGTGGCTTGACGCCCTCTAACAAAAGCGACCACAACGGCAAAAAGCCCTATTCCCGTGCCACGTTTATAAATTCCTTTCGAGCTGCGAACTTGCGCGCAAGGATCGTGTTCGGATGATATTGCGGCCAGCTCTCGGGTTACCGGGCCGGCTCCCAACTAAGCAACCGCAAAGATATCGTGTTGCAGTACCGTACCTATTACCTAGTCTTATCTACCTTTTTAAATTTTACTAGCCTTTGCCCGCGGCTTCGCTCACGTTAGGTTCGATTTTCATACACATTTCAACGCCCTATTTATACCCCTTAGGGGTTGAATTTTCAAAAATTATGGAACCAGCTTCCATCTTCTGTGATTATAATATGGGGCTCTTCAAAGGGTGAATATAAAAATATCTCCAAAGCCAGCAACGCTTATTGGCGCATTGGCGGTTCCTCTGCAGGGCGACCGCGTAACTTTTGCATCAATCATTAAAGGACTGCATCAATGCCAAAACATGGTTTTGGTTTCGCGTATCATTGAGACTGTCCGTAAAGGATCGTTGAGGACAAAAAACGTTTTGACATTGATGCAGTAACTATCGATAAAAATATTGCTGAAAATTGGTGTCGCGTAAGGCTTTTGAAGTAGGATGTCGTTTAGGGACCACGACAAATGTTACGTCAAACTGGGCTTTCATTGATACACCACAAGAGGTGTTTTTAGCGGTGACATAAGGTGTCCGTTAATCGTTTTACTACTCATTAACTAAAAATAATTTATAATAAGGATTTAAATAGCTCGAATACATAGTTAGTTAATGTAAAAAAAGAAAATACTATTATTTCAAGCAATTAGGTATGGTAGATTGGAATGACTTCAAAATATTATTTAATTTAAGACATTCTATTGATAATAATTTAGCTTTACCATGGCTATACCTATGTATAGGTAGCTACTAGCTAGTACCTTACTAAAATATTTTCATCGGCAGTAGTACCAACTCACGCCACTAAGAAATATAATAATTGTACGACAAATACATAATAATGCCATTCAAGTAATAATATTACATCAATCAAATAATCAAATCAAATAAATATTTTAAATGCGAAAGTTTGAATGGATGGATGCATGGATGTTTGTTACTCAATCACGCGCCAACGGCTGAACGAATCTGGCTGAAATTTGGCACAGAGACAGATTATAGTCTGGAATAGCACATAAGCTACTTTTTATCCCGGAAAATTAAAGAGCTCCCGCGGGAACCGAAAAACCTCAATTCACGCGGACGAAATCGCGGGCATTAGCTAGTTATTGATAACTTTAAAAAAATAAGTAAACTTCTTTTTTTTTTTATGTTGAAAACAATACAATAGAACTTAAAGCTAGCTAGCCTAACCGAATTACTATTTTAAATCACTTTCCTGGTCATTTGCGCAAAAAATTATGATAAACTGTAATAATAAATGAAAATATCCATAGACAATTTCAGTATCTCGAGATACTTCTAGCTTATGGTACCTTTGATTGCATCGTAAAAAGAAAATTTACTAACATACGCGCATGGCTTCTATAATAAAGTATTTTGTAATATTAATTTATCAAAAAACAAAACCAAATAATAAATTGAAAATCACAAGATACCACAGACTAAAATATTACTTGGTTAGATAGGTAATGCAGTTAAATTTGGAAGACTACGATGTCGATTTAAAATTGCTAGGTTACCATAGATATTCAAATTAGTCGGTTTATAAGTAGGTTTGCACCACCAAAATGTCGATATTCCGCATTCGTGACTTGTAATCTGTGGTTTGCGACCCATTGCTACATTCCTGAAAAAGCTTACGCGAAGCCGGCTTTAAGGACTGTAACAAATAAGATCCTTAAGGATATTTTTGAATGTGATATTGCGACAATTTTTAGCCGGTAGGGCTGCTGGTGCTGCAAACGTTCATGGGCGGCGGTAATCGTGACCCGCCTGCTCGTTTGCTCGCTATCTATTCTTTTTATACCTTAATGCGAAAGTTTGGATGGACGGATGTTTGTTACTCGATCACGCCCCAACGGCCGAACGGATCTGGATGAAATTTAGCACAGAGAGGCTACTAATTTTTATCCCGGAAAATTAAAGAGTTCCCGCGGGAGCCAAAATACCTCAATTCACGCGGACGAAGTCGCGGGCATCAGCTAGTAGGTATATATTTAAAAAAAACCGGGCAAGTGCGAGTCGGACTCGCGCACGAAGGGTTCCGTACCATTATTAATAAATAATTACCTTTGTTAATGAACCACAAGACTAACTTTGTTTGTAGAGGTTTATTGTTAATTTAAAAAAACTATGCTAGTTAGAGCATTGGCTATAGTTTTCCTGTAAAATATACGTAATTTCCTATTGACCATAATTATTTCAAATTTTTCGATTGGTAAACTCCGGAGATAAGGGGGGGGGAAATGTTTTTTTTAGACTTTTTCCCCGATAAATCAAAAACTATCATGACTAAAAATAATTAAAAATCTGTTTTAGAATGTACAAAGTAAACCCTTTCATATGATACCCCACAAAGTACAGTTTTCTCACTTTTAAATTTCAACCCTCCGATTTTCCCCCCTTTTTAAATAAGAACAAAAATAATTTCCAATTTTTTTTAATTCCAGTGTCTTTGGGCCACTAATATACACAACTATTCCAAATTTCACGTCGATAGCTTTGGTAGTTACTGAAATAATCGAGTGTGACGGACGGACAGACGGACAGACGGACAGACAGACGGAGAAAGTCGCACCATAAGGGTTCCATTTTACCATTTTGGTACGGAACCCTAAAAAGACATTTCTTAGCAGGTGCCAACGCTATAATAGCTATATGTACCTATGTACTTACTAAATTTGAATGTGTAATTCTCAATGATAGTGATCTATTTGTGTTCTTTTTTTTAGTAAGTAATAAAATGTCTTTTAACCGATGTATGCCAAATTTCAGCCGCCCGATCCGTCCTGTAGTTTGGAGCTGCGCGTTGATAGACGAGTCAGTCAGTCAGTCATCTTTTCCTTTTTAGGGTTCCGTACCCAAAGGGTAAAAACGGGACCCTATTACTAAGACTCCGCTGTCTGTCTGTCTGTCTGTCTGTCTGTCTGTCTGTCTGTCTGTCTCCAGGCTGTATCTCATAGATCGTGATAGCTAGAAAGCTGAAATTTTCACAAATGATGTATTTCCGTTGCCGCTATAACAACAAATACTAAAAATTAAAAAAATATATATACTAAGGGGGGTCCCCATACAATAAACGTGTTTTTTTCGTATCTTTTTGCTCAATATTAAAAACGGTAACAGGTAGACGGTTCAAATTTTCACAGAATATTAACTTGTATATTACCTTTCAAAATAAATAATTAAATATCAATAAAGTAAATATTAAAGGGGGGCTCCCATACAAAAAACGTAATTTTTTTATATTAACAGTAAACCTCTACAAACAAAGTTAGTTTTGCGGTTCATTAACAAAGGCAATTATTCCGTACTCAAGAAGTATCTTGAGTACGGAACCCTCGGTGCGCGAGTCCGACTCGCACTTGGCCGGTTTTATATACTAGTCGCGGGCATCATCTAGATTCTAGATGATGCGAGTCAGTCAGTCAGTCATCTTTTCCTTTTATATACTAGTCGCGACTTCGTCCGCGTGAATTGATGTTTTTTTTTAGATTTAAACTATCCTATCTCTCAAGTTGGATCGAACTGCACATGGTGTGCGAATTTTATTATAATCGGTTAAGTAGTTTAGGAGTCCATTGAGGACAAACATTGTGACACGAGATTTATATATATATTAAGATTTAGATATTTTTTGGTGTTTGTTCAGATGAACTGCCTGCCTAGTTTCATGAGGCTTGTAAGCATCGGCCTAATGCCCTTGGCAAATGAGTCCACGGCGATTTTATATATTTTCGACGGCGACGATTTTTTCGTCTTAATTCACATAATTGCAATTTTCTTAGGGATCAAAATTTTTTGAAAATAAAATATAGCCTACTAGATGCCCGCGACTTTTTCTGCGTGGATTGATGTTTTTTTTACTAACGCGGGAACTTTTAAATTTTCCAGGATAAAAAGTAGCCTTCCCCGGGATACAACCTATCCCTGTACCAAATTTCATCAAAATCGCTTGAACAGATATATTTTTTTTAATTCCCGCGGGAACTCTTCAATTTTCCGGGATAAAAAGTAGCCTATGTCCTTCCCCGGGATGTAACCTATCTCTGTACCAAATTTCATCCAAATCGGTTGAGTAGTTAGGCCGTGAAAGCGTAGCAGACAGACAGACAGACAAACTTACTAGCAGTTTTTAAGTTTATCCATTAATTTTTTGTATTTAATCTATAGTTTAAAATAGTTATCAAAATTAAACAGGATGTGACTTAAACAAAGGAGGTAACAGAGCATGTGAATTTTAGGTATTTTTAGAAGACCATCTAATAATCATTAAGTAACTAAGAAATAATTTATTTTAAACAGCATAATCCCTATTTCACTATCATTAAAAGCACTACTGTCATTAAAAGTACCTGCCCTTTACACAGACAACCTGCGTTACCTCTATACAGGGGTTGATATTATGCAATTAATTTACACATCAGACCACCGCCGCCGTCAAAAGGGAAAGGGTTGGGTATATCTGCGCGCACAGGAAGAACCAAAATTACATTGTATCCGTAACTCCCCTAACCCATAGAGCAACACATAAGAGAGTAGACCTGGCGATCACGTCTAGTACCAAAAGTGTTGCCGTTCACTGTAGATGTATAACTACTGCCTTGTACAAACTACTTCTTATTTTATTGGTTAATAGATGCTGCCCGCGACTTAGTCCGCGTGTATTAAGATTTTCCTATTCCCGTGGGAACGCTTTAATTTTCCGGTATAAAAAGTAGCATATGTTCTCCGCCGGGATACAATCTAACCATGTACCTACCAAATTTCATCAAAATCGGTTGAACAAATGTGCCCTGAAAGCGTAGCAGACAGACAGACACGCTTTCGCATTTATAATTGTTAGTATGAATTAGAATTAAACCGTAATTAATCGTAACGTAACTTAGACCGCTTATCATGCAACTAAACTGCATAGAAATCGCATTAAGATCGCACAACCTTGCACATATAAATCTTAGCTTGCATAAGAGGTAGGTACTAGGTACTATTAAGTATTCTGAGCTTGTATCCAGTATCCACTGACCTTATAACTATATAGAAAGAAATAAAATACCTTTAGGTATACAACAATGGCGTTACAGACAAATATTTCACATACAATTGTACATACTGACTATAACTAGCTATTTATTATCAAGAAATTTTTAGACTGGTATGGTTTTTTATGGAGACTTGTGTATCAAAATTATTGGTTGGTACATTTTATTACGAACTTATAAACCTAAACAGCACGGCATCACTTATAAAAACGTTTTTAATATCTTTGCTAATTTGTTAACGCAAATCGTAATGTTCTTTGTCACTTCCATACATTTATTTTTAACGTCCCTGTGGTCAGGCACTTTGCATGGGGTGTTAACTGGGGCGTATAACTTCTCCCCGTAGAAGGGAGTTCACGCTTTTCGTCCCTAACCAGGTTGTCTGGGCCTGGCTATTTACGGGTTTTCTTTAATAGCCGTTTTTTGCTTTTAAAAGCCTTGTAAAAATTTCTTTATTGTTGTTATCTGGAAAGGAAGGGGGTAGGCGTTGAGACGGTTACAACTTACAGTTATAGCTATAGCCATAAATAACTATATAGCTAAATCGTTACTTTATTCGCTTTTAGAACGAAATCTTACTAGGAACCTGAAAGGACAAAACATACCTACGCGCGAAACGTTCGCGTATTTCACTTTTATATGGAGCGCGCATACTAGCGCGACAGGAATAAATTACAAATACAAAACTTTTTTTATTATTCAAATAGACTTTGACAAGTGCTTTTGAGTACTACTGGTTCGGAATGACATTCCTACGGACAGGAACCAGCAAGAAACACGGTCGTTGCTCTTTTGAAAAAAAATTACAATTACATCAACTAGGGGTGAACGGAACTACATTGGAATGACATGGAATGTTTTTGGTGGGATAACAGCTTATACCTTACCGGGTAAGGCTTACCCAAAACTTAACCGAATGATATCGCAATTCGCAGCTCCCAGTACAGAAAATTAGCTATAACAGAACAGAAAATGGTTATCATATAAATTAAATAGGTATATTAAATTTTTTAGTACGCAATAAATATTGTAAAGTACACTATAAAGTCAACCCTTTCTCGAATTATCCGACATTTTTTACATGAAAATATAATCGGAAAAAACAAGCCACGCGTACAACTGATTTTGAACTCTATGCTACAGTATAATAAAGTATATTTTCGCTCGTAAAATTTACTAACTGACCTTGTATAGTTATCATAGAATTATTTAAACAAAGCATTACTTACTACGGAATTTAGTTCGGTCCGATACCGGGCATAGATGTTAAATAAACAGAGACTTTGAGCTATATCCATGATAGGTACCTAATAATTAGTAATTTCCTCTCGACCGAACTTCAGCTGCGGCAGCAAATCTCCACAGAGACTTCGAGCCTGTGTTGCAACTTGCAACCCATCTCTATGCATCGCAATCCGTTGAACAGATGGGTCGTGAAAGCATAGCAGACGACAAGCAGACTTTCGTATTTATAATATTTACGATTTTTGTATAATTTGCACCATTCAGTAGGTACACTTTCGCATTTATTATGATTTTCAACCGACTTCTAAAAAAGGAGGAGGTTCTCAATTCGACTGTATTTTTTTTAAATGTTTGTTACCTCAGAACTTTTGACTGGGTGGACCGATTTGGATGATTCTTTTTTTATTTGAAAGGGCATACTCCCCAAGTGGTCCCATATACATTTTATCGAAATCGGTCGAGCGGTTTTTAAAATATCAACAATAAAATATGTACTTTGTATAGCGTGTGCTTGTTGTTGTAAAGTTGGCGCGGGAGTTTGAAGTCGGTTGTTTAAAAAGAATTTTTTATATTAAATTATTGTATAATTAGTACGATTCAGTAGGTACTCTGTACCACTGTCCACCACGCCACTAGCCGCGTGACTGCGCGTATGGGGTGACTCATTCATGTTAAACCTACCTAGCGACAGCGCGCCTAGTACAACCGTAGTATTATTTTATCACTGGCTGATGCCCGCGACTTTGGCCGCGTGGATTGACGTTTTATTTGGTTCCCGCGGAACTCTAATTTTCGTTCCAGTCTAAATTCAGTAACCTCTAATCAGCCGTTCTTTCGTGATTGAGTAACAAACATCCATCCAAATTTTCGCATTTTTAATATTAGTAATTATACTTCATAACCCGCACTGGCTTCACGAAAAAAAAAATCGATTTGGGATGGAATTCCCAAAATCTCAAAACTATCTTCGAAAAGTTTAACCGGATAACCTAAACTGATACCCTAAATATCAATTTTTATGGATATAGGTTATTAACTTGAGATATGACGTATTTCGATCCTCTAGTTATCCCGCTTGGTGAAAGAATTTCTATAAATCGTTCAGCATTTTTACCAAATTTTCATGATTTATTGTAATTTTGATGATATATTAAAGTAATTGCCACTGCTGATGCCATGGCATAAAACTCACATAAAATGAAACATACTGTCTAAATTGAAATTTAGACAGTATATACCTAGTTACAAAATTCTAACCCCAGCGGTTTAGGTCTTAGGCCTATTGCGCATTATAAGAAAATTTCTTGTGTCTTGTCTAAAAATGTCTATAGTTTGTATGCGCGTGTCTTTAATAAGACACAAGAAAAAATATCTCTAGTAAGTATGGTCTCATACAACAATCATTGCGACTCAAGTTTTTAAATAAGGCATTTGTAAACAAGACACAAGAAACTTTCTTGTAATGCGCAATAGGGCTCAGGGAGCCTTTCCTCCGCAGATTTGCTATGTTGTTAAGTGTCAAACCCACAATTTCAGCCAAATCGGTTCAGTAGTTGCGGCGTGAAGGAGTAACAAGCATACACACTTACACACACACAAACTTTCGCCTTTATAATATTAGTGTGATGTGATAATACAAGGAATTCAACCCCGCCGCGCACCCGACCGGACCCGCGCCCGCTCCCTGTGTGTTTTGGCCCTTTAGATGTTAGGTGTGTGTATGCAAATTACCCATTGACTTACCAATACCTTAGACGCACCATCGAAGCGCAAAAAACGGCACGGTCAAACTGTTCATAAATAGATAATATGAACAGTTCTCATCTCAGTCGCGCATGAGTACACCAAGCGACAACATGCCGTTTTGCTCCGTAAAAAAGTGCAAAAACAATCCGAAAGATGCGAAAAAAACGATGGAGTATCATATTTTAGGTTAGGAAATACTTTATATACATTTACTTTACGGTATACTAGCGAAATAATCACACAATCTTACCTAAATTAATTATTTTGTCATCATAATTACAATATTTCAAATGAGCAGCTATCGCATTCACACGCTTACGGGCCAATAGAGAACGCGATAGAGGCGCGTCTTAGCGAAATGGATACAAAAAATATGGAGTAGTTAATTTTTTATTTTTCTTATATTGAAGTTGTAAACTGGTACAATTAAAGTGCCCATTTTTTTTAATAAATTAATATGGGTATATTTAAAATTGGTAAGTAGTGTAAAAACCGTGTCGAATTCCTTAGATAAGAAATAATTCTTTCAAAATCGATATCTGGCAGTTATGATAATCATCATAGAAAAAGAAACCGTTGTCAATCTCTTAAAGAACGATGCCATATTTTTTTTCTATTGAACAATTTTTTTTTATCGATTTTTGGGTAACTATATCGCAAACTTTAAAAATATTGCAGTTTCTTGTAATAATATTAATTAAAAAATAATATTAATTTATTTACAATATCCGATGCCCACACTTGAACACAATTTCACCATGTACAGTTCGCGCGCTAGTTGAATGCAGAATAAATATATGTGTCACCATACATTTACTCTGCATTCAACTCGCGCGCGAACTTTATATGATTTGAGCAAGGCCATTATTGAAAAATATATAGACGTATATGTATGTCTACACTATATGTAGACATTAAACATTGAAAAAAAGCATACTTCTAAAAGACAGGTTTATAAGTTAGGTACTCGTAGTTAAATATATTTCAAGGTACTTTTATTCATTTTTTGTCACTAGTTTTTGCATTTATTAAGAACTAGACTAGATTCTCCCTAATTTTCCGGGATAAAACGTAGCCTATATCCTTCCCCAGGATATAAACTACATACCAAATTTCAGCAAAATCAGTTGAAATGATGGGATAGCGTAGCAGACAGACAGACAGATCTTCGAAATCGGTGTACATTTTTTTTATACGCACCGTATTTAGAACCTCCTCCTTTATTGAAAGTCGGTTAAAAAAGTAGCCTATATCCTTCTCCGGGATGTAATCTATCCCTATACCATATTTCATTAAAATTGGTTGAAAAGATGGGCCGTTAAAGGGTAGCAGACAAACAGACAGACAGACAAACACACTTTCGCATTTATAATATTAGTATGGAATTCAATTCGGGATTCGAACCCGCGACATGTTACTACTTAATGAAATTTTTATCCTGCCAAGAAGTAACTGTGTTATATTTAGATAAAATACGTAAATAAAATATTTAATACATAATAACACATAAACACACAAATACATAAAGATAATTTTCATAAAATCATCATCACCAATAAAGTATTAAAAAAAATAAAAATATCAAATACAAATTTGTCGACTCCTATATCACTTTACTTCGGAACACAGAAAGTCTTCCGCTGATTCATTGCAAAATGTCGTATGTGTCGAACTTTTATTACAAGATTTAACCCTAAGTATGAATCTATATGGTTGGTTTTTGTGAACCGTTTGGTGTCTCAGTCTGTATTATATATAGCTGCGATTGTATAAGCGATTGTGGACGCTTTTTGAGTATTATTTTGTAGGTAATGTTGTATCCTTAGTTGGTAAATCGATGAAATTACCTATAAAATATTCTTAATGGAAAAATAACGTGTGTTTAGGTATAATTAAGTACGCCCAAAAAAATTCCAAAACATATTAGCTAGGTACTTAGTTATTTTTGTTTTTCCTGAAAGTAGAGGCCTATAAATTATGTATTAATTATTAACTGGTATGGTTCAGAATAACAGGAAAAAACAAAAATCTATTCAAGTACGTTTTTAGAATACAAACAAAACAATAATAATATGAAGAATTCAAATGTTTTATTAATTCAAATATACTTTTACGAGTGCTTTTAAATCGTCGAGTGAATCTACCACTGGTTCGGATTGCCATTACTACCGAGAAGAACCATCAAAAAACTCGGTAAGAGCAAATGCTGGGTTCTTACTTCTTGCCGGCTCTTCTTAGCAAGAGTCTTCAGGTAGAGTCAGGAGGTGGTATTATAAATGCGAAAGTTTAGACTTTAGATGGATGTATGGATGTTTGTTACTCAATCACGCGCCAACGGCTGAACGGATCTGGCTGAAATTTGGCACAGAGATAGATTATAGTCTGGAATAGCACATAGGCTACTTTTTATCTCGGAAAATTACGGAGTTCCCGCGGGAACCAAAAAACCTCAATCCACGCGGACGTAGTCGCGGGTATTAGCTAGTTTATCATAAGTGGCATAATTTGTCCTACGTGAAACCAATAAATCACTTATCATATAGACATCTTCTAGGCAAGCGCGTCCCATCTTAGAGGCCCAATTGTCTAAGTAAATCGTAATAATTTGACAGCTTAAAACGTATTACTCGAACTGTTTAAGGAGTTCATACGTGCTTTTTGACGCGCAGGCATCTGTGAACTCCTTAAACAGGTCGAATTATACGTTTGACAAACGATTACGATTACGATTTTCTTACACAATCGGGGGCAGGTGTGATTGTGGTCAAGCGTAAGCCTATAATAATGAATAAAGAAAAACACTAAAGTCTTAATTTGTAAGAAAGGACGTTAACAAACTGGAACAGTTTCAGAATGGGAGCTTTTGATAACTTAGGACATTCAACTTCTTGATCGTCATCATGACTGCTTAGAGGTATCCTTGTGTAATGTATGCCCGTCCTTCTAAATTACTTATACTTATACTAATACTAGCAGTTGCCCGCGACTTCGTCCGCGTCAATTTCTGTTATTATGATCGCGAGATCCAGTCGCGGACATTTTTAGATCATTAAAAGAGGAATAATTCTCTCATACATATTTTTTGGGTAACTTGAACCGTTTACGCAGCGCACGCAACGGAAGCCCTCAAATATGGATAATTTTCCCCGTTTTTGCAACATTTTTCACTGATGCTTCGCTCCTATTGGTCGCAGCGTGATGTTATGTAGCATTAAGCCTTCCTCGATAAATGGACTATCCAACACAAAAAGAATTTTTCAATTCGAACCAGTAGTTCCTGAGATTAGCGCGTTCAAACAAATAAACTCTTCAGCTTTATAATATTAGTTTAGTATAGATTGTAAATGCGAAATGTTTGGGCACAAACACAAATTACTAGTCTGGAATAGGAACACATAGGCTACTTTTTATCGCGGAACATAAAAGAGTTCCATCTCAAAAACATCTCAATCCAAGCGGACGAAGTCGCGGGCATCAGCTGGTTGTAATATAAAACACAGCTGCTAGCTGGCATAAAACTGTCTAGCGCCAGACGCACGCTCTGGGTGGCGTAATTTGTACAGATTAATATACACACAGAGAGCGTATCTCTATTTCCTGTTCTAATACAAATAAATCAGCGCTTGAATGGATGACGTCATCGTCACGTCACGTTCAGGGGCCTTAGCCCTTATTACAAAAAAATGATTGATAGATTTGATACACAGTGTATCACCTCTCGATTGGTTAAAACTGTTCCGAGTTTGGCAAAAAAATATTTTCGCAGCAAAATCAGAATTGAGATTGTACCAATGATTGATGTAGGTTTTACATAATAAAGTGGCCATCCTAAGTAATATAACTTACTAGCTGATGCCCACGACTTCGTCCGCGTGGATTGAGGATTTTTGGTTCCCGCGGGAACTCTTAAATTTTCCGGGATAAAAAGAAGCCTTTGTGCTATTCCAGACTATGATCTATCTCTGTACCAAATTTCATCCAGATCCGTTCAGCCGCTCTGTCGTGATTGAGTAACAAACATCCATCCATACATCCATCCATCCAAACTTTCGTATTTATTCGCACACACATAAACTGTCTAGCACCAGACGCACGCCCTGGGTGGCGTAATTTGTACAGATTAATATACACGCAGAGAGCTTATCTCTATTTCCTGTTCTATTGGACAACCAGCTGGCTAGAACGGATGACGTCATTCGTACCTGTTAATTATATCGATAGTTATAGAGTATTAAGATTTGAGACATTAATTAATTATATAATCTTAGTCTTAAGGTGAACGCACACTTATCCGAGCCGAACGCGTCGAACGAATCGAAGTCAAGGAGGCCTCGTACTCGGGTTCTTGCAGATTCGGACGATTCGACGCGGAGAAGTATGCGAGGTTTCATGAGATTTCATATACAGAATTCTAAAATTCGTTTAGTTCGACTCGTTCGGCTCGGATAAGTGTGCGATCACCTTTAACAGGATAGGTGAAATGAGAAAGCGGTGATAATTATATATAGTGGTGGTCTGTAGGCTTTGGCCTCTTACTCGGGGGGCCCGGGGTTCAGATCCCAGGCCGACCACTACTCTGAAACGTAAGTAAATATCATTTTTCAGTGAAGATTTAAAGGGAGAACAGATATTGTCCAAAACATTTAAAAAAAAAAACAAAGAAAAGCATGTGAACATAAAACCTAAAAACACGACAACCCTGCCATACCTATTAAAAAAAATCTAAAAATTGACACTGTCAGCCCGATCCAATGTCCGCAGGAAAATTAAAGATTTCCCGCGGGAACCAAAAAACCCTCAATTCAAGCGAAAGAAGTCGCGGGCAGCGGCTAGAAGTTCTAGGTACATGCATACATAGGTACATACACCCAGAAAACATAACACTTCTTTTTATGGTCAATCCTGTAAAGGAATGCTACCAACTACCAAAAGCTGCAAAAAGCTTTTAAATAAAAAATCGGCTAAACGCGTGTTTACGAGGCGGATGCGTCAACGGCCGGGAATACCGGAGTGGTTTATACATGGGGCGAGTAGATAAAGGCTTGGATGTACACAACGCGTCGGCGTGTTCGATTTGTACTTCTTTAGTCGTTTTCAAGCGATAGACATTAACTACCGGACATAGGTCTCTTTTAGGGACCTCCACTTTTCTACACAACGCGCAACGCCCCGGTTTTTCGCATCCTGGATCCAGCGGATGCCTGTGACTTCTACACTTGTATATATATAGTTAGCACATCTAAAGTCGTGTGCCGTCTCCATGGCGCTCTTCAGTTAAAATGATTCATATTACAATTGCTTTATGACACATTCTTTGTACACACATACGCACGTATTCCAAGTTTAGTTCCTACCGTGTAATTACTTCAAAAATAAATGTACTCAGAAAAATAAATGGAAATTTACACCCGTTAAAAACCGCAAACAGCTTTTTAAAACGGCTAAACGCATGTTTACGATTGCTTCGAGTAGGTACATGCGGATGCGTCAACGGACGAGTATATTGGAGTGCATAAACATGGGGAGGAGGGGGGGATAATAGCTTGGTTGAGCTAATCATGGGCCGGAAACTTGTCCGAAAAAGTCCAACCGACCTCCCATTTATCCAAACGTCATCCTAAACCGAGTTCCGAGCCTCACAGGAGGCGCCCTTAGGAAGACGTTGGCCCTCCCGATGTCTTCGAGCCCCAGGGCTCATTTCTCGTCGACGCCCACCGCTCGCCCAACTTAACGCTGTAGCAGCCAATAGGGCCTACGCAGCTTCGAAAAAAAATGATGGATCGATGTTTGTTATATAGAACAAAATTTGGCACAAAGATAGATTATTGTCTGGAATAACACATAAGTATATGCTACTTTTTTATCCCGGAAAATTAAAGAGTTTCCGCGGCAACCAAAAAACATCCATCCACGCGGACTAAATCGCGGGCATTAGCTAGTAAGTTATATTTGTCAAATTATTATATGTAGGCTGCTTAGTTTCATAATAATTATATAAATATAGGAGTATATTATACGTAATTTAGTGACAGTAACCACTAACGATATTAAGTAGGTCCAATTCTCACGATCAATGTCGACAGACGGACAGTCAAGCGTTACTGTGTGACTCAACGCGGATTGAATTAGTGAATTCAATTAATTAGCTTAGTAAGCGTAAATGGCGACTATACTGACGCTTGTTATACAGGTTATTATATAAATGGCTTTAAAAATAAAATTAAAAATGTGAGTGTGCGCAATTCACACATGGCAGAAGTGAAACTTCAGAGAAGTAACCTACGAGAGAATGGGATAAATATAACTTGTATTCTATCTCATTCTCTCGCAGGCTAAATCCTGAAATAAATGAATACGTTTGTCTCTTTTTGGTGTCGCTTTTTCGTTTCATCGAATATTCAAATCACAACGATTCTAAAGTTTGTTTCACTTCAAAATCCTTAAAAAGTAAAAATATAAGGGCCGTTTATTGCCTTGTCTGCTACTCCTAGGCGTACTACGTACCTATATTATAAATGCGAAAGTGTGCTTGGTTTTCTTTTGTCCTTCATTTACAATAATACATAAAATTTAAGGTTTTTTATCCCGAAAAACTATAGCATTCGTTCGGGATAGGGTACGAATTTTTTTTGATGTTACTCCTAAGTTATATAAAAAAATCCGTCTAATCTGAACCTAGTTTTACTACATATTTCGAGTAAAAAATCTCCTACGTGAGTGGTGACCCACTGTATCATGATAATATTATCATATCATACTTTACTTAATCCATACTATATAATATATAAATGCGACAGTGTGTCTGTCTGTCTGTCTGCTACGCTTGCTGCCCGGCCCATCTTCTTGACCGATTTTGCTGAAATTTGGTACAGGGATAGGTTGTGTCCCGGGGAAGGACATAGGACATATTTTTCATCCCGGAAAATTGAAGAGTTCCCGCGGGAATCAAAAAAACTTGGTTCACGCGGACGAAGTCGCGGGAATCATCTAGTAATATTATAAATGCGAAAGTGTTTGTTGATTTATTGGTTTCGACAAACCAACAAACAAACACACTTTCGCATTTATAATATTAGTAGGATTTCATGTACAGGAAACGATCAGTTACAGTTCAATAATAAGTATACCTAAAATATAAATGTAACTAAACCATTGGCGTTTGTTTAAAAAATTCACCTCATCTTTATGCAATTTCATGTGAATTTGAATATAAGTAGGTAGGTAGAGGTTATGGTCCGAGCGAACGTGTTGGAATGTCTTAATTAAAGACAATGAATACCACACAGTCTTTTGAGAATTCAATTTCGTATAATAAATAATTCCATGAATTTATGTAGGTTCCGTTCGTTTCGGTCAGCTTATAATTTTTATAGTTACTCGTATATCGATGAAACTTCCTTCTAAATCGGCGGTAGAGTATTCGACTTGGGGGTCATCTCGACCGAAAGAAACTCGGCCGAAAGGTTGAGTTGCCCCTTTTCAATTTTTTCAATTTTTGTAGTTTACCTCATTTAGAATCGATTTTCATATATATGTATAAGCCGGAGTATGAAAATGTATGGGGAGTAAAATCAAACTTTCTCCGTTACGTTATTGACTTTATGTTTCCATGGTCACACTTGTTTCTACTTGTTCCCTCATTTACTATAACCTATATATTTTATAAAAGAGTAAATTCCACTCGTGCGTCGGCGCTGACACAAACAATTTTTTTTTCGGTGGTCAACTCGACCGCACGCACAAAATACAGTCATTCAGTTCAATGTTGTAGATTATAAATAAAACCAAGATTGAAACGAACAGAATTCCTACAAGACAGGTTGAGCGCTATCACGTTTGTTCCTTGTAGTGCTACATCTTTATTTTTATCAAATGTGTTTTTGTTATTTAAAACTGTCAGTCTGTTTATATATGTATGTATGGAACGCCTTGTCTTCGAAAGCGAAGCCGGGGAGGGTCAGCTACCTGTTACAAGTTATAATTCTACAACGTCCATCCCACCACCATACCATCTTTCCATACCTTCACCATCCATACCATCTTAGACTGCATCATCACTTACCATCAGGTGAGATCGTAGTCAAGGGCTAACTTGTAGTTGATATAATAAAAAAAAACATTTTCACAAAGATGTTATCCAAGACATATAACACGTAGGTATCGTCGGGTAAGGCATGCGGATTATCGCGCATGCCTTCAACCGTCGAGCGTTTGAAGAATAACAAATTAAGGTTATCTTTAAAAAAACACGCGTGCACATCGGTTGTTAAGATGACGCTCTTGACACGGCGAAAAACTTGAAGATTTCTTGCTTAATTTTTATCAGCTGATAATGAGTTGGCCTTATCTAGTTTGACTTTGTTAGAAAATTCTTTATCATCAGTATATCAGCTTGGGGTCATCCAAAGCTGAACATAGACCATCCCTAGTGAAATTATATAAAACTAGCTGATGCCCGCGACTTTGTCCGCGTGGAGTAAGTTTTTTTATTCTCACGGGAGCTCTTTAATTTTTCGGGATAAAAAGTAGCCTATGTCACTCTCCAAGTCCTCAACTATGCCCATGCAAAAATTCACGGCGATTCGTTGCTCTGTTGCAGCGTGATTGAAGGACAAATAAACACTTTCGCGTTTATAATATTAGTTTATTATGATACTAGATGATGCCCGCGACTTCGTCTGCGTGGATTGATGTTTTTTGATTCCCGCGGGAACTCTTCAATTTTCCGGGATAAAAAGTAGCCTATGTCCTTCCCCGGGATGTAAACTATCTCTGTACCAAATGTCATCAAAATCGGTTGAGTAGTTAGGCCGTGAAAGCGTAGCAGACAGACAGACAGATAGACAGACAGACACACTTTCGCATTTATAATATTAGTATGGATTAACCAGTTATAATAGTTAGATAGTCGATCATATATGTTGCATCCCGGGGAAGGACAGAAATTTTTATCCGGAAATTGGAAAGCACCTAAATCCACGCAGACGAAGTCACAGGCATAAATATTTTGTCTATTATGTAAGCATTTTCACGGCGCTGTTTGGAAATACCACGTATTATGCTGGCAAGCCCCTTAAACACCCTTCAAGCAGGACCTATATTTTACTGCCGCACTCAGTCTCTTAATCATTACTTATGGCGCCTTAGCATAGATTTCAATAAAATACCTTTTCGTACCACTTGCTCAAAAAAGTGACATTCTATGCCACAAAAAGCAAACATAACAATAGTCATTTTTAATCTGTTAAAAACAGGGAAAGAAAATTGTACTGAATTTCATTCATCCTCTAGGGGGAGAATGTGATTTAAATTTGGAATACTTTCCTTACTTTTAATACCGAAATTTATACTGAACTACATCTGTGTTTACACCATTGAGTTTGTATATAAAGCATTAAACATCTTTTTGAAAAAGGAATACGCATTTATTATGCAGTTATGATTATTAAATAAAATTACGAAAACCGACGAGGCCGTATGAGCTTGATGCCTTTGCTTTTCCGACAAAAAAATACTAGTCTAGGAATTTGCCGCGTTTTTGTTTTCTTCAAATACATAAACGTTAAGTTTATTTTAATTTATTTTTATTAATAAGTTAACAGTTCCTCAGACGCAAGAACAGAGAAATACTCAAATCAACTCATCAATCAACAATAAATGTACCAAACCTAAATGTAACTCTCTCTATCAATAATTGGACCAATGTTTCGAATGTTAACTTTTACTTTTAATTGTCATTATTATTATTTTTCGCAAATGGTACGAAAAGTAGAGTATTTTCCTCGGTGATAAAGCTGTCTTAGTCTTGGGTGAACTTAAATCCCTCGCTACACTCAGGACTCGTTTTAAATCCCTCGCTTCGCTCGTGATTTAAGTTTTTAACACCCTCGCTACGCTCGGGAGTAAACCTCGAGTCCTTCGTTAAGCTCTCGATTTAAATCGTCACCCGCGACAGAAGACACTGCTTTATCCCCTTGGTTAATAATCTACTATTTTACCCTCGACGAAGCGGAGACGGTATATGTGTTTGCCCTAAGAGGTTGTGTGTTTGTTTGTTTGTGCACTTTTTTGTTACCATTTTTCTCAAAAAGTACTGGGCCGATTGAGATGCGGTTTTTTGCATTTGATTCGTATAGCTTGTGAGAAGGTTTTTAGATATATTTTAGGACCATAGACAACCAAGCTGAGCTGTAGTCTATGATTTTAATATTTCAACATGTTACCATTTTTCACAAAAACTACTGAGCCGATTGAGATGCGGTTTTTTGCATTAGATGTAAGCTTGTGAGAAGGTTCTTAGATATATTTTAGGACCATAGACAATAAAGCTGAGCTGTAGTCTATGATCTTAATTTTTCAACCACTGTTACCATTTTTCACAAAAAGTACTGGGCCGATTGATATGCGGTTTATAGCATTAGATATATATAGCTTGAGAGAAGGTTCTTAGACATATTTTAGGGCCATAGACAACTAAGCTGAGCTGTAGTCTATGATTTTAATTTTTCTATGTGTTAAAAATTTTCACAAAAAGTACTGGGCCGATTGAGATGCGGTTTTTTGCATTAGATATGTTTAGCTTGTGAGAAGGTTCTTAGATATATTTTAGGACCATAGACAACAAAGCTGAGCTGTAGTCTATGATCTTAATTTTTCAACCACTGTTACCATTTTTCACAAAAAGTACTGGGCCGATTGAGATGCGGTTTATTGCATTTAGGACTTCGTGCGATTACAAAACAGGAAACTGGTACCAAAATTTTAAAAAATCAGCGCCATTTTGAAATTCTTTGTTAATTGACCGATTTCGTTCAAAATCTATATTTAGGGCTACCTGGGGTCACAAAACAGGAAACTGATACCAAAATTTTAAAAAATCAGCGACATTTTGAAATTCTTTGTTAATTGATCGATTTAGTTCAAAATCGATATTTAGGACTCCCTGGGGTTACAAAACAGGAAACTGTTACCAAACTTTAAAAAAACAGCGCCATTTTGAAATTCTTTGTTAATTGACCGATTTCGTTCAAAATCGATATTTAGGACTTCGTGGGATTACAAAACAGGAAACTGGTACCAAAATTTAAAAAAAATCAGCGCCATTTTGAAATTCTTTGTTAATTGACCGATTTCGTTCAAAATCGATATTTAGGGCTCCCTGGGGTCACAAAACAGGAAACTGGTACATACCAAAATTTTAAAAAATCAGCGCCATTTTGAATTTCTGTGTTAATTGACCGATTTCGTTCAAAATCGATATTTAGGGCTCCCTGGGGTCACAAAACAGGAAACTGTTACCAAAATTTTAGCAAATCAGCGCCATTTTGAAATTCTTTGTTAATTGACCAATTTCATTCAAAACCGATATTTAGGACTCCCTGGGGATACGAAACAGGAAACTGTAACCAAAGTTTTAAAAAATCAGCGCCATTTTTATTTATTTTGTTATCACCATACTAAATTAATTCAGTTTAGTACAGTAAAATCTGTACTACTTGTAAGTCTAACAACAACCCGTGAGCTGCTTGAGCAGCTCGCGCACAGGGCGAAATACTAGTTAGATATAGGTATATAGCTTGAGAGAAGGTTCTTAGATATATTTTAGGACCATAGACAACCAAGCTGAGCTGTAGTCTATGCTTTTAATATTTCGATATGTTACCATTTTTTACAAAAAGTACTGGGCCGATTGAAATGCGGTTTTTTTCATTAGATGTGTATAGCTTGTGAGAAGGTTCTTAGATATATTTTAGGACCACAGACAACAAAGCTGAGCTGTAGTCTATGATTTTATTTTTTCAATATGTTACCATTTTTCTCAAAAACTACTGTGCTGATTTAGATGCGGGCTTTTTGTTTTAGATATATTTAGCTTGTACCTAGATGCTGACCAGGGTATCATGATGGAGTCAGGAGGCGATCATGGGAACTCCTTAAATTCTCATCGTATACCCGTCGCGTTTGGACTCTTTTGATTTGTCGTGACAAGCGCGCCTCGGAAAGAAAAGGGTTTGGCCATAGTCCTGATAGTAAAAAAGTACTGAGCTGTCAAAGATGCAGTTTTGTGTTTTAGATATTATGTAATATATACGTTTGCTAAGTTCTAATTGTTGTTTCAAAGTTGTAAAGGTCAGAGGTATAATGGAGCTCTGCAGTTCGTCGTGGGTTTTTTTTTTAATTTTAATTTTATTACTTGTACTAGTCTCTTGGTCTAAACCTAAGAAAGTTCCTTTTTTAAGGAGTTAATCATTACTAATTTAGGCTCCTTAGTATGTCGACTGTGAGTGCGGCAAATAAGTCTTTGATCGTCGTTCATCTGCCGATATTTCCAAATTTATTTTTTTCTCAACACGCGAGTCGAATAAAGCCTTTGTTGATAAGTTCAAACCTTTGAGGGGTTCTTTTCACCAAAGAGTTGCTTGGTACAACAACCGCCATCACTTGCACTTGGGCGTACTTCTGAAGTTGAATATTGCAAATTGTTTTTGTTTGTCCTCCAATCACGTTGCAACAGAACAACGGTTCAACGTGATTCTTTGCATGTGTATGGAAGAGGACCTGGAGAAGTAACATGGGCTATATTTTCTTCATCTGTAGGTACTAATATATAAAAGAGGTAAAGTTTGTGAGGTTGTAGAGGGTAATCTCTGGATCTACTGAACCGATTTTGAAAATTCTGTTAACAGTAGAAAGTCATATTATTTGTGAGTGTCATAGGCTATATATATTACCTAACCCGAAAAATGAAAAGACTTTTTCGTGGTAGTCGGATTTGCAGAGTAAGTCGGAGAAAAAACGGTCGAACGAAAACGTTTCTTACGAAAAGCTCAATCCACGCGGACGAAGTCGCGGGCATCGCTATAATCCGCTAAAACATTATCTAAACATCATTATTTCTAATTCGAACCGCTTTCGAAAATCATACTTAACTATATTATAAATGCGAACGTGTGTTTGTTTGTTGGTTGGATTGAAAGACAATCACGCCTGAACTGGGCAACGGATCGACGTGATTTTTACATGGGTATAGTTGAGGACCTGGAGAGTGACATACGCTACTTTTTAACCCGGAAAATTAAAGATTTCCCGTGAGAAACTTCTTCTACGTGGACGAAGTCGCGCGCAATCAGCTAGTCTCAGATAAAAAAACGCGTATTTTATTCTTTGTGGTGATAATTTTTTTTAATCATTTATCTGGCAGTTAAAATGTCCAGTGTGCGTTCGGCCTTAAGTCTCTTTCCGCCACGTGTTGGTATTATGTAATGTGCTGAAACCACAATAATAAAACATTTATATGTGGGACGTAGTCACTAAGTAGGTACCTGTTATAAATGTATAGGAAACTACTTGGTAGGTTTTACTGCTGAACTAATGACCTAAAATTTCACCTTTCCTACTGATGGTTCGGCTAGTCACCTAGTGGTACAGCTAGTGTACATCCATAGGTACTAATATTATAAATGCGAAAGTGTCTGTCGGAAAATCTATCTATCTATCTGTCTGTCTGCTACGCTTTATCGGTCTAGTTACCCTTTGAACCAAATTTAATTTTTATTTATTTTAATTTAGATAGATTGTATCACACTCTACCGGTGGTAGAGTCTTGACGTGATCATAAGTGACACAAGTTGTACTACGTAAAATAAATAAATCATTTATCTTGGGGAAGGACATAGGCATTTTTTTGTTCCGGAAAATTATGGAGATCCACGGGGATCGAAAAAAACTCAATCCACGCGGAAGAAGTCGCGGGCACGTACGTTGCGGGGCGGGACGTAACGTCACGTACGTTGCGGGGCGGGACGTTACGTCAAGCATCCTGACGGTACGATGCAGTGTAGAACAGAGGATATGATTTTAATGAAACTGCCACACCGTCGAGGTGAGATTGCATTCAAAGGCCAACTTCAAGAGGAATAAAAAAATTACAAAACATTTAAAAATTCACGCAAAATATTATATGTTGAACTTTCCACTAAGAATCACTGAGCCGCATAATTTTTCCTATACCTAACCTAACCTGGGGAGGGAAGCCCGCGCGCTCCCATCTGGCAATACTTAATTTCGGATTACGTAACGGGGTCAACGACCGAGGTCGCCGTAAGATTAGTGTGGATTAAACTTCGATCAGGATTAAACAAAATTCTAAAGCGAAATTCGCTTTAACTGTTATTACCCCAGAGAGAGCTGCTTTATTTATGCATGGTTATGGAAAAATATATAGGTATTTGCTAAATACATTTAGAAGTTAGAACGGTATAGTGGTCGTAGTACTGTATAATTTCTGTGGCAGTGTGGTGTTAGAATATATATATATAAACTTTCTTTCTTGACTAATTAAAAAATAGAGCAGGCTTATAAAACTTAACATTATAATGTCAAAAGATGAAATTTCTAACAGTATAGTACAGCCATCTGCATCTTTCAATCTTTTTGGTGGAGCCTTACGTGATTGAAGTCACAGTTCAGTTATTACTAATGATTATACTGCTTCTGCCCGCCAACCCGCATTGGAGCAGCGTGGTGGGTCTAAGGTCTAATTCCCGCTCTCCTATGAGAGTGGAGGCCTGTGCCCAGCAGTGGGACGTTAATAGGCTGTAGTGATGATGATGATGATGATACTGCTTCTACTACTAGATTGTTACTAGCTATGCATTTCCCATAAGAGGACCTTCGGCAAGGCACAAGTAAGTTAGGTACATGATTTCCTTTCAAGAAGGAACATTGCCAAGAAACTCGGCAGTTGTAACGTAAAATAAATAATGCACGATATACATATAATTTGGTACAGTTTGGCAAAGATTTCCTTTTCTTCGCTCAAAGAAGGAAAACTGCCTCATGCAGTGATACAATTCGGGTTCGCAGAGCGCATAAACCACAGTTTTTCCCTAAATAAGTCTCGGAAGTCAGAATAAATATACGAAGCAAGCGAAAATTTAACTAGATTACATGTCATAATATGAGTGTTTACCTTATAAAAAAGTCTTCAGCCCTAATATATAAAACCATTGCATTGGTTCAATCGTTGTTAGAATCACAATAATTGTTGGATGATTTTATAGTAAGTAGTTATTTTTGCTGCGACGAGTTTCGGCCTACAACGGAAAAGTGTTAACCAATGACCATGATAGGAGTTCCCGCGGGAATTTAAAAACTTATTTCACACGGACGAAGTCACGAGCATCTTCTAGTGAATAATACATTCTAAGTTTTCTCCTTCAGTAGAGACCCACACTAAGAATCTTTCAGAAACACCCCAGCGAAGCAAGGGGTCAACCAGGAATATAATGAATATTGTTTGGTATATCCACGTTTTACTATCGCACTGTTATCGAAGACGGTTTTCGCGCACTCCCCGGTTTCGTACGGTGAAGCTCAAAATGTCATTCAAGCTAAATAGGTATACAATTTTTCTTAGGTATTTAATGTTTTTAATTTTAATTTTCCCTCAGCGTTAAAGCAAGTGATATTTACTTGCTTAAAACACAAATAACTCCGAAAAGTAAAACGTGCATGCCCGGGGATCGAACCCCCCGACCACGTGGCTGTCTGCTACGCTTTAACTAACTTTTTTT
Organism: Erebia epiphron; assembly: GCA_963932025.1. NCBI lineage: Eukaryota > Metazoa > Arthropoda > Insecta > Lepidoptera > Nymphalidae > Erebia > Erebia epiphron. Next base: position 5,612,792 of record OZ009953.1, on the reverse strand, counting down.
GGTGACCGATTTTGATAAAATTTGGTATAGATAAATGATAAATGATTTATTTATTTCACGAAGGACAACTTGTGTCACTTATGATACGTTAAGCTCGACCACCGGTTCGGAAAATTGACTGAGAAGAGCCGGCAAGAAACTCAGAAGTTGCTCTTTTCTTAAAAAAGAAAGAGGTTACAATAATTAAACAAAACACAATACGTTACGTTACAAGTATTACACTGACTGGGTCACTGGATGCGAGGCCGGTTGCTTCCATGCATCTTTGTCATTAATAAAATCATCAATAGTATAATAACCTCGACTTAACAAATGCTGTTTAATTCAGTCTTTAAATTTATGTAATGGCAAAACCAGAAACTCTTTTTGAACCATGTTATAAAAGCGTAGAGACAGGTACTTCCCTGGGATACAACCGTTGTATCCCAGGGAAGTACATGGGCTACTATTTATTTAAGGAAAATTAGCCAAGGAAAAGCGCCAGAGAGGTCGTCAATTGGGTACCGACTTCTTATTGACTGGACGTTTGATAAAATAAAATATTTGATATGTTAAAGTTCAGGCAATATTGCGTGCCGTTTCCTAGAATTATTATTCAAAATCCTGCCATATCATTCTGGTAGGTATTAAAATATCCTGCTGAGTCATAGATAAATGGGTCTCTCATTTTCTTGTTAGGGATGCATAACTTGTTAGGGAGAAGAAAGAAAACGTTTTTATGTATTTTTTCTTTAACTAAATAAATGTGAATTTGTGTCTGTCCGTCTGCTACTTTTTTATTCCATAGTCGCACGGCACACCAGGATTCTATTTACAAGCTTTTATAGTCCCACAAACTTATCTGACCCGGCGGCCAATATTGGAACTAATTTTTATGGCTGTTTAGTTTTTGTTTTTATTTTATTTTTCATAGACACTAGCGACGCTGTCACCGGGTCAGATAAGTTTGTCGGACTATATTTAGTTTCACCTGTCCCGGAGACTGTCTGTAATCAAATCTGGCAAGTTAAATGTGACCCACTTCCCGATTTCTGATTGGGCTGCTATTTTGCATTCACGTTTAGTTTTGATGACAATGCATGGTAAGTGACGTCATTCTAAATCCAATATGGCGGACTCTCAAAGACAAACCAGTTTTTATTAAGGGGTTGCTGAGGAGAATAAGAAAAATAAAATGAAGTCACACCTAAATCAAGGCGGACGTTAAAGCTTGTTTTTAGAAATGTTTCTAATTTTATCTTGTTTATTCCACCACAGTAGACAAATCTATGTGGTACAGTGTGTATCTTGCACTTGTAGTTTGCGTTATTCACCGCGCAGTAATCCAGCAATTCGCAACGGCACAACACCACAAATCATCCAAATTATTCTCAACGTACGTTTCACTCCGACACCGAAGCATCTTCGGAGATGTTGACTCGACGATAATGCACGATTGTAAAGACAATATTTTTTTCAACAAAGACAAGGACCAGACAAAGCTTCTATCCAATATGTAATTTTGTTTATCATTTTGTTACGGAACCCTGAAAATACTTTAAAAAAGGGTTAAATTATCTTTTTTTTTTAAACTTTTAAACTAGTTAACCCTTGACTGCGATCTCGCCTGATGGTGACGATGCAGTCTAAGATGGTAGCCTGCTAACCTGTTAGAGGTATGGCAGTTATATTAAACCCATATCAATAGTCGGTTTCTACACGGCATCGTACCGGAACGCTAAATCGCTTGGCGGCACGTCTTTGCCGGTAGGGTGGTAACTAGCCACGGCTAAAGCCTCCCACCAGTGGTAACTAGCCACGCCAATAGCCAGTAATTAAGTGAACATAAAAGTACGTCAGTACTATTATATTATTCTGTGATAAAAGTTAATAGCATGTTCAAAGAAAGATTATGAGAGCCTCTCCCCGGCCTTCTATTCGAACCGCAAATATAAATTTGCCGGTATATTGCTATCTCTATTTGGCTGATGACACATGATCGCGTGCAAGCGCGATAGCAATATGAGCGTACAGAGTTTGTTATACATTTTGGTCTTGTTCCGTGAATACCAAAAATTATGAATGAAAAATTGTTGTGTTTTTAACTTCGTGTTGTTATTCTGTAACTTGATAATATAGGCTATGTTCCTGATTAACTAGTACGTGAGATATCGTCGGTTTTAATATGAAACAAATAAGGTGAAAATATGTCATTTATGTGGTAAAAACATGCGAAACGCAATGTGCTTACATTTAGTTTTGGGAAAGTATTTTGAAAAAATAATTATCCAGGGACCTAGATAAATACAAGTTTAATCCTAATAAGCGCATAATATGGTGGAAATATTCTCGAATTACAAATTATTTTGGTATTACGTTTGTATGGTCAATTCGCCCTCCGCCGGCCCGTTAACTAAACAGATTCCCTACCCGTGTGACCTTTCACGTGAAACGCCAGGCGCGATAACTACGTTCCGGAAACTTAATCACGAGCTTCGCGATTAAAAGTCCGCTAGGGATTCGATTTTATGCCTAGAACCTAGATGTTGAAAAGACTAGATGGTGTCTGCGATTTCGTCCGCGTGAATTAAGTTTTTCATACTGCGGGAACTCCTTATTTTTCCCCGATAAAATGTAGCCCTTGTGTTAATTCAGGTTAAAAGCTATTTCCATTCTAAATTGCAGCCAAATCGGTTCAATCGTTACGGCTTGAAGGAGTAACTAACATCCAAACTTACGCATAATATTATATTAGTAGGACTAGCTGATACCCGCGGCTTCGCCCGCGTGGATTGAGGTTTTTGGTTCCCGGAAAAAAATTTCCGGGATAAAAAGTAGCCTATGTGCTATTCCAGACTATAATCTATCTCTTTGCAAAATTTCATGCAGATCCGCTTAGCCGTTCTGGCGTGATTGAGTAACAAACATCCATCCATTCATACATCCGTCCAAATTTTCGCATTTATATTAATTATAGATTTGTAATATTAGTATAGAAGTAAAGAATAAGTATTAAGTAGTAGAATTATTATACTCAGGTCTGATTGCACCAAACCAAAGTATAAGCTTCTGTTTTTTTTATAATCCAGTACCTGTGCTTTTCATGTTATTCCTCTGAAATATAGAGGTACTTTAGCTTTAAGTAAGAGCGTAAACTGATTTCCGACACGTGTAGAGAAAATTACCCATGGACCACGACCGTTAGGCGCTCCGCCCACGTCAGACAGTCGGTGATCGATTTTTGTCGGCATAAAATGAAACAAACTCAAAGTACTTATATTTATTCAAAACTAGCTGATGCCCGCGACTTCGTCCGCGTGGTTTAAGTTTTTTTGATTCCCGCGGGAACTCCTTAATTTTCCCGGCTAAAAAGTAGCCTTTGTCACTCTCCACGTCGTTAACTATACCCATGCCAAAAAATCACGTCGATCCGTTGTTCCGTTGGTGCGTGATTTAAGGACAAATATACACACTTTCGCATTTATAATATTAGTATGATTGGTACCTACAAAGTACACCTTATGAATGTCACGTTTAATAAATAAAAGACGTGATGTTGATAATTAGCCACAGATTCTTAGAACTAAAGCTACGAGGGTTCCAAACGCGCCCTGGAAGGAGGAAACGTTTAAAAATGTATGCGCTAACGTTACATTTTACATACTACATAACGACAGTCAGTGAATTCATGACGTGCACTTCCCAAGATAGCCGCTGGCAAAATGACGGACGTGTGCGTTGAGTCGACCAAAAAATCGGTGATAGAAGTCGGTGAAATTATCGGACCTATATAGTCTGACGTGGGTGGAGGCCCTTAACTGCATTCCGGGAACTGAATTTATACGAGCTTCACTGTACTTCACTTAAAAGCTCGCTAGGGATGTGATTTTATAAAAAGATAGTTAACAGAAAGGGAAAAAGAAAAAGAAGTATTTCTAAGTAATTAAACTAGAGAGCTAGTTTTATAAAAAGATAAAAAGTTCCTCATAATGAATTAAAGAAGTTGCAAAATGGATAGGTAGTTATTTCCATTCCATTTCCACGTACTTCAATCGAAGCAAACGGAATAGTAGGTATATTGTGTGCCTAGGGATGAAACAGGTCGATTTCAGACGAGGGTTCGCTCAGGACTGGCATCACCCGAAGTCTTAAATCGTGTTTCAAACCGCGTCACACACTATATTTTTCATATAATCCGCAAGTATTTCTTGTTTATTTTAGTTGCTAGGTTGTTGTTTCCAAATGTGATATCTGTAAAGTTTAGTTGATGGTTAAAATGACAATTAGGTACAAAGATTTGAAATAAACAAAAGATACTCTGACAGGATCGAAAGCAGGGCCGCAACGTCATACAGCGGGCAGAAAATCATCGCTTTCTTCCCTCGTACAGAAAACGATCGGTTTCTGCCCGGCAACAGTCGCATTCGTCTGAAATTGACTAGGTAGTTTCGGGTGGCTCAACAGGCATGAGGCACTTTCAGTGCAGGTTATATGAAAAGATATTTTCATTAGTTCAGTATGCGCTTCGTTCCTAGCGCAGAGTGAACGCAGGGTGTTTCCATTTGTTTATTTCATACAAACAATCAAATCTTTTCTCTTCTTACGCTGGAGTCCCTAGAGCACCGAAGAGACGTTTGTGCTCTCTATGTGTGTTACTATCGTCTCTACAATGGGGAGTGCTCTGAAGAGTTATTTAATCTAATACCACCTTCCGTGTTCTCCAGACGCACCCTTCGTCGCAGAAACAAATTTCATCCTCACCACTTGGATGCCTGGTCTTCTTCCACCTCCCGTTATTCCAGGTCATTTCTGCCACATACTTGCAAATTGTGGAACCAGCTTCCATCTTGTGGTCCCTCATGATTATAATACGGGCCTCTTCAAAGGGCGGATAAACAAATATCTCAAAAGACGGCTACGCATTGGTGGTTCCTCTGGTGCTGCAAATCTTCATCTTCAATTACCTTATACCATCAGGTGACCCGCCTACTCGTTTGCTCGCTATATATGTATATAAAAAAAAAGTTTAGATATGATGTACCTAATTGTTCAGGTGTCTCTTATGCTACGTCCTGTTTGGACTACCTCCTCCGGTTCAGAAAACAGATTCTACTGAGAAGAGCCGGCAAGAAATTCAGCAGTTTGGTCTTTTCATAAAAAAAGAAATTTATGTATTATCTATTTTACTTAATTCTTATATAATTGTTTTCTTATTAAAAAAATAAAAGAATATACAATTAACGTGCAGTGAACGGTGAGTGACCTCTTTACTTGCCCTCTTAAGCAACACAGCCCCCTGTATCCGGCCCTTGAGCCTCGAAACCGACAGCGAAGCGAGGCACTCTTGAGATGTCGATCGAGGCCTCGTTATCAGGCCACTGACCGAAGCGAACGCGCGAATCTTGCCTTTTGATGCGGGGTAAACTCGTCACCACCTCTCAGATTAAAAACAGACCCTAATCCCCAAAGGATTGTGCAAGGAAATCGTAATCGTAACGTATAATTCGACCTGTTTAAGGAGTTCATAGATGCCTGCACGTCAAAAAGCATGTATGAACTCCTTAGACAGTTCGAGTAGGTAATACGTTTTAAGCTGTCAATTGATTGCAATTTGCTTACACATTTGGGCCTCTGCCCCCCGATTGTGTAAGAAAATAGTAATCGTTTGTCAAACGTATTTAAATTCGACCTGCAGGGCGACCGCGTATCTTTTGCATCAATCATTGATACATCGCAATCACCTCCGATTGGATGAATTTATGGTATTCTTGCTGCGTCAATGGATTTCGTCCAATAGTGGAAGAGTGTTAACCAATCAGAGGTGATTGCGATATATCAATGATTGATGCAAAAGTTACGCGGTCGCCCTGCTGTTTAAAGCATGTATGAACACCTGAAATACGTCGAATTATCTGATTGACAAATTATTACGATTACGATTTACTTACACAATCGGGGGGCTGATTTGAGGGTTCTTGAGAAATATCCACCTATTAGTTATCTATAGGTACCTCCTCATTAGAGCCTGAAAATGGAGAAGTTTCATGATATTGTGAATATCATATTTAACACAACGGAAGTAAAATATAGATTAATACTAATAAATCAGTGGTTTTTTTTAAATCCATCAATAAATGGCTGACGATTTAAAAATAAATATTATTTAATGTACACTGATTGCTGTATCTTACTGGAGTGAGATATTGTGAGTGAGTTTTAATACCTAGCCGAGATTTAATACTTCAAAATTGTCTTCACACACAAATTAAGTGCTTTTAATTCAATTAAGTCACGTTAAGTCCATTTATTTCTTTTATTCGGCTATTTAAAGTCGGTTGATAGGGAATTATGACGTCACGTCTCCCGTCTTGCAAGCGCAACTTTAAAGTTCCAAAACTTTCATTTGTTGAGATATTTTAATGATTCTTTCATATTTTTTTTATTTTGTCTTAATTTTCATAATAAGTAAATAAAAAATGGTAAACTTCTCCATTGTTAGCTAGAGCCTAGAATGCCCAGTGCAAGATTACTAGAAACTCAGTTAATGTCGAAGAACACAGACTGTGTGTCTGATATTCTGTCATAATTTGAATCACATAATTAAATTACTTGGTACCATTTCCGTACAACAGCTGTTTATATTTCACTTCATTGCACACGCACACATGCAGTGCGTTCGATCGTGTACCAAACACACGTGTGTGTATCGTCTACAGTTGTACACACGTCTGACGTCACAACTCGTATGCGATTCGTTCATTCTTAAAAAATCTTTGACCGGAAAAGTGCACATTGATCTTTACTATCTCACTTATTTTAAAAGTATCCAGACTTATATTATAAATGCGAAAGTGTGTCTGTCTATCTGCTACGCTTTAACGGTCCATCTGTTCAACCGATTTTGATGAAATTTGGTACAGGGATAGTTTGTATCCCAAGGAAGGGCATAGGCCTTTATTATCCTGGAAAATTAAGGAGTTGTCGCGGGAATTAAAAAACTTAATCCACTCGGACGAAATCGCGGGTATCATCTAGTAGTTTTCTTGAACACCTCTAACTCAAAATTATATTAATGGTATTCATGGCCCAAAGATTGCAAAATAATATTTTCAATCTTTGTGCTATGAATTTGAAGAACTTCCAAGGAGTTTTTTCTGGGTATTTTTTCTGACGTTTCTGTTAAAATTAAGTAAGTAAAAACACTTAGACAAACAAATAACAGAATAGAGCTAACACGAATCGTGACAAAAACAACTTGTTACGGACTGTAAAGGCGGCTCTATCACTATGAGTGATCTCTTCTTATATAGGCAACCTATACTGCCTGCCTCGTTGGTCTAGTGGTTAACATGTTTGACTGCGGCTGACGAGGTCCCGGGTTCGAGTCCCGGGTCGGGCCCGAATAATAAGTATTGGGTTTTTCTGACTAGAAATTCTCAGTACTAGCCCGGAGTTGGGAAGTTGGCGGTGTTACACCCACGTGTCTCAGAGAGGTCGTTAAAGCCCGCCAACCCGCATTGGAGCAGCGTGGTGGGTCTAAGCTCTAATTCCCTCTCTCCTATGAGAGTGGAGGCCTGTGCCCAGCTGTGGGTCGTTAATGGGCTGTAGTGGTGTTGGTGGATATTAGTAGCATATTGTTCAGCTGCCTAGTGTCTATATTGTTGTACTATCCCGCTCCTTTCTTAAAGGTTCTTAATGGATTGTCTGGCGGAGTAACTTTTAGTGATAAGACTGCCCTTGCGCACTTTGTTGTTCTGTTTTTCTTTTTCTATGTATTTTTATGTTTTGTGTAGCAATAAAGAGTTTATCTATCTATCTATTATCCAGTAATTATTTTTGGTGCCAAAAAATTACAAAAATCTACGTACCTATCCCCGTTTCCAGCGTATGCAAATGCCATGAACATTATCGGAGCTCTTTCGGGCGTGAAATGGGCTTACCTTGCCGATATAATTAATCCAATTAGGTCAGAGGGATGTTATGGCTGTTTCCAAATTTGCTCTTATTTATTCTTAGCTATCTCTGGTACAAGGCTATTCGGTAATTGGTTCCGATTACATCCACCTATACTTACTAGAGGGAGAGAGACAGCGCTAAACGCTTTTTGTCGAGGAGCCCCAGGCTCTCCTACTCGGCGACGTCTAGCGAAGCGTTGCGAAGAAACTATTATTAACTACCTAGATGATTCCCGCGACTTCGTCCGCGTGGACCAAGTTTTTTCGATTCCCGCGGGAACTCTTGAATTCTCCGGGATAAAATTTAGCCTATGTCCTTCTCCGGGATACAACCTACCCCTGTACCAAATTTCATTAAAATCGGTTGAACAGATCCATTTTTGATTCCCGCGGGAACCTTTGAATTTTCCGGGATAAAAAGTAGCCTAGGTCCTTCTCCGGGATACAACCTATCCCTGTACCAAATTTCATCAAAATCGGTTGAACAGATGGGCCGTGAAAGCGTAGCAGACAGACAGAAAGACAGACACACTTTCGCATTTATAATATTAGTATGGAAGTATGGATAATTCACCTGTGATGTTTCGGCCAGTAGGGCCAACGCAGCATACTCAATCCGAAAAAAAACAAAGTCGCGGGTATCATCCAGCAAGACATAGCTACAGGTCTAAATAACTGCAATACATGCCCTTCTTATTCCCGTAAGCCACATTTCTCAGAATCAATAAGTACAGAGAAGCTCGAGTCTCAGGTCCTTGAATACATCAACCTGAAATCATTTCTATATCTATGGGCATAAAGTTTATATTTTAACACAACTGTGTCTATCGATTTATGTGAATGGAATTTTTTCGACACGAGCGTGCCAATAAATGTTATGGAGCATGCCTACCTTAGTTATATTTCACAATATTTATGTGATAAGTACGAGTCTCATATCGGACTGAGAAAGGTTAGGCCATAGTCCACCACGCTGGTCATGTGCGAATTGAGAACATCTTATCTTACTAATATTATAAATGCGAAAGTTTGGATGGATGGATGTATGGATGTTTGTTACTCAATCACGCCCCAACGGCTGAACTGATCTGGCTGAAATTTGGCACAGGGATAGATTATAGTCTGGAATAGCACATAGGCTACTTTTTATCCCGGAAAATTAAAGAGTTCCCGCGGGAACCAAAAAACCTCAAACCACGCAGACGAAGTCGCGGGCATTCGCTAGTTACAAATAACTCTCGGGTTCGGTAATATTGTTTTCCTTCAAGCAAGTGATATTAAACTTAAAAAGCACATAATATCTTTAAATAGTTAGAGGTGTGCGACCGGGGATCGAACCCGTGACCAGCCGAATAAGTAAACGGGTGTCTCTTTTTATAATTCTTCGCTTAGACTTATCAAAAGCACTTACGAAAGTCAGATCGGTATAGTATACAATACAACATTGATAAAAACTTACATTGATACCTATGTCATAATAGTAGATTATTCACCACGGGGGTAATGCGATGTATTATGTCATGGGCGCCGGGATAAATCCCAAGCGGAACGAGGGATTTTAGAGTAACTCCCAAGCGTAGCGAGGGTGTTGCATCTAGAATCCTGAGAGTAGCGCGGGAATTAGGGGCGCCCAAGATTAATACAGCATTACCCCTACGGTGAATACTCTACTTTTCACACCTCGCGATACAACCACTTCTTTCAGCTGGCGTGGCCTACTCGATTTGACAAACAAATGTCGTCAGTGCGAATCTAGTGGGCCACGGCCTCGGTTTTCGAAAATCGAGTTGGCCGCGCCTGCTGAGAACACATTCTGTTTACCGAAATTAGACTTTATGGATATAGCAATAAGAATTATGAATAAAACCTCTTTGGAATGAATAGAATTTCCTTCAGATCTTGCTTCAGATGCGCGATGATTCTAAATTCAAATCACATTATAACCCTAGGGATTTAATGTCTTACTTTAACCTTAGATAACAGGCCATGTAAGAAGGCGTTGTTGAGCGAGTGGTGTGAAAAAATTTATAAACTACCCAAGTACCTAGTCATACAAAATTGAAATAATGTTATTCACAAATTACAATGTCGTAGCTTCTTAATAAAAATGACATAATTATAATAGTAGGTACAATTTGTTTAAAAAAGGTACTACGGCCGAAGTCAAAGGTCTAAACTCTAAACCACTATTGACTACCTATTGCTTTATGCATAGCTCCGCTACGCCTTCTCATCGCAATTTGCATCGTTCACTTTCCTCACACATCTATAAATAAATAAAAAATTTCAGCTTTCTAGCTATCACGGTCTATGAGATACAGCCTGGAGACAGACAGACAGACAGACAGACAGACAGACAGACAGACAGACAGCGGAGTCTTAGTAATAGGGTCCCGTTTTTACCCTTTGGGTACGGAACCCTAAAAAGTTCTTTGGAAATACCTGGGGCCATAGCCCATACTGCCAGCCATATTGTTTCATTATTGTTGTTAAACACGAATGTGTTTTGGAATTTTAATCCTTATTTTAAGAACGTCAAGGTACGTGACATCAAACTGTCATTTTAAGTAATATTGCTAAGAGTTCCTGCAGAAAAAAAACTCAATCCATGCGGACGGAGTCGCGGGCAAAATGCAATCATACTAATATTATAAATGCGAAATTTTGGATGGATGGATGGATGTTTGTTACTCAATCACGCAAGAACGGCTGAGCGGATCTCGATGAAATTTTCCACAGAGGTAGATTATAGTCTGGAATAACACATAGGCTAATGTTACCCGGAAAATTGAAGAGTTTCCGCGGGTACCAAAAAGCCTCAATCCACGCGGACGGAGTCGCAAACCACGCAGACGAAGTCGCGGGCATCAACTAGTAAATAATGATTTGGTAGATACTCAACTTTAAAGAGGGTTTTTTGCTCATCAATTTTACCACTTGAGCTTCTTTCGAGTCCTTGTTTTTTTTTCAAGTGGGAGACGGGAGCTGTATAATGTCTAAATAAAGGTACTTTAGACATCCGAGTGGAAATTTTAAGTAGAGTTTGTTCATTAACTCAGTTTACATGGGTAAATTGCAAAAAAATGATTTTTCTACCCGCTGAATGACGTAGCAGCCCTTCTTTAAATCCTGTCAGAGTATCTTGTTATTTCAAACGTTTATCATTATCATTTTAACCATCAACTAAACTGACAGATATCATATTTGTAAACAACAACCTAGCAACTAAAATAAATAAGAAATATTATTACAATAAAACACGCACTTTCAATGCAGGATAAATGAAAAATATAGTATGTGCCGCGGGATGAAACACGATTTCAGACTTCGGGTGAAGCCAGCCCTCGCTTCACCCTCGTCTTTAATCGTCTTATTTCACCCCTAGGCACACAATATACTATTCCTACAATTGTACAGTTCTAGTTCCTACAGTTCTATGTAAACTGGCTTATTGAACAGGCTCTACCTAGAAACACATTTAAAAGGTGCGTTTCCATTGGAGATATGTGTCTAGCTCATAATTTTGGTTTTCGTATATTTTGTTTTGTATTTTATGCGTCCTTTGTAATCATCATACTAATATTATGAACGAGAAAATGCTTGTCGAACTGTCCTTCAATCACGCCGCAACAGAGCAACGGATCGACGTGATTTTTTGCATGGGCTTTTTTGAGGGCCTGGAGAGTCACAGAGAGGCTACTTTTTATCACGGAAAATCAAGGATTAAAAAACCGGCCAAGTGCGAGTCGGACTCGCGCACCGAGGGTTCCGTACAAACCTGTAGTAAGTTTTAAATTACTTAAATGTTTTTTTTAAATATTTGAGTTGATTGAATGAATGGTAAATTGCGGTTGACGATTTATGACGTATTAAAAAAAACTACTTACTAGATCTCGTTCAAACCAATTTTCGGTGGAAGTTTGCATGATAATGTACAACATATATTTTTTTTAGTTTTATCATTCTCTTATTTTAGAAGTTACGGGGGGGGGGACACACATTTTACCACTTTGGAAGTGTCTCTCGCGCAAACTATTCAGTTTAGAAAAAAATGATATTGCAAACCTCAATATCATTTTTGAAGACCTATCTATAGATACCCCACACCTATGGGTTAGATGAAAAAAAAATTTTTGAGTTTCAGTTCTAAGTATGGGGAGAACCCCCAAAAAATTTTTTTTTTTTTCTATTTTTGTAAGAAAATCTTAATGCGGTTTACAGAATACATCTACTTACCAAGTTTCAACAGTATAGCTCTTATAGTTTCGGAATTAAGTGGCTGTGACATACGGACGGACAGACAGACAGACAGACAGACAGACAGACAGACAGACAGACAGACAGACAGACATGACGAATCTATAAGGGTTCCGTTTTTGCCAAATTTGGCAACGGAACCCTAAAAAGCTTAAATAAACATCAGCTAGTATGAACATAATATTATTACCAGTGTGCTTAGCATGTGCACCACGAGATTATCTCGCGACGAGAGAGAGATGTTGTCGTTGTCGGATAATTTTTCGTTTACCCTAACATACCTACACAAAATGCGGTATATTACAAGAAATAAATAGTCGGCATGTAAAGGTTCGCAGAGAAAAATACCACAGATAAGAAATATGACTATTAACTCTATTTTTGACATAACGAGACAAGTAACCATGTTAGCTTCGGTAGACATATAGACATAATTTTAATCGTGCGCATGCTAGCCATACATGCTGGATCGTACAAATATTTGGTTCAGTCACACAACGCTTCACATCTATCAGGGCTTGTGGAAGATTTATTGGGTGATGGTAGAGAACCCACGCGTCTCCACGTCCCACCTAGCTTGTTTACTAGAATTCTGTTTATGTAATAACATTTGTACCTTTGCGTTATATACAGAGTGGAAAAATCTAATACGGGCCACGGAGGAAAAGTATATTGAAGATATACTTGTCCTCCGTAACTATTTATGTTATATTGAAGATACGTTTCGCTCAAAGGAAACGATCCTTTATTTTATTTATTTACTAGCTGATGCCCGCGACTTTGTCCGCGTGGTTTAAGTTTTTAGTTAAAGGTTTAAGTTATACTACACGACATCGTACCGAAACGCTAAATCGCTTGGCGGCACGTCTCTGCCAGTAGGGTGGTAACTAGCCACGGTCAAAGCCTCCAACTAATTCCAAACTCCAATTGCAACTCCAGTAACGGATTTGCTTGGCTCAAGCTGCCCATTCACGGCGGCTCCGTGGAAATTCCGCATCGTTACGTCATCTGTTGACAATCAATCGCTAGGATCTGTGACGTCACCGTCGATTTTATCGATGGCCGATCCGGGGCTCCGATAAGACTGATAGCGGACTAACATTTCACTTGGGAGCGGTTCCGGGCCGTTTAGCTTTTAGAAACGTTCGAGGGTTTAGTGTTTTTTATTCTGTAAATGGCTGACCCGCCCCGGAATCGCAGTTCGATCGGGTGGAGTTATTGCTTTCCGAATCGGTGGTTAACCGAATTAGCATAATATACACAAGTTAGCCTTCATTAAACTGTCGGAATAAAGATATTTGAATATCACTAGGTGATGCCTGCGACTTCGTCCGCGTGGATTGTTTTTGATTCCCGTGGAAACTCCTTTTCCGGGTTAATGTTGCCTTAGATGTCCTTCCCCGGGATGCAAACTATCTCTTTACTAAATTTCATGAAAATCGGTTGAAAATATGAGCTGTTGATTTTATGTTGATATTATTGTTATGAAAGCGTAGCAGACAGACTCACTTTCGCATTTATAATATTTAGTATGGCTTTGAAACTCATTAATAATATTATAAGGTGACTGACTGACTGACTGATCTTTCAACGAACAGCTCAAACCACTGGACGGATCGGGCAGAAAGGCATGCAGATACCTAATATGACGTAGGCATCCGCTAACAAAAGATATTTGAAAATTCATGGGTTTGGTATTAAAATAAAAAACCTTACGTGAGCGTAGCCGCGGGGCAAAGCTAGTCTGTAATATGCATATCGAAAGGATTCAGATACATAATAGCATTGCATGATGCAACAAAGTTAGTAGGAGGGCAGATCTGTGACTTCCCTGTCACGTTTGATAAGCGATTATATCGATTATCGATATAATCGTGAAAGAGTGACGTAACGACGTAAGTGCGGATTATTTTACCGTGGGAGGATGCGTAGGAATGTTGTCTTATGTAAAACGGGTTTTTTGTTATCACTATATGTTATGTATGTCACCGTAAGATTGTAAAAATCGTTAGATTATAATCTAACTCGCGAAACTGTAAACTGTCGAATGATTACAATATAACGGATTATTTTTCGGTAGATTGTAATCTGTTAGGTTTATTAACCCGATAGAACCTAAGTGCCCGGCCTGCGGCCAGGCACTACTTGATTATTTATGTCGAACCCTAACCTAACCTACAAGAAAGAGACAAGAAAACGTAAATACAATGAACATTTCAAAAATTGACACTCGGAACATTGAACGGTTCACAATCCGTCGACGGTTTACAATATCGCTAGTTGGATTACAATCTAACGGTTTTTGCAATCTTACGGTGACATGTACATACTAAAACTTGTTATATGGGAAAATTTAAATAACTACGAAATATATATATGCTATCTATCAACATACTAACATGTAGAAAACGAATGATTGATAACTTGTGAATTAGGGTAGTTTCACAATCGCCCAGTAAACCTTATCTGACGTTTGGGTGTGCAATTCACACACGGCAGAAGTGAAACTTCAGAAAAGTAGCCTACGAGAGAATGAGATAAATATAACTTGTAATGTATCTCATGCTCTCGCAGGCTAAAATCTATTATGAACATGTTTGTCTCGTTTTGGTGTCACTTTTTTGTTTCGTCGAATTTTCAAATCACAACGGTTTCAAAGAATTTTCACTTCAAAAGGCGTGCATTGGCTCTTTTCAGGCATCTGACGTTCAAGTAGGAAATCATATCATTGCCCCTACAGCACTAGATGTTAGCGTGAGTCAACGCCAGTTATTATCGCCAATATAAAAAAAACTTCTTTCTCTCAAATTTCAGAAAAGCACTATACAAGTCTAGACCGAAGTAGCAATTCACTTTAAAAAATTGGCAGTCATAGGGACTAGGGCAGTCCATATGACTGCCAATTTTTTTTGCTAAATAACACACTTTTTTTACGTTTTGTTGACGTATTTGTTCTCTTTGGTGACAGGAACACCACCTCCAGAGGGCTATATCAGGCACGGGGCTCATCATTCCAACGCCCGAAGTATGCCAGGTCTCCGACGTGGAGTTCTACGAGCGGTGCTACCCGCCCGACTACAAGATGCCCAAACAGCATATACACATGCAGCGTGAGTGCGATCTGTTTTCATTTGGCCGGATTATTTGCTTATATTTTATAGATTATTATCATTATAGTACAAGAAATATATTAAGGTTGGCGTCCATTAGGCTCGGTGAGCCGAAAGCCGAAAGAAACTGCGTCGATTCGCGGCATGCCGAAGTACGCCGACTCGATTCTGTACGCATACGGAGTGGAGTGCCTAGTAGGAGATTTTCTTCCCATTCGATCGCGACAACGATATGGAGCTTTTGACAGCTAGCGCTCGATCAATACGTGATCGAATACGTAAAAAATCTTCAACTCGGCCTGCGGAAGTAATGCGACTCGATTCGATTCCACGCGAGTACTGTCTATTCCGTACTTAAGACATAGCTTTCGATCATGTAATAACTTAGATGCGTATATTTTTTAATGCGTCTGAGTAGGCTCATTGAAGATCCTCTGAATGAGACTTAAACTGTGCGTTCTCCGTTTTCGTAATAGATTATTATAGGACGCAAAAACAACATAATAAAGAAAGATAGAGTTGAGCTACCTATCTATTTAATACACCTAATAGGTACTTGTTAATTATGAATGGGTCCTAGGACTAAAAGTAGTAGTAAAATACCACCTTAAGAAGCGGAAGTGGCAACATGTTTGGCGTAGAAATATAACAATTTCTCTTTCGATATGTTTAGGTAACTCAAGTAATGTAGGAAGCCAGACTCACTTGTTAAAGTTGTTTTTAATTTTTATGAAACGAAACATAGTATTGTTTCAATCATCAATACAATCTATTCCTAGGTAACGAACGACCTCCGCGTCTAGGGTCACACGTAATAATAAACAGTATCTTGAGCAACGTTTGTCGTTTACCTCAGTGTTGGTAAAATCAATGTCGAATAGTTACTATGTTTCGATTACGTCACTTGCGTACTTTGTAGGGAGAACTCTACTTTTTTGACTGCCTCGTTGGTCTACTCTAGAGGTCTCGGGTTCGAGCCATAACAAGTATTTGGTTTTTCTGACAATATCAGTAAGTTGGCGGTGTTTTACCAACGTGCCTCGGAGAGCACGTAAAGACCGACGTCCTGCGCCTGATCTCTCTCCGATCTACCTACCGGGCTACGAGAGTGATGGAACAGAAAATTTTAACCTTTTTTCGCTTCTGTACCAAATCTCAAAGCACTTGTACTACAAAAATACATTAGAGTACCTAAGTAAGTAGGTGTAAGGTATAATTAGCAATGTTACACCAAATGTGGGTACGCGGCGATAATACGTCAATACAGTCAGTTAGCATCCAAGCCGTGTTTCATTTCGTTCCACTGGCGACGAGTCTGTGAATTTCATTTAAATTTACACGCGTTTTAAAGTTTTAACCTGTTGAACAATGCCGATAGGTAAATTAGAACCGTTCGACTTAAATTCTAAACAGTGGCCCGCGTATATTAGGCGAGTAAAACAATACATTCTTCTTAACGAAGTGAAGGATGAATTACAAGTGCCGTTATTAATTACTATCGTGGGTGAAGCGACGTATAGTTTGATGTGCGATTTATGTTCCCCGGCGCATCCGGAATCGAAAGATTTCGATGAGTTAGTGAAACTGGTCACGGAACACTTGGAGCCGAAACGTTCCGAAATAGCCGAGCGCCATGTTTTTCGCTTACGTCGGCAACGGCCGGGCGAGTCACTCACGGAATATCTACATAATTTAAAACATCTGGCAACGACTTGCAATTTTGGAACGATGTTAGAGGAAAATTTGCGCGATCAGTTCGTTTCGGGATTAGCGAACGAACTGATGCGGTCTAGAATTTTCGCCGAAAAGGACATTAAATATCGGGAGGCTGTGGAGCTAGCTCTGGCGTTGGAGGCTGCAGAGAAGCACGCGGAGGTGAGCGGGTCTACAACGACTGCGACTTCGGCCTCGGGTGCGGGCGGCGAGGCGGGCGAGGGCCTGCATCATGCGAGCGGGCGGCGCGGCCCGGCGCGCCCGGCGGCGAGCGCGGGCGGCGGGCGCGCCGGCCGCGGCGCAGCGGGGCCGCCGGACACGGGCGCGGCGGCGCGCTGCTGGCGGTGCGGGAAGGCGCACCAGGCGAATAGGTGCAAGTATGCGCAGTATCATTGTGATAAGTGTAAAAGGCGCGGCCATTTAAAAGTGATGTGCGATGAAGTGCGTAATTATGGGTCGAATGTGCGAAATAATTATGTGAACGACGGAAGTGTCTCGGAGGAAGACGACTTCTTTAACCTCGAACTGGCAGCCCAAGGTAACAAACCCTATTTCGTTCAAGTGCAGATAGACGGTGATTTATTAGAATGTGAGGTTGATACTGGGAGTCGTATTTCGGCGATTAGCGATAAACTTTATTATAAACTTTTTTCCCATAAAAAAATAATTTCTGATAATTTAATATTACGTTGCTACTCGGGTACACAGATCGAATCGCTGGGTTATACGTATGTAGATGTCACGCTCGGGGACGTGCGAGTACCTAATTTAAAATTATATATTATTAAAAATGGTTCTCGTCCTTTATTGGGCCGAGATTGGCTCCGGGCGTTTGATATTAAACAAATCACATTAAAGGAGATAGCCGAAGATCGATTTGTGGACCGTTTAACCGCCGAATTTCCGGAAGTATTTACAGATACGTTAGGCACTTGTAAAACGACCATTCAATTACAGCTCACCGATAAGGAACCGGTTTACGTGAAGGCCCGCCCGGTGCCGCTCGCGCTGCGAGGCCGCGTCGAGTGCGAGCTCGAGCGACTCGAGCGCGAGGGTTACACGTACCGCGTGGACCATTCCGAGTACGGCACGCCGATCGTGCCGGTGGTAAAGGAGTGCGGCGAGATACGAATATGCGGGGATTATAAGGTAACGATTAACCCTAAATTAAAACGGGATTACTATCCCTTACCTAGGATCGAGGAACTATTTGCCTCGTTAAGTGGGGGAGAGGAGTTTTCGAAGATAGACTTGAAGAACTCGTATCAGCAAGTCATGTTATCCGAAGATTCACAGGCCTATACGGCTATCACTACGCACATAGGCACTTTCGTCTATCGCCGCACGCCATTCGGGCTATCATGCATTCCGGAAAAATTCCAAAAATTAATGGAGGAAACATTACGAGGTATTCCTGGAACGGTCGTATTTTTGGACGACATTTGTGTGACGGGGGCTAACAGACAAACACATCTAGCCAATTTACGAGCTGTACTTGAACGGTTGCGGTCCATGGGTTTTACTGTTAAGTTAAGTAAATGTAGTTTCCTGAAACCTAGTGTTAAATATTTAGGTTTTATTATTGATAAAGTAGGGTTACACCCCGATCCTAATAAAATAGAAGCGATACAGGATGCGCCACGTCCCAAAAACGTGACACAACTAAAGAGTTTCCTGGGATTATTGAACTATTATGGAAAATTTATTCCCAATCTCAGTATTTTACTTCACCCGTTACACGCCCTCTTAAAAAAAGATGTATCATGGAATTGGGATGCCCGTTGTGAGGCCGCGTTTTCGGGGGCTAAGAGCGCACTGTTATGCGATAAGGTGTTAGCACACTATGAAGAGGGTCGGCCGTTGGTACTGTCCGTGGACAGCAGCGCGTATGGTTTGGGCGCTGTGCTTGCGCACCGTTATCCGGACGGCAGTGAACGCCCCGTTAGTTGTGTTTCGCGAACATTAAATAATTCTGAAAAAAATTATAGTCAACTCGACAAAGAAGCGCTGGCGATTTTCTTTGGTATTACCAAACATCACCAATATTTATTCGGTAGACCTTTTATATTACGCACGGACCACCAGCCTTTAAGTTTTATTTTTGGAAAAAAAGGTGGAATCCCGCAGACGGCTGCCAGCCGTTTGCAGCGGTGGGCGGCGCGCTTGTCTGCGTATGACTTTACGGTGGAGTTCGTGCGCACCTATGACAACGGGCCGGCCGATGCGTTATCCCGCCTGCCATTACCGTACCAGCGGGCGGCTCCTTCGGAGTCTGCAAGCTATATTCAACTTATCGAAGATAATTTACCGATTAGTTTTAGAGATGTCAGTAAGGAGACAAAGAAGGATCCTGTATTAAGTAAAATAGTTGGCTATGTCATGTTCGGTTGGCCGTCGTCGGTAGCGAGCTGCGAGGAAGAAAAGGCTTATTTTGATAGGCGAAATGAAGTAGTTTTGGAATTAGGCTGTTTAATTTATAAATATCGGATCATAATTCCGCCATCGTTACAAAAAGAAATTTTGAAGGAAATTCATGAAGGGCATCTGGGCATTAATAAGATGAAAAACATATCACGTAATTACGTCTATTGGCCTAGTTTAGACCGCGACATCGAGGACCTATGTCGGAATTGTGAAGCGTGTCGGATAGTTCGCGACTCTCCACCCCGTGCCGTACTTCATCCCTGGGAATACCCTCTTTGTCCATGGCAACGCGTACATGCCGATTTTGCGGAATGTGCAGGAAAAAAATATTTGATTGTTTTAGATGCACATTCAAAGTGGGTAGAAGTGATCCGGATGACACGTACGGATGCGGAGTCGACGATTTCGGTCTTTCGGACGTTGTTTGCGAGATTCGGTCAGCCGGCTCAGCTGGTGACCGACAACGGCCCGCCGTTCAGCTCGTTAGATTTTAAGAATTTCTGTACTAATAACTGCATCAAGAGTGTAACGACGGCCCCGTATCGACCTCAGGGCAACGGTGCAGCTGAAAATATGGTGAAGATCATTAAAAAAGTAATCAAACGCGCTTTGTTTGTAAAAGAGGATGTATCAACAGCTCTCAACAAATTTTTATTTCAATATAGAAACTGAACACGCCACAACTGGCGTATCCCCTGCGATGCTGATGCTAGGCCGGCGATTGCGTGGACGACTTGACGCATTGCGTCCGGATGTATCAGTGGTAGTACGCTCTGCACAAGATCGCCAGATTCAAAATAAAAGGGGTACACAGAGAGAAGTTGATATCGGAGATACCGTCATGACACGAGATTACTCCTCAAAGGGAAATAAATGGAAAGAAGGAGTAGTAGTAAGCCAGACAGGACCAGTATCTTATAAGGTAAATGTTGGAAAAGGGGTAGAATGGCGTAGACATCAGGATCAGGTAGTAAAAGTAAATCCAAAAAATCGGTATTCTCTCGCGCGAACTAGCACTCTTCATCCGGAAGGGGAGCAGATGGAGGAGAGTGTTGTCAAAGAGGAAGGGGTCGATAGCGATGCCGACGTTACATTTGAAGATGCCGTCGGGCCGTCCGGGAGCGGAGGTTCGGGCCAGCCTTCGGAAGACAGGCACTCACTTACCCCGCCGCCCCCTGACGCGTCTGCTCGAGCTCTGCGAGCTTATAATCGTAAGAAAAATGTTTAGTTAATAATATTTAATTTTAATTAATTTTTTTTTAATTAAGTAAGTATTTCTTAAATATAAAAAGGGGGAAAAGTGTAAGGTATAATTAGCAATGTTACACCAAATGTGGGTACGCGGCGATAATACGTCAATACAGTCAGTTAGCATCCAAGCCGTGTTTCATTTCGTTCCAGTAGGTACCTCTTATTATCTCCGAAACTGAAAGATAAAAGCGTCTGCAAAAAATAACCTGACTCCTGCATTTCCGGCGACCGTTAACGATAAGAAATCGCTATGTCCCGTTGTTTCTTAAATAACACCTTGACATCCCTTATTACGAGCGTAATAAGGTACATAACAGCTTAGCAATATCTTTTCAACCGTACAGCGGAGTATTTGTTGGAGGAATTTAAACTTTATTTCTCTCGTGTTAAAGTAGATATTTAGTTGTTATCATTATTTTAATTATATTGTGTAGGGTTGTCGCGAATGGTTACGCATCAATGTTACGTCATGAGTGGTAAGAATAATTGCATGTTTCGTGCTGTTCAACAACTTCCGAAATATTACGTTTAGTGAAAATTATTCTGTACTAGCTGATGCCCCCAACTTCGTCCGCGTGGTTTAAGTTTTTTCTCATTCTCGCGGGAACTCCTTAATGTTAAGGTAGTTTTTTAAAAAGTATCTACCCTACTTCACTCTCCAGGTCCCCGTCTATACCCGTCTACTATAGTAACTACTAAATCACGTCGATACGTTGCTCTGTTGCGGCGTGATTGAAAGACAAACCAACAAAAACAAACTTTTGCATTTATAATATTAGTATGATGGCGACCCACCAGTTGGTCACTTGGTGGGCCAGCACATCAAGTTAAGTCGCCAAACGCCTTATTTTTCGGAGTCTTTGTATGTCTCGATCAACTAACCTAAACAAAATTAAAATGAATGATATTAACTAACTTAAAAAACACTAATATTAAAATAATTGAGCCCCTTACATTGTAGCTATCATTTGATATCAGAAATACCTACAGGATCTTTAAAATATTTAATCCACGTGGACGTAGTCGCGGACTAAAGCTTATTGAAGTGACAAATGATATGAATATGGTCCTCATGTTAAAAAACCGGCCAAGTACGAGTCGGACTCGCGCACCGAGGGTTCCGGACAAACCTGTAGTAAGATTAAAATTATTAAAAATATTTTTATTAAATGATGTAACTAAAAATTTATGCTTTTCGCAATTTTTCCTTTATCTGTGCTATAAGACGTTGCTTCGTACCAAATTTACAGATTCTGAGTTCACGGGAAGTAGGTACCCTGTAGGTTTTGATTCCCTTGCGAGTGTCGTTTATGTCGAAAATTTGCAACATAAACGGCTTTATCTTTTGATTGCGTTGGCTTAGGAGTTTGATTTTTTCACAGCTCCAAGGGACAGTAGACCTGAGTTTTCAGTTTGATACCTCCATGCGTTCCTGAGAAAAAGGGTCTTGACACACAGACGGACGGACAACAAAGTGATCCTAAAAGGGTTCCGTTTTTTCCTTTTGAGGTACGGAACCCTAAAAAGTACTATACTTGCTTACCAAATAAATTGAGTCATCATCATCATTATCATCTCAACCAATCGATGTCGAATAAATAAATCAGCCCTGAAATCAGGTACCTACCAGGAAGTAAGAGCAGGGAAAGGTCAAATAACATTGTCATAAATTAAATAAATAATGAAGCCAACTTTTTGAAGACAAGCCCGCAAATGACTCTTTAAAAAAAGTCTCATTATGACCGACAACCCTGGTAAGTATAATAAATTTGAATGCCTCTCTTTAAATATAAACAAGAATTTTACGAATATCGACTCTAGACGTTGCGTGTTAAGATGCAATTATCTTTGTGTTTTTCATTGATACAGAATGCGTATGAGTCAACTCATTATACACAGCTGATTCTGATTGTAGCAGCTGGAACTCGGTGCATCCTGAAATAAACCATATGTTTATGCAATAAGATTTAATATAGTAGATTGGATCCCAAATTTTTTTCTGTGTATAAGATCCCTTTATTGCAAGAATATAGGCTTTAATACGATTTACTTAGGGTATATTTTTGATTGAAATCCTCGTGTAGAATACTTATCATTATGATAAAATTACTTATTAGACTCTATCGTAGTGGGTTTTGGGTATATTTTGTTTTCATTGTAAACAAGGTAGTAGTCATGGTGAGTCTTAAGGATTCCCTCTTAGTGGCGATTGGGGCGGTTACATCTGGGACCTTTCTTGGTTTTTTATACGACTGCCTGAAAAAGGAGTATATTGTTTCCAGGATTCATGTTTGTATGTATGTGAGTTTGTATATTCCACCATAACTTCTATGCGCCTGAACCGAATTTGATAAATGAGGTATCGTTAGAATCCCTAGCTTATTCCGGGTGACATAGGCTAGTAAAATAAAATAAAAAATTGATGGGGTGACCATGGTCCCGCATTAAAGGCTAAAGTTGAAAAAAAATCGAAAATAAGATTAACTATATAATAATCATCATCTAGTTATTCTAGATAATGATGAGTAAATGCCAAAAATATATAACACTATAGTTCAATATCCAGTGATTCACAAAAAAATATAATTTAATAAAAATGTGAATAAGATTCCAAAGGTTAATTATTATTAATGACTGTGGTATCGTTAGTCGTTACGTAGTAGCAGTGGTGACCGTACTTCCATTCGAGGGGGATTTTTTATTACTTGACTGCCCAAAAAAGGAGTATTATGTTTTCAGGGTTTGTGTATGTATGTGTGTATTTATCTATCTGAGTTTTTTTTTAGCACCATAACTTCTTATTATGTCTAAACAAATTTGCATGTATGGGGTAACGTTAGAATCCTTACAGTATCCCAAACGACACGGGCTATACATTTTTTGAAAAATTCAATACGGGCTACGGCAGAGTAGTCGTGTTTTTTAATAATTTTTATTATATTCACTTGTGGTACAATCTAATAATAATTATCTGAATTTCGTCGGAAGCGAAGTTTATTCAGAATTAACTAATTGAGCCGGAAATTAAACACGGGATAGATATATAAGGAGTGACGATGATACACCTACAACACATACTACCGACAATGCTCCCACAAACACCAGCCAAACACAGCGTCTTCGCCGGCGAAGACGAGGACCCCGATATCTTACGTCACCCGGACGTGGTCTTAACCCACGGCCTCGGGGGCGTGTGGACTAATCTAGTCCAACCGACCTCCCATTCGTCCCAACGTCGTCCTAAGCCGAGGTCCGAGCCTCACAGGAGGCGCTGTAGCGGCCAGTAGGGCCAAGCAGCATACTCAATCCGAAAAAAAAAAAACAAAAAAAAAACACCTACAACAATCTTAAGGCGCTTTCAGTTCACGAGATCAATGTCGCAAAAATTAAGAAGTAATTTGTAAATAACTAAATAAATATTTACTTACTGAATAGGTTGAAATGATGATAATGAGTGATATACAAGACCAGCTGATGCCCGCGAACTGTTTAATTTTCCGGGATAAAAAGTTGCCTATCCAGACTATCTATCTATGTGCCAAATTTCATCCAGATCCGTTTAGCCGTTCTGGCGTGATTGAGTAACAAACATCCATTCATCAAAACTTTCGCATTTATAATATTAGTATAGATGGTATCGGTTTCCGCTAACTCAAATTCTCTAATGTTAGAGTAGGCACGCTGCCAGTTCTTGATATACTCGTAAGAGATTACATTATGCTGTGGTTTCACATGCATTACATAACCTTACCTTATAAATTAGATGATGCCCGAGACTTCGCATGGATTAAGGTTTAAAAATCCCGGCGAAACTCTAATGTTTCCGGGAGGTTGTCCTCCCGGAAATATGTCCAATGTGTCTTTTCCTAAGGTGTAAACTATCTCTGTACTAAATATCATGAAAATCGGTTAAAGAGATGGGCCATGAAATCGTAGCAGACAGACGGAAAGACAAACAGACCCCTGATTGTGTAAGGAAATCGTAATCGTAATCGTTTGTCAAACGTATAATTCGACCTGTTTAAGGAGTTCATAGATGCCTACACGTTAAAAAGCATCATGTATGTTGTCTGAAGCTTACAAAAAGGATATTTAAAGCTCCCCCACACAGGCGCGTTATTATAGGTCGATAATATCGCATGCGGTATTGCGATAATGCGTCCCGATTCCTTGCACACAGCTGCGTTTTTATCGTCCGATATTTCTTACGAGAGAGCGCCGCGATAAAACCAAACGTCCTACAAGTACTACAGGTGTGTGTACGGTTGTTTGCGTCCTGATACAAAACATTCTAGAACTCATATCGGAATATCGCAGGACGGAGAAACGCAACGTCCTATTTCCATTGCGACGTTATTATCGCAGCAGTGTGTAACTACATGACCATTCTAATAGAAAATGTACTGAAAACAGATATCGCAATAACGCATGCGATATTATCGACCTATAATAACGCGCCTGTGTGGGGGAGCCTTTAGTGTTTACACGACTCCCAAAAAAAAAGAGTGTAATATATTCAGGGTTCATATTATAATATGTAATATGTATGTATATGAGTTTCTTTATTCGACTATAACATCTAAATTCCTGAACAGATTTTGATGTAGGGAGTATCTTCAGAATCCTAAAACATCATCTCGAGTGACATTGGCTATAACGATTGTTTAAAAAAAAACAATATGCTAGGGCAGTAGTGTGTATTAATAGAATTAGGGATGATGGCAACTCAATCAAATCATCAACTCTTATCAAACTTAAAAAACGCTCTTCTAGTATGGAAGTTTTTATGAATTACATAGTTCAGTTTATAATGGTTATCAAACTTAAAACTAACCTAGGATGTGAAATTTAGGTCTTTTGGATGACCCTCTATCTCATACATAAAATCGTTAAGGGATCAACGCACGGCTTAAACCGTTGGGGTTAGTAACTTGAAATTTTGACAGTAGGTTCCTTTTGTGACGTAGGCGCTCATACAGGAAGGATTTTTCAAAATTCCACAGCCAAGGGGGGTGAAATAGGGGGTGAAAGTTTGTATCCCGTATGTCGCAGTATGAAAGTCCGTCATTTCTCAAGTTATATCCATGAAACTGGTTGAAAATGAATAAATACGTGTTTCACAGTTTTTTAAAGTTCTACCCCCGAAGGAGTGAAATAGGGGATGTGAGTTTGCATGAAAGTCCTTCATTTCTCAAGATATTCTCAAGTTATAAAAACGAAACTTGGTATTTTGGCTTTAGTTAAAATATAACTATATATATTATATATTACGCGTGTCACAGTTTTTCAGAATTCAACCCCTAAAGTGTTAAAATAGGGGTTGAAAATTTGTATGAAAGCTATAGCCATGAAACTTGGTATAATATGAGCTGCGTGTTGAAAATTAAGAAATACGTTTTTCACCGTTTTTGAATATTCGACCCCCAAAGGGGTGAAATAGGGGATGAAAGTTGGTATGAAAGGCCTTCATTTCTCAAAATATTTTACAAATCAATCCAATTTCCATCTTACTATGTATTTCAAATCACATTTAGCAAAATAAAATCATTTGTAACGAAACTTGGTATTTTGGCTTATGGTAAAAAATAAAGAAGTACGTACGTGTGTCACAGATCTTCAAAATTCCATCCCCGAAGGGGTAAAATAGGGGTTGGAAGTTTGTACTTCATTTCTCAAGTTATAGCAAAAAAAACTTGGCATGTGAGCTACCGGTTAAAATAAACAAATACGTGTTTAACAGTTTTTCAAAATTCCACCCCCCAAAGGGGTAAAATTTGGGTTGAAAGTTTATATCATGTCCTTCATTTCTCAAGCTATAGCCATAAAACTTGGTATATGAGCTGCGGGTTGAATATGAAGAAATACATGTTTCACAGTAATTAAAAATTCCATCCCCGAAGGGGTAAAATAGGGGTTGGAAGTTTGTATGAAAGTCCTTCATTTCTCAAGTTATAGCCATGAAATTTGGTATGTGAGCTACTGGTTAAAAATAAAGAAATTTATGCATTTTACAGTTTTTGAAAATTCTACCCCCAAAGGGGTGAAATAGAAAGTTGGTCCTTCAATCACGTCGCAACAGAGCAACGGGTATTTTGCACGGGTAGTTGAGGACTTTATCCCGGAAAATTAAGGAGTGCCTGTGGGCAAACTAACTTATACCACGCGCACGAAGTCGCGAGCATCCGCTAGTACTCTATTTAATAATCATAATTCATAATTAATTTATTGTCCAGAACATGGTGTACACATACCACACATTATAATATAGTTACATATTACAGATATATTACATTAAAACATAGTACAGGTCTGCATGTATCAGTAAGAATAAAGCATCAGTAAGAAATAATTTATTTTTGACCTCATCATCCCTAATGTTCATTTGTTAGAATTATACAGCTCAAACGAACCCGGGGCGTGTCAGCTAGTTGTACAAACACTTGTGTCACTAAAAATACACGCGACACCGGCTAAACACAATATTTTCCTCATATTAAATCATATTAAACGAAACAAGACTTTGTTGTAACGAGCTTGAGTTGGAATTGTATTGTCGCTCTGATTCCACCCTCTTTCATTTCAAATTGATATTACGCCAACCATATTAATGAGGGTTGTCACCAAAATACTTTTGTCCGCGACTTCGTCTGCCTGTATTTAGAATTTACACTATAACTAGATGATGCCCGCGACTTTGTCCGCATGGATTAATGTTTTTTGATCCCAGCGGGAACTCATAAATTTTCCGGAATAAAAAGTAGGCTATATCCTTCCTGAGGATACATCCTAACTCTGTACCAAAAAAGGTGGACCCGATAAAGCATAGCAGACAGGCAGTCACCTTTGATTGTCCGGGATAAAAAGTAAATTATATCCGTCTCCACGAATCAAGCTCGTGAATAGTTACAGTACACTCTAAATTAAATAACATCAATTTAGTAAATTTTTCTGAGCGTGATATTTTTTTCAGTAAGGCATAGTATTAGTTTCAATTACATTGATATATTATGTTGTTAATTTTGTGAAAGAATACATTGTTAAACTTTAACAAAATGCCACAGTAAGCATTTTTATTCTTACCATTTTGTGACTAAAAATTCAGGTAGTAGCTAAAATGGTATACTATTTTCCACCTATGAAAACATTTCATTTCAAACGATTGTAGACTTTATACCAATTTACGCGAGTTGAAACAAAATTGTTTCGCATCGCCACCCTTAATTCTTTATTATTAAAAGCTTACCATGGCTGAGGGTTGTCACATGAATATTTTATTAAATGTTTTTTTTTTGTGTCTAGTATGTTTTTTTATTCGATGCCCTCGAGTTTAGACTTCGTGTTCAACGGGTGATGTGATGATAATGATTGACCATGCAGTGTAAGCTAATATAACATAGAAGATGTATATGGATTTTTTATTAAAAAACACATCACTAGCTGTTGCTCGCGGCTTCGCTCATATTAGGATAGATTTTCATTCAAATTTCAAAGCCCTATTAGGGGTTCAATTTTCTAAAATCCTTTCTTAGCGGATGCCAACGTCATAATACATAGTTATCTGTATGCCAAATTTCAACCCGATCTGTCTAGTGGTTGTTGCTGTGCGTTGATAGATCAGTCAGTCAGTCACCTTTTCCTTGAATATATTTAGGATACGATTCTCGTGACGTCACGAAAATAGTTACCTAGAGCGGCGCTAGTAGTCGTACATTTTGTATGTAAAATGGATAAGTTCCACAAATTTCCACGGCGACTTCTTCCTTAACACGGACTACTGCAGTCAATAATAATAATTGGACTATTAGATTGTGTCGCCAACCCTAGAACAAGGGTGGCGGGATTTCCTCAGTGAGTTTTACTTTTAATTAGGCACCCGATCCATGGACTATTGCATGGCTTGTTCGATATCAGAACAAGGCTTTTTCGTTTGTTGAAAAATAAAACATTTTTCACTACAGTGATTTTTTAATTGAGTTTACTTATTTTATATTTTATTTTTAACAGGCTACTTCGCAGCAGTGGAATTGTGTTCAACAGTATACTTTATGTACGGAATACAGATGTTATAATAACGTGTGCATCGTCTTTTCAACCGACTTCAAAATAAGGAGGAGGTTCTCAATTCGACTGTTTTTTTTTTTATGTTTGTTACCTCAGAACTTTTGACTGGGTGGACCGATTTGGATGATTCTTTTTTTATTTGAAAGGGCATACTTCCCAAGTGGTCCCATATAAATTTTATCGAAATCAGTTGAGCGGTTTTTAAAATATCAACAATAAAATAAGTACTTTGTATAGCGTGTGCTTGTTGTTGTAAAGTTGGCGCGGGAGTTTGAAGTCGGTTGTTCAAAAAAGAATTTTTTATATTAAATTATTTATTTGTTGGGCTGATTTTGAAATCGGTTAAAAAGCCCGTCTTTTTAACCGATTTCAAAATCAGATCGGATTCGGATATTTTTAACCGTGAAAACGTATAGCAGACAAACACACTTT
Source organism: Erebia epiphron (assembly GCA_963932025.1). Classification (NCBI taxonomy): domain Eukaryota; kingdom Metazoa; phylum Arthropoda; class Insecta; order Lepidoptera; family Nymphalidae; genus Erebia; species Erebia epiphron. The sequence continues at coordinate 5,583,610 of OZ009953.1, read as the reverse complement.
TCGTATATATATTATAATACTAGCGGACGCCCGCGACTTCGTCCGCGTGACATAAGTTTTTTAATTCCCACAGGCACTCCTTACTTTTCCGGTATAAAAATAAGTCTATGTCACTCTCCAGGTATTCAACTATACCCATTACTCATGCAAAAAATCATGCCGATCCGTTACTCTGTTGCGGTGTGATTGACGGACAAACTCCCTATTTGACTTTCTTGGGGATAGAAATTTTATAAATTGTGAAATCCGTATTTCATCCTTTTTAACCGGAAGCCCAAATATCAAGTTTCATGGCTATAGCTTGAAAAACGACGGAATTTCATAAAAATTTCAACCTCTATTTAACCCCTTTGGGGGTGGAATTTTTAAAAAATTTTACACACGTCCTTCTTATTTTTTTACCGAAAACCAAAATACCAAGTTTCGTAGATATAACTTGAAAAATAACCTGTAAAATAAAAGACTTTCATATAAACTTTTACCCCCTATTTCAGCCCTTTGGGGGTAGAATTTTCAAAAATGGCGAAACACGTATTTCTTCATTTTGAACCGGTAGCTCAAATACCAAATTTCATGGATATAATTTGAACAAGTGAATATAATTAAAATTATTAAAAAATACGACTGCTCTGCCGTAGCCCGTATTGCATTTTTCAAAAATCTATAGCCCGTGTCACTCGGGATATTGAACTATAGTGTTATATATTTTTGGAATGTACTCATCATTTTCTAGATGATGATTATATAGTTAATCTTATTTTCGAATATTTTTTTTCAACTTTAGTCTTTAATGCGGGACCATGGTCACCCCACTGTTTTGTTTTAAATTTTACTAGCTTATGTCACCCGAAATAAGCTAGGGATTCTAACGATACCTCATTTATCAAAATCGGTTTAGACGTATAGAAGTTATGGTGGAATATACAAACTCACATACATACATACATACATACATGAACCCTGAAAACAATATACTCCTTTTTTCAGGCAGTCGTATAAAAATGACGGACTTCCATACAAACTTTCAAACCCTATTTTACCCCTTTGGGGGTGGAATTTCGAAAAATCCTTTCTTAGTGGATACCTACTCTTTACAAAGAACACACCCTCCAAATTTCATGTCTCTAGGACCAGCGGTTTAGGCTGTGCGTTGATATATAAGTCAGTCAGTCAGTCAGGACTTTGAATTTTATATATATAGATTAGAAGACTAGCTTTTGCCCAAAGCTTCGCTCACGTTCGGTTCGATTTTCATACAAAATTCAAAGCCCTATTTTAACCCCTTAGGGGTTGAATTTTCGAAAATCCTTTCTAAGCGAATGCCTACGTCATAATAGCTATCTGTATGCCAAATTTCAGCCCGATCCGTCCAGTGGTTTGAGCTGTGCTTTGATAGATCAGTCAGTCAGTCACCTTTTCCTTATATAAATCTAGACATGGATAAATTCTCTTCCTAGTTGGAACCCACAGCATAGGTATCGATAGAATTGCTTGAAAAAAAGCTAGTCCTGACTTTGTGCCATACCATACCATGGGGCATACTGCCATGGTTTAAAGCCGTATTATTTTAACATTGTTGACGTTCGTGTTTTAGAATTATAATCCTTATTTACGTGATATAAAGCTGTCATTTTGATTTAATATTGCTTAATGCGATGGGACAATCGTGTGTGGAGAATGGTTTTTTTTTCTAAGTTCGTTGAAATGTTACCGGACCGGTCTAGCGTTCTCGCAATATCGCTTATTGCTTCGCTACCAATAAACTAAGACATGTCTCGAGAGACTCTTTTGTAAGTGTTTTGTCATTGGCCCCGTTGTAGCTGGCCGTTGTTCTAAAGGCTTGGGCGTACGCGACGCGCGGCGGAATTCTTATAATTATGAGTTTTAACTTACTTAATTTATTTATGCATCGGTGGGTTATACGTGTTATCACTAACATGATAATAGTCGTTAAAGCCCGCCAACCCGCATTGGAGCAGCGTGGTGGGTCTAAGCTCTAATTCCTCCTCTCCTACGAGAGTGGAGGCCTGTGCCCAGCAGTGGAACGTTAATGGGATGTAGTGGTAGTGGTGGTGGGTTATTGAAACGAAGCCTCGTTCAGGATTTGGAGGGAGATACGGGTGCAAAATTAAAATCCTTGCAATATTTTTTTGACTACATGTTAGCCCTTGACTGCGATCTCGCTTGATGGTGAGTGCAGATTCTGCGGACCCCTAACAGGAGTATGCGAGTTACCTATATTAAACTCATACCTTAATAGGGATGATGACTACTCAATCAGACCATCAACTGTTAATCAGACTTAAAATGCGCTTCCAGTAGGTATGGAAGTTTGTATGAAATACATAGTTGTGACGTTGTGACGTCATCAAATTTCAATAGTATTTAGAAGAAAGAAAGAAAGAAAGAAAGAAAGAAAGAAAGAAATGCAAAATCGCTTAGTAGCATTGCACGTCTTTGCCGGGATGGTGGCAACTAGCCAATAGCCAATAGTCATGGTCTGAGCCTCCCACCAGTCTTGACTGAGAGAAAATTCTCAAATAATTAATTCCCAAGTTAGTTACTGGGCATCGAACCCGGGATCTCCCGCTTGTAAGACCGCAGCTCTCACCAATGCGCCAAGCTTAGACAATTGGGCCTCTGGTCATCTATACTTCATCTCAATGTGACATCACCCGGGTCACAACTGAAAATCAGCGCCCTGCAATTATACTTGCAAATGCAATTAGATTGATACAGGGCAAAAGGCTGAGCTGTAGGTACACCCTTTCTGGGTGGTGTCACAGACAAGCATTATTATTAGGTATGGCAGTATGATAAACGTTTGTTTGTGACACCGTTAATGCATAAATTTATTTTCTTTCTTTCTGCTTCTATCCAGTATGTAACCTTTGTGTTAATTCAGGGCATAAACTATCTCCATTCCAAATTTCAGCCAAATCGGTTCATTAAGGCATGCATTGTGGCGTGAATGAGTAATTAATATACAAACTTCACGTTTTTTAAATATTATTCAGGAGGATTATATTATATCTCTTTTTAAACTATATTATTCAGGAGGATATTGTAAAACACTATTTCGCAAAAATGCTAGAAGACTTTAAATGGTAATTTAACAGCTCGTAACGACAATGCTATAAATAACAGGTTGGTGAGGTATATTAGTCATGATGACTCTGATAATAATGATTATAATAGGTATGTAGGTGTACGAGACAATGACTCAGTAATCCTAAATGTTTATTCGGAAAAATACCGTATCATAACTTGATATTATGCTTTACTAGATGATGCCGCCGACTTGGTCTAAGTAGGTAAGTACCGGAGGAACTCTTTGATTTTCCTGGATTAAAAGTAGCCTGTCTTTCTCAACTGTACGAAATTCAAAATTCGACAAACAGTTTGACACCCTACGAGTAGGGTTCCCCTAAGTAACGATTTTCGGATTTTTTCCTTTACTTGTGCTGTGAGACCTTGCTTCTTGCCAAATTTCATGATCCTAGCTAGGCTCACGGAAAATACCCTATAGGTTTTGATTTATTGACGAGTGTCAAAATATGCGACATAAACGGCCGTATCTTTTGTTGCGTTGACATAGAAGCTTGATTTGGTTACTAAGGGAAAGGGTAAACCTTAGTATTTCATATTAATTTCACGATAAAAAATGTGTTGACAGACAGACAGACAGACAGACGCATAACGAAGTAATCCTATGATGGTTCCTTTTTTTCTCCTTGAGGTAAGGAACTCTAAGAATTATCTCTGAATTCTATGTAAATAAGTGTGTTGCTTGTTACAGCGCTATGGGAGGAACAAGAGACGCCGGAGTACGACATCGACACAGAGGACGAGCGGTGGCTGAAGCAGCAGCGGCGACCAGAGCTTACAGGTGAGGCATCCACCAGGTGAGCGTTTTACACTACGCTAGAATTCTACCCGGGCATCATACATGGTTACTGAGGGTGGTGACCCCTTCCCATATAATGGTAGAAGTTTTTTTGAGATAATAATGCAGTGGGTTCTCACGTCCTTCCGCATGCGACTCGTCTATTAAACTCAAGTATTAATCTTTTAGGTTTTTGTAACGATTATTATCAGATGTTAGTGATAATAACCGGGCTTAACGTGCTCTCTGAGGCACGGAGGAAACGAAAAGGCCAAATTTGAACCTCCAAATTCGATCACCCATCCAGTTACCGACTTGGGTAAACGTTGTTTAACAATCGCAATCGACTGATATGTGTTGTCACAACTAGGCCACTCGTCCCTCATTAATATTTTACTAATAATAAAATAATCCTCCACGGATTTTCGTTTCGGCCACGGCGGCCAATCTTCCAAATTAGCATTCGAACTGCTAGGATATGGAACACCCTTCTGACTGCTGTTTTTCCCTCCGCTTATAATATTTGTATCTTCAAATCAAGAATCTTCTAGGCAAGGCTGTACTTCCAGCAAGTCTGATTCCAGCCTAGTCTATAAATTAATAAAATAGTAAATTATTATTTTTCAAAAGAGTAACCGCCGTGTTTCTTGTTGGTTCTTCTCCGTAGGAATGGCATTCCGAACCAGTGGTAGATTAACTTGACGATTCAAGACCACTTTTAAAAAATTTGAATAAAAAAAGTTTTAAATTTTGAATTAAAAAAAAAAACTGCGTGTGAAATATTATAGTCTTTAGAAATGTTGACGTAGCTATTAAATATTTCCCTATCCCTTATTTACAGAGCTAAAATTCGAGCAAATGATGGACAAGCTGGAAAAGAGCTCGGGTCAGACGGTGGTGACGCTGAACGAGGCCAAGCTGCTGCTGGAAAGGCACGACGACCTCGTCATCGCCGTCTACGACTACTGGCTGAACAAGCGCCTCAACACTGTGAGTCTCTCCACCACTGCTATACCCCTCTTTGTGTCTTAGGGCTGATTAAGGATGCTGGGAGCACTCCAGGATTCAGTAAACTACGAGTACGTAAGCTCCAGGTTAATCTGGTGAGTCGACGTCTTTATGCCAGTTTCTCCAGGATATCAAAAAGTGCGGAGAAAATACCAAAGGAATCTTGCGTTTCAGGAAGTATCAATAAGTACATTTCAGTGTCTCATTGAGGGTTCCTAGTTGGTTATTTTATTTTCTTAATGGAGGTGAAAAAGAGCTCGGGTCAGACGGTGGTGACGCTGAACGAGGCCAAGCTGCTGCTAGAAAGGCACGACGATCTCGTCATTGCCGTCTACGACTACTAGCTGAACAAGCGCCTCAACACTGTGAGTCTCTCCACCACTGCTATATCCCTCTTTGTCTCTTAGGGTCGGTTAAGGATGCAGGAAGAACGCCAGGATTCAATAAACTACGTATGTTCTTTATGCCAGTTTCTCCAGGATATTAAAAAAGGCTTAGAAAAAAATCAAAGGAATCAAGGGTAACCATAGATTTTAGTGTCTCATTGAGGTTGATAATTTTGTTCGAGCTGATGATAAAAGGTGGAAAAGAGCCTTTGACACACTGAGTGCCTCCGCCACTGTTATAACATGTCTTTGTCATAAACAGGGCAAAGGATGTTAGGATATCGTTAGGCTTTAAGAAAATACGTCTCAGAAAAATCTGTGGAGTCAAAATAATTAGGTGCCTTTCTGGATCTTAATTAATCTACGATATTAAAAAGAGTAGAGAAAAGCCAAAGGAATTACGGTCTGGTAAAATGGGTTAAAAAATATTGACAAGTCTCAAGAATTAGGAATTATGGTAAGTTGCAGACAAGAAGATGAAAATTTTGCTATCTGCTACGGGATGGTTAAAAAGACGGCAGAAGAACTGTTAATGATTAGTTATGACGATAACTTATAACGATGGTACCTTCAAATCAAGAGTGAATAGGCATCTTCTAGGCAAGCGCGCTCCACCTTAGGCTGCATCACCACTTGCAAGCAAGTCTGATTGCAGCCAAGCGCTAGCCTATATATTAAAATAAAAACCTAGAGAAACTAAAACGACGCAAGATAGATAAGGGAAATCAAGCAATCAAAGGGTGTCATCAGTCCGCCGATTGATATAGGTTGGTGATTGTTTTATTTTATTTTTTATTTTTGGAGGTGGATAAAGGTACTATGGAGATTGGCCCAATCGTGAGAACGGAAATTCTAATTAGGCGGCGCTACTCTTCGTCGGTAGACTTTATCGGTACCCGAGTGAACGTGTCAGCATTGTAAGTGTATATTTAAGCTATTGCAGCGCTTTTGTATTTCTGGAACCACACCCAATGAAATACCCGTGAACGATATTTATGGGTTTCTTCAGCACCGGAAGCGCTGCTGCTGTGTAAAAAACGGAAATAATTAGTGCTATATTATACCAGGGCTCTCGAGTACAAAAGGACTGCGTGCTCACAAATCCTCAGTACGGGGGAACGGTTGCGGTCAAGAGCGGGGGCCCGCGAAGGAAACTAGCGGCTGTCTTCGACAAGCGAGCGGTAGGTTGCATAGACGATCCTGGATTGAATTCCGAAAACGCGCGGAAGAACCTGATAACCTAATCTAGTTATGCAGGACGATTATGTAAAAACTGATCAATCATTGATACCGTCTCAATTGTTTTGATTGGCTGAATTTATGGTATTTTGTTCCATAAACCTGGAATTTATGGGAGCAACATCATTGATTTGGGTATATTGACTAGGCATTGTGAAATGTCGATCTTTTAGTCTTTATCCTTATCTTCACTGGTATCCCACCAACTTATCTGGCCCGGTCACCAAGTCAGATAAGTTTGTGGGACTATAATAAAATTCAAAAGACCTATTTCTTCGATTTTTTTTTTAAATGGCATCCTGGTCCTTTTTCGATTAGTTGTCGAGTCCCACTCTCGAACCGACCTCAAATGTTTGCGCATTTTTTAACCGACTTCCAAAAAAGGAGGAGGTTCTCAATTCGGCGCGGCGCGTATGTTTTTAAAGTCATAGATTTATGTGAGCCTGCTTACAAAACCTTTTTTTATTCTTATAGAGATATAAAAAATATTCTGTACTAGAGGATGCCCCTGGCATCGTCCGCGTGTTTTTTTTTTTTATAAAATCCGGGATAAAAAATATCATATGTGATGCAACCCTGGGATGCAACCTATCTCTATACGAAATTTCATCAAAATCGGCTGAAAAAATGGGCCTTGAAAGCGTAGCAAATAGACCAAGAGACACTTTCACTATGTGCCTTATTTATTCAAGATCCTGAATAAATTAGTCATTGAATTGATGTACCTGTGCGGACCAGGGCCCATACTGCCAACAATTACAGCCATTATTATTACATTATTATTGACTTTCGTGTTTAAGTAATCCTTATTTTAGGAACGTCAAGGTGACATCAATCTGTAATTTTGAGTAATATTGCTTTTGACGACCTCCCTGGCGCAGTGGTGAGCGCTGTGATCTTATAAGTGGGAGGTCTCGGGCTCGATCCCCGGCGGGGTCATTTCTGGAATTTATAATTTCTGAATTTTCTCTGGTCTGGTCTGGTCTGGTGGGAGGCTTCGGCCGTGGTTATTTACCACCATACTTGCAAAGACGTACCGCCAAGCGATTTAGCGTTCCGGTACGATGCCGTGTAGAAACCGATTGGGGGGAGGGGGGTGGGTTTAATATAGCTGCCATAATCCCCAGCTGGACACTCAGTATGGCCCCAGATGCCGCGGCTGTTTTTTAAAAACCACAAATTGAATCGTGAGCTCTATTCTCTCCCGATACAATATTAGGCAGTCGATGGCCGTTAGTTATGTGACAGAGCAGATAGAATGAGCTGTGGTGTTGTTACAGCAACACCCGCTGATACTGTCGGTGAAGACCGAGAGCCGGCCTGCCCAGTCGACCAACAACCCCTACCTCGCGTTCCGGCGGCGGACTGAGAAGATGCAGACCAGGAAAAACAGGTTGGTGTATATTGGGGTTTTTTGACTAGAAATAGGGATGATGCCTATATCAAAAATAAATTATTTCTAACTGATTATTAAATAGAGGGCCTTCCAAAAGACCTAAAATTCACATCCTCGGTTAAATTTTGAGTTTGATAACCATTTTAAAATATAGATTAAAGAAAAAAAGTGTGTTGAAATTTGATGACGTCACAACTATGAATTTTATACAACTTCCATACTAAACTAGCGGCACGCTATGATGGCCGGTTTGACACATTACAATAGTGATGTGGAATGTCAATTTATTCTCGAACAAAAAACAATTAAGTTTTGTTTTTGTACCTGATTAAATAGGTTTAATAAAACAAAAATGTAAATGTTTATTTAATTTATTTGAACGAACTGAATATTTGAATGAAAATGAATATACATACTTTATATGCACACAAGAAACATATGAATACAAAAGATACCAAAAAAGGTGCCACAAAAGGCCATAATTAATCAGATTCGTCCATACTACTATTTTCACTGTCGTCACTGCTATCATCACCTACATTAATAATTATATGTTCGTTTTCTATAATATCGAAGCAACGTCAATTCGAAACTGCTTTGTTTTGCATTGAGCATTGACGCGAGTTTGCCGGAGGTAGTAGTTGTGCTAGCCAGCGATCCTATGTGACGATCGTATTAGATTCCATTTTTAAAAATTTTCAATTTAGAAAACCAAATGCCGAGTTGTGGTATATATCATATAAAAATTTAAAATTTTACCTTTTGTATGAAACATCTGATATTTTTTTGCGATTTCAGAGGTTTGTCCACATAGTGAAAATTGTTCATATTCACAAGTACATTCACCCCTTAAATGGTGCAAACTGATTTTTCTACACTTGTATACATTTTAGAAATCAATTTAATAAATAAATTTTGAGTCCTAAACCTAAAACTACATTCGATAAAATTTATGAATCTCTGCACATCACTATCGTCAATAAAGTAATACAATTATTTCCTTCAAAGTCGTTATCAATTAATACGGAACTTCATGAGCGGACAAACGTCAAACCGGCCATCATAGCGTGCCGCTAGTGTAGAAGTGCGTTTTTAATTTTGATAAAGAGTTACTGATTTGATTGAGTTGTCATCCCTATTCTCAGTACTAGCCCGGAGTTAGGAAGTTGGCACCCCCGTGCCTCGGAGAGCACGATAAGCCTTCGGGCCCGGTTATTATCACTAACATGATAATAGTCGTTAAAGCGTGCCAAACCGCATTGAAGCAGCGTGGTGGGTCTAAGCTCTAATTCCCTCTCTTATGAGAGTGGAGGCCTGTGCCTGGCTGTAGTGGTGGTTGCGGATTGCGTGTAGATTGTTGCGAGTTGGGGCAGAATTCATACGCACAGACGATGTTAAAAAATGGCATATATTGATAGATTAATCCTAAGCTTATATACTAAGTAATTATGTACATTGAAGTGAAGCCTTGTTATTAACATGGAATGCTAACTACTAGAATGCTTACTTATCCGACGTGACAAAAAATAAACAAAATAAATAAAATTGCTACCTAGATATATCTATGGTCACGTATTGGTACACTTCATACCTACCATCATCATCGCCGCTACAGCTCTTCATGAGCCCGGGCCAGCTCCGGAAGATTTCTCTATCTATCTCTATCATTCGCGCACGTTCTTCTTAAACCAATCAGCTTTGCATCTTGGAAACGTCAAAAATGTTGTGTGTAATTAAAGACCCTACTATAGGCTGGTTAGTGCCTACAGTAGAGTTTTTAATTACACGACAAATTTTGTCTTTATCTCGTTAATTATATCTTGTATAGTTTATAATTAAGGTTCGGATTTCCTTATTTTATGAGGAAATTAATTTTGATGATTGCTAAAAAAAATCCCCACTGACATTTAAGGAATCAACAATTTTCCATAATTAATTAAACCCGATTAAGGAGATTTTTCTATTGCATTTTAAAGCCTTTTTTTGATTATTCTGATAAAAGGTTTACGTCAATACTTTTTTTTGTCGTCCTTAGGATTAATTTATTGGTTAATGCTGATTGTGTTGTTTTGAGAAATTCTTATGCCAAGTGTGACCTTACATTTTTTCACTTCTACTCGTTTCAGGAAAAACGATGAAAGCTCGTACGAGAAGATGCTCAAACTGAGAAGGGACCTCGCCCGGGCGCTAACCCTGTTGGAATTGGTCGCGAGAAGGGAACGGGCGAAGCGGGAGCTCGTCAAACTGACCGCTTTGCTGGCTGAGAGGCGATACGTGGCCGGGGACTTCGCTAGTCAACTGCTACCAGACCCACCGCCTCGGTAAGTACAACTTTATATTTGAGTCAAAAACGATGAAAGCTCGTACGAGAAGATGCTCAAACTGAGAACAAATTTCATTAAGTAAACTGCCTCGTTGGTCTAGTTACTAGTGGTTAGCTTTTTCGACTGCGGCCGATGAGGTTCCGGGTTCGACCCGAGGTGGGTTAGGAAGTATGTGGTGTTTCCCGTGCCTCGGAGAGCACGTTAAGCTGTCGGTCCCGGTTATCATCTATCACGATAATAGTCATTAAAGCCCGCCAACTCGCATTGGAGCAGCGAAACCCGCAGCGAAGCAGAATTTGTAACCGTTTTCAACACATTGAAAACGGTTATAAATTCTATCAATTTAACCTGTAACACATATAATTCTTTAACCTTTATGAATCTGTTTTTCAGTACTTGCTCACAAACGAAAATGAAATCCTTAAAAATGCAATGTTTTTTTGACAGTCCTCAGTACACAGCTGTGCCGCTGACATCGGCGAGTTTTCGGCGAGACTACACTGTACAGCACTACCCACCGAGAGCGCCCCCCACCCCCGTTGATCAGCCTAGACAGGTGAGTAACACTTTATTTCTGTATACGACGTTCTTGGTAACGGTTGATTGAATTTAATTTGTTTCCATTAAATTGCGGGTAGTTACGAAATACTTAAACAAAACGCCTTAGCAATGTGGCTAATTCAGTTGCACGCAACTTCTAAGCTAAAATGTATAGTTTAATGTATGTACATGGTACTACAAGTATATCACGCTAATCTCGAAGGATGAGTACGAGTATAATGTATTGCAATCCTATTCATAATGCTCCCTGCCGATAAGGACAGCACTAGATTTAGTGCTGTCAAGTGTCAATTAGTTTAGAGATTGACTATAAGAAAATAAGCCACATTGAGGTCATTTCTCTTGTACACCATCTCTCAACTAAACTAAAATGACAGCTCTATTTATATTGCTATCCCTTTCATAATACTCGCTGCGGAACGGGGCAGGCTGCAGCACTAGATTTAGAGCTGTCAATTTGGTTTAATATAAAGATTGTGTTAAACAGAATTAGCGACATTATTTGCATTATTTAAGAACATTTTTTTATGAAGAGGAAACGTAATCGTGTTTTTTTTTCATATTTTTTTATCGATTTATCGTAATTTATAGCAATTGTTGTAACTTTACTTTTTGGCGAAACGCGTAACCGACGCGCTTTGACCTGCTCAAATTATTTTAAAAAAGAAAAATAAAAAACTGAATAAAGTATTCAAGATTATTTACACTAAAACATCATAATATATTTATTTTAATTACAAGTTGGGGATCAAAATGTGCATTATATATGTTTTTACGTATTTTTTCTAGTCCTATTGAACCCAAGAAATTATTTGATCTGGGTTACATTTGATACAAGTGGATGCATCGAATTCCTTTGATCTAATCTAGATTAAATCAAAGAAATTTGACCACCCTAAGGGCCTCTTTCACAATCGCCAAGTAAACCTAAACTGACGAATAAATTTGAAATTTTGACAGAATTCCAATACTTCTTTCAAAACATCAAGTTTATTCGTCAGACGGTTACTCGGCGATTGTAAAACAGGCCCTGATTAAAGGAAAAACAGACCATAGCGTGTAAGTACCGCTTTTTGCCCGTAGTTGTTATGCGTTTTGTTTTGCAGCGAGAGAAGCGTCCGTACAAGAGACGGAAGCACCGCCACCACCAACCCACTGCACACCCTCACAGAGGTCAGTGTTACCCAAAAAAAAATGAAACAAACAAGCCGAAAAATTATATAATCGCCTATATTCTGTCCAATCATTTATTTAACTTTTGACATAAACACGCCTTTGAAGTTTCATACAGGTAGGCAACCATCGACAAAAAATGCAATACTTCATCGACGCAGATTTTTTTACCATGGTTAGGCGACGTTCCCTTTTATCCGATATTTCGTACTGGTACTGCTCAATGCTCATCTAGTAATAATTACCAGTATGAATTTCCTTTTTAAGTACTACATAATATCTTTGGAGTTGAATGGCTTCTATGACCTGCCTGATTCATGCACATTGACTGTTGTTTTACATAAATGATTTATTTAAATACGTGCATTAACATACTTAGTCATTTTAACGCTTGGGTATGTTTATGGAACAATAAAAAATGTTGAGCTAAAATAAATAACAATGTCTCGAATCGATTAAGACTTCTTCATAAGGCAAGTCGATTGTTATCAAACATCGAATCAGTAACGCATTAGAACATCATTGAATCGAACTGTCAAAAGTTAAATAAATGACTGGACAGTATAATGGCGTAGTTACATTTGGTTAATTATCCGTATTCGACGCTAAACGTCGCATATTCATTGACCTAAATCTGCCTTTGAAATAAAAAAACGCTCTATGAATCTCCAGGGTACTATTACATTTAAAAGTTTTAATCACGTAAGTCGCGTATAATATTAGTAACTTACGATATGTAAACAGTGTTGTCAGTCGCGTATCGTATGCAAAATGCAATTGTTGTTACTTAGGGGTCGTCCATAAAGTACGTCACACTAATTTCGTGATTTTTTGACCCCTCTCCCGTCCTTGTCACAGTTGGTCACATTTGTGAGACCGCCCTCCCTAGTTTGACGTCACATATTTTGCAATTTTTACATCTAGAAACTAGAAAACTCGCCAACAAAATAATTAAAACCTTACAGATACAGATTGAGTTGGAAAATTATAACACTTAGATGTATAAGATTTTGAAATGTAACATCACAAAACTTAGGACCCCTCTCACCCCTTGTCACACAATGTCACACTTCGTCGAACCCCTCCCCTTAACATGTGACGTACTTTATGGATGATCTCTTACGTAAAAACTTAGAAGAGTAATCTCAGCCTTAGTCCAAAGCTTTGGTAAGTTACTTACCTTAATTTTTTAACATTACCAATATTGTTACAATATTCCAGATTCGGGTGTGTGCACATCGTCGGAAGAGGAAGCGGCGCCACCTGACGATGGTCTCTTCGCCTTTCGACGGAAACCTGGCTGTTATTACGAGCTGGTGAGTACGGGAGTATGGAACACAAATGTGGGAATACATGTATGTATATAACTTTATTGTACGCCATAAAAATACAATAGAAACAGGTTATAAACAAGAAATATATACAATATATTATACGAAAGTTAATCGCTGCTATAGTTTCTAGACTGTTAGGTGATATACACACGGACTTTTTTAGCTAAATGAACTCTTTGTTTCAGCCCACGTCGACATTGTACGGCGAACCCGTGGACCCGGAAAATCCTTCTAAAGACGGAATGTTTGAACACGAAATGGATGAGAGGGCAAGGTAAGGAAGTCATATTTCATTAACATAGAATTTGCGCTTGGCTAAGATCTCTACCAGTATCTCGTAATAAAAAACACATTTTGATAGAATTTCAATTAGTGTAATGGTGGTGGCACATCATTCCAGCGCTTAGTTGTACACTTGCGATTTTTTATTTTAAATCAGTTTTTTTTACCCGCAGGTTCACACTAACATCAATCAACCACCCATACCCCAAATGCATAGGATTCGCTCGAAGAAGGCTAGGCAGAGGCGGAAGGGTGATTCTGGATCGAATAGCAACCCCTCTCGACGACCTATGGCCCAACCTCCCCTTCAGACATCCGAACAGTTCAGAGGACAGAGCGCGACGGGATGAAGAGGTGTGTATTAGTTTAGTCTTATAATAATACCTAAGAAGATAGGGTATGGCCGAAGGTGCTACATATAGACATAGTCCCACAAACTTATTTGATCCAGTGGCCAAAATTGGAACTAAATTTTATGCCTGTTTAGTTTTTGTTTTTATTATATTTTTCAATTATACTAGCTACGGTGCCATCGGGTCAGATAAGTTAAAGTTTACCCCTTTTTGTACAATCCCACAAAGTATCTTTAAATTCTTAACAACTGGTACCTTAATAAACAAAAAAATCTTGGCAAACTGACTAAAAATCTGTTCTTGACTACCTGTCACTAAAGTGATTTAGAATATCTTGGTATCCTTACTTACCAATACCCTTGCCCTTACTTACCAATTTGATATAAAAAATCAATATTAAGCTCATATTATCTTTCCCCAGGTCGAACTAGAAACAAAACCACACAGGACGCCGAAGGAAATGACGAGAGATTACCACACGGGCGGGAAACATCCCTGGCGGCACGCTTTCAGAAAGCACCTGTCTAAAAACCCCCACCTGTGGACCGATCCCGTCAATACCGACGCAGACGACCTCAGGCTCGACCTCGACGTCAAATTCGACATCAACGATGTCAAACTCGACGTCGACGACCTCAAACTCGACGTTGACGACGTCAGACTCGACGTCGACGACATCAAACTCGGCGTTGACGACGTGAAAATGTTGGACAGTGATGTTAAAATAGAAACAATGGATGTTGATAAAGTGTTACCGGAAAGTGATAGTGTGATAGCTAGTGTTAGTGATAGTGCAAGTGATAAGGCGCGGACTATAGACAGTGTGGTGAGAGGGAACTTGGAACGCATTATGAGGAAGAGAAGCTGGAGTCAGTGCAGCAATAGCAGTTACGACTCGGATGAGAGCTTGCAACCTGTGGAGAGGCAGTTTGAGGAGTTCATCAATGAAGTTAATAAGAAATGGTGAGTTAACTTATTGATAAGCACTGATAATATGACTGACATTAATAAATTGTGCAATAGAAGGCCAAATACCAAATTAACAACTCCCTTAGACCTCCTAAAACGAAAGACAGGCAGGACGCATAGGCATAGGGACATTATGTTTTAGAGTTGCTTGTCGAGAGCAAACTGAAAATTAGCACTGTTTGAGTTTTTAGGATAAAAAGTACTGTTTGGAATGACATTTTCTTTGTACCTATATTACATAATAAATGTAGTATGTACATTTCAATATAATTGGTTGAACAGATGGGATATGAAAAGGTAACCAGTTCAGACACATATTTGTATTAATATTATGAGTATGGATTTGAATTACCTTTCGTACCGTTGAATTGCAAACATCACACCCAAATTACCACTTGGAGTGTAATTACCAATTTTGAATAAACATATTTTGACTTTAACTTTGAAAGTTTTGTTGTTGTTTTTAAGCCTTGGAGCCAGTGTCTAATCGACCTATGGATACTTCGGGTTTTGCACCATCAGTAATGCTAATTTGTAGTCCATAACAAAAACGGTTTATTCCAGGTTACACTTTCGACCAAAAACGCCGCCGCCCTCGCCACCTTACATTGACAAGCCAGCTGACGATCAGTTCCCTATCGCTTTGGACACGCCCATATCTGTGGAGTTGTCCTCCGGAGCAATGGACACCTTCACCACTACCGAATTCACCCTCGGAGACCTGTATGGGGACATTAGCCCAGAGGTAACCTAATCATAGCCTAGTGTAACTTAACCATAGCCTTTTTTTTTTTACGCTGGGAAATGCGTTTAGGCATCCCCTCCGGAAATAATGCAAGCGGATTGCACTCTTTCCGGTGGGGTATGTGGGACTCACTGACAGAACAGAATACCCACTAAAACCCAGCGGACCTGTCTTCCGTTTAATGTGGCGGCACAGGAACACATAAATGTAAACTACTGTGTCGTCTCAACGTTGGAGCCACTTAATTTTTGCCTCTACGGGGCAACTAGGTCGTTAGGATATCGTTGCCTCCTGCCCCCCTGGCGTCTACGGCGCATTGGATGAGCGTCGGGTGCCTCTTCTCTTTCCCGCTCAGACGCCTCCTTCAGTGAGAGTCACAAAAGGACACCATTGCCGTCCAACAGGCCTCGCTTCCGATCATGCAGTTTATTATGTTCGGAAGATCTCCGCCCAAGATGTACGACAATGTGTGCCTCTGCGGCTCCTAGGCTGCGCATTCCGCAAGGGTGTGCTGCGCCGTGTCGGCTGGTGCACCACATTCGTGGCAGGCAGGCGTCTCTTCACGCCTCGCAATCTGGTGCAGGTACCTACCGAAACACCCATGTCCCGTAAGTACCTGCACCAGCCGATACGTTAACGTACCGTGGCGTCTTTTGATCCAACGCTCGAGGTGAGGCCGAATCGCATCCACCGTCCAGTCACTAGCAGCAGGAGACTGCAGGTCTTCCCTCCATCTATTAGAGCCGAGTGGGCCAAGGTCCTGATTCGCTCCGACTCTTCTGCTCCAGGGCGCTCACCTCGAGCTCTGGCGTCCGCCCTAAATCGGTATACTTCGGCAAGTACTTCGGCCTGAAGTTACCAGGGTGGGTCGGCCGCCAAGAGCGTGACAGCCGTCCAGGACACCGTTCTATATCCTCGGATCAAACGCACCAAACTTAACCATAGCCTAGTGTAACCTAAGTTATCAACCCTTATAGTACCACCAACTTATCTGGCCCATTGGCCAAAATTGGAACAAATTTTTATGCCTCTTTAGTTTTTGTTTTTATTTTATTTTAATATTATAATATATACTAGTAACAGGTCAGATAAGTTTTTGGGACTATACCTAACTGTCATTTATTTTTACCAATAATTACCCAAAAATAACAAAACAAGGAACTGGTACTATATGTCGATTACCGTTAGTTACCAATAAATACTTCTTTTAATTCCAGATCGACAACAGCGGAAGCTTGGACATAAGCGGAGAAGATTTATTAACGGAAAACTTCACCGGTTTAACGGAAGCTCAAGTCGAGAGCATACTATCCGAGACAGACTTGAAGGCGTTAACCGATGATAAGAAGATCGCAATAACTGATGATCTGTTAGAGGAATTAGTCAAGGACGTGGATACTAAGGTATTATTTATTTTTTGAAATAAATGCTTAGAAGTTGGCGCTAGTTTACGTAGTTTTTAAGTAAGGTTAATCGACAATTCTGGTCTATATATAGGTGAGTCTACACCAAACATAGGTTTAGGTATACGCGACTTCGTCCGCGTGGTTTAAGTTTTTAATTTCCGCGGGAACTCCTTTATTTTCCGAGATTAAAAGTAGCCTATGTCACTCTCCAGGTCCTCAACTATACTTATGCCAAAAAACACGTCGATTCGTTACTCCGTTGCGGCGTGATTGAAGGACAAACCAACAAACCAATAAACCAACATACAAACACACTTTCGCATTTATAATATTGGTATGATTGTTTTCGTTGGTAAATAAATCGCTATCTTTGTCTAAATTTTGTGTATGTTATTGTGTTATCGTCGTTGAAGGTACGGGCTTCGAGGTAGAGCCTCCAAAGCCGGGTGGGGCGCGGGGCAACACTGTGCCGCCGCGGTGAATATCTTGAAGCCAAGAACCGGCTAGTGCCTGCCTTGTAGGCTAGGGGCCCCTAGGTCGGGTGTCATTGCCAGTGTTTGGTCCGCACTGCGGGTGACGTCGTCACCTCCGCCTGCAGGACCCGTGTCCTGTCCGGGTGTCTCGGCGCTGCGGGCAATAGGGTCTCCCTCGCTCGCCGAGATGGCGGCAGAGCCGGTGGACTCCGCGCTGCGAGCGATAGGCATCGATATATATGTAGGTACTAGATGGGCCCTTTCATATAAAAAAATTGGGCGTCCGACCTTTAGAGCACGCTCCTAACCTTTATAGCCCTGTCCTTAGCGCTGTCCCGCTTTTCAGACTAGATGGTAAAATAGGTCCACATTCTTTGTTTGACAGGGCCCGTCAATGTAAATTGCGGTCGTCGGTCGAAGCCGGTGAACTCCACGCTACGGGCGATAGGGTCGCCGTCGCGCGCGGATTTTGTTGTATTTGCATTGTGTTATGTTGTGTGCTTAATTTAGTTTCTTTTTTTTGTCGGCAGGATCCTTTTTTATTGCACGGCCAGAGTGCGGGCGGGCGTGCCGACTCTGGTCGCAGGCGGCGCGCGGACGCGTTCGGCTCGAGCGCGGTGCGCGTGCGCGCGCCGGGCGCCGAGCCCGTGTACCGGGACACCGTGCCCGCGCCGCCCGGCGAAGCGCCCAGGGAGGTTAAACCGCCCAAGGAGGTGAGCATATCAGTTTTATTGCACGGCCAGAGTGCGGGCGGGCGTGCGGACTCTGGTCTATTGGTGCGGACGAGTACATATCACTCACTCGCCCCACAGGATGATGACAACTCAATCAAATGAGCAACTCTTTATCAAACTTAAAAACGCGCTTCTAGTATGGAAGTTTGTATGAAATACATAGTTATGACATCATCTTATTCCAACACACTTTTTCCTTTAATCTATAGTTTAAAATAGTCATCAAACTTTAAACTAGCCGAGAATGTGAATTTTAGGTATTTTGGAAGCCCAATAATCAGTAAGAAATAATTTATTTTTGACATAAGCATCGTCCTTATTGTGTGTTTAGGTGGAGAAATCCCCCGTACCCACGTCGAAGATCATAGTGGAGGAAGTGAATGAGGTGCCCCAGATCAAGGTCGAGAGGAAACGGCCCGAGGAACCGGTAGAAGAGGTGCAGTTGACGCGTGGTGTGCAACTCAAAACTGTACAGGTGAGATTGATAAAAATTAAAAAAGAAGTGTGGTGTCGTGGGACACCAGATAGAAACGAAATTCCTTATTACATAAATATTCATTTAAATTCTATTTTTAAGATTTTTTTAATAAAGAAATATATTAAATATAAACCTTAACACTAAAGCATTAAAGTTTAATTTCGAATGTAGTATATTTATATTTAAGACCTTATGTCTTCGTAAAAAAAATCTTACTCATTTTCGTTACGGACGTTTTTTGCCGGCTAGGGTACCCCGCCGCGTCGTCCCATAAGGAACTTCGTTCCATTAACGTTTAAAAGAATTAAAATATAAACCTTAAAAGTATGGCATTAAAGTTTACTTACGAATGTTGTATATTTATATTTAAGACCTTTTGTCTTCGTAACAACGCGAGCATATCGGTAACGCGAATCCAAAAGTTTACCCCCTACCAAAAAGTGCTCAACGCTGCTAAAGAAGTATTCATTTCAAAAAGTGTTTGTGTGTGCAATTCACACACGGCAGAATTTAAACTTCAGAAAAGTAGCCTACGAGAGAATGTGATAAATATAACTTGTAGTATATCTCGTATTCTAGTCGCTTTTTCGTTTCATCGAATTTTCAAATCACAACGATTCTAAAGAAGTTTTACTTCGAAAATACCGGTCAAGTGTGAGGACAAAGAGTTCCGTACCACGATACAATATAAATTATTGTAGTAAATAAAAAGAAAGATGTCATAACAACACGTAATCAGCTGTGAAATAACTGGCGCTAAACTGGTAGCGCCTGACAAACAATTCGACACCCTATGAGTACGGAACCCTAATTATCAAATTTTAATCAGATCGGTTCATCCGTTCTGGCGTGATTGAGTAACAAACATCCATCCATCCAAACTTTTGGATTTATAATATTCAACACAAAACTCAGCAGGGGACGTGGTATATTACGACTTTTGGATAAAGTGCGTTTGTTAGTGATGATTAAATAAAGGATCTATTTTGTTTGATAATCACTAAAAAAAAGAATTTATTTCACTAGTAGTAAAATACCCAATTTTTTTATGTTTTTTATGTTACCGCAGACGAAGCACTCCCCACTCAAGAAGCACATAATAACGTCGGCAGCGCACCGGCGCGGCGGTGACGTCACGGTGGTGACGTCAGACGCCCAGCAACCGCAGATCGTCACCGTCGCCGTCTCAGAGAGCTTGAAGGTAATCCGCGCCTGTTGACTTAACTAACTTGTAACAAAATAATTAAGTATGCATAAAAATCCGGTTAAAAGTTATATATTTATTTATTCATGAAAACTCACATATACACTGTTAATAAAAAAGGAAATATAGTACAAGTATAAACTTAACTGGTAGGTAGCTAAATAAGAAAGAAAAAAATAACAAAATACTGTCTAGCTAAAGTTCCTGGCTCCCAAACTAGGATTCCCTGTGCTATGGGAAGCCAGTCCTTCGCCCGTACCTACCTTCCAATAATTATATTATTAGGTTATAACTAATCAATGTACATACACTGTTAATAAAAAAGGAAATATAGTACAAGTATAAACTTAACTGGTAGGTAGCTAAATAAGAAAGAAAAAAATAACAAAATACTGTCTAACTAAAGTTCCTGGCTCCCAAACTAGGATTCCCTGTGCTATGGGAAGCCAGTCCTTCGCCCGTACCTACCTTCCAATAATTATATTATTAGGTTATAACTAATCAATGTACATACAATATGGTAAATACCTACAAGACCATTACAGAAACAGTGGGGCTGATTTTGTAGTGCACAATCTCTAAACCAAACCAAAATTAGAGCATTACAAATATTGCTAACCCTTTCATAATACTTCATACAGAAAGGGACAGAACTAGGTTTAAAGCTGCCATTTTAGTTTAGTTTAGAGACTGTGTTATACAGAATCAGCCCCAGTGTCTAGCTAAGTTCCTGGCCCCCAAACTAGGATTCCCTGTGCTATGGGAAGCCAGTCTTTCGCCCGAAACATAATAACAATAGGTGTTATGTTTAGTAAAAATCTAATACAAGAATTTTAAAAAACAATTATACATAAAAATAAATTTAAGAGTTACTTTCTTTCGCGTTGGTGGGTAGTCGTAGAAAAAGATAATAACAACATCGTCTCGATATGAGTCGAGCGTCAATAGTTAGCACGGTCGTGATGAGAGCGTAAAAGTACACAAACTCGATCATATCAACTATTTTCTTAGTACCCACTGGGAGGTATATCGCTAATTCATGTACTTACTAGCTGATGCCCGCGACTGGAACTACTTAATTTTCCGGGATAAAAGTAGCCTATATCACTCAGCTCTCTCCAGGTCGTCAACTATATCCATGCCAAAGATCACATCAATCCGTTGCTCCGTTGCGACGTGGTTTGAAGGACAAACCAACAAACAAACACACTTTCGCATTTATAATATAAGTATGATTGCAAATTTGTTTGCGTGTCTCAATAAAAATGTCCCTTCCAGGTTCGCCTGCAGAACCAGAGCGTTTCGGGAGCTTGCTCCAGCGCCGGTACAGTGGTCGGCTTACTTCAGAATGGACCTTTCACCGCAGTCGCTCTACCCGTTCATAACGCGCAGCATAGAGAAATCGGTGAGTACCGAATCATAACGTCTTCTTTATTTATTTTTTATCCACTAAAAGTTACCCCTTGTCTGCGATCTCACCTGATGGTAAGTGATGTAGCGGGCTAACATGTTAGGGGCATGGCAGTTATATTAAACCCATACCCCTGTTCGGTTTCTACACGGCACGTCTTTGCCGGTAGGGTGGTAACTAGCCACGGCCGAAGCCTCCCACCAGGCCAGACCAGGGAAAATTCAGAAATTATAAATTCCCAAATTGACCCTACCGGGGATCGAACCCGGGACCTCCGCACGTTAAGACAACAGCGCTACACACTGCGCCACGGAGGTCGTTCATCCCTGTGTATTCTTGTTTCCACCACCACTACAGCCCATCAACGTCCGACTGCTGGGCACAGGCTTCCGCTCTTATAGGAGAAAGGGAATTAGAGCTTAGACCAACCACGATGCTCCAAAGCGGGTTGGCGGGCTTTTACGACTATTATAATGTTAGTGATAATAACCGGGAACGACAGCTTAACGTGCTCGTCGAGGCACGGGGGTGGAACACCGCCAACTTCCTAACTCCGGGCTAGTACTCAGAATTTCTAGTCAGAAAAACCCAATAGGTGCTTAATATTATGGCCCGACCCGGGACCCAAATCCTGGACCTCGTCGCCCGCAGTCGAACATGCTAACCACTAGACCGACGAAGCAGTTTACATGGTGTTATTCTAAGGTGGTGTTGTACCTTAATACAGCATGCAGTATTAAAATATGCGGAAAATTACCTGGGAAACCACCGCATTATTATCCCAAGAAATCCCCTGCCATTATGTGATGTTTGGAATGGGGACACAACCCACAGCAGAGAGAGAGAAAAAGAGAGTTGTAAATTAAAGAGAGAGTATTAAAGTTGGTAACTTACATAATTGTTTCAATTATGTTATTTTTTAGGCATTGTAATAGTGGTGGCATATCATCACATCTTTTAGTTGTGTCCTAAGAATGATATCCGACTTGTTATATCAAATACTCTATGTTTTTGTGTTTATTTTATTACCTGTTCATAAGATACTTAAGTTACTTAGCTTTTTAATTCTCAAATACTTTAAATAATTTAAAAAAAAGACTTTCAAAAGAATATTAATTTATTGAAATGAACTTTTACAAGGGTCTTCGAATCGTCAAGTAAATTTACGACTGGTTCAGAAAGCCCTTTGTACCGCCCGTGATATTGTTGTAAATGTTGTAATCAAAGTATTATTTTGAATAATTTGTATTCCATAATTATTAGCCACCTTAAAATTCCTGCAGAAAGTTTGTGTGAAAACAGATATTCTAAAGATTGTTATCATATTATATACCAATTAAATAATTATTGTAATAATTCGCAGGGTCAACGACCATAGCGAGCGTAGCCAACGTGGTGACAGCGGGCGCGGGCAAGCCGACCAACGTGACCAACGTCGCCTCCATAGCCAACGCGACCCGACGCGTTTCCGCGCCATTGGTCCAATTGGCACCAGCGTCGTTGGCCCACAAGCCCTTACAACTCCACCACCATCCTTCAGTGGTGGTGACACCACAAATGCACCACGTCACACCGAGCAAACTGAAAGTGTTGCACGCGCACCCGTTGACGCACAGCCAACGGGCCCAACTGTTGGCTCAGAATCGGTCGTTGGCTCAGCTGCCGGCGGTGGTGTCGTTGGCCGCGTTGGGCGATGCGAAGCCGCCCAATGCGGCTCTCCTGAAGGCCGCTCCGGGTTCCGTGGCGCAGTTCTTCGAGATCAAGGGCGGGCAACTCGGCAAAGGTTTGTACTGGAAATAAATGTTCTTATTTCTTTGTACTGACATCACACACACACACACACACACACACACACACACACACACACACAAACACACACACACCACACTTTTAACACGGCACACGGCGAGACTCGAACGCATGACTCACATTTTCGGGGTTACAAGAGTGTTTCCAGCCTATTTAAAAGAGCCGAAGTAACCAATAGATAGGTAAGATTAAGTAATGGCACATCCTAATGAAAAATGATGAGGTACTTCAAATGAGACATGCTACTGACTCATTATTTTGTTAATTTTAGGCACGCCGTTTGTGCCAGGTTTTTGTAAATACCTACTCGCGACCTTAGCTTTTCATTTTACTAATTTTTTATTTATAATGTTTGTTTTTCTTTCTCCCGCAGGTCCTCACTTAGTCAACGTCCTACGCCAACCGCCCCCAGTCAAAGCGAACGTAGCGTTCAACGACGCTAAGAAAAGACAAGTAGTTTTCGATGGAACTTTGAAGGGAAACATGGCGACAGCTACCCGGCCCCATCGTGTGTCGCTGAGCGTGGACGGGAGGCAGATAGTTCGCACCGCGTTACCGGCTGTAAGAGCGCCTCACGTTAGGCATCAAATACAGGTGAGAAAAACAAATAAAAAACCCTCAACTGCGACTAAATTTAGATTTTATGCAACGGGAGTTCCTACGACAAAAACCCAACGCCGTTGGTCAAAAGTCCAACGCGTAGGGTCGTTGGTCCGCCCGTTGGACCAACCCTTTTTAATTGTAAACTTCTGTAGCGGCTTCGCTGGGTAAGTCGGTGGTAACGGTGGTAAGTAAGACAAGTCGTTTTCGATGGAACTTTGAAGGGATATGGCTACCGCTGCCCGGCCCCATCGTTTGTCGCAGAGCGTGGACGGGAGGCAGAGCGCCGCACGTTAGGCATCAAATACAGGTAAGAAAAACAAAAAACCTTCAAATGTGACTAAATAGGCATAGATTTTATGTTGGGAGTTAGTACGACAGAAACCCAGCGCCGTTGGTCAAATGTCAAACGCGGTCGGTGGTGAGCCCGTTGGGCCAACGCTTTTTCATTACAAAATTCTGTAGCGGCTTCGACACGCTCTCTCAGTCCGATGCTATTGCATCTTTGTGATTGTGGCATGTCCTAGTAAGGAGCCGGTATCTTTGTTTTCTCAAAGACAATGGGACGACGCACTATGTTCAGATGTTTTGCAGGAGCTTATAAATTCATCACCTACTGCAAGCGACCGTGCTCGTCTTCTTGCGGTGTCTACGAGGGAATCAAGTTACTGGCTTCATGCTCTCCCGTCTAAGCATTTAGGCACTCTGTTGGACCACCTCACTCTGACGATTGCGGTTGGTCTTCGACTTGGCGCCAAGTTACAACAGCCACATCTTTGCCACTGTGGTGGGGCAGTGGACGCGTATGGCCATCACGGGCTTTCTTGTATTAAAAGTGCCGGTCGTCTTTCGCGACATGCTTCCCTGAACGACATCATTCGTAGGTCTCTTGCCACCGCTAAAGTGCCTGCAGTATTAGAGCCTAATGGCTTGGCGCGCAGTGATGGTAAGAGACCTGACGGGATGACTCTTGTTCCGTGGAAGCAAGGAAGGTCGCTTGTTTGGGATGCCACATGCGTGGATACGCTAGCGTTATCCCACTTGCAGGCGTCCTCCATGTCAGCGAGGGCGGCGGCCACTAATGCAGAAAGAGCCAAGAGGCGCAAGTATGAAATTATTGAAAATAATTTCATTTTTGTGCCTTTTGGTGTTGAAACCCTGGGGTCGTGGGGCGAAGATGCCAGATCCTTTTTTAAGGATCTATCTTCTCGTCTCACAGAGTCCACAGGTGACCGGAGGGCTGGCAGTTACCTCGGCCAACATATAAGTTTGGCTATTCAGCGGGGTAACGCAGCCAGCGTTCTGGGCACACTGCCTCATTGCAGCGGGATAGATGATATTTTTAATGTTTAGTTTTTAGTTTTTAATTTAGTTTTTAATTTAGATTTAAATAAGATTTTAATTTTATCTACTTATAATATATTCCTGGACCTTTAGACTTAGCTCACAATTTTTAATCATAGCAAGTAGTCTATAATTATTAAGGTTGTTCATATTAAATATATACTTATTTCAATTGCATGTCTTTGTGATTTACACAAATAATTATTATTATATAATATCTAAATAATAAGACATAATGTCTCATAACTGACTAATTGTAGATTTTTTATGTTGTGAGTTCGTATAACAAAAACCCTAAGTCAAACGCGTTGGGTCGTTGGTCAAGCCGTTGGAACTTGGAACTATGATTTTGACTAATTTTCCCACGATCTTTATTGTATGGCTTGACAAAGGTGGTAAAATATTTTTGTATGGAGCCTGGCCAGTCTACCGTTGCGCTATTTTTATTTTTTCTCGAAATATGACACTTTAGGAGGTATTAGTCTCATATAATACTTTCTTGTGGTATTGCCAGCTATTGATTAATACAGGCTTTCAGCGTGGCGGCTATTTCTAGAAAATAATAAAAATGGCGGAACGGTTGGTAGGCCAAAATATTCAAATCCCTTTCTTAAAAACCCAACGCTCTTGGTCAAAAGCAGTGGCGTGCATTTCATAGAGGCATGTAAAAGCACTGCTCACCTAAATAGAAATTACGCCAATGCTCATTTTTCATCATGACAGTCAGTAAATAGATATTCTGAATCACTAAAGCCTACTCCAGCTTCAAACCCTGTGCACGCCACTGGCTCAAAAATCCAACGTGTTGGAATTATTTGGTCGAGTTGGAATTGATTTTGCTTTTTATTTAATTCCAGTTAAAAAACCGCACCCTACAAGTGGCAGCGCCGATCGCGCGATCGTCGTCCGAGCCGTCGACAAGTATAACAATCGCACCGACGAAAACCGCGTCCATACCGAGTTCTGTAATGGCCAACTTGCTACAGAAGAACGTCCAACTGCCAAGCGGGCAGAAGATAGCCATCTCGGGCAGTGCGCAGGCTCTATCTGCCAACGTGCAGGCTATAGCGTTCACCACTGCGCAGCTGAGGGCCAGGCAGGGACGTTTGGTGGCTCAGCCGCGGCCGGCGCCTAGCAGGTGAGTCACGACTGCGCCAACACAAGACACTCACTGGTTGTCCTAGGACTGTGACAAACGCCGCAACGCGACGCTACTGTTTGATACTGTTGCGTTCAACAGTATCAAACAGTAGCTTTTTTCTTTTTCTATGGTGTCGTATCGCGTGGCGCCGCCATAGAAAATGACAGACGTATCTACGCGACAACGCAGACGACGTCACTTTTTTCGCTCACCTAGGACAACGGCCACACACGCCCGCGCCAAATCATCCATACACTGACACTACTGCGCCACGTCTCCTGACAATGTTACATCCGTGATGATCCGTGCCACGTCACTCTTAATAGGTACTCTGACACGTGACAAATTCCAATTTCATACCTACGTGAGCGACAAACGCTACACAGCGACGCGATGCAACGCGACAGTATCAAACAGTAGCTGGCCCTTCACGTGGCCTACGTTATCGCGTAGATACGTGTCATTTTCTATAGCGTCGTATCACGTCGCTTTTGTCGCTGTCTTGTCGTAGGACAAGGGTACGGTTAGGGTCAGAATGCCAGCTAAACATTTACAAATTCTGAGCCAAATCTTAATTATGTTACATTTAGATAATGCAGATCTCTTCCCTCATTTCTAGCTCATAAGCTGTGATACTTAGGTTTTATAATTGGTATTAATTCTTTCCAGCGAAATCGTGGAAGCCTCAACCGCGCCGACCACGTCATCTAATGCAGCAAACATGAGCGCAGACGGCGCGGCAGACGGCGAAGACGGCGCGACAAACGGCGTGCGCAGACGGCCGACCGACACGCTCCCTATGGAGGTCACGTGACAACCGGGCCTCGAACCCAGCGCCCCTAGTATCATTGGAAAGTGTAGTGTTGCACGTGCAATGTGTAGTGTTCTAGCACTAATTGAAAACTGTGTGGCCCATAGATCGGTGAAAACAAGGGTTTTGCGTACCATAAAAAAGTTCAAGGGATTAACGGAAGAATTGGCAGAAAAAATTGATTCGCGTATCATTAAAAAGTTCAAGGGATTAACGGAAGATTTGGCGAGAAAAGGTGATTTGCGTTTTAAAAAGGGATTTCGAGAAGGATTGGTGAGCAAACTTGATCTGCGAACCATATAAAAGTTGGCAAAAAAATGTGATTTGGCCATTAAAAAAGTATTTTCAAGAAAATGTTTGCATACCATGAAAGGTCAAAGGATAAAAAAAAGAAAAGTGAAGTACCACACACAAGTTAAATGGATGTCGAAAAAATTTACAAAATAGTAATTTATTCATAAAACATTTATTGTCAAGAAAAAGTCATTTCTGTACTATATAAAAGTTCAAGGGATGTTGTGAAGAATTAGTAAGAAAATGAAAAAAAAGAAAAAGTGATATGCGTAATGTAAAAGGAATAAAGGGTCAACAATGTCAAGGAATGTAAGCGGCAAAAAGGTGACATCTAGTGATTTTATCACCACCATACCATATCCAGGAGCATGTGTGTAAAAGAATTAATTATTGGTGTCTAGTGATTTGCAACAGTAAACTATATAACAATGAAACATACAGAAGACCTATATTAACAATTAATATGATAGCGAAAAAATCATGGAATCTATAACATCCTAGTACTACTCAATTTAGAAATGTTATTATTATGCCTGGACTTTATAGAAATTTTCATTTAGATTAATTTCATAACTTCCTAGTTATACCTACTTGAAAGTATATGATAAATCTAAAAACTTCATCGTTCTTAAAACGCTAAATAAATATTTAATTAAAATCTCTAAAATATTTGTTAATTTTTCGAAATGGAAATTTGTATTAAATAAAGGCTTTATTTAATAGAAATAGACTTGGATTTGACAAAGAAACCTAGTGATGACAAAGATCAACTTGCGACCTTGCAACGAAAATTATTCAACTTTGCATCTTGGCAAAGGCTACTTGCAACTTGACAAAGAAAACTTGCAACTTGGCAAATTAACTCGTATAATGTCTCTTGTGAAATTATATTACTACGTTTAAATATAAAAGCTAATCCCTGATGAGTATGGTCCATTTTAGTGTTTAAAGCAAGCTTCATTAAAATAATTTAAGTGGCTGTGACATAGTTAATACATGTAAAAAACCTTTTTTTTTAAAAAAAAAAGCTTATGCCAGCCTGAGGGAATATCCTCGAACACGAATGTAGTATCAGGGATTTAGTAAAGCCATTTAGGGGTGAATGCATACTTATAACATGCCACGCGGTCCTATGCAACGTGACGCACTCATAAATGTATCAATTTGAGAGTATAATGGTCTGTTACAAGTTTCAGGATTATTGGGAATTCCACCCAAGTAAAGCAGGGTCAATACATACACAAATTCATTTTTCCTAATGTTATTCTGTATTTATATTTTTTAAAGAAAGTGTGGATTGTAATCATGACATGATATGAGATTTTTGAAAAACTTTGAAAGCGTTTTATTTTCTTTCAAATGACAACAATATGTTTCCTAAGGCCAAAATTATCTTGTGCAATAGTCAAAAATTTTGTCTCAATGACCTCTTCCAAAAAATGTATTGTGTATGAATTTGAATTCAATGAAACAAAATATATTATGTACAACTACATAATATAGTTAGTTCAACCATATTTCTAAAGTATACTTTTTAATAACACCTCAAATATTTAATATATCCAGGCTGGCATTAAGCGCTTAGGTTTTCTTTTTAGAGAACATTCTGAACTAGTTATTATTTTTCACGCGAATTATGGCAGAAGCACAAATGCGACACGCCACGCCACGCCGACCGTGTCGTGTTAAATCAAATGGAAATAATATATAGTATGAAAAACAATTTGCAATTTGGCAAAGACAACTTACAACTTGGCAAAGTTAAATTACAATCAGACAAATATAACTTGCAACTTAGCAAAGCAAACTCATCACTTTGGCTAACTTTCAGAAAAGTTTTCGAATACGTAAAATTGTTTGGGCATGGTCATGTGGATTTCTTTGACAACATCGGGCGGTTGGTGGCGTGTTACAGATGTGTTTCTACTTTATACCTTATTTATGTAAAAAAAAATAAACTAAAAATAAAAATGCGATAAATCGTCGTTGAGTGTATAATATTATTTAATTAATAATTATTATTAATTAAAGTAAATAAATGTATGAAAAAAAAAACAATTGTAATATAAAAAAACCAACATTAATGAATGTATTATATAGTTTTAATGTGTATCATAATATTATAATTATTAAGGTGGGGTCATACTTGTAACATGTGATGCAACCTGATGGAACGCAACACCTGTTGAAACGAATCAAATCCTTGTATATTATTATCTATAGTTAGAAACTACCTTCCTAAATACAATACAATGTTTTGCTGTGGATTTTAGCGTGTTTCTAAGGCATATATTTTTGTGACTATCTCATACAAAACTGCCACTCATTTGGCAGTGGCAGTGGGAGATATTGGGTTTGATGTTTGGTATGGGCAATTTGGGATTTTACAAATTCTAAAAGTCTGTGGTCTGGTCTAGTGGGAGGCTTCGACCATGGCTAATTACCACTCTACTAACCAAAACCTAGAAACCGATTAGGGGTATGGGTTCGATATGACTGCTATTTCCCTACCATGTTAGCCTGCTACCATTTTAGACTGCATCATTATTTATCACCAGGTGCGATCGTACTTGTAGTGGAATTAAAAAAAATATAATTTCAAACTCAAACTCATATATTTTTATTCAAATAAACTTATTTGAGTGAATCTACCACTAATTGGACTCAACACACGTCGCGTAGGATCTGGCGCGTGGCGTGTTGTTGGTATGCCTCCACCGTTATACTATTACTTACTTAATTAGATGACTGGCCGGACCAGTGAAAAATAAAAAAAAACTGATTTTAGCCCCACATGTTTGGTTAGGGTTTTTTTAAACTATAACTTTTTTATATTGGTTAATTGTATGGTACCTACCTGTCCATTTTTCCACCTGCCCAAGAAACGGACTATAGTTCATAATATTGTAAATAAAAATATGTTTGCCTGTCTCGCTGATCGTTCTGTTTGCTATCGCGTATCGTTCATTCAATCATTGAGTTGATTATTTAAACAGTTGTTACTAGCACTTGCTTAAAGGTTGCTGTGCCACAAGAATAACTGCTTTCCATTTTGAGCTGTCATTATAGTTTTGCTTTTACGTTGACGTTATTTTTACCTTTACCATACAATTAGCCATTATAACAACAGTATGTCAAGTTTATTTACGTAAATAAACTTATGTATACTTAATATAGGTATTGGACGTATACACTATAATTATATCTTGTCACCTTATATACACAACTACTCATACATCAAATAACTAATGCTTTTAATATAAGAGGGACAAAAATTATCGATTTTTATGACCTCCTTGGTGCACCACACCCAGCAGAGAGAATACTGGGATTTAGTTCCTATGTATGTAAACTAGCTAAAATATTTTTTTTTAAATCTTCTAACAGACGTAAAGTCATGCATTCATTCATACCCTGAGAACATTAAACTCCTATATTTAGTTGTGTAAAAATATCTATTGATAAGCTTCAAATATACTGGCATCAGTTATTTCATGTGATACCAAGTTTTTCTGTATTGTATATATTATATTTTATTGTATTATAGCCCATGTATTATTGTATAGTTATCCGTTGAAAATAATCTTAGAAAACTCAAACTTACAGTCTCCTACTTCCCAATCAGTTCAGTGTCTATAGCCGAATAAATATATTATCTATAACCTTCCTCCTTTATATATATTCCTATATGTATAGTATAAGAGTGTAAAATCTGAGTGTGATTTAAAAGTTAGACGTATAATCGAACTATTCTCATAAAACTGGATTCTAATTCAATTATTTGTATTATTATTAAAAACGTAAAAAAATTTACTAGTTCGGTTGTATACAAAAACATGGCAAACTAATAATTTTCATAGTTTTTTTTAGTCTTAATATAAGTTTTTATGGACAATATTCAACATCAAGTCCTCCATACATATGACACCAGTGTATTTTAACGTTTAAACTATCGTGAGTGATATTCATTTTAACTATAAATAACTCCGGTTAAACTCACGTGTTATGTCGAAAAAATACATCAGTGTACCTAGCGAAAACTGTATTAAAAAATCGTTAGATACAGTGGTATACTTTTGAAACTCTCGAAAACTATAGCAGTATTCAAGATATGCTCGCACTAGATCTGCCGTTAGTTTAGCTGTTTGTAAATTTGTTTACAACCGAATAATTAGCATGAATAGCTTAAACTTTTCAAATAATAAAAAACACAACTGTCAAAGAAACTACAATTAACAAAGAGATTGTTTGTACAAGGGATACTATCGATAAGTCTATGACCACACTAGCGAATTCTATCTCGCAGTATGTATGGACAAGTCACTAGTGTGGTAATAGCCTAATATTTGACTTATGACATTCAAAGTGAGAGTAACAATATTTTTTGTGTATTTTTGGAAAACTGTTTTCAATGTGTCCCAATATTACAAACGTTAGTTATGTGAATTTTAAAAATGTAACTATGTCTGGCGCAGTCGGAAAAACAACAAATTTGGTCCCTAAAATATCTTGATTGGAATGACTGACAGTTGTTATTGCTGTTTGACTCATTTAGTGCTTCTTTCTCTTTCTTTCGCAGCTGTTGTTGCATTAGTTTGACAGCTGTCATTCTAATCAAGCTATGTATTACGGACTGTAATGTTATTATTATTGAACTATTGATGTGTAGAATTTAGAAAGAAATGTGTTTGGTATCGCTTACACTTAGAGAATCTAGGATTTAAAAACCCTAAGGCGAATAATTATTATCGCCATTGTCTAAATTCTTAATTTCGAAATATGAAATTCATGCTTTTTACCTAGGAAATACGAAGTTTTCAAATCGCCTTAAATAAAGGTACAAACAGACTGCCTTGTTGTGTCGCAACGAGTAAAGCGATCGATCATAAAGTAAAATAAAACAACAGAGCATTTACACATATTTCAAATCAAAATTTCCTAAGCTGACTTGAATATAGGCCTCGCTTAAGGCCCTGTCCTATGCCAGCGATAACGCGACAACTAAACTGGATACTAGGCGACGCGACAGTATCAAACAGTGGCTGTCCCTTCACGTGGCCTACGTTGTCGCATAGATTGGAGGTGTGTCGCGTAATTACTGCCACTTACCTAGGGGTAATGGAATAAATAATTTACTTATTGAGCTGATCTGATACTTAAAAATATAAAGTACATACAAGTGCCGTGGGTACTAAGGAAAAAGTATTTGTAAAGTATATGACTGATTGTTTATTGTCGTGGCACATTGCGGTAGTGTGTTCGCACCTTTAGTCGAATGCAAGACGCACCGATGTTAAAGTGTAGTTTCTTTTTCGGACTTTTATAAACTTCGATTCATAAATTTCTGTAAATTAGAAAATTTCAACGGAAAAAGTAATTAATACTAATAATAATATTGTCGTATGTATCATATTATAAAGTTAATCGCATTTGGGGTGTTATTATTATACCTAGCTATACTGTATGCGAAACTTATATTATTCGTGTTTTTACGCAAAACTATGTCCTGTTGTTACAATCTGAAAAAATAATCGCGAATACTTTTTTTTTAAATACATAATAATGTAAAGAAAAAAGCATACGCGACCAAAAAAATGTAATGGTTTTAACTGTCTGTCTATACATGTATAATTAGTAAGTATCATATACTGTACAAAAGGCTGCAAATTTGGGAAAAAAATGTAAAAAAAAATTGGCCTCATTTTTGGGGCTGTTAACATACGCTTAGTAAAGTGGTTAGGAAAAATGTTTACCTCATAAGTTCTGATTCATAGTTTAGGCGACGTGGGCGTTTCGAACGCCACCCGATAGATGGCGTTGTATTTCTCCCCTTAGCTATCTTTTGGCATGTTCGTGCGCGCTTTACTTTATTTTTGATGTAAATATAACTTTTTTTTAATTACTATTATTATTTAGTTGTCTGTGGCGTTGAGCCGGGGGGGGGCGTTCTAAACGCCCGCAAATCTTATGTGTATAACAAAAATCGCTGTAAATTGTTTGTAAAAATAGTCATGTTCAGAATTTCAGTGTAGTTTTTGTTGATCGTAATTTTTTTTTCAACCGGAAATTGCTGAATAAAGCGACGATTCTGTTTCAAACGATTTGTTTTATTTACGCCTCTGCATTATTCCCTAAAGGTGAGATTGACATCGATCACAACCACAGACCATACAACCAATTGACTGAGCATAGCGTGCCCCCTCACCAGCCAAACGTTAGCACTATCAGTACTAACGCCACGTTTTGTGCCTATAGCCGCCCTCAGTCCGTATTCGACCGTGCTCGGAAATTGATCGAGTAAAAAAACGATAAATAGGCCTCTCTGTAGCATTAAATGGCGTGGAAAGAGAAGCAATACCTCCAGCTATGTAAAGGATGGGATACCATTACATAAGTAAGTGTAGTTTTGTAATAATAAATGAAAATCATCAATACGCAAAAAAATAAAAAACAAAAATATTTACCAAAATGAAAAGGAACCCGTTGATGTCTTTCAGTTTTTCTTTGTCTTTCACATGTAGTTCTACATATCTCCGTCTCTTCCACGCATAGCCCAGTGTAGCCCGTGTAACTATCGATAAATTATATCGATAGCCTTAGACTACTTGAATGCCAATAAATTAATTTACTGAGTAAAAACTTATATTTCATTAAATTCCGAACAATTCTGAAGTAGAAAAACAGGTAGATGTCTATTATTGATTTGATTAAAAGTTGTTGTTGGAAACTTAAGTTCTTTAGTATAGAACTTGGGCACTTGGGCACTTGGGCAATTAAAAAAAAATTATATATCAGATAATTATCTATAATCATACTTATGGTTGTCTTTTGCTGTTTGAATAAAATTATTTGTATTGATTTTCCAATGGTAATTTTTATCGATATATTTTTGTCCCGCAGCGGGCAGCCCAAGTGCCGCGGTAACATATACTTTGTACTTATAACTGTGTATAAGTTGACCTTGAGCCAGCCAATAAGAAATGCTATTATTACCTCGTCCCCCACCTGAAAGTGGTGAGATGTGTTTCAAAGCGAAAATGTGGCTATTAGCTCTCAATAGGTTTACTACTCGGTGATCACAACTATCATCACTTTAAAGACAATATAAATTAGAATAAGTCTTACTGAATGTTCCCAACAAACTGTAGTATTATCGTAAGAACTTACAATCCACGAGCGTGCGTGGGTATGAGTGTACATCTGCACTCTGAATATTCATGGATGAAATTTGGTACAGACAGATAATAGTCTGGAATGACACATGTTATTACCAATGGGCAGATAGAATTAGACAACAGGAAATAAATTAATACTGGAAATTGGATTTTCATGATTTTACTTTCAAAAGACTACCACCAGCTCGGAAAAGTAACGCCGTGGAAAGAGCTAGCGAGAAAACCCCGGTGTTCAAATATTACATTATTAATAGGAGATATTACGTACCATACCTATACGTTACGTTACGTATTTAGTGTCAAGTTACCTAAATAAGGACTGAAACAGTACCTAACCTAAGCACTTATAACGGAAACAGAAACGATACTGTAACCCAATCAATCTGTAACCGTTTATTTCTGTTAATAAGTGTTTTTATCTGTAACCCTAATAGGTACATGCACTAACTGCACCGCGGTGTGACAACGCGTTCTTCTTACTTAATTGGACTTTATAAACACTGACACAACATGTCCATGTTTTTCTTAAAACAATTGCAACCATCGGTCCTTTCACTTTAGGTTCAAATCTGAATACGCGTCAACAGTAAATTTGACAACGTCACTATTTCGGTTACACTAGGTAGGCCGCAAACGTTCGGTTTCCGTATTAGGTTTTCAGATCAGGAATTCAAAGACGAAGACGGTTCACAAATTGTCGACAGTTTACTATTGTAACTGTCGACAATTTGTGAACCGTTCAATGTTCCGAGTGTCAATTTTTGAAATATTCATTGTATTTACGTTTTCTTCTCTTTCTTGTAGGTTAGGTTATGGTTCGACATAAATAATCAGGTAGTAGGTTTAATCGGTTTAATATACCTAACATTAATACACTCTACCGAAAAATAATGCGTTAAATTGTAATCTGCCGACAGTTTACAATATCGCTAGTTAGATTACAATCCGACGGCCTTTGCAATCTTACGGTGACATATATAACTCATTTTTGTGTGGATTGAGTCCTTTCTGCGTGACTACGTCCATTTATAGCAACCACTGAACACTTTTTCAACTTTTCTCCCTTATGAGATGACACTCCTTCCTGGCTTAAAAAGTTATAATTTTTTTTTATGTCAGGGGGGCTCTCATAGAAGCGAATGCGAACGAAAGTATTTTTTTTAGCGTTACATAGGGTTGCGGTATATCATTTTAAAGATAATTAGGAATAGAGTCCAAAAAATTTTTTTTTGTAAATTTTCCCCTAATATTGACCAAATTTCAAAGTGGAGATTTTCTAACGTCCAAAGTTGACCTCAGAACTCTAAATTTTCTGAAATGCTGACCCTGAAACTTGATCAATTATGAATTATCCTGTACTTAGTATTTGTTGTTCAACAAATACTAAAATAGGATAAATATTAAAAGGAAACGAAATTATTTAATTTTTAATGAGCCTTAGTATTTACAACAGAACTTCACAATTATATCAATAGATGGCGCCGCGAGGTCTCAGTTCGGGGCGAACCACTAGTTATTAGGGGATTCACCGACCAGAAAATGAAGATGGACTTATTCCATAAAATAATTATTCCTTTCTCTGCCTACGACATTGGAGGCCAGGGTACCTCATGAATAAATAACTCCAAAACCAAAATATATTATTTGGATTAGGCTTTCCATTATGTATACTTTCCCTACAATCTCTAATCTAGAATGAAGGGGGCATGCCAAACAACTCCATAAATTAAATACATATTTGGTGGTAAAAGCTTTATTCCAAATATTTATTAAACAATTGTGTGTCAAATAAATAAATACAACCTTTGCTATTTACTACCCTTTTATTTTGTTAAATGCAAAAGTTGTTTCAGCAGGGCGACCGCGTATCTTTTGCATCAATCATTGATATATCGCAATCACCTCCGATTGGCTGAATTTATGGTATTCTTGCTGCGTCAATGGATTTCGTTCAATAGTGGAAGAGTGTTAACCAATCAGAGGTGATTGCGATGTATCAATGATTAATGTAAAAGATACGCTGTCGCCCTGCAGGAGGGCGTTACAATCTCTCAACTAAAGTGACAGATCTAAATCGAGTGCGATCCTTTTCCGCAGGGAGCAATGTACCCAATTTAAGGACATATCAGTGTCATTTTAGTTCAGAGATTGTGTACAACAGAAAAACCACAATTTCCAATTACTTACTACAAATAATAGCGATTATTATTTGTCTAATTTTTTTTTGTTTTTAAAAATAATCAAAGCTGATAAACATCCTAATCTTTGGAAACATTTCATTTAATAGAACTAATTAAATTAAAACCAACTTTACACTTTCCATAAACAACTTCAATATTTTTTCTCTTTATCAGTTTTCTGTGTACTAGTATTCATACCATGTTGGAAAGAAGTGTATAATGTCACTATGTAAGGACATAATAACACTAAAGGGCCAGTGGATTCAAACAAAATAATCCCACAAACTTATCTTTTATGCCTGTTTAGTTTTGATGATACTTGACGCGTCACCGGGTCAGATAAGTTTGTCAGACTATACTTATCATTCAATTAAATACATACAATCGCCATTCAGCGTGGCAAGTTTGATGGGTACCTTTGGTCCAGGGGCAACCAGGGGTGGTCTTTTTGATTAGGTTTTTATTTTTATCTTTTGTTAGTAGGTATATATAAGGATTAGTTTAAAATTTTATTTTATAGTTAATTTCCTGTAACTTGTGGTAAATAAACTACTATTAAATACATGTAAGAACTTTGACATATTCTGTTAATTTACTCGTGTCTTTCTTTCTCTCTCTCTCTCTCTCTCTCTCTCTCTCTCTCTCTCTCTCTCTCTCTCTCTCTCTCTGCTAATTACACTCTTATTGTTAATTATTATTATTATTTATAATAGGCTAGGCAGCTTTACATCACCACATCCTTGGGCAGTTTGTTCCACATAAGCAGTACTCTGTTGATCAAAAAGTGTTTTGATGATGCCAAAAGCTTTAATAATTTACTTAGTTCACATGGAAAAAGCATTCTTTGATTAACGTTTGAGTTTATGCCGGCGGATCGTATTTTCGGGCTTATTGAAAAAGAGGTCCGAAGTAAAGAAGTTATTATAGATCCCTCTGAATATAGAGTCATTTATGATCGTTACGGCATGGTTCGCAAATTGGGTGAGGATTGTACCGTTAAAGATTGGAAGGCCTATGCAAGTGAAACACTGAAGCCCCCAGGGAGTTACCATTTCAAATTTGCTGATTGCAAAAGGTATTACATAACCAGAGATGAGAATAAGCCTGGGCGGTTCCTTTTAAGAGGAGAAATTCATTATAAAAATGACATTGGAGTTGCTAAAAGCGTCATGAAACGAGGTGTATCTTCAACATCAGAGTTTGGTATCAGGGACATACCACCTTTTCAAACAAAGATATCTATCTTGAAACTTACTGATGTTGACAAACTCCTGCCAAAACATTTCGGTGCAAATTGGAAATCGGAATTAGGGTCTAATCAGCTCATATATTACAAAAATATTTTGGAAAATGAACATAATATCGGTGAACCTGAAAACCAAGAGCAATGTGAATGCCTGGAAGAGGTTGGACTATCTGTATAATTTTGATTGTATTTAAGTAATAAAAGTTAATTGTAAAAGTGTAATTTTGATTATCTTAAGGCCGCAGATACACCTTAATTAATTTTTACTCAGGAAGTAGCTTATAATATGATTAACTTACGACTTTAATATTTATTTACCATATTCATTTACCATAGTAAATTTGTTTTCAATTAATTACGTAAGCTACTTACGTGAGTAAAACTTACGGATAGAATCGCGGTTTATGTAGGTATTTAAAGTTCCTATAAGTGTAATTTTTGATAATCCTTAATAAAAGATTAAAGACAAATTATTAATAGTTTTATTTTTTCATTTAATAAACTTAAGCAATTTACCTAATAATAATTCACCATAAGAAGAAATCTGAATCAGTCATAAGCACCGACTGTATAAAACCATCCACACGAGTATTATAGGAGCAAAACCGCTTCTATCATGTAGTGGCGGATGCAAAACCGCCTATAATCACTGCTTGGATGCAGAATGGCCTCTATACAGATTTCAATGTTTTTTAACTATTTTTACACTGTTTATAAAAAAAGCTTAATGTTATATTCAAAATTAATATAAATTTGCCATGATATTCAATTTAAATATAGGATAAAAGCAAAAGTTTAGTACATTTTATCATGTTTTGGGTGATTGTGAAACATTTAAGAAAGTGGATATAAGCGCTTTTGAATCTATACCCCTCATGTGTCGAACTTTATTACAAAATTTAACCCTAATTATGAGTCCATATGGTTGGTTTTTGTGAACCGTTTGGTGTCTCAGTCTATATTATATATAGCTGTGTTTGTATAGGCGATTGTGGACGCTTTTTGAGTATTATTTTGTACGTAATGTTGTATCCTTAGTTGGTAAATCGATGGTGTAATGCATGTGTCACTATTGTTGAGATCTATAGAGCATACTTTGATTTGGCTCAGACGTTACTCATAAAACGAGATGGACTTATATCATCGATATGTATGTAAGTACTGGATGGGCCCTTTCATAGAAAACGGTCTGGCGTCCGACTTTGAGAGCGCGTTCCTAACCGGTCTTTGTCCCCATCGTAGCGCTGTCATGGTCGCTCGTCGTGTAGAAAATTTGTTATTCTTAAGCCGGGTCCGCTGCGCCTTGTTACGAACAAAATATTGTTTTGCTAACACGTTAGTGAAACATAATTTTATAACAGGCCGTCCACTGCGATTTTCGAGTAGGTTTAGATTATTTTTGTAAGTAACATATTTTTTTTTTAATTTATTGATCAAGTACGTACAATCATAAAAACACCATCCTAAAAACCACAGAGTACTTTGTCTATATAGCTAAAAACTTTGACGTAGCGAGGATCATAGAGTAAGATCATACCGCTTATCTAAACCGAAAAACAAAGAGATTTGACGAGTTGTGCCTCTGGCGAGCACAGATACGAAATGAATTAAAGTTCCCCCCGGCCCCCCCGCAGGCGAACGCGGGGATGTTTTCCATCCGAGGCGGCAAACAAAAACACTTTCAAAACAGTTAGGCCACGCCCCCAAATAGCATGACCTTGGTTATAATAACACGTTTGTGTTAGCAAAACACGATAACAAGGCGCAGCGGACCCGGCTTTAAGATAACATCTAAAGTCTCATTACTTTGGCACTGAACAATTTTTATTTTAAGGTAAGTGATTCAATTCACAATTATAAATTTCCAAAAAACCGTTATTTAATATTTCTATCCATTACGCAATCCGCGGCAAACTGTATGATATATTTTTTTTTACTAACTGGCCTTACGGCTTCTATGGCCATGGCCTATATTATCTATGACCGAGTCATACGTTTTCAATATATGTTGCAATCAAGTTCCCGCTTTTCAGACTAGATGGCGTTGATGGCGTTGCTAAAGATACGCCCACATTCTTTGTTTGACAGGGCCCGTCTATGTAAATTGAGGTCGTTGACTTATGTGAGTAACATAATTCTGTTTTGTATTAACCATGTCTTGGAGTCTAAGTAAAGTCAAAGTTCGCTCTATAGATATCACACTTATGTGTGTTATGCACATTACCATTGTGGACAGGCTGCCTTCATACAAATGACAGCATATTCGAATGTTTTGTATTCAAATAAACTTTTACAATTGCTTTTGAATCTTTAAGTTAATCTACCCCTGGTTCAGCTTAAACTACGGAAGCATTTGAAGTCCTAGTAAATGTAATATCCATACTTCCATACTAATATTATAAATGCGAAAGTGTGTCTGTCTGTTTGCTACACTTTCACGGCCCACTTGTCAACCGATTTTGAAATTTGGTACAGAGATAGTTTGTATCCCGGGGAAAGAAACAGGCTACTTTTTATCCCGGAAAACTAAGGAGTTCCTGCGGGAATTGAAAAACCTTAAATGTCCCTGGAACTAATTAAAATATTTACCAGAGCAAACAAATAATTTTCCTTGGATATTCTGATTGGTTTACCACAGCTTAACGCACCAAAATGATCCAGAAAAATATGAAAACAGTTTGTTCAGTGGTAATAATAGAGGCAAGTGGTTATTTCTGTTTCACTTTGGTGTGACGTTACTTTAGTATACTGCGAAGCTGTTCCTTGAAAGTGAGCTATACTGGTTACTGTTTAAAACAGAATGTGGTCAGCACCGAGAGCACCTTACCTCGAAAACGCCAGTGTCCACAGTACAAATATGGCGACAATTTATGACATCATATATTTCCCTAGGATACTGCGCCAGTATACTGTCAGTCCATAATGGAATGAATTTCTCACCAGTAAGAGCACTGAACAGTGCTCGCAGCATATATTGGCACATACCCTTAGTCATTCAGTGTCCATTCACTGTATGTGTTTAAAGCGCTCACATTGCATGTAGCACTAGTATCACTATGTATCAATCTGTCACTGCGTGTATCACTCTGCCACTGTGTGTAACACTATGTATCACTCTGTCACTGCATGTACCACAAGTGTTCGTACAGGCCGTAGCCCGTATGTCATTGGTCTATGGGCTCCGGCGCGAGCATTTCCTCAGGATCGGGAGACTGCTCCTCTGCCTCCACGTGAGACAGGTCCGAGCTGGAGGGTGACTCTGAGTCGCTGCCAGTTTCTTCTTTCTGTGGAGATGAAATGTTAATTATTAGGCATAGTGGACATACTATATTTTGTATTAGGCATAGTTGTAATGTGAGGGTCGAGTGGCCTAGTTGTGACAACGCATATCAGTCGATTGCGAAGGTTAAGCAACGTAGACCCAAGTCGGTAACTGGATGGGTGACCGAATTTGGAGGTTCAAATTTGGCCTTTTCGTTTCGTTTTCGGAGAGCACGTAAAGCTGTCGGTCCCGGTTATTATCACTAACATCTGATAATAATCGTTACAAAAACCTAAGAGTTTAAATACCTACTCTTAGTTGAGTCGTATGCGGAAGGACGTGGGAACCCACCGCATTAATAATCCCAAGAAAACTCCTACCATTATTTGATTAATGGGAAGGGGTCACGACCCTCAGTAATGAGGAATACGACGCAGAGAGAGAGAGAGTTGTAATACATACTTTATTGATTTATTTATTAGAACGTTACTTAAATTTATCCTCAGGCCACAATACTTGCACTCATAATAGCTTTATTATTGCATTCTGGCCACATTCCCCTGAATGGATTCGCATACCTGGTAGGTAAATCTAACTTGCCGAAACGTATACATACCGTAGGATAACTTGGGATATGAACGAATGAGAAGAACACTAACTACTTTACTAATTTGCCTGGTGGGTGGCTTCGGCCGTGGCTAGTTACCACCCTAGCGGCAAAGACGTGCCGCCAAGCGATTTAGCGTTCCGGTACTATGCCGTGTACAAACCGATTAGGAGTATACATTTAAAATAACTGCCATACCCCTAACAGGTAAGCCCGTTACCATCTTAGACTGCATCATTACTTACCAGCAGGTGAGATCCCAGTCAAGGGCTAACAAACTTGCATTCCAGAAATGGACACACAGTTTTATCCCATAAAATCATATATTACCCACAGGATTTATCAAAAAAAAAACTAAATTCACACAAATTCTTCATCTAGCTCATTAACACATGATCAAAGTCAAAGTATTCAAAATTGGTACCTACACAGTACACTTTATGAACGTTATTACAAAGCATTTCACTTGATGGTGATAAATAACAAAAATATCTTACTAAAGCTACGAGGTATCTGTCTGCTATCTGTACTCTCCAGCATAAAGCATAACAGTATAGAATATAGATGTAACTTCCTCGTTGGTTTAGTGGTTCGCATGTTCGACTGCGGCCGACGAGGTCCTGGGTCCGAGTCCCGGGTCGGGCTATAATTGAGTATTGGGTTTTTCTTAGCACGAAGTTAGGAAGTTGGCGGTGTGTCACCCCCATACCTCGGGGAGCACGTTAAGCCGTCGGTCCTGGTTATTATCACTAATATGATAATAGTCGTTAAAGCCCGCCAACCCGCATTGGAGCAGCGTGGTGGGTCTAAGCTCTAATTCCCTCTCTCCTATGAGAGTGGAGGCCTGTGCCCAGCAGTGGGACGTTAGTGGGCTGTAGTGTGTGGTGGTGGAGGATATTAGTAGCATATTGTTCAGCTGCCTAGTGTCTATATTGTTGTACTATCCCGCTCCTTTCTTAAAGGTTCTTAATGGATTGTCTGGCGGAGTAACTTTTAGTGATAAGACTGCCCTTGCGCACTTTGTTGTTCTGTTTTTCTTTTTCTATGTATTTTTATGTTTTGTGTAGCAATAAAGAGTATCTATCTATCTATTATCAAGTAATTATTTTTGGTGGCAAAAAAATTACAAAAAGTCACGTACCTATCCCCATTTCCAGCATATGCAAATGCCATGAACATTATCGGAGCCCTTTCGGGCGTGAAATGGGCTTACCTCGCCGATATAATAAATCCAATTAGGTCAGAAGGATGTTATGGCTGTTTCTAAATTTGCTCTTATTTATATCTATCTATCTCAGATGTGCAAAGTTACCTTCAGTGTGA
This sequence comes from Erebia epiphron, assembly GCA_963932025.1. Classification (NCBI taxonomy): domain Eukaryota; kingdom Metazoa; phylum Arthropoda; class Insecta; order Lepidoptera; family Nymphalidae; genus Erebia; species Erebia epiphron. The sequence goes on along the minus strand of OZ009953.1, from coordinate 5,540,456 downwards.
ACGTGGTGTACGCGGGCGGTCCGGTGTGGTACCGACACGCGGCTGAGGGCAGGGGTAACTTTGCAACGGGCTCCCGGCACGCTGTAATACCGCGCGAGTCACCGCAAGCCGCGAACAGCACCTGATAAACGCGTTGAGTTCATTCATTTGTTCAGTGTATTCTATCTATAATAATTTAATATAAAAAATTCTTTTTAAACAACCGACTTCAAACTCCCGCGCCAACTTTACAACAACAAGCACACGCTATACAAAGTACTTAATTTATTGTTGATATTTTAAAAACCGCTCTACCGATTTTGATAAAATTTATATGGGACCACCTTTGAAGTATACCCTTTCAAACAAAAAAAGAATTTTCAAAATCGGTCCAGGCGTCTTCGAGTAATCGGGGAACATACATAAAAAATAAAAAAAATAAAAAAAAAGATTCCGACGAATTGAGAACCTCCTTCTTTTTTGAAGTCGGTTAAAAATGAATCCCTCTTTCCCTTGGTCACGGCATAACGCGTGAACGGCTGGACCATTTTTGTTGTGTTGGTTTGGACCCCGAGATGGTTTATATCACAATTGGACCCGATAGGGGGCGCTGCAATCGGGTTCGAGGTTCAGGGCAGGACAAGGTCTGCCGGGCCCCACTAGTTTCTTATAGGTTTCTGTACAAAATGGTAACAAGAATCATCAAAATCGGCCCACGCGTTAAAGATGTAGCTGTCCTACAAAGAACAAACAAACATATACATATGGAATTTTAGTTTATTTGGGTTTAAATAAGACACCCGAATAAAAGATTATCACTATATTCCACTTCTACAATTATTGAGTTTAAATTTTTAACAATATTGGCCAGGTACAAAAATCATATTGATATACAAACTCGATATTTGTAACTCGCGTTTGGCTCGCGGCGCGTAAAAATAGTACGGGGCTACCGTGGGAGCGTTCGGATCGCGACTGGCGAGTTTAAGTTTATCGGCCGGCAACCGATGCGCTGCGCCCGCGCATAACGGGACCTACGTCCCTCGCCGCGCGCCCCGCGCCTCGCGTCCACCGGGTGCCTAGCGGCTTGCATCGCACGTCGGGCCGCAGGCGCTCGAGACGCAGTTAAATATAATGTATGTTATTTTATATATTATGTGTTATTATATTATATACGTATGATATTGATTCCAATTTAGTTATAATATTACTACTATATCGTATGTATTGTGTATATTTCAAAATTATATATTTTAATGGAATATATTTGTAAGTGTGATAACTAAATTTTATATTTGTGTATGTAAATAATATTAATTATAATGTACCTACTTATGTGCGTATCACCCACATCACTCCCCCCCAGAGACCGTGTTACGGGCGAAAGTAATTTGGGAATCGAACCCGTCGGCCGGATCGCGTGGTTTTGATAATCGCGGGAGGAGTTGGTGGCGGTTCAGCTTGAATTGATTCAGGTGAGTTATTTGAATCTGACAGTATGTAAGCCGGCTTTAATCGGTCTACCGATACTGTAACAGATTTGCCTTTGACTCGAATTTTAAAGACCTTGGCACCTCTCTCGATCACCTCATGGGGGCCAGTGTATGCCGGTTGTAATGCACCTCTCAAAGAATCATCCCGTAGGAAGACGTGCGTGCAGGAAGTTAATTCTTTATATATAAAAATTTTGCCTTTAGCATGATTGCTGGTTGGTACTGGGTGCAGATTGTTGGCAAATGATCTGATACGGGCTGTAAAGTCTGTTATATCAGTCGTGCATTTGTCAACCTTATGCCCAAAAAATTCACCAGGGAGCCGTAAGGGTTCCCCGTAAACTAGCTCGGCAGAGGAAGACTGAAGGTCTTCCTTGAAAGAACTTCGTATGCCGAGAAGGATGAATGGCAACGATTCCGACCAGCTGCTGTCAGCATGGCACATAATTGCCGCTTTCAACTGTCGATGAAATCTTTCGACTATACCATTACACTGAGGGTGGTATGCCGTCGTTTTACGATGTGTAAAACCAATGGTCTTGGATAGCTGAGTAAAGAGAGCTGAGTCAAATTGCCGACCCCGGTCCGTTGTCACGAGGACTGGACAGCCAAAACGTCCAACCCACCCGGACAAGAAAGCTTTGGCCACAGACTCTGCCGTAATATCGGTCAGAGGGACAACTTCAACCCATCGCGTGAAGCGATCGATTGCTGTCAGGCAGTACCGATACTCGGCAGATGGAGGTAATGGTCCGATTAGGTCTAGGTGGACGTGTTTGAAACGCGCTGGAGGTAAATCGAAACTTCCTAAGGGTGAAGAAACGTGTCGGTTTACCTTAGCGCGCTGACATGCCAAACATGCCTTAGACCAATCGCGACAGTCTTTTCTCATCTGTGGCCATACGTAGCGTTGTGCTACGAGTTTAGCACTAGCGTTAGCGCCAGGGTGGCTTAGCGAATGCAAGCTGTCAAAAACCTGTTTGCGTAGGGGTCGAGGTACGAAAGGCCTAGGGGTCGTTGTACTAACATCGCAGTACAATTCAATGCAACTCCCAGGTATAGTCAACTTCTCTATACGCAGTGAAGAATTCCCACCAAGGTACTCGGCGAGCTCAGAGTCAGAAGTTTGGGCCTTAGCTATTACTGCTAGATCGACGGGACTCTGTAATTCTTCGACGCGGGAAAGTGTGTCAGCAACGACATTTTCTTCCCCAGCGATGTGCTTTATGTCTGTCGAAAATTGCGCCACGTAGTCTAGGTACCTGTATTGACGCGGCGAGCAGTTATTTTTACGCTCGGTGAACGCGTAACACAGGGGCTTGTGGTCCGTGTATATGGTGAAACTTGTAGCCTCTAGCCAGTGTCGGAAGTATTTTACACTCTCGTAGATGGCAAGGAGCTCTCTGTCGTACGGTGAGTATTTCCGTTGCGGCGGGCTCAACTTGCGGGAGAAAAAGGCTAGAGGTTCCCAATAACCATCTCTAAGCTGTTGCAGGACTCCGCCAATGGCAAAGTCAGACGCGTCGGTAACTAAGCCTAGTTTACATGATGTATCAGGGTGTGCCAACAAAGCTGCGTTGCAAAGGCTATCCTTGCAGTCTTCGAAGGCTTTCATCGAGTCTCCTTCTATGTGTACCGGCTGCGAGGCTTTTATGGAACCAGTCAACAAGTTATTGAGGGGAGCTTGGGTCTGGGCGGCATGAGGTATAAACCTCCTGTAAAAATTTACCATTCCCAAAAATCTCCTGAGCTCCCTAGCAGTTTTAGGGACTGGGAATTCTTTTATAGCCTGCACTTTGCTTTCCAGAGGTTTAGTGCCGTGTTGAGATATGTGGTAGCCAAGAAACGTCACTTCTGTCGCACCGAAGACGCACTTATTGGTATTAATGAGAACGCCATAATCCTTCATCCTGGTGAAAAGCTGGCGAAGGTGCTGCTCATGCTCATCCTCATTTTTGGAGAATACCAAGAAGTCGTCCAGGTACGGATAACAAAAATCTAGACCACGAGTTAGTTCGTCAACAAACCTCTGGAAAGTTTGGCCTGCGTTACGCAGACCGAAGGTCATATATGGGAACTCATAGAGCCCAAAAGGAGTTGAAATGGCTGTTTTAGGTATATCCTGTTCGTTAACTGGTATCTGGTTGTAAGCTTTAACTAAATCGATTGTGGAAAAGATCTTACAACCAGATAGGTTATACGCGAAGTCATGGATATGCCTGATAGGGTATCTATCAGGTATGGTCCTTGCATTAAGCATCCGGTAATCACCACATGGTCGCCAGCCGTTATCCTTTTTGGGGGCTAGGTGGAGTGGTGACGACCAGGGGCTTTCTGATGGTCGAGCGGTGCCGTTCGCTAACATTGCCTCGAACTCGGACTTTGCTATTTTTAGTTTGTCTGGGGCAAGTCGACGCGGGGGGCACGATACCGGGGGACCTGGCGTAGTGCGAATGTGGTGTGTGGTGTTATGTTTTGGTGTGCGTGGAGCGCCTGTGGGCCGCGTGATTTCCTGAAATTCGGAAAGTAATTTGCTATATTTGGACTCACCAATCACGACCTTCACGCTGGAAATTAAACTGTCAGGTTCGGCGACGGCGGCCACTGCAGATAGACCGGTCGCACCGTCGATCAATCGCTGGTTACGAATATCTACGATTAGACAATAGTATGATAGAAAATCGACGCCTATAATAGGTCTTGTAACGTCCGCCACTGTAAAACGCCATACAAAATTTCTACGCAAACCTAAATTAAGTTTAAAGTCCACAAAACCGTACGTATTAATAACAGTTCCATTTGCCGCACTAAGTTGATAGTCCGTCTTTTCCCGCCGTTGTTTAAGCGCAGCTCGGGGGAAGACGCTTAAGTCGCTTCCAGTGTCCACAAGGAATTGAATTCTGGAACTGCGGTCGGTTACGAACAGGCGACCTGGGGCGGAGGGGCAATCGTCAGCCGCCATTATCGACTGCCCTGCGCGTTTCCCGCTTTGTAGTCACAGGGCGTAATGCACCTTTTCGCCAGACTACCAAATTTGTGGTGATACCAGCAGATGGGAAATTTTCTATAACTAGACTGAGATCTAGACACGGATGACGTCCGATTTCTTTGTCGTGACGTCTGACGGCAACGAGAACGCGATCGGTCATGGCCAGCGGTGGCAAGCGCGCTTACTTGTTTGGCCAGCTCGGTGATTTGCCTGGCCATGGTGTCCATCGTTGCCTCCAACCTTGATATGGATGTCGCTGCCACTTGAGGAGATGTCGGTGCGATATCGTGTACCCTGTCCGCCAAATCTGCAAGCTCTTGTAAGGTCATGTTAGATTGGGACGCTATAATTGTCTGCAGGTTGTGTGGTAGTCGGCTTGTCCAGACATCCGTGATGAAATCGTCAGGCATATTAGGCCCTGCCAGCTGCTGCAGATGTCGCAAAAACTGGGACGGCTTGCGGTCCCCTAGCTCCTCGGATTGCAGTAACTGTTTGACCTTTTTCTGCCTCGACAGGGATAGACGTTTGATGAGCTCAGTTTTAAGCTTCTCAAATTTTCCAGTCGCTGGCGGGTTTTCTATAATATCCTCCACGGTAGCTGAATATTTGCCATCCAGATGGGAAAGCACGTAATAGAATTTTGTGCTATCATCAGTTATCCGGGCTATATTAAATTGCGCCTCTATTTGTGCAAACCAAATCGACGGTTTTTCTGCCCAAAACGGTGGAACGCGGACGCCAACACGAAACAATTCCGCTAATGGGTCTCGATTTTTCGATCTCTTTGTTCGTTGCGCTTTCTGCGATGTTCCGGAATGCGCCGCGTCACTATCGTCGCTGCTCATGATTCACAGGGGTCACCACTATGGAATTTTAGTTTATTTGGGTTTAAATAAGACACCCGAATAAAAGATTATCACTATATTCCACTTCTACAATTATTGAGTTTAAATTTTTAACAATATTGGCCAGGTACAAAAATCATATTGATATACAAACTCGATATTTGTAACTCGCGTTTGGCTCGCGGCGCGTAAAAATAGTACGGGGCTACCGTGGGAGCGTTCGGATCGCGACTGGCGAGTTTAAGTTTATCGGCCGGCAACCGATGCGCTGCGCCCGCGCATAACGGGACCTACGTCCCTCGCCGCGCGCCCCGCGCCTCGCGTCCACCGGGTGCCTAGCGGCTTGCATCGCACGTCGGGCCGCAGGCGCTCGAGACGCAGTTAAATATAATGTATGTTATTTTATATATTATGTGTTATTATATTATATACGTATGATATTGATTCCAATTTAGTTATAATATTACTACTATATCGTATGTATTGTGTATATTTCAAAATTATATATTTTAATGGAATATATTTGTAAGTGTGATAACTAAATTTTATATTTGTGTATGTAAATAATATTAATTATAATGTACCTACTTATGTGCGTATCACCCACATACAGACTGATGAACACATAACCCTGTGCGTTCCGCAGCCGAGTAAAAATCATACTTAATATTATAAATGCGAAAGTGTGTTTGTTTGTTGGTTTATTGGTTTGTCCTTCAATCACGCCGCAACGGACCAACGGATTGACGTGATTTTTGGCATGGGTATAGATGAGGACCTGGAGAGTGACATAGGCTATTTTTTATCCCGGAAAACTAAGGAGTTCCCGCGGGAATAAAAAAATTTAAACCCGCGGACGAAGTCGCGGGCATCAGCTAGTGAAACATAATTACTCATGCTTATCCATTGACGTAGACTGCCTCGTTTGTCTAGTGGTTAGCATAGTCGACTGCGGATCACGAGGTCCTGGGTTCGATTCCCGGTCGGGCAAAAAAGTTAGGTATTAGGTTTTTCAATTAAGAAATTCTCAGTGCCAGTCCGGAGTTGGAAGTTGGCGGTGTTTCACCCCCGTGCCTCGGAGAGCACGTTAAGCCGTCGGTCCCGGTTATTATCACTAACATGATAATAATCGTTCAAGCCCGCCAACCCGCATTGGAGCAGCGTGGTGGGTCTAAGCTCTAATTCCCGCTCTCCTATGAGAGTGGAGGCCTGTGCCCAGCAGTGGGACGTTAATAGACTGTAGTAATGATACATTGACGTTAAGGGCGGTTTCAGATTAGCATTTTTTCGGCGCGTATAACTCGTTGCGAAGCACGCGTAAGCGCGTATAGGCACACCCGTGTCCATCAAGAGATTTGACTCTTTCGATGAAACCATCGGTCGGAAAAAGTTTTTTATTTTGAGGACCCTGACGGTAACGCGAATCGCGGTTGTTTGTTACTCAATCACGCCAGAACGGCTGAACGGATCTGGATGAAATTTGGCACAGAGATAGGTTATAGTTTTGAATACCACATAGGCTACTTTATATCCAGGAAAATTGAGTTCCCGTGGGGTTTTCGATTTAAAGATATTTATTTCTCTTACAACAAACTGTCAACCTAACAGAGATCGCTTAAGAGGCCGGGGAGCGGCGCTCGCAACTTCTATTCGAACCGCAAAAAATAAATTTGCCGGTATATTGCTATCTCTATTTGGCTGATGACACATGATCGCGTGCAAGCGCGATAGCAATATGAGCGTACAGAGTTTGTTATACATTTTGGTCTTGTTCCGTGAATACCAAAAATGATGAATGAAAAATTGTTGTGTTTTTAACTTCGTGTTGTTATTCTGTAACTTGACAATATAGGCTATGTTCCTGATTAATTAGTACGTGAGATATCGTTGGTTTTAATATGAAACCAATAAGGAGAAAACATGTCATTTATGTCGTAAAAACATGCAAAACGCAATGTGCTTATATTTAATTTTGGGCAAGTATTTTGAAAAAATATTTATCCAGGGACCTAGATAAATACAAGTTCAATCTTAATAATCGCATAATATGGTGGAAATATTCTCGAATTACAAATAATTTTGGTATTACGTTTGTATGGGCAATTCACTCTCCGCTGGCACCTTAACATAACTTTAGTTTAGTTTTTAAAAAAGATTTCACGCGGACATAGTCGCGGGCCTCAGCTAGTGATGCACTGACCTGATGTCGATCGTGCAAAATGTGCTTCATACAATGTTTGGCGGCGGGTATAGTGTGTGCGGTGCAGCGGACTCCCTCCTCCACAAACGTGCAGCGCGCCTGATGCGACGGAATGTGGCGGTTTGACGTGTCGTTCACCTGACAAATACACAACATTTAGAAGTGAAAAATTATTTAAAACTAAGGCATTAAAGTTTAATTACGAATGTACTATATTTATATTTAAGACGTTTTGTCTTCGTAACAATTCGAGATGTCGCCCACGGTTACACAGCACTTATTAATATAAACTAGAGATGCGCCGAATGTTCGGCCGAATATTCGTATTCGGTACATTCGGCATATTTTTTCATGTTCGTATTCGGCCGAATATTCGGTTGATTTGCGCAATAATTACCGAATATTTAAATTAATGTTAATATTTAAAAAAAACCGGCCAAGTGCGAGTCGGACTCGCGCACCGAGGGTTCCGTACTCAAGAAGTAGGTATAATTACCTTTGTTAATGAACCGCAAAACTAACTTTGTTTGTAGAGGTTTACTGTTAATATCAAAAAATTACGTTTGTTGTATGGGAGCCCCCCTTTAATATTTACTTTATGATATTTAATTATTTATTTTGAAAGGTAATATACAAGTTAATATTCTGTGAATATTTGAACCGTCTACCTGTTACCGTTTTTAATATTGAGCAAAAAAATACGAAAAAAACACGTTTATTGTATGGGGACCCCCCTTAATATATATATTTTTTTAATTTTTAGTATTTGTTGTTATAGCGGCAACGGAAATACATCATTTGTGAAAATTTCAGCTTTCTAGCTATCACGGTCTATGAGATACAGCCTGGAGACAGACAGACAGACAGACAGCGGAGTCTTAGTAATAGGGTCCCGTTTTTACCCTTTGGGTACGGAACCCTAAAAAGAACATTTTATTAAACAGTAAGGTTAACTAATTACTAAAGAAGTGTGGTTTTTTGACGAATGACAATGTTAGCAAAATAAAATCTGATTCTCAAGATTACTATTATGTCCTTTAATAATTATATCGTAACATTAACATACTTAAATTATGATAATTTATCGACAAATTAAAACAAACAATTACGTCCACTCATCTTCAAAAACGTTCATCGACGTAATATAATAGACTTCAATCAAATTATGCAGTTCCGGGATAATTTTTAAACAATATTATGCGAGAACTGCAATATGTAACCGAAAGAGCATCGACCATGCTAGCGCGAGGGGCCGCGGGTTGCGCGCGCGGCAGAGAGGGGGCGGTGGCAAACGCCGCCCGGCTCTTGCAGAGCGCCGTACCGACGTGTACAATGTGTTTACCGCGCAGAATTGGACCGAATATTCGGCCGAACATTCGTATTCGGTTGAACCTACATTCGGCGCATCTCTAATATAAACCTTTAAACTAAGGCATTAAAGTTTAATTACGAATGTACTATCACACTTAATATAATAAAATTAAAGTATGTCATGAGCTGGCTAAACCAAAACTTACTCACACTTAATGTTTCAAAAACCAAGTTCATCACCTTTGACACCACCATTTACACACAACCAAAATCGTTTACCATTAAAGCTCATTCATGTGAACTGTTCAGTGATGACTGCTCTTGTCTATCATTACAAAGAACTTCCGACATAAAATATCTGGGTGTAATACTAGACAGTACGCTTAGTTGGAAAAAACACATAAACGTCCTTGTCACTCGAATTCGGAGGCTCATGTTTGTCTTGAGAAAGTTGAGAACGTCTTGTGATCGTGGGACACTAAAGACTGTATACTTTGCTCTAGTACAGTCTCTGACATCGTATTGCATCACAGTTTGGGGTGGTTCCAATAAAACCGACATGCTGCGACTGGAGCGCGCCCAAAGAGGTATTCTTAAGGTCCTGGGTAGCAAACCTCTCAGATATTCCACTTCGGCACTATACCAAGAGTGGGATGTGTTGAATGTCCGGCAACTCTTTATTTCTCAGTTGATTTTACGTAAACACTTGGAAACAAAAGTTCAAGCAGTTGCTGGTAAAGCTCAGAAAAGACGTAAACCAAAGATTTTTGATATCCTGCCTGCAAGAACTGCACTTGCCAAACGACAATATTAATTTCTTAGTCCCAGACTTTATAACAAAGTTCATGACACGATCGACATCTTTAAACTAAATAAATCTGGCTGTAAAAAGAAGGTTAACGCATGGCTAAAGACACTTAGTTACGATGACATTGAAGATCTTATCGCTGGCGTAAAAACATAAGTGAATCATATATATAGCTTGCTCATTATTAACCCCCACACATTACTTCCATTATAACAGGCACATTTGCTACACTCTCACACACATTCCCTATCTCTCACATACACATTTACACACACAAGCATATATCAAAATTTTTATTAGGTCCTGAACTAGATTAAAACTACCCAATAATTTCTGCATTAGGTCTTATATCTGGTGTTTAGGATCCGACGGAAGGCTACGGTGCCCGTAACACAGGTTTTCCTAGTACGGGTGCTAAAGCACTCCCTCTGACCTCAAATAACTTTATTGTTCACCTTTTCCATTGCATTGTGTTGCTTTGTATAATTTCAGGTTCTAAGGGAAATTATTATTGATTAATCACTGTATAAGTATATTCTAAGTTATATCCTGTGAATATAACTAATTTTATGTCGAATTGTATTACTGTGTATTTTATGGTCAATAAATGATTATTATTATTATTATTATTATAAAGGCGAAAGTTTGTGTGTATGTTTGTTACTCCTTCACGCCGCTACTACTGAACCGATTTGGCTGAAATTTGGAACATAGATAGCTTATAACCTGGATTAAAACATAGGCTACTTTTTATCCTGGAAAAATCCATAGTTCCCGTGGGAACCAAAAAACCTCAATCCACGCGTACGAAGTCGCGGGCATCAGCTAGTATTATTATAATACACACAACGCGGGCGCGGGTCGTTCATACAAATACAAGGAGTTCAAACAGCCGCGCACCCGACCCGGCCCGCGTTCGTCCCTCGCCCGTTCCCTGTGTGTTTTGCCCTTTAGACGTAAATATTAAGACAATTTGACACGAATAATTATTGGGATGTTACTTTTGATCATGTTAATAATTTATTTTAGACATAGGCAACATCCCAATTGTAAGATTTGAACTTCACACACACACAAACATACATACGAAGTTAAATAAAACTCTGTATAAAAAGTGGCAGTTTTCTATTACCTTAGCCCGTTTATGATGTAACTTCCTCGCAAGCACCGCGTCGACGCCGTGTTTGCGATGGTACCCCGCGTACGCGCGCAGTTTGCGCAGTTGCCTCCGCTCGCGCACCGTCAGAGGCCCGCTGCGAGCCTGCGAGTTTATGCTGCCTGCAAGTCGAATGCGATGCATTAGCACGAGCGCAGCGAGCGACAATTAGGTATTTGACCACTAGTGAAATAAATTATTTTTTAGTGATTATTAAACTAGTGGTATAAACTATCGAACGTGCGTCGAACTTTGATGACGTCACAATTCAAAATTTCAATACAAAATCTCATACTAAGCTCGCGTTTTGACGTTTGAAATAAAGTTGCTGATTTGACTAGTTGTCAAATGCCCAATTTTAATTCGCACAATAAAAATAATCTTATCAAATTAAATTAAACTACAAATGCGAAAGTTAAGTCCAAGTCTTAAGGACATTTTCCTTAAGACTTGTAAAGTTGTATCGCGGGGAAGGACATAGTCTACTTTTTATCCCGGAAAATTAAGTAGTTCCCGCGGGAATCGAAAAAAGCCGGGCAGTCTGCAGTAAGGTCCGCAGTCTGCCCATTTGTCGTACGTACGCGGATTGTAGCGATTTCAATTCGTTTTTCGCCTCGCTTTATTTATTTTTATTCTTTTTGTACGCAATATTTTTTTAAACCAACAGAAAATAAGAGGACAAAGGCAAAGTTTATCTCACGAATAGAAACCAGCTTTTGTCATTATTACACTAAATATAGTCACACAAACATTAGTTATCTTTTCCCGCAACATGGCGGGTTTTATTTTCCTGGACATGCTATAAAATTATATAATATAGTATATATACTCACAATATTGTTCCTTCTCAGTGCGCAATGACCTCACGTACTGAAGCCGGGCAGTCTGCAGTAAGGTCCTCAGTCTGCCCATTTGTCGTATGTACGCGGATTGTAGCGATTTCAACACGTTTTTCGCCTCGCTTACGGCTTCCTCGGCCGTGAATACGCCAGCGCGCCTAAAATAATCAAATATCAAATAAATATTATAAATGCGAAAGTTTGGATGGATGGATGGATGTATGGATGGATGGATCTGGCTGAAATTTGTAAAATACTTTTTATCCCGGAAAATTAAGAAGTTCCCACGGGAGCCAAAATAACCTCAAATGGATGTTTGTTACTCAATCACGCCAGAACGGCTGAACGGATCTGGATGAAACTTGGCACAGAGATAGATTATAGTCTGGACTAACACATAGGCTTCTTTTTATCCGGGAAAATTAAAGAGTTCCCGCGGGATCCACAAAACCTCGATCCACGCGTACGAAGTCGCGGGCATTAGCTAGTTATACATATATTATAAATGCATATTTAAGTGTGTTTGTTTGTTGGTTTGTCCTTCAATCAGAGGAACGGATCAACTTGTTTTGTCCTTTCGTATAGTTAAGGACCTGGAGAGTGACATTTACTTTTTACCCTGGAAAATTAAGGAGTTCCCGCTGGAATTAAAGCTCACCATAATGGCTGCAACAAATAAGGCTCACCATAGAGGTTGCGACTCGCTCGGCGCGTCCTCTGTATCGTCGTGGTCGTGCCAGCGACAGTCGCCATCAGACCCTAGCGTGACACTGTCGCATTCACTGTCGCTTGCGCTCGCGCATTCCATTATTGATGCTGAGAACGCCGCGTTGACTGATGTTGCGTCGATTTCCTCTGAAAAATATAAAAAAATTAAAAGTTATTTAATTGAAATTCCATACTTATTAATATCATAAACGCAAAAGAGTGTCTGCTACGCTTTCACGGCTGTCAAACTCAGATTTGACAGTAGCCTTAGATTTTTAAGTTACCATACCCAGAGGGTGCCAATTGGGACCCTATTATATAATAGCCTCCGCTGTCCGTTGACGACCTCCCTGGCGTAGTGTTGAGCGCTGTTGTCTTAACGTGCGGAGGTCCCGGGTTCGATTCCCGGCAGGGTTAATTCGGGAATTTATAATTTCTGAATTTTTCCTGGTCTGGCCTGGTGAGAGGCTTCGGCCGTGGCTAGCTGTCACTCTACCGGCAAAGACGTGCCGCCAAGCGATTTAGCGTTCCAGTATGATGCCGTGTAGAAACCGACTAGGGGTAAGGGATTGATATGACTGCCATACCCCTAATAGGTTGGCTCGCTACCACCATCAAGTGAAATCGCAGTTAAAGGCTACCTTGTATTGGATTTAAAAAAGTGTGTGTGCAACTGTGCACACTTCACACACCGCAGAAGTGGAACTTCAGAAAAGTAGCCTACGAGAGAATGAGATAAATATAACTTGTATTCTTTCTTTTTTTTCTTTTATCCACTACAAGTTAGCCCTTGACTGCGATCTCACCTGATGGTAAGTGATGATGCAGTCTAAGATGGTAGTATTCTATCTCATTCTCTCGCAGGCTACATCCTATTATGAATATGTTTGTTTCTTTTTGGTGTCACTTATTCGTTTCATTTACAAATCACAACGATTATAAAAAGGTTTCACTGCAAGAGATAAAATGGCCCGACCCGGGACCACGTCGGCCGCAGTCGATCATGCTAACCACTAGACCAACGAGGCAGTCAAAATAGGCGAATAGGCGCATACTCACTAAACGGGTCGACCGCGTGCGTGGCTACTTGTTCTTGGTCTGCGGGGTCGCTCACAACCGACACTGAGGATGCGCAGGACGTGGTTCGAGTGCGCTCCGGCCTGCCATAGATTAATTATAATACCAAGTATAGATTGCTAACTCCCTTATAAACTTTTTTCTAGGTTAATACTATCGTTAGATGGCGCTACCAGGCTCGCTCTTTATATGATTATAGTAAAATCGGTGAAATATCGTATTTTCTTGGTTCAATTTGTATTAATTATTTATATAAAATTATCAAAATACAAAAATTTGATACAATCACTTTAATAGCAAATTTACATTCAACTAATTTCAACAAACAGCTTGCACAGTTACGCCATCTCAGATTGTGCGAAGAACTACAAGGTACCCGCTTTCATTGAATGTATGAAGTGAACAGTCTTATACTGGTTTATATATTGTCTTTGGGCCTGGAAACACAAGCAAGAGTCTTGACATCCATACTAATATTATAGATGCGAAAGCCTGTCTGCTACTCTCCCGGCCCATCTTTTCAACAGATTTTGCTGAAATTTTATATAGAGGTAGGTTATATCCCGGGGCAGACATAGGAAAATTGAGAAGTTCCAGCGGGAATCAAAAAGTCGCGGGCATCATCTAGTATTATGAATGCGAAAGTGTGCCTGTCTGTCTGCTACGCTGCACGGCCCAACTACTCAACCGAATTTGATGAAATATGGCACAGAGATAGTTTACATCCCGGGGAAGGACATACTACTTTTTATTGCGAAAAATTAAGGAGTTCCAGCGGAAATAAAAAAAACTTAAACCACGCGGACAAAGTCGCGGGAATCAGCTAGTTATATTTCTATTCATCGCATATTAATCCGGTGCCGTACCACACCCTTTATGGGCGCTGGCCCTCGGTATATCATTCTCTAGTACCGGTGGTAAAGTGTAAGCTTACCGCACATAATGCTGTAGCTGGTTCAAGAGTGTTTCGGTGGTGGTGACGGGTGGTGGGGGAGCGGCGCTGCGTTGGCGCGCATGTAAAGCTGCGCGCGCATGCTCGAAACATAATCTGAAACGATAAAAAAAAGAATAAATTAAAATGTTACGTTTATTGACAACCCTACTTAGTATAGAAGGGAAACTATAGTCCGTTCACAGTTATTTTACCTCTCGCTACAAGGTTGGCTAACCTGAGTGTTCAAAAATTAAATCATAAATAGAACCCATAAAATTGTTCTGTATTTTCTAGTGTTAGAAATTAGAAATCTCAACATGGGTGTCAAATGTGAGAACTAATTTTAACTTGACATGGGTGATAAACAGGAAAAAAATATAAGACATGGGTGTCAACTGTCACTGTCAACTATCAAACGAAACGCACCCAGTCCTACTCAGTCTTACCGGGGATCCATAATCAGCGGGCGCGGGTTCGTTGCATCGCGCGCCAGATGACGTCACATGGGCGCATTGCATAAACATCGCCGCGTTCAGTATCCGTGCGACCCACAATACGACCTGCCGCCTACCACTGGTAGCCCGCATTCGTAGTTCGTACCAGATAGACGGGATGTGGTTTTAGACATGGTTGTCAAATAAGAGGATAATTTTTCATGACATGGGTGTCAAGTGGGAGAAATATTTATCTTGACATGGGTGTCAAATAGGAGGGAAATTTTTCATGATACGGGTGTCAAGTGTCAAACGAAACGCTACTACTCAAACTCAAATCTTTTTTATTCGAGTAGAATCTGACAAGTGCTATTGAATCGAGTGAATCTACCACTGGTAGGAATGCCGTCCTTACCGAGAAGATAACTTCAGTCTTTCTTACCCCGGATCCTTTTCGGCGGGCGCGGGTTCGTTGCACCGCGCGCCGGATGAAGTCACATGTGCGCATTGCTTATACGGCGCCGTGATATCGTTCAGTATGTGACGTGCGCAATACGACCTGCCGCCTACCACTGGTAGCACGCATTCGTACGTCTTATAGGCGCATGTGCGAGAGCGAGAGACAATTTCTTTTTGCAGCTGAAATAGAAAGTAATGATCATACCGCAGGGAGCATTATGAAAGGGATAGCACACGAATTAGCTATCACTTAAGTTTAGTTCAGAGACTACAACAAAATTTTCAAATTGTTGCTATTATAATAATGCGAAAAAGCCAAAGTATATGGATCTGTCACCATAAGATCAGTTTACAATCTATCGAGAAAAAAAGCGTTAGATTGCAATCTGACGGTTTTTACAATTTTACGGTGACAGATCCGCCAGGGAGGCGGAGGGAGAATCTCAAACACAAAGTATAGTTATTCAAAATAGGTACACCTATTGAACGTCACGTTTACAAAGTATAAGAGACGTGATGGGGATAATTAACAACGGTATCTTAAAACTAAAGCTACGAAACGTAGTCGTTCCTTGTTGTAGTAATTATTAAGAGGAAGAGGAAAAGGGAACTAAAGTCATGTTTTACCTGTGCTCTAAGCCGTTCCTCCTCCTGCTTCTTCACCAGTTCAGGGTCTGGTGGCTTGATGGATTTCACATTGGTGATGCGGATAGATGAAGACCTGGATCCGTGGCTGAGCATCCTGACCTTCGGCAGATGGATGATCTTACGTGGCTGCGACATTTCTACGACTTCTGGTGATGAATTAACTAGAAGTAACAAGAAAATAGTAATTAATTAGCGGTGATGGCGAGAGAGAAAATATTTATTTTTTTGCAAAAAACTTATAGCCAGTGATGATGGCTTGGGATAATGTAAGCCGTAAGGATTTTAAGTTCTAACGATATCCCATATAACCAAATCTGTTCAGGCATTTTCAAGTTATGGTGGAATAAAGAAACACATACATACAATGAACCTTGAAAATATTATTTACAGCCCTTTTTGGTGTAAAAATGCAGGTTTTGCTAGTGTTTTTAGAATAGTAAGTATTCGACTTACCATTCTAAAAACAGTACTAAGCCAGTTATCTTCTTAATTGAGATGCTAAGAAAAATCAACAGTCAATCAATAGCACATAGAGTAAGATTTATATAGCTATTAGTAATATAATAACTTAAGTCTATGATAGCTCTACGTATTTTGTGCCTACCACAAATTTGTACTGTGAAATTTTGGTTCACCCCTAACCTAATAACGTTTTGAGCCATTATGTTTGGCAGTTGGCACAACTGAATAGAACTAAATAAATTATGTAGGTACATACGATTTTAGTGAAATATTATATTTTCAGTTGTGGGTACATAATTTTTAATATTTAGTCTTCTCTTACATAACGACATAAATTATTTTTAGTAACCACAATAGGAAGTCACTTTCTACTTCATTTTACTCACGTTCGGATATTCGAATATTATATTGTGATTGCAGATGTTCAAAATTTTCTTTTTCCGACAAATTATACATATTTAGTAGCGGATAAATAAGTTTTCTACATCACTCATTTCAGTTTTTTTTAAACTGGTGGCTTTTCTCGACATGGCGGAAAAATGGAAATTCCCATAATCGCCAAATATGCAACGAAAACGATGCAAAATTATAGGTACAATGAGGCCCGCGAAAATTCATTAGTCAATACCATTGTCAAATCATTTCTTGTTTATTTACTAATTACTTTGAACAAAGTTATCGGTAATTATGATAGCTACAACAGGCATCAAAAAATGATTGCTTAATTATAGATAGTTTGACAAGTTTTAATTCATTAAATATCGATTTTCCAAGAAATAATTAATAAAGTGTATTGTAAACAGTGGTGGGTCGGCCATTTGCCCCGCGTGACAGAGTCTTTAGGTCCGTATAATTAAAGTCGATTTCCTAGCATGAAAAGTTAACTAAAACACTTGAAAATATAAACAAACTGAAGCGCAACACATAATTAACAAAATAAAACATAGTAACAAAGTGAAATGTACCTGGATTTATTGCAGATCTTCATTCTGTCACGGGAGTCCTCACTGTGAAACCACCAAAAATCTACAATGGCGCCCGTTTGACTGTGTCTACGAACTACGAAGCTATGCAAAAGTGATGAAATTTTTTACATAACATTTCATAAAAGTGATAATAGGGAAAAACTTTATTTTTATTTTAGTTTTCATTTTGTGAATAGTTTAGGTGTTGTGAATTCGATATGTTATGCAACAAATTGTAAATTACTCAAATGATAACGTGGTTCGTATCCGTTTCTTGCTGTCATAGCGCCGTCCCTTTTCCACTTATGCACATAGACGGAGCGCAGCTTTCTGTCGTGCTTTTCCGTGGGCAGGCATTGGCACATTCATTCAATGGCTGGTGCACAAGAAAAATGGTATTTTACAAAAGAGCAACTACAGAACTCTCCAAGCCGAAAATGCTGTTTAGATGCAGATAAAGAGCTAGCCTATCGGCAGCAGGCCGCGAACCTCATCCAGGATATGGGCCAGCGGCTTCAAGTGTATCCTTTTTCAATGTTGAAGTTCAATGTTTTTGTCGAGTCATGTGGCTGAAACGTGCAAACGAAGTATTTATAGTGGTTTTATTTATGAAAATTGGTGATTAAACAGTCTAAATAGCGTTTGTGTGAAGTGCTAAAGTGTTTAATTCAAGTTTCGAGTGGAAATGTATGACGAAACATGGTGTTTGTGACGGCGTCAGTCAGGTCACTTTCGCTCGGTCGCCTGGGAAATCCCGTGAGTAGTCTCGATTTCTAAAGGTAAGTTCACGTAATACATATTGTTTTTGAGCGTTTCAGTAGTATATAACGTTACATATAGGTTATGGTAGCATGGTTTGTGCTATTTTTTGGGTCATCGCACTTTGACAGCTGTGTAGGACGCCTGCGCGATGACGTAGGATCGACCTGTCTGGTTCTAAATTTAAAACGGCACGAACGATTTGCGCGGCAAAAGGCGCGCAAGTCTACCAGGTAAATGACTGTAAACATACATTGAAGTGTTTTGCACTGAATAACTGTTAAACCAGATGTTATGAATCATTCAGTTGATGAGTACAGTTATTTTGATGGTACAGAGGCTTTAACAAGTGCTTTTGTGTCAATAATCATTATGCACACATCAAAATACAAAGTAACAAGAGATAGTTCAATAGATAAGTTGATAACCTATTGATTCAGTAAATTTGTTGTCAAACAGTGTTGTTTTTGACGTAATAAATATGATGCATAACAAATTAAATGCACTATGCACGATACATCAGTACCAGCATATGATATGATAATACTAGCTGATGCCTGCGACTTCGTACTTGTGGATTGAGGTTTTTTGGTTACTGCGGGAACTCTATCATTTTCCGGAATAGCCTATGTGCTATTCCAGACTATAATCTATCTCTGTGCCAAATTTCATCCAGTTTCATTCAGCCGTTGGGGCGTGATTGAGTAACAAACATCCATCCATACATCCATCCATCCAAACTTTCGCATTTTTAATATTTATTTGATTACTTCAATATTACTGCTTCTATCCAATGTGAATAAATTTTAGTAATTAATATAATTGATGGGGATCTCAACCCTCAGCACTGAGGAATACTTGAACTAAAAACTCTGCTTAAAAAAAGTTTAATCATGCTTGGTTGAGTAGAACCTAATGTACAGGTGACCTCAAATATTCCAATGGTATAAAAACTTGTTTCTTGTAACTAAGTACTTATTTCAGCTAACATTCTTGAGCTACTATTTTTATCAAAATAGGTGTTTCATAAGATAATAAATGGAGATGTCTTAGGAAAAAGTGTGGCTATAAAATATATCGGGGCCAATTTTCTGAAGACCATTTATTTACAAAGTAACTGAAAATGGCAGCTATGTTGTTGCAAGTTCTAAAATTAGATCATAACTATTATTATAAGTGCAAATAATATGAGGATCGGTTATGTTTTTACATAAATTACTAGCTGATTCATCAGTCATCATCCCTGGAATAATCTAAAAATACATACTTACAATTTTAACAATTCAACAAAATTCAATTTTGCAAAATTTTGTATTAGATTCCTTATCTCTGAGTATTTTATCTTACATAAGCAATAGTTAGTTATTCTGTCCCTACACTAAGTCCCTAACCTAAGACCTACTGATGATTGATCATTGACCTACATAACTGTCCATCTTATCTTAAGAGGATACTGGTATGGATATAATATAGGGTGTAATATAGGCTAGTCCACTCTCATCTTAGACTGCATCAACACATACTGTCCAGGGGACATCTTAGTCAAGGACTAGAATTAGGAAGTGATAATCTTTTAAGAAGCCTTGCCATCTCTCTGCGTCGTATTCCTCTTTGCTAAGGGTTGTGACACTTTTCCATGGATCACAGAATGGGGGTTTTCTTGCTATAATAATGTAGTGGCTTCCCAAGTCCGCTTCAACTCTTAGGATACTGACCATTATTATCTGATGTTAGTGATAATAACCGGGACCGACGGCTTAACATGCTCTCCGAGGCATGGAGGCACCGAAAAGGCCAAACTCGGACTTGGACTCGGTCACCCATCTAGTTACTGACTTGGTTCAACGTTCCTTAATCGCAATTTACTTATATATGAGTTGTGGCAACAAGGCCACTCGTCCCTCATAAAACCAATAAGCCTTGTCATAAAACATACAAAATGACCTCAGTAGGTACATTCAGAAAATGAATTTTATTTATAGTTCAATACCAATGAAAGTCAAAGATAAGTGAACTAACTAAGCTATACAATAAGTCATTGAACAAATACTTACTGCAATTGTATGAGTCACCTGTGTGTGTTTGCCTTTTCTTATAGCCGTACCAAATTCTTATCACACACTTTGTGGAATTTGAGGTTTCATTGTTGTTTTGCTTGTTATTTGTCTATAAGTTGATTAATAATTTTCCTGTTGTTTCAAAGGCAGGCCTGACAATAACAAGTATGAATATATTGGAAAGAAGCAGGCGTTACTTTGCGGAAGTCCATGATAATGAAAGAGCTAGAAGTTTAATTCTCTATAATCCACCATAGTAGGTAAATATATGTGGTACAGTGTGTACCTTGCATTTGTAGCTTGCGATATTCACCACACCACACAAATCTTCCAAATTATTCTCAAAGTTTTATTCAAAGATAATCTAGAACATGCATCCAGCCCTTGACTGTATGCATTTTATATTATTTTTTATTTTTATATTTGTATACTCTAACAATTATATTTAAGTCACATTATAAGTAAGTATCAAGATATTTCCTTAACCCAGTATTTGTACAGATCTCAATTATGTATAAACACAGCCATTGTGTACATGCACCGTTTCTACGCGTTCCATTCCTTCACACAGTTCCACAGGAATGCTATTGCTGCTGCGGCGCTGTTCCTCGCCGCGAAGGTAAGAAAACCTTTATAATAAGATTAATAAGATAAGAAAGAAAGAAAAAAGCTAGGTATTCAACTCTTAGGTTTCTAACTATTATTATCAGATTTTAGTGATAATTATAGCCGGGATGGATAGCTTAAAGACCTAAAGGCACAGAGGAAAGGAAAAGGCCAAATTCGGACTTCAAAATTTGGTCACCCATCCAGTTACCAATTTGGGTCAACGTTGCTTAACAATTGCAATCAACTGATATGCATTGCCGCAAATAGGTCACTCGTCCCTCCTTGTAAAGTTTATTTGAATAAAAAAACATTTGATTTGAATGATTGATTTGTGATGATAAATATTTTTTTAATCTACTGCAAGTTAGCCCTTGACTGCGGTCTCACGTGATGGTAAGTGATGATGCAGTCTAAGATGGTAGCGGGCTTACCTGTTATGGCATGGCAGTTATATTAAACCTATATCCGTAATCGGTTTCTACACGACATCGTACCGGGACGCTAAATCGCTTGGCGGCACGTCTTTGCCGATAGGGTGTTAACGAACCACAGCCGAAGCCTCCCACCAGGCCAGACCAGGGAAAATTCAGAAATCATAAATTCCCAAATTGACCCCGCCGGGAATCGAACCTCCGCTCGTTAAGACAACAGCGCTCAACGCTGCGCCAGGGAGGTCGTCAAATGATGATGTAGCCAGTATTAAATATTTCATAAATTTTTATTTAAGGTGGAGGAACAGCCTCGGAAATTAGAATATGTGATAAAGGTGGCCCATGTCTGCCTCCACAGAGGTGAAGGTGTTAACGCACTCACCTCAGAACAGTATCAAGAACAGGTGTGTGATTCATACTTATAAAATTAATGTGCCTCCAGCACGTAACTCAATTGTGCTTAAGTAGCATTACTTTTGGCAATCAAAGAAAATAAAATAGCAGTACTATTTTAAAACACTGCAAAAATATAGTGTGATGAAAATAATTTTTTTATGTATGTGTATTATGTTTCTGATGAAAAAATTACGAAAGCCATAATATTATGTCTCTTGCTCCCTAGAGGCTAGAGCACATATTTTCAATGAATGGAATAATGATGATAGTTATTCATCAAGTATTTAAAATAATAATTATTGTGTGAGTACTAGCATACACTACTGTTTTCACAAGCTGTTTTTTCCACATTTTTCCAATTATTTATTTGGCTGAAAGTTTCGACCATGTGAGCTTAAACCGCTACTGTATGCAATTTTACAGCAACAACCGTATACAAAACACAGTAGTGTGTAGTAGGATTAAAAAAGTTGTACAAAAAGTATCAAAAGCCTTATCGTTCCAGGCGCAGGATCTTGTATTCAACGAGAATGTCCTACTACAGACGTTAGGTTTCGATGTAGCGATCGATCATCCGCATACTCATGTGGTGCGGACCTGCCACCTTGTAAAAGGTGAGCGCGTACGATAGGTCATGCTACCGCCGCGGCTGAAACTAGAATGACCCACAAGCGCCACGGCAGAGTCGTTTTGTTGCGCGGATGGTGGTAGGGTTGGCTTTGGAATATGTTTAAATTTCGAATGTAAGGTTTTTGACTTTCGTTTCTGACCTAGATTTTAGTAACGACCTGAGTTATCTTTAAAAATTTAAGTCCCTTTGAGTATAATGTGAAAGTAAAATATAATAATTATTCAACATTGGTTTTTTTATTAATTACTTAAGTACTTTCAGGTACGTACTTAAAAATACCTGTATCTCCGTTTGTTATCTCTTTTTCTCCTTATGTTGGTTAATGGGTTTTTATAGTAAATGAGTGAAATACCTTTTATTTATAATAGATTTTGACTTAGATTTTGTTTACATCTCCCATTATTTGGCCTCTTAACTTTTTCCATAACTCTTATAAGGAATATGCGATTTCTGAGATTCCATCTCAGATCCTTCCATGGCAGAAAATTATAATTATACTATATATAGCTCATTATTTATTAAGTTGTATAAAGAATCAGATTTATATGCAGTAGGTATGATTCAAAACGAAAGTTAAAACGCGTAAAAATCCAAAGCCATACCCAAAAATCCGCGTAGACAAAGCCGTGTGCATGCCCAAAAGAAACCGACCAACTGGCCAAGTATCACTTTATTCTACTACTACTGTATAAGGTATGTGCAATTATTGAAATTTTTTGTGTGTGTCATTTTCATCCGCAACCATCATCCATTTTTAACCAAATGTGCTGTGTCCCAATTTTGGATTATCATTCGATAATATCACTAGGAATTCGAATAAAAACATTTAAATTTGAATTAATGAAAAAATTAGTGTGCTCGTGTAATTGATATTTTTGCTTTTATGATAGCAATTTTGAACCCAAATGTTTAAAAAAAAATACGACGAATTGAGAACCTCCTGCTTTTTTGGAAGTCAGTTAAAAAATTGAGTTATGTACATACTTAATTTATCAAAAAGCAAATCATTCTAATAACATAAATAAAACACATTGTGTATCAAAAATGGTAATCCAAAAATTAAAATATTTTAAGCATTAAATAGTAAATTAAATTTATTAATAATTAATTAAATTCACTATTATAATATAAAGAATATTTTATAGCGTAAATTATACGATTTTCCTTCTAAGGAAAGCATGACTGACTCTTTATGCAAACCCCTTAAGTTTCTTATATTTTGGTTTCGAACCAGACTCTGTTAAGTAAATATTTTATTAATAAAAAAAGTTTTATTATTATACTAAAATTGTCACACTGTCCTTATAAAACATTAATAACAAAATTAAACTAAGTACACCATTATTCATATTTTTAAATACAATATGCTTCAAATAACAAAATATTATGAATAGCTGTAAGATACATAGGCTATCCAGCATCCACCCTAGCTGCTTACACCCTTTAATTATATTTTTTAATTTATTTATCAGATTAATATTATTTATTATTTTATTAACAGCCCCCAAGGATTTGGCGCAGACATCATACTTTATGGCGTCAAACAGTCTGCACCTGACCACTATGTGTCTACAATACAGGCCCACGGTGGTCGCGTGTTTCTGCATACATTTAGCTTCTAAATGGAGTAACTGGGCGGTAAGTTACATTTAAAATAATTAATTCATCACTTTTTGTCTAGACAGGCCCATAGTCTATTTCATTTTTCCAGACAGTCCAAATTTGTCTACAGTATAGGCACATATTGGTCTTATCTTTTTGAATATATTCAAAATTTAGTAATTGTGTGGTAAGTTTCACTAACACCAATATTGGGCAAGCATTCAAATAGGCCAGTAGTGGTCACTAAGATATCCTTCTATAAGGCGTCAAACACGAAACTAGCGACGGCCGAGCGACGGCGACAGCTGGGCGATGTGGTACGAGAGCTAGCGACGAATTTCAAGAAGGCCCTTTAGGCACAAACTGAAATTGTGAAAAAATATAATTTCGTCAACTGCGAATCCAGTCCTGCCAGTCTGGTGGAGCGTTTGCGGTTATTTCTCTTCAAAAATATTTTATTAAAATTCCCAAAAAATATATTTTTGGCAATCTGACATTTTAATCACGTATTTATTGATTAATTTCAATAATACCTGCAAATCACCAGACTAATTTAGCTTTTTTATACGTGAATAAAGTTTTCAAATGAGTACGACAAAATTGCGGCGAAATTCGCCGCCAGCTCTCCAACTAATCACATCGCCCCGCTGCCGCCGTCGCCCCGCCGCCGCTCATTTCGTGCCCGTACACTAAGAGTACAGTGCAACTCTGGTCATGTTACTGAATACATTTAGCTTTAAATCCCAAATAAAATAAAAAGATTTAAAAAATTTGCTTTGAAATGGAGTAACTTTATTTTATTTCCTTTTTTCCACTGGCTTATAGTACAGACTGACTGTGGTTATAGCGGAAAACGCTGAGTGTCCCGCGTCGCCGTGCGACAGTGGACGCTCCATACTATACTTTTATAAATAACGTCGCTGAGCCGATAGCGGGCGTTTGAGCGGATTGTTGTTATGCATATTTAGCATAGAAGTCTCACCACTACTATCTGCTTACAAAATAGACTGAGGTAGTGGTCCTTTTTACTTGAACGTAGACTAAAACCTTTCAATACAGGTGTATTTCGTTTGCCCTAGATCCCCCAATCGCACGAGGGCAGGCACTGGTTCTCGTATGTGGACCGAAGTGTGACCACGGAGCTTTTGGAGCGACTCACAGCGGAGTTCCTGCACATATTTGACAAGTGTCCGTCCAGACTCAAACGGAAGATGATGACTATGTCCAACAGTGAGTCAAATTTATTTTAAGTACATAAGTACATGATATAAAAGAAAAGCGTGTATGTCGGTCAATCGGGCTTGTCTGCGTTTTTACGGTACGTCTGTACAATAGATTTAAGTACATAAGTACATGATATAAAAGAAAAGCGTGTATGTCGGTCAATCGGGCTTGTCTGCGTTTTTACGGTACGTCTGTACAATAGATTTAGGCAAAATTTCGTACAGAAATAGATTTCATCTTGTGGGAAAGCTTGCTTTTGTCCCGAAAAATCAAAGAGATCCCACTGGAATATTCAAAAACTTAAATCCACGCGGAAGTAGTCGTGGGCATCCTCTGATACAAGTGAGTAAAATACTATCAAATAGCAGAAAACATATATAGACTGATGAAAACATAACCCTATGTGTTCTGCAGTCAGGTAAAAACATGCCAGACTACAAAAAATAGGGAATATGCATGATTTATTTTTATTTCTTAAATCAATCATTTACATCTTTATAACATAGTAAAAAAATATATAAATAGGTTTGAAAATAGTCAAATAATTACATTAATTGGTGTTTCAAAGTTAAGTATAAATTTGAGCCGTTCAAACGCCACCATTAATCGCGCGCTTTTGATGACGTCATTGGTTATGTCCCGTGTTTGTTTATTATAGCGATTCAGTTCAGTTACTTCATAATAATTATTATTTAACAAGTAATCACACAGGAATACAGTTTTAAACAATTTTTTCTCACAAACACTACTAACACAGTATGAATATCGACGCCGATAAATCCACTGACGTGACCATTTACGTCACATTTCGTTTCGACGCGTTTTGCAAGTTTGAATTTGCCTCCCTTATTTTGCACTTTCTATTTAATATTTTCTGGGTTTAAATAATAACTAAATGAAAAAAATACCTTTTAAGTATAATGTAAAGACAATAAAGAATCTAGAAAAAAATATTTGAGACAAATTTAAATTTTATGCATATTCCCTATTGCTGTTTCTTGGCCAATAAGTAGCCTATGTCACTGTTCAGGACTTTAACTGTGTCTATGCAAAAAGCCGCGTCGATCCGTTGATCTATTGTAGGACAAACCTCAATTAAACACTTCTTTCGCATTTATATCCGCTCGCATCGGAAAGCGCAGCATTGGATAACCGACCACACAGACAGACTATCTCAAGCAAGTAGCTGGGTGACCCTGGAAGCAAGACCTTGTTATGTGGAGATTCACCCTGGATACACACACAAAAAATTCCATCTAATTTTTTAAATAAAATAAAAAGTGAGTGTGTTTCAAATTCACACACTGCAGAAGTGAAACTTCAGAAAAGTAGCCTACGAGAGAATGAGATAAATGTAACTTGTATTCTATACCAGTCTCTCGTAGGATAAATCCTATTATGAATATGTTTCTTTCTTTTTAGTGTTGCTTTTCGTTTCATCAAATTTTCAAATCACGACGATTCTAAAGAAGTTTCACTTCAAAACGCATTAAATAATTGGTTTTTTATTGTATAGAGGCAGGCGTTACTTTGCGGAAGTCCATCATAATGAAGGAACCAGAAGTTTAATTTGCTATAATCCGCGACAAAAGGAAGATCTATGTGGTACAGTGATTTTTTATATTTAATTTTTTTAATAATATTATATATGTTAGTAAATATTATATATATATTTATATTTGCTCACCACACCACAGAATTCCTCCAAAAATAACCTCGACGTACGTTTCACTCCGAAACCGAAGCATCTTCAGGCGATGTTGCCTCCACAACGGACTATTGTGAAAAAAAAATCACTGTACCACATAGATCTTCCTTTTGTCGCGGATTATAGCAAATTAAACTTCTGGTTCCTTCATTAATTGGTTTTTTTGTCAACAGGCGGTAGTTCACCACACTCCAACGCACACCCGTCCGGCTCGGGCGTCGCGAACTCGCCGTTCGACAAGAAACACACACTTGCGAACAGCGACGAGATAGACAAGCAATTTGATAAAGGTAACCCTTTCTATATGCTACACTTTTTTCCACTACAAGTTAGCTCTTCACTACAATCGCATCATGGTAAGTGATAATACAGTTTAAGATGGTAGCAGGCAAACCTATTAGAGTACGGTAGTTGTATTAAACTATTACCCCAAATCGTTTTCTACATGACATCTTTGCCGGTATGGTGGTAACTAGCCACGGCTGAAGTGTACCACGAGAACAGAGGAGAAAAAATTTAGAAATTATAAATTCCTAAATTAATCCTGCCAGGGAGCAAACCCGGGAGCACCCGATCACAGTGATAGCCACTGTGTCAGGGAGGTCATTAAAATCAAGAGAGGCAGTCTGCCTTTCCATACTTTACTAAGTCTACCTTTTTTAAGCTACATGTTGTTAAATATAATATCCTTATCGAACAGAGTACGAGCGAGAGAGACGTCGCCAACTCCCCCCAGTTCCGGGCGGTTACGTGCCCGCGACAACCGCACCGCCCGCGCCGCAACCGCAAAAGATAGACTACAACCTGTACAGAGAGAAGCGGGAGAGAGAGGAGAGGGAGCGGCGGGAGGAGAGAGAGAGACGACAACAGGTAACTGGCTCCTTATCCCACAAAGTATAAACTGCGACGTCATCCCTAGCCTACAATCTGTTTAGAAAGAAGCAGGAGAGAGAGCGGCGGGAGTGGTAAAAGGAGAGAGAGATGGCGACAGGTAACTGGCTCCTTATCCTACAGAGTATGAACGGTGACGTCATCGCAGAAGACAGATTGCGTATAGAGAGCAGGGGGAGAGAGGGAAAGACAGCAACTAGTATATAAAGCTACAAATACTCTACTCTAATGCCTTGTATCTCTCTCTAACCATAGTAAATGTATGAAAACGAAATGCTTCGGACGCGTCACGACACAACGCGGTACAGTAGTGTATTTCTAACTTTACTATACAGAGTATATAAGCGAGTGACGTCAGTCATTTCGACAAAGAAAAGCGGAAGAGAGAGAGAAAGATGCGGAAGGCAAGAGAGCGGTAGGAAGCAACGAGGAATTAGCAATACGGTTCTTTACCCATAGAGACATCACCACAGATGATACAGTCCTCACGCGAGAGAAAGTGAGAGAGAAGAGAAAGTGGTTGGAGTGAGAGAAACGACAGCAGCTAACTAGTTCTTTAACCCGCAGAGTACGAACGCGAGAGGTCGTCAAATCCCACCCGGTTCAAGCGGTTACGATCCCGCGGCAACCGCACAGCCTGCGACGCAACCGCAACCGTTACAGAGAGAAACCGGAGAGACAGGAGAGAGAAGACAACAGGTAACTATTTTGCAGGGAGGTTAAGGAGAACAGTAAACCGAAATAAGTCAAAAAACTACCTATTTGAATTTTCCTTTTTCAATTCCTTAAAATCTAATATCCATAAATGGAAGTATCGCGTAATCGGAAATAATTTTATATCCGTAACCTTATGAAACCGGCATAATATTATTCATATATCCGTATCCAAGTCTGAAATTTCATATCCATAACGTCCCTGCTGGATTGTTATATCACAGCATTTACGTCGGTGACGTATTTACAGAAGATTATTTACTCTACAAAGTTAAGGAGAGAATCGGCAACAGGTACCTAGCTTCTTAAAACAGATTCTCAGCGCGACGTCACCGCATAATGATAAGGAGAGACTACACACTAGAGAGATAGAGAAAGAGAGAGGAAAGGCGGGAGAGAGAGAGAAACGACAACAGCTAACTAGATTCTTATCCCACAGAGTACGAATGCGAGAAGCCGACAAATCCCTCCTGGTCCAAGCGGTTATGATCCCGCGGCAACCGCACAATCTGCAACACAACCGCAGCCGCCACAGAGGGAAACCGGAGAGGCAGGAGAGAGAAGACAGCAGGTAATTAGTTCTTATGCCCTGGTCCCGCCTCGGAGAGACAGTAGACAGGAGACAACAATAGAGTATGTGGGACGAGTGAGTGATATGTAGGTACATACTTGTCCGCACCAATAGGAAGATCTTCCTCCGGGCTGGTGTTATGCCTGGGGACCTTTCTGGTCCGACCGTTGTAAGTTTGAATGGTCTATGTATAGCACTATTCTCAGAAAACTTCGATATCGTGTTTAGGCTTGTATGTAACTCAAAAGTTTTCAGTCGATTATATCATTCTGTCGCGTAGATACAATTAGCGCCATCTAGTTTACACTGTGGTAACCGCTACAGAGTACAAAAGTGAAAGCCAGTATAAAACAAATACAGCACACAGTTTCGACATTTCGTTTCGACATCAGGATGGATGTTTGTTACTCAATTACGCCCCAACGGATCTGGATGAATTTTGGCATAGAGATAGATTGTAGGCTGGAATTACTGATAGGCTACTTTTTAGCCCCGAAAAATAAAGAGTTCCCGCGGGAACCAAAAAAACCTCAATTCACACGGATGAAGTCGCGGGCTTTAGGTTAGGTTAGGTTAGGTAGGTAGTTTTTCATAAAATCTGGTGGCCCTGGAAACGTCAAAAAATTTTGTGTAGTTAAAAATTGTACTTTAAGTGACTCTTTTCGAGACATTGACTATAACTAGCGTGTTATCCCACAGAGTGCGAACGCGCGAAGTCGTCAAATCCCACCCGGTGCGAGCGGTTTCGATCCCGCGGCAACCGCGCAAAGCGCTGCCCAACCGCAACCGCAACAGAGAGAAACGGGAGAGTCGGGAGAGAGAAGACAACAGGTAATAAATCCATACTCCATCCATCATACTAATATTATAATTTAAATTAAGTGTGTTTGTCTGTTGGATAATACTAATTACTAATATTATAAATGCGAAAGTGTCTGTCTGCTACGCTTTAACGGCCCATCTTTTCAATCGATTTAGATGAAAAATTGGTACAGAGATAGGTTGTATTGCGGAAAATTTAGGATTCCCGCGGGAATTAAATTACAGGTACGAATTACAATACACTTCTTTAAAACACGCAAATAATTTGATTTAATTTGTTTACAGGCCTTACAACAAAGACCTGGGGTACCCCAGCCGAACGCGAGGCCAAACCAACCCCCACCACACCACAGGCCAACTTCCTCCCAACACCACAAACCGCACCATCCCTGGCCGCACAAACCACCCCACCACAAGCCCCCGCACGACCACAGACACCACAGACAACTGCCCGGACCATCGACAAGTGTCCCCCATCCCCCAACCGAGGCGCCCCAAAACGTGGCCCAAGTACCCCAAAGGACGCGTCCGCCATCTTTGTTCTCCCCCGAAAACGCGTCAACCCCGTCCGCATCCGCCGCGGCCGCGTCCGCACCAAGACGACCCCCCTCAAATCCACCCCCACAGAGACCTGTACCAAGGCCCGAGCAACGACCTCAAAACTCAAACCACCCTCCCCAACCCCAACATACCTCAATCCCAGAACAAAAACCCCCAAGTCCGCACAAAAAACGTCCAGACCCCACAGCCGTCGTACGAGACATGCAACCCCCTGCAATCCTATCCCCTTTCTCATCGCCACCAAATAAAATGGTCGAAAATAAACAGAGACAAAGACTCCCATCGAATTCCGAGCCGGAATTAGTACCTGTAGTTAAAAAGATAGACGAAACTCCCGGATATGAAAACGTGATACGAGACTCACAGAGGGGTAATGCCATCAAAACCAGGCCACCTGAAAGGAAACCTGAATCTTCTAGACCTCTTAATGGAATAGAAACGGATCCCACTCTAGTTTCAAATTTACTCAAAGAGAGTTTAGCTAAACCTGCGCCTATAACCGTACCTTTAGAGAAAAAGTCTCCGATAGAAATCAAAAAGGAGCCGGTGGTTGAAACCCCCATTCAACCAGTGGTACCTCAAGTCGTAACCCCAATGGCTCCGCCCCCACAATTCGAACCCCCACCTAACATGAATCCACTACCTCAAACACAGAATCCACCCCAAAACCAAAATCAATCCCAAAACCAAGAACCGGAACACAAACCCAAGAAAGAGAAGAAAAAGAAGGACAAACACAAACATAAAGACCGCGACAAATCTAAAGAGGAAAGAAAGAAACACAAAAAGGATAAGGACAAAGACAAAGAAAAGAAAGAGAAAGAACAACCGGTTCCACCGGTTCCCGAAACTGATGGGATAAAAATAACAATCCCACGCGATAAACTATCCTCATCCAGTCCGGGATTAAAGATAAAGATACCCAAAGAAAGATTGGCGGTACCACCTCCCCCGCCAAACGCTGGGTTAAAGATAAAGATATCGAAGGAGGTTCTAGAGACGTCGAGAAAAAGAAGCGGAGTCAACGAGCAGGGGCCTCCGCAGAAAATGGCGCGTCACGAAGCCCCTCCCGTTAATAAGGTAGGTTGGAATATGCCTTTCAGGCCCCATTTCCCTTATTTCATGATGCAGCCCCCACCCCCCTTGTATTATGGTATGGGGGGGATGGGGATGGATGGGTATTTTTATGGCATGTTTCCGCCGCCCCAGCAACGGCCAAGACAACAGCCGCCATTGCCCGCGATGCCTCCGCCCCCAGTTCCGCCACCGCCTCCGGAGTAGATGAGGAAAAAAAATGTGCGTTCGAAGTAAAGTTTCTTTGATGTTGTTGCAGATATTTTTTTTATAAAACGCGCCGAAATGTTTACCTCCTTTTTGGAATTCGGATAAAAATAAATGTTAAACTAATTAATTAAAAGTTGGTGAATATTTTTGAATCGGGCGTTTTTTTAAACGCTTTAACTGACAGCTAAACAGGCGGTCATTTTCGGCGGTAATAACATTTCAACTCCCGTGCGATAAAATTTCTGAGTTACTTTTAAAACGCCTTAAGGAATTTTGCTTCAAACATTTAGGTCGCTCTAAACTTTTACTCATAGTACCTTGTAAGATCAGGGAAAATATTTATTGACTTTGTTTCACCATGTTTCATGATTAATATTTTTTTTAATTTATTTTGAAGGCATAAATTAGGGCCTTTACACATACACGATATTTACACGCACAGTCTACGCGCGGTTTACGAACGCATGTCATCGGTTTTGTAAATATCATTTTGAAAGTATGCAGTCGCTGCAATAGGGATGTTTCTTATTTCAAAAATAAATTATTTCTTGGTGATTATAAATTACATAGAGGTTCAATCCGACATAGGTACGTAAAATCGGCGCCCTCGATCATTTTTATTTTTTGATAACCATTTGAAGGGCTATTTAACCTGCGAATAAATTTGACGTTTTGACAGATTTTCTAAAGGATTTCTATCAAAATTTCAAATATATTCGTAGATTAACCGCTTGGGAAAAATCTGCCCTAACTTGATTATTAGTAAAAATGTATGTCAAAAGATTACGTACTTTTTGTAGTTGTCAAACGATATTACATGTTTCTATTTCATACAAGCTCTTACTCGAAGTATGTTCCAAGTGTGTGTGCGTTTGAAAATAAGGGCGTATGTAGGGCGTGCGTGGGCGTTTATAAAAGGGAAGCGAAATTGGGAATGTACTCACTCAGTTTATGACTTTGTTTTTCACTACACTAGTGGGTTTAAGCGGAGCAATCCATGATTTGGGTCACACTTTTGTTTAATTTTGCGGGAGTCACTTTTACACCACACTCGCGTTTATTTTGCGGTTAATTTACCACATTCGCGAACTAAATTCGAGTAGACTTTTGTGCGATCGCGGAACAAAGTAGCGTGGATTCACTTTGAGTGCGTTTTTTAGACTAAAGCGCATGGCGAATTTTGCTGCGACGCCGGAGTGTCCAAAGGTGTGAGGTGAGGTATAGCGCGGAAGGGCAAGGGGAGAGGAAATGCGATAAGGAACTAGGTTTGGCGCGTACACCAAGTTCTTATTCGAACCGGGCGTATTGACATTTGATAAAGAGTTTCTGATTTGATTAGTTCGAAACATCCCTATTGTATCGCGTCCAAAGCGCGTTTTTTTTACGGCTGACGCGTTTCTACTGCGCGTGAAAATATCTCCGTGGTTTGGTGCGACCAATGCATGTGCTACGACGTCCAATATATTCTATTTATATAATAGGGAAATAATTAAAAAAAAAATATTTTTACAAAAGTTGGGATATTTCTTTGGCACAGTTATTGTAGCGTAGGTACTAATAAAAGTTTCAAAATTAGGGTCCTCACACTGACACTAAATTGGCATTTAAGTATTACATCATACATGTTATGTTGAAACTATTGCAGTCTCAAAGAACTTTATGATAATAGGTGTTCGAAGATTAATGGCCTATGGTCCGGCCGCCATCTTGAATTTTCATCAAATGTGGTCGCAGTCTGAAAATTTTTCATTTGAAGCGACCAAAAATCTATAATATTATGATGTTTATTTTTATGGTAAAATGAAAATTTTATAAAGATATAACAAAATTAATTATAATATTAGTCTGATAAATGTTTGACATGAAATATCTCTAAAAGTATTTCTATAACAACATAAAAGTTTCAATATGTGACAGGCATTTTAGAAACTGCTATGGTCTGTATGGACTGTTACGGTCATCTTCTAAATTGAAACCTTCGAACTCCATTATAACCATAATATTATATTAAGTTCATAAGACGTAGTTAGACTTTATTGAAATTCAATGATTTCATAGCTCTAGAGGGTAATATAAGAGGGGACCTAGACAAAAAATCTAGACAGTATAAAAAAATACCGAAACGGTGTATATATTTTTATTAAATTATTTAATATAGTCTATATTTTAGTTTCTAAGAGATATTATAGTTTTATCAAAACTTTGAAATCTGACATATTTATTCTATATCATATTATTCTATGTACAAATTTTATATTATACAATTATTATCTAGATGGTTGTTGCTTACAATGGTTGTCTATTATACGCTGCTATTGCACGAAAAGTTATTAAAAAAAAAAAGAAAAAAAAGTTGTTAGAAAATATTATTCTAAATGCCAACGTTTTTAAGGTGAATTCTCACTGTCGATACTTAATATAAACATTACTTTACCTTCTTTTGTATTTTTGATATAAATATGTCACAAAACTATTAATATATATATATGAAATATGCTAAATATTGCAAAATATGGTAAGTAATAATATCTCGATATGCCTTTAAATACTATACAAATTTTACAATTTTATAGTGTTAAGACTCGATAGTATTGGAATTCACCTTAAGAAACATTGACAATATATAGTAATAAATATAATTTATGAGCAACGCAAACTTATAAGCGTATATAAATAACAGTCGTTTGAATTAAATATATAAAATAAATAATTATAGGTGAGTTATTTATGTGTATTGTCTCTACATAAAAATATAATTATTGGTGTTGATATATCCTGTAATGTTATATAGGTACTACTATCGAAAAGTTTAAACATTCTTTACAAAACAAATTTTACAATTAATTATTATAAGAAGTTAATGACTGAAAATGAACCGCAAAGTTTATATAAACTAGTTAAATAATACTATTTAAAATATATATAATGTCTCAACAGGGAACAAGCATAGAAGCGATTAATCAAATGAATGATGCTTTGTGATGAACAGTTTTAGATTGGGACATACTTTTAAATTATTAATTTTACTTGAAGGCATCGCAATGTGTACGTTAAAAAAATCGATTTCTAACAACACTTGAAACATAATATTATTGATTTATTTGAAGAACAAACTCCTTGTTATTTTTTTTAAATGATAATAATTATGATGG
Source organism: Erebia epiphron (assembly GCA_963932025.1). Taxonomy (NCBI): domain Eukaryota; kingdom Metazoa; phylum Arthropoda; class Insecta; order Lepidoptera; family Nymphalidae; genus Erebia; species Erebia epiphron. Next base: position 5,505,737 of record OZ009953.1, on the reverse strand, counting down.
TAAATATTTTTCTTATTTATCTTTGTCATGTGACGACAAAAACAGGAGGTTTCATATTACAATATTTTTGAAATATTAAAATAGAATACTTTAATGACAACGATTATAGTAAAATATTTTTTGATTTTTTGATTTAAATATAAAACTATTTTTATCAATTAAACATTCCAGCAGCAAGATAATAATATTTACCATTTTCTGCATACATTACTTAATATATATATTATTATAAATATAATAATTCTCTTATGTTAGTAATTGTTTTATTTCGTTATTTATTTATAGTGTATCTATAGTTATTTTGTTGAATTAGATGTTATACAAATCTCAAAAAATATTTTTATATTTCTGTCGAATCTGACTAATGATTATATAACATAATAATATATTCATATTCATTTAATTTATAATTCTTTATTTTCAAGTATAATAAATAAATTATTTTTTCTTGCTTTTTATGAAGATTATTTAAATAGCAATAAATAAATTGAATGATATTATAATTATGTATTTATTAATAAAATTCGGTTAGTAAAGTTGTAATAACTCTGCAGCAATGTTAGAAGAATTTATAAAATTATTATTTAGTTTTTAATTGATTTATTTTGGATTATTTTGAACACATTACCATATCAGCTTTAAATTAATTTTAATTTCTAATTAAATTAGCATAATTGAATGGACCTGTTTAATTTACTTGTAAGATAAAAATATTAATTATAGTTTACGTTTTATGTATATTATGTACCCAATAACTATATTATTATTGTTTGCTTTGCTCAAAATCTATTGATACAATACAGGGTGTTTTAAAAATTTGGTGTTCCTTTATGAGCTTAGTCTAGCTCTGAGCCAATCTTAAGTATTAAAAAATATCAATATTACACAAGAACACTTTGAAAAAAGATGTAAACGTTTGTGAAAGAAAGCCTTGCGTTGTACTCAAAACGACAACTAAATTGACAAGAGTTAAAAGTTTTGCCGTTTCTACATAATTTTTGCTCTATGGAAAGCTACTGAATATTTTTAGTTGTGTCAATTTAGTTCATTTTGAACACAACTGATTTGGTATGTAAGTTTGTAAATAATTGACTAAGGGCTGATTTTTCAATCGTCAGATAAAGTTTATCGGAGGAATAGATTTGACGTTTTGACAGGTTTTGTATTGAAAATCTGCCAAAACGTCAAATTTATTCCTCCGATAAAATTTATTTGACGATTGAAAAATTAACCCTAAAATAAATATACTATTGTTGTTTTGTCACATGGTGCCATTTTATGTTACCATTTTGAACTAGAAAAGGATACCATATTTTAGGTGGTTTAAAAAAAAGTACTTAATTTTTTAATAAATTCACTATCAAAAAGTTAAGTTTAGTTATAAATTAGTTTATACTTCTAAACTGTTAATTATTACAATATTGAGATTATTCTTACATACGAATTTAATTATAAATTGTTGGATTTAATTATTTTTTTTAGATTATTGTATGTAAATATCAAATAGAAGTGTGACTCTTTAGTTGTATATTTTTTTATTAATAATAATAGTTTTGAATTGTTTTCTTTTTGCAAATTAAACATCACACTGTGAATCGTATTGAAGTTTATTTTTTATAACACCATTTAATAAACTGTTGAGCAGTCTAAGATGGAAAAATAAAAAAATCTGTATCTTGAAACTAGCTAATCGACAGGTCTTATACTCTGAGCCTAAAAATGAATTTAACTATAATATTTTTTATGTGAATATTATATAACTACTGATTTTTTTAAAGTACTGGCATGGCCTATATACTATTATATTTATACAATTATAAAGCCTTATCAATTCATTGGCATATGTATAATAATGCAATTTTAGTAACAAGTACTAGTGGCCAAAGATTTAATAATTTGTTAGATTCGTCAACGAAAAATCATTATTTATAAAATTTAATTCAACGTGATTATTCGCCGGTATTTTTACATTAACCCTGTATATTTTTTTCTATGAAATATTTTAGATTTAAGGAACGTCTTTGCATGTGTGAATTGTTGTTGCTTGACACATTTCTTTTTTTTTTATTCACGTGGTTTTTATGGCACCTGTTTTTTTTTAGTTTTTCCATGCTATTACTTAGCTGTTATTTATGTTTTTTTGTGGATAGCAGCTAATTGATAGCTTGCGCGCAGCTGTGTATATCGTGTCCTGTGGGGCTAAGGGTTACTTTTTCAAAATAAAAAAGTTTTGGAACGGTAATCAAGGCTGGGATGCAAAATTTCACCACATAACCGCTGGGGTCTTTGCTTTCTAAGGTGACGGGAAGCTTTATACTATAGTTCGGATTGCATAATTGAAAAACATACAAACACTATGTAAATGACATTAAAAGCAATCCCAGCTATAATAAAACAACAATCAAACAAAACTTTACAATTTGCACTTTATTACTTTTGTCTATAAAGTTCAATTTGTAATGTTAATTGTTTGGTTGTGGAATCGCGCGGCGGTGGTACATTTTCACCTTTTGGTAAAACCGTATAACACACTAATGGTTGTTGCAACTATGTGTTTACCCTCACATGCATATATTTGAAATCAAGAAAAAAACCGATGGTGACTCTATGAGTTAATTATGTCTATAATTTTATTTATTATCAAATAATCTAAAATTTAAATATTGTTCTTTTCATAAATATACTCGTGGGTTAAAGAGGGTTTAAAGATTATTTATGTCTTGATTTCAAAAAAAATGTATGTGACAAAAGTTGACACATTTTGCATCACTAAGGCTGATATCTATAATACATTCAGTACTTTTTTGATAAATTAAAATATAATTCAGAAAATATAAAAATACTTTTCGTGTCGTAAAATAGAGCAGGTAGGGAGGTTTATTCTTTCATTTCAATCAGAAAATTTAGCTTAGTCGAGTTTACGAATAAAAAGAAGTTTTAATTTTAGGTAAAGAAATACACAAGTCACAATATAAATATAAAAGTAACTTTTATTCAGTCAAATTAGTGCCCCTACAAGTAAAAAATAAATTGTGACTAGTAAAATCTGTTTACATATTTTTGGACAAAGTATAGAAATACAGTTAATGGTTTTTAATCAATTTTGAATTTTAAAATAGTGATGTTTCCAAGAAACGATTATACCGTGAATTGCTATGATACCGATATACCGGTATAAAATTATACGATGTCAGCCTTATACGCCCCGCTCGCCGTTTAGCCTCACTAGGAACGACGACACACGGCTGTGCGCATTCAACGTGGCTCGTATTCACAGGTCGACAGTCTTGGCAACGGGCACCTGGGCAAGTGATGACGTCACGCGCTACGTGTGTCGGCGTTCCTGCAACAAACGGACCTCACTAGTGTAGTGTAACTACCGGTTTAAATTATTTTTCGTTCCGTTATTGTGTACCAGGGTGATTTCGATGATACTCAGTGGTACTCTTTCCAGAGTATGGTGTAACTTTGACATTTGGTGGTAATATGGCTTAAATTGTTTTTTTTTTCCATTGGGATTGAAAACGCTTTGATCTTATTTCAAATACATTTGGTAAAGATTAAAAGCTATTCTCGTTAATGCACTCCAAGTTTAAAAAAAAATACAAATATTAAATTTTTAATAGCTACTAGTTCTCGATTTCACCAGTTGCAATAACGATTCATTTTTTTTCATACTTGTATGCGTTTCGCGTTCTTTCATCACCACACGGACGATACCGGTATTTTTGGAAAGCCGATACCGCTTTGGGTACCGGTGAAAAGTCAAACTTGTCGGTCAAATATTTTGTTTCGCAATTTTTTTTATATCAACCTTGTCTTAATTGTTTATGAAACGGTCTTACATACGAGCAATGTAAATATCTAATCTAAAGTGATCTGTGCAAGTTTGATCTGTAACGGCGGCCCGACTTGGATCGTTTTGTCATTTATTTAGTTGATACATCTTCTTGTTTTATTTATATAAAAAATCAAATAATAAAAAAAATATTATTTTTGTACTCACCTGTACTAATAACTGATGAAAACGGTCCGTGTGTACTAAACAATAAATTGTGTTTGTAAATATGGGAATTTAATTATTTTCTATTACAATAAAATTGTATATAAAATTATTTGGATGCGTCTCTTACAGTAATAATAATAAAATTAATATTATGCCTGCATTTTGGATGTACCTTATATATAAAAAATGTTAGTGTCAGTTCAAACGGACCGCACCCCAATCACACCATAGAAGCTGGAAGTTGCATGAATATAATATATAATTTTGCTTTAGTTGTTTGAAGTTGCGTTGCCAGCCACGAATGGAAAGCCACTGCATCGTGTAAATAGAACTGCGCTTTTGGCCGCTGTGGTGTGATTGTGGCACGTCTGTAAGGACCCTTAGCCCAATCGATTGGCTGATTCTACATTGAACCCGCTTTGTTCTTTTTATACTTTACTAGTTTACTTTTTCAAGTAGCTATGTATAATCTATACTATTGAATTTATACAATTAAATAACAAGAAAAATCTATTTTCATGTTGCGACCCTCTGCCTGGAATTATTCACGTGCTCGATGATATACGTCTAGTCACGACCGCTGTGGCACACTGAATAACGATATGTCCAGTGCTCTATAATAGTACGTGAGACAGAGTATGTGTATTTACTAAATAAATACTATAATATGTCCAACCATTTATTTTATTTTTGACATAAGCACGTCTATGAAGTTTCACAATTGTTGACAGGCAACCATCGACAAAAAAGTAGACGTAATTGATTTATTTTAATACATTCATTAATATACTTAGTCATTTAAACGCTTGGGTATGTTTATTAAACAATAACATATTATGTTGAGCAAAAATAAATATCAATGTGTCAAATCAAGTGTGTGTTTGTCAGGAAGCATCACTATCTATATAGGACTGCAGATAATACAAAAAAACATGAAAGAAGCACACGTTGCAAAAACAAACTGGTGTATCCCAGCCACAAACTAAAAATTTTTAGCCGCGGCCCATTAAACAGATCAGTTAACATTTATAACAAAATACCTAAATTTATCACCGACGAAAATAATGATACGACATTTAAACGAAAACTCAAACAATGGCTCTTAAATAATTGTTTTTATGAGATAGATGAGTTACTTAGAATGTAGAAAATGTCAAAACTAATCGGACTCAAGACCTCAATTGCATGACAGTTACGTTTATGTTCGTATTCAATCCGAGATAATTTATGACTCATAATTTAATATGTAATATAAATATTGAACTCGATCTTTAAAAATATTAAGTTGACATATTTATTTAATTTTGTTATTGTTTAATGTTAATGCTAATCCAAATGTTTTAAATTAAAATAAGTGTAACCATTGCAATGCCCTAACGGGGCCTCATGTAGTTAATGATTGTTATTATGTACATGAATGCAATTAGCAATAAATAAATAAATAAAATCGATTAAAACTTCTTCATAAAGAAAGTCGATTGTTTACAAAAATCGTATCAGTAACGCATTAGAACATCATTGACTCGAGCTGCCAAAAGTAAAATAAATGATTGGACAGAGTATACTAAATGCTAGCACTACAGTCATTATATCACAGTGACAAGTATTCTGACTAGACGTCTAGAGAAGGAAAGTTAATTTATTTTTTTCGAAAACTCGAACGTTTTTTTTTTTCAATCCTAACATAAGTAAGATCACGGTTATAAGCCATTTAAAGAGTTCCTTCTTATAATGCTTTTATAAATTATTAATTAATAATCCCAATATGAATAACTAGTAGTAATTAGAATTAAATATACTTGTAGGTATTGGCGAGAGAAATAATAATTAATTAATATAATATGTATTTAACAAGCTAGCTTTGTTTCGCTAGGCTTTCTGTGTGTACCTTATAATCCATTGTGATACTTCATAGCAAGTAGCGTTCTAGATTCTAGATGATTCCAAAAAATTTTTGGCAACCCTATTGGCTTTCCACATTATCCTAGTCACCCTTCAATATTTTTAGACAACTTTGAAAGCTTTTTTCATCATGGCACTAGCATGTTTTGTAGATGTCCCCAAAAATATTTTTGACAACCCTATTGGTTTTCTACATGGATGGCCCTTGAATATTTTCTAGATGCCACTTAAATGTTTGAAGGTGACCCTAAACATGATTTCTACATACATAATATTATGTACCTTTTAGTAATTTTCTAGCTGATGACTCTAAAATATTTTCTACATGAACCTAAAATGTCCTGTAAATGACCCTAAATAATATTTTAAGGTGACGTTAAGTTCTTTTTTGCAACCCTAAAATGTTTTCTACATGGCCCTTAAATAGTTCCTAAATTGCCGCATATTATTTTCAAAAGTGACCCTTATTATAAATTGTGTAAAAGGCAAAAAAATATTAATTAGTATTATATAATTGATTCATGACGTTTTTTTATTTTATATTAATAAAAATTATATGACGTTATTCTATTTCATATTTTATGCTACATCTTAACGCGACGTATATGGAGTATCAAATGGTAAAAAAATAGTTAACTGCTGCAATGAGTGAAATTTTATATGAAGTATATAAACAAACAATAACAATTTTATTCATATAGATTAAATTTATAAAGTTAACTTACTAAAGAAGCCTTACATTTAAAGGTAGTCAGCCATCGGCATTGCGATGCTAGACTACAAAATACAAAGATATAATTGAATTATAATTTACTTTCTATACTTTCCATCTTGTGATGGCAGACAAGCGTTTTTATAAATTTTCAAAATTATACCTAACTAGCTGATGCCCGCGACTACGTCCGCGTGGATTGAGGGTTTTTTGGTTCCCGCGGGAACTCCTTAATTTTCCGGGATAAAAAGTAGCCTATGTGCTATTCCAGACTATAATCTATCTCTGTGCCAAATTTCAGCCAGATCGATTCAGCCGTTGGCGCGTGATTGAGTAACAAACATCCATACATCCATCCATCCATACATCCATCCAAACTTTCGCATTTATAATATTAGTGAGAAGTAAGATAAATGGGGTAGGTATCTAGGATCCTACATAAGATAAATCATGGAGGTGCCCTCTTTCTACCGCAAGGGAAGCGAGCTCCGTTCTGACTGACAACTGACTCCGTTTAGCTCGCAGAGGACCAACAACAAGCACCAACAAAGAACAAGTAGAAAGTACCGAGCGAGCAAAAAAAAAATAGCTAGCGAGTTCAAAAATAAATCTATTATCTATCATTAAGGTACAGTTCGCGCGCGAGTTGAATGCAGCGTAAATGTATGTGTCACTATACATTTGCTCTGCATTCAACTCGCGCGCGAACTATAGCTGTCCGAATTTTGTTAATGGTAAAAAGAGACTAAGTAGACAAAATAGTTTAAACAACCTATTTTGTCTACAGTCTGTTCCACTGAGCTATTTCTCGCTCATTACCCTTTTGCAGTGGAAACCGCGCTTAAAACTAGCAAAATACTTGACAGCCTAGGCATAGTATTTTATAGCATCGCAAGACGCTGGACGACCACCCATTCCTTTTTATAATCATGTATCTTAAAACTTGGCATTATTATAATATGTTCTAAGACTTAGATTAATGATTCTTAGCAATAATAGAAGTGATTTTTAGTGTAGTTAGCCTAAAAAATTTAGACTAGGAGCTAATGAACTGTTTGCTTAGAGTATTTTATTTAAAGCAAATTCAATCATCAATGTCTCAAAAGGTGACATTAAAATATGTTACTAATTAATGTCCGGCATGCGTCTCGCGCGCTACTTATCGGACTCGTGTCCACAACTAATCGTAAAGATTCAATAGGATGAACGATACGTGAACGGATATTTAGACATGAATTGGTTTTGCAACAAATAAAATCTCAAGTTTCTTAATGTTTTCCTGTACCCTAGCAATCTGTACAAAATATATACGTTACAATATTAAAACCGACACATTTCAAACAACTTGGAATACTCAAAAACTCAAACTGACTTATTTCAAAATACAACCATTCAACACTGTATCATTTCAAAGTAGGCGGGTTTAAAATAAATGAGCAAATAGTTCGTTTGCTCTTAGACTTCTGTCTATAGACTGAAATATTACCTGATTGGTGTAAAACTAAAACCAAATTGATGCCCAAAACGAAAATTGTTCACATAATATTACGCGTTGATATCTCTTTAGAAGCCTCTTATTGAAATTATTTAAAAACATCTGAAATCCATACTAATATTATTATAAATGCGGAAGTGTCTTTCTGTTCGTAACCTTTTTTAAATAATGGGGTGCGGATAGGTCATCCGCGTAACCTATATTATAACGAAATTCGGTATAGAGACGGCTTGTACACGGACGTTTTAGCTTTTAAAGCAAAAAAATCAACTTCAAAAATTTTTCGAACCGGATAGAGTCGCGGTCATGAGCGGTTGATATTTAAAATCATCTTATAATTGATTTTAATACTTTCTACACTAAGCCAATGTCAAATAAATCCTTTATCAACTTCCTAATGAATTATCAAACTCAAAAATATCGAAATGTTAATTGTAGTTTTTCACGTCTTGTCAGGCCCAAGATAGACTTATTTCATGTTTAGACTTAAATATGAAACCAAAAATATTTATAAATATATAACATAATATAAGTATGGTTTTCTGATTTCTGAAATGTATCTCTGGCTTTATAAAAATCTTATTTTCTTTGATAAAAACTGACATTAATTTTAAATTAATTACTTAGTTCAAAACTATTATATTTTGTGGCTGTGAATGACCACTATACAGTTTTAATTTTTTTTAAATACCTAAGACTAATTAAATTACACAACATACATTCGAGTAGGTATGAATTTTTTTCTTCGAATTTATGATTAAATCTTAGAACATAATTTTTTCAACTAAAAAATATCTCAAACTTCGAAAGTTATTCACTCATAGATCGATAACTTACTGTAACTGATAGCTTGGAAAAATGAAAATAAATCACTTCAAAATATAAAAAAAAAAACTATTATTTTGCTATATTAAATATGAATATTTATACGTGTAAATATTTTATAAAACTGTATAGTAATAGTCTTTGACGTGACGATTCTTATGATACTGACGATTTAGATTATCAAGTAACTAAATAAAAGGAAAACGTATAAAAAAATTAATTAAGGAAAGGTTAGTTGTGAACTAAACAAATCCGTTTTTTTTAAATTATTAGTTATTAAGTGTCACTTAACGTTATTTAGTAAGTCCTTAAGCTGTGTGTTCAACGGTCGAGTACATATGCTTTCATCAAATGATTTTTTCGTGGGATGAAGAAATGCCCCTGTGTCGGTGCAGCCGCGCGATTGGTTCTTCAATAAATCTTTCGCTTTTCGCGCCGTGCGAAAGAAACCTATCCGTAGAAATATCGATTGAATTGAAGAGCTTTTTTTACGTGACCCCAACTTTTAACAAGGAATTAACAATATAAACCCATTAACGGGTATGGTATGAAAAAATTTCGTTTTCCAAAGTTATGTAGATAACCTAAAGAAAAATACATTTTTATTTTTACATGTGGGGTCACAAAGATCCCTTTAATAGGTATGAACGCACGGGACTTATCTTGATTACGTTTAAAAGTGCTTAGTCGATTTTTGTTCAATTAACTAGATTTAGTTAGACAATTTAGCGTTAAAGCGTTTTATAAAACGATTTAGTTACATTTAATTTTGTTGGCTCTAAATTTGTTGTACACAGGTTTATTTTAAAAAAAAAAGAATAAATATTTAAAGAAATACAAAATTGTAAAAAAATCCAATCAATTTGAAACATTATCGTTCTTCTAACGAAAGCTTGATGATATTTAATAATATATCAGCATGAAAAATATTTATTACTGGAAGAATTAGTCAATATTATTTTGCGTTATTTTTTCTATAATTTGTGTACTACCGTTTTAGCGTCATTTAACAGCGTTAGAAAACTGCTGTTTTTATAAAATATATTTCATAACTCAAGTGAAATGATATGAATTATCTTTTTCTAATATGTAATGTAGCTTTGTCTCGTTTTGACTTGTAAGATTGTTAAAAGTGTCGAAATTGTAACTCGCAATTGTCGCAATTTTTTTTAATTGGCTAGTTTTCAGTTAATACAAAATACAAAACTTAATTACAGTTAGTTAAAAGTTAGTTAATACAAAAGTTTATTTAAAAATACTAATATTCTCTTGAGGGCAACTTCTTTACATAATAATGAAATCTTTAGTTCTACAATTTTTTGATAAACGTATGTTCTACGGCCAGCTTACTAAACGTCACTCTCCACCTTACAATCTCCTCACCGCTTGACGTCGCGTGACGGGCCAAATTGAAAAGTAACGCCATCACGCGACGTCGAGTGATTGGCAAGCAAAGTGTTAAAAGGTTATTAGTATTTTCAAATTTACCTTGCAGCATAAAACCAGTTCTCACTGTTGAAATAAGAGATTACATTAAAGATTGTCTTCTGTACTGATAATGTGGGCATAATAGTGTAAGAACTGTTGTTGTTAAAAAAAAAATAAGTTTTTAGCATAAGACTTATTTTCTTGAATAGTTTCATTTCTTTTCTTTTTCAGTAGTTACTATTTAGCTTTTAAGGTTGTAAATTGTGTAAATTAAATAAAAACAACTTCAAAAACGTATAGTTATAGTTATTATTATTAAAGTTTAGTCGAACGTAGAACTTCTTTTTTTTTTCGAATATTTTTTTTAATAAAAAAAAAAAGATATAGCTCACCCGAAATTCGCTTGAGTAATATATATTAGGTAAAAAAACTCAAGGTGAAATCCCTTAAGTATATAGTTGCGAACAAAGTGGGTCAATGGTTCTAATTCTATTATAAACAATCTCTTTATTACATTCTTAAATTAAATTAAATTAAAAATTAATTAATTTAATTTAATACACAATCTCTTGATTAAATTCTTAGATCTATAGCTATCCTTCTCCGCAGGGAGCATTGTGAATGGGATAGCAACATATTTAGATTCATTTCAGTTAAGAGATTGAGTGTAATAGAATTAGACGCAATGCGTGTATATTAACTTTAAATTTTATCATGATATAATCTGTTTATGCGTAGGATAACGGCCACGGTTCTTAAAGGTAGAAACACATTGGCGATATGCCACCCTACGCTGTGTCAACAAAACTCCATACTTACATTTAGATCAGGGGCCATAAGCGGATTCCTAGTTCCATTATATATCCTATATCATTACATATCCTATTTTGATTATGACTTAAGTCAAATGGATTGACGCCAATAAATAATTAATTTGTCCACGGCCTCTAGCAAAGACTTTCTCATTACCAAATGGATTCCACTTTGAAAAGTTAATTCCGGAAAAATTTAACAAATGTAAATGTGGGTACGTGAGGTGAGGTAAAACTAATGTGTCTCTACCATAATGCAGATTAAAAATGGAAAATCTTGTGATATAACAGTTCGACTCAGGTGTATCAAGGTTGTAAAGTAGTATTGTTGTCTATATGTGTATTACTTACCTATATGTTATTTCGATTTAACAGGTTCACTGCGGTTTGGGGCCGTTTTAACCCCTTCATACTTGGGGGTTGAAACGACCCCTTAACATTATTGAATTTTACCATTTACTTCAATAAAGAAGACTTCGTAACTTGGATAACTTCAAAGTTTGTACCCACCAGCAACAAATAATTGTCTTTTAGTTAAATAACACTGTTTTTTTAAGAAAACTCAAGCAGATCAATAAATATTTGTCAATCTCGTATTAAAAAGTACAAGTTTGGCATTGAAATTTCAGAATCTTTTCTTTATTTTTTTTATTCCACTACAAGTTAGCCCTTGAACGGTCTCATCTGGTGGTATACCTTATCTGACCCGGTGACAGATTCGCTAGTATATATGAAAAAAAAAAAAACAGACAAAAATAAGTTCCAATTTTGGTCACTGGGTCAGATAAGTTTGTGGGAGTATAAGTGATGGTGTAGGCTAAGATAGTATCGGGCTAATCTGTTAGGGGTATGGCAGTTATATTAAAACCCATTCCCCTAATCGGTTTCTGCACGGCAAAGTACCGGAACGCTAAATCATTCGTTGCCAATAGGGTGATAACTAACGACGGCTTAAGTCTACCACCAGACCAGACCAGGAAAATCTGAAATAAAATTTCCTAATTGAGTATGTCATGGATCGAACCCGGGGAAAACTACACTTCTCACCACAGCTCTATGGTGCTCATCTTAATTCATCATCAAACAGTCAAATTCATCAAGATTAAGTAACTGAAGAGGCAATATTTATATTAATATATATTGTTAAAAATAAACTTTTTTTCACGTAGTGAACCTGTTAAGGGTTGATAATATGAAGACGCATTTTAAAACTTACTGTCAGCGAAGTAAATAGGTACCTTTCCCTTTTTTTTGGCTGGCAAAACTGAAGTATACCTAGATAGCCAGTCACAACTGCCGCTGGAGTAGCAAAGTCCTGGAGTGGAGACCGCCAGAGTGGCTGGCATCAAATGGATGCTAACAGCCAAGGATAGGCAACGTTGGCGCAATTTCAAAGAGCCCTATGTCCAACAGTGGATGCATATTGGCTGATGATGTAACCAGCAGCTCCCGCATACTCGCCCGATATTAACCGTCCACCTAGTGGGGGTTCGCTTTAGTGCAAAGTCGCCTTTCCAGCGCATAGGGACCTGCCCCTTAGCCAAGTTACATACGTTTCGTGTCTATTCTCTTTCTATAATCGTTAACTCTTTAGCGAAAGCGATTAAAAACGCTAACCATAGACTATTTTCTCTCCGATAAAGCGTTAACGATTATAGAAAGAGAATAGACAAGAAACGTATGTAACTTGGCTAGGGGGGCTTAACATCTATCGTTAAAATCATTATCGAAATTGACCGATGCAGAAGTTAGAACCTTCGAATTTAATGCCATAGTGAGTGAGTGAACTCATTTTTCTTAGCTTTTGTAACACGTGCTTAGATCAGAGTGTACCTACTGAATAACTATACCATTAGTGCGGTTCGTTTCTTGTGAAAAGACCGCTTACCTTGTACATGCGCTGTAGACTGCTACTATTTGGTGGTACCGCACGATTGGTTCGCCAATCAACGTTTCGTTTTCCTCCTCCGGTACGACTTCGCATTTCGACAACGTTGATCGAATATCGAAATAGTTACTACAGAGTAAAACGGGCCTTCTCTTGGTTATATGTGTCACCGTAAGATTGCAAAAATCATTAGATTGTAATCCAACTAGTGAAATTGTAAACTGTCGACAGATTACAATTTAACGCATTACTTTTCGGTAGATAGTAATCTGTTAAGTATATTATCCTGATAAAACACCACCTGTTTATTTATGTCGTAACCGGAAAACTTAAATACAATGAATGTTTAAACGTAAATTGACACTCAGAACATTGAACGGTTCCCAATCTGTCGACAGTTTACAACTTCGCTAGTTAGATTACAATCTAACGGTTTTTGCAATCTTACGGTGACATGCAACACTGTAATGCTTTTTAAACGAATTTGAATCTTATTTTAACTGTTTAGGTCCATTTTTGACGTTGCAGTGTTTCTATAATCGAAAATAAACTTAGTCGGGAATTGAAAACTTCTAAGCCTTCTGAATGTTGACCAAAAAATAAGTTTAATTGTAGATAAAAAAAATATGAAATTAAAAATACCATTAAAACTATATTTGGCATCTTTATTTATGACATTTGATTTCTAACGCTGGTTTCGCACCTTTTTTTATTACAAGCTTTTATGTAACTTGCAATGTTTAAGTGTTAAATTCCCAAATTGACCCGTCGGGAATCGAACCCAGGACCTCCTATTTATAAGACCACTGTGCCATTATGAAATGTCAAGACTCTACCATCGGTTCGGAAAAAAGTTCTACTGAGTAGAAGTAATTAAAAGAAGGTTTGTACGAATAAAACGAAAAGTTACAAATAAACATTATATTAAACATAACAACCGTACACGGAATGTACTTTACTACACTGACCTCCAATAATGCAATCAGTAAGCTATAAAATAAGGTAGGTAAGTACTAGAATAGAGAATTTTAATAAAATCGACGAAAAATAAATATATTAGGTATAGGTATTTGGCAATAAATGTTATTATCATTGGTTATTATTTCTCAGACAAATCGTGGTTTTAAAATATTTATTTCAAATCCTTTTCGAGCCTAAAAATTGATAATGTAGTTGTTTGACAGGTAAATACAGTGGATGCGGGAACTTTGTATCGAACTCGTTAGCCCTTTCCCTAGCAAGGTTACCCATAGTGGAATGAAAAAAAAAACTGCTTGGGGGCGTCACTGTTGCATTTTCTCACTATTCCATTAAGTCTCGTCATATCAATCAAATAAATATTATAAATACGAAAGTTTGGATGGATGGATGGATGTTTGTTATTCAATCACGCTCCAACGGCTGAACGGATCTGGATGAAATTTGGCACAGAGATAGATTATAGTCTGGAATAGCACATAGGCTACTTTTTATCCCGGAAAATGAAAGAGTTCCCGCGGGAACCAAAAAACCTCAATCCACGCGAAGTCGCAGGGCATCAGCTAGTTATTATATAAACATAAATAAGTTCAATTTTTTCCCGCAACCAACTGATTAGTATGCAGGTTTTATACTAATTTCGAGAAATGTTCAAATTAGAAAAATGTAACTACCTAGGTACTTATTAAATTTACATAAGTGTAAATAGCGTTTTCACACCACTCGCTCAACAACGCCTTATTACATGGCCTGTTATCTAAGGTTAAAGTAAGACATTAAATCCCTAGGGTTATAATGTTGTACTGAAATCCATTATTCCCTAGGGTTATAATGTGATTTGTATTTAGAATCATCGCGCATCTGAAGCAAGATCTGAAGGAAATTCTATTGATTCCAAAGCGGTTTTATTCATAATTCTTATTGCTATATCCATAAAGTCTAATTTCGGTAAACAGAATGTGTTCTCAGCAGGCGCGGCCAACTCGATTTTCGAAAACCGAAGCCGTGGCCCACTAGATTCGCACTGACGACATTTGTTTGTCAAATCGAGTAGGCCACGCCAGCTGAAAGAAGTGGTTGTATCGCGAGGTGTGAAAAGTAGAGTATTCACCGTAGGGGTAATGCTGTATTAATCTTGGGCGCCCCTAATTCCCGCGCTACTCTCAGGATTTTAGATGCAACACCCTCGCTACGCTCGGGAGTTTCTCTAAAATCCCTCGTTCCGCTTGGGATTTATCCCGGCGCCCGTGACATAATACATCTCATTACCCCCGTGGTGAATAATCTACTATTAAACATTTGTAAGAAATACATAATCACTTTTTTCTCGAAGAAGACATGAAGACATGTTTGTCACTAAAAATATAACGTATAGGTAAATAAAAAGATATCAACATCAATAATTAATAAATAACCATTCATAGACAGAACAAATTATTCCTTATTTTAAGATTTAAATCAGTCGATTGAATAAAATACCTGAAATAATATTTTTTATGATACATACGATAATTAAATCTTCGAAGTTGTATAAGCATTCGGTAGTAAATATAAAAATTATCATCCATTTGAAAAAAGCCACGAAAAACCTTAGATGATAATTTTGACAGATGGGAGGTGTATAACAATAGCGAAGGTCTATAGTGAGACAGACTGAATCAGTATTACGCAAACGGCAACTACCAAAATAATTATCATCCATAATTTGACATAATTAGTTATTCGCTTTCGTCTAAAACAAAAACCGCCTTTAAAACTATACTTATAAGTACCAACTTCACCTAAAAAGTAAAAAATCAATTATCTGGGTATATATTATGTTCTTTGTTATTTTCTCAAAAAGCGCTAAATCAATTTCGATAAAATTTATATGGGACCGCCTCTGAAGTATCTACCAACCATACATACAAACACGCGTTAGTGTGTGTGCAGACCGCTACACTGGTCAAAAGTATGCAGACATTGGTTCCCAGTTAAAAAGGGGGCCTATTAAGGCTAGACCCCAACTAGGAATAGGTGTGGAGACCGCTACACTGGTCAAAAGTATTCAGACATTGGTTCCCAGTTAAAAAAGGGGCCTATTAAGGCTAGACCCCAACTAGAAATAGGTGTGGAGACCGCTACACTGGTCAAAAGGATGCAGACATTGGTACCCAGTTAAAAAAGAGGCCTATTAAGGCTAGACCCTATTAACTAGGAATAGGTGACCCCTTATTGACCAAGAACTTCTGAAATCGTTTCCAAAAGGGTACCTTGGAAATTAAATTAATCAGATATTATTTCAGGTAGGTATTCGTAATTACTAAAGATTATTTGTCACAGTGGCTTATTTACTCAAATTCTAAGAGGGTTTACTTACCACTGTGTCAAATAGTCTTGAAGCTATTGTGCGCCGAATTCGAGAAAGTACGATCTGAAATGACAGTAATCCGGATGTCTAGTGGGACTTTTTTTTTACTTCGATCGCGTTAAAGTTACACCATTTGAATACAATTGTCACACGTTTGATGGCAGAAGACAGGCGGCGCTCACTCGTTCAATTCCATACAAATCGCAGTTAACTTCTCACGAATTGCGATCGAATAGCTAAAAATCTCCCACTAACCCGTTAGTTGCGATTGCGAATGCCGCATTTCGCATTTTACGGCAGAAGTGAAACTTCAGAAAACGAGAGAATGAGATAAATATAGGAGCAGTAGCGCGACTCAATATCGTACAGCGCCATCTATTGGTCGTGAACATATAACTTGTAATCTCATTCTCTCGCAGGCTAAATCCTATTTATTTATGAACTAGCGATCCGCCCCGGCTTCGCGCGGGTAGCACCTTTTTTTAGAACTTTTTTGAGGAACAATTCCACCATACATTGTTTTCGTGTAACTTTAACTATTTACGCAGTGCACGCCACGTAAGCTCTCAAAAGAGACGATTTTTTCCGACTTAGTTCACATAATTGCTATTTTAGTAAGGATCTCTAATTTTTTTGAAAATAAAATACAGCCTATGTTACACGCTGATAATGTAGCTTTCTATAGGTGAAGAATTTTTAAAATCGGTTGAGTAGTTTTTGAGTTTATCCGTTACAAACAAAAAAAACTTTCCTCTTTATAATATTATAGTTTATGAATAAATGTTTGTCTCTTTTTAGTGTCGCTTTTTGGTTTCATAGAATTTTCAAATCACAACGATTCTAAAGAAGTTTCACTTCAAAACTTGCATCAATAATAGTGCCCGATTCTCAATGGTTTGGCCGACTTTGTGGTATTATTGCTGCGACAATGGATTTTGGTTAATAGCGGAAAATTGTGAATAGCAATCATAGGTGAATGCGATCGTTACATTGTGACAATCACCGTGCCACGGTCAGACTAACTGTCCCAATAAGAATACCATAAATTCAGTCAGATTGAATTGATATAATACTACAAACTTATCTTTGCGAGTGGCGGAGGCGCCACCGTCTTTTAAAAAATCAACATATAAATAGGTTCAATATAGAGTTAAGTTTAGTTACGAATTTAGCCACCTGCACAGATAAACTTGTCAGAGATAAGTAGGTATAACTTAAAGAAGATCACATTTTCCCGAATTCGGGTCCAAGCCATATTTCGTCCAACTCATGTCATTTTACTTCTTCTTCTTCATTTGCTTTAGCTTCTTCTTCTCTTCTCGTTTCTTCTCCTTTTCTTTTATCGATTTGTAAAGTTTGTAGCCGAAAAATACTGGAACAAAGTAGAAAAGAAAAATGATATTTTTGAATGCAATTTACTGGCTAATTCAATTCAATTTATTTATTTAAAACTATCTACATTAAATTAAATTAAATTAAATTAAATTAAATCTAAAACGTCATCGAGACCACCGCAGCGAGGCATTGTACCCAAGATGCTGGCAGCATTATCCCTTTGGATGGCCAAACTAATTCTTTGACCAAGGTAGCCGCCGGCTCTCGGGTCCCCGGTTGCCTCGATAACCCTTTTCGAAATTTCCTCAAAAAGAGCTCGAGCCCCCGGGCCCCACGGCCCCAAGGTCTCCACACCAAAAGGCACGAATATGAAGCTCCCATCGAGGTCTTCATATTTGCGCCTCTTGGCCTGTTCGGCGCTGATGGCCGCCGCACCCGCCACAGAGGAGGTCGCCTGAATGTGGGATGCAGCTAAAGTGTCTGCACACGTTGCATCCCAAACAAGCGACCTGCCCATCTTCCAAGGAACGAGCGTCATACCATCAGGTCTCCTGCCATCGCTACGTGCCAAACCAATAGGTTCCAGTACAGCTGGCACATGAGCGGTGGCAAGGGACCTCCGGATAACGTCGTTAATGGTACTATGACGCGAGAAGCGACCAGCGCTTCTCGAACAGGAGAGTCCATGGTGACCGAAGGCGTCAACACTGTCACCGCAGTGGCAACAATGAGGCTGGTTTATTGTGGCGCCAAGCCTAAGACCAATCAACACAGTGAGTGTTGTATGGTCCAACAAAGTGCCCAGGTTGGCGGAGGGAAGAGCATGTAGCCAGTAACCGGACTCTTTTGCAGAGACAGCGAGAAGACGAGCACAGTCTTTTTTAGAAATGGCCTCAGCTAATAAGGTGTCAAAAGATTTTTTGCAAACAATGTCATCCCACTGTCTCTGGGAAGAAAGAGAAACCGGCACTTGGCTGGGACTAAGTCTTGACCATTCATTTCTTGCCTCTGCTAAGTAAGACACCTCCATGGATCCTAAAGAATTGGATATAATCTTGCCATAGAGAGTGTGTGTACTGTAAACAGAGGAAAGAAATGCTGGCAACGAAACATTAGAAATTTTGCGAATACCCAGACCTCCATACCTAATTTACTGGCTAGGATGAAAAGGTATACATATAGGTAATACATTGTAATTCAATTTAATAATCAGTAAGTAGTAATTTAAATTACAATAAAACAGAGTGCATTTAAAAAAATATTCCGTGAGTGATAGATTGTTTGATTATTCTAAAATTTAAAAGGTTATGAAAAAATTACAAAAAAATGCATTTTTTTTTAATCCACAACAAGTTAGCCCTTGACTGCGATCTCACCTGATGGTAAGTGAAGATCCAGTCTAAATTGGTAGGGGGCTAACCTGTTAGGTGTATGGCAGTTATACCTATCTCAAATCGGTATCTACACCGACACGGCATCGTACCGGAACGCTAAATCGCTTGGCGGCACAACTTTGTCGGTTGGTAACTAGCCACGGCCGCAGCCTCCCACCAGGCCAGACCAGAGAAAATTCAGAAATTATAAATTCCCAAATTGACCCTACTGGGAATCGAACCCGGGTCCTCCCACGACTGCAGTCAAAACTGCGCCAGGGAGGTCGTCGTGAGATAATTCCATAGACTTACGATATTATTTACTACCGTGGTACTTCATAAGTAGCTAAGCTTTCATATTATTTTTAGTAATCATACTAATATTATTAATGTAAAAAAGTGTGTTGATTTGTCCTTCAATCACGCCACAACAGAGCAACGGATCGACGTGATGTTTTGCATGGGTATAGTTGAGGACCTGAAGAGTGACATAGGCTACTTTATATCTCGGAAAACTTATTCCACGCATGCCAACTCGAGGGCATCAGCTAGTCGGAAGATAGATAAAACGATAACTTGAACATTTTATCTATAGTAACAAGATTAAGCATACCTACCTAATTATTCTGTTTATCTTACTATCAGGTTTAATGACGAATTAAGATATAAGAAAAAAATAGGTCACAGTTACTGAAAATTAATAAATGTATGAACTATATCAATATTTAAGGCATTTTGATTACTTTTTAAAGGTTTTAAGGAAAGATAGGTAAAGTGCCTATATATTTTAATGATCGATGATCATTATATTTCAAGTAGGTACATGATACATGAAGAAAAATATTGATAAGACCCTACCTACAAAAATACAATTAAATGTTCAGTACAGACGTGCGTACTGCGTACGTAATTTTAAAATACATAATATGAAGTTTTAATGAATTTTTCACCCCATTACCCTTATCTATAGTTATTTCTTAGGCAAACAAATTCTTGATTTGAGAACCTCCTTTTTAATTTGCTCCTTCATCAAGAAAATGGTGTTTGTAACCGTAATTAAAATGATAGCACTAGTCTACTTGGTCTTTTAAAACATCCCGAAAAAAGATGGCGGCCTAAAAATAGCTGATCTGTTTAGTGGCCGTGGACGAAATGACGTTTTACCTGGCCAAAAAAAACTAACTTCAGTACTCTTATGTCGCGGAAGTTTTACTCAAAAAGCACATACCCAAAAGTATCAAAAATATGACCCCCGCAGCCGCTAGCAAATACACTTGAGTCATTATGGCGCCGTGAATAGCGCCCTCTATTTCCGACATATCCATCGGTACTTCGTCCAATTTTGCCGCCAATTTACTAGACAGGGCATTTCTGATGTAATCCAGGAAATACGTCTTTTCATCCTCGTTTAAGGTGTTATAATGAGCGAGTATTTCTTGCAGCCTTTGTCGTACTTCGTCGTTTTCGTCGCTTTCCGGTGCAGAATCTACCATCCTTTGGAGCATAGACAAAACGTCTACATTTTTTATTTGTTCTGCCAACTGCTGTTTGACGATCTTTTCTAAATTCAAACCGGAGCTCGGCGCCTCCATTTTGGCCTTTTTGCGCGGGGGAAATGAAAATTATTAGTTTTTTGTAAAAGTTTAAACGTTATTTAAGTTTGAAACATTTACTTTTAGCTACGGACATTGAAATTTAAAATTTTGCTTTGTTTAGATTAGATTTAGGTAAGAGATCCAACAAAAAGAAAAACATTAATGATTGAAACATTAAAGCATTTTTTTCTTATTATTAAAAAGAAATTAAAAATGTAAATATGCCACAGATAAGTGCAAGTTTTACAGTGTATTAGTCTGTTCAAAAAATAAAACCGCCACCGTGCAAAAATGGATTAGTAGGATTATTAGGTACATGGGAACCCTTGTGTCCCACGTGAGATTTTAAAATATACCTAGCTTTTATGACCTAATGCTTGAACTTGTGTTTTTTTAAAATGCCGAAACCTTTCTAAAAGTTAATTATGGACAGTGGCGCCCTCGAAACAAGGTTCTCTTTTTGAACAGACTCCATGAATTATAATATTTTTAATTTTATTTATGAAATAATAATAGGTGGCTTACCGCACGTTATAAATCAACACTTTTAGATAAACTAATAATGGTAATTACTTTTCGAAACACGCCCTATCTTTGTCAATGCAACTTAATTTCGGGTGTTATCGCGTGTCGCCAAGCCGATAGCGACCGTCTTATCGTAATTAACGATAACTATTATTAAATCACTTAAAGTCTACAGTTTGACTTAAACATCAGCACTATAATTGCATAAAAATGATTGCTACCAACGACCTCAATTTACATAGACGGGCCCTGTCAAACAAAGAATGTGGACTTTTTTACTAACGCCATCTAGTCTGAAAAGCGGGACAGCGCTATGGCGGGAACAAGGACAGGCTTAATGCTTATACAGGTGAGGGGCATGCCCTACAAGTCAGACGCCCAACTTTTTTCTATGAAAGGGCCCATCTAGTACCTATATATTATATCGATGATTGCTACAGTATAACGAAAACGATCACCATCACCTCTGATTGGTTAACCTCCACTACAGCCCATTAACGCCCCACTGCTGGGGACAGGCCTCCACTCTCATAGAAGAGTGTTAATTGAATTATTCGTTCATTTCTATATTATATTCCACCACACACGGTCCTCCTCCTCCGCCTTTCTCAAGGATTCCTACTTTACCCCTATTCTCTAACGCCGTCAACAAAAAATGAAAGCCACTGACATTTATTTTTTATCCATTAAAGGTTTACTTTGAAATAAAAATAATATAAACTCAAAGCAAAAAGATAATTCAACTAACTATTAACCGCCGTACTCATCGACTTAATCTAGCCTAGGTTCACTAGTAATTACTGGTTTTGAAACATGGTCAAAGTCACTAAAAACAGACAAGATTGGTGGCTCAAAAAAGCCTGAAAGTTGAGCTATATTTCCTTATTTCTTACAGTTTTTAATAGCAATCAACGACTGACAACGAAATTGCAATGACGACATGTAATGAGAGTCTATGCGTTATCAGTTATCACTACCGCCGTGGCGCAGTGTGTAGTGCTGTTGTCTTAACGTGCGGAAGTCCCGGGTTCGATCCCCGGCAGAGTCAATTTGGGAATTTATAGTTTCTGAATTTTCCCTTGTCTGGCCTGGTGGGAGGCTTCGGCCGTGGCTAGTTACCACCGTGCCGGCAAAGACGTGCCGCCAAGCGATTTAGCGTTCCGGTACGATTCCAAACCGAATAGGGGTATGGGTTTAATATAACTGCCATGCCCCTAACAGTCTTCAACACTTACCATCAGGTGAGATCGCAGTCAAGGGCTAACTTGTAGTGGATAAAAAAAAACTACCTACTTATTATCAGTGAATTGTTTACGAAACGAAGACGTGTCTGACTGTAACCGGCCGGTCTATCCGATCGAGTTGGATGATTAAATCATATACTAATACTAATTATATTATAAATGCGAATGTGTATTTGTTTGTCGTTCAATCACGCCGCAGCCGAGCAACGCATCAACGTGATTTTTGGCAAGGGTTTAGTTAAGGACCTGGAGAGTGACATAGGCTACTTTTTATCCCAGAAAATTAAGGAGTTCCCGCGGGAATAAAAAAAACTTAAACCACGCGGACGAATTCGCGGGCATCCGCTAGTGTAGATAAACTAGAAATAGTATCTTTTTTTCATCTACTATAACTTAAAAGTTAGCCCGTGGCTCCCATCTCACCCGGTGGTAAGTAACGATGAAGTCTAAGATGGTAGCGGGCTAACCTGTTAGGGGTATGGCAGACACATTTGGCCTTTATAGAGGCCAAAGTGTGTCTGTCTGTCTGCTACGCTTTCATGCCCCATCTATTCAACCGATTTTAATGAAATTTGGTATAGCAGTAGGTTACATCCCGGGGAAGGACATGGCTACTTTTTATCCCGTAAAATTAAGAAGTTCCCCCGGGAATCAAAAAACGTAATTCACGTGGGCGAAGTCGCGGGTGTCATCTGGTACCTACTTATTACCTAATTTACAAACAAACGAGCAGGCGGGTCACCTGATGTTAAGTGATTACCGCCGCCGCCATTACCGAACATTTGCAGCACCAGAGGAACCGCCAATGCGTTGCCGGCTTTTGAGATATTTGTTTACCCGCCCTTTGAAGAGCCCCATATTATACTCATGAGGGATCACAGAAGATGGAAACTAGTTCCATAGAAAGTTAGAAACCAGCAGGGCGACCGGCTAGAAATGACAGCTACAGAGTAACGATCGCAATCACCTCTGATTGGTTAACACTCTTCCACTATTGGCCAAAATCCATTGACGCAGCAAAAATACCATAAATTCAGCCAATCACAACAATTGATAGTACTGTAACAATGATTGATGCAGGTTTTACACAATCGCCCTACAGAGGTCCATTTGCCCAGTTGAACAGACTCTCCCGCAATTTCTTCTCTATCTCAGTCTTTTCCAAAATATCTAGGAGTCCTTCACTGTCGGCTGCTCGCTTGGATTGTTTTCCGAAAATAATTTTACCACGTAGAAAATTGGCAGATCGAGAGCTCTTTAAGTTTGGCGTCACATGCTCACAGATTATGCAAAAGATGACCGCGACGAAGAGGACAGCGAGATACGTGCTGGTGCCAAATCCTCCGAACAGCTGAGGCGCAGCCCCTGCCAGCATACCACGAAGCCTCTCTCACAATTCCTACTTAGATATATCATTCGTTTCCAACATATCTAGGAGTCCTTCACTGTGGGCTTTGAAAGTTTCCTCAAGCTATTTTTACCAAGTAGAAAATAGGCACATCGAGAGCTCAAGAAGTTTGACGCGTCAAATACTCACAGATTATGCAAAAGATGAGCGCGACGAAGAGGACAGCGAGATACGTGCTGGTGCCAAATCCTCCGAACAGCTGTGGCGCAGCCCCTGCCAGCATTCCGCGAAGACTCTCCCGCAATTCCTCCTCCATCTCAGTCGTTTCCAGTAAATCCAGCAATTCCTTCGTCGATGGCTTGTAATTCTCATCGCCGAGAAGTTCTTCCAAGTTTTTTAAACTCTCCATTTGGTCTTCCATTGAAGTGATTATATTGTACGTCTTTATTTAACGTGAATACGCGCGGTTTGAGGTATCGACGCGAAAGATATTATTTAGTTTATCGCCACGTGGAGTGACATCGCCGTTTTGGCGAGTGGTAAAGAGTATAAGCGGTAGCGGTTCATTACTTAGGTAAGTCGGTGTACTCGTACAGCATTGTATTTTTAGCGTGAAAATACAAACAAGGATTTAAGGTAAAGTGCTAACAATATTATGTACTTACTAAAATAATACGAATATTTAGACTCAATACATAGCATAAAAAAGGGCCGAATTGATAACCCCCTCCATTTTTTGTAAGTTAAAAAAAGATAATGTTTTGCTACAAAAATTATTTTTTAAATGAAATTTCGATGAATGAAAAAAATGGTTTCTGTATGTAAGACTAAAAAGTAAAAATCCTCTGTACTGCTGTCCAGGCATTAAAAACATGGGATACCATTTCTGTCACCTTATTTAGAATTCCTTGGATAGCCTTATTTAACTCGCCCATGGCAAGCCTTCATTTCACACAGCATTCACTTGTTGACGTCAAAGAAAATCGCTAATTCTTATAAAATAAGCCAAAGCATCTTGTTGACATAATTTATTCAATAATACCTACATAATATCCATACAAAGTAATAAATATGTATAACATGTGTTTAAGAAAATATGGTCTTTTGGTGTTCAAGGTAAGTCTGTATTTCTGTATTAAAATCATATTATTATTATCTAGAATCTAGATAGTTCACTCTCTATTTCCTGGCTCTGATAGCACTCGCTTTGCGT
The DNA here is from genome assembly GCA_963932025.1 of Erebia epiphron. Taxonomy (NCBI): domain Eukaryota; kingdom Metazoa; phylum Arthropoda; class Insecta; order Lepidoptera; family Nymphalidae; genus Erebia; species Erebia epiphron. The sequence continues at coordinate 5,480,708 of OZ009953.1, read as the reverse complement.
CGTATTACTCATTATGCTGAGGGTCATCGATCTTTCCATTACGAGGCACGGAGGAAACGAAAAGGCGAAATTTGAACCTCCAAATTCGGTCACCCATCCAGTTACCGACTTGGGCCGACGAGACAATACAGTGTAAAACCACAGTTTCTAGGAAACTTGATTTCGTTCACAGTCATTTTACCTCTCATTTGAGTTTTACCTCTCGTTTTCACAAGAGTTTATTCAGCAATCCATACATTTATGAAATAAATAAAATCCATACATTTTAGTCAAGTATACCATATGATTGAATGTTTAATGTTTGTTGATTTGTTCAATGATGTTTCACCATAATATTAACACTAATGTATGGAGCCCATACAAATGTAATTGTAAGTAAAACAGGTGGGCTACACCAGAAGACTCAAATTTTTCATTCAGCTTCACCTACTTGGCCATTGTTTCTCTACAGTGGTCTGTCCCCCCATTGTGTGAGAAAATCGTAATCGTAAAGATTGTTGAACTGTTAGGCTTGGTGTAAATGGGCCACCGACCAAAGCCACTGGTGGCTGTCGTGCTACTAATGTTACTTTAGGGCGTGGCCTCTACCGACCACACGTACACTGCAAGTCTATACAAAGATCATGAAAAATAATGTTGACATCTTGTTGCTAGCGCAGTGGTGGCTGTGGTCTGCCGCCCGTTTGTGCTGAGCCTTTATGTCAAAAAGCATGTATGAACTCTTTAAACAGTTCAAGTAATATTTTAAGCTCTGGGCTCGTCTGGTGGGAGGCTAGTTACCGATTTACCAAGTTACGAAACCATATATCTGCCTTACCATACAGACTATAGGTAATGCACTGGCGGGCTACGCTACCATCTTAGACTGCATCATAATTTATGTGCATTTTTTTTTTAACTTATGTGGGGTGGAATCCAAAGTTTTGTTATAAATGCGAATGCCTGTCTGACGGTTTTCACGACCCAACTTTTCAACCGATTTTGACGAAATTTGGTACAGAGATAGGTTGCATCCCGGGAAAAGGATATTCTACCCTGGAAGATCTAGGTCTCCCTAGGGATTTTTCAGCGACCTAAATACACGCGGACAACGTCGCGGGTGTGATCTAGTTTCCTGGAACCCATAATTAGCCACTAAATTGCGAGAAGACTCCAACAAGACGTAATGCAATCGGAAATTTCTTCACCCAATATTGAACCGAGTAACTCGACATTAAGAAACTTTTTCAACTAAAAGTTGAAACGATAATAAATTTAATAATGTTATAAATGTACTTTACCTGTTAAACTGATCACAATGATGCCAGGGAGGATAAAAACTGAGTTGGAAAATGCATGCTCCAAGGGACCATCCTGACCGCCACTCAAATCCACCATTTCGAAGTAATACTGATAATTTACTAACTAATATTGATTATATAAGATCACTATTCAATTCAGAGCACATGAATATGAATTTATTACATTTTTAAGACATTTTTCGAATTAAAATCGTAAAACATCGGGGACTGCAATTCACGACAACAAAGCAAAATGCAATAAACAGAGACAACTGACAACTTGTCAGTTGTCTCTGTTTATTGCATGACAAGTTCACCGACGGCCGACCAGAAAAAAAAGGACAAGTTATCAGAGACAAAAGTGAAATGTCAATAATAGCGTTGTCATTTGACATTTCAACAAGTGTCACATCATGACACGGTGTGTTTTGTACATAGTCATGGTCAAACTATGGAGGGTAGAAGTAGGTAACTAAAATCTCTAATGGGAGAAAAGTTGAAAAAGTTCTGCTGTGTGGGTCTTCTCCATCTGGCCCATGAGGGCCTAGCGGGGGTACGGGGTTCGAGGCTGAGCCTCCTTACCCGGGCGGGGCGCGGGGCTGAGTAGAAACCGGCTAGGGCCTGCCTTGCAGGGGGCTGAAACCATAGATAATACACTATATGGGTGTATTTGTAGTAGTATTATCGTTTATTAGTAAATGCCTGAATCCAGAGCCCAAAAGTTCCAAAAAAAAACTGATAGTTATCAGTTGTGGTTGACATGACAGTTTTTTTAAATACCTATATTCCTGATCAGAGACAAGTTACTGATTCCTAGACTTATATTAGTATCCTATATGTTACTTGTCTCTGATTAGTTTTTTATTCATGTAGACTTTTTACAATAAAATTAAATCATTTACATTTTACACACTACTAAAACTAAAAACTAAAAACTAAAAACCTAATCTAAAAGACCGCTACCAGTGGGCAGCGTGCCCAGAATGCTGGCAGCATTGCCGCGTTGAACAGCTATGCTCACTCGCTGAGCGAAATATATACCAGCACTCTGGTCACGTGTTGCCTCGACCAGGCACGCAGAAAGTTCCTTATAGATTCCGCGCGCCCCAGCCCCCCAAGGCCCTAGCGTCTCGACCCTAAAAGGCGCAAACATATAGCCACTATCCAGTGTGCTATATTTACGCACCTTGAGGCCCTCCGCTGTTTCCGCCGCCGCACCAGCCCTAACGGCAGTGCCTGGAAGGTGGGACGGTGCCAAGGTGTCGACACACGTGGCATCCCACACCAAGGGCCGCCCCAAACTCCAAGGAACCAGGGTCATACCATCGGGCCTCTTGCCATCGTCTCGCATGAGCCCAACTGGCTCCAGAATAGCCGCATATCCGGCAGTGGCAAAGGCCCGACGGATTATTATATTGTATATTCCGTTGATGTGCTCTTGCTTGCGTTGTGTTGTGTTTGAAAATTCTGGATTATCTGCTTGTTTTGTTGTATCTTCTTTGAACGTTTGACCTCTTTTATGCCCTGGACCCGTGTTACCTGCCTTTGACGATTGACCTGCTCTTGCTAACTGGACTTTGCCACTGCCAACTTATCGACCCTGCTTTTCCCTACCGGACTTTGTTTGCCGCAACGAACTTGGCTAAAATGCCGAGAAAATCAGCAAGAAAGTGTTATTTTGGATGTGCGACCATTTAAATGTATGTTCAGTCATTGATTTTAATTAAAAAAATCTTATTTCTTATGTGAAATCGGCTGTTTTTAACAGACTTCCAAAAAAGGAGGAGGTTCTCAATTCGGCGAAATCTTTCTTTTTTTTTTTTTTTTAATGTTTGTCGGTGCATATCTCCGTGGTTTCTAAACCGATTTGAATTTTTTTTTTTACATTGGTTAGAGGAAGCTCACGAGGTGGTCCCATAAAAAAATCTGACTCCAAATCCTCAATCCTGATGCTGTAGGTGTACCTACGTCTCAAAACTAGGGAGTTAGGAGTTTTGATGGTGAATTCATATAGTAGGTATCAAGTCACGTGTATACGATACAACTCTGAGTCCCAACTCCTCAACCCTGAGTCCCAACTCCTCAACCCTGATGCTGTAGGGTACAGAACTCCTTAAAAATAACGATTTAAGATTTTTTTATGATGAATTAATATTGTAGGTGTCAAACAACGACTTCATACTTAAACCCAAGTCCCAACTCCTCAACCCTGATGCTGCAGGGTACAGAACTCCTTAAACATAGTGGTTTAGGATTTTTTTATGGTGAATTAATATTGTAGGTGTCAAGCAACGACTTCATACTTAAACCCAATTTCCAACTCCTCAACTCTGATGCTGCATGGTACTGCACTCCTAAGCCGTAGGGATTTAGAGTACACTAAAAAGTTAAAAATAAAAATTCTTTCCAAAAAACCGACTTCCAAAGCCACTGTAAAGTAAAAAATAATTTTGATTTCTACACACTATGTTGAAGTCGGGTGAACCTGACACGTCAACTATGCCTATCTTTGTTATACTCGCCCGACTTCAACATAGTGTGTAGAAATCAAAATTATTTTTTACTTTACAGTGGCTTTGGAAGTCGGTTTTTTGGAAAGAATTTTTTATTTAACAATAATGTTAATGTTATCTACAATATTAGTATTACTTGCGTTTAAGCTCCATTTACTTTAATTCTCTGGTAGATAATATTAAAATTAGTAAAAAAAACGTTTATCACTATTTTATTGAGATAAAAAAAAATATAGTAATTCTAGTGGTTTTGCCAGCTGCGTTGAACACGATACAGCGACATCTAGCGTACAGGGTACACCTTTTTAGACACTTGAAATGTGAGTGGCGCATCTATCTCTAGTATATTATAGTGCATTATCTATGCTGCCTTGTAGGCTACGGGCCTCTAGGTCTGGTGTCATTCTTTTTCTGGTCGGTGGGTGTCATTTCCGGTGTTGGGTCCGTGAGTCCCTGTGGTGAGTCCATTGGTTGCTATAAATAATAGTTCAAAAACCGTCCACCGTGGCGCTGGTGTAGCAAAGGGTATGGTATGATTGTAGCAAAATTGTAGATTGAAGTGAAGTATGCCGAGTTAGAAAAATAATACTAGTGGTTCGCCCCGAACTGAGAACTCGCGGTGTGGACATAGGATTTATAAAATTCCATCAGCGCCATCTATTGAGATCATTGTGAAGTTCTGTAAAAAAATACTGAAGCTCATTAAAAATTAAATAATTTCGTTTCATAATATTTATCTTGAGTTCTAGAAATTTGAGTTCTGAGGTCAACTTTGGACGTTAGAAAATCTCCACTTTGAAAACACCCCATTTCGTAAATTTTAGGGGAAAAATTAAAAAAAATATATTTTTTGACTCTATTCCTAATTAATTATCTTTAAAATGATATACCGCTTCTTTTATTATGTCTGTGACCGCAACCCTATGTAACGCTATAAAAAATATTTTACTTCGCATTCGCTTCAATGAGAAAAATAAAGATTTTTATAACTTTTTAAGCCATATTCGGCTGGAGGTCATCGGTTTACATATTATATTTAAATTTGAAGTAATTACGTTGAGTAATTCAGATGAATGTTTTTTTTCGTTGTTTATTTCTCAATCCTACTCTAATAATATTTGGCGCTTCCTTTTAAATTTACCTTGATGCTAATTTGGCGCCCCCAATTTATGCATTTCGACCAATGATTTCGACGGACACTTTTTATATACAGATATGTTACCCCCTATTACATTATTACAGGGCCCTGAAGAAAGGGTGGGCGTGGCTGCTAGTTTTGGCGTCGCTATTGCACTGCACTGACCATCGTCGGGCCCCCGCCCTATCTCAGTCCAAAGAAAACTACTCTCTACCGAGAGGCTCAGTCTGAATGAGAACCATAGATAATACCTTATATACTAGAGATGAGAACGTCAAGACTCAAGAGAGTTGTACGTGTATCTTTAAGTTAATTATCGTTCACTAGGCACCCATACTATCGAACGGCTTTACAGATTTTCATGATTTTTGATTTGTTGTATTTGTTTCCGTCCTGAAAAGCAGAATAATTATTAAAAACATTGAACAATTGACGAAACAATAAAATATAAGAAAAAACATTTTCATTTGATTTTCCCATACAAAATGTTCATGGGTTTCGTAACTGTCAAACATCGTACTATAATCTGTAGTAAACTGTATTATAATCTGGAATAACACGTCAATCCACGCGGACGAAGTCACGGGCATCAGCTAGTCAGCTAGTATTAAATATATTTAACGGCTATATTAATTATTTGACACCTCTACCACGCGGACGAAGTCGCGGGCATCAGCTAATCCTACATAAAATATGCGAAAGTTTTTGATAAAATTGAAAGATTTTGATAAAATTTGGTATGGAAAGAGATTGCACTGGACACGTAAATTACTTCCTAAACCGATATTCCCACGGGATCGGAACATGTGATATCGCGGGACAATCTATCAATAATTATTATAAATACATTAACACTAAGTTTTTAATATATTTACCTGCCTTATGTGCCTACCCTTCCAAGGGTAGGCACTCCTTCCAAGGGTAGGCACTCCTTCCAAGGGTAGGCACTCAAAATACGCGCACGCGTTTTTTTCGGCTCTTGTGATTTAATATTTAATTTAAATTATATATAACTCAAATATTATGTACTAAGTGTTTTCCTACCTGCCAGACTTAGCTTCAATCAAAAATCCATACATAGCACCGTAATTCAGGAAGTTATTTCTTGACACATCACTAAAGCACATTGACTATGGAAGCCATTCAAAACTCCATTCAAGCACTAACGGAGCATTTTAACACACAAATGGCTGAATTTCAAAGGAGTCTTCAGGGAGCAATACCAGCAGCAAGCCCCACCTCCAATATTGCTGGTCAGTTCAATACTTTCCGCTCCTTTGTATTATCTGCACTTGCCGGTCTCCAACAGCAGGTTGAAGTATTGGCGAAACAGACAGACCAGATGGAGATGCGGAGTAGACGGAAGATGTTGCTGGTCCACGGCATCCCAGAGGGCAACGAGAATGTTTTGCCAGCCACGGTGAGCTCTACTTTGTCCAGTCATCTAAAGATACCCAACCTGAAGGAGGATTGTTTTAGCCGTTGCCAACGCTTGGGTCAGCCAAAGGGTGACAAGCCCCGGGCTATACTTTTAAAATTCCGGGATCTGCCTGTAAGGAATGAAGTCTGGTTCGCTAAAACTGCACTAAAGAGTACTGGTATAACTCTGTCTGAATTCCTGACCAAAGACCGGCACGATGCCTTCATGGCAGCAAGGCTGAAATTCGGAGTCTCAAAGTGTTGGACTAGGGAGGGGCTCATTGTAATCATTGGTCGTGGCGGCAAACGCTATCGGGTGACTACCAAGGTAGAGGTTGACTCAATCCAGATGAATGATGACCAGGTGCCGGCTTCCTCAGTAGCCACTTCCAGTGCCAAAATTGCTTCTCAAGTTCCAAAAACTGTCAAACCTGTAGTGAATGAGGCGGTGAAGTCAAAAAGGACTGTTAGGAAGTAAGCAAAGTCTTTTTACTGCCTGTTCTTGCCTTTACTGTATTTTAATATGATTATCTATTTAGGCTTGTTTATATATTAGCTTTAATTGTTCAGCTACTCCAATTTGCACCTTTTAGTTTCCATAAAATTCTGTATTCAAAACAAATAATATTGCAGGGTTGTATAAAAATTTCCCAACTTGAAAGCAGTATGTAAATAAAATCAGTAATCACAACATCAAAATCATCAAAATTCAAAACATTCAAAACCAAAACATTTCAAATTACTGGTGGGCGTTGCGACGACGAACTGTTTTTAAAAACCGTTCTCTGTCCTGAGACGGCGAAACCGTTTTTACGTCCTGGGTAAAACAGTTTTCGTTGCACAAACCAGTCTTCGAATAACTTGGTGCGATTTTATATTTTACGCCTAAGAGAATAAAGTCGAGAATGAATTGATTCAACGACACACGTCGTTGCAAATGCAGTCGTCCTCGTTCCACGTTCGTTTTCAAAACAGTTATTACAATCAAAAGTGAACTTTATGCCCATGACATACAGTCGAGAATGAATTGATTCAATGACACATGTCGTCGCGAACGTAATCATCCTCGTTCCACGTTCGTTCTTAAACCAGTTCTTGCAATCAAAAGAAAACTTTGTGCCCATGACATACAGTCGAGAATGAATTTATTCAACGACAAATGTCGTCGCGAACGTAGTCGTCCTCGTTCCACGTTCGTTCTTACAATCAAAAGTGAACTTTATGCCCATGAAGTACAGTCGATAATGTATTTCCATTTTGAAGACTCGTCCTTGCAACTGGTTTGAAGCTGGTTTTTATGCCGTCTTCAAACCAGTTGCAACGACAACCGTTTTCTGCAACCGTTTTCGTCGCCAGGAAAACAGTTGCGTTTCGTCCGTCAAAAATACGACAACGACCCACCACTATTTCAAATGAAATGCCAAGTGCCAAGTGCCAACGTCAATAAACGATGACACTGACAACTTTACGTCACTGGGACCAACTATCTATAGTTATCACCCAGAGTTTTAATACTTCTCATTGTCTATGGTATACGCGCATTCCTAATGACGTTCCAAAGTTACCCGCACATAACACATAATGTCGATTTATGCATTCCAAGGAACAAAATTATGGACAATTTGTCCATAATTATATATTTCGTTGCTTTGCCGTGCATGCTTTGCCTTAAGTGAATAGTTATGTATTAGATGTAGAAGACTTTTGTACTATTGTTAATAATAATTATTGTTCAGCTTTATTTTTTTCTACCTTCTGCTTAATAGGCTTTAAGCTGCTTTTAGGCCCTTTTGCCGATGCCATAATAATTTTATATTACTATTGCTCATTTATAAGTAATCATTTCATTAGTTGCTTTTTAGTTAGTATAGTGCTTTTTGTAAATATTATGCTAGTTTACCCTTTTGATTTGTCTATTTTAACTTCATAATTATTGCGTTGTAAAGCGATCACTCACACGCTGCTGGCGGGTGTAAATGACAGGAAAAGTAGTTTTTCTAATCTTAGTTTTGTTTTAATTATATTTATTTTAGTAAGTTTATTTTTATTATATTTTATATTTATTTATACATATATTAAAAAGTATTATGTTTTCAGACGACACTGGTGGAAGTGAACCGGATAATTTCCAAGATTTCTCCGATTCTTCGCTCTCAGATGACAGTTACTATAGTGTCTCGCAGCCGCTTAGTACTCTCTTAGATACTGCATTTTCCGCTCATCCAAAAAACTTTAACGTTGTGCACATTAATGCGCAGAGCATTCCTTCCCATTTCCCAGATCTCCTTTCCAGTTTTGATACTAAAAATATCCATGCGATACTTGTGTCGGAAACATTCCTAAAACCAAGCCTACCTTCGAGCTCTTATTGTCTGCCCGGCTTCCATCTTATTCGGAATGATCGGACGGGCAAGGGGGGCGGAGGGGTAGCAATCTATCTCCGTAGCCACATACCTTTTAGTATTCTTGATAAATCTCCTTCGCTGTATTCAGAATCATCAGAACACCTTTTCATAGAAGTTATGTTCGGGCACTTAAAGCTACTGTTAGGCGTGGTCTATAGTCCCTCCCTACATATTGACTATTTTGGTAAGTTTGAAAGCCTGTTGGAGCAATTCTCTACATGTGTCGACCATACAATTATCATGGGAGACTTTAACACTTGTCTTATCAAAGATAACCTTCGGGCAAGAAAGCTTAAAAATATAGTTAGTAGTTCTAACCTCCACATACTACCAACAAATGCTACCCATTTCTCCCCCCATTGTACTCCGTCGCTGCTAGATTTGATGATAGTTTCCTCTCTTCATCACGTAGATAATCATGGTCAATTTCCAGCCGAGGCATTCTCATACCATGATCTAATTTTTGCATCATATAAAATTCGGCCTCCGAAGGCCAAGCCAACAATTGTGATGCGTCGCAGTTACAGGAATTTTAATAATTCTTTGTTTATGTCTGATTTAAACAATATCGAGTGGACTGCCGTGTTCAGCGCTGGCTCTGTGGACGACAAGGTAACTATTTTTAATTCTCTCCTGACTGAACTTTTTGATGTTCACGCTCCCTTGAGACCCATCAAACTTAAACACCTCCCGGCTCCATGGTTAACTCCGGAGATAAAAGCTCTCATAAACAAACGAAATTCGGCTAAAAACAAATATAAGTTATATCCCACGGCTACTAACCTTTCTAAATACAAACATTTGCGCAATCGGTGCAGTAGAGTTTGTCGCGATGCCCAGCGTAATTTCATTTCTAACTCCGTCGAAAACTCTAATACTGCAAAAACTTGGAAATTTTTGAACTCTCAGGGCATTGGGCGTCAACAAAAAAGGGCTCACCGTATTCCGGACCTTGAGACACTAAATCGGCACTTCACAACTGCCAATACGCTGAATGGTCAAAGAAAACAAGAGACGCTTACTTATCTAAGATCTTTGCCTGTGCCTGGTTATCCATCTTTCGAGTTCAGTGAGGTGACGCTAGAGGAAACAAAGAGACACGTCATGGCCATTAAGTCAGATGCGGTGGGTTGGGACGGAATTAGTCGTAGGATGATCCTTTTAGTCCTTGATAAAATTACTCCTGTCCTGTGCCACCTGTTCAATTCATCTTTGTCCTCGTATACCTTTCCCTCTGGGTGGCGGAAAGCTTACGTTATCCCAATTCCTAAAACCTCTAACCCTATCTCTCCCGCACATTTTCGGCCAATATCTATTCTTCCTTTTCTGTCCAAGGTCCTTGAACGTGTGGTCAACAAACAACTAAGCCTCTTCCTTACCAAAAATAATGTCCTATCCCCTTACCAATCTGGCTTTAGACCTGGTCACAGCACAGTCACTGCGCTTATCAAAGTCTGTGACGACATCCGTCAGGCCTTGGATAACAAATTGGTCACTGTTCTTATACTGTTAGACTTTAGCAATGCGTTTAACAATGTTGAATTCGAATTGCTCCTTGCAGTTTTGAGCTCCCTGAATGTCGCATCTGGAGTCGTTGATTGGTTTTGGTCATATTTAAACGGTCGCCAACAATGTGTCAAAACTGATGGCAACTGCTCTTCGCCCCTATCTCTCTCTGCAGGTGTACCGCAGGGTGGTGTCCTTTCTCCTCTCCTCTTTTCTATTTTTATTAATACCGTTGCTACAGCTATTTCCTCTTCCTTTCATTTTTATGCCGACGATGTACAAATTTACGCCTCAGATACTGCTGACCGTATCTCGACTACCATTAGCATCCTTAATTCCGATTTGACCAATATTTGCGAGTGGTGTAAATCCTATGGTCTTACAGTGAACCCTAACAAATCACAAGTTATCATCGTTGGCAATCCCAAAATATTATCTAAGCTAGATAACCTGCCTGCTGTTTATTTTGATGGGGTAGCTTTGCCATTTAGTAATAAAGTAAAAAATCTTGGTCTAATCATCGACAATTCCTTTTCCTGGGGACCTCAGGTAGGAGAGGTGGGGCGGAGAATCTTCGCCACTATCGGGTACCTAAGACGGTGGAAGAACCTCTTGCCGATCAGAACCAAAATTACGTTAGCTAATACACTTCTGCTGCCTATACTAGACTACGCTGACTCTTGTTATCCAGACCTGTCACAAGAACTACTCAGTAAGCTTGAGAGGCTTCAAAACATGGTTATCCGCTTCATTTTTGGCTTGCGCAAATATGACCACATTTCCGAGTTCCGTGCTAAGCTTAAATGGCTGCCAATCAGAAGGCGCAGGGACATGCATGCATTGAGCCTCCTATACCGTGTCCTATTCTACCCCCAAACACCGTCTTATTTGAAAGAACGATTCAGCTACCTTGGTAAGGAAGGCCGGTTCTTTCTTCGTTCCTGCACCGATAATAAGTTAAAGATGCCGTTCAGCCGTACGAGATTCTATGGTGATTCGTTCACGAGGAATTGTGTCATATTGTGGAATTCTCTCCCCTCTGACATACGTCAGGCAAAATCCCTGCACATTTTCAAACGTCTTCTGAAAAATTACTTTTTATCTATGTAGTGGAGTAGTATGTAGTATATTTTAATATTATTTAAATAGTTATTTATATGGTAGATATCTATATGTGTAATATTTTTATGTAGTGTATATGTAGTCTATCTTATTATAAATTGCAGGACCTAAACTGCTTGCCACACAACCCGTGATTTCGAAACTCCTATCACCAAAGGTTGTCTGGGAGAGATCGCTTTAGCGATAAGACCGCCTTTGCACGCTGCTATTAGATTAAGCTTCTTTAATATGTACTTTCTGTATGTATCTTTCTTTTGTATTTAGTTGTGTGCAATAAAGAATTAAATAAATAAATAATAATAATATTTTATTGTTTTTAAAATATACCTTCTTCAATTCTCTTGCGTAGTTGGTTTTTATCATGTTGGTCCCATCAAATTTTTTATAAATTTTTAGTAAAATACGAAATCCCTCAGCTCTTATATCTTTATTCATGTAATCTTGAATCTATATGTTCTTTTTTCCATAGATGAAGCATGTCTTTGTACATCTCAATCACATTCATCAAAATTTATTTTTCCTTTGGACACGACATAATATTGTCAAAATGCTCGCGCGAGCCGGAGAAACACAACTACTGAACAGTACTCTGGTCGTGCGGCGACTGAGCTCCTTAACCGCCCTGAATGTTATTACATTACCGGCCTGACTGCAGGCGCAAAGGCAGCTAGGCAGATCGGGGCCACCTGATCTCCCTGCGCAGGGACTCTTCCACCCTGTGGGTTATTACACTACACTGATTCAGGGGAAGGGTCCCTGTGGAAAGTGCGGTGTAATAGGGGTTTTACCTCTACAGGATAGGTCAAACCTAACTGACCCGTGGCCAAAATTGGAACTAATTTTTATGCCTGTTTTTTTTTTGTTTTGTTTAGCGGATCAGTTATGTTTGACGGACTTGTTTTTATTCGCTGAGACAAAGGGAATTTCTTTAGTTTAATTTTTTATTTGTGTATAATTTATCAGATAATAATATATCTCGTATAACTTCGAATATGGTTTTCTCAAAACCAAGAAATACCATCTATAATTAATATATGCACCCATTAAACTGTTAGGTCTGCATTAACCGTAAACCGATTTTAATGAAAGTAGAAACAAATCAAAAGGACAACCCAAAGGAACATAAAGAATACTTTACTATTACAAATACTTAGCTACTTCTGTACAAACTTTTAATGTTTTTGTTGTAGTCATTAGGTAAAATATAAAACAAGATTATATATTTTGTAAACATAATTTTTATTACTGCAAAATACACTATTATGTTTATCATTTGGCCTTACAGTAGTAACATTAGTACAGAGAATACTAAAACAAAAAATATTTTCCACTAATGCGACGTGATACAACAGTTTACCTTCACTAATATACACATAAAAATCATTTACTTAAAATTACTAGGAGTAAAATACATTAGTTATAAAATAAAATGTTGGAATGTATAATTGTTATATTTAAAAAGTTTATGCTGAAATTCTGGCAATTAGGAAGCTTTGTAAATACTTGCATACTAGGTAGACTATGAAATCAATAAAATATAATAAAATCTAACTACTACATAATCGTTTAAGTTATTTTGAAGTATATTTTCACTATTTTGGGTAAATTATCTGATAATATTCAGCAGTTTTTCAAATAGTACACTAAACATTATATTATTATAGGTAACCTATTCAAATTTCATTCATAATTTCAATTTCAAATACCTTTCTAGGGTGGTATGCCATTTATCAAGATTCTTTGATCAATTAATCTATAGTCCGTGTCACGAAAGGAGTCTCGCGGCAATTAGAGGAACCGAATTATACAATTACCATAGAATAATTGCATGGCTATGCGACTTCTAGCGCCGCCTCTAGGGGACTTCTTTAATGATACGGACTATAGCTTGAATCAAAGAAATTTGACTAATGTCATGCCACCCTTATACTTATTATTATACTCATTTAAACACTTTTTATTAATTATACAGTCATACCTCATTTTTTTATCGATTTAATGATTAGGCTACAATGTCATTCGTATTTGTTAACAAATGACCCAAAAAGGTAAACATAATTATTTACAAATTCTCAAATTGTATAATTTATCAAAAAATACATGTAAAACATTTGAAGTACCTCAATTTGAAGAGAATTATCACAGAACAATGAGGCTAACTTCAAATTTCCAAAACTGGTTAATTAGTTTTTCTTAGCTCGTACGTTAGTTTTTAGTCATTTATATAAAAAATACTATTTTTATACAAAACATGCAATTTTCATATTAATGTATAATTCTATTTTTTTGTACAATAAGGCACTTCGTGAATGACATTGTGCGGTATATCCTATTAAATACTTCGAAAATATAATGAAATATCACCAAATATTGGTCAGGACGCGCATAACATTAAAATCTTTTCGAAAAATTGTTTACAGACCGTTTACGGGCCGTAGACTTGAAAAAATGTCCAAATAAATTTCAATGATGATTGCAATTTTTGTGTGTGCGTGTCCTATTTACTGCGTACGCACATAATATACACGAGCAATATTTTTTGCAACATATTAATTTTAGAGATTCGTTTTATATCATAATTTTATTTATACAAAATTCACGAATTATCTATGAATTATCATTTATCACGTAATAATCAATTTGTAACCAAAACATGGCAACATTTAGTTTTTTTTTTCGAATCGTCGACTCAATTCACACAACACGGCTTAAAAACTAAAATTCGAAATAATCTTTTTTTTAAATATATCATTTTTTTGCATTCATTTACACTAAGTTGTGTGAACTAATACAAAGATCTAAAAATTTAAACTATTTTTCATATAATTCATTATTTTTGGAGAAACTTCAATTCTTCTTCAGGGGATCGAGATTATCTATTGAAAAATCATCGTTTCCAAAGGTAATCCCTCTGCTGAATCCATCCTATAAAAAAGAAAAGTTGTTTTTTTTAATAATTGCAATATTTTTATGTTTACACTTAGAATGTAGGTACACGTTTGTGACTAAAAAAAATTTTCTAGCGAGTTTTGAGATTGTGATGGTTTGATGCTTCTTTTTCTAAAAAAAGTCGACCACAATCGATTCAATATAAAGTTCTCGCCTGGGAGGCTACTATGTAGAATGTAGTTTATAAGTAGGTAATTTACATGTACCTACTTCATGTGCAAATAAAACTATAAAATCACGTTTTATTTCATTCAAACTAAACTTACCACTCTGTTATCTGTTGGGAATAAATGAAATGGTATTTATACATTTAATTGAAACTAGGAATATTCAAATAATTATAACGAAATAAACAAACTATAGTACAATGGATATAATTTGTAAAACTTTTTTTTTACAGTGGTAACATTATTCAAGAGCAACCCTATCGTTAATCCGGCCAATGATGAAGCACCATAAAGTGACCTAACTCCATTGAATGTACAGTCCGTCAAACTTACCTGATCCGGTTATAGAGGTAATATAGAGGACCCGGTGGCCAAAATTGGAACTAATTTTTATGCCTGATAGAGTATTTTTTTCACATCTACTAGCGACGCTGTCACCGGGTCAGTTAAGTTTGTGGGACTATCTCAAATACCTATTATATTGTAAGCTAAAACTGTGTGATAAATAAAATGTGAATTAAGGGTATGTTCCGATAAACACTGCGAGCACTGTTCAGTGCGCTTACTGGGGAGAAATTCGTTCCGTTATGGACTGACAGTACACTGCCGCAGTATCCTAGGGAAATATATGACGTCATGAATCGTCGCCATTATTGTACCGTGAGCACTGGCGTTTTCGTGCTCTCAGTGTTCTGCGTTTCATTTTAAACAGTAACCAATATAGCTAACTATAAAGGAACGGCTTCGCAGTATACTAAATTGACGTCACACCTTACAGTGCTCGCAGTATATATCGGAACATACTCTATATTCAATGACCTCAATTTACATAGACGGACCCTGTCAAACAGAGAATGTGGACCTTTTTTACTAACGCCATCTAGTCTGAAAAGCGAGACAGCACTATGGCGGGGACAAGGACAGGCTGAAGGGCATGCACCACATGTCGGACTCCCAACTTTTTTCTATGAAAGGGCCCATCTAGTACCTACAATATAACGATGATTATATTTGTTCACATACCTTCATCTCCGAAATAGTTTTATCCAAGAATCCATTGAAGTTGCTGTCCAACTCAACCGTTTGTTTCTCGCTCAAATTCCCAAATCCGTTAAACGCATTTCCGTAGCCATTCGCGAAAATATTGTTTCCCACTTTTTGAGTATCAAAAGGATCATAACCAGAAAGTCCATTTGTAAATGATGTTGTGTTAAACACTGACGTTTGGAGGTTAAAATCCTTTATGTCGTAATTTGGCTTATTCTGAGCTCCAAAAGGAGACGTGTTTTGAACTTGGTTTTGATTTGGGAGTGAGAAAGGCGTTGAGCCGAATAGATCGTTCCCGTTGAGTGGTGGGATTTGTGGTTGTTGGGGTTGAGTTTGCGGTTGTTGGTGTTGAGTTTGCGGTTGTTGCAGTTGACGCTTGGATGCTTTTGGTGGTGGTGCCACTGTAATAGAAGAAAACTAGGTTACTAAATAGAGCTCAGGAATATAGATCGTATTTATTTCAAACTCAAATGTTTTTTAATCAAATAAACTTTTACAATAGGCATGATGACTGATTTTGAAAAATGGTCAGATTATGTTCGGAAGTATCTACTATTTCGAAAAAATATCTTATTTCAGCAGAAAAATAAAGTTTACTAGATAAAATTAGCATTTGAAATTTAAATTTTAAAATTCACGCCAAAACGTTCGGCGGTGTCATGGCGTCGTTGTGACGTCACTATTGTTTTTACCAATGTACTCTGTGCACTGTGCAGTAAGCAATAGTGTGATTTTCAAAGCTCGAAAACAAACAATTGTGACGTCATTCGCTTCTTTGTGTTTTATGCAATATGGCGGATTTCTGTATTTTATAGTTTTATTTTATTAAAATAAATAGCAATCTCACTCGATATTTAAAAATAAATACGTTTTTTATAATCCATGAATCCTATTTCATTAGATAAATTCATAATTGCATTGATTCTTGGTTACTGTCATCATGCCTATTGCTTTAGAATCGTCGAGTGAATGGGTTTGGCTTAGCATTTTATACGCACAGAGCGATTTTAAATGTGCCAAGTTGTTCCTGGGATTTTTTCCATGGCTGTAAAATGTTCAATATGGGTCTACTACCTAGCTGATGCCCGCGACTTCGTCCGCATGGATGGAGGTTTTTCGATTCCCTCGGAACTCTTTAATTTTCCGGGATATAAAGTAGCCTATGTGTTATTTTAATCTATCTCTGTGCCAAATTTCATTCAAATCCGATCAGCCGTTCTAGCATGATTAAGTAACAAACATCCATCCATCCATCCAACATTTCGCATTTATAATATAATCCATATATTATAAATGCGAAAGTGTGTCTGTCTGTCTATCTGTCTGTCTGCTACGCTTTCACGGTTCATTCGTTCAACTGATTTAGATGAAATTTGGTACAGGGGTAGGTAGTATCCCGGGGAGCGACATAGGCTACTTTTTTATCACGGAAAATTAAAGAGTTACCGTGGGAATCAAAAAATCTTAATCCACGCGGACGAAGTCGCGGGAATCATCTAGTATAGAATATAGATGTAGATATAGATATATAGATATAGATAAAGAATATACCTAGATTAAAAAAAAAATCACTTACGTAAAGGCGGAGTAGAGGCGAGTTGGTTAGTGTTTTCAACAACAGGAGACGTGAAACGCGACACTGGTTCAGATTCAAATGCGCGCGGATCGAAATCTAAAAAACACAAACAATGTTAATAAATAAAGTGATTAAATAAAAAATGCAAACATCTATAAATAGTAGTTATCTCATTCTCTCAGTTTCACTTCGGCCGTATGTGAACTTTAACACTTTTTTTTAGTTTGTTAAGCTATTGCATAGCTTCTATCGCGGGCCTTGAGCGTGGAGACCGAATCCAGAAATTCCGTAACGAAAAAAAACCTAACACTTTGGTTGCTATGACTACTTGTGTTGTTGACTTCAAGTTGTTGAAAATATAATAAAAAACCTTTTGATTCCCCTTGGACACCCGGACTATTGAAAACATAATTCTTTAAAATTATTTCGACAAAATAAAATATTTTCAACAACTTGAAGTCAACAACATAAGTAGTCATAGCAAGTTGATAAAAAATGCTATGCAATAGCTTTACCGCGGCAGTCTCCGAGTGCCACACGTCTTTTTTAAATTTTTCAGTCTTTACAATCGAGCATTGTCGAGTCAACATTTCCTGAAGATGCTTTGGTGTCGGAGTGAAACGTATGTTGAGAATAATTTGGAGGATCTGTGTGGTGTGGTGCAAGATATACACTGTACCTACCACATATCTATGGTGGCGGATTATAGCGAACTAAAATTTTAGTTCTTTCACCGACAGTTTTTTTTGACATGGATATCGGATAAAGATGAAAATATGACTTACCACTGTCTGAGTCGGAGTTCAGTAGCAGATTTTCTAGCCGCGTTCCGACGGTCGGGTTTTTGCTAGACGACAGATCGCCAAGGAATTTGCTGTGAAAGAAAACAAAATGATATTGTTATTTTTTTTGAAGTGTAATTAATAATTTTTCCCTGAAATTATCAGATTTTTATATTTCAAGGCAAGAGTGAATAGGTATTTTCTAGGCAAGCGCATTCCAACCTAGACCTCATCATCGCTTAGCACTAAACATGATTGTCGTCAAGCGCAATTCTTACTCACAATAAACAAGTGAATATAATTAAAATTATTAATAAATACGACTGCTCTGCCGTAGCCCGTAACTACGAGTATCTACTACGTAACGATACCACAGTCATTAATTACCTATGGAATCTTATTCCATAGACTTTTTATATTACATCAATGATCTTATTCACATATTTTTTATTAAATGATATTTTTTTGGGAATGACTAGATATTGAACTATAGTGATATATATTTTTGGAATCTACTCATCATTTTCTAGATGATGATTATATCATCATCATCATCATCACTACAGCCTATTAACGTCCCACTGCTGGGCACAGGCCTCCACTCTCATAGGAGAGCGGGAATGATGATTATATAGTAAATCTTATTTTCGAAAAAAAAAACAACTTTAGTCTTTAATGCGGGACCATAGTCATCCCATCAATTTTTTTCTTAAATTTTACTAGCCTATGTCACCCGGAAAGAGCTAGGAATTCTAACGATACCTCATTTATCAAAATCGGTTTAGGCGTATTGAAGTTATGGTGGAATATACAAACTCACATACATACATACATACATACATACATACATACATGCATGCATAAATACATGCATGCATACATACATACATACATACATACATGAACCCTGAAAACTATAAACTCCTTTTTTCAGGCAGGCGTATAAAAAAAAGGAACTGGCAACACTGTGCTAAGTACATGAAACTCAAGGACAAACTAATTTTAAAAAACTCATCTGGATTTTTTTAAATTTTTCGCCTCTACAATGTAGCTTTCGTTAGACAAACTGTATCAAAGTTACTGACATTGCTCATGAAAAACTTAACACAAAAATTTAGTTAACCTACCCTACACTTTGAGAAGATTTCCCGTTGTGTGTAGGCGGTGGGGTGGACAGCAACAAATTGTTGTCGTTGTTTGACGAGTTGAATGTGTCCGTCGAGTTGTTTGATAAAGCGTCTGCACCTGCCATAGAGAAAAACTCTATTAAAAAAAATATCCTTGTTTTTTAAAAATTTAACTAATAGATTTATAAATAACCGAAATAGGATCTATTCGCAAAATGACTTAGGTAGGTACTCCTAAAAAGTCCAGAGGCCATACAACGTCACGTCTCCCGTCTTGCAAGTGCAACTTTAAAGTTCCAACAATATATTTCATTAATTGTTGAGATATTTTAATGCTTCTTTCATATTTTTCTTTTATTTTGTCTTAATTTTCATAATAAAAAAAAAAGGTTAACTTCTCCATTACCAGTTACCCTACTGTCAAAGACGTTCAGCCAAGCGATTTAGAGTTCCAGTACGATGCCGTGTAGAAACCGGTGGTAGCGGTTAGCCCGCTACTATCTTAGACTACATCATCACTTACCATCAGGTGAGATCACAGTCAAGGGCTAACTTGTAGTAGATAAAAAAAAAGATGTCGCCGTGACGAAATTCGGCCGGGAGGACATTACATTAGTATCGCTCTTACCCATGTCTGGAGTCTTGGTGCCGTTCATGGCACTAAAGCCGTTGGCGAGAGTGAGAGAGGAGATCTGCTTTTCGAGCTCTGGTGGCGCCCTCCACTCTGCGATGTCGGTCAAATTGTTGCGCGAGAGATACGCCGTTAGGTCGTCTTTGTACGTTATTTTTGACAATTCCTGTAAATTAAATTGTCATTTTAAACGTTTGTTGAAATTATGGTGTGTACAGTCGCGGTCTGAAAACGTTTACCACCTTAAGGTTCATAATTGCGTGCAGACATCTGTGTCAGAAGGTCGATATGTGATTTGATAAGGCAACTAGATCATCATCATCCATGGAGGTAGGAAATTAGTACCTTGTTTCCTTTATCATTGTCATCACAGGGAGGTAGGAAAGTAGTACCTTTCATCATCACCATCTTTTATTAAAATGTCACTATCAAACGCTAATGTGTCAAACTTGAAAATATGAGGAATAATTTTTTTTAAAGTCATTGATATGGAGGGTAGAGCACAGACGTGGGGTAGAGGTATCTTCTCTTTATCTTCAACACTCCATTGTCATTGCATTGAGGTAGGAAATTAGTATATTTATCGTTTATCGTTGAGTCATTGATACTCTTTTTGTTGAATTCGATTCTTGAACGTAATAAATAACTTGCTAAGGCATTTGAGACCTTACTGCACGCAGTGTTATAAAGAATCTAATTTGAAAACTGGTAAACATTTTCTGTGGGCTAACTACCAGCGCTTTAAGCAGTATTAATTTGAAATTGACGTACCTAGACGTCTCTAAAATAAGGATTATAATAATTCTGAATCATGACCGTCAATAAGATTGAAATAGGCTCAGAAGGGCTGGAACCCAGAGCCGTAAAAGTTGAAAATAATACTGCTTTATGCGTTACTAAGCCCCCAGAACCGCGACCGTACATAGTTATTGGGATTATTTTTACCTGTAAGCGGTTTCTATAGGCACTCATCTGCAGTTCCAGACGCTTATTCTGTAGAGTAAGTTTCTGCATCTCGATGTATTTGCCGTTGTCGTTAAGGAATCGCCTGCGAAAATAGTTCTTCTGTTTATTTGTCCACAGAAACCATAGGTACAATTTACTATGGCCATATTCAAAATTCATGTTACATTCATACAAACCCATACTATTTAGTATTGTAATGCGAAAGTCTGTCTATCTGTATTTCTGCTACGCTTTAACGGCTCTTCTGTTTAACCGATTTTGATGAAATTTTGTACAGGGTTAGGTTGTATCCCCGGGAAAGGGACATAGGGCTACTTTTTATCCCGGTTTTTTTTCCCGCGGGAATAAAAAAATCTTAATCCACGCGGACGAAGTCGCGCGCATCTTCTATTAATATTATAAATGCGTCTAAAGTAGGTATATAAAGTCTGTCCGTCTGTCTGTCTTTGATGTGTTTGGCTGTCTGTCTGCTACCCTTTTATGTCCCATCTTTTCAACCGATTTTGAGGAAATTTGATAGAGGTAAATAACATCCTGACCGCGGCGGACAGGCTATACTTTTTATAAGTTCCCCCGAGAAAAAAAAAAGAACTTAATTCACTCGGTCGAAGTTGCGGGCATCAACTAGCTTGATTATAAAACATTTCTCTTATTTCTAAAGTGACTAGATTATTTCATAAATCATTAAAATTACGCGGTGAAGCTGTTATCTAAACTATTAGGTATTATAAAGAGGAAAGATTTGATTGTTCGTTTGTAATGGATAAACTCAAAAACCTATAGAAAGCTACATTATCAGCGAGTAACATTGGCTTAATTTTATTTTCAAAAAAATTAGAGATCCTTACGAAAATTGCAATAATGTGAGTTAAGTCACAAAAAAAGTCTCATCTGAGAGCTAGCGTGGCGAGCGCTGAGTAAAAGGTTAAAGTCACACGAAAATAAGTTCCCCCGGGAACTAAAAGAACTTAATTTACGCGGACGAAGTCGCAGGCATCATCTTGTTTGGTTAAAAAATATTTATCTTATTTCTAAAGTGACTGGATTATTTCATAGATCATTAATGTTACGCGGTGAAGCAGTTATCTTTTATATAACCGCAAACATAAAAGTTAACTGTATATAAACCACAATAACAGTTTCAAATTACAATAAAAAGTTGTGAAAGTTTAAGTCTAAAAAGGTCGTCTAGGCAGTAGATCACGAAACGACCTTAATTCACAGTAAAAGGCCGTAATTGGTGTAAAAAAAGAATAAAATCTATCTGGCTCAACGTAATTCTACTAATACTAGTAAGTAGGATTATATTATGAAAAATATAGTGTGTGACGCGAGATGAAACACGATTTCCTCGCTTCGTTCAGGCAGGCAACTTCACCCTCATATGAAATCGTCTTGTTTCATCCCTAGACACACAATATACTACCGGGGAGCGGCGCTCGCAACTTCTATTCGAACCGCAAATATAATTTTGCCGGTATATTGCTATCTCTATTTCGCTGATGACACAAGATCGCGTGCAAGCGCAATAGCAATATGAGCGTACAGAGTTTGTTATACATTTTGGTCTTGTTCCGTGAATACCAAAAATGATGAATCAAAAATTGTTGTGTTTTTAACTTCGTGTTGTTATTCTGTAACTTGACAATATAGGCTATGTTCCTGATCAATTAGTACGTGAGATATCGTTGGTTGTAATATGATAATATTACAAATTATTTTGGTATTACGTTTGTATGGGCAATTCGCCCTCCGCCGGCCCGTTATGTAGCAAACTGTCCCCACTAGTGGGCCGGTCGATGGTTATGATTTGATGTACCTGTAAGCCAAATCGAACGCCTGTCCGATGGTGAGGGTGATCTCAGAGGCCAGTTTAGTAGATATGAAGACGAAGCACTCATGCTTCTCTGTACTGCTGCCGTCGTGGCCGTTGACGCCGTTCACTGTGCTGCCACCTGGTGGATGAAACGGTAAAAATTGAATTATTATGTTGCCAGTATCAAAAATAAAGTTCACTGTGCTGCCACCTGGTGAATGAAACGGTAAACATTTAATTAATATGTTGCCAGTATCAAAAATAAATTATTAGGTATTTAGTGATTGTGAGTGATTAGATAGAATGAATTTGCACGTCATCATGACAAAACATGTTTGTTCTTAATTAGTTTGTCACAGTACAATGTTTCTTGCAAATAAACGATTCATTGATCGATTTAAAGTTTTATAATAGACGTAAAATCTTCTTTATTACATTAGTTTAAAGTTACATGACCATTTTAAACCTTCGATTAAAGCAAAAAAGGTAAGGTTTCATTTAAATAAAATATTTAAATGAAATTTAAAAACAATTAATTTTAATGAAATTAATTAATTTAATTAAATTAGGTATATGAATCCGGCATCTCAGCTTCATAATAATCGTAGATTCATTATATTCGTAATAATAATATTATATTTTTTATGCGGTCAATTTACTTTCTTAAAACTTTCAATAAGTAGTTTTTATTCAAAAACTGTCCAACGAAACTGACCTGACCTCATAATAATTATAAAAATGTATTCAACATCCAAATCATACTTTTTCACTCGTTTTTCAACCAACTTCAAAAAAAGGAGGAGGTTCTCAATTCGACTGTATATGTTTGTTACCTGGGTAACAGGTAACAAACATAATTATAACGACTGGGTGGACCGATTTGGATGATTCTTTTTTTATTTGAAAGGGCATACTTCCCAAGTGGTCCCATATAAATTCTATCGAAATCGGTCGAGCGGTTTTTAAAATATCAACAATAAAATAAGTACTTTGTATAGCGTGTACTTGTTGTTGTAAAGTTGGCGCGGGAGTTTGAAGTTGGTTGTTTAAAAAGATTTTTTTATATTTAATTATCATAAATTAAGTGTTATTAATTACTACTAGGGTTGCCACAACTAAAATTAATAATTTTGTTTTCTTTACCTTTGGCAATAAACGAGAAGTATTTTTTGGCGCCCTTGTCGTCCGCGCAATAGGATATCCGGTGTAGAGGGAACTGGTACATCACGTTATTCGATCTCGGCTCCTGAAAATACAAAAAAAATATGTTATGTTCATGAGAGTAACATTATGAATATTATTTATTTTATATTTTATTTATTGTGAATACCTACACCAATATGTACAAAAACAGTATACTCCTTAAAACTAGTTAAGGTAAAAATGGAGTGCACTATGGACCACATTAACTACTGAAACATCAGTTCTTAAGTTTGGAAAACAAAGGAGTCCACTTTGTCACATTGTTAAAACATCAACGAGAGCATAATGGTAGGGGAGCCCTAGAGGGGATTTTTGGATTTATTCCAGCCCGGCAGATTAATAAAAAGGGGGATTCTTTGGACCCTGTAGAGTACCTTCACCATATATTATGAGCCCTGTATATTGGTCATCTATCTAGGACAGCAGATCAAAATATTAAATAAATAAAATCGATCATCAAAAGAGACAGAGTAACAAACTTAAAACCCTCCAACTCCTTTAGGTCTCGCTCAAATTGTCAGATTATTTGAATGTACACTTTTCAGCATGTAATTAACTCACTCTACCTTAATCTGACGCGCTCGAGTAAATCCAAAAATCCCCTCTTAGGCTCCCCTACTTTAATGAGTTATTTTCCAGTCCTAGTCGGTCACGCCCAAATCTCCACCACAACCACCACCACTACAGCCCATTAACGTCCCACTGCTGGGCACAGGTCTCCACTCTCATAGGAGAGAGGGAATTAGAGCTTAGACCCACCCCGCTGCTCCAATGCGGGTTGGCGGTCTTTAACGACTCGAAGTCTCGAACAAACAATTTCCCAACGCGGTAATGACGGGATGCCGTTATTATCATATGTGACGTGTGACGACCTCTCTGGCGCAGTGCTGAGTAAGCACTGTGATCTTACATGTGGATGGTCCCAGATTTGATATCAATTTGGGAAGTTTCAGAACTTAATTTCAGAATTTTTTCTGTTCTTTTGGAAGGCTACGATTGAGGTGGCTATAGTTATCATCCTACTAGCAAAGATGTACCACCAAGCGATTTAGCGTTCCGTCACGATGCCGTGTAAAAACCGATCAGGGGTATGGGTTTAATATAACTGCCATACCGAGATAGCAGCCAATACTCATTAAGTTTAGTTTCGTAATGACTTGCCTTAGTTGTGAATACGTACGCGTTCCTACTCTACGTAACCGCGTGGTTTCTTTTTAGGGTTCCGTACCTCAAGAGGAAAAAAGGAACCCTTATAGGATCCCTTCGTTGTCCGTCTGTCGGTCTGTCTGGTATCAAGTTGAAATTAATAGCAAATACTACGGTCTACGCTCATTTTTAGCTGTAAAAAAATCAAGCTTCTAAGTCTACGCAATCAAAAGATATGGTCATAATATGGCCCTTTATGCCGCATATTTTGACACTTGCCAATAAATAAATACCTATAAGGTACTTCCCGTTGACCTACAATCATGAAATTTGGCAAGAATCAAGGTCTCACAGCACAAGTATAGGAAAAAATCCGAAAATCGTTAATTAGGGTTCCGTATTCATAGGGTGTCGAATTGTTTGTCAGGCTCTACCGTCATAGCGCCATACGTAAACCAGTTATTTCACAGCTGATTACGTGTTGATAGGACATCTTTCATTTTATTTACTAAATCTATTGATATTGCGTTGGTGGTACGGAACCCTTTGAGCGCGAGTCTGGCCGAACTTGGCCGGTTATTTTATGCAACAAGCCTATTATTGACTTGCTTTGTTTGTACCACATTGTAATAGCGTAATAGGGTCCAATGTATCCTATGAGGGCCGAGTGGCCTGGTTGCGTCGATTGCAAATGTTAAGCAACGTTGACCCAAGTCGGTAACTGGATGGGTGACCGAATTTGGAGGTTCAAATTTGGCCTTTTCATTCCCTCCGTGCCTCGGAGAGCCCGTTAAGCCGTCGGTCCCGGTAATTATCACTAACATAATATGATATTAATCATTAGAATTTAGAAACCGAAGAGTTGAAATAACTTACTCTTAGTATGCGAAGGACCTGGGAACCCACCGCATTATTATCCCAAGAAAACCCCTGCCATTATTTGATTAATGGAAAGGGGTCACGACTCTAAGCAATGAGGAATACGACGCGGAGAGAGAGACTGTCAATCAATTACCTAGCATGAAATATCGCACATCTATATTATGTATTACAGTGTATATACTATGCTATGATAAAGTAGCACAAATGATTTATTATTTACCTCACGGACTTGCCATAACCGCAAAAATGGCGCCTCATTTGCGAGTTTCACTTTTACTTCGCCTGTACGCAACACCTACCTATATTGTTATGCTGAGTTAAAACTATCTATTCTAAACTATTCTAATTCGACAGGCCAATCATAAATATAGTATGTACTTAACAGTTATCTAACTAGTGTGTATAAAAATCGACGAAAGGTCTTAAGGATGGCATTAAGCAACATGACGCTATTAAAATAGAGGGCGTTCTTCTACTTTATTTCCATGCATTTTGGTACTACAGATAAATTAAAAAAAAATGAATTTGGTAAATAATTTAATTGTTTTACAAAGAAATTATTCATCTAAGAATTTGGGAGCCCTTCCTATTATATCCATGAGTAATCCGTACTTGGATCGAGAAACCCCTTTGAAAGGAAGAAAGTAGATGTGAAGGACTCTTGAGCAATGACACAATATGTACTCGTACGTATGAACAATATATATTTAGAGAGGTACTACATTTTTTTTTCAACCTTCTTCAGGCGCGTTGTGCACTTTTTGGTAGGGGGTAAAAATGTGGAATACGCGAGATAGACACCATTCTTCTTAAGACGAGGTCTTAAGTAGTACATTCGACATTACATTTTAATGTCTTAGTTGAAAGGTTTATATTTGAAAAATTGTTATTATTATTATATTTTTTTTTAATTAGAAAAAAAATTAAATATTCGTTTTCACTTCTATCGGCAGTCCCAATGACTGCCATTTTTTTTTAATCCACTACAAGTTAGCCCTTGATGGTTAGTGATGATGCAGTCTAAGTTTGTAGAGTGCTAAACTGTTAAGGGCATAGCAGTTATATGAAACCCATACCTCTATTAGGGGGTATTATCAATGGGCTCTATGAAACTCAAGGCTCAAAGCAAATTTGGGGATACCCGATCAAATTTTTCCCTAGACAGACTATTTCATTACCTATTCTGTGCTGTACCTACTAGATTTCCACACCCATACTTATCTTTGAACGCATGCAGGTCTGCCGCCTAATAGATGGATGTATGAATCCTCACCTGAATAGCAACGCCATCTACTGACACGGTGATTTCCACCTTCTTGCACTTGGCAGCATCTTTGGTTTCCGACTTCTTCAGCTGTTGCGTGAATTGGAGCTTCTTTATCGCATCCTTGACCACCTCGATGCCTTTGGGCTGGTCGACTTGTGTGCAGCCTAGGAACTGGAAATAGAAAAATGGAAAATTAGGTAAAACTTTTTGGAAAATTGTGTTTGTGCGACATTAGAATACATTTGAAAAAACGGTAAAAACCCGTTTCCCGCCAGTTTTCTGGCAGGATGAAACTCGGAGATTTCCGGAAAAATCGTACGTAACAAAAAATCATTATACTTTGTCTCTCTAGAATAGATGTAGAGAGAGATGGAGAGAAAAGGAGTGCCAGTAGTACTATAATTATTTTAGTTAGTGTGGAACATTTTGAACACTTCTAAGCAAAAAATACACTTCTAAAATAAACAATTTACATATAGAATATTATGCTATAAGTAATTCAAAACAATTTACATGTATCTACAAAACGCATCCATTGTTCTATTAAATGTATGCTAAGTGGGTAATCGTTGCATAACATCATCCAAATTGGGATGATGCGTGTTATTTAATATACCTACTTATACCTAATGTGAACCATTATGTTGCGGGCATGCAAAGTCGCGGCCTTCGGTGGCCTTATTCTGGATTGCTTGCTCTTGATTAAGTATTATAATAGTACTAGCTGATGCCCGCGACTTCGTCCGAGTGGAATAAGTTTTTTTTTATTCCTACGGGAACACCTTAGTTATATCCGAGATAAAAAGTAGCCTAGGTCACTCTCCACCAGGCTTGGCATGCGCACAACGATATATCTCGCGACGAGAGAGATGTCGATGCCGGCTAAATTCTCGTTTACCCTACATGCACAAAATCCGGTATATTCGGTATATCCGGTAATCCGGTATATAAAATAATAGTCGGCATGTAAGGGTTCGTAGAGAAAAATACCACAGATAAGAAATATTACTTTTATCTCCACTTTTGACAAAACGAGACAAGTCATAATACTATGTGTAACCATTTTAAATTCGGTAGACAATAGTTATAAACCGGTTAAATAAATAAGTAGATATAATATTGTATTTTTATAACTATGAACTAGGTATGTTTGAGTTACACTAAATATAGCTATACAAATATTCGTTCCACTTTTTCCCGCAACATGGCGGGTTTTGTTTTCCTGCATGGTATTAAAATAATATCCATACTTCTATACTAATATCCATACTAATATTATAAATGCGAAAGTGTGTCTGTCTGTCTTTCTGTCTGCTACGCTTTCACGGCCCATCTGTTCAACCGATTTTGATGAAATTTGGTACAGGGATAGGTTGTATCCCGGGGAAGGACATAGGCTACTTTTTATCTCGGAAAATTCAAAGGTTCCCGTGGGAATCAAAAAATTTGTCTGTTCAACCGACTTTAATGAAAATTGGTACAGGGGTAGGTTGTATCCCGGGGAAGGACATAGGCTACTTTTTATCCCAGAAAATTTAAGAGTTCCCGCGGGAATCGAAAAAATTTGGTCCACGCGGACGAAGTCGCGGGAATCATCTAGTAAAATAAATAACTCAAGCCTTATCGAATAGGAAGCATATTATATTATAACAATGTCAATAATCATAATATGCGCCTGCCCACGCCACTTTGACGACCTCCCTGGCGCAGTGTCTTACAGTGGGAGCTGTCTCAGTTTCGATTCCCGGCAGGGTCGATTTGGGAATTTATAATTTCTGAATTTTCTCTGGTCTCGTCTGGTGGGAGGCTTCGACCGTAGTTACCACCCTATCGGCAAAGACGTACCGCCAAGCGGTTTAGCGTTCCGTTCCGGTACGATGCCGTGTAGAAACTGACTATTGATATGGGTTTAATATAACTGCCAATACCTCTTACAGGTTAGCAGGCTACCATCTTAGACTGCATCGTCACCATCAGGCGAGATCGCAGTCAAGGGTTAACTTGTAGTTGATTAAAAAAAAAGTATTTTTTTTCAATGAATGATTTAAAAAAAGTTTATAGTTATAAACCGGTTAAATAAGTAAGTACATTATATTATGTTTATAGCTATGATGTATTTGGAATGATTAGTATTTTTAACATTTTTAACCGACTTTCAAAAAAGGAGGAGGTTCTCAATTCGGCGCGTATTTTTTTTTAATGTATGTCGGTGCATATCTCCGTGGTTTCTGAACCGATTTGAAAAATATTTCTATCAGTCGTTAGAGGAAGCTCTGGAGGTGGTCCAATAAAAAATTCTGACTCCAAATCCTCAACCCTGACACTAAAAAGTTTTAAAAATAAAAATTCAAGTACCAAAAAACCGACTTGCAACGCCACTGTAAAGTACAAAATAATTTTGATTTCTACCCACTACTTACGTTGAAGTCGGGCGAGTCTGATGCGTCAACTTTGCTTAACCTTGTGATACCCGCCCCGAGAAATC
Organism: Erebia epiphron; assembly: GCA_963932025.1. NCBI lineage: Eukaryota > Metazoa > Arthropoda > Insecta > Lepidoptera > Nymphalidae > Erebia > Erebia epiphron. The sequence goes on along the minus strand of OZ009953.1, from coordinate 5,451,281 downwards.
AAAATTATTTTGTACTTTACAGTGGCGTTGGAAGTCAATTTTTTGGAAAGAATTTTTTATTAACAAGTAACAACCAATAAAAAAATTGTGTGTGTCAACCCCGACGAACGACTGGAGTTTACTCTTTACGAACGATTATAAAATAGATTAATAAATGAGGGTAATTTATTATATCACTGAAAGCATGTTTGATACATTTATTTATATTAATTATCTATATAAGTATATATAAAAAAAATACGCGCCGCATTGAGAACCTCCTCCTTTTTTGGAAGTCGGTTAAAAATGAATCCTGTTTCCCTTGGTCACGGCATCACGCGTAAACTGCTGGACCAATTTCGCTAATTCTTTTTTTGTTGTGTTTGTTTGGACCTCGGGATGGTTCATATTCACAATGGGGAATATGCATGTGATTTAGAAATGGACAAAAAAAATTATGTGTATTCTTTCTTGCTAAATAAATATATTCAGATGATTATTTTTACAAATTATCATGTTTCTATTAATAAATTTAATTATTTAAAAGTAGTCTTTTTCAAATTCCGCCAAAACGCAACGCTATTGGCGGAACGAAACATGACGTCACCATCCACTCTAGTCTGTGTCGACTGTTGACAGGTCGCTTGTTTTGTATGATTATTGAAGGTTATTCGCATTGTTTTGCCGCTATTTATGATAAATTATTAGTGTTGTTGGGAATTATTAACTGAAAGCAGTGATTCCTTGTGAAATAACCCTGTGCGTTCCGCAGTCGGGTAAAAAGACTCGCCACAATGACTGAAAGCGGTTTTGTCAAGGCAACTGAGAAATTCTTTTCCAATAGAACTTATCAACAGTGCAAACAAAAAAACCTAGTTATAACGTTTTGTGATCAAAATCAACACTCGTAGTCAGCAATGAAAATCATAATATTTATAAATTTGTAACATCAATAAATAAGTAAAAATATAGGGAATCAGAACAGTTTTATGAACATTTAATTAAATTTTTAGGTTAGTTTATTGTATATATTGTTCGCGAGTCCTAATGAAAAAGATTTTTGATATGTAGGTATATACATATTTAATACTCACGTCGAAATGATCTTCACAACAATATAAACTACTCAAGCACGATACATTTTCTCTCCTCATCACCTTACACCACTTTTTCTTTATATTTGCATCTTTGGGCATATGAAAATAAATCTTGTCAGGTGCAGTTTTAATATAATTTTTGCACATAGGGACAATACAATATTTATAATAAGCTTTTGGGTGCTCTTCCATCACAATATAATAATCTTTTACGCTTTACTTCACTCACTTTTATTAAATCTGTGAATCAAACACTTCGTTGTTAATTTATTCCTATGAATAAACGACGTCGAACAACGACAACGAACGCACCGTGACGTCACAGAACGAGCGCGCCAAAATGGGGGCGTTTAAATCGTCCGAAAATAATAGTAGTTTTAATTATTTTTTCTTAGCTTATTTAATAAAATTGTGCAAGTGTTATATTTTTTTCCTGTTATATAATCACTTAAAGAATGGTTTAAAATAATAAAAAAAATACATGCATATTCCCTAGGGGGCGCTGCAATCGGGTTCGAGGTTCAGGGCAGGACAAAGTCTGCCAGGCTCACTAGTATAATATATATTAAGTCAATAAAGTAACGGAGAAATTTGATTTTACTTCCCATAAATTTTCATACCCCGGGCTTATATGTATATGAAAATCGATTCTAAAGGAGGTAAACTCCAATAAATAACTCAATAGGTCTTATCGAATAGGAAGCATATACATACCTACTTATAACAAGGCTACAGACCACAGTATCTACCAGTCTGTTCATCTGGCGATAGCAACGCCCCCTTGTGTGATATGATAACCAATAACACACGTGTTAAATACCAATAATATGATATGCTTTTGTTATTACAGTTTTTGCAATTTGTACAATTTGCAAGTCGAAAAGTCAAGATGCTTGTTGCAAAGCAAGATCCCAACGAACATCAGTGGCGACTAAGAGGACGACGCATCGGTAAGGACATCCGAAATACCAGATTTTACATCCCAAATACTGGATATAACACCTCATTCACCAGATTTGACAACAATAACAACCCTGACCTATCAAATTGCCCTAATATTGAATTAAATTGAGAGAGATAAAATAGGGACATACCTTAACTAAATACGCCACATGTCCCTTGATCAGCGCGTCTGGCGCGTGGATCCAATTCCTCGCGTTGGGCGACCCATTTGCCTTGCCCTTGCCCTGCCAGAACAGCAGGGTTGACATCCTGGAACAAGACAAACAAATAGTTATCACCACGAACCTTAATCAACAGCTGTGAACCTTAATCAACAACTGTGAACCTTAATCAAATGCTATAAACCTTAATCAAGAGCTGTAAACCTTAATCAAGATTTGGAATCTTAATTAAGAGCTGTGAACTTTATTCCTAAATCAAGAACTATGAACCTTAAATCAATAGCTTAATTGCTGTTGTAAATCTTAATTAAGTAATAGCTGTAAACCTTAATCAAGAGCTGTGAGCTGTGATTTAAGATCTTAAATTAAATTAAAATTAAAATATATACAGGGCGTCCCACGGCTATGCCGCATGAAGGGGAAGTACCTTAAATATCGTAGATGGAAATATAGTAGATAGCGGTCAAGTCAGCTTTTCTTCATTTTTCTGAACAAAATTTTACATCAAATGTTTAAATTCATGGTCTTCCTTTTATTTCTGATGCTAAGTTATTTAGCAAAAAATTATACTTTCGATCAGTATGATAAAGCTACAGGTAATTTTTTTTTCTTGTATAGCGGGTTCGAGTCCCGGTTCAACCAGGCAATAATTTAAAAATCTATGAATGCAGTTTAAATTGTATTTTAAATTAAAATGAAGTCTTCTTTCAGTAAAATGTTCCACCTACGATATTATAGGTACTTCCCTTCCATGTGGCATAGCCATGGGACGCCCTGTATATAGGTAATCAATAGCTGTTAGCTTTAATCAAGGGCCTGTGGTGAACCTAAATCAAGGGTTTTTTTACTTTAATCAAAAGCGTGAATATTAATCAATAGCTGATATTAATCTTAATCAAGACATATAAGCCTTAATCAAGACCTGTAAACCTTAATCAAGAGCTGTAAACCTTGATCAATTCTATAGATAATATGGCTTGCCGTGCGAAGTCGGGGCAGATTCCTAGTTATTGTTAAGACCATGACCATGAACAGCTTCACAAATTGATAGGCATGCGTATTCCAATATCCTTAAACGCAATATATTAACTTCGTAGCACAATGATGAGTAATAGTAAAACTATTATTATACGAACGCGTGGAATTAATCGTTGATTTATAATTTTACTTACTTACCCTACTTGCTTTGTAGAGTTCCGTAGTAAAAAAATAGTTTTCATGTTCAATTAATCTTCTTTTTTTACGCCACTTAGTTAAGGTAAGTTAGCCCAAGTAATCCCTAATGGTAAGTGTTTATGCAGTCTAAGATGGTAGCAGGCTTACCGCTTAGGGGCATGGCAGTTATATTGAACCAACCTAAGTCGGTTCCTATATCCTAGTAGGCCTGCTGGGAGGCTTCGGCCGTGGATAGTTACTAGTTACCACCCTACCGGCAAAGACGTAGGTGCCTAACGATTTTGCTTTGCGGTACGATGCCGTGTAGAAACCGACGCTTTGGGTTTAATTTAACTGCCATGCCATACAGGTTAGCCCACTAACATCTTAGATCGCATAATCATTCATCACTTACCATCAGGTGAAATAGCAGAAGGGGGCTAACTTGCAGTGGCGTAGAAAAAAAATTCGGGAAAATAATCCCGTTTGAATAATAATGACCTTCAAAGATTTGAAAATTAATGGCATGACGGAACCCTACTTTATGAGTCTAATGACCTGCACTTGACCAAATATACTAGACCATAGGTTATAAGTTGTGGAGTTTATTATGTGGTATTTCCCTTATGAATATTAAAATCGTCTAATATATTACAATATTGTAATAAAATAACACGTTTTTCTGCGTTTGTAAGTAATAACGAAATGCGTAACATAAATCTCATAAGTTTTCCATACTCTCTTTAGCCGGCTCACTACTGAACACGAGTCTTGTTTCGGAATGAGAAGAGTTTGGCCATAGTCCACCACGCTGGCCAAGTGCAGATTGGCAGACTTCACACACCTTCGAGAACATTGTGAAGAACTCTCGCGCATGCAGATTTCCTCACGACATTTTCCTTCGCCGTTTGAAGCAAGTATTTTTTTTCTTCTTACCATAAAGTCCCATTATCCAACTTCCTGCTATCCTACTTCCTACTATTCCTACTAATATTATAAACGCGAAAGTTTGTAAGTAGGCATGTAAGTAAGTACCTATGTATGGATGTTTGTTCCTATTTTATGGGCGTCAAGGTACGTCACCAAACTGACATTTGGAAATACGATTGCTTTAATCCATGGTAGTAGCCTGCCCCCCGGCTGTCTAAATAGGGCGACCATGCTAGGCGGGATTTACAGGATTTTCGATTCTATAGAAAATCCAGAAAAAATATACTATCCAGATTTGCAGTGCTTAAGTATAATTGTGTGAAAGTGTGTCTGTTACCATTTCAGGGCCCAACCGCTGAACAGATGATGATAATAGTAGATTATTAACCAAGGGGATAAAGCAGTGTCTTCTGTCGCGGGTGAAGATTTAAATCGCGAGCGTAACGAAGGACTCGAGGTTTACTCCCGAGCGTAGCGAGGGTGTTAAAAACTTAAATCACGAGCGAAGCGAGGGATTTAAGACGAGTCCTGAGTGTAGCGAGGGATTTAAGTTCACCCAAGACTAAGACAGCTTTATCACCGAGGAAAATACTCTTCTTTTCGTACCATTTGCGAAAAAATTAACACAATAATAATATGAGTTAAGCATTTATTAAAAATAATGACAATCAAAAGTAAAAGTTAACATTCGAAACATTGGTCCAATCATTGATAGAGAGAATTCGTAAGTTTTTAAATAATTTTCCTTGGATTTTGTTGGAAGCAAATTATTTATAATTGCGGCAGCATTTGCACTGATGGAATCCGACAATTCACTGTCACTGTCGCTTTGATTTAACATCGTAACGTATTTTTAGAACATTAACTTAAACGTTTATGTATTTGAAGAAAACAAAAACGCGGCAAATTCCTAGACTAATATTTTTTTGTCGGAGAAGTAAAGGCATCAAGCCCATACGGCCTCGTCGGTTTTCGTAATTTTATTTAATAATCATAACTGCATAATAAATGCGTATTCCTTTTTCAAAAAGATGTTTAATGCTTTATATACAAACTCAATGGTGTAACCACAGATGTATTTCAGTATAAATTTCGGTAAGTAGGTATTCCAAATTTAAATCACATTCTCCCCCTAGAGGATGAATGAAATTCAGTACAATTTTCTTTCCCTGTTTTTATCAGATTAAAAATGACTATTGTTATGTTCGCTTTTTGTGGCATAGAATGTCACTTTTTTGAGCAAGTGGTACGAAAAATCAATTTTGTATACCTACCGGGGATGGACACAATTTTCTAAGTTACTTTTCATCCCCGAACAATTGAGGGATTTCAGTTTATGTATTATTTTTATTTTTAAACTTTATTTCATACCTCCATTGACTTACCAATAATCGATGCATATCTCATATAAATTAATATACCTACGTACCTATACTAATATTATTATGTATTTTCTAGTTCCCATAGTGCATGCAACTTGTATTTCTACAATTACATAAAATTTTATACATTTAAATTACTAGAATCAGATATGGTGTTCTACGTGTAGAAACGTCAAAGCTAAATAATGATGAATAATTCCAACATTTGCGTTGTAATAATAAAATTATTGTGTGGTGATTTGAACGGAAGGTTTTTTTAATTGATGTCGTAGGATGACGAATGTATGTAATTTTGTAGTGTCATTGACAACTTAACGTTTGATAAAGTGCTATCATTGTGCATAAATACCTACCTACTTACAATTTATCTGTCTCTCTGTGTCCCCCTTTCCATTAATCAATTAATAGTAGGAGTTTTCTTGGGATAATAATGCGGTGGGTTCCATTGCTGTAGCATTAAAATAACCCAATGCGGAAGTGGTTTTCGGTAAGTAGGAGTAAGATTTTTAAATAACACTAGCTGATGCCCGCGACTTCGTCCGCGTGGATTGAGGTTTTTTGGTTCCCGCGGGATTTCTTAAATTTTGCTGGATAAAATGAAGCCTATGTGTTATTCCAGACTATTTAGTACATATAGATATATATTCGAAGTACCTACTTATACAAATTAAGTAAGTAAACAATAAATTACCACTACCACTACAGCCCATTAACGTCCCACTGCTGGGCACACGCCTCCACTCTCATAGGAGAGAGAGAATTAGAGCTTTGACCCTGCTGCTCCAATGCAGGTTGGCGGGCTTTAAGGACTATTATCATGTTAGTGATAATAACCGGGCCCGAAGGCTTAACGTGCTCTCCAAGGCACGGGGGTGACACACCGCCAACTTCCTAACTCCGGCCTAGTACTGAGAATTTCTAGTCAGAAAAACCCAACACTTATTATGGCCCGACCCGGGACTCGAACCCGGGGCCTCGTCAGCCGCAGTCAAACATGCGATCCACTAGAGTCTAGAGTCTAGACTCTAGTGGATCGCATGTTTGACTGCGGCTGCGGCAAATTTTTCTAAAACTGCCTCGTTGGTCTAGACTCTAGACCAACGAGGCAGTTTTAGAAAAATTTGATTGTTAACCATTGACTTAATAATACATAAGTCAATGTTGTTAACTTTGAACTTCTTAAAGCCTAGGGCTTAGGTTATACATACTACATAGAGACCGTTGCCAAAAAAGCTTATTCATACCATGTGCGTATCAGGAAAACAAAACACTCAGATTCATTTATAAACATTATTATATCAACAGCAATCGATATTCCAGGAAAGATTCAAGGATACGCGATAATGAACTTGCGGAAAGCCGAATGTTTTGGTTTTTTTTTTCGGTGTTTTTTATCGTCTGCGACGCAGGCTCTTTTTTGTTTTGTCTTCTCTCATAGACCCTGACTTCTTATATATAACTTGCTGAAGGTCTAGTACCTAGTTGTCGGATATTTTTAAATTATCTAACCTCTTTGGTTTGGAAATTTTGTACGCAGCATAAAAATATAAAAGAAGGATGATTGTCTATGTAGTTAATCACTACTAGTTTGGAATATCTCTCTAGTGATAGGTGGGACATGGGAGCAAGAAGAAAGATTTTCAGTAACCTCAAATATCAAGGCAACAAAATTAAGTTTACGGAACGACACGTGCATTTTGACTAGCAATAGGGTATTTTCCAAAATTGACAGTATATTAAAAGATAAAAGGTTTCACTAAAATTGAACTTAGTAAATAGTTCATGTATTTGGGAGTAATTGGAAGTTTAAGATTATCTAAAATTTTACCTATCCTAATAACCTGACACTTTAGGGAGTAGGACATTTTAATGATATTTTTGTACGTTTGCATAGATAGGTATGTCTATTAGATTCCCAATTCTGTGGGTATGCTCCCAATCTTACCTAACCCGTGAATATTACAAGGTGACGCCATTTTGAAAAAATTGCAATATTAACAGCTAAATCAGTCATACAAAAAAAATTCAACGTTATAATATAATATGTATTTATATCAATTAACTATACATATATTATTACATATATTATTTACATTATTTATTATTATAATTCCAGGAATAAAATTGATTTAATTTAAAAATAAAACATAATATAGTTAGAGATAAGTTGCATCCTCGATCGTGACCACTTGTCACAATGTGTGTGTGTAATTATCAATTATTATTAGCAATAGATACTATCACGAATATTCCAAGGTCTGTCCGTGGTACAGCGGTAATATTATTATGGAGTTATAAAATGTTATTTTTCTACATATCATCCATATTAAACTAATATTATAAATGCAAAAGTGTGTCTGTCTGTCTGCTACGCTTTCACGGCCTACCTATTTAACCGATTTTGATGAAATTTGGTATAAGAATAGTTTGTATCCCGGGGAAGGACATTGGCATACTTTTTATTGCGGAAAATTAAGAGTTCCCGCGGGAATCAAAAAACCGTACCTAATTCACGCGGACGTAGTCGCGGGAATCATCTAGTAAATCATTGGTTAGGTAGACAGTCATAGGTACCTACTTTTAGGCAGGGAATGATGAATTGAGCATTATGCATTGAGCTTTTTTAACTAGGGTAAGCAGTACTTTCATGCCTCTATGTCGTGAACGCCACTGGCATCATTTACCAAGGGCTAACTAAGAGCGTAGTGGATAAAAAAAAACCGGCCAAGTGCGAGTCGGACTCGCGCACCGAGGGTTCCGTACTCAAGAAGTAGGTATAATTACCTGTGTTAATGAACCGCAAAACTAACTTTGTTTGTAGAGGTTTACTGTTAATATCAAAAAATTACGTTTGTTGTATGGGAGCCCCCCTTTAATATTTACTTTATTGATATTTAATTATTTATTTTGAAAGGTAATATACAAGTTAATATTCTGTGAAAATTTGAACCGTCTACCTGTTACCGTTTTTAATATTGAGCAAAAAAATACGAAAAAAACACGTTTATTGTATGGGGACCCCTCTTAATATATATATTTTTTTAATTTTTAGTATTCGTTGTTATAGCGGCAACGAAAATACATCATTTGTGAAAATTTCAGCTTTCTAGCTATCACGGTCTGTGAGATACAGCCTGGAGACAGACAGACAGACAGACAGACAGCGGAGTCTTAGTAATAGGGTCCCGTTTTTACCTTTTGGGTACGGAACCCTAAAAAAGTGTGTATGCAATTCACATACGGCAGAAGTGAAACTTCAGAAAATTAGCCTACGAGAGAATGAGATAAATATAACTTGCATTCTATCTCATTCTCTCGCAGGCTAAATCCTATCATCATACTAATATTATAAATGCGAAAGTCACTTTGTTTGTTGGTTTGTTGGTTTGTCCTTCAATCACGCCGCAACGGAGCAACGGATTGACGTGATTTTTGGCATGGGTATAGTTGAGGACCTGGAGAGTGACATAGGCTACTTTTTATCTCGGAAAATTAAGGAGTTCCCGCGGGAATAACAAAAAACTTAAACCACGCGGACGAAGTCGCGGGCATCAGCTAGTTACGAATATGTTTGTCTCTTTTTGGTGTCGCTTTTTCTTTTCATCGAATTTAGAAATCACAACGATTCTTTTGAAGTTTCACTTCAAAAAATAAATAATGTACCTACCTATTTGTGTTTCTACTTACTTCTTGGACTTCTATAATGATTAAGTATTATGTATTCTTTTTGATCTATTAAGTAAATGTAAAACAACATCATTCTCAACATTCTTGGCTGTGGGTTTTCCCACTTGGTAGAACACTGTTTTTGCTATGTTCTGTGGACACGTGCTATATAACGCAGGACCAGTTGCATCACAGAAAGTCATTATTACAATTGGGTATTTGATTACAAGTCAAATAATTTTTTTTTCTCCTCTTTGCGTCGTATTCCTTATTACTGAGGGTCGTGACTCGTGACCCCTTTCCATTAATCACATAATGGTAGGAGTTTTCTTGGAATAATAATGCGGTGGGTTCCCACTTCCCACGTCCTTCCGTATCTTATTTAGTGATTATTAAAAAGAGTATCTCCCAAAAGTCGTAATATCCACGTCGCCTGTTAGTTTTATGTTGAATTACCATTTTATTAGTATTAAAGTAAAAAAGTGCGTCGTACTTTAATGACGTAACATTTCAGAATTTCATATAAATCCCATACTTAGGAGTTAGGACGCGTTTTGACGCTTGAAAAAAGTTGCCGATTTGACTATTTGACAAATACCCAATTCTTTTCCTATTCAAACTTCATTCTATTCTAGTTAAATCCCAAAAATGTACAAGGATAACATTTACAAAGAGAATTTACCTTTGCACTAATTCGAAGCGCAGTTCATCCGCAAGCAGTTCTATAAATTCAACGCTACTGAAAAACTACCTTACTTCATAAAAAACACAGTTCAAATTTCTTCGAAAACAACTCGTGGTAAAGTATCTTAATACGGTCAACAGAAAATCAACTATACATAAATAGAATAGGGTTGAGATTTGTATGGTGGTTGTTAAGAGTTGTGATGTTTTGAAATTAAAACGTACACAAGTTTCGTACTTAGTACGGACTGATACGGCAGCGGTAGACACACTGATGCAAACGTTCATTCACACTTGAAACGGGTTAGTGACGTACGATGTTTGCTTGTTTGGCATATCGATAAATTATGCCCATACTTTAGTGGCTGCCAAACATTTGTAGTATTGCGTCATGTCATTATGTTTAAATATTTTTTAATGTTTTGTGCGGAATTATAAACATATCGGCTAAGGTTATAGTGAAACGTGTATATGATTTAAATTATTAAAATGTATTAGCTGCCCGTTAAATCTTTGCGTGGATTTGGGTATCCTAAAAATCCCGTGGGAACTTGATTTTGCTGGGTTTTTTCGACTCAGGGATGTGTATGTAGGTACTACACTTGGTCAAAATTGTTAACGGAAGGGATGTGAACTGTTACATTAAAACAGACAATAGTATTACAAAATATATTTTTGGGAACATGATTTTGAACATTTTATGATGAAAGTTTAATCATTTAATTTCATTTATTTATTTGAAAAATCATCACAATAGTGTCGTTTGTGACTAGTGGGACAGTGATTTCCAGACTAGGATTCCCTGTATAGTGGAAACCACTTTTAATCAACAAATTCAATGTAGGTAAATATTTAGAACTGCGAAGCCAGGGCGTCACGCCGTGTACACAATTTCCTTTCATTAATAATTAATACATTTGCTAATAAAAATAAAAACAGAGAGAGATAATCACACCGAATAAGACAAGGCCGTGGGAAAACTATCGATAATCAACAATTATTATACGACGCGAAATGACGCAACCATGTGCGAAAGTGAGGGGTATTATAGCTCTTCGGTTTCGGAGGCTTCGGTCACGGCTAGTTAGTTGATAGTTGATACGCAAAAGACAAAGTATTTGTATTTTTTTAGCAGACGCAAATAGGAAAATGGTAATTAATAACGATGCAGTCTTAGACGGAAGCGGAATTACTTGAATACTACATTGTTTTCTTATTTAAGTTGAAAGATGACAAGAAATTTGAGTTATGTGAAGCTCAGAAGTTATGAACTTACAAATAATAGAAAGGTAAATCTTAATTATATAAAAAAAAGATACCTACTAATTAAGGTTCTCAATTTGGCGCGTATCATGCGGTGGATTTACTGACTAACTGCTCAACGGAAAAAACCCTTGGATATAGAAAGCTGAAATATTGCGCAGAGGAACCCCTTTATGATAAAATACAAGGAATAAGGGCCTAAGGGTATTATTAAACCAACACCAGCTAATAACACGTTCTCAAGTATCGGTCAATCTATTACGACCGATACTTGAGAACTTGTTCTTACGATGCGGTAATCGAAAATCTTGCCCATATTGTGTAAGGAAATCGTAATGGTAATCGTTTGTCAAACGTATAACCCGTCCTGTTTAAGGAGTTCATAGATGCCTGCACGTCAAAAAGCATGTATGGACTCCTTAAACAGTTCGAGTAATACGTTTTAAGCTGTCAAATGATTACGATTTGCTTAGACAATTGGGCCTCTCACAGGAGCGAAGCCGTGATCGATACTCGACCGCTACTATTATCATAATTCATAATACTCGTGAGCATTTGCAGTAATCGATAGAAAATATCGATAGTCGCTGTTACGGACGCTTGCCTAACGCCCCTGCCCACGTCGTGTGTAGACTGGGTAGTTTGCCGAGCTATCCTATGGCAGGAAAAACTAGTGATAAGCAGAATCCACTGTGTCAGACCCAGATGTGATTTATCTCTGACATTACATAGCGGTGATAGCTAGTGGTATACACGCACGGCCTCCTATATTTTTTTTAATCCACTACAAGTTAGCCCTTGTTTATGATCTCACCCGTATGGTAAGTGATGATGTAGTCTAAGAACTACAAGTTAGCCCTTGATTGTGATCTCATCTCATGGTATGTTACGTGCAGTCCAAGATGGTAGCGGGTTAACTTGTTTGAGGTATGGCAGTTATATTAAACCCATACCCCTAGTCGGTTTTTACACGGCATCGAACCGGAACGCTTTTCACCTCTTTATCCTGTGCCTAGGGTGAAAGCTCTATGCATAATTTCGTTAAATTCTTTTAAAAGCATAACATAGCGAGTGCTACTATCGGGTTTATATAATAAGTTTAGAATTATGGAGGTTGAAAAAAATGAATAAGTAAGTACCTATAATATTATGTTATTCAACTTAACTGTAAAGATATATTTTACCAAAACATTTTACACTCAGATTTTTAAAATTATAATACTAAATTATAGAAACAGTTTTATGAATATATAAAATGCCGCCGTGTTAATGACCTATCATTTAACTGCGCAGATTCAAAAAAAATGTGGACACTAAAATATCTAAATGGTTGTTTATAGCCTAATATATATCGAAACATTTTTAAATGTTGCACTTTTTAAATTATGTGTTATTTTATTTCGAAGTCAATAAAAATGTGAACTCATAATCATACCAATATTAGATACAAATGTGAAAGTGTGTTTGTTTGTTGGTTTGTACTCAAATCTCGACGTGATTTTTGCATGGCTATAGTTGAAGACCTGGAGAGTGATATAGGATGAATTTATATCCCGAAAAAAAGTTCCCATGGGACATTAAAAAATAATTATTCCATGCGGACGAAGTCGCGAGCATCAGCTAGTTTATTCATAAATATCAACTAAACATTACTTATTATCGATACATTTTTTAATTATAATTATTATACACAACACTAAATATCTACTTTCAGTTGTTATTTAAATGTATCTTTATTTATGTATTTTGGCCAAAATATTATCATATTATGAACAGCTGTGTTTACAGTGAAAAAAATAAACATTAAGTACTTGAGTATGCAAATTTTTGTTTGATATGCTCATTATTATACCAAATAAAGAGTTTCTACTTAATATACCTACCTACTGTTTTTTTTGCATAAGAAACAGCACTGCTTTTTATTTTTTAGCTATAATTGACATATTCATAGACTTATTTCAATCGTTTTATTTTCATTAAAAAAGTGTGTGTGTGCAATTCATACCTACACGGCAGGAGTTAAACTTCAGAAAAGTAGCCTATGAGAGAATGAGATAAATATAACTTGTATTCTATCTCATTCTCTCGCAGGCTAAATCCTATCATGAATATGTTTGTCTCTTTTTGGTGTCGCTTTTTCGTTTCATCGAATCTTCAAATCACAACGATTCTAAGGAAGTTTCACTCCAAAAAGATTGTGGCTAATTACCTATTTTGTGCACAATTTCAAGTGCCCAGGGCCCCGCGATCGATGGGGCCTCCTAGTTGGATCACCCACCGATAGATAACCCATATTAATTAACGATAACTATACACTTATATTATCTTCAAAATATGCCTCAATAGTAATAAGATTTTAAATTGATCTTGAAATTTCAAAGTAACTGTTTAAAATGACAGTTGATTACTTATATCTAGAATCTTTATTCTTACATCTTTAAGCCTGTTTTAATAAAATAGTCCTCTGTCAAAGTCATAGGGGACCCACTATCCTAATGTGCCCAGGGTATGGAGTGTAGAAGATAAGGAGTGACATCTCTTATGGGAGAAAAGTTGAAAAAGTGTCCAGTGGTTGCTGAAAATAACAGTTCAAAAACCTTCCACAGTGGCGCTGGTGTAGCAAAGGGTATGGTATGAATTCGACTAAAATTGTTAATTATTGAAAATTTCAACAACTTACGTTGTACAAAATAATGATGAATGTTGTCTTTCCTTGTTTAATTCTCAAACCTACTCTAATAATATTTGGCGCTTCCTTTTAAATTTACCTTGATGCTAATGTGGCGCCCCTAATGTGGTGCATTTCGACGAAAACTTTTTTATACAGAGATATCACTCCTTATCTTCTACAGTCTACACTCCATAGCCCAGGGCCTCCAATATATTAAAGACGGCCCTGTATGTTACATGTCAATTGTGAAGTATAGAAAATCATTGGTAGTTACCTACGCAACAAATAAGACATATTAGTACATAATAATATTATTAGGAATAGTAGGTACTTATATCTAGTATCTACCAAGATATTTTTTATCGGATTATTCAAAAACCCTATTCACTAATTCATAGAAGCTAAGCTTTTATTAATAAAACACAGAAAAAACGTTTAAAAGACCATATTCTCAGAAGCAATGAACTTTTGTAGTCATTCATACGTAGGTATAAAAAAATATATCTAATAATATGTAATTTATTTGATTTTAGCTCTTATATATCAGGATTTAGTGCTCAATAAACATTTAGGTAAGTACATTTAATATTATGTAGAAGGGTTTACCCACAGAGCAGAAACAATTTACCTATGTATCTATTATAAATTAACGTGTCTAGACAACATGCGTTTAAAACTGTCTATGTGTTAATGAGGAAGGAAAACTTTTAAAGAATCCTTTGGCTGGTTTTGCTTGTTTTAATTAATCAAGAATTGGATATTTGACAACTATTCAAATAAATTGTTTTTTAGTGATTATTAAATAGAGGATCTCCCAAAAGTCGTAATATCCACGTCCCCTGTTAAGTTTTATGTTGAATAACTATTTTAAACTATCGATTAAAGTAAAAAAAGTGCCTAAAAATGTGATTAAAGTGTAAAGTAAAGTTTTAATAACCTCACATTTCAGAATTTCATATAAGTACCTAATTCCCACACTCAGAACGCGTTTTGCAAAAAGTTGCTGATTTGACTATTTGTCAAATACCCAATTGTCAATAAAAGATACAAGTTCGTTTTAATACCTTTAGGTAAATAAAATTGGAAGCCTATAAAAAGGTGATATTATATGCCTTAGATGTCAAAAAAAATTATTTCTTACTAATTATTAAATAGAGGGTCTTACAAAAGACCTGAAATTCACATCCTCGGTTAGTTTTAAGTTTGATTACCATTTTAGTTATAGATTAAAGAAAAAAAGTGCGTTGAAATTTGATGATTGAGTTGTCATCATCCTTATTCCGTGGGATATTTAAAAACACGGGCGAAGTCGCTGGCCTTAGCTATAGTATTGTAAAATATTCATGACATCCTTCTTGGAAATCAAACTTGCGATCCATTTGGGTGTGCCTATTCACGACTTTTAACTAGCACTATTGTTTTCTATGCAATACATCAAACAATCAATTTTAAGCCCTATATTTAATAAATTTAAAGTATATTTTACATGAACTATTTTAATCTTTAGCTAGCTTTAGTACATAATTTAAGTATCAAGCGATATTTTATCTTATCTTCTAGCTATTATGGTTCGTTTTGGTTCAAAGCATCTTTAAAACCTTGTGATAGTGACTTATATGGAATGCTTGGGAGATATGGAGTAAGGACTAAGGAGTTCATGACATTTTCGTTGCATTTTGGGTTTGGTTATGAAATTTTGAAAGTCTGTACCTACTAGAACTTTAGATTTTCGAAGCCTATGGAACTTGGGCCTTTAGGTCACGGGTTCGATCCCCGGTTAGGTTCATAATTAGGCGATTGATAAGTAAGTACTAAGTACAGGTATACCACTTTTATAAATTACGCCGTTAAACTTGCGCAGAAATGGTACTATACCTAGTCATGAATATTTGATATTCTTAAAAAAGTCTTCTGATTGACTACTGACCAAAACACATCCCTAGCTATAATTTTGAATGCGTTGATTATTTTACGTAGGCTTATTCACAAAAAAAAGATTTTTTGTAGAAATTCGACCATCCTCAGGTTGGAATTTCTGAAAATTTAATAAATAAGAGGCGAGGAAAGGAGGAGAGGAAAGTTTGTATGAAAATGCGTCTCTTTTAAAAGTTAATCATCGAAATTGGTAGTATTACTGTGGTACATATTACTTGGGAATTGGGATCTGGAAAGTGGAAACCCACCAACTGTGGGCATGGGGCATACTATTTTAAAATGTCAGATCTGTCTGTAGTGACGTAACTTGTGGTCACTAAAATAAGGATTATTATTCTGAAACAAGAGGGTCAACAATATTACAATAATACTGCTTTAAGCTATAAACCAAACCTCTTTTAAATATTAAAAAAAAGTATGCCCCTGAATGCCTGAAATGCTTAGAAACTTATTTTAACTTGACTAACGGCCGGTTTCTGAATTGAGAATTTCATGTTTGAGTCTGTCTCAAAGACTACTTAAGGACTAATTAAGCAAATTTTTGTTTCTGAATTGATATTGGGCCGGTTTCTGAATTATAAGCATTCAAGCAAAAACAGCAAGTTCCAACTCTCAAACCTTACACAATATCAATTCAGAAACAAAAATTTGCTTAATTACTCCTTAAGTAGTCTTTGAGACAGACTCAACATGAAATTCTCAATTCAGAAACCGGCCGTAACTTAGTCAAGTTAAAATGCATAATTACTTGACTGTCCAAAAAATGTATCATGTACCTACATGTATGTTTGTCGTGTATGTGAGTTTCTTTATGTCACCATACGTCCTAAATGCCTTATCTGATTTCAATGTATGGGGTTTTTAGCATCCTTAAGGTGGCGGTTCGCGCCGCGACAGAGACAGGAGACCACGACCGGAGACCGCGACCGGCGACCGCGACCGTTACTTGACGTTAGGAAATGTATAAGCGACAGTTCGCAAGCGAGACAGAGACAGGAGACAGAGACGCGAGACAGGAGACAGCGAGACGGTCGCTGCCTCGGACCAGTAGTGTCTCGTGTCGCGCTCGAAAATTACGTGTGTTTAGTGTTTAAAACTGATCCTTCTTGACCTCTAGTTAAATATAATTCCATAATAGGTAACCTTCTTTTAGTTTTGTATTTGTAATCTTATCTTCTTCTCTTAATATATCATATAAATCTCGTGTCACAATGTTTGTCCTCAATGGACTCCTAAACCACTTAACCGATTATAATAAAATTCGCACACCATGTGCAGTTCGATCCAACTTGAGAGATAGGATAGTTTAAATCTTAAAAAAAAAAAACACGCGGACGAAGTCGTGGGCATCATCTAGTAATAGTATAAGAGCAAATCATCGTCTTCTTCTTCCTCCAATAGAAGTTCTACAACTTGGTTTTCCATCATGACACAGACAGAACACAACTGACTCCATCGACACACTCTCCGATACTGAAGATACTTTTCACGGTCTCCAGTCTCGGTCTCGACCTACAGTACATGCAGAAGAGACCGAGACACTTGTCGCGGTCGCCGGTCGCGGTTTCCGGTCGTGGTCTCCTGTCTCTGTCGCGGCGCGAACCGCCACCTGTACATCATCTCCCAAGATGCAGGCTAATAAATGTTTTGAAAATAATATTTTTGACAGGACAGTAGGTAGTTATTAAAAAATTTCAGTTAAATGAGCAATCTTGTTTATTCAATTTCAATACATACAAGTTAGCCCTTGACTGCGATCTCACCTGATGGTAAGTGATGAATGATGATGCAGTCTAAGAGCGGGCTAACCTGTTAAGGGTACGGATTATTATGTTGCTAAGTTATTTTTACTTGTAACTTGCATCCTCTAGAGTTCTAGACTATTTCCATAAGCAGAGCCGAGCCCCTCATGCATGTCGCTTTATGAATCAGACGTGAGGAATCCACCGAGACTCGAACCCGGCACACAACGATACTGTAAAGACTTGGCCGCACATTACGCGGGGCAGCAGCAACGGTGAAAAGCACGGAAAGACTTCACATCGTTTGACCAAGGGACTATTTTGACGACCTCCCTGGCGCAGTGTGGTAAGCGCTGTTGTTTAAAAGCGGGAGGTTTCGGGTTCGATTCCCGGCAGTATCAATTTGACAAATTATAATTTTTGAATTTTCTCAGGTCTGGTTTGGCGGGAGGGTTAGGCCGTGGCTATTTACCGCCCTACAGGCAAAGATGTGATGCTAAGCGATTTAGCGTTCCAGTATCGTGTAAGAATCGAGTAAGGGTGTATTTTATGGGTTTGGTAATAAGTAATAACTGCCCCCTAAATGCTTAGCTCGCTATCATCTTACTTACCGCAGATGTTAGGTGAGATCTCAGTTTTGGGCTAACTTGTAGTGAAAAAAAACTATTCATCATCAACCCATCGCCGGCCCACCACGATTGTGAGTTGTGACATCTACTACACTACAATACCTTCACGCGTCGCGTCGTGTATGGCCAATCCCTAAATGAGTTTTTTAACCGAGATCGTTATTCCTAATACATAATATTCAACCAGTATTCACGTGGTTATGGTGATCACATAAGAGTCCTCAATAACTCAGTGGTAAAAGTATCTTATAGAACGGAATGGTCGTAGGTTCGCAGATGGGAACATAATTTTTTTACATTTCATTTAATTTTTATTCAAATTAGAGATTAGCCATCTATTTATTTATTAACGGGAGATATGGTGCCAATTCAGACTGCATATATTATAGTGCACAAGTGCGTGCGCAATACACAGGTGCACTATCTGTTCCTTTACTCTCATAGCCCGAAGGGGCGGAAAATCCGACACGACCGGTGAAAGAGACCGAAGGCTTAACATCGCCAACTTTCTAACTCCGGACTAGTGTAATATTTCATATTATTTCAAGTAGATTTTGATATTATATTTGTAAGTACATGTTGTTTTCGGTATTAAATTATCATTCATTAGAAATAGCTATTTACCAAAGTAGACTCCAATGGTTTGTTTACACTAGCAACTATCTAATGATGTTATTTTGAACTATTAATTGTTTACTTTTCCCAAAGTGTAGCATGTAATTAAGAATATCTTAAATACTCCTCCACCCGATTGTAACAGAGTCCAATCCCGAGTCCAGTCTCAGCAGACCAGTCTCGACAATAATAATAATATAATTTTAATGCAGGAAACTGTCCCATATTTTGTTAGTTACAATCCCTTATCCTATGTTAGTAAATACAAAATACTTAACCTACACTATACCTATACCTAACATAACTACAAGGCCCTTTGGGCCCTCCTAGCGCGACTGTGTGCACCGTTCCAGCACCTCCAGAGAGGGCTGTCCAGCTTGCCCGCCAATGTGCCAAGGAGGGTGTTGGACACAGACCAACTCGGTGGTGTTGGAGCTACTCAATAGCCTGCTCATTATGGACGCGGCACGCTTGCGTATGATCGCGTAGAAGTCATCCACCCGAGCTTCCGCAAACATTGCCGACGCGCTGCAGTGTCGTGGCTTCCTCAGCACCGCCCTCAGCACATTGTTGTACTGTACACGCAGGGCACCGTAGGTCCGTTGCGTGTAGTCTGCCCATAGACTGCACGTGTAAAATGATTGGCAATAAGCTTTAAACAAAGTTAACTTGACTTGTGTCGAGCAACGTGCAAATCTACGGGCCAACATGTTGCCTCTAACCGACAGGGCCCTGCGCTATCGTTTTATGTCACTGTCATCATCCAGGCGCTCGACAATACCAAGCGACAATAGTCATAACAGTCCGTTCTAGCTAAGTTCTTTTCAAATTGTGTGTTAATAATAATAAATATTATTAAATACGTCGAGACGCTGCGCGGTTGTTATTTTCAAGGCCCCTTCTGACCACCGAACATTACACTAGTAAGAATTTCTCGTCAGAAAAACCCAATACTTGCTATAGACCGACCCGGGATCTCGTCGGCCGCAGTCGAACATGCTAACCACTAGAGTAGACCAACGAGGTATCTTTATATGCATAATACATAGAATATCTACTAATTTGATTATTATTGATAGACACACACCTAATTACCGGTAATTTCAGTCAATTTTAGATTATACTTAGCAGTGCCAGAAATGTAGCAAAGTAGTCTTAGTAGATATCATAAATACCTACCTACACTCAACGGCAGTATTTTGCATCCTAAACCGGATGAAACAGTTAAGTGCTTTCAATAATTAAAATTTTAATTATATAGAATATTATGTGTTCAGTGTTCATGTCACCGCAAGATTGCAAAAACCGTTAGATTATAATCCAACTAGCGATATTGTAAACTGTCGATGGATTGTGAACCGTTCAATGTTCCGAGCGACAATTTTTGAAATATTCATTTTATTTACGTTTTCTTGTCTCATTCTTGTAGGTTAGGTTAGGGTTCGGGCACTTAGGTTTATCGGGTTAATATACCTAACAGATTACAGTCTACCGAAAAATAATGCGTTAAATTGTAATCTGTCCACAGTTTACAATATCGCTAGTTAGATTACAATCCAACGGCCTTTGCAATCTTACGGTGACATTCACACAATTGCACATCTCGTTAACTCCAAAATTGGGGTATTTTAATTTAGAGAATTGTTAACCTAATTAGTCATCATTGAAGCCAATTCTGTTGTACACCATCTCTAAACTAAACTAAAATGACTCTATTTTTATTGCTATCCCTTTCGGAATACCTACTTCCAGCGAAAGGGGCAGCATTAGATTTAGCCTTCATAAGTAAACAAGGCCGTGAATTGTTATTTCGGCGGAGACCTGTTCAGTACTTTTATCTAATTTGCGAAAAAACAATAAAGAATTTGTTAAGAAATATTTTTTACATTGCCGATAGATGGCGATGACTTACCTTAACTCACGTTAAACCTTGTAAACCTAAAACGTTTCATTGGAAATGATCTGATTATTATTTAAGTATACAGAAATGAGTTGGTCCTTCCATCCAAGGAACCGAGGTACGTATTGTTTTTTTTATTAAAAAACTAAGCAATTTGAAAGCAAGTAGAATAAAAATGTTATATTTTAGTAGGTAGTACACGCGCATACCTCAGGTAATAAAGTTAATAGACAATCATGTGCGAAGTTACTTATTTTATAATTGCTTGTATTAATCTAAATACCTAATCAAAAAATTAAAAAAAAAGGCCTCCACACAATTGAAGAGCATGAATATAAGTATTGCATTACATTTTTTTTTCAAAATTATGTGATGTCATTTGAAGAAGAAAATAGATGTTCAATAACACGGAAATACGCTTGTAAAGCGTCATGAGCGTCATAAGAGACTGACATAGAAAGACTAAAACAATATCTAGGTATTTTCGGCAACCTTTCACTGGACTATGACTGTATTTAAGCCGTACTAAAACCTCTCTAAAGTCTAGATTCTATTGTAAAAGGAAGTCCTTGATTCAATCTTGTTTCCTGTAATTTTAACTCCGACGACGCTTATAAATGGTTTTATTCCAAGTAGACCAATTAAATATCGATAGGTTTTTATTTAATATTTCGCTTTTTTCTCTCTCTCTCTCTCTCTGTCTTTCCCTTACTCTTCCATTAAGTATTATTTTATTGAATCCTTTCTTAGTGGATGCTTACATTATAATAGCTATAATAGTTTTTTTAATAATTCGGACCATCTAACCCGTGCCCCGATTCTGTAAGGAAATCGTAATGATAATCGTTTGTCAAACGGATAATTCGACCTGTATAAGAAGTTACGTAACAAACATTAAAAAAAAAGAAACACAGTCGAATTGAGAACCTCCTCTTTTTTTGAAGTCGGTTGAAAAAGGAGGAGGTTCTCAATTCGACTGTATTTTTTTTTATGTTTGTTACCTCACAACTTTTGACTGGGTGGACCGATTTGGATGATTCTTTTTTATTTGAAAGGGCATACTTGCCATGTGGTCCCATATAAATTTTATCGAAATCGGTCGAGCGGTTTTTAAAATATCAACAATAAAATAAGTACTTTGTATAGCGTGTGCTTGTTGTTGTAAAGTTGGCGCGGGAGCTGGAAGTCGGTTGTTTAAAAATATTTTTTTATTGACGTGCAAGCATCTATGCGCTCCTGAAACAGGTCGAATTAGACGTTTGATGACAAACGATTACGATTGCGATTTCCCTACACAATCGGGGAGCCGGTCACCCGTTTTCCAACTTGGATCAAATAGTTAGTGGCGGCCATTATATTACTGCACTAGTGCTAAAATGAATATTATTACTGTACTACTTTTAAGGCTAATAAGTAGAAATTATGAGGTAATATATTTATCACCCAACTTTAAAGGACTCATTTAAAGTTTTAATAGAGATGAAGTAAAAGGAACTTTACAAGCAAATGTATTGAAAAAACACATTTACGCACTGCGAAATATAAAAAAAAGCATAGAAAACCGGTATTGACTCACTCTAAGCATTCTAGCTTATTAAACAAAATTGAAATGTCTGCTTTAGGGCATAACCGGTAACCGCAAACCAATATAACTGTGCTCTTGCAAAACTTGACTATGTAGGTACATACTATAATCCATACTAATATTATAAATGCGAAAGTGTGTCGGTCTGTCTGTCTGTCTGCTACGCTTTCACGGCCCATCTGCTCAACCGATTTTGCTGAAATTTGGTACAGGGATAGGTTGTA
Source organism: Erebia epiphron (assembly GCA_963932025.1). Lineage (NCBI taxonomy): Eukaryota > Metazoa > Arthropoda > Insecta > Lepidoptera > Nymphalidae > Erebia > Erebia epiphron. The sequence continues at coordinate 5,428,700 of OZ009953.1, read as the reverse complement.
ACTCGGGAAAGGACAGAGGCCTCTTTTTATCCCGGAAAATTCAAGAGTTCCCGCGAGAATCAAAACATCTTAATCCACGCGGACGAAGTCGCGGGCATCATCTAGTTTGTGGAATAAAGAAACTCACATAAATACCTTTTACCTACATACGTGAACCCTGAAAAGATGACACTCCTTTTTGGGTCAGTCTTTTAGTAATGATAAATGATAAATGAATTATTTATTTGACGTAGGACAACTTGTGTCACTTATGATACGTCAAGACTCTACCACCGATTCGGAAAACAGATTCTACTGAGAAGAGCAGGCAAGAAAATCAGCAGTTGCTCTTTTCTTAAAAAGAAAAATGTTACAATAAGTAAACAATACAACACATCGATAGTATAATAACCTCTACTTAACAAATGCTGTTTAACAGTCTTTAAATTTATCCAATGGTAAATCCAGAAACTCTTTTGGAACCATGTTATAAAAGCGTACACTCGACCCCACAAAGGAAGAGTAAATTACATAAGCATCGAATTATAACGCATATAACGCGGCGTTATTTGTCTGATAATGAGGATAATAATTAGGGTAATTCTGATAGCCTATGGCCTTATTATGTCTGTTTTAGATAATAAGTTTATTAGTTCACTAGGCTAGATAGTGCGGAGTCTATTTTAATTCATTTAATAATTAATCATTATATCATCCGTTTAAATACGTATAATAAAACTGTAATTGGACGATTGTACATAATATATTTTAGAAAAATTTTAGGAAGCTGAGCCCAAAAAAATTGTATCAGCCGAGGTTTCTGTCATTCATGTACCTAGTCAATAAGAAAATTGTCTATTTTAATATTTTATCGTTTTAACTACTTGGTAGTTGGTACTATTAAATATGACGGCATCAAAACAGCTGTGGTTTTGTATGGCAGCCATGACACATTACCGCATTAGTGCGAAAATGAAAATTACCGCACTCCTTTGCAGGCTAATAACTGCGATGTAATATTTTAAGGGTGGGAAAACACTAGTTTATATTGCTAATAGCGGCATAGTAAGAACAATTTTACAGGCAAATGTGGTATAAATGTAGTGTAGAGTAACGTTGAGGGACGAGTAGCCTAGTTGTGAAAACGCATATCATTTGATTTCGAAGGTTAAGCAACGACCAAAGCCAACTTACCCAAGTCGGTAACTGGATGGGTGACCGGATTTGGAGGTTCAAATCTGGCCTTTGGCCTTTGCCTTTTCTCCGTGTCTCGGAGAGCACGTTAAGCCGTCGGTCTCGATTATTATCACTACTGATAATAATCGTTACAAAAACCTACGAGTTTAAATAATCTTAGTCGAATCGTATGTGGAAGGACGTGGTAACCTACCGCATTATTATCCCAAGAAAACTCCTACCATTATTTGATTAATGGAAAGGGGTCACGACCCTCAGTAATGAGGGATACAACACTGAGAGTGTAAACATTATGACGATCAGGCATAATGTTTACACTCTCTACATTACTAAACTTAGGAACCGTTTACAGGTAGGTACCTACTTGCCTAATCTTATAGCAATTGAGCGAGTCCACACTCCCATTGACTGAGGAGTGTATTTATAGTGCCGTCGCGTCCTTATCACTTGAACCGTCCCGCTTGTACCAGCCACGCGAGATTGGTACAAATTGACCTGAATATTGGACCATCGGACCGCGGCCTCGACCATTGCACAATACTATTTAGCACGTGAGAGTCTGGTTAACACAGGTTATCCTTTTTTTCACACGAATGCCAAAAAACAGGTTCATATGTTTTCAGGATTCATGCATATTATTTAAATATGATCATTTATGGGGTCGCGTGTACACTTTTATAACATCGTTCCAAAATTTTCCGAATTTTCCATTGCATAAATTTAAAGACAATGAATTTATGTTTGTGTCAAACAGCATTTTGTTAAGTCGAGGGTTTTATACTATCGATGATTTTCTTAGTGACAAAGTTGCATGGAAGCAACCAGACTCGCTACCAGTATAGCCCACAACTCAGTGTAATACTTGTAATTTTTTGATATTCACTAATTGTTTATTTCACGACACTTAGTTAGCCTTTGTCCGCGATCTTATCTAGTGGTACGTGATTCGTGATGATGCAGTCTTTGTTGTTAGGGGTATGGCAGTTATAATAAACTCTACTGTGGCGGTCTTCGCAGTCCGCACATAATTCAATAGATGGCATTACTACTACACGCACGCGACCACGAACAGCCCAACTCACGCTTACGAAGTTTTCTCAGAATTAGGGTATATATACTACCTCCAAAGATGAACGGTCGGACCAGTGGTCCCCGAGCACAACACCCGCTCGGAAGATGATCATCCTGTTGTTACGGTCGAGCCATATCACCTGCTCCCGTACACTACCATTACTTAATCGGTTTCAAGTTTCTGCACGACATCGTACCGGAACTCTTCATCGCATGGCGGCACGTCTTTGCCGGTAGGTAACTACTAACTAGCCACTGCCCTTGGAGGTTACCGATCAATTGAGTTGAAAGTTGAGACTTTGTAAAGCTTTTGTTGTACTAGGTGGCTTGCAACCAGTAAAATTAAACTTGCAATTGATGCTACCTACCTAGCTAGGTATTTTAAAAAACATCCATAAAGTAAAAACCCAAATTCTGGACGCTCAGTAACGCAAAGATCCGTAACAATTACAAGATGGCGGTTCGTGCGCGAAAACGGCTTACCGTTTGAGGTTAAAAGTGAAAGAAATCCATTGTTACGAACCTGAGAACTGTCGCCGTGTTAGATTCGAGGTAAACGGTGCGGTTTGTACATACCTACCTAGTATACTATACAATTTATCTATTAATTATCATTTATTTTATATTATATAAATTATCATAATGTCCTCCCGACCAAATTTTGGCCATGGAGGCTATCTACATAGATATAACGCGGAATTTATAATCTAAATATATAAAAGAAGACACTGACTGACTGACATATCAACGCACAGCCCAAACCGCTGGGTCTAGAGACTTCAAATTTGGCACACAGGTTCCTTATGAGGTCTAGGGGTGCACTAAGAAAGGATTTTTCAAAATTCCCCCCCTAAAGGGGTGAAACGGGGCTCCAAAGTTCGTATTTTACCAAGCTTCAATACTCCTTCACGCCGCAACTACTGAACCGATTTGGCTCAAATTTGGAATAGAGATAAATTGCATCTTGGGTTAACACATAAGCTACTTTTCATCCCGGGAAAATCCATGGTTCCCGTGGGATTAGTTAAAAACCGAAATTCACGCGGAAAAAAAATCTTCACGCCGGAAGTACAAGACCGATTTAGTTGAAATTTGGAATGGACATAGATGATATCCTGGGTTAATAAAAAAGCTACTTTTCATCCCGGAAAAATCCATGGTTTTTGCGGGAAAACTGAAAAATTGATATTCACGCGTGAAAAATACTACTTTACGCTGCACTTACTGACCTGATATGACTGAAATTCGGAAAGGAGATAGATTTTATCCTGGATTGATACATAGGCTACTTTTCATCCCGGAAAATTTCATGGTATATCAAAGAAGATACTGACTCACGCTCTCACTGACATATCAACGCACAGCCCAAACCGCTGGGTCTAGAGACTTCAAATTTGGCACACAGGTTCCTTATGAGGTCTAGGGGTGCACTAAGAAAGGATTTTTCAAAATCCCCCCTTAAGGGGTGAAACGGGGCTCCAAAGTTCGTATTTAATCAAGCTTCGATACTCCTCCACGCCGCAACTACTGAACCGATTTGGCTCAAATTTGGAATGGCGATAAATTGCATCTTGGGTTAACACATAAGCTACTTTTCATCCCGGAAAAATCCATGGTTCCCGTGAGAATAGGGAAAACTAAAATTTACGCGGGCGAAGCCGCGGGTATCTGCTAGTATAAGATATAAATAAGAGACCCACCACGCGAATTCTTGGGGTAGATAGAGAAAACTTTAATTACAATCTACATTTGCTCGTACAGATGCTCTTACTTCACCGCTATTATAGTTATAAAGTAGACGTTTTCCACCCTTGAGCGATACAAAATCCTTATTTCGCAATTCAAGCCTACAAAGGAGTGCGGTCATTTTCGCGCTAGTTCGGTAATATAATGGCCGCCATAAAAACCGATTCCGCCTATTTTGTCAGCGACTTAAATTATAAGTATTGTAGGTACCTCGGTGTGATTTTTGTCGAGGTATCTTATAGTAACAAACTAAGTAAGTACCTACTGAGTAGGTACGATAAAATATTAAAAAAACTCTTTTCTTACTAATTACATGATAGATGGTTAGTTCTTATTTGAATCGCGAATAAATCAACAGGTATCTAGGTATAACCGACGCAAGTACCTATTTAAGAACAAAGATTTAATTATAAAGACCCGAATAAGTAAGAATAATTATGCAGTTCTAATTTTAGACGGAAAAAACCCTACTTAGTAGCAACAGAGATTTATTTTTAACATTACATAGAGAAAAGTAATAAAGAATTAGTAAGAACTAATTTTAGACAGCATAAAATAGGTAAGTAATATTTAACAATGGATACTAACTTTAGTTTGGTAAGTTTGTAATAACAAGTAAGTAGGTACTAAAGTTTTACGGTCTTAACACTAAAACTTTAGGCGTAGCAATTTAAACAGTATAAAACGAGATAAAAATATGAGGCAGAATGCATAAATATAGTGACTGAAAATGGACTTATGAGATGTCGTCATTCAAGTTGACACCGTTATAAATGGAATATGGCCCAAATTACAAACAAAATACGTCAGGAAAAACAAAGACGTGTGGCACTCGGAGACTGCCGCGGTAAAGCTATTGCATAGCATTTTTTATCAACTTACCTAACACTTTGGTTGCTATGAAATAATTTTTTTCGCCTTTATATTCCAAATCATCTTTTCATAAAAATAGTCTTTTTATTTTCAATACTTTGAAGTCAACAACACAAGTAGTCATAGCAACCAAAGTGTTAGGTTTTTTTGTAACGGAATTTCTGGATTCGGTCTCCACGCTCAAAGCCCGCGATAGAAGCTATGCAATAAGTTTGCTTTACCTACTTACTAATTTTGAAATGAATAAAGAGTTTGGTATTTCTTAAGAATCCAAGATTTTTTTCTCAGTGCCTACTGCCTACTGCCCATTGCCCCTCCATCTATCTATCTACAATCTGCTGAGACTATGATCCTAGTCAATTTAGCTTAAAATACAGTATAACGAATCTACCGGGGAATCGGCACCAATGTCAAAAGCATCACAATTACCCTTCGAATCGAATTTTCATTGTCATATTCATGACATAATACGTAAATACCAATACACAGACACCTTAACAGCCTATACGTCCCAATTTCAACTGTATGACTGAGTATTAAAGTTAAGTTTTGAATGACTATAAGTGTTTATTTATGACGTTATGTAGTTAAATGGCACATAACAATTATTAAGGTAGTGTTTATTTTTGCTGTTAACGTCTCCTGACATGCGAATAATGCAATGGCCTAGACACGGATCGAGTTTAATGTTCAGTATAGTTTAGCTGAGTATGAACTATGGCGTGTAGTGTGTACTCCATAATATTATAGGTTGGCACTGTCTAAACTACATAAACTTAGATATTAAAAAAAAACTAACTGGACGCTTTCTGAACATTAAAATATTTTTTTTTGTTTTTTAGTGATTATTAAATAGAGCATCTACCAAAAATCCACGTTAATATCCTCGTCGCCTGTTAGTTTTATGTTGAATAACCATTTTAAACTATCGATTAAGTAAAAAAGTGCGTCAACATTGATGACGTCACTATTCAATATTTCATACAAAATCCCATACTAAGCACGCGTTTTGACGTTTGAAAAAAGGTTGCTGATTTGATTATTTATTTTGGTATTTGTCAGCTATAGCTGTTTATCTAATTGGAGGAAGCTTTACTTATCGATACAGACCCTAAGATATTTTTTTAAATTTTTGTGTCGGTCTGTTACGGCAGCACGCTGAAACTACTTTTCACTTTAAATACATAATATGCAATAATAGTACTCATAAAGCTAACATACAGGTTAACATATAGGATACTTTTCATCCCGAAAATCAAATGGGTTCCTTCGGGATAGGGGACGAAAGTTTTGATTTGTAGATTTAACTCCATATTATTATATCAAAAATAGTTTTTTTGATAATGAAAAAATATGAGAGGATTTTTGGAAATATCTCACTGATTTTCGTAACTTTCCTACCTGATCCAAGTAGATGGGTCAACTATGAATGGAAGCCAGTAATGTATAAAATGTATACCGCGCCCGGCTCGGCTGATTACCATAAATGCCGAAATTCGAGTCCCAAGACTGCCATGGACCTTGTTGAGGGCTCAAACCCTAGACCCCATGATACGCAGACGAATAAGCTAACCACTAGACCAATAAGGCTGTTACTTACCTACACTAATACTTAAGTCAAGAGTGATTTTAAAGTGACGTAAGAAAAGACGTAATCAAAATTCGAGGAAGTGTTTATAAAAAAACTTATCACGTGTATACTTTGGATAGTTTTTGTTGTTAGGAACTGATTTAAACCAACCATATTCCCCAAAGCAGTCATTAGGTTTAATTTTAGTTACTTTTAATGATAGATAATTAATTATCATTAGCACGAGTTTTAGTGTTTTTCTTTTGACATAAAATTTTATGAAAACGAATTTTAGTTTTTTTCTCTTTGCAGGGAAAACCTTGTTTTTATTTGAATATATTACGTATTAAGGTAAGATCTTGCAATTGACTTTGATTTTGACACTTTTACCCTTCACGACTTTTTGTAAAACACGGATAAACCACACGTTTGTCTAAATTTTGTGACAAATTGAGACGAGAAACTCAATTTTCTCACAAAATTCATGTTTTTAACGCATCCGCTAAATTCTAAAATCAAAATCCAAATTATTAAAAGTCCCTTATATTATTCTGTAAATACTTAATTAGCTATATTAAATTTTTTTCAATGAATAAGTATCTAAACACTAAGCAAGCAATTAACTTTGAATTTGACACTTTTACCCTTCACGACTTTTTAGGGTTCCGTAGCCAAATTTGGCAAAAACGGAACCCTTATAGATTCGTCATATCTGTCTGTCTGTCTGTCCGTCCGTATGTCACAGCCACTTTTTTCCGAAACTATAAGAACTATACTTACTGTTGAACTTTAGTAAGTAGATGTATTCTGTGAACCGCATTAAGATTTTCTTACAAAAATAGAGAAAAAACAATAAATTTTGGGGGTTCCCCATACTTAGAACTGAAACTCAATTTTTTTTTTTCATCTAACCCATACGTGTGGGGTATCTATGGATAGGTCTTTAAAAATGATATTGAGGTTTGCATTATCATTTTTTCCTAAACTGAATAGTTTGCACGAGAGACACTTCCAAAGTGGTAAAATGTGTGTCCCCCCCCCCTGTAACTTCTAAAATAAGAGAATGATAAAACTAAAAAAAATATATGATGTACATTACCATGCAAACTTCCACCGAAAATTGGTTTGAACGAGATCTACTAAGTAGTTTTTTTAATAATTTAAAACTTAGTACATGTTTGTACGGAGCCCTCGGTGCGCGAGTCCGACTCGCACTTGGCCGGTTTTTGTAAAACACGGTTAAACCACGCTCATGTCTAAAAATTGAGATGAGAAACTAAATTTTTTCACAGAATTCATGTTTTTAGCGTATCCGCTAAATTCTAAAATCTAAATCCAAATAATTAGAAGTTCCTTATATTATTCTGTAACTACTTAATTAGCTATTCCTAATGCAATTTTTTCAATGGTTAAGTATTTAAACGTTAAGCAAGCAATTAACTTTGATTTTTACACTTTTACCCTCCACGACTTTTTGTAGAACATGGATAGGTAAGCCGCGCTCTTGTCTGAATTTTGTAAAAAATTTATATTAAAACATTTAAAGGTCCTTTATACTATTCTATAACTACAGTTTAATTTTTATACATATTTGCTGATTATAATATTTTTTCCGGAAATAAAAAAAAACAATTTTCTTACTACATCCATGGATCCATTTTGGCTATTAAGTTAATATTGTACTGTATGGAATTTTCATTGGATTAAATTACACATTATAAGGCTTACACCCTGTATTACCCTATCAAATCTAGCGGAACTAACTATAAATACTAGGCTTATACCCAGTTGACCCACTTTATGTAGGTACTCAAGTAAGCTAGAAAGTGCAATTTCTACTTTATATCGTATGATTGATATATCTAGCTTACACTACAACTATATTAGTCTAAGTGTTGATTTCACCAACTCCGAATAACGTCTAACCTAGGATTAAAATTGATATTTTGACAGAATTACTACACAACATCTGTCAAAACATCAATTTTAATCCTAGGTTAAACGTAACGCGGAGTTGGTGAAATTAGCACTTAACCTGACTAACTTGAGTTTAAGTGTACCTACTTTTAAATATTTATTTTCAGCTACGATGTCTCTTTTAGATTTTATTTGACTAAGATTGTAGTATTTTTAATTAATTTACTTTTCACGTGTATTAATACTTAATAGTTAGGTAGTTTGATAAAAAGGCAAGTCAGCAGATGTAATATTAGGTTTACTTTATTCAAGTTGGTAAACTAAATTCTAAATTAAAACTAAATTCTTAAATAAAAGTAACTAAAACTTACAAGTAGCTATAAAATAAACTTAAATCGGAATTGAAAACTAAATCGCTAAATTTAGGTTTTCTACTATCTTTATTATTTGACTAAAAATAAATTAAGTAGATTATCCTTTTTTCTTCAACATTTACACGGTAAATTGTTTTTTTTTTAAACTAAATTTTACTTTTTCTTGTAACGGAGATGAATTGCCCTTGAGAAAGGTTTAAAATAAACCAGGATTAATTTCTACGAAATGCTTTAAATTTTCTAAAAACAGTTAATTTTTTTTTTGATTAGATAGAAGAATTGGTTCATTTAGTACTGGCAGGTTGGGCAGCATCAAATCGCCTTCATGGAGCTCAGACAACCTTGGTCCTAACCTCAGTTTAAAGACATCGCTATTTACAAAACATTTTTCGCATGTCGCGACTACGAACCTTTCAAACAATAGTGTATTTATCAATATACTAAAATAATATAGGTATATAGTTTTGACCCACGTTTTTGTCGCATGCAGCTATCTCTCTGCGTCGAATCGTCGTCGCCTCATCACCATAATCATCCTTTCAATTCCTCTCAGACTGAGAAGGGTTTGGCTGCCACTCTGGCCAAGTGCGGATTGGCAGACTTCACACACCTTTGAAAATTTAATGAAGAAATCTCGGGAATGCAGGTTTCCTCACGATGGTCCTTCATCGTTAAATCAAGTGATATTTAATATCTTACAACATTATTATTCACTTATCGCGCACATAGAAGTGCACGCCCGGGTTCGAACGCTCAACCATCTGAATAGGAGGCTGAACGTTTGAACTGCTAGGCTATAACCGCTTTATACTGAAAACTGTGTGACCCTTCAAATTAATGATGATATTGGTAGGGCTATTAGTTTTACTTACTAACTTGATAGGCGTCACCGTTCTCGTAATTTATTTACCTGAAACAATAATAAGACTACATTAGGATTTTAAACAATAATTATTAGGAAGCATTGTCCTACCGCCTACGTAAGCAATAAACGAGACTTGAAACGATGCGATGCGTTACACGACAATATAAAACAGTAGCGTGCTGCGATCAAAATTTGATCGCAGGTAGCGTGTAGTTAAGTCATTTTCTATGGAGTCGTATCGCGTAGCGTGGCTTTCATCGCTCCTGTATCCTTCCAAAAAAAACTATTACATCCACCACACACACACACACACACACACACACACACACACACACACACATACAACCATTTTAAATAGCATTTGTTAAGTCGAGGTTATTATATTAACGACGAATTTATTAATGACAAAGTTGCATGGTTGCATCCAGTGACCCACAAGTCAGTGTAACACTTGTAACGTAACGTATGTGTTGTATTGTTAACTTATTTTAACATTTTTCTTTTTAAGTAAAGACGTAAGAGTCTTAAACGTATCATAAGTGACACAAGTTGTCCTGCGTGAAATAAATAAATCATTTATCAAACAGTTTCTTTATTTATCATCAGGTGTACCTACATCGCTGTCAAGGGTTAATTCGACTTCAAATATGACTTCAAACATGCGGGCCCCGCACCATACAATATACCCACAAATACCCTAAATGGATTATCTTTAAACGATTGTGACGATCAGAATTTAAATGACATGACTCTTAGGTACCTGCCTGCATAGTTTGCGAGTACAGTTACTATATTAGTATGCGGAGTGCGTCCTACGCAATGCGCAAAAACCTTTGTAAAGTATGTATTATACCTATGTACATATGTCTTCTTAGTTACTCTCAGTATACGGAAATTGCCACACTTTGAATTATATGGGTAACTGGTGATTAAAATATGATGTAAACAAAGGTTTATTGTTCAAAATGCCTAATTTGCAATTTAACATTTGCTTTGTTTAAGTATTGATAACTAGGCTTTTCAAATATCGTGGGAACTTCTTAGTTTTTTAGCCTAAGGTATGATAGTAGGTACTTATGATAGGTTTTGACCTCGGGAAGGATCCCGGGGTCTAAACCTATCAAAATCAGTTGAAAAATGAAAGCTTACCAAACAAACTCACATTCTCATTTATTAGGTATATTAGTTGGGATAAGGATTTCCAGGTTTTTGAGTAGGTATATTCGAACAAAAAAACATCAAGCGATCCGCTCCGTTACGGCGTGATGTAAGGACAAACTAACAAACACACTTTCGCATTTATAATATACATAGAATAGTGATTAATTTGTAATTTAATTCGAGAAGAGAGATTCCCAATAACATATTTGAGTCGTATCAGTATGCTACAGGATCTGGGAATAATTGCTTTAGGATAATAATAATACAGCGGTTTATAAATGACTAGCCAATAAATAAATAATTAATTATTTAAGCAATAAACAAAATATTTTTGTCAAGTTAATTGTATATAAATAAGTAAATTACTTACTGTTAATTAAGAATTTAGTTTTAATTTAGATTTTCATTTATTTTACACTACGTTTATATTATTGGTGTAATTGTTTTAAATATGTCCTATAGTAAATACCTATTTAAGACGCCTATTAAAATGATAAATGGAAGAGGTCACTACTCTCAACAATGAGAGACGCAGAAACACAACTTCAAATTATGTAAATATCGGTGAGTAAATGGTAGCTATTTAAATGGGGTGTGAAATGCATGTAAAATTATGCAAATAAACTATACACAGCTGATTCAAGATAGAGAGTTCGACGGTCGTTACACAAAACAACTAGGTACAGGTCATTGTTAATTACATTTACAACATGTATATGTCACCGTAAGATTGCAAAGGCCGTTGGATTGTAATCTAACTAGCGATATTGTAAACTGTCTATAGATTACAATTTAACGCATTATTTTTCGATAGATTGTAATCTGTTAGGTATATTAACCCGATAAAATCTAAGTTCCTGATTTTTATGTCGAACCCTAACCTAACCTACAAGAAAGAGACAAGAAAACGTAAATACAATTAATATTTCAATAATTGACACTCGCAACATTGAACGGTTTTTAACATTATATTTAAAATAACTGTAACAATATAAAGGTTAAATTAAACTTTTATTTAATTGAATAGATTAAAAATTAAAAAAGAACTAAGAAATTCTGAATATTTTGTTTTAATTTATGACAGATCATGCCGACTTCAAAAACTTTAATAAAATATTTGTAGTACATTTTTGTAGTGATAAGTTTTTTTGTTTTAGTTACAAAATAGCGACTGGCGACCACTATACAGCGATCCAAGATGGCGTATATTAGTAGGTTCAACGCTCGTTTACACAATCCTGCCATATTGTTTTAATTCAAACGCAAATCGCGGTGTTTGTTTTGTGTGGAAATAGGCCTCCTGATAACAGTATTTTGCAACACTATGCCTGTATAACGCATAGTATTATAGAAGTCATGTAGTTTTGCCGCATAATTACATAATTACGGTTAAGGAATTACTGCGTTATTTACGTTTATGCTTTATCATAGGGTAATCTTTTCGTGGGATAATTTTTGTAATAAAGGAGATCTTATGAAAATTACTAAGGATTTGTTCAAAGCATTTACAAAAAAGATCTGGCTAAAATTATTAGAAAGACAATTTTTTTTAAATAACACAAAAGAAAAAGGTAAAACACTGAAGCATGCATACCTACGCATTTAAAATAATAGTGTGGATCAAATAAATATTATAAATGCGAAAGTTTGGATGGATGGATGTATGGATGTTTGTTACTCAATCCCACGCCAACGGCTGAACGGATCTGGCTGAAATTTGGCACAGAGATAGAATATAGTCTGGAATAGCACATAGGCTACTTTTTATCCCGGAAAATTAAGGAGTTCCCGCGGGAACCAAAAACCTCAATCCACGCGGACGAAGTCGCGGGCATAAGCTAGTATATTATAAACAGACACCTTATCCATATGTTAATTAATTAAAAAAATAAATATTAGGGTTTTTAGTTATACCTATATGTCACCGTAAGATTGCAAAAACCGATAGTTTGTAATCTAACTAGCAAAATTGTAAACTGTCGACAGGTTACAATTGAACGCATTATTTTTCGGTAGATTGTAATCTGTTAAGTATATTAACCCGATAAAACCTTTTATGTCGAACCCTAACCGAACCTATAAGAAAGAGTCAAGAAAACGTAAATACAATGAATATTTCGAAAATTGACACTCAGAATATTGAACGTTTCACAATCTGTCGACAGTATACAATTTCGCTAGTTAGATTATAACGGTTTTTGCATATTTTTTTTTCGGTGACATATATAATAAAAGTAAGTAAATAATTTCTAGCCACACATTAGATAATATTACTTGTTAATAATGAATCTTCGGTGTTTGAAATATACTTCTATTTATTCATAAACATTTATTTAAGCAAGATTCATTATTCCAATAGTTTACATTTATAAAACCCTTTCTATTATCTACCTTATTTAGAATTCTACGTCTATGCCTCTATGGCATAAGCCATAATCCCACTGCATGATAGCTAAGTTATTGCAGGTATGTCACGTCAACATAATTATTTACTTGGACAATTGCTGAGTAAAACTAAATATTTATACAGACAGAATCAACAACAAACATTTTTTCCTCCAAAGCCAGAGATTCTCAGTTGTTTGCGCTCTACTTGCTATCATAATTGAAATTTGATAATTTAAGAACTAAGATTTTACAATTTTATTACGAAATTTTTTAATGGACTGTGCATTTTTTTTTTTTAATTAATTTAAAAAAGGAGGTTTATTGCAATTATTCCAATTAGTAGTGCGTATTTTTTTATTATTTTGTGCTCTGATGATTCTGGGTCGATTTGTGATTGTAATGTGATGATTGGTTGCAACATTTTTTTTAAAAGGCGAGGAGAAAATGTCGTTGCTTTTTAACTGGATTAAATGAGACTTCATTGAACAACTTGAAATAACCTTAAACAGAAAAAAACTTACAATTCGACTTCAAAAAAACTAAACTATCGTTACCACGATAATTGGTACCACGAGGTACGGTGGTATCACACATAATATTCTACAAATAAAATAAACAAGCAAATGTTTGTGAGTTGACAGTACATGTACGCTTAAGCGTTAAGTTTGTAAGCTGACGCTTCAAAAAACGCGTAATTACGCGTTTTTTGAAGCGTCAGCTTACAAACTTCTGAGTTCTGGCAGATTTAAGTCGCATAATTAAGTTATGAAGCATTTTTGAAGTCCGATTTTTGTAAAAACTTTAATGATTTCTAGCTTAAGTGTTGAAATGTTAAGTGTAGAAATAATTTAAAATAAAGACAAACAATTGATATGAAACACTATGTTTAGCATGAGATAATTATTTATTGTATGACGAAGCCACGTAGGTGCTTTGTCTCATAATACTTTGTAGACTTATGAATTATACACAGTAATTTTTCAACAACACACAAGATAATAAATTTCTTAGTTACTTACCAACCGTTTTTTACTTAATTTTTTTTAGGTAGATTTTCAAATAACTTTAATCATCAAGTATATGTATGAGTTCTTAAGTTTAGTGTAAATTATATGGGTTAAAAAAACCAATAAGTATTGGTTATTATATAACTACATTATTACATAGGTATAAAATATAATGTCCTCCCGGCCGAATTTCGGCTACGGCGGCCAATCTCCACAGAGATTAGCCATCTGCTGCATGCTGCATCTGGAAAATCCGACACGACCGGAGAGAGATCAGGCGCAGGACCAACGGCTTAACGTGGTCTCCGAGGCACGGGCGTGAAACACCGCCAACTTCCTGACTCCGGGCTTGTACTGAGAATTTCTTGTCAGAAAAACCCAACACTTGTTATTGCCCGACCCGAGACTCGAACTCGGGACCTCGTCGGCCGCAGTCGAACATGCTAACTACTATACTAACGAGGCAGTCATAATACAAATGCTATTAATAATAACCGGGGCCGATTCCTCTAACAGCTCGCATAAAATAATCACTTATATTCAAATTATGTACTCTACGTATCTTCTTGCTAGCAATTAACCGTGTGTATTTATTTAATTCATTCAAATTGCAACCTTCGGAGTTCTTCACAAAGGCATTGCAATCATGCAAGCTTATTTGTATCTGGGTTTCTATAATATGTTTGCTGTATGACTATTTTTTTTAATTTACGTTTTCTATAATAGCACAAGGCATAAAGTTTTATTGATCAAATTTAATTTTTCTGGGGCTTGAATAAATCAAAGTTAGCATTAGTTAATTTATCGATGACAACTTGATGACTACAAAAACGACTTCTAATGGAACAAACCATAGACGACTAAGTAATTCGATTAATTAAATACGCACAACTTTGATCGAATTTTAAATTTAGAATAATAATTTTAAATTTTGTTTTATGACCAAGAAAATTTAACTGGTTTTTAGTGCTATTTAGCAGAATAAAATATTGTTAATTCTTGCCAACATTATATAAAAAAAAAAGTAATTATGCCAAAATTAATTTAATTGTCTACGCAATATTACATTTCCTACTAACCTATTATAGCTAGTCTTATGTACCTAATTATTATTGTAGATTGATGCAATTAATTGAGGTAATATTATATTGAGAATAAGATGACCCTTGCCCTAAAATATTGCTATTTTGATTAAAAAAAAATAATGTTCTTCTTATTTTGGTCAGTGAAAAAACCAATGAAGAAGCAAGTTCCGTAATTTATACATACCAAACAACTTAATATCAATATCATACAAAACCAGCTGTTAGGTAGGTATTCAAGAACATTAACATAATGACCTCATTAATAATTTTAGCTTCTCTAGCGATAATTAAACAAAAAGCGACCTAAAACCTGTAAATATTATGTACCTACCTAAAAATAAATCAGCATTTTAAACTAAGTATGTCACAACAAAAAATACAGTTTTATTTAAGTAAGCAGATATCAAACCTTTTTTGCGTAAACAAATCTATTGGGTATCGAAGAGGCTGAATAAAAATATACCCTTGCCACTGACCTTGAATTTTTTGACACTTTGGTCCCGTTCGCGCCATATTCAATTTCGCTGCCGCCGTAACTTGTGACCAATGGCATGTCACCGTCCGCCATGATTGTTTATTGTTTTTTTTTGTAAATATAAACACGCAACGGATTCCGAAACTTTGAATCACTGGACACGAACACTTTTTTTTAAATAATAATTCATGGATTATTAAAATTAAATCGACGATATGTTTGTTTTTATTGATTTAAAGTGACAACGCGTCCGTCCAGCGCTCACTGAAGAACTAAACTGACTGGCTGACTGCTCAGTTGACCGATTATTTTATTGATGTAATGTAAATTTAATGATGAACGCTCGCTCTCAGATAACAGACGTATAGCACGGATTGTGCGATATGTGAGATGAGGATGGTAAATAATGGAATAAGTCATGTGCGTCATAAAATGGTCGATGTTGCGTAGGTTTGGGAGCACTGCGGCGCGGGGCGAAACAGGTTCAGCCTGGAATGAAACTTGTGACCTTGCTCCAAAGTCCAAGCACAGATATAAATTATAACGTCATATATAAATGATACTTATTTATTTGTACTAAAAACTATAATTAAGTATTTCATTTGTGCAACCCTGGTTAATTTTTAGTTAGAAAACATAATAGATTTGCAGTTATAGACTAGACAGAGTATTAAAAAGTAACTTAGATTTAATATTCAAGGCTTTTCAACGCCCACCAACCCGCATTGGAGAAGCGTGGTGGGTCTAAGCTCTAATTCCCTCTCTTGTATGAGAGTGAGGGTCTGTGCCCAGCAGTGGGACGTTGATGGGATGTAGTGGTGGTGGTGACCACCTGGCTTTTCAACGTCGAATATAATATTAAGATCTTAGACAAAACAGTAATTAAATAGATCTATACCAAGCTAAGTAGGTATAGTCAAAGCAAGATATACTAAGCACTGGGCATAGTTTCCCTATCTATTTCTCCTCATTACATTTTAAATCAACCTTTGTATTTAATGTTTTGTGTGGCCATCTCTTTCGCTCTTTATCTGGCAACGGGGCGCACAGACCACGTAGCATGGGAAGCTCAATGAGATAACATGTGACGGTATGTCCGTAGTCCGTACCGCGCCGTACCGTCTTGATAATGATGGTCAGTTTTATGCGAGAATGGCGTTTCCGTCCTAGAGTAGTGCAGTAGGAGGTTCGATGTTTGGGCACTTCTAACTTTTCTGAGCGTGGAATACGGTTTTTTTTTATATCCGCGGGAACTCTTTACTTTTACAGAAGTAAATGTAACCTATCTGTTTATTCAGGGTTTTTCTATTTCAAATCCAATCCAAGCCAAGCCAAATCGGTTCAGTCACAAACATACAAACTTACAAACATTCCAAATTACACGTTTGTATAATATTAATAGCAAGTTTTTATTTTGTTTGTGTTGGAGTTATTCTATTCTAATACATCCATACTATCCATACTAATATTATAAATGCGAAAGTGTGTCTGTCTGTCTGCTACGCTTTCACGGCCCATCTGTTCAACCGATTTGGATGAAATTTGGTCCTTCCCCGGGATAGGTTCTATCCCGGGGAAGGACATAGGCTACTTTTTATCCCGGAAAATTCAAGAGTTCCCGCGGGAGTCAAAAAACCTTAATCCACGCATACGAAGTCGCGGGCATCATCTAGTTCTCCATAATAGCGACGAATACAGGCGTGTCAAGAATGTAGTAAATAGTAATATATCTACGTATGCACACACACTATTTAATACGCAATGTACATATCCGTTGCACATTCGTTGGTTCCGGATTTCTTTATTTTACGTAATTCCGCCGCCTAATATACTGAATGGAAATTATGGAAGTCGGAGTTGTATTGTAGCCCTACTACTGGGGGCCTACTGCCATCGCTTAAAGCAGTATTGTTTTAATATTACTTACTAGCTGATGCCCGCGATATCCTTATTATTATAAATGCGAAAGTGTGTCTGTCTGACTGCTACTCTTTCCCTGTCCAACTTTTCAACTGATTTTGAGGAAAGTATAGACTTTAGATTGCTTCCCGCGGAATGACATAGGCTATTTTAATCCCAGAAAATTAAAGAGTTCCCGCGGGATCAAAAACCTTAATCCCCGCGGACGAAGTCGCGGGTACTAGTTGTTCTTTATCTAGACTTCCTAAACCTAACAATTGTATAAATGCGAAGATGTGATGCTATATTATGTGTACCTATTTGTTACTTCGTTTGATAGACCAACGGATATCTAGTGATTTTTGCATGGATTTGTGTAGGTAGATAGTTAAAGAATAAAGACCTAGTGCGTTGCATTATATAATAGTTAAATAAGTAATATAAGTAAGTTAGTTAAGTTTAGCCGTCTCTCACTAAGTTATTATCTAAGCACAATAAATCTTATATATAAAATTCTCGTGTCACAGTTTTCGTTCCCATACTCCTCCGAAACGGCTTGACCGATTCTCATGAAATTTTGTGAGCATATTCAGTACGTGTGAGAATCGGCTACTATCTATTTTTCATACCTCCACGCGGACGGAGTCGCGGGCATCAGCTAGTTTATGTATAAAAAAGAATATAGATAAAGACCTAGGGCGTTGCATTATTTGATAGTTAATTAAGTTAAAAAAAAAGTTACTTTATTAAGTTACTTAAATTTAGCCGTCTTTCACGCAGTATTATCTAAGCACGATTTTTAATTCTAAAAAAAAAAAGAAAGAACAGTATCAATTGCATAATACCATCCACTCATTTCCCTAATACGTCACAGACGGACAATTACACTATCTGTTTATTACCAGATGCATGTTTTTTTGTGTTTAAATAACAGAATAATGCGTCACTGACACTTTACTAGGTAATCCTTTATCTACGCCCCCATATTGTTTTTGGATATCCATAGTTCACTTTTGATAATTGTGACGTGTATCCTGATACTAACTGCCTCGTTGGTCTAGTGGTTAGCATGTTTGACTGCAGCCGACGAGGTCCCGGGTTCGAGTCCTGGGTCGGGCCATATTGGGTTTTTCTGAATAGAAATTCTCAGTACTAGCCCGGAGTTAGAAAGTCGGCGGTGTTTCACCCCCGTGCCTCGGAGAGCACGTTAAGCCGTCGGTCCCGGTTATGATAACTAACTTGATAATAGCAGTTAAAGCCCGCCAACCCGCTTTGGAGCAGCGTGGTGGGTCAAAGCTCTAATTTCCTCTCTCCTATGAGAGTAGAGGCCTGTGCCCAGCTGTGGGACGTTAAATGGGCTTTAGTCGAACTGATCAAATGTGGACATAGCCCTTCCGATCACGATGTACCTGTATCCGACACGAGGTGTATCAGATACGATGTTTAGTCCGGAACGGGGCCGGGGGCGTATCAGATACAGGGCATCACATGATCGCGTAAATTCTGCGTCAAAACTACCGGCCATGATACACGTCGGTGCCACGCGACGGAGATACGATGCGCCGAACTGATCAAATGTGGACATAGCCCTACCGATCACGATACCTGTATCCAAGGAGCATATTTACTATCCGACACAAGGTGTATCAGATACGAGGTTTAGTCCTGAACCCGATTGTGTAAGGAAATCGTAATCGTTTGTCAAACGTATAAATCGACCTGTTTAAGGAGTTCATAGATGCCTGCACGTCAAAAAGCATGTATGGACTCCTTAAACAGTTCGAGTAATACGTAAATGATTACGATTTGCTTTGACAATCGGGCCTACAGTATCAAACCCTCCACAACGACGCATCACAATTGATGTTAGAGTAAGGTAAACGTCGGTGCATGGCGATAGGCGACGGAGATACGATGCCACGAAATTATCAAAATAAATGTGTAATTCGAAAGAGGGTTTTTCCTTTAGAGCAAAAAAACCGGACGTCGGCGGTTGCAAACGGAAGTCAGTGGGATAGTAATAAATAAGTGCTACTGATATGTAAGTAGATACCAGTAGGTACTAGGTAGGTATGACTCATCATTCCCAGTGAATTTTTTTAACAACTCAGCCCTAGACTGCGCATTTTTTCACATTTCCAAAAACAACCGTTTTACAGGCACGTGTTTTACTACTTGACGTCTTTAGACAGAAATTAGCACAATTTTTTTTTCGCTTATCTCATGTGTTAAAACCAACAATTTTTTCGATTCAAAAATCCGTTTGTAAATTATTGTAATCCTCACTCTAGGTATAGGTAGTTGCACAATTTTAACTGACCCGGTGGCGAAAATTTTAACAAATTTTTATTGTAATGGAACAAAAAGTTTTCAGATAAGTTTGTGGGAGTATAACTACGTGTAGGGGAGGAATTTTGACTAGGGCTTGACAGGTTTCTAGTACTGAGCCTCTGAGAGCCTCTGAGCTAAGCTGTGGACAGGCAGACAGGACAGAGGCTATAAAGGGTTCCGTGTTGACTATGAAACCCTAAAAAGAAATTATAAAACCCTTGTCTATGAAATTACGACCAATCGACTGCTAAAAAGTAAACGAGAGAATACCTGTATTTGACGCGAACAACCAAGGTCGCGAACTTTAAACTTTAGCGCCAAAACATTGTAATAGCGTTGTTTAATAATAGTCGTTTTGCTAATAAATAATGATCACACTTTATAATTCTGTGGCTTAGGTAAACGAAAATAGAACGGGGCCAACACTTTTAAAGCATTATGCGATATTACTCAAAATGACAGTCTGATGTCACGTACCTTGACGTTCCTAAAATAAAGATTATAAGTCTAAAACACGAAAGTTTAAAACAATAATGAAACAATAAGGCTTAAAGCGTTGGCAGTCGGTAGTATAGTGCAAGATTTTAAGAACGGTTTGACGACCTCAATGGTGCGCAGTGTTGAGCGCTGTTGCCTTAACGTGGAAGGTCCCGGGTTCGATTCCCGGCAGGGTCAATTTGGGAATTTATAATCTCTGAATTTTCTCTGGGCTGGTCTGGTTGGAGGCTTCGGCCGTGGCTAGTTACCACCATACCGGCAAAAACGTACCGCCAAACGATTTAGCGTTCCGGTACGATGCCGTGTAGAAACCGACTAGAGGTATGGGTAATATAACTGCCATACCCTTAACAGGTTAGCCCGCTACTATCTTAGATTGCATCGTCACTTACCTACCATCAGATGAGATTTCAGTCAAGGGCTAACTTGTAGTGGAATAAAAAAAAACTTCATAGAGAATAGTCATTTGGTGGCTTTGGTTATCAAAATGGAAAACTAAAATGGGGATCATTCATTTGAGGAAGTATACATTTTTTTAAAGTAATATAAGTATATATGTATATTGTTTTAATCCAGTACAAGTTAGCCCTTGACTGCGATCTCACCTTATGGTAAGTGATGCAGTCTAAGACGGTAGCGGGCTAACCTGTTAGGGGCATCAGCATGGCAGTTATATTAGACCCACACCCCTATCATAGATTTCAACACGTCGTACCGGAACGCTAAATCGCTTGGCAGCACGTCATTGCCGGTAGGGTGGTAGCTAGCCACGGCCAAGCCAGACCA
Organism: Erebia epiphron; assembly: GCA_963932025.1. Taxonomy (NCBI): domain Eukaryota; kingdom Metazoa; phylum Arthropoda; class Insecta; order Lepidoptera; family Nymphalidae; genus Erebia; species Erebia epiphron. The sequence goes on along the minus strand of OZ009953.1, from coordinate 5,407,478 downwards.
GCGAAAATTCAGAAATTATAAATTCCTAAATTGACCCTGCCGGGTATTGAACCCGGGACGTCAACAGCGCTCAATACTACGCCAGGGAGTTCGTCAATTAAGTATACAGAAACAAGTTAGGTTGGGTTTTTTTTGCAACATAAAAAACAAAAACAGTTCGATGAAATGTTATAGGAGGAAGATCAAATAGGTATAGATAGGTTGGTGAATCGCAATAAAATAACTTATTAAACTGGTTTGAAATTTCCCGATTTGTATACAATCTACAGAATTCACAATATGTACAGGGATTTTATTTGATTTTTTCCTTACTTCAAAATGAAAATACTTAGTGACGCAGTGGTACCCACGGGATGGGAAGAGAAATAAGGGTCGACAGCAAAGACATTGGGAGGACGAACCGAAGCTGACAGCTGGTCCATTCTGGAGAAGGGTGGCACAGCATCGCAAGAGATGGAGGAGCCCTTTAATCCCTATTAAGGGACTCTGTAATAGTTAAGTTTAAGAAGATAACTGCCATACCCTAGGGGGTTACTAGCAGTATTATTTCAAAATGAATGTACGTGACATTTAAAGACGTACGTATTTAAGTACGTGAGTACCTAGACGTTTCTAAAATAAGGATTACAACGACCTCAATTTACATAGACAAATAAAAAACCTTTCAAATAAATAATGTGAACTTATTTTATTAGCGCCATCTAGTCTGAAAAGCGGGACAGCGCTATGGCGGGGACATGGACAGGCAGGCAGACAGGGGCCCGTAGCCTACAAGGCAGACCCCAGCCGGTTTCCCGCACCGGGGCACAGAGTTGCCCCGCGCCCCGCCCGGGTAAGGAGGCTCAGCCTCGAGGCCCGTACCCCCGCTTGGCCCTTCGGGCCAAACGGAGAATCTGACCCACTGCTGCCCGGACAGGCTTATACAGGTGAGAGGCACGCCCTACAAGTCGGACGCCCACCTTTTTTTCTATGAAAGTGCCCATCTAGTACCTACTACCTACATATATATCGATGAAGGAATATAGGTAATTGTAAAACACGAACGTCAACAATATTAAAATAATACCTACGTCTAAAAGCGTAATAGTATGCCCCGTTAGCCTACTGCCATCTACTCCACCATAACTTACCACGGTGAGATCGCAGTCAAGGGCTAACTTGTAGAAGAATAAAAAAACCTAACCTTAACGCATCCTTTCTGCCTATATCCACACTTTCTTCGCGACGTGCCTAGAATTACTATCAGAGTCTATAATTGGTCAACCATAATGTAACTTTCGCCCGCGACTTTCTTTGTTTTCTAATGATAGTTACAGCCTAATGATTCCAAAAGTGGAATAGGTACAATCGTAACCACTGCCTAGCCATTTGAAGAGGTAAATAATAATAAATAAGTATCTAAGGAAATTATAAGTAAATAAATAAGTATATAGGAAGTTGGTGGTGTATCACCCCCGTGCCTCGGAGAGCACGTTAAGCCGTCGGTCCCGGTTATTGTCACTAACACAATAATAGTATTAAAACCCGCTAACGCGCATTGGAGCAGCGTGGTGGGTTTAAGCTCTAATTTTCTCTCTCCTATGAGAGTGGAGGCCTGTGCCCAGCAGTGGGACGTTAATGGGCTGTAGTGATAGTAGGTAGTGTTACATACATACTATAATGAAATGAAATTTTCATTTCATAATAGTATGTAGTAATTATATATTACTAGCTGATACCCGCGACTTCGTCCGCGTGGATTGAGGAGTTTTAGTTCCCGCGGGAACTCTTTAATTTTCCGGGATAAAAAGTACCCTATTATTTAATCCGGACTTCTAACTTTACGTCTGCAAAATTTCAAAGCAATCGGTTCAGTAGTTACGGCGTGAAATCGGAACAAACATACAAACAAACTCACTTTCCTATTTATAATATTAAGTAAGGAAGTAAGGATAAGGACTAGTAAGGATAAGTTTACATTATAACTTTATAAGTGTGCCTGTCTGTTGGAAATTGATTGATCTGATTTTGACGTAGCAGGTAGATATAGGTTGCAGTCTTGCATCCCGGGGAAGGACATAGGCTATTATTTATCCCGAAAAATCAAAGAGTTTCCTCGAGTTTTCTAAGACTTACACAAGTCAAGTCGCGAAAATCTAGTAAGTAGGCACTTATATTTAAATCTAAAAAAACAAATGTTTCGTAGACCAATCTCCTAAGTCGTGGTACCTACTATAACGGCACTATATCTGTGACAGAGACAGTGATATTATTCGTAAAAAGTGTGACAGAGACGGGACAGATCTAGACCCAGACCTCGAAAGCTTGCGCGTCTTTAGAATTGATTTATGTAAACGAAATGCAATTAAATATTGTAGGTGTAGATATATATGAAGTTGTAGGTTTCATCACGATATTTTCCTTCACCGTTATCTTTCAGCGTCGTATTCCTCTTTGCTGAGGGTCGTGACCCCTTTCCATTAATATAATGATATTTATTTCCTCTTAAACAATCAATCAATTTATTTTCTCATAACAAATTAATCACATAATATCAAAATCGGGTTCCTGCGCCTGATCTCTCTCCGGTCGTGAAGGATTTCATTTACCGTCGCATCGGGCCGTCACTCTATGAGAGTGAAGGAACAGAGAGTGCACGGTCTGTGTTTGCGCGTCTGCGTGACTCGTGAGTTTAAATTTTTTAAATTATCTGGGTAACTATTTCCGGAGATTTTCCGGGATAAAATGTAGCCTATGGCACTTTCCATGTCTTCAGCTATTTTTTATTAGTCCATAGATCGTTTATTTTACCACAGATTAAATCATAAAACTTCTCTGTGCTGTAAAAAATCACATAGGTCCGTTGATCGTTGCGAAGTAATAATCAACAAACGTACTTTCGCATTTTAAGACTACACAAATTCAAACGCCAATTTTACTCCCCGCAGGGGTTGAATTTTCCAAAATCCCTTCTTAGCGGATGCCTACGTCATAATAGGAACCAAATTTCAGCCCGATTCGTCCCGTGTTTTAGCTGTGTGTTGATAAATCAGTCAGTCACCTTTTCCTTTTATATATTTAGATGAGAACATAACTTAATAGGATTTAAAAAAAAACTGCGGGAGAAGTCTTTAGCAAGTATTTCTATGAAATAATTTAATCAGCTCATACAACTGAATTTATTTCATAGTTTTAATTAATATTGTAGTATGTGTTTCATGTATCGGTGTACATATAACTAGTAGGTATATCATTAAACAATTTAAATGCACCTGCGTCTAAGGTAAGGTAGGTATTCTAAGAACGTAGCTAAGCATAGTGTTCTCAGAAAGATATATGGAAATATGTGAGAATATTACGACGTGGTACTACCAGGTAGTGCAGGTAGTCAGCCAGTCTAGATGGCTCCTAGGTATATAAACAGGCTTGTAATGATTTACTCGAGCGTCGTGAAGACCTAACAGATTTTGAAGATTAGATGGTAGAAAGAAAAAGGGTTTTATGTATATCCTTTCACCGGTGGGGGAAGCGTCTACAGGATTTTTTCCTTTTCAAATCATCAGATTAAGAAAATACCTCGAGATAATCGTCAGATTATGGGTCAGCACGTTTGGGACATGAAGCTGAACCGTCTGTATGATAATGCCAATCAAATTTCAAATAACCAATTTTCTTTGCATTATCAAAAAAGCCCACAGACTTTGCGTTACGTCAGAATCATCAGGCTTTTGAATAGGAGCTTCCTTGGTCTCCTCTGAATATCTGACGCGCTCGAATTTTTTTGTTTTTTTTTTTAACCATTATTTTTACTTCCGTACCTCCAACTCCACCATACAAACCACAGATTCAAAACATACCATTCGATAACAGAGACACGTATGACGCTATCAATATCTGATGCGGTGGAGTAAATCCAAAAAATCCCCTCTTGGGCCCCCCTACTATAATTTAGAGAAATAATTTATGTACGCGACCGCTCTGCCAAAACGATTTTTTTTTTTTCAAAAAATTTACAACCAGTGTCACTCGGCAATACCATGTTCCATACATAATAAAAACGCGAAAGTTTGGATGGACGGATAGATGAATGGATGTTTGTTACATACTCACGCCAGAACGGCTGAACGGATCAAGATGAAATTTGGTACAGAGATAGATTGTAGTCTAGGCTCTAGAATAACACATAGGCTTATCTCTCAAGAGATAGACCGCCGTGGCCGGTCGGGAGGCCATTCTTACATTATTATAGTAAAAAAATTTAAAATGACAATAGTTAAGTAGGTGAGGCCGACATAAACTAAGGTAGGTACTAGCACGATTGAACGTCCAAGAGCAATAAGGCGTGGGTCAAAAACAAGAATTGATCACAACTAAACCTGGCAATGACATCAAACGAGAATCCTTCTCCTATCTATACTAATATTATAAAGAGGTAAAGTTTGTGAGTTTGTGACGTTGTAGGGGATAATCTCTGGATCTACTGAACCGATTTTGAAAATTCTGGTACCAATAGAAAGCCATATTATTTGTGAGTGTCATAGGCTATATACGAGTATCAAATCAACCCGAAAAATTAAGGAGTTCCCGTGGGAATTAAAAAAACTTAAATATTTATTAAAATAGATATTGACATACCTATACATAGAAAACTTAAAAAAAACCGGCCAAGTGCGAGTCGGACTCGAGCACAGAGGGTTCCGTACAAACCTGTAGTAAGTTTTAAATTATTAAAAATATTTTTATTTTAAATATTTTGAGTTGATTGAATGAAAGGTAAATTGCGGTTTACGATTTATGACGTATTAAAAAAAACTACTTACTAGATCTCGTTCAAACCAATTTTCGGTGGAAGTTTGCATGGTGTACATCATATATTTTTTTTAGTTTTATCATTCACTTATTTTAGAAGTTACAGGGGGGGGACACACACATTTTACCACTTTGGAAGTGTCTCTCGCGCAAACTATTCAGTTTAGAAAAAAATGATACTACAAACCTCAATATCATTTTTGAAGACCTATCCATAGATACCCCACACGTATGGGTTAGATGAAAAAAAATTTTTTGAGTTTCAGTTCTAAGTATGGGGACCCCCAAAATTTATTGTTTTTTTTTTCTATTTTTGTAAGAAAATCTTAATGCGGTTCACAGAATACATCTACTTACCAAGTTTCAACAGTATAGTTCTTATAGTTTCGGAAAAAAGTGGCTGTGACATACGGACGGACACACAGACAGACAGACAGACATGACGAATCTATAAGGGTTCCGTTTTTGCCAAATTTGGCTACGGAACCCTAATTAATAACATAATATATTTTTTAAGTTTTACGCGGTCAAACAGCCATCTGCGCGGGAGATATTATAGTGCATTCAAGTGCACTCTCTATTGCCTTACTCTCATACTCATAGCCCCTTGGCACGGAAAATCCGACACGACCGGTGAGAGATCAGGCGCAAGACCGACGGCTTTACGTGTTTGCGATACACGGGGGTGAAACACCACCAACCTCCAACTCCGGGCTAGTAAGTTCTGAGAATTTCTTGTCAGAAATACCCAATACTGTTGATAGGTTGTCTGGAGATCACTTTTAGTGATAATACCGCCCTTGCGCGCTTCATTTTCTGTACTTTTTAAGTGTTCATGTTCAAAATTTATATCTATAATGTTTGAGTGGCAATACATAATTTATCTATCTATCTTAACATTCTATGGCCCGACCCGGGAATCAGCCGCAGTCGAACATACAAACCACTAAACCAACGAGGCAGTTCACATAGGTACATACTACATAGCATAATAACACTGGCCTGGTGGGAGGCTTCGGCCGTGGCTAGTTACCACCCTACTGGCAAAGACGTGCCGCCAAGCGATTTAGCGTTCCGGTACGATACCGTGTAGAAACCGAATATGGGTAGGTATGGGTTTAATATAACTGCCATGCCCCTAACAGGTTAGCCCGCTACCATCTTAGACTGCATCATCACTTAACATCAGGTGAGGTCGCAGTCAAGGGCTAACTTGTAGTGGATAAATAAAATTTAAAAAAATCACGTTGCTCTTGTATACTTAGATGACATGCGTTATTATCTATTGTGATTGAAGATTCTTCTGTATTGTAGTAGCGACTAGACTGGCGGCCATTTATGGCGGATCACCATTCAATCGCAAATGTCAGAGGCTCTGCGCGCGCAGGAATCTTTCTATGCAAATGAGTCATCTGTATAAAAAGATTTATACAGTTCGCGCGCGAGTTGAATGCAGAGTAAATGTATATGTCACCAATTCACCATACATTTACTCTGCATTCAACTCGCGCGCGAACTATAGGTTTTATTTATTAATAGACGTCTTACGTGTGGATTGAAGTTTTCTGTTCCCGCGGAAACTCTTTAATTTTCCGGGCAAAAAATAGTAGCCTATGTGTTATATTCCAAACTTAAATCTATCTCTGTGCCAAATTTCAGCTAGATCCGTTAAGCTGTTGGTAAACATCCTTACATCCATACATCCATCCAAACTTTCGCAATTATAAAATTTGTAAGATAGATGATGCCCGCGACTAGATACGTCCGCGTGGATTTAGGTTTTTTGGTTCCCGCGGGAACTCCTTAATTTTCCGGGATAAAAAGTAGCCTATGGCTTAATCCAGTTTATAAGCTATCTATGTTCCAAATTTCAGCCAAATCGGTTCAGTAGTTACGGCGTGAAAGCGGAACAAACATACAAACAAACTCACTTTCCCATTTATAATATTAGTAAGGAGTAAGGATGGATTAGTATAGACTAGCTGACCCGCCCCGGCCTCGCATGGGTGGGCTTATATTACCAATGGACCTACTATCTTATCCAGATGCTATAAGGATGACAGTTAGCATAATCATCATCACTACAGCCTATTAACGTCCCACTGCTGGGCACTGGCCTCCACTCTCATAGGAAAGCGGGAATTAGAGCTTAGACCCACCACGCTGCTCCAATGCGGGTTGGTGGGCTTGAACGACTATTATCATGTTAGTGATAATAACCGGGACCGACGGGTTAACGTGCTCTCCGAGGCACGGGGGTGAAACACCGCCAATTTCCAACTCCGGGCTGGCACTGAGAATTTCTTAATTGAAAAACCCAATACCTTACTTTTATGCCCGACCGGGAATCGAACCCAGGACCTCGTGATCCGCAGTCGACTATGCTAACCACTAGACCAACGAGGCAGCATAAAGTAGCTTAAAGTAGGTATCATATTCTCTCAAGTGACTGTAATCATAAGTGGAAAAGAGAAGAACCTATTTTGATAATCCTAATAGTATCTAAATTAGTTTATAATAATTTTAGGGAGTAGGGCAACAATGGGCCCCGCCCTTTTTGAGGATTTGTCCTAACTTGGACAGCTTTTCAAACTAATTCTGAACTTGTACCTGAGTATGTTTTAAGTTATTTTTCAAAAAATGTAACTTACATATCGCCGTGTATTTTTGAAGTGAAACTTCTTTAGAATCGTTGAGATTTGAAAATTCTACGAAACGAAAAATTTTCTAAAGTTTCACTTCTGCCGTATGTGAATTGCACACACACACTTTTTTTTTCTAGTGGTTATTGGTCTGAGGTTCAAATATTTTGGGTCTCAGATCGTAAACAAAGAATAGTATCTGTGTAATAATAAGATATCTAGGTACTACATATATTGATTGTGTTAGAATAACGTAACAATCCATAATATTATCAATCCATCAATGTAAGTATAATACTTTTGTTGCGAAATCAATAATTTCTAAATAAGTAAACGTCTAATTAAGAAGACATATTGGATTACCGCGGTTAAAATATGCATTACGTCTTATTATATAACAGCAGGCTATATAAACCAAGAAACTGAGGGTTAACATTAACTCGAATCTAGTTAGTTTGCTACCTACTTTTTATACGCATTGTGTGACTCTGAAAAATATCACTTAACCTGGCCCCTGAGTGAAACACGATGAAAAGGTGCCATCGCTATGCAAAAGTAGTATGTCGACTGTTATATATAGGTATCTAAACTAAGTCCGCTACCTAACCTGTACCTAAAACAGGTTTAACTGCAATATAACCAAAGAAAACCGAGAAAATATATGTTTTTTTTCTAAATAAAAGTTTCGTCAAGAGAAATGTACACTGTAAAACACCCAAAAAAACTTGCGTTTCAATTCACGTCACACTGTTTCAACCCTAAAAAACATCGGAGAAAGCGTTGGATATGAAAAAATAGAACAATCACTCACCTGACAAAATGTGCTCGATTTCACTCAACTGGCGACTGTTAACCACTTTTTTTTCTAAAAACAAAACTCTTTTACACAAACAAAGCCAGCCTTACCTGCGAAAGAACGATTTTATATAACTGAACGCGAAATGTTGTGTTGTCGTACCTACTTCCTATTTCAACCGGTTTATTTTAGCTTTATACAAAAACTTTTTAACGCACTCGTGTGTTTATATAATTAAGGGATGTCAATGTATGGATTTTACGTTTTTTGAGGTTTTTATGATGTCTATAGCGATTTTTGTAACGTAAAAATCCAAATGACGTGCGTACACGCCGATCGACGGATTGCGACTGGTTGAAATCAAATATGTAGGTGAAAAACGCAGTTACCAAGTTCCAAAGGCTTTGTATTTAAACCAACATAAGTTTACCTGCAAGTTTGGTACCCTAAACTCCTTATTTCAAATGCAATAAAGTTTATATTATCTAGTATTTGTGTTCAAAAACTGCGTCAAAAACGACGTTTAATTCAATCACGATAAATCGCGCACAAAGGTTTATTTATCTGGTTAGAGAAGAAAAAGACTTAATTGAATGTTGATTGTGTGAAAAAATTGCAGAGATTTCACACGATTCTGTGTTTTAACTATTAAATGATAATGCTAAGATCAAATCTTAAGTAGGATTTAATCTTTGGTAATTATGTTTTAATATTTGGGACGGGATGTGAAGGATTAAAAGTTTAAAAACTTTATTTTATTTTATTGCGTGATAGGCTTGCGCTTGACGACAATCATGCTTTGTGCAAAGCAATGATGAGGTCTAGGTTGGAACGCGCTTGCCTAGAAGATTCACTATTGTCTTGAAGGTACTTAAGTTTTAAGTAAAGTCTGTCGGCTATATCAGGTTTTTTTTTTCAGATTTACAAGCTCGATAACGTTTGGCTTTGGGTCATGTGTCCTAATATCATAAGATAGGACCTTCTGATTTTGATAATAAAGTAGGTATAGACACTTTGTATTTTGTTCAAGGATTTAAGTGTTAATGGATAAAACTTTGAAAACTTCTGAAATTGCTTTGTTGTGTTGTTTTATATTGAAACATAATCTTACTATAAATAATTGACTATGAAGGTATAGTTTAGTGCGATTTTTGAGTTTTTGCTGAAAATCGGGATGTCCCATAAAAATCCAAAATGGTAAGAAACCCTACCGCCCGGGGTTATTTGTTCTGAATTTGGCATTTCGACTAAAACTAAACCTCTTTAGAATGATAGATTTCCTCGATTTGCTATTATAGTCATGCTTTATTTCTGAGTCTTATTGTCAAAAATAATGCCAGAACCTGACAAAAGCTGTTAGAACTTCAGAAGCGTTTTTAATGTTATTCCCTGTTATTTTATAGATATTTTGATTGGTTTGTAATAATTTAAAATGTTTTATAGGTGAGTGTTTGATTAAAACTTATATCCATCTACTGATATTATGTAATTCTTATGCCCGCAGTAGCTTCTCAATTTTCTGAGATAAAAAGTAGCCTTCCCTGGGATGCAAGTCGCAACTTACATCTATGCTTGCCAAATTTCACCGAAATGGATTACAAAGATGGGCCGTTGTAGTGTAGCAGACAGACAGACCTACTTTCGCAATGTTATATAAAGTATAGATATAGATCTTGTGCATCATTGTAAACGTATTGTAAACATGCGACAATATGGCATGCTACAAATGAAACACATTCAATTTGCTGTAGCATGCGGCATGTTATTTTATGCCACGGCAACAACGCATCGATAAACGCATACCTACGCTTGTTTGCCGCTCGTTGTCGTCAACAGATGGACGTCCACTGCTGGACATAGGTCTCTTGTAGGGTCCTCCACAAGCCACGGGCTTGCCCCGTCTGGATCCAGCGACTACCTGCGACTCTCTTGATGTCGTCCGTCCACCGTGTGGGGGGTCTGCCGACGCTACGCCTTCCAGTGCATGGTCGCCATTCCAGCATCTTGGGACCCCTTCGGTTCTCCGAACTATGTGCCCCGCCCATTGCCACTTCAGCTTCGCAACTCTTCGAGCTATATCGGTGGCTCTGGTTCTCCTACGGATCTCTCTTGCCTACTCTCTTGCCTACTCTTGCTCTACGCCGACTGCATAATTGCAGTTTCGAAGCAATTTTTCTGCAGTTGGCATAACCGCAATAGAAATGCATTTGAACTGCACAGCAGCTTGTTCATTACCATTAGGTACAACTGCACATCGAGTCGTTTTGAACTTTGCAGTTTCGATGTTTTATGTCAACCGCACAAAATAATTAGTTTTGAATGTTGCTACACTCCGAGAGAAAAAAATATTTGTTAAATCTGGTTCCAGCTGTTCCCAGTGCAGTTTCACAGCTCAGTTCGAGAGTGCTCTGACGATGCATCATCAGCTGCACCATCACGAAACTACTGCATCGGCTGATAATAATGTAAGTTTTTTTAAAACTACCTAGACAGACGACGTACATAGGTATTAAAATGAATTCTCATCTATTAGACTATTATTTATATTTCTACTATAGTTATTATGTATTTGTCTATGTTATTTATTTGTATTTCTGTTTCATTTAACTCAATAAAATTTTCTTACTAGCTGATGCCCGTGACTTCGTCCGCGTGGTTTGAGTTTTTTTGATTCCCGCGGGAACTCCTTAATTTTCCGGGATAAAAAGTAGCCTATGTCACTCTCCAGGTCCTCAACTACGCATGCCAAAAATCACATCGATCCGTTGCTCTGTTGCGGCGTGATTGAAGGACAAACAAACACTTTCGCATTTATAATATTAATATGATTACACACAGACGTAATAAAATGCTTATTTCTTTCATCTATGGACTATGACGTCGTTTTCTTTATTATTTAGGGTCCTTTGATTTAATCAGAAAGTACCATTACGCTAGTAATATAATAAGTCTATGACCATTACTCTTTTTTTTTTTAATTAGGTAGATACCCAACTTATATTTCCATGTTCAGTTACAGGAGAAATCCAACACAGTACCTCGTTCTGCGCGCTTGGAACGCTCGTTTTCCCCGGTCAAAGAGAATAAGCGACTAAAATGTGAGTATCCACACAATATTGAAAAATCCTGTGGGAACTCCGAATTTTCCGGGATAAAAAGTAGCCTAGTCTTTCCCCGGGAATTCCCACAGTTATCTCTCTACTAAATTTCATCAAAATCGGTTAAAAGATAGGCCGTGAAAGCCAGACCATACATACAGAGAGACACACTTTCGCATTAAATAATATTAGGATTAACATAATAAACATAGAAGTAGTATGTCGGCCACGGCCTCAATTTACATAGACGGGCCCTGTCAAACATAGAATGTGGACCTATTTTACTAACGCCATCTAAACTGAAAAGCGGGACAGTGCTGTGGCGGGGACAAGGACAGGCTTATACAGGTGAGGGGCAAGCACCATAAGTCGGACACCCAACTTTTTTCTATATAAGGGCCTATCTATTACCTACATATATATATTGATGTATGTCGGTGATTATCTATTGAACTTCAACACCATCTAAATTTCCAAAAGATCAAGATTAACTAACGCCATCTATGTTGCGCCAGTGGCAGCGCGCACGTCATCGGCGACGCGGTTGTTCGGCAAGCTGCGCGCGCGCATCTGCCGCAGCAAGACTCTCTTCGCGCACCCGGAAGAGGGCGCTGATCATACGCACAATTTTAATGTTGGTAACATTGTTTATTTTATAGTAGTTATATTTTATAGGAGGCCTAATGATTTATGATGACCTCCGTGGCGCAGTGTTGAGCGCTGTTGCCTTAACGTGCGGAGGTCCTGGGTTCGATCCCCGGCTTTGCTAATTATTATAACTGCCATGCCCCTATTAGTTAAGCCCACTACCTACCATCTTGGACTGCATCATCACTTACCATCAGGTGAGATCGTAGTCAAGGGATAACTTGTAGTGGAATAAAAAAAAAAAGAAGATTCTAGATAAGACATAATATTATATTAAACGAATAGGTAACTATCTATTAGGTTATCTCAGGTAAGGACAATAATTATTGACTCTCGCTATTGGCTAAAATTCGTGGTTGGAGCAAGAATATAATGATACCAGATGATTCCCGCGACTTCGTCCGCGTGGATTAGGATTTTTGTTTCCCACGAGAACTTTTTAATTTTCCGGGTCAAAAAGTAGCCTATGTCCTTCCTTGGGATACAACCTACCCCTGTACCAAATTTCATCAAAATCGGTTGAACGGCTGAGTCGTGAAAGCGTAGCAGACAGACAGACGGACAGACAGACAGACAGACACACTTTTACATTAATATTATTAGTATGGATTCTTATTAATGAATTCACCTTATCACACCATTTGATTATAGCAATGATAGAAGCAGCGTGGTTTTCAGAATAGACCCGACGTCACCCTACAGATATTTAATCGAACATTTTCTATTCGAAAATATTACTTTTTCATAAATATTTGCTTACCCTCATTCTCCTTTTCCAGGATATATCAGGTCAAAGCGAGTGCACGTCAAAAGCTATGAAGGAATTAGGGGAAAGCGTGAGCGGAGCTATCGAGTCACTCCGGGATCAGAAGGAGACCTTCGCGTGCCACTTGTGCTCTTTTGATTCTGATCGGTATGTATTGAGAACAAAGGTAACACATTGACTGTAGTATGTTACCAAGACGAATACAATAGACAATTTTGCTCAGACATAAAACAAAAACAGAAACAAGAACAGATAACAGAAACAGATTTATGTAGACATCAGTCTTAGTTCAGTATCAATGCAAATTGACGACGATAAAATAATAACAATCTCTTTAATTTTCAGAATAACTATCCTAGACAGACACCTCCTGAACGACCACAAAATCGGTCTAGAAAACCTACTAAAACTAGTCATGGCTAAAACCAGAGACGGACTATCTGAAGACTCGCCAGCCCTAATCTATGGTATAAGACAACCATATTATAAACCACCAGACGATATCATAGAAAACGGAGAATTCGTCATAGAAACTGTCACTCCGAAAATTAACATACTGAAACACACATCAACTAATACAGACTTAAAAATGGACGATATACCTGATTTAAACCATTGCCATGAAATATCAAAAGAAATTGAAAAACTTATAGATGTACCACTAGATAGTTCAGATAAAAATGTACTTTTGGAGAAAATGGAGACTTTGAACGAATGCATGTGCAAGTTTGTTGATTCTACTAACACGATAAAAAAGGTTTTGACCAAAGAGTTTGATCATAAAGGGAATAGATCTAGTGAGGGGCCGTATTTCAATTTAGGATTAGGAGAGTGAGTATTTTCTCATTCTCTAATTAGTACGTAATCGATAACTAATTTTAGGTACTTTAGGTATTACCTGCCATCCATCAACATTTGCAGTACAGGCGAAACCACCCATGCGTTGCCGGTTTAATAAATCTGGTAAGTAGATATTATATATTTTTACAATGAGTGTTTATCTTCTATATAATATATAAAAGCGAAATACCACTCACTCACTCACTGACTAATCACGATAGCTCAGGAACTATAAAGCGTACAGACTTGAAATTTGGAAGGTAGATTACTTCTATGGTGTATACGCCAGCTAAGAAAGGGTTTTGAGAAAATCCACCCCTAAGGGGTTAAAATAGGGGTTGGAAGTTGGTATGAAAGTCCTTTGTTTTTAAAGTTAGATACATGAAAATTGGCAATTAAGTTATTAGTTATAAATAATAAAAGCCTGCATAAGCAATTTTACGAAAATGTACCCCAATAGGGGTGAAATGGGGGTTGTAAGTTTGTATGAAAGTCCTATGTTTCTGAAGTTAGAGACTTGAAAATCGGGATTTAGGTTATTAGCGTTAAATAATATTAACCTGTATAAGCAATTTTACAAAAATCCACACCAAAAGAGGTGAAATGGGGGTGAAAGGTTACATACAATTTTTATGATTTTGAAGTAGGTATAGACGTGAAAATCAGCATTTAAGTTATAAGTTTTAAATAATAAAAAAAACCTGCATAAGCTATATAAAGCCTCTATAGATAGGCTGTTTGCAGCGGGAAAATTTCATCATTTAATAGGAAATCAACAATTGTACACGGACGAAGTCGCGGGCGACCTCTAGTAATAATATATATATACGTTTTTTTCTTTTTATAGACCAGCGCATGACTGAACTGGTAAGAGATGATAGTTTTGGATGGACCGCGTTTGTCTAGAAGTTGACTATTCTCTTGATTTGAAGGTACTTCTGATACGTAGAGTGAGAAACGGAAATTGGAAGGGCTTTGCAAATCGGAAAGAAGAAGCAAATCGTTTCGTATGCGAATGCAGCTCTAAGCAGTCGACCGCACGGCGAAACTCGCCCGCAGAGCGACTGCTCCGACCGCTCAGGAACTGCTCGAGCGGTCTGTGTATTGCGGATATGAATTTAATATGGAAACTGCAGATCGCCGTGCGGCGACCGCATCTTGCAGTCGAGACCGACTGCAAGATGCGGTCCGTCTATGGCCAGCCTAAATGTTACTAATTACAATGTTGTTTTACTTTTAGTCAAGATAGTCCGAAAGGATGGGAGAGAGCTCACAGCGAGAAACTAGAGCGAAATCGAAGCAAATATGGAGAAAATAGGTATAAATAAAATTTACTATACATATCTTTGCTATTCCTAATGTACCGAAATATAATGCGAAATTGTATTCTTTCGACAGTTTGAAATTTCGCTAGATATACATATTACAATCTAACGGTTTTCACAATCTTTTGGTGACATATGCACACTTTTACACACGTATACAAAATATGTATGTACACGTATATATATAGACAGGACTTTATCACAACCATGTGCCACGCGCACAAAACAGTAATAAGTAATACTGTTTTTTCATAAAGCACTTGAAGGTTGACTAGAAAAAAAAGATACGCGCCGAATTGAGAACCTCCTCCTTTTTTGGAAGTCTGTTAAAATTATGAATAGCGCTGCGAATAGACATCTGCCATAAGTCCTCTGCCACCAAATAGATCGATAAATTGAGCATATACCCGTGGTCCCACAAGTTTGACCCAATGATGGGACTACGGGTAATTTACGCACCGTGCATGTTTAAGAATTAAGCTTAATAAATGACTAAATTGTATGTAACTAAATAATTAAAGTTTTGTTTTTTTTTTTGTTTCAGAAGCGACAAAATTAAGTATTCTTCAGACTGTTTCTATTTCTAATTTATTTTATTTGATGGGATTTGTTAAGTATTTAGTTGTAATAAACGCATTAAATTAATTCTTATCATTTTATTTCAATGATAATAAGGCATTAAGATAATAATGAAACGAGTTGAGTTATTTGATAACTGTATATTGTTAAAAAGTAATAGTAAAACGAAAATCACTATAAAAAAATAAAACCACAAGAAAGTACCCAATATGTACTCATAAAATTATATGTCAAAGATTCATTAGCAGTGAAACATACATAACAGTGGAAAGGTCCCAGCAATGATCTGCAGGAGGACATTTATTGCAGCAAAGTCTGGTAGGTGCATGTTTGGGATAAAAGAAAATATGGCAGACTATCCATCATTGCCGTCCATAGAATGCTTGTAATCTTTATTGCTACTGCAACAATGCTCGCAAACTTTATCCACATACCGATGTATATGATGGCAACAAGTCTTGCAACAGCTATCGCATGTTTCTTGTTTATAGCAACACCCTTGCACAGAATCTCCACTAGACATGTGATAGCTATTCTGGCAATGACAACAATTACTTTTCTCTGCTCTAGTATTTTTAATTCCAGAATTATGGGTGTTTGTTTTAACAACAGGCAACACTCTAGGACCGCTTCTAATCATTGGCCTATTGGAGTCATCTAGACTCTCACCTAACTCGTATTTTCGAACCGTCGCAAACATTCTATTTACTTCTTCAATAGCATCTTTAGATTTGGTTTTCTCTTTCAAGGATTGTTTGAGTTCTTCTAACTTCATTTGTGGTATTGATGAAGATTTGTGTTTCAAGTCTATCGAAAATTGTGATTTTATAACAGTTTCAGGTTGAGAATTTATTATTGAAAATTTACAATTTTTGTGGATTTCGTCGTTTTCACCTATCGAGTAAAGAAATGTTTTACTGATGGTTAATTTAGGTTTGCTTTTCTGTCTATCCGTTTCCACGCTTGCGTCTTTAAATATAACAGTTTTACCTGTAGTGTCCTTTTTAGATTCGAATTGTTTTTTAGTTTGAAACACAGTTAGGACTTCGTTAAGTAGAGTCAGACCTTTAGTAACATCTGTTTGGGATGTTTGAATTTTCTTGCCGTTGGTATCTATATTTATACTGTCAAGTTTTGAAGCTTTATCTTCTTTATCTCTGTGTTCGTTTTTCTTATGTCCATTTTTAATCTCATCAGCTTCACAGTGTTTCTGGCAAATAGGGCAAGATTTAGATTTCCGTTTACAACATTCTTTATTTCTGTTGTCTTCTTGTGATGCTTTTTTGTTCAAACATATGGAACAGATGAATCTATTTTGATTGCATTTCTTATACCTCTCCGTGATATTTTCGTTCATGGCCTTAGAATTGTGGTTTTTGTTGTTGTCGGCGCGTTGATTCGTCTTATATGTTGTTATATCGATCTCAACGGTTTTGTAATTATTATTTAATATCATATGAACGTGTTCATTGGTAATCCTGCAATAAATGTTTATGTTTTTATAAAAACTGATTTAGATTTTAAAGAATCCAGTGAAGGGTCCTCTAAAAAACGTTGTTATCGGAAAATAAGTTGAAGCAGACTCGAATAAGTTGAGAACTTTAACGATGCTTTTATGATGAAGATGGTGCATAATTTGTTGCATTGAGAAGTGCAATTATGATTCAGATGTAAACAACTTTTAAATTGCAATAACAATCCAAACAAGAAGTATGATAACACATGTTTGTAGCACAATAATCCTTGGTATTTGATAGTTTTTGATACTATATTGCTTTGTAACATTCAGCGGCGGAGCGGCCACTGAAATAGGCTGGGAGCTAGCAAATCTAGAAATAGGTGATCACTTACTGCAATTACCAATTGTAAACTTAGTGAATTTTACAATTCAGACAGGAATACATAATAACATACAGAACAAAATTTTACAAGAGGTATATAAATACGATATAAGGTAAAAAAATAAGCTGGACCTTTTAAATCTACAATTAATAGCGTGCAAACAATAAATGGGCACACTGAAGTTTGACATATTTCCATAAACGTAATATTCATGCTCTGTACGAGTACAAAAGCAAAAAGTTATTTACTAAATCATACTTTATATTGATTTTATCATAATTCAGCTCTTAAACAGCAAAAACCAGAGGAACATTAAAAATACCTTTTAACTTCATTAATGCTAAGAAAACCTTAAAATACTTCCAATAAAAAATGGTACTTTTGAAAATAATTAATAATTATAAATATAATAATTGAGAAAGTAATAAAGTTAAGTTATAAAGAGTTTTTAAATAATTAAAAAGATTCTGCTGCTAACCAACGTCAATTTGATTACAATGCCAATTAAAATAATATGGAAGCTTCTCACGGCATGTAAAAGTTAAAAATATTTGGAAAATTTAATTTTAAATCTTCTAGTGACTTTATTTTTAGAAATATTCAACGAAAATAATAAGAGAATAAAGTAAAACCGCATATTTAAGTTTTGAGTACTGTTAATAAAAAAATGAAAAAAAAGACAAAAATAATGATAAACAAGAGGAAATGAAATATAGCAAAGCTGTTTATGTAACTTCACATGATATAAAAGGTAATTTAAATCGTAATTACGATGTGTATACGAATAGACTTAATAAAAATGAAGAAGTTTACTTAGCAACAATAAACTACGGAAATAGAGACTTTGCATGCCAGTACGATAGCAATAGAGATAATCCTCACTATATAAAAGGTGATTTAAATCATCAATACGATGTGTTTACGAATAGAGTTGTTCAAAATGAAAAAGATTACTTAGCAACGAACTACGCAGGTAAAAACTTTGCATGCCAGTACGATAACAATAGAGATACAGTTATATGTACCTGTAAAAGGACTAAGAGAGAAGGATACAAGTATTTTAATACGTCACGTCAAGTCTACAGGTCACAGAGGTATACAAGTGCGAGAGGTTTCACAGATGTCGGAGTAGGAAATGCAAAAACTGTGCCGAAGAAAAGAGTACGTAGGATATACTTACCTGATACAGAAGATAGAGGAGTTGGCTCTTCAGACCTTACATCTTTCATACGTGAGTCTTCATCGTCACATTAACGTATTTAAAAGTATGCTCCTGAAAAAAACTTATTATACTGTTGAAGATTATGTAAATGATAAAAGAGCGTGCATTTGACTCGCTCCAGCAATGCTAAGGACAGCGGTTCCTTATGTATCTACACAAATGGATTTTTTAAAAAAGCAACCACCGAGTATCTTGCTGGTTCTTCTCGGAAGAATGGAAGTCCGAACCAGTGGTAGATTCACTCGACGATTCAAAAGCACTTTTAATAAGTTTATTTGAATAAAAAAATATGAGTTTGAGTTTATTCAGTGCTGGACGGAGGCGACACTCCTTTACCAGACAAGAATGCAGTTCAGCTTAAGCGTTAATCAGAAATCGATAATATGTTCGATCGTCATCATTATATCCTATTTCCCCATTACTACCTCTGTGTATTTCCCTCTTTCGGGGCAGAGGGCAATTAACTTGTCCAAAAAATTTTTTTTATTAAAATTAAGTAATAATTTAAAAATAGCCTGGACCGGATTTTGATAGGCAACCTATTTTAGGCGTATTTATCTATTATTAAATAAAAATAAAAAGTAGATTTCATCTATTAAACAGCTCGGTGAAGGTCGTGCCTATATCCGGATCTTTGACTAAATTCTAAATTTCAACCAAATCGGTTTAGTCGTTGTGGCGTGCAGGAGTAACAAACATCCAAACTTTCACATTAATTAATACTTTACAGTATGATTAATGCTTAATTTTTTAATACATAAGTATATTTATTACAATTATTTTTTAATTTCCAGGGAGAACAGATAATGGCCTTAACAGTTATTATGACCAAAAGAAAACTTCTTCAAAATGTGTGGGAGGTGTGATGGAGTATAACATTCATGTACTAAGCGAAAAATTGTCTCCTATTTGTAAAACTAAATCAGGATCCACAAGCCCGAAAAGAAATAGTTTTGAAGAGAAGAAAAATATTGATAACCATTGCATTATACCAGACCCAGTCGTTAATATAGTAATGGGACGGAAACATGTCAGAGGAGATAAAATTAATAAAGAACAAGGCACAACATTAGCACAAGAAACTTTAGCACAAACTACACATGTGGACAAAATAATTGAGATATCAGTACCTAATACCAGTAAGTGGCAATCGACGCCAGCAACAGCAGTGAATGAAATGAAAGACTTTTCATCGGACTCACTTGTACAACATATTCATAACTTAGAAAACCCCAGTTCATTCAAACACAGCAAAACTTCGATTGATTCGATGATAGAAAATAAATTGGAAAGGGAATATGTAAAAATGTTTTCACAGATATCAAAGCAGGGCAAGCCCATAGCAGAAGTTCATCCAGTTCGAGACTGCACAAGCGCATCATTGCGAAGACGATTTGAAGCTTTAAGACGTGGCTTGAGTAAAAAAGAATGTTCCGTAGAACACAGCATTGTGATTAAATCCAGCAGTCAAAATAGTGCACTGAGTAAAAAAGACGTGTCGATAACATCTGATCCTCCATCTTTAGAAGCGAGATCGTATACGGATGCAAAAATATATTCCCCAGTTCCATCACCTTTAAATAAATGTAACGAAGATGTACCACAAACTTCTCATAGGAGATCTGTGACTGGTAAAGAAAGAAGCTCGCATTGGTCACCTTACGGAGTTGATAGTGATTGCCAGGATGTAAAAGGCATGTTTAAGTTATGGGGTAAGAAATTTGATTTTGAGGAAAATGGCTACAACAAAACTTCCGCTTACACAACGCCAGAGGCAACTACGAAACAGAAGAAGAAAGTAGAACTTATAATTCCAAAAGAAGAAGTCATGGAAACGCACAAAAAAGAAGTCAAAAAGTTTTCATTCTTTAAGAAGAAGAATAAAGAGAAAGCAAAGCAACCTTACAAGTCAAAGAAAGGTGTAACAGCGGGTCGATGCGAGGTTGGAGACGGTCTTACGATTAGAATTGGAGCAGCTAATGAATTCACCCCTGAACCAACCAGAACAAAAACTGAACCAATCCCAGACGATTATGACGGTATGTTAAGAAAAGCATGGTTAAAAAGATGTTTGGATAACAAAAATGATTCACGTAACAGTGTCAAAATTAGATGGAATAACGAAATGTACGCGACTAGTAGCAGTACCGTTTTTGAATTGATGGAATGCGTCTACAAAAATACGGGCATCCTTTTTACGTCTAGAAGTGAGATGAGCACTACTACTGTACCAACCACAACGACGGTAGAATTTCCATATTATCACGCTAAGAATCAACAAATTAACTTTATGCAACAAACTATTCAAGCTTGGATGATACCGAAAATGATGACAGATAAATCCATAGAAATACAGAAACCGAAAAATAAGAACGACATAAAGGTCTCATTTTCTGATCAAAAGTGGTTTATAGACAAATCAAAAGCGTTTTCTCAAAAAATAGAACTCGTCCTTCACTCTAAGAATTTTGTTAAGGACTATGCAGCCAAAAGTTCTGAATATATCATAATAGACATTCCAAAGGGGTATTTCTTGGAAAATAGTAGCGAAAATGAGCAAAGTCAATCAAGTGATGAACAAGTTTTTAATATTGTAGAATATGAGACAGCAAAAACGAGTTCATATTATTTAAATAAGCAAAAAAACGATCGTAAAATGGACACCGGTGATTATGAAAATGATATTCGCGTTATAGTTAATGTTAATCAAAATGAGGACAAGGAAACGATAGTTTTTGAAAAAGAGATAAAAACACCACTGCTGCATAGAGATGTTGTAGTACAGGGCAGCAATGTTTACGTACCTAAACGATGTGACGTCATAAGCGTTGGGATAATTACACAGCACACACATAATAGAGATATACAAAAACCAATGTAAGTTTTAATAAGATTGTAATATCCTATTTGTAGTACAAAAATAATAATATATTCAAAAGAAAATTAGATTTTCATATTTGTATTATATAAATAATACAATGCGTAAAATTAAAATTTAACGGCAATTTCCATATGTGGAGTACAGTCTAATATTTACTTGTAGGCGAATTGAAGCAGGTAATAAAAAACGTTGTTTTTTTTCGCAGATTAAGAATGCAAGACGAAATTACAGACGACGAATCTAGGCATAAAATACTACCTCAGAAGAAATGTGAGTTGGCTGAGAACTATTTGCAAGATTACTATCGCCACTGGGTGCCACTCGGTATGGATTTATATTCTTGGTGCATTAGCGACTCAAACTTACGAGCTTCTTCGGATAATAACTCTATGAATAGCTTCAACAATCAATGCGATGGTTCTAAATCATGTCCGAACATTTACGATGGCTATCAAGCCTCTGCTATAGTGTCCTCATGTACAACCTCATCACGCAGTCAGTGTATGGTTATTGAAGATTCGAAAGTTGATGATACAACATCCACTTATTTTAACAAATTAAAGAAGGATGAACCACAGATAGCAGCAGCAAAAATCAAAAGAGTTTTACCAAAAGATTCCGTGGAAGTTTTCAAGCGGCGTAAAATTTATGCAGCCAGTAAAGTTAACGCTGACTGGTGCACGAATCAAGGGTTGGAGCCATTATCCAAGCCGAGTATTTTTGATAAATGTGCGCAAAAATTGTCTAATGAATCAACTTGTGATCGCAACCAAAAAAAGAAAAAAATAATGAAACATGTATCTTTAAAGGACTTCAAGAAAATAGGTGAAAGTATTATGTCATTCAAGGGAGTACAAAGGTGTAATAAATGCAATACACAAGCACCATGTAGTAAACACGCTTTGGTTATGCCTGAACCAACCTGCCAGATGTTAACTCCTCCCTGTTTAGACACATGCACGAAAACAAAGAAACCGCCGTGTTTGAAACAGGCTCCCGCTACTTGTCTTGTACCACCGCCACCGATTTGCCCTGAAGGTCCACCTTCACCCTGTCAGGCTGCTTGCCCGCCGATTCCACCTCCTTGTGCCTCCTACTTGGGAGGAAGCTCTACTTTGCATCCTACTATGCCACCGAGTTCACAATCTCGTTCACTTTCTAGATTTCTACCTAGTCGTAAAAAATGCTCACCACCAAGTTCCCCGCAAAAACCTCCATCACCTCCTCCACAAAAATCACCTCCCCAGCTGCCTCCGACATCGCCTCCAACTACAAAACTTTCCAGATTTCTTTCTCGTTGTTCTAAACAAAAAGCTCCATGTATAGATTCATGTTTAAAACAAGACAAACCTCCGTGTTCAACAAAAGATTCGTCTCCTTCCGTCTCACCTCGCAGTTCACCGCCCCATTTACCTCCTGCTACAAGTTCAAAACCTCGTTCATTTTCTAGATTTTTTGCTGGTCGTTCTAAACAACAACCTACCTGTATAGATTCATGTTCTAAATTGAAGAAACCACCATGTTCAACAAAGGATTCGTCTCCCTGTGCATCATTGCTGGAAATAAGTCCCCAATCACCTCCCAGCTCAATGCATCCTTCAAATCCAGCTACTCACACAAAATTCTCATCGCAAAGCTCCCAACAAAAATCCTGTCAAGATTCATGTTCAAAGCTAAAGACACCACCGTGTTTCACGAAACATTCGTCTCCATGTCTATCATCACCACCAGTAAGCCCTCCATCACCTCCTTGTTTAACTCATCCTTCGAATCATTGTACACCTCATCGCTCGAAGTTCTCTTTATCAAATTCCAAACAAGAAATACACTGTTTAGGATCCACCCAAGATACCAATAAAAAAAAATCACCAATTAAAACGACAAAAGCTCGGTGTGGTCGTATGCCACATCAGGAAGAATTATCGTCACTTTCCAGAAGTCATCTTCGCCCTACAAAATCTACACCGCTTTCTCCACCACCTCGCCTTCCAATTCAATCAACCCTACCATGTGGTTGCAATTCACAGAAATCGTGTGGTTTATCAACCTGTCTAATCAAAAAATCGCCGTCTCCATGTCAGGAATTCCCTTTTCCACCAAAAAATCAACTGTCACCAAAAAGCTCTGGTATAAGTCTCAAAAAAGAACCAGTAAGCAAAAAAAGCTCATCACCGACAAAAACAGAGAGTGGAGACTGTGACCTTAATTGCCCACGTAAACCTAAAGAAAAAAAGAAGGAAGGATCTATACCATCGATACCACTAATTCCTCCGCAGCCATTTTGTCAGATTTCTACACCAAATCCTAGAAGTCAATCTAAAATGAGTGGTCTGCATCTTAAAAAGTTGCCAATGCCGCGAAATTTATCGAATGAAAGCAAACCAAGTTGCAAAATAATAAAATTAAATTCAAAGGAAAATTTAAGTATTAGGACGAAACCAAAAACACCTAGTACCGAAGCAATCAGAGAGGGTTGTAATATAAAAGTTCAAGATGAAGATGGCCAGACGCTTTATGAAAGACGAGATTACAAAATGGATACTGCCCAAGCTAGAAAGCATTTAGTACCGGATATGTATAGAGACTCCCGAATACATAGAGTTTCAACCACAAATGCGGAAATTATGAATGAGAAAAATTTTGAATCTTGTGAAATTCAAAGCAACACGAGCCTTTCGAATATTGTTGAGATTAATTTAAATTTAAAGTTTAAACAAACTGATAAAACAACAGATGTCAATATTAAGAAATGCAGTGATACACTAAAAGACGATCAAAATGAAAAACTGAACAACCAAGCATCCAAGGATGTTTATACTCTTCAAGATAAAGCAAAGCAATCAATTGATCGAATTGAAGATGCGGAAAAAAGAGATGTTAACATAAAAATTATCATAAACAATTACCAACAAAGTGCTAATAAATCAAAACGAAAAATTATACATGAAAACTTTCGTGCTGATGAAGAGTTTTCTAGAAAAATTTCTGAAAAGTTTCACACCGTTTCAACTGGCCATAGCGATGTCTTAGATCAGCAAACATTTTCAGTACACAGAGCAATTGTAAATTTCACCGATTCTGCTGATACAAGTAAAGAATTACTTAATGAAGAACTAATAGAAATAGGTCCGATCAATCTTACAGATAATGAATGTGAAGCGAAACCTTCTAAATTTGAACCTTCGGTGACATCGGTGACGTCACATACAACTAAGAATGAAGGTAGCCAACTGTTGCCAAGCGATATTAGTCAGATAAAGTTTAGCGAAACAAATTTGGAGAATACTGTTGACACTTTTGACGAAAAATCTGCAACCAGATTATCTGCGACCGACAACGAAGAAGCGTTACACTCAGACATCCAAAACTCAGATTTAAAATTACCTATAATACGCAACAAAGAGAAGAAAAAGAAGTTATTGAAGTTAATCTTTGAAGATTCCAGTGACAGAAAAAAAATTCCGAACAAAAGTAAACTGAAAAGAATAGGTAAAATGTTGCGAACAGTGCTAACCTCAGACAGCAGCGCATACGAAGATGATTCTATCAATCACGAAGTAGCAAAGGAATTAGCATACGAATCGATGAAACCTAACTTCTTTAAGGATTCCGAGAGCATGACGAACTACTACCAAATTGACAGTTCGACCTCAGATAACAAATCTAGTATGAATGAAATTGAAGAAATATTGCATCCGACAGAAATTAATAATAGTTTAAATAGCGCCGAATCAACGAATGAGAACTCGCGATGTCTCTGTAGCCATTTGGCTGCCAAGCTAAATTTCTGTGAAAATAATAATGTAAAGGCATGTTATTGTCGAGGTAGTGCTAAAAGGGACGAAGAAATTGATTGCAACCTGATAGAAGACCCAAAAGCAAACAAAGCTAAGTACGTCGATGTAGAAACTCAAGACTCAAATTTGAAATCTAAATTTAAACAACCCGGTGTTACAATCGAGACCAATGCAGTGGTGATACAGCCACATAAAGTTAAAGACAAAAAAAGACGTAAAGTTTTTAGCAAAATGCCTAAGAGGTTGTTTTCATATTCAAGTAGTGTAAAAGTGTGTAAGCTAAATAGACAAACCGTACTCGGTCTTTCGGATGATGATAAAGTTGTCATTTTAAATTCTGAATCGGCCGAATCGAAGTCTCAAGAAGTTGCATGTATGAAAAGTGCTAACTTAAATCCAATAGATATCTTACAATTATATGAAACTAAGAAAGCAGTTCTAGAGATTTATGCGGAAAAAACCGTTTCGCACACAGAAGAAAATCTTATAGCGAAGCTTCCAAAGTTTA
The DNA here is from genome assembly GCA_963932025.1 of Erebia epiphron. Taxonomy (NCBI): domain Eukaryota; kingdom Metazoa; phylum Arthropoda; class Insecta; order Lepidoptera; family Nymphalidae; genus Erebia; species Erebia epiphron. The sequence goes on along the minus strand of OZ009953.1, from coordinate 5,381,746 downwards.
TTTATAAAACAGAAAGTGGCAATTTCAATTATGAGGATATATTTGCAGATTGTCATGAATTCAGCGCAGAAATATCGTTCTGATGTCGTCCATATCTCGTTTGTATTTCATGTACGATTTATTTTTTGTGTAGAAATCTTTAATTTTTTTAATGCCCTTTTTATTATTTTGACTAAATGTATGTTTTGGAGTTAAATAAAACGCCACGTTTTTCTTTAACCCTTGAACCGGCAGAATTTTAATTATCAGTTTTTGCACGGGTCAAATTTCGCGACCCGCGAACCGCCGCGCACCCCTCGCGCACCCCGCGTGCGTCGCGTTTTAGAAAAATGCCTACAAAAAAATACCCAGACCACTTAACATGGTTCTCTAAACGGCATTGGCTTTATTTATAATATATCTTTTTGAAGGTATGATTTATAGAAGCTGAAGTTTACAAACAATTACATATAAACGGAAAGAATGCGCCAACGACCGCGATAACGATCGCGATTTTTCAAAAATATATTTTCCCGATAAAGATATTACATTTCAGTGATAATCCAGTCTAACACTGCACTAAAATATATTTATAAACGTATTGTATTGAGTTTTTATTTATATTTGTCACCACTTGTCATAACAAACAATAAACAACACAAAACTCAGACAAAAAAACCCAAAAGTTTGGCACAGATTCAAATGACTTCTTTCTATAGCTTTTTATGTATTTTTTTATTTTCGAACTTGACGGTTTTAGTGTTGCAGTGTATAGATTATTTAATAAACTTGTCTATGAGCCAAAGTTGTTCAAACAAATATAAACTCTATCATTAAGAAAATACAGTTTTAAACAGCTCGGACCGGCCGGGCCCGCCGGCGGGCCCGTGCCTGTTTAGGCAAAAGTAGGTTTTTTAAATCGGTCCCGCGGGCGGGACCGCTGCCGGTTTAGAGATTAAGAATTTATTTCTTTCGGAAATACAAAGTACAAACTGTACAAAAATAAAAAGTAGGGAACTAGGTAAATTAATGTACCTATCTGTGGTAAACAGATCGTAGAATAGCCTATTTGTTATTTCAGGCTATAATCTATCTCTGTGCCTTTCATCCAGATCCGTTCAGCCGTTCGGGCGTGATTGACTAACAAACATCCATCAATCCAAACTTTCGCATTTATAATATTAGGAGATATTCTGCGATCTGTTAACGAGGTAAACAAATATTACGAATAACGTAGGTACCTAATTTTATTTTCTATCATTTCGTGGGGATTTCTCAAAGTTTCTTATCGTATTTTTATTGATTCAAAGTATATTTATGTCAGTTCAGGGTCAAATCTGGCGGTATAACGCACGCCGATGTTTTACGCGACTCGATACGATGCGACGCGGCAAGAAACAGTAGCTGGCCCCTGACGTGGCCTATATTGTCGCGCAGATAAGTCTGTCTTTTTCTATGAAGCCGTATCACGTCACGTCGCTTTCGTCGCTCACCCGTTGTCATAGGTGAACCGCAAACGTGGTAATGCTATAGGAACAAACGGTAGCAGAGTAACCACGTGGCCGCGTAAATAAGTTTGTAATTTTCTATGGAGTCGTATCGCGTCGTTTTCGTCGCTAGGTCCTAGGACAAAGAGTCAGGCCCTGTCCTACGTGACCCGTTGTTCTAGGTGAGCGACAGAAGCGACGCCATAGAAAATGACAGACGTATCTACGCGACAACGTAGACCACACACACAAGGGCCAGATACTGAGGCCAATTCTGTTTACCACAATCTCTAAACTAATCTAAAATGACAGCTCTAAGCCTAGTGCTGCCCCTTTCCTTATGGAGTATTATGAAAGGTATAGCAACATAAATGAGCTGTCATTACCCTCGACGAAGCGGAGACGGTATATGTGTTTGCCCTAAGAGGTTGTGTGTTTGTTTGTTTGTTTGTTTGTTTGTTTGTGCACTTTTTTGTCACCATTTTTCTCAAAAAGTACTGGGCCGATTGAGATGCGGTTTTTTGCATTAGATACGTATAGCTTGTGAGAAGGTTTTTAGATATATTTTAGGACCATAGACAACCAAGCTGAGCTGTAGTCTATGATTTTAATATTTCAACATGTTACCATTTTTCACAAAAACTACTGGGCCGATTGAGATGCGGTTTTTTGCATTAGATGTGTGTAGCTTGTGAGAAGGTTCTTAGATATATTTTAGGACCATAGACAACAAAGCTGAGCTGTAGTCTATGATCTTAATTTTTCTATGTGTTAAAAATTTTCACAAAAAGTACTGGGCCGATTGAGATGCGGTTTTTTGCATTAGATATGTTTAGCTTGTGAGAAGCTTCTTAGATATATTTTAGGACCATAGGCAACAAAGCTGAGCTGTAGTCTATGATTTTATTTTTTCAATATGTTACCATTTTTTACAAAAAGTACTGGGCCGATTGAGATGCGGTTTTTTGCATTAGATGTGTATAACTTGTGAGAAGATTCTTAAATATATTTTAGGACCACAGACAACAAAGCTGAGCTGTAGTCTTATCTTAATTTATCTTAATTTATTTAGTTGTATCTTAATTTTTCAACAACTGTTACCATTTTTCACAAAAAGTACTGGGCCGATTGAGATGCGGTTTATTGCATTTAGGACTTCGTGCGATTACAAAACAGGAAACTGGTACCAAAATTTTAAAAAATCAGCGCCATTTTGAAATTCTTTGTTAATTGACCGATTTCGTTCAAAATCTATATTTAGGGCTCCCTGGGGTCACAAAACAGGAAACTGGTACCAAAATTTAAAAAAATCAGCACCATTTTGAAATTCTTTGTTAATTGATCGATTTCGTTCAAAATCGACATTTAGGACTCCCTGGGGTTACAAAACAGGAAACTGTTACCAAACTTTAAAAAAACAGCGCCATTTTGAAATTCTTTGTTAATTAACCGATTTTGTTCAAAATCGATCTTTAGGGCTTCGTGGGATTACAAAACAGGAAACTGGTACCAAAATTTTAAAAAAATCAGCGCCATTTTGAAATTCTTTGTTAATTGACCGATTTCGTTCAAAATCGATATTTAGGGCTCCCTGGGGTCACAAAACAGGAAACTGGTACCAAAATTTTAAAAAATCAGCGCCATTTTGAAATTCTGTGTTAATTGACCGATTTCGTTCAAAATCGATATTTAGGGCTCCCTGGGGTCACAAAACAGGAAACTGTTACCAAAATTTTAGAAAATCAGCGCCATTTTGAAATTCTTTGTTAATTGACCGATTTCGTTCAAAATCTATATTTAGGGCTCCCTGGGGTCACAAGACAGGAAACTGGTACCAAAATTAAAAAAAATCAGCGCCATTTTGAAATTCTTTGTTAATTGATCGATTTCGTTCAAAATCGATATTTAGGACTCCCTGGGGTTCCAAAACAGGAAACTGTTACCAAACTTTAAAAAAACAGCGCCATTTTGAAATTCTTTGTTAATTAACCGATTTTGTTTAAAATCGATATTTAGGGCTTCGTGGGATTACAAAACAGGAAACTGGTACCAAATTTTTAAAAAAATCAGCGCCATTTTGAAATTCTTTGTTAATTGACCGATTTCGTTCAAAATCGATATTTAGGGCTCCCTGGGGTCACAAAACAGGAAACTGGTACCAAAATTTTAAAAAATCAGCGCCATTTTGAAATTCTGTGTTAATTGACCGATTTCGTTCAAAATCGATATTTAGGGCTCCCTGGGGTCACAAAACAGGAAACTGTTACCAAAATTTTAGAAAATCAGCGCCATTTTGAAATTCTTTGTTAATTGACCAATTTCGTTCAAAATCGATATTTAGGACTCCCTGGGGTTACGAAACAGGAAACTGTTACCAAAGTTTAAAAAAATCAGCGCCATTTTTATTTATTTGGTTATCACCATAATAAATGAATTCAGTTTAGTACAGTAAAATCTGTACTACTTGTAAGTCTAACCACAACCCGTGAGCTGCTTTAGCAGCTCGCGCACAGGGCGAAATACTAGTTAGATATATAATATAGCTTGAGAGAAGGTTCTTAGATATATTTTAGGACCATAGACAACCAAGCTGAGCTGTCTATATGATTTTAATATTTCGATATGTTACCATTTTTTACAAAAAGTACTGGGCCGATTGAAATGCGGTTTTTTTCATTAGATGTGTATAGCTTGTGAGAAGGTTCTTAGATATATTTTAGGACCATAGACAACAAAGCTGAGCTGTAGTCTATGATTTTATTTTTTCAATATGTTACCATTTTTCTCAAAAACTACTGTGCTGATTTAGACGCGGGCTTTTTGTTTTAGATATATTTAGCTTGTACCTAGATGCTGCCCAGGGTATCATGATGAAGTCAGGAGGCGATCATGGGAACTCCTTAAATTCTCATCGTATACCCGTCGCGTTTGGACTCTTTTGATTTGTCCATTTGAAAAGGGTTTGGCCATAGTCCACCACACTGGTCAAAAAAACTACTGAGCTGTCAAAGATGCAGTTTTGTGTTTTAGATATTATGTAATATATACGTTTGCTAAGTTCTAATTGTTGTTTCAAAGTTATAAAGGTCAAAGGTATAATGGAGCTCTGCAGTTCGTCGTGGGTTTTTTTAAAATTTTTAATTTTATTACTTGTTTTAGTTTAGAGATTGTGCTAAACAGAATAATTGGCCCCACTGTTTGATACTGTCGTGTCGTGTCGCGTCGCGTTGCCGTGTTTGTTGAACCTAGGGCGCAACGGGTCAGCGACAAATGCGACAACGCGTCTCTACGAGGCAACGCGACAGAATCAAACAGAAGCTCTGCAGAAGCCTACATTACCTCGCATGGACTTCCGCAAAGTCGTCCGTCAAACGAAATACCTATCTGACCCGGTGGCCTAAATTGGAACAAATTTTTATTTCATTTTTAATCTTTATTTACTAGCGACGGTCACCGGGTCAGTTAATATGTTTGTGGGACTATCGCTGAGTTGCACGAAAAAAATTCAAAAATTTAAGCGGCAGTTAAACTTATTTAATCGCAAGAACTGTATGAAGTCTTGTCATTAAATTAGTTTAATCAACACTTAAAATACAATTGTTTCGTGCAACTCAGCATATGACACTCACAATCAAATTCTTCATTAGTCTACAGTCCGTCAAACTTATGTGACCCGCAGGGCGACCGCGTATCTTTTGCATAAATCATTGATACATCGCAATCACCTCTGATTGGTTAACACTCTTCCACTATTGGACGAAATCCATTGACGCAGCAAGAATACCATAAATTCAGCCAATCGGATGTGATTGCGATGTATCAATGATTGATGCAAAAGATACGCGGTCGCCCTGCCGGTGGCCAAAATTGGAACAAATTTTTATGCCTGCTAAGTTTTTGTTCTTATTTCAATTCAATTCTTGATTTTATGGCTTGCGTTTTTTTGCAAATGGGTACAATATTTTCAACATAACTAATATATTACTAGCGTCTTGTCACCGGATCAGATAAGTTTGACGGACTTCATATCCGACTTACGTCACATAACTTGCAGGCAATGGCTAATGGCTATGCTGGCATTGTAGAGACGAAACCATTGTCCACCACGCTGTCCAAGTGCGGTCTGGATTCAAATATTTACCTAACAAAGTATTAACTATCTCTTTGGTGTTATATTACCTGTCTTACAAAATGCTCCATTTATTATCTCGTCTGTAAATTAAAAACAGAAAAATATTATAATTAATTCTAAAACAACTGAAAATTGAAAAAAAAAAAATAGAAGATTATTTCTTCTTAAACTTATTACACCAAGTATCTATATCAATTGACCAATGTTAAGTTGTCTGTCTGCTACCGTTTCATGACTGATTCGCTCTACCAATTTTGATAAAATTTGTCTCAGAGATCCTGGACAAAATCTCCTTTCTTCTTAAAATTATTTCTACCTATGTCCGTTATAGAAATTGAAACCATCCAACCGATGTGCCCCAAACCGATTTCATTAGAAAGGCAGTCCTAAAATATATGCGAAGATGTTTTTTTTTCTTTTTTAGCGTAGCAGCACACGCCGGGTATCCGCTAGTATACCTAACCTATATAATTATACCTACCTACTTTTAATCTAAAAAAAAAATGCCACATGCGCAGATAATGTTGCGGTTGATAATACCACAGAAATAAGAACCTGCTTGTTATTATTATGGTAATATTCCCTGTTTGTTTTCCATACTAATATAATAAATGCGAAAGTGTGTCTGTCTATCTGCTACTTTTTAACGGCCCATGTTTTCAACAGATTTGGGAAAGACAGCTGATCTGTCCTTAAGATACAATACGTTTCAGCGTGATTTGAGTCAACGCCATCTATCGGCAATGTAGAAAAGCTTTCTTAACAAATTATGTAAAAACTTAATTCACGCAGACGAAGTCGCGGGCATCATCTAGTTATGTATACTACTTTCTCACCTTTTTTACGCACAAACAGTACTTTTACTATCCACCAAAGAACACGATTGTTAGCACAAAACACAGAACAGAGAAAAAATAATTTCGTGATGTGTAAAGCAAGTGAAGTGCAAAAAATTATAAAAAAAGGCAAAAACATGTGCAATGTGCGTCTAGCTTCATTTAGTTTTTTTTAAACACATCGGTTTTAAAAAAATAGATTTTGTGACTGACGCCCGCCATTTTGCACTCTATCTTTCTCTAAAATAGTCAAATGGCGGGATATACAAGATTTGGTCGGGCAACCCAGAGTGCTTTTTTTAGTTAGTATTGACGAAACGAAACGAAATGAAACTTTGAAATACACGTTTATTCGAAACCACGATATACAAATAAGTACATTCCTTGCAGATTACAATACACGGCGCTAGCGTTCAACAGATTGGTACAAACACTGTACAGTTACAGATTAAACAACAACTATTTATAGTATATTATTGTTAAAGATGCAGACACATTGTCGTGTTGTTGAGTGTTGTGACGAACATTTTATCAAGTTTATCGATTTAAGTAAAAAAGTGCGTTGACTTTTGATGACGTCACAAGTATATAGAGGGGCCAACGGATTTGGCGCATACGGTTAAAATGTTATGACGTCATTGACCCCAAGTCCACAACATTACGGCGTACGGTCATACGGTCAATAATATTACTTGACATAACGGCGGCACGGAATTAACGTGGTTTGGCATGGCGCCAAAAGGCTTACATATTAATTACCTATATCTTACTATAGTGCGACTTCAGTCAAATGACTTACCGTCAATGGCGAGCAAAAGACAGTGACAAGGGCTGCCTCATATTGCTATAGTGAAGTAGGTACACAACACCACAACACAATAATGTGTTTGCACCTTGATTTTACGCTACATTTGAACAAGTAGAGTAGGTACTGGTTTGAATCTTCTCGTAGAAAAATGATTAAACTTCTCAAAAGAAAACAAAATAATTGTTTAAGATGCAAAAATGTTAATAAACCACCTATGTACATTCTTTTTTTGAGACAGGCTGTGAAAAAAGTTTGGCCAATAGTAGAATTTTCTTAGTTGTAGGAATAGGCAAAGATCAATTACCATTCAGCCTAACGATTATCATACCGTATCCATGAGGTATACGTCACTGACGTAATGTACTAAGGACAATTTTTTTACCGACAAAACATTTATATGAATGAATATCATCATGATGATAAAATATAAAATATTATTTTATACTTATATCAAAATTTTCCTACAAGAATATTCCAGTACTCTAGAAAATAGCCTAAGCTTTGGGGCCTCTTTCGCTTAAATATTGTGGACCCCAAAATGTATATACCTATTAAGTTGGATACATACTCATAACCCGCGAACTGTCCCAATTAAACGCAAGGTGTGTTGAATTAATGAAATTCAAATTGTAAATGATCAAAAACGTACCAAAATTTATACCACACATTAAGTTTGGGGTTGAAGTCAGAATTATAAGTATGTTTCCACCCTCATATTCTTAAATTACGGAGACATATTTCAAAAAATGTAAATGCATAGTAAATAAATTTTATACAAAAGTAATTTCCATGAAATCAAGTTATTTACTTTCATGAATAGAGCGAATATTCTTTTTTTTATTAAAAAAAGTGTAACAATATGAATATCATTGAGTACGGTTTAAAAAAATATTCTAATACTTATAGGTTTTTTTTTGGTGACAAAGAATATCTATAAAATATTAATTTTCCTAATTAAATAAAAGAAGAAAATTAGAAAAGAAATATAAAACTAATTTCATCAGATCTAATTAAATCAGTCTCCAAATATTATTTTGAAAAAAAAAATTGAGCGATTGAAATTTTCTACATGTTTATTACAAAATAATTACTTATAATCTAACTAGGGGGAGCCTCATATAAAAAAATATTAGTTGATAAGTGTCTAGATAGACTAACTGCATTAGGACTGCACGCTGACAGAAAAATTGGGTATTTGACAACTAGTCAAATCAGCAACTTTTTTTTCCAAACGTAAAATCGCGCGCTTAGTATGGGATTTTGAACCGAAATCCAAAAAAGGAGGAGGTTCTCAACACGGCGCGTATAGTTTTTTTTTTTTTAATGTATGTGTGCATATCTCCGTGATTTCTGAACCGATTTGAAATTTTTGTCGTTAGTCGTCTAGAGGAAACTCTCGAGGTGGTCCATAAAAAATTCTGACTCCAAATCCTCAACCCTGACACTAAAAAGTTAAAAATAAAAATTCTTTCCAAAAAACCCCACTTCCAACGCCATTTCTACCCACTATGTTGAAGTCGGGCGGGTATAACAAGGATTTAAACAAAGTTGACGCATCAGACTCGCCCGACTGCAACATAGATAGTGGGTAGAAATCAAAATTATTTTGTACTTTACTGTGGTGTTGGAAGTCGGATTTTTGGAAATAATTTTTATGTATGAAATATTTAATAGTGACGTCATCAAGGTTCGACGCACTTTTTTACTTTAATTGATAGTTTAAAATAATTATTCAACGTAAAACTAACAATAGATCCTCTATTGAATAATCACTAATAAATAATTTATTTGAATAGTTGTCAAATACCCAATTACAATTTTGAGACAATTTTCCTGCAGTTAGTATAATATTTTCTTTTCAACTGCAATAGAACTGCATTTCAATTACTACAATACAACTGCACAGCAGCTTGTTCAATTCCTTTAGAACTGCACGCCGACTGCTAGCGAAATCTGCGCAGTCGGTTTGCAGTTTCGGTGCAGTTATGCCAACCGCAAGAAAACTGCATATTTGCACTGCAGTCAGCGGGCAGTCCTAAGGCAGTCCATCTGTCTAGACCCTGACAGCCAAGCAAAAACTTATTGAAAAAAATGCAAATACGAAAAAATAAAATAGAAATCCCTATAGGTAATATTGTGATAATTTTAAGGTACATTGCTTATTAAATTAAAATACTTATTTATTTAAAGCTAAAAAAACGATTACCATTTTCCAATAAATAAGTTACAATTATCATAATAATATGGCAGTTGATATATTTAAAGGCTTAGATAGACTCAATGTGCGTGTATATGTGAACAATTTCTAATACCACTAGATGGGAACTATATTATGTTGCGGGATAAAAAGTAGGTTACGTCCACCCCAGAGTGTACTCTGGGGCTGTGGGGAGCTGTCTCTGTGCTAAATTTCGTCAAAATCGGGTAGGTGGAGAGACCTTGACAAGATAGCAGAAAGATAGACAAACACACTTTCGCATTCATAACAATAGTATATGGATTTTAGCATGGATATGAGTGTACTACTGCTTTAGTCACTATTTCGTCACACAATGTGGCCAATTCTGTATAACACAATATCTAAACTAAAATGACAGCTTTAAATCTAGTTCTGTCCCTTTCCGCAGGGAGTGTTATGAAAGGGTTAGCAATATTTTTAATGCTATCATTTTAGTTTAGTTTAGAGATTGTGCACTACAGAATCAGCCCAAGTATCTTTCGTAGCCTTTATTCGGAGAAAAGCCGATGTATCGATTATTTATTAACTCACTTTATATTTTTTGGTAGAATTTACATATTTCATTCTGGCAACATTCAAACTATTCTTTCAGATTCAAACACAAAAATAATTAGTTTATAATATTCTAAACTATTCTTAAATACGTAACAAAAATGTGGAACCGGTAGGATTTTTGATATGTATTTAAGAATAGTTTACAAACTTACCTAGTGTGAGAAGCACTATAATGAAAATTACATAAAGTTTATAAATATTGTTGATATTTTTCTGAGATTCTGAGATTTAAAAAAAAGATTACGTATGTATACTATTTACTTATAAAAATAAGCACCAATAGTTTGATCAATACTGTTTTTTTTTTCATTTTCATTTTTCAATTAGAGAGCTGATATTTACATGTATTTTATACTGGTATACAATCGATGTAATCTCGAGGTACATTGATTACAAACTTATTGTTCATAAAGATTTTCTGAAATCTGAAGTAAGATATCATGTATTTAATATCTTACTTCAGATTGAAGCAGTCAACTGCTCTATTGCAGTTAATCTCCAGTATAATAATGCATCTGCAGTTGACTTAACATCGACTGCTCGGGGCAGTCCGTGTTCGTTGTTACAACTGCCTAAGCTAAGCTACTGTATTGGGCCCGTCCTTAGCTATATTTCACTTCACTCTGCATAACCTGTTGAACTTCGTACGTAGATATAGAGACACTCGATGTTTCTGATGCCAGATGAGATATTTCAACCTGTCAGGACAAATAGGTTAATTGTACAGATTATAATAATTGTGCATGAAAATGGAGGGTGCTTTTGAAAGGGGTAAAGGTAGACAAAAGATAGAGTAAATGATTGTCTGAAATGTCTTAAGGCTACTCAGTAGCTTCAAGCTGTTCGTGAGAGCATGCTATTTCATTTGACATTTACGTGCGCGACATACAAAAGAGCGAGATGCATGCGAGTCAACGTTGTTATAACTGTTTTTTTAACTTATCAATATTGTCAAACAAACAGAAGTAATTAGGTCGGTTAATAGTAAGGTCGTCATACTTTGACGAGGAATTTATTAGTTAAGCCTAGACTAAAATTAGCACAAAATAAGTTAATATCTAAAAAAGATACTTAATCAAATGTATAACAACAAATTATCTTACCTTTTTACACATGTCTGGCAATGTTTGCTAATAATTAAAACTAATTCTACCATTTTAGTAGGATTCTAAAATAAGTTATATGGCAACCCTGAAATTACTGCTATATTAAAATACATGCAAAAGCGCGGGAATATTTTTCCGATTATAGATAAAAGCCACTTTAAATAAATAATTATAAATTAAGTTTTAGCTTTCTCTAGGTAATATTTTAATTTTTAACATGCTTTTTTAAAAATAAGTTTATGAATTATTAATGACGGAGCAGCTTTCAACTTATTAAGGTGGTTTTTGAGTCTTTGCCAAAGAGTTTAGGATAGCAATTCATATTAAACTTAAATGCTTTGCAAATAAGTCTGTTTTTTAAATAACACGCACTGATGCTTTACGAGTTATCTGCGCAGAGACAAATTGAAAACTCATGCTAACGTTCGAGTTCTATATCTATTCTGGGTTATATGAGTGGAGCCGAAAAACTTATAATCAACCTTATTACCATTAAATACGATTGAATATTTATTATAAATATTTATTTATACATTGACTCCACTCAGCGAGTTACATACGTTGCGCGTAAGGATTTTGGATTAGAAAGATGTCACAGTACTTTAAATGTTTATTCTACGCTTTCTGTTTATCTTAAATAGTTAACAACAACAGAATATACAATGGTTTAATGCCAGCTCTTCACTCTAGAAGACCACGAACGACGCGAAACTTTAGTGTGGATGTCCGGTTTAAAAAAAAATTATAGATTGAGGAAAAGTCAAAAGTTTGAATGGTTATTGGAGCCAGGTCCACTCTAAATTCAGACTTATCTACTATCAGACTTAATATCAGATCTCATTAGATCAGTTGTAGATTCACTCGACAATCCAAAAGTACTTGTAAAAGTTTATTGGAATAAAAAACCATTTCAATGACCATTTCAATCACCCTGCGTCTTGCTGCCCACACGGCACGCAGTTTGTGTTACTCCGCGTCGCCTAAACTGGCTCATAAACTAACGGTTTTTAAATTGTTTGCGTATACTTACGTCAATAAACGTGAGTTCAACCGGTGTTTCTATTGATGTTAACGATCCATACTATTAATTTGCGGCGTTCACAAGCGTTCGCAGTTTTTGTGAAGAGCAGGCATTATATTAACAACGAACAACGGAACGGGTTCACACACCATTTGACGAATTTTCTTGGAAATGTGACCATAAAAAAAGTACTTTTTATTAAAAAAAAAAAAACCTAATAAAACCTTTTTAAATTGTCTAGTGAAACTTAAGGTTTCCTAAAAATATAAGAAAAGATTTATTTTTCGGGACTGTAGTCACGAACAATTAGTTAATTTTAGACTGACAAAATAAGATGAAATTATTAAAGTATAAGTTCAGCAGGGTTCTCTCAAAACTATTCTTGGTCATGTTTCAATTTTTAGGGTTCCGTACCAAAATGGTAAAATGGAACCCTTATGGTGCGACTTTCTCCGTCTGTCTGTCCGTCTGTCCGTCTGTCCGTCCGTCACACTCGATTATTTCAGTAACTACCGAAGCTATCGACATGAAATTCTGAATAGTTGTATATATTAGTGGCCCAAAGACACTGGAATTAAAAAAAATTGGAAATTATTTTTGTTCTTATTTAAAAAGGGGGGAAAATCTGAGGGTTGAAATTTAAAAGTGAGATAACTGTACTGTGTGGGGTATCATATGAAAGGGTTTACTTTGTACATTCTAAAACAGATTTTTAATTATTTTTAGTTATGATAGTTTTTGATTTATCGGGGAAAATGTCTAAAAAAATACCGTTCCCCCCCCTTATCTCCGGAGTTTACCAATCGAAAAATTTGAAATAATTATGGTCAATAGGAATTTACGTATATTTTACAGTAAAACTATAGCCAATGCTCTAACTAGCATAGTTTTTTTTTGATATTAACAATAAACCTCTACAAACAAAGTTAGTCTTGCGGTTCATTAACAAAGGTAATTATTTATTAATAATGGTACGGAACCCTTCGTGCGCGAGTCCGACTCGCACTTGCCCGGTTTTTTATTTTTATTTCAACACTAAGGAACTTCCGCACACTAGTGGCTGTGCCTAACGCGTAGTTCGTGGGGTCCCTTAGACGAGATATAGTGGAAGGATTGAACTCCTACATCCATGGAATTTAATACTCTATCTCGCTCGAACGTATGGATAACAATATGATAACAATACTTGCTGCCCACTCAAAGTATTTAACGCGTTTCGTTTGACTTTTTGAGACAGGTCACCATTATAATATAAGTATCTTAAAAGTAAATTATATTGTACAGATATTGATCACATTTCTCAAGAAAGTTTTTATTTTAAAGATTAGCTAAATAAATCTGTAAGCAATTTAAAAGAGTAGTTGGCTGGAAAATTAAGCGTTTAAAAGCTTTTATTTTAAGTAAATACATCCTTTAATTAAGACAAAAATTAAAATAGTCTTTTTAAAATATTAAATGACAAATCGTTCCGATTTTATGAAGTTATAATGTTGAAATGTTTCTTTAATCGATATCAGTTTGAGTTGCTGTCTATCAGCAAACTAACCAAGGCATTTAATATAAAATGGTAAACGCGAATCCAAAGTTACCCACCTATGCTGTAATTTAAGGCCTTAAATAAAGGGATTGCAATATTCTTTACGACTTATGTTCGCTACCTACACAACAAAATCTGTTAATAAAAAAGAAAAATGTATAAATTTCCTTTTTTTAAATTACTTACAGATCATAGAGATAAAATGTACATTATTATTTTAACCACTCACATAAAGCTGATTACATTATAAGCGATTTTAAATAGATTGCTTTCGTTAACAAACAACCATTTTTTTAATTTAAAACTGATTATATTTCCACTGGCAACACTAAGCTATCAACAGTAACATTGGTCGTCTATATGTTGGCAACACTGAGCATAACTTCATAATGGCGGAATTAATATTGAAAAAAAGTGTTTTTGCTTTTGTGTACATTGAAGATATATAGTATTTAGTCATCTAACGCATATAAAATTGATATGCTTTAGATATTTCGACGTTTTAATTTTTTTTTTAATTACGTAGATAAAAAAAGATGTCACTCCACAAAATCAGTTTGTACCTACCGTTGAAAGAAAGGAAAAAATGCCACATTATAGATTCGATGACCTTAAAACACTAAATATAAATGTTTTTTGTCCTTCAATCACGCCGCAGTAGAGCAACGGATCGACATAGGCTATTTTTTATCCCGAAATATCAGTGAGTTCCGGCGGGAATTAAAATTAAAACTTAAACCACGCGGACAAAGTCACGGGCATCAGCTAGTATTAAATATTTTCCAGAACTAAAATTCTCTTTACCTACATGATAATTTATTTATAACATTGTTTTTAAATAACACGTACTAGATATTCAGTCGTGAGCTTATTACGATTTTAGTCAACACAGGAATTTTATTTTATAAATTTTTGCAGACATTTTTTTTAAAAAAAGCACACAGAAAAATATACTTGCATCATTTCTTACATTTAAATATAATTAAGTAAGTTAAGTTATAAAAAGGGACTAATATAAAATAATGTAAAAAAATAAAATATCATTTCCACTAGTCGAGTTCTAAAAAATTTGAAAAAATCTGCAAAATTTTACAAAACTATACTAACAAATTAATTTTATACATTTATTTAATTTAAAATTACATACTACAACGACGACTTACTTTCAAAGGAATACTAAGATTCAATTTAATGATTAATTATTATTGATATAATAAAGGGTCCGAACATTTTGGCATAATAATATTTTTGTCAATTCGCACAATCATGAAAACAAATCATAACAAGACAACACCTATTATTGTGAGAAAATACAAGATTTTATACCGATCGCACATTGCCCTCTTTCCGCACTTGCATAATGCAAGATATTTTCACTATGTACCTACAAAAAATTTAACATATTTGTGACAGTCCTCGCAGTTCGCTCATAGACCAATAGATGCCACTACTAGAAGCGCACGAAGAACACGAAGAGCCTGAATCGAGATTACGAAATTTTCTCTGAATTACGCTATATTGTAGGACTTCCCATTATTATCCCAAGAAAACTCCTACCATTATTTGATTAATAGAAAGAGGTCACGACCCTCAGTAATGAGGAATACGACGCAGAGAGAGATAAGACTTCCAAAGATCAATAGGTGGACCAGTGGTCCCCGAGCTTAACACCCGCTTAGAGGATGATCATCCTATTGTTAAGGTCGAGCCATATCACCTGCTCCCATACATATTTAAACCGCACATTTAAAATTTTTTCAACGAAAAAGAGATTTTGAGTTTATGAATAAATGAAAGAACTAATAGGTAAAATAATTGTAAGAAAATATTAAGGTAATGTGTTAGCGTATGTCCTGAAAGATTTATTAAGCTACCAGTAGGTACACATACATTCCTTAACCAAGTTTAACAAGTGCTGCTTTTGGTAAACGGTGTCCTTTTGCGAAGGACTTCACTATCATACGGCGTACCATCAGTGTATCAAAACAGGGGATTTCTACCATCGCTTGAAGCAGTATTACTTCAAAATGTCAGTTTGATGTCACGTACCTTGACGTCTCTAAAATAAGGATTATAATAATTGTAAAACACGAACGTCAACAACATTCAAACAATACGGATTCAAGCGATGTTAGTATGCCCTCGTAAAAAACACGTTGCGTACGACGCGACGGGCGGTTTAATGTGCGATCGGTTTTTAAACACATTTTAAATATTGATCGAAATGTCATTATTGCTTATTTTTTAACGAGTTTAATAAACTTTTTTAACGCACTCCACAATATGGAAGCAATGTAACGCAATCGCCACTAAATTAAATTTTCTCCTAAAAAGCTAGCTCTCAAATGTTTACATAAATAAGGGCCGTTTGACAAGGACATTTTTACTGATTTCGTTAAATTTTGTAATGCTGCCCCTTACTGGCAAATGCATACTGTAGTTGCCAAAAAGGGACAGCAATAAATATTTATCTAAATCAATTTTAGAGTACTTGTACAAGTGGGCATAACTGTTAGATTATACATTATAAAAACAGACGTGAAATAACGGGGCGTTATGTCTTTGACGCGTTCAGTTTATTTGTGACATCGTAGGTCCCAATAATAAATGATTCCTTAGCATCGATATTAATGTAGGTACGAGACGGGCCCTTTCATAGCCCGCCCGCAAAAAAAATTGGGCGTCCGACTTGTAGAGCACGCTCCACACCCGTATAGCCCTGTCCTTGTCCCCGCCATAGCACTGTCCCGCTTTTCAGACTAGATGGCGTTAGTAAATTAGGTCCACATTCTCTGTTTGACAGGGCCCGTCCATGTAAATTGAGGTCGTTGTTCCTTAGTGATTATTAAATAGATGGTCTGCCCATAGACTAAAATTCGCGTCCTCTGTTAATTTTTAGTATGATTTAAATCGATCACAGCGAAATAGCAACATTGCAGTACCTATTCCATACAAGCTCGAATATTATGTGCGCTTTTTGACTTTACCTTGTCAACGAGAAATCACTATAAGGGAAAACCTAATTCTTTTCAGGTTGTCACTTTTACCAGGATGTACCTACTTACCCTGTTTTTTTTTTAACTTCAATACCTCTAGTTTGTAACCGGTTTCTATAACTTTACTTTTGAATTTTATATTTGTTTTTTAAAGGTTGTGACAGACGGACATGACGAGAGTATAGGGGTTCCTTTAATACGGGCCCCTAAAACTAATTAAAATCGGTTCATCCATTTAGGATCTACGATGTCACATTTGGGGGTTATTTAAATTATTTTATCTACTCCAGCATCGAAAAGTTCCAATTTCGAATTTGACAACTATATCGAATTGAACCCTCTTTCGTGTTTGCTTCTCATAACGATACAGTTCGTTGTATGGGAGCTGTATCGTTATGAGTCGTAGCTGTATCGATATGGTTATCTTCATAAATAGGATACCTATAGCTTAGCGGCTCTGGGTTCTGGCACTTTTGGTTTTTATTAATTTATAAAGTAAAAAATTATAAAGACGTCCTTGTCGTAGATAAAATCTTGTATGCAACTGTACGTAATTAGTCATTTTAATTCTCGTACTATCCTATTTTGATACTCGGCAAGCCTCGTATCAAAAAACAGCACTCGAATTAAAATGACCCTCATTACGATACAGTTGCATAAATAGCTATTATTTTTACACTTGTCATCATTTATAATCGAATTCAACTCTTTGTTTTAATTGCAACTATAAAAAACCCACCATACAAGCAGCGTCCAAAAAAAAAATTGCAGCATTAATAAGGCTGAAATATTACACTATTATAATATGACGGTAGTTGCATATTGTGTTAATTTAAGCATGTCTACGAGTTAGGGACGAGGCACATTGGGGCAGAGTAAAAATGAAGCGTCAAGTGTAATATACTTTTAATTTTATTATGCAAGATTATGAAATAATTTTCATAAAACTTAAGATATATTATGAAAATTGGTAGTAAGTACGTTGTCCAAGTGTTTGTAATATGATCAATCAAATAAATATTATAAATGCGAAAGTTTGGATGGATGTCTGGATGGATGTATGGATGTATGGATGTTTGTTACTCAATCACGCGTCAACGGCTGAACGGATTTGGCTGAAATTTGGCACAGGGATAGATTATAGTCTGGAATAGCACATAGGCTACTTTTTATCCCGGAAAATTAAGGAGTTCCCGCGGGAACCAAAATACCTCAAATGGATGTTTGTTACTCAATCACGCCAGAACGGCTGAACGGATCTGGATGAAATTTGGCAGAGATAGATTATAGTCTGGAATAGCACATAGGCTACTTTTTATCCCGGAAAATGGAAGAGTTCGCGCGGGAATCAAACAAATGTATCTGTACAACTGATTTTGATAAAATTTGGTACAGGGATAGGTTGTATCCCGGGGAAGGACGTAGGCTACTTTTTATCCCGGAAAATTAAGGAGTTCCCGCGGGAACCAAAAAACCTCAAACCACGCGGACGTAGTCGCGGGCATCAGCTAGTAAATAGATAAAATGAATTTCAGTTTAGTTTGCAGCATGTTACGTCACGTCACATGTCACGTCACGTTCACTCGCCTGCAATGTGCTTTGAGCCTGAGTATAATGTATTGATAGTGGGTTAAGTGTAAAAAAGTACTACCTTATACCAGTTGTGTAAAAGCGGTCATAGTTTGTGTGAAACCGGTTGAAAATCAGTTTAAGCAAAAGCAGTGTATTATAAAAGATGTAAGGGGAATTCTACCTAAACGTAGTAGGTATGAGTGTTTGATAACACAATCCTTTACAAAAACTATTGTTTTCGCGTTTTTTTTAAGATATTCTTATCACTAATCACCAGTACTATTACCCGTCTTTGTTTTCGGTAGCGGTCCTCTAACACCTGTATGTATGATGCAGTTTAGGTAATGCTAAAATATGCTACGCTTAGGCACGCTCTGCAGCAATGTGCCTTCAGCCTTAAACTTTTATTAATATATATATTTATTTAAATTCTATTTTAAACTGATTATCAAGCGGCATTTGCGAAAGCAGTGTATTGTATATGATGCGGTTTAGGTAATGCTGTTATTTGAAGCTAGTTATAGATAGTTCAATCCACAAAGACGCACTCCACTCTATTACGTCTCATCAAGAATCTTGCTTTACATACAGTATTTTTTATAGTGTGTTTTATGGTAGTTATGATACACGTTCCTATTATAAATCAATACGACTTCCAACCGTTTACCAACTTCCAAAAAAGCGGGTATAAAAGATACCTACGCAAAATTGAACTGATTGTAGAATCAAAAGTTATTTACTACAAGCTTTTATTTAACTTGCAATGTCTGTGGGTTTGTTTAGGTGAAATCTTTAGTATGCAAGTGACGTAATTCTTAATCCAATATGGCGGACTACTGCATGCTAAATGACACCATCACAATAAATACCCAAAACTGGGGCGCGTTTTCCTGGATTGAGCTAACTATACTGAGTTGTTAGTCAGTCAGTCAACCTACCACTTCAGTAGTGAGGCAGTTGATAGGGGTGGCTCTCGGCGGGGGCGCGGGGCGCGGGGAGCGTCTGCCCGAGCTAGGGGTGGCACCGCGACACGGTGTTAGGGGGTAACCTGAAAAATTTAAAGACATCATTAAAGACAATTAATCATCATCATTATCTAAATAAGAATGGCGGGACGGTAGGTAGGCCAAAATATTCATACTCCGCTGCGCCTCGATTTTAATCATCTTCTTTGCGGACTAGCTATTACTAGCTTTTGCCCGCAGCTTCGCAAATTGAAATCCCTATTTAGGGGTTGAATTTTCGAAAATCCTTTCTTACCTGATGCCTATGTTATAAAAGCTAGTTACTATGCCTTTTAGGCAGATCAGTCATGGTTTGAGCTGTGCATTGATAGATCAGTCAGTCAGTCACCGATTTCTTTTATATTTCGATTCAGATTAAATTACCTTGTTCACTACTACTCGATTCCGTGAAACTGGGGGTGCCTTCAGTCCACGTCGGCGTCGACCCTTCCACTGAGGCGGGGGGCGTCCAACAAACACTGGAAATTTCATTTGAGTTATTACACGATTAACGTAAGAAAGAATTGTTGCAAATTTTAGAAAAATTAACGAGTTATAAAAATATTTTCATAAATAGAAATCTTCATACTATTTTGTACCATGAATATAATCATTTTCCCAATAATAATATTATAAATGCGAAAGTGTGTTTGTTTGTTGGTTTGTCCTTCAATCACGCTACAACAGGGCAACGGATCGACATAATTTTTTGCACGGGCATCATTGATGTAGAATTTTAGTACCTACGGGCATAGTTGAGGCCCTGGAGAGTGACATAGGCTACTTTTATCTTGGAAAATTAAGGAGTTCCCCCGGGAATTCAAAAACTTAATCCACGTGGACGAAGTCGCGGGCATCAGAAATAATGATAACATTCGCGAGTCGGCGAAAAAACTTAAAGCGCATTTTTGGAGTTTACCTCCTTTAAGGATCGATTTGCGTGTACTCGTAATATATATAAGCCCGGGGTATGAAAATTTATGGGGAGTAAAATGAAACTTTCTCCGTTACGTTATTGACTTTGTTTCCATGGTAACACTTGTTATGTTTCCATGACTATGTTATGTATTTTGATGAATATAAATTTTATAATAAATATAAATTAATGTATCAAGCATGCTTTCAGTAATATAAAAAAAGCGTTCATTTACCCTCATTTACTAATCTATATATTTTATAATCGTTCGTAAAGAGTAAACTCCTGTCGTACGTCGGAGCTGACACACACAATTTTTTTTCTTATAAATCGATGAACACAGGCTGCACGCACGAAAAAGTGTCACGTTACGCCTGAGTCTGAGCGTGCAAGTGAGAGCGCGGAACAAGCGATAGAGAGGCACGGTCGCGTAACGTCAGAGCTAGCAGTTTGAATAGTTCTGCTACTGGAATGCCGCCACGCGAGCTTCTTCGAGAACTACAACTATCGTCCGTAAACCGACTTTACAGACAGCTGTAATTTTTTTTCATATATCAGGGCGACGCATCCTGCCGTCTATGACTTACCTGGCCTCATTACTCCTTGCACTACTAAGAGCCGCTGGGGTCAACGCCAGCGACGAAGCAGACGACGTTGTCATAACACTCGCAGCACTGGACGCCCCTCTTCTTCTTCCAGAAGCACTTGAAGAGGTCGTTGAAGAGGAGTTTGTGCGACTGGTCCTCGGTGGTAGGGACTCTTCGAACGGCGGTGGCGGTGTCGAACAACAGGATTGAGGCGCACCGGCTATAAACAACTAGCGTTACAAGATTGCTAGCTTCGATGATGAGCTTATACGGGCAGCTAAGGAAATGCAACCTAAGATAGGTGCTAGTAAAGATACCAACGATGATAAACCGTGCAGTTATACAACGACATTTAATATAGGTGTAATGAACTAAAGAGTGATACTAAAGAAGTATAGAATCGAACTAGAGAGTCAGGACTTTTTTTTTTCAAAAGATAAAAAGGTGTCACTAATTAAGATTATAAACCATGCAGAGTTATACAACGACATTTAATATAGGTGTAATGAACTAAAGAGTGATACTAAAGAAGTATAGAATCGAACTAGAGAGTCAGGACTTTTTTTTTTCAAAAGATAAAAAGGTGTCACTAATTAAGATTATAAACCATGCAGAGTTATACAACGACATTTATAGGTATAATGAACTAGAGTGATACTAAAATAGAGTCGAACTAAAGAGAGTCGAGACTTTTTTAAGATGGTCGATGTGTTTTTCAAAAGACAAAATGGTTTCACTAAATGCTTGCTTCAATTAAGAACATTTTCATCCCACCATCTCGGAAAGAGTATTTTTAATCTTCGATATCTGAATGCAAAAGCCGTTATTATCCACTTGAGGATAAAGTAAATTGAATTTAGAACATCGTGTGCACGTTAGTAAATATCACTTGTCTATGAAGTTTGTGAATTCAAAACAACATTAAAACCTATTTACTTCTACCTCTATAGTTTTTCATACAACCGAATTCCGAATTTCCATACAACCTTTTTTAATTTGTTAAAAACTCGCACTCGTAACTTTCTTGGTGTACTTTTTTAATTTGCTTTGCGCGCACCATTTTCTTTCACGTCATGTCATTTCCTCGCTGAGGTGGGATGAAAAGTTACGTGTTGCACTCGAGTGAAAAGATTTTTCACCTCGTGCTCTTTTGATTCCCTCGCTGACGCTCAGGATTCTAATTTTTGAACTCAATTTTAGAATCCTTCGCTTGCTCGGTCATCAAAATTGAGCACGCGGTTAAAAAACAACTTTTCACTCTTGTATAACAAATAACTATTATAGGCGCTATGACTAAGTTGGTAAGTTGCGAAGATACTATGCATGGATTATGATACAGTTTTGTACTAAAGTTGCATACGATAAAAAAAAGTTTTTAAATCGTGCTTGATAATAATACCTATACCTAATATAGAGCATGCCAAAAACGTTTGGACACAAATAAAACGATAAGAATTAAAAGTAGATGAGAATGAGTCAAATGATTTAATGAAATACTTATAACATTACAATTAATATGAAACATACAAAACTGTTAGAGCAAGCTTAAAAAATGCAAATCACAACAGAAACTACATAGTCAAATAACAATAAAACTACGGAATGCAAAAGAGACGTTTATATTTTAGAAAAAAAAAAAACATGCTTTGTGATCTCTTTCCAATTCCATTTCAAAAACAAACAATTCAACGTAAAATTCTTGGATAACTGTATGAAAATATACAAGATGAAGGGAAGAATTTAAACGATTTCTTCAAATTCCTTTCTCATATCATAATATATTATATTATCGTGTAATTTTATGACACCTGGTTTTTGTTCGTTGCTTTGCTTCTGTATTTTTATTGGCTCGATTTTGGGTAGATTTGGTTCAGGTACAATAGTCACAGAGAACTTCCTAATTTTATCATGAACATTGCCTGGTTTAGTTTTCAATGGCACTGGTTCAGGAGCTCTTCGTTTTTTATTATAATTTGGTCTCTTATTTACAGTAGGAGCTGGCCTCGATGGTTCTGGTTCGAAAACTTTCTTAGTTTCTTTGAACAAATCTCGACTTTCAGCTGTCGATAGAACACTATCTCGTGAAGAAGTTACAGAGCAACTATCTTCAGCTTGTATTTTTAATATATGCTTTTGGAACATATCAATTTTGGTTTTGGCTTTCTTATGGCAAACCACTTCATCTTTATTAACATTGTCTCTTGAATGTTCTTCTGTGTACGTTTTGATTTCAATCTTTGGTTTAATCTTCGTGCGAGCGTCTTCACGGTTTTTATCCTTTTTGGACTGGCTGAAATTGAATTTTTTCGACAGACCGTACATTAAACGACGCTTATTCTTCTCAACTATTTGATTTCGCTTTGGATTCTCATCCACTTCTGATTCTAGATTCAAATCGCGGCTCACTGTCGGTATCTTTTTCAACGTGTTAATTCCTGACATCAAACTGGATTTCATTTTCTGTCCGAGACTCGTTTTAGGCGATTCATTTGTATACGAATGGGTCTCCGAAACGCTTTCCACAGGTGTCAGCTTGCTTAAAAGATGCTTCGTTTTAGGGTCTAGCGCATCAATAATAACTTTATTGCCTTCAACCATTTCATGAACAATAATAACTTCATCTTCACTCGAATCAGTGAATGATTCGTCATCATAATCACCTGTATCCAGATGTTCTCTTACAGCATTATCAATATTAAATTTGGCCATCATAGTAGACTGTGCTATTAAATCTTTTCCTGAATTATTCCTTTGTGTGATACTCTCTCCTTCGTCTGCGTAGCCCAAGAAAGAGTTGGACGCTTCTAGTTTAGTAATTTTAAGTGAATGATCGGATATGGAAGGTGCAGGACGGCATGCGGGTTTTCTAAATTTCAAATCATGCCCATAGTAACCAAAATCGTCATCACTACTCGTGATAGGAGTATGCACTGGTAATTCGTTAACGGATAAGTGCAAGTTTTGATATTCACCTTTGGTCTCAAGGCTAACTTGAGAGACACCACGTTTAGTTTTAGGAGAACCGCGTGGTGGGACCGGCGGCGGAACCCTCTGTTTTTGACAGCCTTTGAGGACAGCTGGAAACGCTACATCTGGTTCCGATGTAGCCATCTTCGGGAATGCTGGCGCTATTTTAGCGGCTGTAGAAACCGGCGAAGTTACTGACGTGGGCGTTATTTGAGCTGTTACATCGGTTAGTGACACTACAGGGTGTAGAAAAACTCGGGAAATTTGTATAGATTTATTTTATAATAAATGATGAAAATATACACAGTATAAATAAAATATACATCACGTAAATAGTATTGTAATATTGGCACCGGAAGGAGAATTAGTTAAATGCACGGAGTAACAAAAGTTTTGAGTGTTTTGGAAGCGTATAGTTACGTAGTTTGGCGATACGTAGACGGGTTACATGTCCAAAATAGCATGTGTATATTTATATTTTTTGTATTGAGCTTGACCGCCAATGTATCGTATTTATTATTGGTGCATTGTTAGATTTAGAGTGAATATTTTATAGAATAAAAATGTAGCATGCAGTGAAATAAGGAAGAGAGGTTTAAAGTAATGTGGTATACCCAATAGTAATATAGATCCAATAGGTCAATAGCAGCATGGAAAGAATAGAATTATGACAATAAGATTACTTTATGAATTACCCATTATATTATTTAATCATTAGCTTTTCAAATATATTATTCAAAGCAAAATAACCCAAAATAGCATTATAATATATTATATATGTATTTATATACAGTTTTGTATAATATAATCCAATAAACAGCATAAATCCATACATACGAATTTATATTATAGGCATTGCTATAATTTCCAGTTTGTTCTATTTTCAGCAAGCAACTAATAGTTTCCAGAAAAGTAAATAAATAGACACATTTATAAGTATTTACAGGCTGTATAATCACTGTATATTTTTAAGATTTACGGACTGTATAATCAGTGTAGATTTATTATAACATTTACGGTCAGTCTCACCTGCTCTCACGGCGACACCACTTGACGTTGTAGCCCCTATCCGATTGAATGCGTGCAAAGTATTTACACATAGTTACCAGAAATATACATATTATTTTCATAATACATAGCTATCTGTTAGATATATGTTTTTGTATAATGAATTTAAAAATTATAATTACAGGTTAAAAATAAGATATTCAAAGCACAAGACATTGACAAATATTTTCTGTACGATTGACTAGCTTTTTCATAACGCGATTCCATCTTACTACGTAATTACTTCCGATCAGAGGTGCAATCATGTAAGGATTGCCGATCAAATCGTCTAAGTTCGGCTTCAAAGTAAAATAAACCATAAAATGGATACACGATGCTGTTATGGTTTATTTTACTTTGAAACCGAACTTAGACGATCGTCAATTCTTACATAATTGGGGGGCAGACGAGATAGTGGTAATGTACAAACTGGCTCTATTCAATAAAGGGTTGTCGCTATTCAAGACGTAAATCTAAGCCTAAACAAGTAGCATTTGTTTATTAAAATTAAAGGCTATAAATTAAATACAACAATAACTTTGTAGAAAATCTCATTTATTCCATAATTTCATTTTATATGTTTGTAACATTATTTTGTGATCATTGCAGTATAGGTATGTTAAATACATAGGCGTTATTAGGTTAGAAGATTTAGCGCAATCCTTACAAATATTATAAATGCAAAAGTGTGTCTGTATGTCTACTAGTCTGTTACTATTTCACAGGTCAACCGTTACCTTTTATACCATTAGACTTATAATATTTATGTTTTTTACCAAGAAACTTGGGTTTAGGGTTGACCCAAGAAACCCAAGGAACGTACAGCTTGGGTTTGAAGTGTGTTTTTTATTCCTCTACAAGTTAGCCCATGACTGCGGTCTCACCTGATGTTTTTTCTCCTTTTCCTTTGCTTCTCTCTTTTAACCCAATTACGCTTACGCATAAAAAATCATTAAATGAATACATTGTTATCATACATTTTTTGTATGTTGTCTTTCTATCCATCCTGTAACTATTTCAATGTCTTTTATTGATTTTTATGTTTTGTATAACTAGTGAAAATTACTTTTATGTTGTGAAGGTACATTGTTGTATAAATTAAAATAGAATTAAAACATATTTTACATATTAGGTAACCATTATACCATTATTTATATAGTCGCCTCAGACAACGTTGGCAATTTTTTTTTAAATAAGTATATCTAGAACATAATATTGACTCAATGACTTCGACGAGGGCAGGTAAAGAGTGGCGTGCACACTTGCACAGTATTCGGAGCCCGGGTAGGCATTGGTTACGTAGATACTTACTTTCAGGCAGGCAAGTAAATTATGCATTGTGCTTTTTTAATTAGGGTAAGCAGTACCTTTATGCCTCTATGTCGTGCATGCTACTTCCGGTAAAAGTGTTTTCCACAAAAGCCGGCAAGCCTGTCAGCGGTGACAGAACGCGTACGGCCAATTTATACTAGGCTATTTATAATAATCTTTTTCTTTTAAATATTTAAGTAAAAAATGCCAATAATATACAGACAAATTAGTGAGTTTCGCCCACTAAAGTTAGCGTTACTTAAATGTTAAAATAATTATGTTTTTACTTTATTTGCAGGGAACCTCTAAATAAGACCATAGCGTCAGAAGTCCCTATAACAGTCCCTATACCAGCTGTGGACGTCCACCGGTTGGGGTGATTTTTATTTAAGGACAACGGCGTCCCAAGAGAATAATAATTATAATAGCTCTAGTTCAATATACAAAATCACAGAGTAACACCAACTTAAATGACGAATATTTCAGACCCAAACTCAAATTTTTTAGGCAATTGTACTAAAGTGACCTAACTTTTAAAATCTGAAAAATAATAGGTATCTACAACAAAAGTTTAAATGATTTTGTGTTTTGTGACAGATTGAATTTTTTTTTTAATATTTTTACCGTGCCTTTACTTGTTTTATTTTAAGACATTAATGGATAGGACTTGGTTTGTGAACTTATTTCTTGTATTCTGGCAAAAATAATAATATGACAAATCTTGAAAAAATATAATCTTAATTTTCGTATAATCATGAGCAATCACGAGCAATACAAAATAAAACACTGTATATCACAAACCAAGTTTAAATACATTCTAATAATAAATTTATTAACAATGTTATACTAATATTATTTAGGAATGTTCTACACACATCACTGGTTTATTTAATTTGTATACAATTCCGTATACATAAATCAAATTAACGATGCAAATTAATTACAATAAATAAATAATAATTACACATTTCTACCCCTATATTTCGATTTTTTTCAATAAATTAATCAAAAATAATTATAGAATTATTTCTATCTTTATTTTACTATGTCCAGCCCGGCCTAATTGTAAAAATGGGCGTCTAGTATCAAGCGTAGACGACGGATGATTGCCAATCCGGAAAAATAGATAAACGTAGACGAAAATAATAAAAAAACGTCTAAAAACTCAGTGCGACCACTATAATTTTTCACTTATCATTATTTTATTTTTTGTTCGCTGAGAAAACGTTAATATTTCTGCGACAGGCGACTTATATACCTTATTATATGTTATATATATCTTAGATAAAAATATATACTTACTAGCATAGACAACCACTCTTTCGCTATGCTGGGCTGGATATATTTTCTACCTATTGGACATTTATATTCATGATTTGTATATGCCAACACAAGTGAGAACAAATACATAAAGAACCACCAAGAACTACTTAAATTCTCAGAAAAGAACCGCATACATAATGATTTTACTAAGTCAACATAATTTTTATTGATAACCAACCAATGATACAAAAAAATAAAAAATTGTCGTACGCAAAATTTTGTGCCACAGCAAAAAGATTTCATTTATGATAATGAAGATTATTTCCATACAAAATAAATAACTTTTTGCTGTAAAAAAGATGGTTTGACATATCAGTTTGATACATAATAATTTATCTAGGTATGTTACAATTCCAGTATATAGAATTAAGTAGTGTAAGTCAAATCTGATTAGGTGAAATTGTAAGAAGAAAGAAATAAGA
The DNA here is from genome assembly GCA_963932025.1 of Erebia epiphron. Taxonomy (NCBI): domain Eukaryota; kingdom Metazoa; phylum Arthropoda; class Insecta; order Lepidoptera; family Nymphalidae; genus Erebia; species Erebia epiphron. Next base: position 5,353,901 of record OZ009953.1, on the reverse strand, counting down.
AGTTTATGTCACTTTTCTATAAACTGTGAGTGTTTGACATGAAAGATTTTGATTTAGTCTAATTGCATAGAATTAACTAACTGAAGGTAGTGCCAAAATGATGTTTTGTTCACATTATTTGTTAAAGTTTTCAATTGTCAAGAAAATACTCAATTTTTGTTCCAATGTCGTAAAAATTTTAGTAAAATTTACAAAATTATTGACAATCTCAGGTCCAAATAAATATAGTAAAGAAATCTTAAAGCCCAAAGTTACCACTTTAATCAGAATTGACTTAACAAAAATATAATAACATCTCAAGAACACCGCTCAAGCGAAGCGAATAGCTTTTACCGCAATCTTAATGCCCATATACCCTCTTAAAACTAAGCTTCAGTCCGCCGGCGGCACGAAAATTATAGTACTCCCGCTGTCCGTCCCTTGATAAATCGCCGCGTTTTCCAAACTAGGTACGTAAACGACTTCTTTCATAACAGTTTCAGATACCGATGAATCCTCAATGTATTCATCGCCGTTCAATCGGACGACAGAAACGTGTTTTTTCAACTCGATATCGTTAGCGCTACGTATTCTTACAGGAGATTCTGGTTTTATATAAACAGTTTGGGTAGATCTGACTTTACGGAATCGCATGTCTTTTGGTAGCGTCGAAGCTTCTCTGTTTTCGCTAATCGTAGGTGTAACACTTCTTGTTCTATAGCTGGAGTGTAAAGATTTCGGCAGAGTGTTAGCATCACGCGTATTATCACTAGTATTGGGTGTGCTATCGGCTTTCACTAAACCGATATCCATAAAGAATTTCTTGAATTTCTCTACAAAAGTCGGGGATTTGGCTCTGTTCAAGCTACTTGATAGCCTTTCATTGGAATGCTCTTTGGAACTGACTTCGTCAATTCTTTCGGGGATGTTAGACATACTTTTATGTTTCTCGAGGTTAGTCGGTCGTTTCCAAGACTTCTCTTCATCATCATCGATAAATGGTATGTCTTGTAGGTTATTGTCATTCCTTGTATCGACTGCGGCGTCTTTGAGGATTTTGACAACCGGGGTGATAGTTTGTGCGTCCGCTATATATATCTGTGGTACGCTAGTACTTGTATTGTCTGTCTGTATACCACTGTCAGCTAGACTGCCGTTTATATGTGAACTACCCGCTCCCGTGCTCAGTACTTTAGTTAATTGATCAGATAGGGATTCCATACGATCGTGTACGGATGATCTATATACATTATCAGCATAAGACGGGCCCGGTTCTCTTGTATTAAGATTCGACGTATCAAAGTCTATACGTCTTTGGAACGGCAGCCTATCTCTGTCTACTATTTTCAATCTATCGGATAACACTGAAGGGTATTCAGTCGGTATCGGCGGATGCCTTTGGTTCCATGTGGATATCGTCGTATCGGTAAAGTCGCTCATGCTAGATCTTATTGAAGACCTAGGTGACAATCTAGCCTGTCTCAAGTAGTCTGGGTTGTAATCCCTTATGGGTCGACCGATGACTTTCCCGCCTGTATGTATAAAATCGTCTGTTATAATTTCGTGGTACATTAATGGTACATTTCAGTTTATTTTGTCACCCCCGGTTGTCTGTCCTTATGCCGGGTAACTGAACACCGTTAGCACAGAAAACACATTCTATTTTTTTTTTCAAAAATTCTTTTTTTTTTTAAATCAAAGTAAAATACAGGCAATGGACTGCCAGTTTTTACATTCAAAGTTAAACCAACGCAATTTTAAATTAAAAAAAATACGACAAAACGCACAACAGCTAAAAGGGATAACAAACACCGGATAGGATAGAGGGATGGGGATAAAAAATAAACTGAAATGTATAATATAATAATATTATCTATGATAGGTACCAAAACAAAATATAAGACCATATTCGCTTGTTAGGAATAAGGGAGTCCTAGCTACTATATGTTAAAAAATATAATTACTAATATATATTTTTAAGTGTATTTTTATTCATATTAAAAATAAAAATATTTATTATTCATGCATAATATTATAAATATTAAATATCGACATGCAAAAAGTACCTAAGTACGGTTTTTGAATTTTTCATAAAGGCATCGTAGTTTTTTGTTATAAAAATACACTTTTGGCATAAAAAATAATATACTTCATACCTGTATTATCGATCTCTTCCTGTGGCCTTGAAGGCTTCGCGATGCTCTTTCTTTTCGACGGCGAGTGTTTCAGTGCTGTAAAATAATGATTTTTGTGATTTATACCGTTTTCATTCCGGACGACTAAGTATTATTGTGGTTTTGGTTTTGGTGGAAAAGTAATAGAAAATATTTGGAATACATTTTTTTGTAATAATAATCAACCACAATAATACTTTGTTAGATAAACATTCAACAAAATGTATTTCAAATATAAAAATAAGCTCTGTAAAAAAGCATTAAATAAAAATATAACTGTGCTTATCATTAACGCAAAATAAGATGTCTTAAGCTAAAGAAAAATAAAAATAGATAAGAAAGAAATAAAAAAAATCGATGAAAATCATGCCAGAGGGTAGAGAAAGGCCAGCATTGGAATAACTAGCTGGTATTGCATTCAAATCTATTCACAATTTTGAATTTTTTATTTTTTTTAATGTCATATTAACTTGCCGATGAGAGCTGAAATTTTCAACATTCACAAATTCGCAATTAATAATTTATGACGCCATCAAAAATACAGCATGATTCAAAATCTAACAGACAAATTCAATATTGTTATTTAATATTATTTTTGCTTCCGAAAAAAAAATCTCCCTCAAGATATGCGCGACTTTCCACACCTTGACAGCATGTTCCAAAAACTAGCAAACATTTAGAAGAAAGAGTTTTATGAAAATCCTGAGATGAAAACTACATTTAAAGGTAGCAATGCTAACTACAGGGTAATGATATAGGATAAAATTTATAACACAAATCTGCATTCACAGAAATAAACAATTACAGGTGGTTTTTAATATTCACAATATTAAAAACTTTATGCTTTTTAACATCTGAATGTGATATGGCAGGGTCTATAATTTCGTATATGACGGAGAACTAAATATCACATAAAATCTATGAAATTGTTATAATACATGAAGTAAGGTTACCAACTACCAATTCTGCTATTTGATGCCATGAAATAAAATGTAAATAATTTTATTCTAATAATGAATATTTAGCCCGCCAACCCGCATTGGAGCAGCGTCTAAGAGAGAGTCTAAGCTCTAATTCCCTCTCTCCAATGAGAGTGGAGGCCTGTGCCCAGCAGTGGGACGTTAATGGGCTGTAGTGGTGTGTAGTGGTAATGAATATTTAACGTGACGTAATTTAGAAACGCCAACCTAATTATAATTTGAACATGCATATAAAAATCAAGAAGAAATATGTACCTACTGCATTGTATAAGTAAAATTTCTTCGAAGTTATGGCAGATACAATGTCAACCGTATTTATCTGGATAAAAAACTCATGTTAGAATTTTGTAGTTTTGAAAACGAGTAGTATACTCTTGACTTTTACAAGTGCTATTGAAATATTTATCATGTATGTTTTTGTTTCGAATACTATTAGTTTATTCATCGGATTATAACAATTTCGGTCGGGAACTAAAAACACGTGACGTCACAATAAATGTACAAAACATGCTCCATTCGCCGCAGAATCGCAAGTTTCACGACTTACTCAAACCTCCAAGGACGCGCGCCAGAATCCAATTTCGGACAATTTGTGAAAAAAAAGGGAAAACAGACATTATTTTCGTAAGAAATCATCTCCTTATCAATATTAGGGGACGTGCATGACTTTCACGTTTAAAATAAATGGCATATGGTCATGCGAAAAAAAATCGAAATCAACGTAAAATTATTAATTTTAAGTAAGTACATGCCTAATTCGTAAAAAAGAAGTATTAAGATTGCATTTGTAACGAAATCTCTAAATTTATATTATTTTAATCAATCGTGGTTAATAAAAACTTAACATTCACCATTAAAGTGAATGCCTACTCAAAATAGGTTTGGGTGTTGGTGTATTGGTATTATCCTAAGCGCTTTATAATATTTTGTGCGAAAAACTAATTCACATAGCATTACCTGCAGTATCTATGAAAAACTATTTTTAATCATGTTCTTTCTGTTTTAATTTTTCGGTAAATTCACTTGACTATTTCAAATTACTTTATAAATTTTAAAAGATTAATTTTATAATATGTTCTATGCAAATAAGTGTGTATAATACATCTCATTTCAAATTCCACATTCTGGATAATAGCTGTACCAAATTCATTTAATTTGAGCTTAGATGTATAGAAATATACATATAATTATTCTAACAGTTCATCAGCTTTTTAAAAATAGAAACAAAACCAAAATTTTATTCTATTTTATTTAAGCCAGGCCAAATTTAAGCTAGGCATGCCCTACATAACAATCACGAATAGTAGATAGGACAGTACTGTCTATTTTAGATCACTCTTGCCTTGAGTTTATAGTGACAGGAAACACGGAAAACCGAGAGGGCATATCATGTTTAGCGGTTCGTATCAGAAACAATTAGGTCAAACCTGTAGAATTATTAGTATTATTGTGTCAAATTCTTATTATATTCTCAATCCTTAATAACATAGTTTTAAGTTTATGTATGCACTAACTACTAACAAATGTGCCTTTTGGTTGCCTCAGTTAAATAAATTTATTTATTTATTATTCATATTAGTTGATATATATTGTTTTTGTACTTGATTGTTGTCAAATTTAATTGTTGTAAATGATAAATCCACCAACACCCGCCCCGTTTAACAACACACACAACAATACCTATGTAGCTGGTGACGAGGGTTCGGAACTTGCGGTGGTTGCCTTTGATCTCCGGTAGGTCCACTGATCAACAATTTTATATGCTTTTATATTACATTTAGTGCTTAAGTTTACCACTCAATTAATTATTAATTATAAGCAAATAAAATAATAATAAAATCGTTTTTAAGGAAAGTATAATAGTTTTTCGTGTATTTTTTCCCAATTTTAGAATATCATGTAATTAAATATTATAAAATATGTATGTACATAAATGATTCATAATAATGAACAATGAGTAATATAAAACAACATGTTATAAAAAGTAGCAGATTTTGTAACACCATGTATATGAAAACTGGTACTAAGACTTATTTTTTTTTTTTAAATGTTTCAACCAAAAATCTTTAAATTTATTCACTTAATAAATTAAAACGAAATTTGCCGAATTGTTGATTTCTTAATTTTCTAACTTTGGATAAAAATCTTAAGATTTAAATAAAATGTAAACAAATTTTCATATTAGTTTTAACTTAGTCTTGGGACCGATTTTAAAACACCTTATAAATATTATACCAAATGAGATTCGATTATATAAAGAGAGCAAAATATTATTATACAGTATATAATGATACAATTCTTTTTTATCTAAAAATATACTGTACGAACAACATTGAGGTTGTAAAATACAAAAATCTCAAATAAATTAGTACTCGATTGAGCATTTGCCCAACACAGATGATCATTTCCAACTTCAAAGTTGCTTCGTATAGTACCATAATATGTCGGGGGATAGCTGTACAAATAGTGTATTAAATAATAATTAATAATCTACATTATTATGTATGTAAATATAAATGAGTGAGATAAGATTTGATAAAAATGGAAGAGATCAGTTTAGAAAGAAGTCCTTCAAATGTCCCTAGAAAATCATTAGCTATTTTAAATCTTGAATATAATATGAAGGGTACAGGGATAGAAAGGTTATTGTCAGTTTAATAATTTTACTGACAGGTTAAAAAATATTATTTATATTACTCCTATTTAGGTTTGTGACAGGTAATTAGTAACGCTTATAATGTAGTATTAAGATTTATCTTTGAATCTTTGAATAAATTATAAAACATTGATTTATAGGTATTTTTTTTATATTCCAAAAAATATGTCATCATCGACATTTCGTTTCCTTGTACCCTTCATATGCAATCTTTTTGTCGGCTGAGACAAAATAGTCCGTAAAACTTATCTGGCCTGGTGGCCAAAATTCGAACTAATTTTTAATAGTTTTTGTTATTATTTTTTATATCTACTAGCGACACTGTCACCGGGTCAAATAAGTTTGTCGCACTATACAAGGCGTGTGTCCCAATGACATACTTTTCGTATCAACCAATCAATCGTTTGACTGTACAGTCGCGGTTTGAAAATGTTTACCATTTAAAGGTTCCTAATTGCACGCGCAATTCTGTGTCAGAAGGTCGATATTTGATTTGATTAGGCATACTAATTCATAGACTTTTTAACATGCATCGGTCGGTATATGGTGGCATAAATCATAAGATTTTTCTTATAAATGTCACTTTGACAATGTGCAATGATTGTAATGTGTAGAATTTAAAATTAGGAAATGAGTTTTGTTATAAAAAGTCATTACTTAATACTTTTATTAAAACCAAATAAAAACCTTGACAGGGCGTTTTAGACCCTATTGCACGCAGTGTTATAAAGAACCTAATTTGAAAACTGGTAAACATTTCAGGCCGCCACTAATCATACGTGAAATTCGCGGAGCTCCTTATGCAGTGAAAACACTGAAAAGAACTATACCGTTGCTACATTTTAACCTTTGAATTTTTGGGGATGCATACTGCATTGTTTATAATAACAGTTTAAACTAAACTTTATTTACCTTTTCTTCACAATTTTTTGTAATCACCATACTATAATTTCAACTATATGTAGGAGTAAATAAAACTCAGTTTAGGTTGTTATCAAAAGCGAAACTGCGCCTCGATTACACTCCAGTCGGTATCTAAAGGGTAAATCTGAAGACATCTTGACTAATAAAAATGCGAAAGTGTTGGTTTGTCTAACTCGCTTAGCTCCAGCTAGGCAAGTAGTTATTCAAAAATAAAACTAATATACACTTACACGAAGGTATCTTCTTGAATACAGTCTTTCCCATGAAGTCTAAGAACCTTTGCGCGTAGAAATTCGGCCGATGTACAGACACCGTGTCCTGGAAAGTAATAGTTAATTATGTTCCAAGTGCCGTAATATGATTTTAGGGGAGACGCTTATTTTGATACCCAATCCGAAGCTGTTAAAATTTAAGCTGAATAAAAAAATACTTAATAAAAACCTGTCAAGTCAAGTACCACCACACAATATAAATTATTTTAACAACAAGATAGATGCATGTTGGAACAATTAGAAATAATAAAACATAATAATAATAATCAATTTAAATTACTTAATGAACAAGTTAATGTTTCAAATTCACCACTGCTTCGATTTTTTGGAGGGGGTAGGTTTCCCGGGGGTAATGGGCGGGGCAATAGTGGTGGGGGTTTAAAACACGGTATATAACACCGCGCATTTGACACGAACGTCACTAGACAATCTTGCATTGTAAGGTCGACATCTCCTGAAGATGCTCCGGTGTCGGGGCAAACGTGCGTCGAGAATAGTATAAAAGTCTTGTGTGGTGGTGCATGTGAGTGGTGGTGGCATTGCTTGCTTGGGAACTTAGCTTTCTTGCTTGGTTGGGAAGGTAAACGGTGCTTCGCTTGTAACTGCATGCTTGACCATACAGAATTTTTTCTGTTGGCGAATTATATTATATTATTATAGCAAAATAATTGTATTCTTTTCTTGCTAAAACAAGATAGATGTCACACAACACGTAATTAGCTGTGAAATAGTTAACTGGCTCACACAATATGGCGCTAAACTGGTAGCGCCTGACAAACAGTACCCTATCCTATGACCCTAACGGGTTCCGTACTCATAGGATAGGATATATAACGATTTTCTAATATTTTTCCTATATTTGCATGCTTCTTGCCAAGTTTCATGATTCTAGGTTAACGTTAAGTACCATATAGGTTTTTGATTGCGAGCGCCAAAATATGCGCCACAAACGTTGGTATCTTTTGATTGGGTTGACTAATGCCCGGTTTCTGATCCGATAACTCATGCATTTTCATGAGTTATCGGATCAGAAACCGGGAAACCGTTTCTGAACAACGCTATGCAAGTTAAACTGCGCTTAAACTTAGTTTATCTTAACTGACAAATATGCGCCGTTTATCGGTTCCATAATTTTATTTGACGTTTGATCTGTGTTGATGTTTGTTGTACCTTGTATTTATTAACATTTTTGATAAGTGGGTATGTAGTAGATAACAAAACGTACAAAACAATGACAATACAGTACTAGTAATGAATAATGATGCAAAGCAAAACTTTAAAACTTGCTCGCCAACCCGTAAAGCCAAACGTAAACAATAAAGTTTAACGTTTCACTGACAATTTCTTTTATTTTTTGTTGTCGTTCATTAATCATACATCCGCTGATAAATAATTACGAATTTGTATATTTTATTAAAAAAATGATATAAGTATTTTAGCCACTTATTTAACATAGGAAAAAATATTGGTAAGAAAACTTGTTTAAAAGACGAAATAAAAGAAAAATATGCATTTTAAATTCGATCCCCTTACCAGACCCATCTAGCGACAGAATAAGGAACTGGTTATCGGTCCAATATAGTTATTGAAACCCCATCACCCTCTTGCCGCACATCGCCAAGCTTTTTGAGCGTCTGTTGCTGCGAAGGCTCGCTCCGCACCTTCGTCCGCGTGTTGAGCAGTTCGGCTTTCGCAGCAACCACTCCACGACGCTCCAGCTGGCGAGAGGACTCAACTTCATCGCCAGTGAGAGAAACAGAGGCCAGTTCATCGTCGGGGTCCTCCTCGACATAGAGAAGGCCTTCGATCGTGTGTGGCACGATGGACTCCTGGCAAAGCTCCTCTCAACCACCCTACCACCGCGATCGTGCGGCTGGTAGCCTCTTTCCTGGAAGGCAGGTCCTTTAGAGTATCTGTGGAGGGCGCGGACTCCCAACCGCACCCGATACGTGCAGGAGTACCTCAAGGCAACTGCTTGTCCCCGTGTCTGTACGCCGTGTACACAGATGACATCCCTACCCTCGCCGACCATCTGCGCGAGGGGGAGGAAGACGTGCTGTTGTCGCTCTACGCCGACGACAGCGCGTACCTCGCGTCGTCGTACCACCAAATCGTCGCTGCGAATCGCATGCAACGTCTGTTGGACTTGCTTCCGGAGTGGCTTGACAAGTGGAGAATGGCCGTCAACGTGGGGAAGACGGCCGCCATCCTGTTCGACGCCCGGAAGCACATGCGTCAGCTCCGACTTCGAGGCCAGGACATAGAGTGGCATACTTCGGTGTGCTACTTGGGTTGTCGCATCGACGGTGGCCTGACTATGGTTCCCATGGTAAATCATGCCGTGAACCACGCCACGGCTGCCAAGTCGATGCTGTACCAAGTCCTCACCTCAAGCCTCTCACCGAAGACCAAGCTCCGGATCTACGGAGCCTATGTCCGCTCACGGCTGACGTACGCGGCTCCCGCCTGGTACGCGCTTTGAATTGTTGGAGCTCCGAGGTATGTGAGGAACGACGTCATCCATCGCGACCTCAAGACGCGGCGCGTGTTTGCGCGCGCGGACAACGGGCCGTACGAGCACCTCCACGGGATCGCCCCGCTGACCACCCGACCGCCGACCGGGCGTCCACTGCCCCGAGAGCTCCTGCGATCGCCATCACCTGCGCAGCACGCAGGCGATCGTAGCGACGACGACGACGCGACAAACACTGGCTATGACACTGACTCCGCGCGCAGCGGCGATTATATCGCCCGCAGCGCGGTGCCCACCGGACTTGACAACAGCTCCGCGCGCGGCGACCATATCGCACGCAGCGCGGAGCTCCTCGATATTGACATCATCTCGGCGCGCGACGGTGACCCTCTGGTCCGCGGCGCCGAGATAACCGAATTTGACACAGGTCCCACGCGCGAAGGTGATGAAGTCACCCGCAGCGAGGACCCAACTCCGGAGTTGACAACTTGCCCAGGGGCCTGTAGCCTACAAGGCAGGCCCTAGCCGATTCACGGCTGGAAGACATTTACCGGGGTACAAAGTTGCCCCGCGCCCCGCCCGGGTAAGGAGGCCATGCCTCGAGGCCCGTACCCCCCGCTTGGCCCTAACGGGCCAATAGGAGAAGACCCGAATGATGGAGTTATTGAACGGGTCGCGGGGTACTCAGAAACGCATGGATAGTTATCTGACGTTAATCCTTAGGAAAACAATTGAATCAATAGCTATTGAGAACATAACTTGCGACCTCAGCAACCGGGCATTAGAAACTTAAATTTATACAGCTCCAAGGGGCCGTAGACCTAAGTATTTGATATTAATTTCAACTTGATACCTCCACGCGTTCCCGAGAAAAAATGGGTTGACAGACAGACAAACAACGAGTGATCATGAATATTAATTCGCTATAATCCGCCACAATAGGTAAATCTATGTGGTAGGTACAGTGTGTATCTTGCACCACACCACACAAATCCTCCAAATTATTCTCAACATACATTTCACTCCAACACCGGAGCATCTTCAGGAGATGTTAACTCTACTATGCACGATTTGCAAGATTTTATAGCGAATAAAACTTATAGTTATTTCATTATCATGGACTTCCGCAGAGTAACGCCTGCTTCTATCTAACGAAGTGATCCTATAAGGGTTCCACTTTTACTCTTGAGGTATGGAACCCTAAAAAAAATGTGTTTTACGTGATAACTAGAAGTTCTCTCGCGTGGCGGCGTTCCAGTAGCAGAACTATTGGAACTGCTAGCTCTGACGTCACGCGATCGTGCTTCTCTATCTGTTCCGCGCTCTCACTTGCACCTCAGGCTCAGGCGTAACGTGACACTTATTCGTGCGTGCAGCCGGTGTCCATCGATTTATAAGACGTTATCACGTCAAAAGGTGTTGTATAACAGTGTGTGTTACTCACGCCATCGTGTATCATGCTCTTCCACGTGTGCTCCAGCTTCTTGCGGAGTCGGTAAGACTGCAGGATGTCGATAATACCCAGGAACAGAAGGAGGCGCTCGCCGCGCGCGTTCCGCGCTGGAATACCGCCTGGCCTGGTTATATAATAAATATAATTTATACAGCATAGTGTACAAGGAGGTGTTAAACTATCGCTAAACGGTTAAACGGTTAACGGTTGTGAACGGTAGTAAAAAAAAAAACAATGTTTCTAGTGCACATGAGTAATGACCGTTTACTACCGTTAACCGTTAACCGTTTAACAAACGGTATTTTAGTAGTAACTGTTTAGCGATAGTTTAACACCTCTAAATGTTATGAGTTTATACTGGGGAAAATAGCAAGTTAGCTTATATACTTACTACTAATTACCTATAAAAAGTGCAAAAAATATATAATTGAAAGTTGTAACCTCCTTAGTCTGGTGGCCAAATAAGGCAACTAGAATCCGGAACTGATTATTAGGACGAACTGTACTTGGGCTATAAAAATAGTACCGCACAGTTATTCGCCTACAAAAGAGTGTGATGAAATAAATAAATCATTTATCTATCTATCTATCTATGTATCTACTACTCCTTGAATAAACATGTTTAGTGTTTACATATGTTTATGTTAACACATTTGGTTAACGAGGGAGAGGGCTGGTTATCCTTAACACAGGTTTAAAAATTCAACTAGGATAGCCAGTTCTTGATCTTGCACAGTTCTTGAACTGTTTATGTAAATTTTTTGTAATAAGGCCAATAATTGATAGCTTCTAATTTCAAGATCAATTACCATGTTCCCCTAAATGAAGAAAATAAACATTTATTTTCTTAAATTGAGTATAATATTGACAGATTGAATGCTTACGGAACATCCTCCTCCTCGTCGATGGGTTCGCTCTCAGCTTGGATGCTCTCCATCGCAGTCGAGTGCGCGACCAGCCGCTGGCGGTTAATGGATCTGGAAACACACACACACACAATACTATAATATCTCATTGCTGGCTCCACTACCACCACTACAGCCCATTAACGTCCCACAGCTGGGCACAGGCCTCCACTCTCATAGGAGAGAGGAAATTAGAGCTTAGACCCACCACGCTGCTCCAATGCGGGCTAGCGGGCTTTAACGACTATTATCATGTTAGTAAAGGTTGAAAGGTTGACGGATAACAGAAGAGAGAGAAGAAAACATGTTGTGCCGACCCCACATAGGTGGGAAAAGGACAAGAAGAAGGATCATGTTAGTGATAATAACCGGGACCGACGGCTTAACGTGCTCTCCGAGGCACGGGGGTGAAACATCGCCAACTTACTTACTAATACTATAGTATTGAGAATTTCTAGTCAGAAAAAACACACCCACACACCAACAAAAACGCAATACACACACAACCACACACACAGGACGTACAAACATTTCCTTGACAAAAATCCACCCATATTCTTTGACTCCGCTCTAAAAGTACATCCAGCTATTGTATCTCGTATCTAAGCACTGATACTTTTAAAACTATAGTCGGTCTGCGTTAAGAATAATATAGTGGCACATCACTGTCGGCAAGTTGCCACGCTAAACCCGACCAATGAAGTTGCAAGAAAGCAGAAAATGAAGGAACTAGAAGTTTAATTCGCTATGATCCGCGACAATAGGTAAATCTATGTGGATATTCACCACACCACAGAAATCTTCCAAATCATTCTCAAAGTATGTTTCACTCCGATACCGGAGCATCTTCAGGAGATGTTGATTTATCCTGAAGATGCTCCGGTATCGGAGTGAAAGGTACGTTGAGAATGATTTGGAAGATTTCTGTGGTGTGGTGAATATCCACATAGATTTACCTATTGTCGCGGATCATAGCGAATTAAACTTCTAGTTCTTTCATTATCATGGACTTCCGCAAAGTAACGCCAGCTTCTATCCAATTAGAATTCTATTAATTAGAAAACAGGAAACTTTTTGATTTCTTGCAACTTGATTGGCCGGAGGGCGTAGCGTACTTAATACTTTTTTAAACTTCATGGTTACAAATTCTACTTTTGTAACATGCATTAATGATTTGTAACTATCTAACTCAATTGTACACTTAATTAAAAAGACAGATAAGTAGTGTCGTCCATTCTCGCATGGCACAATTTGAAAAGGATAGCACTACTTTAAGACCTGTCCCTTTTGTACAATTTAGGAATCTGTGTATAAAATAATCAGCACCAGTACTCATAAGTGCGAGTGAGAAGTCATATATACATACTAGATTGAGAATAATGTATAGTTAGAAAAATTGTTAGTCAAATGTAGTACTTACTACTTAGTAATAATGTTTAGTTTAGTTTACCATGCATGAATTTGATACTTATTTTCAAAGAAAAATATGAAATAGTTATATTGTATGGCCAATTAGTCTAATATTATAGTTAACTCCATTCGTTAGAGACTATTTCTATCATGCAAATTACCAAGTATTAAGATTTAGTAGACAAGACAAAACTGTAGTATGATTAGACAGAGACAGACATGTATTAATTCAGTGCATTAGAAAGAGAAGGGACGATAACGCAAGCAACCATCCCTTGCACCAAACCTTGATGTAATCAAGGCGATAGTCGCAATCATTTTTATTGGCTGACAGTTTTCCTCAAATATTATACTAACGCGGCATTAAAAGACTTCATTGGCTGAGCAGTATATTGTTGCTCATATAAGTAAGCGAGACGAACTTATTAAGCTGGTCATAGCTTATTCTTATTGGTTTTACCTTTTTTTTTGAAGTGAGACTGCTTTATCCACAACTTGAAAAGTAGAAACTAATGTTACTGATTCAGCTTTTGTCAAGGAAAAAAATTTTAGACCTGGATAGACCTTAATCCAGGCTCAGTTTATATGACTTATATCTAGTACCTACATCACATAATAAATATTATAAATGCGAAAGTTTGGATGGATGGATGGATGGATGTATGGATGTAAGGATGGATGTTTGTTACTCAATCACGCCCCAACGGCTGGACGGATCTGGATGATATTTGGCACAGAGATAGATTATAGTCTGGAATAACAAATGGGCTACTTTTAATCCCGGAAAATTAAAGAGTTCCCGCGGGAATCGAAAAACCTCAATCCACGCGGACGAAGTCGCGGGCATCAGCTAGTACATATATATATCGATGGATTCAAAATTCTATTTTTAAATTCTTATTCTAGTTATGACTAAATTCAGCCAATTGAAACGATTGCGATAATCGCCATGGAATAAACGCGAGTTTAATACTAGGGGAGCAGATTTGGATGAAGTATAATTAGTAGTTATGATTTAGTACGGACAAGACATTAATTTGAGAAAAATAATAAAAGAAAACAATCCATATTGTGTTCTTTTCACTTGTGTCTTAAAATCCTCTTTGCCTTGCTCATTCCTGGAAAGGTTTAAATAAAACAAAGAACCGTCACCAATTTAGAAAGAAAGTAAATATTTACAAAAAAAGAAATACAATTTTACACACTACTAAAAAGATTATTGTTTTTTCGTCAGTTCCTGAATAAATAATGATCATAAACGTTTAAATAAAGGATAAATTAAAGATTCGTCGTTGTCTTTGTCAATCGATAGACGTCCACAGCTGGACATTGGTTTCTTATAGGGGTTCCACACACCGCGGTCTTACGCCGCCCCCATCCTACGGCTTTCGCATATTGGCTTGATCTCAACCGTCCACCTAGTGGGGGTCTGCCAACACTGCGCTTTCCAGTGCGTGGTCGCCATTCCAGCACCTTGGGATCCCAACGTCGAAACACAATTCCTAAGTGTCTGAAGATATAATGCCGTGTCTTTGAAGGTGTCGTCTTCGAACAGCACGAACTGATCCAAACGGACTAGAGACATGGTCACTAGAAATCTTATGAAATCTCAGTCTGACCTGAGTCCATGCCTTTTTCTTTAATGTCTCATCTTACCACACATATCTGTGATTTGTCACATATACGTTAAGAAGAGAATCGGCGCCTTGCTTTGTATGCATTTATGGGCATATAACGCAGGGCAAAACGCTGAGCTGTACAGCCTTTCTGGGTGGTGTCACAGACGAAAGTGTCACATTTGTATCTAGTTTTGTCTGTGACACCACAAGCGAATAAAATGGTTTTCTTTCTTAAAAAGTTACTTGGTTCTACAGACAACTCTTTTATGCTCGCCTTTGGTTAAGCCGTCATTCTGGCCTGAGTCCGTGCCATTTCGGGCCTCGGCCTTTTCTCGGTTTACTACAAAATATATAGGACAGATAAGAACAGAAGAGAAAGTTACCTGGTTCTATTTAGTCCGCTCTTTTTAGGCTCGCCTTCGGCTTCGTCGTCACTCTGGCCCGAGTCCGTGCCTTTTCGGGCCTCGGACTTTTCTCTTTGGGCCTCGTCCAAGTTGTGGATGCCTACTAGGAGAGAGTAGTCCATTATCTGTGGAAATAATAATATTAGTGAAGATGTAAGTAATTAATAAAAAAAGTACAATCCATACTAATATTATAAATGCGTAAGTAAAAGAAGCAAAAACTATTTATTCTCACCATTGCGCCACACATTACAATACCTTAAGGTAAACGTTACCATGGCGCCAGTACTTGAGCAATAAACTCATGATCAAATCATAAAGGCACCCTGACAACGCTTGTCGTGTGTGGCACAACCTGAAAAAGGCTAAATGTGTGTATGTATGCTACGCTTCGCTTACGCTTTGGAGCAGCGTGGTGGGTCTAAGCTCTAATTCCCTGTCTCCTATGAGAGTGGAGGCCTGTGCCCAGCCGTGGGACGTTAATGGGCTGTAGTGGTGGATGCTACGCTTCAACGGCCCATCTTTTAAACCGGTTTTGATGAAATTTGGTACAGATATAGGTTGTATCCCAGGGAAGGACATAGGCTTCTTTCACGCGGATCAAGTCGAAGGCATCATCTTTTTTATAATATGTAGTGAAGTGTGCCTGTATATCTGTCTGTCTGCGACGCTTTCACGGCCCATCTGGTCAGCAGATTTTGGCAAAATTTAGTACGCAGATAGGTGGCATACCGGGGAAGGAAATGCGTTATTTTTCATTCCGGATAATTGAAGAGATCCCGCGGAATTAACAAAAAAACCTTAATCAACGCAGTCAAGTCGCGGGCATCATCTAGTTGCTTCTACAAATCTTGCTCTGTTTAAACTGAAAATGTAAGTTAACAAATAAGGGTGTTATACCCAACGTTTTCACCAAAATTTCTTATATTTTTAGGGAACCCATAAGCTCATTAGGTGACAGTTATTCTACGTGAAAACGGTCACCTATAGGTCTTAGGTATTTAGGCATTGTGGGTGAAAATGTGCGTATGTCCTAAAATATTCAAAGAAACCTTAAAGCTCTCCAGCACTCGACAGTCCCTTTGCATGGTCTTTATTAATGCCGGTCCGCTTCTAGAAAGATCCCCTGCCCATAAAGTCTAGATCTTTTTCTTACGTGGGTGAACTCTTCTGTCTTTCCCTTTTGCTAATAATAGAAAACCAAACAAACCTTAAAGCTCTCCAGCACTCTGCAGTCCCTTTGCATGGTCTTTATTAACGCGGTGTAGGTGTCCGCTTCTAGGAAGATCCCCTCTGTGTGGTGTTCCATGAAGTCTAGATCTTTGTATGTCGGTGAATTCTTTTGTCTTTCCGATTTGCTTGCCTAGAAATATCACGAGAGTTTAAAAACCTAATCATATTATAAATATTAGGTTGGAATTACCAACCTAAAGAGCAAAGAGAGAAGACAGTGTAGTGACAAGGTCGCCTTTGCGCATTACCTACTATGTGTTAAGATGCAATAAAAACTTATACTACTAGTTACTACTAAAGAGCCTTAGGCCACGATTACGCTTGTAAGTCTTACTCATGTGAAGTCATGTAAGTTATGTAAGTTACTTACGCACGCTACTTACATAAAAACTTACAAGTGTGATTGTGGCCTTAGGTTAAACTATCAGCTTTTATTTGACATGTAAAATTTTGTTAGTCTAGCATACAACTTATGCTTAAAAAATCCACCCTCATTATTATTCCCAAGATAACCTCTACCACTATTTAGTAAATTGAAAGGGGTCACGGCGCTCACTAATAAGGAATACATCACAGAGGCTCAAATTCTTATAATGATGGAAAATTCATACTAATATTATATAAATGCGTAAGAATGTCTGTATATCTGTTTGCTAAGCTTTAACGGTCCATATTTTCAACCGATTTTGTTGAAATTTGGTATGGAGGTAGGAAACATCCCGGGGAAGGACATAGGATAATTTTAATTCCAGAATATTAAGGAGTTCCCCCGTAATTAAAAAATCTTAATCCACGCGGACAAAGTCGCGGAGATTTTCTAGTAAGTTATATAAATAATATCTCTAGTTTTTCTAAAAACTAACTCTAAAACTTAAAGCCAAAATTGTATCGACCAGGAACAAACCAAGCATTTCATCAAGTCGGGTAAAAAAATTTGATTCTATGAAAGTGTTGACTAAAAAATTTGGCCCTGATTTCAATTCGAGGTTACAAATATACAGCCTTTTACTGAATCTTAGATAATTTCTACGTTGTTTTATATTGATGAAAGGAGGTGGCACATCATTCCATATCTTACCTTCCTCTTATAAGTGGATCCTTTGAGATCGTACTTCTGGTGTAGCTTGACTGCGGATGGCAGCAGATTGTTCATTGCGACTAGCCGCACGTTTTTACTGTTGCACTGGTAGCAATATAATCCGAAGAATTTGGGTAGCAACGTGCGGGGGTTCTGTGGACAAAGAAAATTATAATATGTACTCGTAGTATAAAGGTTAGAGTGCTGAGGAAGAACTTGGTATTGTTAGGCGGAACATTAATTAAAAATACTAAGATACAAAACCTTACTGCTTCTATGGATCTCGAGAGTGATAACAAGGTCTTAACTCTAGGATAGAGGGTCAAGATGGCGACGCTGCCGTGTTAGTCAGTGTTTGTGTAAATTGCTAAATAGAAGTCTAATTAAGTAAATGGATAACCGAGTTTGCTTCTAAGAGTATTTCGATAATGGAACCAAGTTAAGCACTTCCATTCTTGTTTTCCTTGTAGTAGAATATATCAGAAATAAATGTACTTGTTTATCTACCCCTTGATTGGTTAATATTATAATGCCACACCATGTATGGTAACTCTGCAATATCCTTTAGTGGCCACTTTTATGTTCATCTATTGGTAATGCAAAAGGAACTTCATTTCCAACTCATAAAGTTTGTTTTTACTATTTAAACCATAGTAAGCACTATATATTTTTTCAAAGCTTATTTCTCTCACCTTTTTTTTCACAGAATTTAAATTGTCTCAATGACTTTTTAAATTTTGGACAAGTTGTCCATTACTTACAGGTGCTACTACCCTAAAGAGGTTATCAGTATTTTCTACAATACATGCTATTTCTATGGTTCTAAAAACTAAAGCATTCTCTCACCTGATCGAGATTTAAGTAGTACCCGGGCAGCAGTTTCTGCAGAAACTCCCCCTCCTTGTGTTGAACGGTCTTGATGATGAACTCGTCATCGTTGGTCAGGTAGAATATGCTTCCGGACGCGCCAGGGTTGCTCAGCTCGCGTAGGGGTGCGCTGCACATTGACATCTGGAACAAATTGTGCCATTATAAGAGACTTCAAAAAAAGGAGGAGGTACTCAATGGGACATGTTTTTTTTTTTTGGATTTGTTACTTATGTAACTTTGTCAAATCTGAACTGATCTCAATAACTCTCTTCTAAACCAATTGCGGCAAAGCCAAAAGGATGATTTAAATGTATGATAAATGATAAAGTAATGACCTAGAGTTGTTTAAAGTGCAAAACAATACTGCTATCGCAAAATTACACGCGTCAAGCTCGAAACTAGTGCTGGGAGCGAGCTGGATATGGAGCGACGATCGAGGGTGGCGTACAGCCGTCGTCTCTTCAGACCCCGATTCCTCGGAGCTCGTGCGCGGACTATATGTATGTATGTATGTTCCACCATAGCGTCTAAAATACGGAACCTATGTTGACGAAAGAGGTGTTAATCGATTCGTTTTTACAGTCCGGCTTACATACTACATAGACTACAATTTACACGAACAAAATCGGTATGACGGATGTTATATCCGAAAAAGAGCAGCCCTCCGTAGTTTGAGTAGTAATTTTTTCCGAATTAGTTAATTAATTAAAAAACTAACCCGACGGTTAGTTTATTAATTAATACTTAAGTAAGTACTACTTGTTTTTTTATAGGGCGTATCGTAAGGTTGGTCCCATTTAAAGAGTCACGCTTCGATTTTTTTGTGTACAGTATGAACAAAGAATGATTCAATATCGCTTATTGTACTTATTTTATTCATCTATGAGTAGCGAGAACGTGTAAAGACAAACGTATTGCAGAGTGCGCGCGCAACACTCGACTGGTACGAGTGCTGTCGACGGATCGCGCCTCCGTAGGTAGGTATATATCTTGGGTCACGTGACAAGTGAACCAGGCTTACTCCTAGGCCATTTCAATGGACGGACGATATTTAACGAGGAGCTGCCAGCAACTTGAAGCAAGCGACACGAGATCGTGTTCTGCGGAGATCCATGTAGGAGGCCATCGTCCAGCAGTGGACCTCTATTTATAGAGTTCTCCTACGGATCTCCCCATTTCTGACAACACGTAGACGTGTTTGGTACAGTACGAGGTAAGTGATAATGCAGTCTAAGATGGTAGCGGGCCAACCTGTTAAAGGTATGGTAGTTATATTAAACCCATACTACCCCTAGTCGGTTTCGACACGGCATCGTACCGGAACGCTAAATCGCTTGGCGGTACGTCTTTGCCGGTAGAGTGGTAACTACGGCCGAAGCCTCCCACCAGACCAGACCAGAGAAAATTCAGAAATTACAAATTCCCAAATTGACCCTGTCCGGAATCGAACCCGGGACCTCCTACGTTAAGACAACAGCGCTCAACACTACGTCAGGGAGGTCGTATCGTATATGATATGGTTTAAATCGTGGTTTAAATCAAAATGATTAAATCGTGCCAACCCTGTACTGCCTCGTTGGTCTAGTGGTTAGCATAGTCGACTGCGGATCACGAGGTCCTGGGTTCGATTCCCGGTCGGGCATAAAAGTTAGGTATTGGGTTTTTCAATTAAGAAATTCTCAGTGCCAGCCCGGAGTTGGAAGTTGGCGGTGTTTCACCCCCGTGCCTCGGAGAGCACGTTAAGCCGTCGGTCCCTGTTATTATTACTAATATGATAATAGTCGTTAAAGCCCGCCAACCCGCATTGGAGCAGCGTGGTGGGTCTAAGCTCTAATTCCCGCTCTCCTATGAGAGTGGAGGCCTGTGCCCAGCAGTGGGACGTTAATAGGCTGTAGTGATGATGATGATGATGAACCCTGTACTAACTTTTAAGATAAGACAAGCCGCCAGACACAACAGATTGACTAATTCTAGTTAGTGATCATTCCGATTGCTGTTTAGCATTGAATGAAATCAATTTGTTTACAAGATAGCAGCGCTGTGACTAACAAACACACGTATGCGGATAAACTGTATCCTAAACAATGAATCACGTCTATTATCTCGGGACACATACAAATATTATACTCTGATATATTCAATTCTCGTGATTATCATACTCCCACAACCGCGGCAACAGCGCTCAACACAACGCCAGGGAGGTTCATACACGTGTTCATTATCATATGACTGAAATAAGGACTGACACTACTTACCAGTAACAAAAACAAAGATCTCCTCGCACGAAACACACTTATCTAATCCCTTCAATTATAAGATAATAAGGTGTACTTATGTAACTGTTATTTGCACTGCTATACTAAACGTGCCTACAGCATTTCACTGATTTGATACTGACTACAAAGTCAAGGAAATGGTATTTAAATATGCGAAAAAGAGCCGTGATAAGAATTTATCCTGTGTTAATAATCACGCTATCTGTGAATAAATATACGAATTTCAATAAACATAATTTTTTCTGCATAGTAAGTAATCTTTTTACAGGAATTTAATGATTTAGTTACACCATACTAAGTAATTTTATAAATTCCCAAGTGTGTTTGTTTGTTAGTTTGTCTTCAATCAAGCCGCAACAGAGCATCGGACCTACGTGCCTTTTTTGACATAGGCTACTTTTTATCCCGGAAATTTAAGGAGCTCCCGTCACCCGTGGGAATAAAAAAACTATTCCACGGATCGGGCTGAACTTTGGCATACAGATAGCTTTAATGACGAAGGATTTTTGAAAATTTAACTCCTAAGGGGGTATAATAGGGTTTTGAAGTTTGCATGAAAATTGAACTTAACTTGAGAGAAGGTGGAGGCTAAAATAGTACTTATACTTAATCAAAAAAAAACATTTAAAAAAAACAATGTTTTATCGTCCGCCATGTTGAATTCATTGTGAGATATTTTTCCGCCCCGTCGAACTCAGAGTAATGGAACAGAGAGTGCACCCGTATTTGCGCACACACTTGTGCACTATAATATTATCTTCCGCGCAAATGGATAACTGCCTCGTTGGTCTAGTGGTTAGCATAGTCGACTGCGGATCACGAAGTCCTGGGTTCGATTCCCGGTCGGGCATAAAAGTTAGGTATTGGGTTTTTCAATTAAGAAATTCTCAGTGCCAGCCCGGAGTTGGAAGTTGGCGGTGTTTCACCCCCGTGCCTCGGAGAGCACGTTAAGCCGTCGGTCCCTGTTATTATCACTAACATGATAATAGTCGTTAAAGCCCGCCAACCCGCATTGGAGCAGCGTGGTGGGTCTAAGCTCTAATTCCCTCTCTCCTATGAGACTGGAGGCCTGTGCCCAGCAGTGGGACGTTAATAGGCTGTAGTGATGATGATGATGAAATGGATAAACTTTCAAGAGATTAGCCGCCGTGGCTGAAATCGGTCGGGAGGACTTTAATTAGGAATAAGACTGGATTTTTCGATATTCCCACGGTCGTATAAAAGTATACTTTTTAACCGACTTCCAAAAAAGGAGGAGGTACTGAATTCAGCGAGTATTTTTTGTATAGGTAATTGAGCTTGCGTACGCTTACGACCATTTCCTTATCAATGTTTACAAAAGAATTATCATTTAAATTACGGATTAACCGAATTTAAAACCTCAACGTTTTTAGGGTTCCGTAGCCAAATTTGGCAAAAACGGAACCCTTATAGATTCGTCATGTCTGTCTGTCTGTCTGTCTGTCTGTCTGTCTGTCTGTCTGTCTGTCTGTCTGTCTGTCTGTCTGTCTGTCTGTCTGTCTGTCTGTCTGTCTGTCTGTCTGTCTGTCAGCCACTTTTTTCCGAAACTATAAGAGCTATACTGTTGAAACTTGGTAAGTAGATGTATTCTGTAAACCGCATTAAGATTTTCTTACAAAAATAGAAAAAAAACAATAAATTTTGGGGTTCCCCATACTTAGAACTGAAACTCAAAAGTTTTTTTTTCATCTAACCCATAGGTGTGGGGTATCTATGGATAGGTCTTCAAAAATGATATTGAGGTTTGTAATATCATTTTTTTCTAAACTGAATAGTTTGCGCGAGAGACACTTCCAAAGTGGTAAAATGTGTGTCCCCCCCCCCCCCCCCCCCCCGTAACTTCTAAAATAAGAGAATGATAAAACTAAAAAAAATATATGTTGTACATTACCATGCAAACTACCACCGAAAATTGGTTTGAACGAGATCAAGTAAGTAGTTTTTTTTTTAATACGTCATTAATCGTAAATCGCAATTTACCTTTCATTCAATCAACTCAAATATTTAAAAAAAAACATTTAATTTAAAACTTACTACAGGTTTGTACGGAACCCTCGGTGCGCGAGTCCGACTCGCACTTGGCCGATTTTTTTGCTAAATTTTGAAAAAATCCTTCGCGGAAAGTCAGTGTTTTACGAACTAGGAAAACCAAGTAATTATATATCATTAGTTCAAGGTCAAATCGGTAATGAGCCTACAAATAAATAATAAGTATATAATATCTCTCTCTTATCAACCCATTGCCGGCTCACTCTAATGGTGTGTGAGTGAGAAAGAGAGTGAAAGACCTGCAATAGGGGTAGGAGATTGAGAAAGAGGTTAATGAAGTCATCTGGCTGTATTCCTAGAGTACCTATCGGAACGCTTTCAGCGCGTATGTCTTGAACTTGAACTCGGGAGCAGTGATGCAGGATGTTTAACCTCTTCAGTACTATGAAGACCTAGTACTTTTTAAGAGAATAGTGTAAGGAGATTTAAGAAAGAGTGTACTCACAAGGAAATCGTCTGGCTGAATGCCGAAAAGGTCCCGAAAGTACTTTTTAAGACCTCTCTCGCAAAATCATCAAATTTTCTTACTCGCAAAATCATCAAACTAATTGTGCGAAAGCGAGATAAAGAGTGAAATACGACCTACCGTCTTATTTGCTAACTCACCCGTGGTCCTAGGTGAGCAACAGAAACGACGCGACGCCATACGACGCTACAGAAAATGACAGACGAATAGCTACGCGACAACGTAGGCTACGTAAAGGGTTAAGCTACTGTTTGATACTGTCGCATCGCGTCGCGTTGCCGCTTTTGACGCTAACCTAAAACAACGGGTCAGTGGCTTTCAAAAAATGAAAGGCACTGACATATTATACCTATTTTGTATCCATTGAAGGGTTGCTACGAAATAAAAATAACATTTTCATAGCAAAACTTCAATGGATCAAAAATATATATAATTATGTCCGTTGCTTTAATTTTTTGATAGATTTTTTGATTTAGAGATTAGGGGGGCTGGAATAGTGGTAGCATATTTAAACTCACAAGGAAATCATCTGGCTGAATGCCGAAAAGGTCCCGAAAGTATCGGAACGCAATCGGCGCGTATGTCTTGAACTTGAACTCGGAGTAGTGGTGCGCTGGCGTGTGGTTGGAGCCCTCGTGCGGAAAGTTCGTGGTTTCGACCGTCATGAAGTCTTGCATGAGGAGATCGCGCTCCGGCTTCGATGCTAGGCCTCCTATTGCGTGTTGGATACCTGGAATAACAGAACACTAGTATTATTTTGGGTCTCATTAACTACTAATTATAAAAGGCTACAAGTACCTGAGTA
Organism: Erebia epiphron; assembly: GCA_963932025.1. Taxonomy (NCBI): domain Eukaryota; kingdom Metazoa; phylum Arthropoda; class Insecta; order Lepidoptera; family Nymphalidae; genus Erebia; species Erebia epiphron. The sequence continues at coordinate 5,329,854 of OZ009953.1, read as the reverse complement.
TAATAAAGAGCTTAGTTAATTAATTACTTGCAGGCAACAAAGCAACCGATTGATTAGTTATTTTTTAATAAACCGATCAATTGCCAAGTTTAATAGATTTTGATGGGTACAGATAGGTTGCATCTTGCATCCCAGGGAAGGAATACTTTAAATCTCTGATTATTATTAAGAAGTTCCCGAGGGAATTGAAAAAAAGAAACTTAATTCACGAGGACGAGTCATCTAGAAACATTGTTAATGCGAAAGTATGTCTGTCTATCTGCCATGCTTTCACGGTCGATCTTTTCAATAGATTTTGACGAGATTTGGTAGTGTGGCCAATTCTGTAATAACACAATCTCTAATCGTGCTGCCTCTTTCCGCAGGGAGTATTATGAAAGAGATGCCACATGCCAATATAAATAGAGATGTCAGTTTAGTTAATAGATAGTGTACAACAGAATTGGCCTCATCGTCTTGCTCGTAGACAACACCATAGGCTACTTTTGTCCCGAAAAATCAAACCTTTCCCACCTACCTAATTTAAAAAAACACATAAATAAAATTCGAAGCCTGACCCTAAACTGTAGTCAATTTGCACAGATGGCGTTAATGTAAAATGTAATGGCGCGTCACACATTTTCCGGTGACTAGTTTCGAGGAAGTTATCAAGGCTCGCTTTTATCTCAATGTCAGAGGTGTCAACGCACCCATCATCTTTGCTGGTTCCGTTCCAAAATGGAGGTCATGACTCCGGCTGCCGGCATGGTTATTTGGCAGTATCAAAAGTCTTAGGACTTGCCAAGACTTCTGAATATATTTTTGACGACCTTTCAACTCGACTCGACTATACCTCTAACAGGTTATAGTCCACTAATATCTTAGACTGCATAATAACTTACCACCAGGGGAGATCGCAGTCAAGGGGTACCTAATAGCTCTAACTTGTAGTGGATAAAAAAACTCGAATTAAAAAAGATCGATAAGGTACTTATCATTATTTTATATTGTGCGAAGCGAAGAATGTAATGCGGAGGGAAGAAAGTCATATTGCGAGAAAAAAAACCGGGCAAGTGCGAGTCGGACTCGCGCACGAAGGGTTCCGTACCATTATTAATAAATAATTACCTTTGTTAATGAACCGCAAGACTAACTTTGTTTGTAGAGGTTTATTGTTAATATCAAAAAAACTATGCTAGTTAGAGCATTGGCTATAGTTTTCCTGTAAAATATACGTAAATTCCTATTGACCATAATTATTTCAAATTTTTCGATAGTAAACTCCGGAGATAAGGGGGGGGGGGGGGGGGGACCGGCATTTTTTAGACATTTTCCCCGATAAATCAAAATGTACAAAGTAAACCCTTTCATATGATACCCCACACAGTACAGTTATCTCACTTTTAAATTTCAACCCTCAGATTTTCCCCCCTTTTTAAATAAGAACAAAAATAATTTCCAATTTTTTTTAATTCCAGTGTCTTTGGGCCAATAATATACACAACTATTCCAAATTTCATGTCGATAGCTTCGTTAGTTACTGAAATAATCGAGTGTGACAGACGGACAGACGGACAGACAGACGGAGAAAGTCGCACCATAAGGGTTCCATTTTACCATTTTGGTACGGAACCCTAATGATAGATATACATGTAGAAAAAAAAGAGTACAGGGATACCAAAGAAAGTATTGTGTGAAAGAAGATACGCGTATAAAAGGGGTGGATAATACGTTGACGGATGACAGAAGTGAGTGGAAGAAGAAGATATGATGTGCCGACCCGACATAGCGTGGGATAAGGACAAGTAGAAGATTTTGTGCAAAGCGACGATGATGATTATTTACCAAGAAATGACACCGAAAAAGTAAAGGAATGAATGAAAATAAAGTCGTTTATCTTTACTTTAATGTTTACATAATTTACCTGCATGGACCAAACAAGAATTTTCTAAGAATTTTAGTTTTTCCTAATCCTAGATCAAACACTTCTGCTGACTATAAAATTATTGCGTAAAATAACAAAGTAGTTAGGTAGTTATCTCATCTTTCTCGTAAATCAACGAGCTAATTTGTTTCTATCTTATTTTATACTTTTATAAATGCGAAAGTTTGGATGGATGTATGGATGTTTGTTACTCAATCACGCCCCAACGGCTGAATGGATCTGGCTGAAATTTGGCACTGAGATAGATTATAGTCTGGAATAGCACATAGGCTACTTTTTATCCCGGAAAATTAAAGAGTTCCCGCGGGAACCAAAAATCCTCAATCCACGCGGACGAAGTCGCGGGCATCAGCTAGTTCTTATTAATATAAAGTACCAGTCTACGAAGTTCGTATACGTTCTTTCCTACCAGTCGTTCGACTACGAGAGTAAGGGAATAGAGCACACCTGTGTTTGCGCACGCACTTGTGCACTGTGATTTCTTTCGCGATGACTAATCTCTATACCTATAATAAAATCTAATGTCATTATATCTCATGAAACAGGAGGTATAGTGACTGACAATTTGACAAGTTTCATGTCATTACGGACGCCATGTTGAAATGGTTGGTATACCTAAGTGCGAGTGTTTTGACGATGGTAAGGCAGTCTCCTGCCGGCAGACTCAGCGATTATTGAATACTTTTGTGTTTAGATCGCATTTTGATTTAGAGCTTAACGATAGCAATCGTGGCCGGATCAAATGAATATTATCTGTAAGTTTAGCCAACTTTTATCTAATTACATTAAATCTCTCGTGGAACCACTACACGTTTAACCATTTATTCGTGCAAGTTCCAATTGAGAGTACAAATATATTAAAAGTGTCTCATAAATACCTACTTCTGGATTGTCTCTTACATAAGTAAGTATGGTAATCAAGAGAATTGAATGATATCCATACTAATATTATAAATGCGAAAGTGTGTCTGTCTGTCTGTCTGTAACGCTTTCCCGGCCCAACTACTCAACCGATTTTGATGAAATTTGGTACAGAGATAGGTTACATTCCGAGGAAGGACATAGGCTACTTTTTATCGCGGAAAATTGAAGAGTTCCCGCGGGAATAAACAAAAACACAAATCCACGCGAACGAAGTCGCGGGAATCATTTAGTATTCAATATTTGTATGTGTCCCGAGATAATAGACGTGATTCATTGTTTAGGATACAGTTTATCCGCATACGTGTGTTTGTTAGTCACAGCGCTGCTATCTTGTAAACAAATTGATTTCATTCAATGCTAAACAGCAATCGGAATGGTCACTAACTAGAATTAGTCAATCTGTTGTGTCTGGCGGCTTGTCTTATCTTAAAAGTTAGTACAGGGTTGGCACGATTTAATCATTTTGATTTAAATCATGATTTAAACCACGATTTAAATCAAATGACTATCTTGTAAACAAATTGATTTCATTCAATGCTAAACAGCAATCGGAATGGTCACTAACTAGAATTAGTCAATCTGTTGTGTCTGGCGGCTTGTCTTATCTTAAAAGTTAGTACAGGGTTGGCACGATTTAATCATTTTGATTTAAATCATGATTTAAACCACGATTTAAATCAAATGATATACGATACACCTGGCACAGTGTTGAGGCTGTTGTTGAGCGTAGGAGGTCCCGGGTTCGATTCCCGGCAGGGTCAATTAGGGAATTCATAATTTCTGAGTTTTCTCTGGTCTGGCCTGGTGGGAGGCTTCGGCCGTGGCTAGTTACCCTACCGGCAAAGACGTACCGCTAAGCGATTTAGCGTTCCGGTAAAATGCCGTGTAGAAACCGACTGGGTGTATAGGTAACTGCCATACCCCTAACATGTTAGCCCGCTGCCAACTTAAACTGCATCCTCATTTACCATCATGTGCGATCGCAGTCAAGGGCTAACTTGTAGTGAAATAAAAATAGAAAAAACGTGGAAAGTATATTCGTTCAACGTAGGCTATCACCTAAATAGTTTTTCTGACGCCAAAGAGCGGGTTCCGTTAAAAAAATCAAATAAATCATGATTCTTTAGGATTTTTCTTTGTCTGTCTGTCTACCTCTCACATAGCTTGCATCCTGACAGACGGATAGATAATAACCAGAAAGACGTACTTACATAAGATTATTTCTAATAATAATTAAGTAGACACGTAGTCATAGCAAATATCTAGAAATCTGCACAAATGTATTGATTAGGTACTGATTATACCTACATAATTTTAATTAATAAATTTTCGCCAACAAAGTAGGTAACTATGAAGATTATATAATAACTAATAATTATCCTATCATATCAAACAAAAATGAATAGATTGAGTAATCGACAGACAAATTTATAAATAAATATCTATAAATAGCTTTCCGAGATTCAAACTCTTTACATATAATATCATCAATCTAGAATAATCGACACCTCATGAAATGTCGATATTTGTATTATAATCTAAACTAGATGATGCCCGCGACTTCGCCAGTGTCGATTTATGGTTTTGAAAAATCCCGTGGGAACTCTTTGATTTTATGGGATAGAACATTTTGATATTCAGTCGCTATTAGGATACTTACTACCTATTGTATCTGTCACCGTAAGATTGTAAAAACCGTAAGATTATAATCTAACTCGCGAAATTGTAAACTGTCGAATGATTACAATATAACGGATTATTTTTCGGTAGATTGTAATCTGTTAGGTTTATTAACCCGATATAACCTAACCTACTTGATTATTTATGTCGAACCCTAACCTAACCTACAAGAAAGAGACAAGAAAACGTAAATACAATGAATATTTCAAAAATTGACACTTAAAACATTGAACGGTTCACAATCTTTCGACTGTTTACAATCTATTTAAAAAAAAAGCGTTAGATTACAATCTTACGGTTTTTACAATCTTACGGTGACATATCCACTTTATTTGAATTTTGAATTGAAATGCTGTTTCTACTATTGTTTCTGAATAATATCATTCTAGTGTTAATGAGATTGTTATTATGAATACTTATTATATTAATTTTAACTAACTGATTAAGTTGTACCATCTAGTACTATAAATACTTACTTAGCTGGTAACATGACAAAGTAACCGGCGGGTTTATTACCGGCACATCAAAGGCTTCACAATTAAAGAGAGGGTGATGGTTGGTTTAACTCAGACCGGTGTGGAATTCTAGACCGAGGTTGTGTCATGCGATTCTGCGAATTGTTGAATTCATTGATACATGATGATGATGATGATAATTGGCACGGCGTTAGTTGAGGGCATGGAGAGTGACGTAGGCTACTATTTATCACGGAAAATTACCTAAGGAGTTCCCGTGGGTAATGAAAAACTTATTTCACGCGGACGACATCGCGGGCATCAGCTAGTAGGATATATCGACGTCATTATAATAGGCATGATGACTGATTTTGAAAAATGGTCAGATTATGTTCGGAAGTATCTACTATTTCGAAAAAATATCTTATTTCAGCAGAAAAATAAGGTTTAGTCGATAAAATTGGCATTTGAAATTTAAATTTTAAAATTCACGCCAAAACGTTCTGCGGTGTCATGGCGTCGTTTGTGACGTCACTATTGTTTTTACTAGGGCTTTCGAATACCGGTTTTTTTCAATACCGGTATTAATACCGGAAAAATTTTTTTCAATACCGGGATCCCGGGATCCCGGTATTGGAAAAAAATTTAATTGGCGTAGATGCTTTTTAACTTCAAATTAGTACTTTCTGAAGCTAACGGCACCATAACAAACAGTTTTTTCATAAAAAAATTTTTTCACCAAATCAACTCAAAATGCTGCTCAAATTCTGTGGTTGATTTTTATTTACACTGTGGATTGGCATGTCTATTTCATTGTCTCATGAAACGTTTAATAACTCCTTCACTCTATTTTCCTCCTTGCGTCGTATTCCCCAATTACTGAGGGTCGTGACCCCTTCCACCAATAATCCTTCTATGAACGATGTCGCACCATGTTGCTCGGTTTTCTGCGACATGCAGGGCTTCGCGGACCTAGCTATCGAGAGCGGTACGGATTTGATCTGACCAACGCATCGGGCTACGTCCCCGAGGTCTCTTACCTTCCACTTTGCCAGTAATGACAATCCTTTCAAGATTGTGTCCCTCCCTTCTGCCAATGTGGCCGAAATAACCAAGGATCCTCTGGAGACAGGTGGTTGATAGCCTTTTTGTAATTTTCAGCTGTTTGAGGATCGATGCGTTGGTTCTGTGTGCTGTCCAAGGTATCCGAAGCATTCTCCTCCAGCACCACATCTCGAAAGCGTCAATGCGATGTCGGTCAGCAGCTTTTATTGCCCATGTCTCAGCTGCATACATAAAAATCAGGAATATAAGTGTGCGAACAAGACGCATTTTGGTGTTGATTGATATCTGTTTGTCCCTCCAAGTCTTTATGCAGCTGTGACATGGCACTTTTGGCCATTCCAATCCGCCTCCTGATTTCCACCTCACATGACCCGGTGTTAGTTATGTTGGAACTCAGGTATATAAAGTTGTATGATTTTCAATATAGAACTACTTTTGGATAAAGTCTTACGAAAATATATATTTATAGCGTCCAAATTTTGAACTTTCAATATTAAGTATTTATGACGCACTTTCTCAATTTACACTCATAATTAAATAAATATTCAGAAATGAATAAGCTGGTAAATAATTAGTGAAATAAAGACCGAAAATTGTAATTTAAACCACTATCATTGTCGTCGTCTTAACCTATAGATGTCCACTGCTAGACGAAGGCCTCCTGCATGAATCTCCACAGAGCACGGTCTTGTGCCGCTTGTTTCCAGCGGCTACCAGCTACACGCTTGAGAGGTGGATGGACATCCACCTAGTGGGGAGTAGTCCAACGCTGCGCTTCCCGGTGCGAGGCCGCCATTCAAGCACTTTGGGATCCCAACGCCTATCGGTTCTACGAACTATGTGCCCCGCCCCGTCCATTGCCGCTTAAGCTTGGCAACTCTTCGAGCTATGTCGGTTACTCTGGTTCGTCTACGCATCTCCTTATTTCTGACGCATTTCATTTGATCACGCAGGGATACTCCAAGCATAGCCTAGCATCTGGCGAACTCTCTCCAGCCTTCTTATCCGGTCCATAGTTAGCGACCATATTTCGGAGACGTAAGTCATCACTGGCAACACGCACTGTTCGAAAACTTTCGTCTTCAGGCACTGAGGAATTTTGGACGAGAAGATGTCGTGGTTTCCCAAACGCTGCCCAGCCGAGTTGGATTCGGCGGTTGACCACTTTCTCGAAACTGAACCTACCTAACTGGACTGTATGTCCCAAGTATCTTATGTACTCATCAACAATTTCGAGTGCAGTGTTCTCAACTAACACTGGGTGGGGCTGAACGTGAGCATTAGACATGATCTTCGTCTAGCTTATATTCATTTGTAGGCTCAGCTGTTGAGAAACTCTGCTGAGGTCGTTGAGCGTTAAAACGCTATAGTAAAATGTATTGTGACTACTAAAATATGATAAACGATATTTTTGTTAAAAGTCGATCGAAGTCGAAGAAAACGATAATTTTGTCAGAACACAAATTAATCTTAAATTCAATAGCTATTTATTAATAGAAAATACGCCATAATAAAATATGTATTAGTTATAAAACAAATTTGTGAACGTTTTGAGAGACAATGAAATAGAAATGCCAAGCCACAGGGATCTAAATTCAAACACTAA